>JAGVSN010000013.1:1396262-2792525 GCA_022651745.1 Parapsyche elsis | reverse complement strand
TTGCGATCGTGTTTTTAATATCGCTTCGAAGACCACTACATACTACCACTATCTAGGCAAATAGAGTAGGCGTGCAGTTGCGATTTACTTTTTTTTTTCTTCATCTTCATCTCGAATGTCGAACAATTGGGTCGTACCGATCGAATAATGAGATACGCGAATTTTAAATTCGCATATTAAACTGTTTACGTTTTTTCACGTCGGATGCGAAGTGGGCTATATGATCCGACGTTCACGTTGCCTCCTCTTACGAAATCTCGCATTTCGTTTTCTTAACACACACGACTTCCGGCGCGGAAAATTGCACAACCGATTGGAAAATTCAATTGAATATGTACATACGCAGATCGGATACATTTTCACTTTGGATTTGTTACACAAACTGACAATGAAAATTCGACGCCGACTCGTGCATTGGTGGAGATGTGGTATGTTGTAACCGTTTCTTGAACTTCGGCCATCGATCGTTCACTTATTTGGTAACAACTTCTTTGGGTTTAGTAACGCCGACCTTGAAACGCCTCTGCACAACGCCATGTTTGAATAATAATAATGAAATAAAAAAATTCCTAATCATAATATATATACGTGTAGAGTAAAATCGTGAAACCAATCGAACGCCTACACCTCCTATGCTTCGAAAGTCTTTGTAATCCTTTGTTTTTACGAGCTTTGGATTCAGGTGAATCATTTTCGGGTTTAGCAGAGGTCATTCGATTCAAAATGCAATTACATACAGTAATTTCGGATGTGTTTACCGCAGGTATCGCGCTTCCCATCTGTTTGAATTCCCCCACCTACACCCAACAAATCCGAGTTCCGTTTTGCTCTGATTGTTGCCGACAGGTACAAGAGAGCACACAGTCGCTGTACCGAAACTGAATAAAATTTGATTTGTTTTCCACTTCTCGGAAGCAAAATATTTACGTGATTAAAATTCAAAGCGTAATTAGGTCCGATGTTCGACTATAAGTCAGTAGGAATTACGCTATTGAATTATATTAATGTACACAATGAAATAACTAACGCCCATGCGCGTCTTGGAATGATTTGAGATAACACTTTGAAGGCGAATGTTGACAGGAATCGATTTATGTTCTTGGTGAATGAACTTCGTTGAATTGAATGTTGACTAAAAGAATCACGAAGAGCTAATTATTTATTATTTGCACACGAATGCGCGTTTTTCTCAATGACAATATTTTTATTGATTTATATGATACATTTAAGTGCCTGGGAAGGATTTCGAAAAATTTCATTGACATTTTATTGACGTCATCGTTTTAATGTGCTCAAATCGAGAGCACACGAACAGCATAGAAGGAAAACGAAAAGTCGATGAGACGACGCCGTTTAGAAGTAAAAGTAATAATGGCGAGAGAGAGAAGAGTCCGAATTTGAGCGCAAAAGAAGCAGAAGAAGACGTTTTAGTTAGTGGATCACTTTTTGCTCGAGGTGAAACTTGTTTATGCCAGAGAGCTTTTTATTTCGCATCAGCCAAACGCGCTGTTGTTTGCGCTCGAATTTTTTTGTAGTATTATTTTTATGTTTGTCGATAAAAGTATTACCGTTTTGTGGGTCAGGTTATTGCGCAACAAGCGCGCAATTTTTATCGCTTACGGCGAATTTGCGCTGAAATTTTTCAATGTCAATCCGGCGGATGTGGCGCCACAACTGTCGAGCAGACAGTTTATTTACCAAATTTGAATAAAAATACACACATTTTAATTGCGTCAACGACTATCGAGCGCAATTATGTAAGAACATATCATTGTAGTTATTTACATTTAAGAACATTATTCGCCAGGAGTTGGAAGAATCAAAATTTGTTTGTGCGTATAATCTGAAGAATGATACTATGGAAATATTATAATACATAAATGTACTGGAACCGAATTCTCAGTATTAGAAGTTCGTATTCGTGTGTTCGCCGATGTAAATGGGCCACAGTACGCATTCAAAACGACATCGTGACAGTATCGAGTGAATAATAAAATGTTCGACGCGATGAAAAAAAAACATTATCTGTCAAAATAAGTTCATGGCCGACTGTTGACTGGTCGAAGTCGATCGGCGACGAAGAACAAGAATTTCAATAACCAAAAGACGTAAGAAGCATTTTTATTATTAAATGCATCCGCTGATTACCAAGTTTTTTCAGCCGAGTTAAATTTTTAACACTAGACACAATCCCCTAGTAAGTGTCGTAAATCAAATCGTAACGTGCAAAATGTGCAATGATTACCCGTGGTGTGGTTCGAGCGTTTCTCACGAGCTCGCCGGTCAAACCAGCTTGCAAAATACATTACAGGTGCAAGAATACAGAGTATAGGAAAAAAATATGTATGTATAGTGATTGAATGCGATGAATAGTTTTGCGTTGTCGCTCTCTAGTTCAAGTCAGGGTGTTGCCCTCTTTCGTTGACCTCACAAGTTCAAACGTCCTGGAATTGTTCCATTTTTCTAATTGTTAAAGTATCCGAGCGATTATGCAAAGTGCACAATGCAAATGCATAACAGGACTGAAGTTGAGAGAGACGCTCTCAAATCACACATAATATTACTGGAAACAAAAAAAAATCACGAAACTACGCAATTTCCTCACACACACCTTGGAGTAGGTATTTATAAAGGTTAATGAATTGCGTTTAGACATATCAGCTACACGAGAAAAAAAAGTCGTTGAATACGAATGAATTTATTTCCTTTGATTTTGTTGGAAATCCACGCATCGGCGATACATTTTGAATGGTTTTTCCATTGAAGTTGAGGTCAAAATTTGTTTTGCCGATCGACTTTGAGGTGACGCGTTGTTTTTCCGCGTCGTTATTTTATACTTTTTTTTTCTCGTCTACTCTGGTTCTTCATCTCCTTCCACTTCTGCGTCGACTAATTTGAATATTTCTTGGTTTGCTGACCTGACAACCTTGAAATAGAGCTCAAAGCTACCAACGCCAAGACTTTTAGATTCAAATAGATTAAAATTTTACCTCGGGAAGAAGAGGCGTCAATCAAGTTCACACGAGCGAAATTCACTCGCCAATACAATAAAACACCGAGCTAATTTCACAATAACAAATAATAATTTCGATACCGCAATCATCTAATTTGGTTAGGAGCGTTATATGTTTATTTGGTACACATACACGAACACTAAAATAGATTATGTGTCAATAGCACCCGTTTACACACGCCTTTCGTTGAACTGTGGGTCATTGTCAAGTATGATTCAAAAATATGATAAAAAGTTATTTTTTTTTAAATTTCAATATTTCAAAAGCACGTTTTCTTTGTAGATATTGTTATCGTGACCCCCGCTTACACAAAACGCTTAGGTGTATCGTTTTAATATAAAACATACACGACCCCGGCATGTGTGTGTCTTTGATAAAAGGTCGTCATTATGTCACGAGACAGTATATAATATAATATATTCCTTTCATTACGATATCCTCGTTATAAACAAAGACAATCGCGCATGTTGTACTTAACGAATTATTAAACAAAACACGGTTTCGTGACTTTTTTTTTATTTTTTTAAACGACCAACGAAACACAGGGGACTTGTTTAAAATGCTATGATGACGTTTCCAATTGATGATTGTAAATAGAGATTATTGGCTGTGATGACGGGTTTTTCTTCTTCCTGTATTACGTACACGTAAGAATGTTCGTAACAATTGGCTATATATGTATGTATGTAGGTAGCTAATCTTTTGAAACAGCAATCTTCGTTCCAGTAGATTCACAGAAAAAATGATCCCAAGTCTCTGTATGTACATACATACATATATCGGTCTGGTTCATCAGACATTTTCCATGAGATTTAGACTTCCAGAACTGCTTGCATTTTGATTGAGCGTTAGTGTTACAAGCTCAGATTTTAAACTGTCGTTTGATCTTCGATCGACTAGTCATGTGAGACCATTATGGGAAATGGATTCGTTAGCAGACACATATACATAGTTGGTATGTATTATAGTTAGTAGTTGAAGCGCGTGGCAACGGTCGTTTACCTGCCCCCATAGTCGAGGTCTGCAGCACATCTATTGGCACATCATAGCCACGATGCACCAGAAACGACCCACGAGCCACGTCACTTCCGGTCGCCATGCCACACTGACTCGTTCAAACTATGATCGAAATGGTACAAAACCAACTTCATTAAATTTGATACAATTTTCTAAAAAAAAAAAAAGAAATCTACAACGTAGAAAACAACTAGATTCACTGCCAATTGGACGGTTTCCTCCTTCATCCGATCTAGATAAATCTGCAGTGTGCGTGGATTCGGCCCAAATTTTCGTCCGACCTTCACCTCTGCGGTTGAAACGACTTCGAATTTCGGAACCCGACCGAACAATGGCGAAAAAGTGGTCTTGAAGTGTTTCGGTCGTGGACTTCGGCGGGTCGGTCGGTGTGAATCTTGCATAACAGCTTCTTCACATAACTATTGGTACGTTACCCTCTGGGCCTGATCAGATGGACTGCGCGCGTCTGTCGTGGTGAAACTCGTCCATTGCCCAACGCACAATTTTATTGTGGTGTTTCATCATCGGTCTTGAATTGATAGAATTAGCGCTTTCACAACGCCACATTTGAAACATTACACAGATTTGAAAGGTTCCATCTAACCATAAGTACAAACTGGAGTGCAAGAAACCCGCAGAGGCTACGGCTACACGCGAGATAGGTCGATGAGATCAGGACTGTCTGCGGATTCACATGGATGCGATTGTGTTGAGACAGGAAATAATGAAAACGTGCTGGGAATAAATTCATCCAGCAGTAGATTATTATAAACATGAAAATTATAGTTTGATTTTAATTGAAAACATCAGCTGTATTGAATTTAACAGTCATATAAATTAATTGATTTTCAACGTGTCTTATTCAGTGATGTTTTCATTCTTGTTTCTACAATGCTTTCTTTCATTTTCTTGCCGTTGTTAACTTCTTGGATTTTGACTATTGTGACGGTCTATCTATCATTGCCTTTCATTGTTCATATAAATAATCAATAGATTCGTTCTGTGCATTGCAAAATCATGGCAGTGAACCCTTTGGTGCTTTGATACTTGCGAACTTACACGAATCGACCATTATGTACTTAAACGCCATAGCCATTGTCTATTATCTAAACGCGAACGCTTCCACATCTCGTTTTTAATTATCTAATTGTCTCTTCGTCTTCTTCGGAAGAGCAAGCAGGAGAGAGAGGAGGAAGAGGAGGAGGAGGAGAAGAGTTAACGTACCGAAGTTACCGCGAGAGAAGCGGGTCGCCGAGGAACAATGAACCGAAGTCCCATGACGTCGACGACCCCCCCATGGGTCGACGACGCCACTGGGTCGTTATGTGACTAATCGGGGGCAATACTAGAGAGGCTTTCACGGTCATAGATTCGGGAAAAAGCTCACCGATTGATTAGTCATCGAGCTTTCGCAGAAATTGTGACAAATCAAAGGTTGGGATTCGGCGAAAGAACCACGCACCGAAATGGCCTTAGTTAGTTTGACCGTTCAAGCGCATCATAACATTCATAACGATACTCAGAAACTATTTACATAAAATCGATGTTCAAGATAGCGAGCAAAACTCCGAGTAAAGGCCTGAGCACACCAAAGCGAAATCGCGTATGAAAACCTAGCGAATTTCGCTAGGAAAATCTAGAAAATTTCGCTCGTCTTTCAATTTGTATCGCACACACCGCACCGGCCCGATTTAAAGCTCACACACAGCTGCGAAATCGCGTATGAAAACCTAACGCGGAAAATCTAGCGAATTTCGCTAGGGAAGGAGCACTTAAGCGCATGACAGCAAAGTCGGCTTTAACCGCTAAATATTCGGGCATAGCCACGTGGTGAAAACTTTAGTTTGCCTTGAAACGGGTGGCGGGGGCGATTATATACGTCCATTATATATTTGTTAGATGTTATAATAGATTTATTACGTAAAGTAGTGCAAAAACAATTGATTATTAATAAAATTGAAATAAATTCGCAATAAAAATTTGAGATATGCGTGTGTGGCATGCATTAATTGGGCCGGTGTGTGCGATACAAATTGAAAGACGAGCGAAATTTTCTAGATTTTCCTAGCGAAATTCGCTAGGTTTTCATAAGCAATTTCACTTTGGTGTGCTCAGGCCTTTAAGACAGGCAAGTGGCGAATAAAATAATCACCTACTATATACATACATACATAGAGTGGAATAAACTTTACATAGTCGTCGTCGATGCGTCACGTTTTGGAGACGCTGCGTCACGAATTTCTTCTACGAAGCATCGTTTACAGTTATCGCAGGTGTATATATTATATAGTCAATGTGTAGTAGCAGTGAGTGGCGAATGCACCACATGTCGGTAAGTCGCGAACAATAAAAAGCCCTTTGCGTATGCTCAAAAAAAAGCGTGGCGCGCGGCATCTGCTCGATGCGTGGATCAATCAATGGATATGCACAAAAGTGCATTCAATTCTGACGGAAGAGGAACACGCGACCTGTCACTATTGTAATATTGCTGGAATTATTCGACACACGCCGCAGATCTTCGAAAATTATAGGGGTCGTTCTGTTCGCGCCCTCTTAATCACAAGAGCAACGCGGTAACTTCAACATGAATAACGCACATTTCATTTTCGTTTAAAGGAAGATCATATTTCGTTTTAAGAGTATAAGTAAGCATATGCTAAAATAGCGTGTGAGTCGAACAGTAGTATGCCTTTAGCTAATTTTAAACCATATACAAAACGCATTGAAAGCGATCGGATGCAGGGGCGGATTTCCGCATGCATTTAAATTCATAATTTTAGCTGAAAAACAACTAGGAAGTGCATTAATATAATGCTCAAAATTTCAGAAGGAACCGGAGAAGATTTAAAGGTCATTTTATGCAATCTTTTCTGTTTCAAAAATCATCAATTTATACATTAGGTATTCAATGTTTGGAAAAGGTCATTTTTGAAGACTATCTTTAAGGAGTATTGAAAAGAAATGTTGATATGATTTCACGTGTACGCGATCGCAACGAAACGCAATTTCCTTCGACCTTCCTTCGCCGATGGAAAATGCGATAAGCCGACGAAAACATATTCGCGAGGTTTTTCCGCGTAAAATCTTCTGCGGTCGAACGTTTCGAGGTCGCTGATAACGGCCGATGTAAATCTCACTTCAAGGGTGTTATACTTGGCTCTTCAGATAGTTTTGATACGTTTGGAGGTCGACGAAGTGTCAATGCACGATTTTCGCATTAGCCACGTACCAAGCGACGTTCGTGTGACAATTGACGATCATTGGATGAAGTTGAACCTGAGATTTTTTTTCATTATGTCATTTTACGACGAATGCCTTTTTGTTATTGACGTTTGCGTTCAGAAGTGAAGAGTGCATTTGGCATTCGAGAACGTTCGTAGGATAACGGTGCAATGGCGGGTGCAGCGGCCGCGGGTCTATTGCGCTTTTCTACGACCAGGTGGACGAGCATTGCAGGAAGTGCACGGATACTCATTAGAATGGCAGACGAGCTTCCTCATTATCTAATACTGATTCTTTTCTCGACCAAATATTATTCATTTAATCAAATTTTGTTAGCTTGTATCGTTCTTCATAGCCAGGATATACAATACTCCCAATCAAACTCATCATTTCCTTGTTTCAATTGAATATAATGTGTCTAATTTTTTTTGTGATTTGATTCCAATTCTGAGAAGTATAAGTGTGTGGTTTCATACTAATTGTCGGGTCTACATAGAAATCTGTCGCTTTTACTATACAATGTGCCACAAACGGTGAAGCGTTGTAAATCAACAGGTAGCATCAACAATGCAAACTGCGGGTAAGTAATCGTTTCACTGGTCTTGATCTGTTCATTGTATTTGAAAATTGTAGCTTAATTTACTCACTAATGCCAACATACAAAATTAACAATGCTGGAAGTCCCGAGAAGATGGCGAAAAAAACATTTGAGGATTATGCACAATACTACCTTGTTAAGAAATGCGGGAAAGAATTCAACCACAGCGAATCGCAGAATAGGCATGTGTTTAAAAAAGGACAAAACGTTAAAAGGATTTTCAATCAGGTTTGATTAACTTTGGATTATGTAATATATGTAAATATTACAAATTAACATATTATAATTTAGATGTAAAATATTGACATTTTTCAAAAAAAAAAAAAGGATCAGTTATATTTATAATTTATAATTGTTAGCTCATCTAAGTATCCATAAATCATGTAGGTAAAAGTTAAATAATACATGTAGATAGGTACTAAAAGTGCTTTCGACGCGAGGGTAGTGGGGCTAAGAATACCAAGAAAATGTGGGACGATAATGAGCGAATGGTAAAAAAAAATCGTGGTCACTCAAAGATAACCATAAAACCATCAATCGACCGCAATTTGGACACATTGTCCGCAAAGATATGCACACAACCGGTCGTAAATCACTCAAACCTTCTAAGCGGGTGGTAAGGGGAAACAATGCATGCTAAATCCCCATGTAGGAAATGTTCTGCTCATTTACCGTTCTTCTCCATATCTCCAGGGTGGGTTTTCGCAGAATAATCTCCGGTCACGCACGAACATTTCTAATTTTCAAATAACGACCGTTATTAAAATGAACCCCTTGAATGTACCGACATTTTCGGTGAAGTGAGTTCTCAGGGTGGCGAAGTGGGACATTTGCGATTATTCGACCCTTCAATGCGCGAAAAAATTCACCCTTACGATTTTAGCAAAGAGTGAACGTTCATAGAAAAAACAGCCCCCTCGGAAAAGAGCTCTTATTTCATTGATCGGAAAAAAAGTTATAGAAAAAATTAAAGCGAAATAATACACTGAGCGTTTCCTTCGATGCTGTAAAAGTTTCATTGAATTTTTTAACCCTTGAAGAGATTATTTCGAGACCCCCTCCTTGTCTCAATCGGAAAGGGATCAAACGTTCAAATTTCTTCTAATTATTGCAAAAGGGTCGATTTAGCAGAAATGGGAACAAAATAGGGCAAAAAATCCTTTATGTATCTTTAGGTGAGAATCCGACATACAACAGGTAGATATTTTATATCACATACATCGGATATCCGTTCGCATTCAACGATTTTGTAATAAATAAGAAATACATCTTTCATTTCGTATTGTCGCGTTGCGTCGGTTAGAAAATATTCAACCATATATCTTCAAGGACTTTTTCTAAATAATTTGTAATAATTACAAAGAGGCGAGGTAAACTATGAATTGCATACTCGGAAAGTCTCTCTCCATACAAATATCTAAAGAAGAGAATGAGATCAATTATCCTCAATGCATTGTCTTTTTTATCGGGTTTAATGTCCGTCTTTTGTATGTTTGTGTAACGACAAGGTTAAAGCGGTTTGCAGAGTATGAAAACAGAACAAAAAGCTTTTTACAAATAGCGTCATTGTACAGAAATACCTTTAGGAAATTGCGCAGTACTTTCGAACCATTCAATATTGTCACCTTTACATAGAGCCAAAGTTCTTACCTGAAACAACGCAAAAATGATACAATTAGTTATCATAAAATAAATATAAGTACAATGATTTAAAATTATCACTTAAAACGTTGTAAAGAATGTTTGGTCCGTTGGCCGGTCAACTCGAGTTCCAACACTCAAGGCTAAATGTTGGGTCAATGAAATGGCGAGAATCTAACTTAGGACATAGAAGAACAGATATGGACGTTCAGGGATGCCAACAACACTTATTTTATAATAGTGCGAGATTTTGTTTACTATTTATCTACCCAGTACTATTTGTTCGTAAAAATATTAAGGTGGTTATGATTTATCGCACAATTTTACGATTTGACGCATTTCTCTTTAAAAACCTACATTACTCACAAGTTCGAACGATGGGTCATGTGCATTATTATCATCGCACTGCACACCATTAGGCTCGAAAAGCAGATAGTTCGGTGCAATTAAAATGCGTTTCTCTCTCGGTTTTTACAGTCTGGTAAGTCAAGAGTTATTTCTGAATATAAATAAGCAAAGAATGCAATCGGAAACTGCTCGTGTGCGCTCATTTCGTATGATGAATACACCATACTGGTTGACACCAGGTGAACCCAACAGTGCTACGGCTGACCGTGAACTTGGATCGCGAGTTCGCCAAGTCTACGGTCGAGTTTCCTGGCTCCAGTACTATTTTACTAATACTATCTTGTACCATTTACTACTACTACTTTTGGCCGATCGCTAGCGTTTGCCAGACACGGACGACGACGGCTTCGCACGTAGGGGTCATTGTTTCGCGGTTTAGGAAAAATATTTTAACGGTTAAAATCGCCAGACGCGCGCGTATACCTACCTATTATAGGCAAACTTAGATGGGGTGACGAGATTAGGCGCTAAAAAAACTATTTTGATAGTTTATAAATTGTCAGAAAACCGTTTCTCTGAGATCTTATCTCCCCCTTGTAAGAAATATGACATGTTTTAATATTAATTTAATTACTCGCCAATGAATTCAGTATGTATTTTGACGGTCAAATAAAGAGTGCTGTATGTGCAAATTTTCAAATCATTCACTAAATATTTATTTTTTTGCAATATGTATGTACATATTTATGTATATAGATATGTAAAATAGCAGAGACAAACAACTTCAAACGCATTGTATCAGCTTTTTTTTAAATTTCACATACTACATACGCTCTTTTTTAGGACTGTAATATTATCGACGTCATTAATATACAATATTCCATCGATAAACAATACACAGCGAATTTCTGATAATACTGTTTTATATAGCCGCGTTATCACTGATAATGTGATGTTCCAATTTTATGACACTACATTTCACCAATGAAATTTTATGCCAATTGAAGAAGGCAACTAAATTTCTTATAGATTCAATGCGTCATCTGTATGAAGTAAGCGGTCTTCATATTTAATCATCAAACTGTCAACGCTTGAAATATTGACTCGTTACATATGTCGACTTTGATGGGTCGTGTTTAAATTTATCGCCGAGATACGCCGTGAATATTAATCAATCGTAAAGTAGTATACATACGTGTAGAGTGGTTTTGCGAATCAGGCTATGGGAGTCGGTAATGATATAAAGGCCTATTAAAGTTATTTGAACCGCCATTGCCGACGCTGGCTTAGTAGTAGAGGTCGCTAACATGTCATTCACCTTGTACGAGGATAATCACACACTAGCCTCTACTACACACGCGACTAGGATACATAGGAAAATTGTAGAAAAAAAAACAAGGTGCGAACGAGCGAAAAAAAAACTGCCATCTCGAGGCTATAATTAGAGAGATGTGTGAAAATTTCAGCTCCAGTTCAATGTGCAACGGGCCGGACAAACGTGCGACCGTATTTGGACAAAGAGGAAGTTCTCGAGGTTTTGGTTTTTGGCGCGTGGGTTGTTCGCTAGGTCCAACGCGCGGAGAAAATTCAAAAGTGTGGGGTCTTCGGGCTCACGAAGTGTTCGGAAGAAGGCCACTGACCCAATTGTGGATGAGTTTGGCCTCAGTCGAACCCGACACATTTGCATACCACACACGTGCTCTTTCTCCATTGCTAAGCGTGTGATGTATGTAAGTCCTAAGCATCGTTTTAAGTCAAAACAACAACAAAAACACGCATTAGTTTGAAAAAAAATGGTATACAACTTTCCAATTGACAATTTTTGTAGGTGGGTATGTTCACAATTGAAGGAAATCGCCTTGAATGTGATTCGTTGTAATTTGAGACCTGAACCTCAATTGTTAGACGTTAGTAGAGTCGGACGAATGCTAAATAAATTTGCCAACCAATTTGATATTTAGCGTTATTAAATTTTAGAGGTGGGTATGTATGGAGCAACAAGGCAACTTTACTTCACACTGAAGGTGCGTTTGAATCGTTTTTAGATTTGCATATTGAATTTAAATAAAAAATTGAAGTTGTTTCGAAACCAAATTTTATTAAAATTCATTCAGTAGACACTGTGAAACCAAAGTATTTAATCAAAATCGAAATTTTACAGATTTATGCAACGTATATCTGAATACAAAATTAAAATTAGAAATCAAAAATAATAATACTGAAATAATAATACTTCTGAAAATGTATAGTAAAATTTCGATTTTTTCCTGGTTTGAATCGCTTTTTACTTAAACATTTGAAATGATAATGTATGTACATATTTGTGATATTAGCTCGCACGGATTCTAAGCTCGAACATAACACATTTTTGTATGGTGATTTGAAAGCTTGTAGGTACTAATTCTAAATTGGGGATAAGAACCTAGAGAAAAAAAAAGCTCGTTTTGCACATTTCTCCAAGGATAACTGTAACCGTATACGATATACGAAAACAACTCCTATTTGATTTTCATCATCATAATTTTCACCATCCACTGCTGGATGAAGGCCTCTCAAATCCTCTTACATTCCTGTCTGTCTTGAGCAATCTGCATCCTGTTGACTCCACACATTCTTCTCAATTCTCGGTCTACCTTGCTTTCTTTCACATCCTCTGGGATACCATTCAAGTATTTCTCGCGTTCATCTGCCATCCATTCTTCTCGCCGTGTCCACTCCAACTTTTTCACACGTTCCGCTATATCTGCCAGTTTGGTCATGCTTATTACCCATGTATTCCTCTTGCGATCTCTTCTTGTCATATCGAGCATACATCTTTCCATGCTTCTCTGTGTGCACTGGATCTTACGTAACGTTCTTGAATTTAGCATCCACGTTTCACATCCATACGTCATAACTGGCAGTACGCATCGGTCGTACGCCGTCTTTTTTAAACATAGCGGAATGTTGAATTTAAAAACTAGTTTCATTCTTCGTTTTATTTCCTCTTCTTTACCACCAATGCGTACTGCCCGTTATGACGTATGGCTGTGAAACTTGGACGCTAAATTCAAGAATGCTACGAAAGATCCAGTGCACACAGAGAAACATGGAAAGATGTATGCTCGGTATAATAATAAGAGATCGCAAAAAAAATACACTGGTCAGAAGTATGACCAAAGTGGCAGATATAGCAGTACGTGTGAAAAAGTTGAAGTGGCAATGGGCTGGACACATAGCGAGAAGAATGGATGGCAGATGGACGCGAGAAATACTGGAATGGTATCTGAGAGGATGCGAAAGAGAGCAAGGTAGAACGAGTGGAAGATGGGCTGATGAGGAAGAGGCATGGAAGAGGATTAGAGAGGCTTTCATCCAGCAGTGGATGGTGAACGGCTGAAAATGATGACGATGATGAGGTATATTTGATTTTAGTTATTTGAAATTCTCCAGATGAGATGTGAGGATTGCAAAGCAAATCAAATGCAACAATCAATACCTACGCAAAACTCGCTCGTTTGTTTATACCGACTACATACATACATACATACATTACATATCACAATAGTGACACGCTATTCGCCCACGCAACATCGCCATAATTGGGTACGACGAACTGAAACCTCCAGGTTACACTTTGACATTGGCAATATACATAGTTTTGTTTGTTTTTTTTTTATTATCCGCCACGTCGGGCAACGGTACACGTAATTTTCCAGCGGCGGGTTTTCCTGAAAGGCGGCTTCACATGGCTCGGGTCATCGGACAGGTTAGGCCAGCAGGAAATAGGCGAGCCGGACGAACAATGCGGTGAACCCGGGTGGGTTCGCGGACCTCCATCTCTCTCACAGTGTTACGTAAAGAAGGAGCCGGAGCAAGGCGAGTGACCAGGGCGGCCTGAGAGGTAACTAACCCGCGATATGGAACAGGTGAGTTCCTTCACCCCCCCTGGCGGGCGGTTTCGGGTTCGTTTACCTGCCGATGGCGCATTCCAAGCGAGCATTTCGCACCGGTGTACACACAACGGGTCAAAAACGCACACGACTGAGGACCTAAACCCGTTGACGAGACGTGGTGTCACTTCATCATACTGCTTGCAAGCCACCCTTGATACACCAAACTGATGCATCGGCTCCAACTGCTAGCGTTCCAAAATCAGAAAATGACCGCTGATATTGCTGATATTACACTTGACCACTCCACCAGCACCAAATTTTTTGAACCTCGACTACCAGACGACACGTATTAGAGCGATATTACACTTAGCCACTCCACCAACACCCGATTTTTTTTGAACCTCGACTACCAGATAGATATACAGGTTTAGATGGTACGTATTAGATTGTGCGATTTTCTGGTGTCTAAAAATTTCTTGGAAGTCAATGTTCGACGAAAAAAACCCTTTTCTGACCTTATTTTGCATCGTCGTACTCAATTGTCAACGCAACGCAACGTCAACGCAATTGTTTCGAAAACAATGAAATTCAGAAAGAAATACGAGAGGTTGAATTTTATATATTTTCTACGTCTACATAGAGTACCTAGTTTCGTATAGCTTCCTAGACCTATTTTTTTTTTGTATGAAGATTATGAGATGAGCAGGTAGCTTGGTGAGTGAAAAGTGGTGCAATGTAATAAGATGCTCGCCACCGTCAAAAAAAATCTGTTGCTGGTGTTGTTGCTCAATGTAATATCGCTCTTACATTGAGCGATTCACTGGTGTCTAAAAAATTCTTGGAAGTAAAAGGTTCGCAGTACAAATCGACACCAAATCCCTTTTCGACCCTTTTTTTGCGTCGTCCTACTCGAATGCAATTGTTTCGAGAACGCGTGCTGTGTGATAGATGTGTTTTCGGACCCATTTTTTATAACCAAAATGGTTTCGAAAACGATTATAATTAGCTGAAAATCGTCTTGAAGTTTTTTTTACACTAAACTCATAGATATAGAATAGCATAGATAGGCCTTAGCGCCCGAAAAATGACATACAAAAAGGGCATGCAAAATGCATGCCTTGCATGTATTTTGCTTGACTTATTTTTTGTGGGAATTCCCCGCACTTTAAACCCCCCGCACACCCCCGTTGCTTCTGACGCTTTCTCCAGGCAAATTTGTTTGGAATGGCCTATCTATGGTATTCTATATCAATGACTAAACTACATGGAGTAGTTTTCGAATAGCTTCGTAGCCCTATTTTTTTTTATGAAGATGAACAGGTAGCTAGCTGGAGACTTTAAAAGTAGTTCAATGTAATTAGATGCTGGCCACCGTAAAAAAAAAAAAGGTGTTGGTGGAGTGGTCAAGTGTAATATCAGCCTTACTCTTGTACACGTGTATTTAGTAGTATCAATGACAAAAACTAAATTTAATTGGGCGTGAATATTACATTCTCGAATATTCTCGGCGAATAACCTTTTGGAGAATATTCTCGAGTTACAACACTATGAGTTAGTCTCTTGAGCGAAAGTCCTGGATTCGATTCGCGTATGTTGAACGATTTTCTCGACGGTTTTTTCTACCTCAATTTTCGCCATTGGCGAGATCTGAACATATTATACTAAATTCAGAACGGGCGTCTCCTGTTATGCTGCGTACACACCGACGAACCGAATAGCGAACGACGAAAGTCGAAGGCTAATTTTATTGTTATTGTGTGGACCGCTTCACACAAAAACGTCCGATGACCTAAGAACGTCCACGCAATAGCAACCCTTCGTCGTTCGCTGTTCGGTTCGTCGGTGTGTACGCAGCATTAGAGTTTGCCGATTTATCTAACTTAGTTGTAAGACGATTCCATCAAAAATTGGCACCACTTATCCATTATTCCTGTTCATCATCATCATTTTCAGCCGTTCATCCATCCACTGCTGGATGAAGGCCTCTCTCTCCATTTTTTTTTTTTAGTAGGTAGTTTAAATGATGTTGATCACACAAAACAAAAAGTAAACATGAAAGGTAATCTATATAATTATGTAGATAACTAGTAGTTTTAGATACACAATGATCAGAGCTGATAGCACTGTCAAGAATGAATGTAGAAATCTAGTTTGATTGATTGGAAAATTCTGGAATAGTGAGCTATGATCCTGAATCCGATACAGTATCAACAAATGGTAAATCAAACGCATCAGAGTAGATCTAATCGAACACGCGCATTGAACGAAAGCAAGTGTAACGAAGAACGAGCACATGCAAATCGATCAAATAAGGTCGACGTACTTAGACCGCACCGGGGGGGGGGGGGAAACAACGAAGTGTCCAAGAAAGAAATGCAGTCGGTCAAGTTCTTTAGAATGAATGATGATGTTGATGATGATGATGACTCACGCAGAAATACACCGTGCGTTGTATTGAAACAACCTCCCTGAACGAACGCGAACGGTGTGACTAAGATTAAAAGGTCGAAAGAACCATAAAGCGCAACCCACAATACACATATTTTGGCCGAGTGTCTCAAATTTGTCATTGTTGAGAAGATTAGGGTCTGCGATTTGTTTTGTGAGAATGCGGGCCGCGATTTGACCAACCTGTCTCGGGACAGGTGCTGTGTTTGTCGGTACACTGAACTCACTTCGGAACATTGTCGGTTAACCATTCCACAAACATGGACATATTCGGTCTCAATCGCGCGAAGCGCACCAATATTATGCTATCATCACGATAACCATCTGCTATTTATTTTAATTTAATTTATTTAGAAAATACATGTATAGTTTTGCACGTAAGATATCTGCTATGAACCTCTAATTTAACTATTAGCGATATAACGAATATCTAACGATATGTGTACCTACATGTTGCCGACAACTTCCTCATAATTATAAGATAATATGAAATCAAAAGTCGGAGCAAGTTCTGTCGCCTTCATTTTATGGGGCATTGATCTGCAAATTGAAACAATAAGGGCAACATGCCCAGAAGGTAGTTGAACGGCCAGAAAATTGATGCAACAACCAAAATAACACTTGTTTCAGAGAAGGCGAGATTTTTCGTTTAACACAAAAAGTTCGTATAAGAACAATAAATTGAAGCACAGCCATAAAATGCAATTTTCTATACAAAATATCTAAAATTGAATTGAATTATAGATTTTTAAGACCCATCCATTCGAATACCCATAAAACATATTCAATACACTTTGGTCTCATGAAAAGCTCAATCAACTTTTTAGGAACGCATTTTTGGCGTTGTGGGCATTTATGACTTATGAATAGACGTCGGAAAAATGGATGATTTTGATAACGTGCGACCTTTGGACCCTAAACGCTTCTTAATATATTCCGTTACCCACCCGAATTCACGTTCTTACTCTACCATTAACACATTCTCTTCATCCTTTACAGAACAATTATTTATAATATATAACGTTAATACATATTCAATAAAATTATCTGTATATTTTTTACACAAACAAAAAAATAATGAGGTTTTAGTATCTTCAATTGGCGAGAAAATGCTCTTAGTGCACTCTAAATTTTCTCCTCTAATATTCCTATCAATTACGAAATATGGCAAATTCTGCAAAATACTGACTGTCTGAGATTTGAGGGTTTTTCCTTGAATATTTTTATTCTATTAACTTGGACATTATATTATATATATTAATCACATATATAATTTATTTTATACGTACATATATGTACATGTGTACAACATACATATGTACATATAAAATTTAATAAATAAAGAAATAATATTCATTATCTCGAACGAAAATTCAGGCGGGCAACGGCAAAACTCAAATATACCTGCGGGAAAAGGTTCGAGAATCCGAAATTCCGATGTCTACTAATCGGTAGTCGCTGATTCAGTTGCTTTTTTGAAATTTCAAACATTGAGGAGTTTGCCAAAGTGACAATTACATATGTAATTTAAATTAATGAATTTAGGTCTATTGTTGATTTTATTCGAGGAAAAATAATTGAACTGTGAAGGGTGAGGTAAATTCCCTTATGACTATTTTTCTGTGATGTATAAAATTGATTGCCATCTCGTCTACCCGACGGAAGGCTACCTATTTTCTGTTTCTGAAGATACTTTAAATTTTATCCACGCCCGAACTCTATTGTCAAAATTGACATCTCAACTATCCATAAAATACTTTCATATAACTTTTTCGTAATCAGACGAAATTGGCGAGCGGAATAAAAAAAAATACTTGATCGATTGAAAATGTAGGGTTGGGGGCGCCTTATTACATTTAATTAGTTCACACGTGGCGCCATCGGAGTTCACCACTCTCTGTGTATCAGCGGGTGACCCGATTCGCAACTTGCGACTCCTGTCGGCCGCAAACTTAAATCGTACAAGTTCAACGGTTGCCATAATATAGTGCAACTGGGTTCCTTAACCCTTTAGCCTAGCTGCGGCGAGGACGTTGGCCCTCGACAGCAACTCGCAATAGGCCAGACGGCTCATTGCGAACAAGCTAAAGCGGTCAGCCACACACACACACACCATGGTCGAATTAAATTAAAAGTCAATTTTTGTTAAACAAGATGGTGAAAATTTCATGACGATGACGATGATGGCGCTAGTGTGGAACTGGCTGTTGGACGGAGGCTTTCGCGGTGGGAAGAACGAGTTGCGAGCCGCGCGGTCAAGGGCAATGCCTCACACTTCCTTCGCAAACGGCAAACAGAACACGGAGAAGAAGAAGACAGAGGAGGAGGAGAAGAAGAAGGTGGAGGAGGAGAAGTATGTAGAAGATGAAGAGTGACGGTGGAAACGCAATGCTCGCCCGCGCCACAATGCATTGAACCCCGTGTGAAATGCGTTGCGTTTGCGTTGCGACACGCGCAACGGTTTTTATCCGCGACTACCACTGTAGTATGGCATGGTATGGTATGGTATGGTGTGTGGTATAGCAATCGCTTCGAACAATCTCATTGTGTGATCGGTGCACACACGGACGCAAACATGCGCACAGATGTGTGTTGCGTTACGCTTCGGGGACACAAGAGTGCGTTAAACTCGCCATTATCACAAAAAAAAATATAGGGCTATATATATAAACTGTCGCATCGGTATAAATACATATTTGCACTCGTTGCATTGCAAGCATCTTATTGAAGCAGCATATTGAAAGCAACATATTATTTGCCGTCGTGAATTTAATCTACGTCCAATTAGAAAATGAGTAATACCAATTCAATAAAAAACTATGTATGTATTATTCCTATATCAGGGATGGGCTGAATCGTTTAGTTTGTTCATTACTACGATGAATATGGTGCCGATCTTTATAAACCCTGTGAATTTTGAGAATAACGATTTTCAACCTATCCCAGTTGGGATCTGTATAATTGTATACTATTATCATAATTTTCAGCCGTTCACCATCCACTCCTGGATGAAGACCTCTCCAATCGTCTTCCATTCCTGACTGTCTTGAGCAATTTGCACCCACTTGACTCCACACACTCTTCTCAATTCACCAGCCCATCGTCCACTCGGTCTACCTTGCTTTCTTTCACATCCTCTTGGATACCATTTCAGTATTTCTCGCGTCCATCTGCCATCCATTCTTTTCGCTATGTATCCAGCCCAATTCAAATCCATATGTCATAACTGACAGTACGCATTGGTCGTATGCCTTATTTTTTAAGGATAACGGGATGTTGGATTTAAAAACTATGTTCATTCTTCCAAAAGCGCTCCATCCTAGTTTCATTTTTCGTTTTATTTCTTCTTCTTTACATCCAGTCATATTCACCAATTGTCCTAGGTATAAATAACTATCAATTATCTCTCCAATATGATTATCTACTGTGATTACGTTTTGCGTGCAAAATTCGTTAAACTTAATTTTGTTTAAAAAATAATTTAAAAAAAATATTCCCATATAAAAACTGAAATTTCTGTGTATTTTATGATTCTTACTATAAAGCCGAATTTAATCAGCAAACATGCAAATTTGATTATGATACTTATTATTCAAAATTATGCAAATTATTCCTAACAAATTGATCTCTCAATAAGTTTAATCTACCAATATCAATAAGTACATATATTTATTTATTTTAATTGTATGGGCACGGCACGGCCAATTAGTTTGCCTTTACATACTACATATGTATGTATGTGATAAAATATGTATTGAGATCATCAGCTCTCCTTCATTGAATGATTTTCCGCTAAATATTGACGAATGATAATATAGCTACATAAAAACGTTTGCAGTTTCAAATATTTTGGATGTAACTACATATGTACATACGTACATACAATAGAGATCTTGTCAATAGTTCATCACTCAACCAAATATATGTTACGTTAATAGTCTCGATTTCATAATTGTATATAGCCCGATAACAGTCCATTTTCGGATCGATATTCTTTTCCAAACGACCTCAACAATCTGTATCACGAAACGTGAACCACATACTTACACACTGTTTACTTTGGAGAATTCCAAATTGCCGATGTACTCAAATAACTATAATAAATGCTAGTACACGATATATGGAATCGAAGCGTATATGTACCTATATACCGAGTTTAAAATTAATTGGTACGTCAATTTGGCGCGGTTCGTCAAGAGTTCGTGCGTCGTTATCTCCAGTGCAGATCTGCGCTACCGTTGCGCAACTGACGACGACGATGGCAACACAGAAGCCTCGGCAAGAAGAGTCAGTGAGAAAGAGTCAGCAATGATCTGGCGAAGAGTTGTAGGCTCGTCGGAAAGAAGAGAAGTGAGGAGCTTGGCTGTTGAACCGATTCCGGCCTTGGTTCGGTCGATGGCCTCCTCACCCAACGGCCCTGGCCTGGCCAGGACGTGTCCAATCCCACCTACCGACCGCAATGAGGTTTTTTTTTATGTATGTACATACCCCATGGCATGTGAAGGTCGGTCAAAGCTTCAATACAACCCCAATCCCCATCGATCAACTAAATCCGAAGATGTTCCAAATTCTCACTTACCAACAACAAATTTTTCCAGCAGCCATACAAACTGTCGGAAACCTTCAATAAAATCTTTCGACCGTATGAAACACTATCGAGAACAATGTACGTATACTTATTTGTTCTGATGTATAGTGAAAATATATCACAGATAACAATTAATTGCGTGCGAGTTTCGACCGAGCATTATGTCGCGCTTTAGTGTAACTTTCTCAATGATGTATCCGAGTGGTAATAGTAATGACCGAAAAGAAAAGTCTTTGATAATTTTCTAAATCGAATCGTATGACCGCAATGGCGTGTAATAATATACAATTAAGCGGGCACTTACGAACACACGGGCACACTCGAACAATATGCAATCGTGTCATAATAATAATAACATCAACGGCACCGCGGCGAATCATTATTGCGCATACGAAACGAAAAAGAAATGAGAAAGAAGAAGAAAGTAAGCGTTCATTGCGCGTGTGTGTGTGTGTTCGTATCGCTGTTGACCGTGAAAGTAGGCGTTCGTTCGCATCGAAAGAAATTTCTTTCGATCGAAACACGCCATTGTGTCGTTAGAATGCACATTTTTCAATACGTCAGAATTACGCGATACGTATAAATAATTTCGATTTTCTCTCGTGTAAACTAAAATGACAATTTCCGATTGTTTTTATTCTTTTAATAGGTGTGAAACCTTGACCCTCAATAGTGTATGAACTAATGAACTTGAATACGCATATCATAGGACAGTATATCATCATAACAAATAAATAACGCTAATAAAATGAAGAAAGACAACAAAAAAATTAACGAGTTATATCGAATTGACCTTACCGATATGATAAGACAATTCGAATAACAATGTAAAGAGAAAAATCAAGTTATATAATAATATCAAATAATAAAATCAGCGTGAAAATAGTTTATTATAAAAATTAAAGAGACATCTATGGCCGAATAGCAAAACTAAGCAGCGCACGAGGAAAATTTAGCAAAGAATTTTCCGACTAGTGGAGGGGATGGGTGCGAGCGATTCCAACCTACTCAACGGAATTTCCACCAACCCTCAGAGTCACCCACCCTCAACCCACTCCATTTTCTTTCGCTATATTTTCAGGGTCGCGCACGTGTTCTAAAAATACACAAACGCCGGTATAGATCTCTCCGCACAGAGGTCAAATTTTGCCACTTTCTTCGTACGACAGAACAATTTCAATTAAACACCCCCAAAACATTCGACGGGAATTTAACTATGCGAAATTGCGTCGTCTCGGATTCTCCACGACAAACTTTCGTTTATGCAAGCTCCCGCCGCCGAAGACGACCGGTTATTTATCCGTTGAGCGATCGTCCGATTTCAAAAGAGCACAAGCGACATTGACGCGAGATCGGTTCAATGTCAACGCACATTTTAACCGACATCGACTCGTTCAACCGCGCAACCGTTTTTTCACCCACGTATTGCGTACATAATAATTTAAAATCAAAACTTTGCCACGCAAACGCACGTACATACATAACTTAAATGTGAAAATAGTACGCTGTAATAATGCGGCGCAAATTCAAAATCAATCAATCGAAAAGGTGAGTGACCCCTTTTGTATGTATGTTTGAATGTTGCACTAGGTTTTTTTTTGCGCGAAATCACAATGACGAAGTTTGTTTTGAAAATAATTTATGCACGATTTGTAATCGACGGTAGTTTGATGAAGGGATGGTTGAAGTGTGTTAACGAACAATTTACCTTCGATGGTTAAATCGCTGAGATTCTTCTCGATCTCGGTGGACACGTCCGCTTCCATAGCGGAAGGTCAAAGAATATAAGATAAGTCCTATGTAACCTTTGTGGGGTGACACCAGTGACCTCCCGGGGTTGAGAAAGGACACGAAAATAGGAAGGGGAGGGTGAAAGGGGAGGTTCGTTGTCAGTTTTTGCGGGAGCAGGCAGCGTCGCGAGAGTGGCGGTGGGCGCCAATGAGGTTCGTTCCCGTGTGGGGAGGTTTTTCGCGGGTCGCGTGGGCGATTGGCAGAGGCGCACGCGCGCTAAGGGTCAAACGCCCCTAAGGTCACTGCTCGAGGTAACCCCTCTTCCCCATCCCCTGATTCGACACTGCCGCGATAAACAAGGTCGAAAAGAAAATTACTGAGTGTGCGCGTATGCCGATACCCCCAACGGGTCCCCAAAATCCCCCACGAGAGGGGCCCCGTCATTGACCGACCTTCACTTGAACAATAATACGTGGAGACGAGGGCGGATTTACCAATAGGGAGAGTAGGCACGTGCCTAAGGCGGCAAATTTGCCGCTAAAATTTTGATGTCTTTTTTTTTTTTTTAAGAAAAAAATTTCAGACGTGAATCACCTAGCGAGTCCACTGAAACTCTTTTGACACGTTAGTCATAAAACCACATTCTACACTAAACCATTGTTCTTGGCCAACTTATATCGGCTCGTTGAAATTTGACCATAAAGAGCCAGTCTCACATTTATTTATTTATTTATTTATTTATTTAAAATTATACCATAGTGACATAACAGGTTTCCCAATTCGTCACTATGGCGAGACATGAAAAAAAAACATTATACATATATAAAATAATGGTAGTAAAAAAAAATATATATATATATATATATAATCGAACTACATTAAATTTAAATTAAACACAATTAAATAATAATTAGAAAGTATTAATAATAATAAAATGAAATAATAATAATAATAGACTCAAATTAAAAGTTAACATAAAATCAGCAAATCAATTATAAATAAATAAAATTATTACAAACAAAATAAAAATTTAAAGTGCATGAGAAATGTGGCGATCTGATGGTGCGTAGCGCAAAAAATATCCAAATGTTGCGCAAGTGAATTGAGGCATTGAATGGCTCGAGCAATGGGCGAGTCAGCAAGGACACCGGTTCTCGCTCTGACAACCTGAAACAATTGACGCGTACGCAACTCCCGGAAGTGTGCAGGAGCCCACAACTTCATCTCCTCGAGGATTGGTGGGTTGCATATGTCACCTCTCAATAAATTACAGAAGTGAGGAAATGTCGAGGAAAGTCGAGAATCATTTACATCTCGACAATAATTCGATTAAATATATTAAATATAGTCGATTTGAGTCTACTACTTAACGTTAAGGATGTTCAGATACGAATTATCGATGGTCAAGGTTGTTCGATTCAATATCGCACAGAAATAGATGTGGTTGAAAGGTGTGACCGCAGAAACCGTGGATACCGAAACAACCCCTATTATTTTCAACGGCTTAATAATAGAGCGTTCAACTGCGAAATTAAGACACCGCCGAATGTTATTTGCGGCTATTTTATTTTTGGTGCTATAACGTTATATAAGTATAAATTACTAGCCGATTTGCTCGTCATATGACGGCGGATAAAGCCGTTTGAGAGTATGTGGAATAATTGTATAGTGTACCGTTGAATGAATGGGTGTACGGCCATAAAATCGCGTTGTCGACTGGGACCAGCTTTGACAGATAACGGATAGTTGCCTAAGCATCGCTACGATTTTTGTTTGTTGTGTTGGGAATGCTAGCGTAACCGCAACGGCCCAATCAGGAATGCAGACGCTAATACGTATATTGATTATTCAATTATTTATTGCATATTGTTTTCTTTACAATACGTATTTAATGCTTTTATGAAAAAGGAATTTCTTTTTTAAGTATAAAATATTTTCTTCAAATTAAAGTTAAAAAATATTTAACTATGTATTACTCACGGTACATCGATTTCGATGATTCAACTTCGAATAAAGGATCGTTTCTTACCTACAACAAATCAAAAGAAAAACATTAGCATTATTATAAAATTTATACATACATGTAAAATGTGTAATGTAAAAAAAGCAACAAATAGCTACTGCGTACTAAATTCACACGTTCGCATGTATTGTAATAGTTTTATAAGAATTTTGACTAAAAACGGGCGAAGATCTGATATGAAAAAGGTCACAAAGCTATTTTCAAGGTAAGGTGAAGGTTAAGAAGGAGAGTTGCCAACGAATTCGCTAGGCCGCTAGGGGTTTATTGAGTAGGTAATGGTGGGGGAGAGCGAACTGCTCAAGGGATGAGTAAATGACGCAAGTGTAATAGGAAAATAGTTAATTAATTATTTTACACACAAGATTGAAATTAAAAAGTAAAACTATGATAGCCATGAAAAAATAATATTATAAATCTACGTAGATGAAAATATGTACATGTACATGCATAAATACGAAATGTGAAAATTTAACAGAGAAACGTTAAAATGGCCCTCTTTCGGCGAGTAGCAAAACTTTAGCCTTTAAAGCCTGAGCGCAATAGCGCGAGTGCTACGTCTACTCAACGCAGTGTCTCGCAGTTATAATTTAAATTAATGCATAATAAATATTATGTGAATCATTTCCAAATAAATTCAATAAATAAATTGTATAATAAATATTTAAAACTTGGAAAGTGTAATCATGTTTACAACAGTCGATTTTGAAATAATATTTTCCGATGACCATTAAGGATAGAAAATAAATAAGTGGGTTTCATTTCGATTGAACAAATTGAGCGGAATGTCGATTATCAAAACCACCCCCATTGCTAGTTATTTCGATATCATCAACCACCGCCCCCTCCCGCGTATGTGTGAGGGTGAAATTATAAGAAAGTGTGCCGGGGTAACGAACCTGCCCTAGAGTTCGTCTCGGAAAATTCTGCGCGGGGTCACTGCTCAATAAATTACCATCGAAGGCTTTTGTGGAAAACGTCAAGCGACGACAAAAGACACCCCTCCACCCATTGGAAAATTCGTTTAGCGAAAATTGAGGTAGATTTTATGCGTCACGTCATCGTTTCTTTCAAAACCTGTACACCTATGTATAAAATAAAAGCGGAACTCACTGTACAAAAACCACCGCGAATTTATGTCAATCGTTCAACAACAACAAAAAAAAACCAATAGGAAAAAGCGACGACGATGATTAATTTCAAATTTCGCATCGTGCCACAACTATGACACACTTGTGTAAACATTTGAAATTGGCACTCAAAGAAATCATTTGTCACCCAATAGGATGAAATCGGTGTCGGCGAGCTATCCATCTATCTACTAGATGTGTCTTTGTCCACTTTGCCGTCAATTATTTAACAGGTCGTCTCGGTTCGTAATGGAGAGTGACGGGGACTCGCCGGATATGGAATAGTGTGGCAGACGAACAAGACGAATGTGTGCGAGAGATCGTGATGACGATAGTGACGGTGAAACGTCAAACTTGACGGCTGATGACGGTCGCCCCCATATTTCCTATGGCGTCAAACGATCAAAGTTAAACCATAGCTTGACCCTAGACCGACCGGCCTAGATTAAAGAAAGATATACACCCACCTTCGACAACAAACAATAGATTTGAACAAAGCAATGCTAACAAATAAGAGCAACCGAAATACGACCGAACTTGAATGAAGAAGTACACAAGATGTCATAGTCTAAGTAGATATATCGTAAATTGTTGGCAAACTGTTACTTTTCCAATGAAAGGGGAATATACATATATGTAAAAGACAAGCATTTTTTCAGCAATCGACCGATTTGTCGAAAGCTATTTGGCAAGCGTTTACAATTGTATCGAGTTTCGGAGAAAAACCAGAGCACATTTCGATTTAAAAACTTTTGGCAAGCAGCGCCAATTCGAGCTTTGAAATGCGATCGCGCCGATACGCAGACGCTTCTATGGATAAAACATACTCTCCAGCACTCTTTGTGCAATTCAAAAGTAGGACTTTGCTTCGCGCCACAAAAGCGGTTAAGTAACGAGATGTTCATGAGCGGCCGGCGAACGCTCTTGAACCCGCTTCGTTCGACCAACAAACACTATTGTATCCAATCACGTTGATAATAATAAATAATACAAATACACACAAGCAAGTATTCGTTACATCTTGCGTTAGCTCTAGAGTCTAGAGCGTCGATTTCGTGATCGGTCACTCCAGTTTTTCGCCAAAACTGGGATACGGAGCCGGGGCTTTCAAGGTTGTGTGATTCTAATTATCGTGGTATGGAAAGGGATTTGTTGTTCCAATGTCACCGGGGTACCAATGCGCGGCTCACGATCAGAGTTGCAACAAAGATTAATAGACCAAAAGAGGGGGAGCTTGTGTAGTGGTTCCTTGACATTTTACCGACGAAACGAGAGCTACTTATAATCCGTCGATTAGGCTAGTTTTGATTCGGTCAAAAAGAGTAGTGATTGTGAGTAGAGCGTCCTCGCTCCCGATGGAGGTGTCTCACCTGCAGCAGCACTGCCCTATGCTAGAGAGGGCCGTCGGTTCGTATCGACCTTCTAGTGGTAGCATAATCTCTAAGATAAACTATAAACATCGCTATATTTATTCAACATCAGCGCAAACACGAACGCTACTCACTTTGAACAATATTGAGCTCAGTTAAAGGGAAAAACAAATTCAAACTAAACGTAGACGGAGAATTCATATCGCAAAGACAACTAAGCGATATTAGAGCATTTGAAGTGGTTAGGTTTTCCATGCGGACGAAAAATTTTCTCGACGGTTTCCAAGATCGCTATAATCGCTGGCAAGATTTGGGTCGAAAATCGACCCTGACAGAATTTAACAATGTCACTTAGTTGTTGAGACGGTTCCATATAAAACATTATTCCTATTCATCTATCCATTGTTACATATTTCCTTTCTTCTTCCACCAAAAAGCGACGGGAAACTAATGTTGAGAGTCTCTCCCTTGTTACTTCACTATGAAATACAATATATTGTTTGTCCAAAAGTGAAAGAGATATAAGGTCGGTATGTAACAAGAAGTAGCAGTAGTATGTAGTATGTAATGACGTCATAACTCATCTTGAGTAAATCTCAAAAATAAAAAAAAATGAGCAGGTCATGTGCGGGTTATTAATCAACGGCGACTATTGCTGAAATGCTCGGCTTGAAGTAACCCCTTAAGTGGATTCACCTTGTGCGAGTTCGTTCAACTGCGCTCTAGATTCGGCTCTCATCCCCCTTTGAGGTCACAAAATGCCATCCCCCTACAGGATGGTTGAAGGTCTACTTGTGGGTGGTGTATGATAACCTCTCCCATCCTCTTCTCTAGCAATTTCCCTCAAGGACGTTCTGAAGATACATATGTATGTACGCGAAATTCACAATTGTATCTCAAGCCCAAGTTGACGCGCTTTGTGTGAGCAATTAGGTATCATTATTTATTATTATAAAGTATTCTAATAGCAAAATCGCATGTTCGCACGGCGTAACCTTTGCAGTGTATGTATGTACATATGTAGGTACATTACTCGTAGAAAACGACAAATCGTTTTTTAAACGCTTTAAAATTTAATTGAAAATATACACATTAAAAATAAACACCGTGTGACCCGATTAAAATTAATGCGATGCATAAAAAATAACATTTAGAAAGATAAAACGTGACGATAATGAATAAACTGAGCTTCCGTGAGGAAGATCGGTAAAAATTAAATAATGTCAAAATATAATATATAAAAAGAAATGAGGACTTCCCCGCACAGAGTTTAATAATAGGACGTAAATTTTATACGCGACATAAAACAGTGGATCGTTTGTCTTTCTTTACTTATGAAAATAAATTGAATTTTATACACAGCGGTTGAAGATAAATAATGGGTTTAATGCGCTCTTTCTATTTCTGTATTCAGAAATAGAAAAAAACCACAAATGTGTACCTACAGATTTGTGCGTTTTGTAGAGTCTGCGTAAAATTTGCATTCACTGAGAGTTGAACTGATGTAACAATATTTATTTATTTATTTATATAATATAGTAGCTTAAGCTAATTAATTATAATCCTTAACCAAGCATCTGTACGGAGATGTTTTTTTAAGACTGCCAGGAATTTTTCAATGGTTTTGGAACTTCTAATTCCATCCGGCAGTCTATTGTACTCCAAAACACCTCTGTACAAGATGCTTCTCCTATTTCTATTTATTTTAACATTTTTTATAATTAAATTATTTTTATTCCTTAAATTATATTCACATACATCCATTCCTCTCACAATAAATTTACTAAAATATGATGGTAACATATTATTATCTAACTTAAATATAAATACGAACATACAAATTTTCAAAGTATCATTCACATTCAACCAATCTAATTCAATCATCTTTTTTATACTAGCATACAAGAATTTTCAAAATTATTTTTCAATTTATTTCAATCGAATGTTATTTAGATCGTTGTAAATTATTTTCATATTCTAATAAAAAGTATTTATAAAGTAAAGGGCCTCATTACAAGCCCCACCACATACCACAGAGCGTATTCATCCGCTTCGGTTTGTGAGGGCCCTTAAGCTATAATCTTCCATTCCCATTTCGTTGCGTTAATCATCTGCCTATACTGAAGTCATTATCCTCATTCAATTGTATAACATGTAATAGAGTTAAATAGAATAAATTTAAATGACACACCATAACGAGCGCACACTCATCACCCCGCTCGATTTGTCTCGATTAGTATACATACACACGGCAAGTACGTACCTAAAAACATAGTAGAAAATCTAATTAAATTAAAATCAATTCCAACGCAACGCCACTGCGAGCAATCGTGTCCTCCAAAAAGCTAATGCGCGCGTATAATGTGTGTATGCGAATGAGCATAAATGTGTATGTGCACGAAATACGCTCACTGAACAGTGTGGACATATCTACACACATACACTGGCTGGAATAATTTGTGAATTGAGGTCACGGCAGTTTGCTAGAAGCCGGTTCATCGACCCGATAGCGAGCTCATCAAGTATCGCTCGCTATAGTATCGCAAATTGTACGAAACTAATGCGACACTTCATCGGGCGAAAGATTCAGAAAAGAAAGGGGAGATAGGAGGGAGATAAAGCGGAAGAGCACTAAGAGCTTTCAGAAGCGAGAAAAACAAAAATTACATCCTTATCGGATGCGATCTTGTAATTTTATTTGCGAGATAAAAATGTCGTCGACGAGCAAACACACAGAGCGTTCCGTCTAGTTATGTAAAAGTCGGGCAAGTCTTACGCGATAATTGCAATAATTGCTAAATAATATCGCTTTCTCTTCGGCGATTGTCAAACTGCACTCTCTCACCTATCGAGACGAGATCGTTTGCATAAACGCGTTAGGAATTTCTAATTTCGATACGCAAATACATAGACTACAAGGAAACGCTATGCATAGTTTGCTTAGAAAAGACAGAAATATTAAGAGGAATACTGCAAGGAAGATTCGCCAGATGGAAATGACAGTGTGAGATTGATGTACATATTATCATCATGACGATAAAAATATGCGGATCTTTATGTCCTGTATGCACAATAGTATAGTTTGCATCTAATGTCCGAATGTTTGAAAGGAAAGGCAGAAAGAGTGATTGGGTGATATATTTCAAATGTCATATGAAGGCGACGGAGAAAAAAGTGTGAGATAAAACTCTACATACTATTATTACGACGATAAAAATAGTCAATGCGAATAAAATAATAAAGCGTGTGCCGTACACTAATACAAACTTGAGATCGTGTATTTCTAATGCAGTCACGCATTCGCCTTGAAAATTCATAAACGGAATGTTGTGAGATATTTATTACAGCGTGATTCGAAAAGAATTATTTTTATTTAATTTTCGCGTAAGTGTTGCGCGATGCTACACGTATTTATTACGTACGTATCCGATCATTTCTTACGTGGAGTCCAATTTTCACTTTCTTTAGGCGCTGAGCCCACTCGACGAGGAAAGTGTGCACTACTTACACTTTCGTCGCTAAAACCCGTTTTTCCTCTCTGACACCCATCGACGATCGTGTGCGAAATTTATCAGCGTGCTAAAAATTCACATGACTCAAACGGAAATCGAATCTAGAATTCGCATTCAAAAATTTATCGAGGTATTATGTATACAGTGGGATTATGGCGGATGAACGTTTGGCATTATGAGCTCATTTGTAAGTTAGTGTCCCCATTGTATCCTGTAGGAGAGATTGATATATGAGAAGATGTGACCTCCCAGTGCTCCTTCCCCTCCTCCCCTTCTTTCCTAGCGACCCAGATAGCGACCCAGAGGCAACGACCCCTAGGCCTTGGCTTCTCGCGCGCGCGCACAAACACTGCAAAACGAAACCCACACGCTATTCAACGATACACAGCTCGTCCCAAATAGTCATGCCGACCCAAAAATATACGATACTTCGTTCGAACCCATATCTTTATCACAAAACCGATAAATACCGATATAGAAGTGTACAGTATGGCTAATACGCACATGGCGATACGCTTGAGCTAAAATTGCATATAACTATGTGAGCGTTTATATGTACATATGTAGATATATTGAAATGGTCGAATGGGTACAGAAGAAAATTTTCAGACATTTATACCTTAGGATGTATGGTTACTGCCCATACCTGTACCATAGTAAATTTATTCTGGGCATGGTCGACATACAACCAGTAGTTATCTGAGATTAGAAGAAATATGTTGTTATTACGTTACATGTTTGGCTTGTTTGTGTCGAATAATTACATTCGTTCACGAACACATCGCCTACTCGGTGAGCCGCCAGTTGGGTCTAAAGTTTTGGCAGTTTCTTCCGTTAAGGATCTCGAGCTATTTAATGCCCCGGCAACCGATGGTGTGGACATTTTTTTCATCACCTATCCTCGCTTTGTGTCATATCTTAGGCTTAATTTTGCTCGAATAATAAGCGGGGATAATGATGGTGTTGATTTTTTTTATCATCTACATACGTATATACACATATATAATACTAGTCGAATTGCCCGGCCCGGCAAATAATAAAACAAATGAATATCAAAATAAACATTTATTCTCGAGTACAAAAAATTTTCCAGATTAAAATTTTTGTATGGGAGCCCGGGCTCCGACCCCTTCCAAAACGGAGACAGTATACCAAATTTGGTGGTACTAAATTGAAAACTGTAAATTTGCACAGGGGACAAACAAACAAACAAACAAACATTCAATTTTATATAAGGCCTAGATGTTTATATACATAATGTGTTATTTTCATTTATGTAATTAATTTTTTTTTGCTTGTAAATAATTTGGGGTTTTAAAAGCCTGTAAATAAATAAATATCTTTATAATTTAAAAACATTTGATTTTATATGCATGTTCAATAAAAAAACATATCTATAATCTGTGCTAACTGTATATTGTTGCTATAATCGAACTAAAACGAGTGATGATGTTGTAGATACTTAAATGTAACTCTCGACAAGTGCAATTATTGTTTTCGATCGATTAATACGCGGGTGGTTAATTATCATCCAATTAACTCGAACGATAAAAGACCAAACTAGATTTGAGCGATATAATGCAACGCAATATCTGTTATCGTTTAACCCACAGTTCAAGGCGAGAAAGCCACATGCGATACGACGATACCCACAATTATGACAGTATTTATGTGTGTCTGCTGTAATTTATTTTTTCTGGTAACTGTACATCAGTTCTGAGATACGAATCTGAACGATTATTATCATCGACACGTGCCGGGGATTTACCCCATACAATATGGGACAATTTTGAGCAATTCTTTGTTGCGATTGCGTCCACCTTATATTATTTATTTATGCCACTCTAAATTGAAGGTCGTCCGTTCGAATCCTGTCTTTTGCCCATAGCGCAAAACTCACTCATTCTCTGATGTGAGTTAAGTCTCAACAAAGAGACTCGATCGCTACGAATCCACGAAATGAGTTGCGGCAACTATACACGGCTACTTGTATGTTCACGAGTTTGATATGTGTGTGTGTGTGTAGTTTTTCAAGGCGATATCGTGACCGACATAAGACACTTCTCCGATAACTTTCCTCCGCAACTAGTGCGAGTGAGATGACTGGTCTATTCGCGATCGACTTTGCATTTCATGGGTATCTCTTTCGCGAAGTTGAGTATCTGTCGTGTGTCAGAACGAGACGGCAGTGCGTTTGTGAATAGAGCGGCGAAACGGTTGTGAATTCTTGCGGCAGGCCAATTCTACGTTGACCTAGATTTCGCGCTGGGGTTATTGGCCTAGCCTCGCGCCGAGGTGTGCGGCCTCGAAAAACTTTTATTTTTTTCTTCCAAAATCTTTTATTATTTATTATTTCGCACGAAACGATCTCATGCGTGTGTGTACAAAGTGGAGAATTGCGCGAGCGCAACTTTTGCAGTTCTTCACTTTCGTCTCAATGTTCAATAGGTTAAACATACTACATAAATACATACATATATGTAATACGAAAATGATTCATTTCGACTGATTGGTCAAATTAATTATTATCGATTCATCATATTCATAAAACGATTTTAGTATTTTAGAATATTCGAGCACGTTTTGTAAGAAGCTCATATGAGGCCTTCAGTTCCTCCTTTATACGACCGAAGACTCGTGGTAAAATTTTGCCTTTTTTTTTTTTTAAAGTTGTCATTGTGAAAATCGTTCTGTAAAAAAACGAATCTACATATCCTGCAAAGTTGACGAAATGAACGTTGGACTATTAGCATCCCAAATATAGATTTAGAGATCGCGAGCTAAATAAAATAAATCACAATAAACGAGGAAAATTGTTCGTAAATTGTATATAATAATGAAAATACGCTCATATCATCATCATCATTTTCAGCCGTTCACCATCCACTGCTTAGTGAAGGCCTCTCCAATCCTCTTCCATTCTTGTCTGTCTTGAGCAATCTGCATCCAGTTGACACCACACATTCTTCTCAATTCTCGGTCTACCTTGCTTTCTTTCACATCCTCTCGGATACCATTACAGTATTTCTCGCGTCCATCTGCCATCCATTCTTCTCGTTGTGTCCACTCCAACTTTTTCACACGTTCCGCTATATCTGCCACTTTGGTCATGCTTCTTACCCATGTATTCCTCTTATGGTCTCTTCTTGTTTTACCAAGCATACATCTTTCTATGCTTCTTTGTGTGCACTGGATCTTACGCAACATTCTCAAATTTAGCATCCATACGTCATAACTGGCAGTACGCATTGGTCGTATGCCTTCTTTTTTAAGAACCTAACGCTTTTATAATATAATACGCGATAACTGAATCGAATCATCGCATAATTGTAAATACAATTGTGTAGAATAAATAAAAAAGAGCAAACGAGATGAAAATTCATCGCACATTCAGTTTTATTTACGAGCTCGTTATTTCTGAAATTCAAATGAAATAAAAAAAGTTATACATAAACGCGCGGACACGCTGTAGGAACGAAATCGCGAGTAGCCCACGGGTGCGAGCGAGACGAAGCGAACGGTCGCGCTCGCGAGCCAAAGCGAGACAACACGTCACGGCAATAAATATAGTCGGGAAGGCCACAGTGCAATGAACTAGCTTCGCGTCGGGGTACTCGTGACCCACATCGAGCGAAAGTGAAAAGTAAGCTTCCTGCGCACCCACCGCGAAGCTACGAAACGTGCGAAAGTTACCGATCATTGCCGAAGTGTGGCGGCGGAACCACACGCGAAAATCACCCTTCGCGCGCCATCGCCGAAAGGCGAATTCGGCGCGCACACCGGCGCCACTCAGCTGTTATACAATACGTATGAACAATTCGCACACAAACAATGAATGTATACCTGCTAACACTCTTCCCAGTAGCACTTCCGAATCCTGGTTCTCCTCCTGTTGCACTTGCTCCTGCATGAACGGGTCGATTTCCATTTCGGCGCCGGAACATTCCAAATTTCCGGCACAAGGCGCTTTATACTCGGTGATGGTCATCTTACAACAACACTCTTTACACATTGGTTATAAATTTGCACGCCCAAATGTTTATAAGTCTGTTGGCGATCGATCTATCTATCTATCTATTCAGAGAGCGTTCCTTATTAACATTCCGAGTTTAAGGTATAATTTGGTTAAATTTTGTTAGGGCTAAGTTGCACGCAGGTCAAAGTCCGCGTAGGTGATGGCGGTTCAGTGCCAGTTCACGTATAGGGTTGGCGTCGACGCGAACTATTGCCGATTGATTGTCGTACATGGTATGTCCTAATCGTGGTTAGGTTATGTTATGGTTGTTGTTAGTGTGGTTTGAGAGAGCACAAACGATGTTCGCGTGCGTTGCGCAGCGGCGCCCGTTCGTGTGGCGTTCGCTGGCTGCGCTGTAGCCATTGGGAGGGGATGGGCGCTTGCGCGTAACACCATCATCATCAACCTCCACTAGTTTTTCCCATGTGCTCACTTTTCCAACCACCGACCGTCCAAGGTGACGCTTTTCCGACTTGCGAGTGGTGAAACCTAGGCTTTCCTCAAAAGACTCGAATCGAAGCTTTGCGAGGCTTTCAAAGCTCAGAGATGAGGCAATGTAAAGCAGCGTGTGTTAAAACTTAGAGGAACACTAAAAAAGTTAAGATTGTCCGGAACAGTTCGCCTTTCTATACATGTCATGCTGATTGGTATTCGCTAATCAGTAGACGGCGGAAAGATGGATGCTTTTGATAACGTGCTACCTTTGGACACTAAAAGATTCGTAAGATATTCCATTACCCACCCGAATTCACGTTCGTACTCTACCATTAACATATTCTCTCCATCCTTTACAGAACAATTATTTATAATAACATATAAAATATAACAACAAGAATGAGCATAGTTTTTATATTACCTATAATATATAACAAGAAGAGATCGTAAGAAGTATGACCAAAGTGGCAGATATAGCGGAACATGTGAAAAAGTTAAAGTGGCAGATATAGCGAACATGAAAAAGTTAAAGTGGATCAACGAGAAGAATGGATCCGAGAGGATGTGAAAGAAAGCAAGGTAGACCGAGTGGATGATGGGCTGATGAATTGAAAAGAATGTGTGGAATCAAGTGGAGGCAGATGGCTCAAGACAGACAGGCACGGAAGAGGATTAGAGAGGCCTTCATCCAGCAGTGGACAGTGAATGGCTGAAAATGATGATTATGAATATATAATATAAATACATATAATTACTCAATAGTATTGTTTTTTTTACACATCTAAAAATAATGAGGTTTTAGTATTTTAGTGTCTCCAATTGGCGATAAAATACTGTTAATGCATTTTTAATGCATTCTATTTTTTTCTAATACCAATTACGAAATATGACAACTTTTGCGAAATGCTGGGTTGTGTGTGATATGAGGGTTTTTCCTTGAACATTATATTATATATTAGGCTTAATATATAATTTATATTATAGATATACATACATATGTACATGCGTACAACATACATATCAAATATAATAAACAATAGATATTCATTATCTCGAACGAAAATGCAGGCGGGCAAGGGCAACACTCAAATATGCCTGCGGTAAAAGGTTCGAAAATCCGAAAATCCGAGGTCTACTAATGACTAGTCGCTGATTCAGTTGCTATTTTGAAAGTTCAGAAATTGAGGAGGAGTTTGCCAAAGTGACAATTACATATGTATGTACGAGTATGTACTTTCAATAACAGACTTTGGGTCTATTGTTGAATTTATTCGAGGAAAAACAATTAAGCTTTTGACTATAGACGGATCAAGGGGTGAAAACTTGAAGGGTGAGGTAAATTCCCCTTTGAAATGGTAGTTAATGTATGTAAATACGTCTACTAAATTAAAAGAAAATTAGTCTTGGGAAAATTTTGTTCATTCAACTAAGTAGGAGTTTGCCTATGATTCATATAAGAGATTTCAAATATTATTGTGATTTTTAAAACTGTGGGTTTTATTTGTGACTAACAAAGAAATTAAAGGTTCGTGCGCATTCTTTATCGTAATTTGGTCAATGATTAATATTAAAGTTGTAACAAATATTTGACGACACACTTTCATAATATTTTTCTGAAAAGGAAAATCAAAAGGAAAATTTTAGATATTAGAAACTTTGAAAAGTAGAGATTCTTATTTGTATATACATATTTGAATGTTTATATTAGCTAATTAATCTATGTATTTGCACAAAAATTATGCAAGATATGTAATTTAATCACGGGATGGCTATCAATAGTTTGAGAACTGCTTTTCGATTTGATAATTACAATTATACAGAGGGAAATTATTCGTTAACCAAAATTTAGAACGACCGAAAAATTCCAATGTTGGCTTTCTGAGTTCAACGAACTGGTGTACATACATACGCGTGATTCAACAAACACACATCGCATTTGTATATAATAAATTATAAATGGAAATATTCAAATTTCACCGCAAACCGACAAACGAACATTTCTGCAAATTTTCATTAAGTATTGTATTTTAATTAACTTGGCGGTGAATTCGCAAACGGTGTTGTAAAATGTGGTCTGCGAACAAAACGGTTCGTGTGCATATATGTACATATGTACATATGTATGTAATGTGCAATAGAGGAAATGCATTTTTTTCAAGTGCGTGTGTGCAAGTAAGTGTAACACCATTTGTGGGTCACCCTTATCTCGAAGTACCGTTATACTGCTCCTCTCAGTGTCATTTCCGCATTTAGTATACAGTTAATAACTATGTTTACTATATGTAGATATGTACATATAATTTTCACACTAAACGTTCATTACTACTTTACTTTGTGCGCGCATCACCAGCTTCAATTTTCCGATAAAATGTTCGACGATGCTTTCGAACGCTATGAAAAATAAGATAAAAATACATCTCAGCGTGGAAATTTTTCCTGGAATTTACGATGTGTTTACGACTTTTTCCGATTTGTAAGAAACGATACGGATTTTGTTCCCGCAAATAACAAGGCTTCGCTCCAGATAAACAATAGCATTACGAGTTTCAAGGATCGTTTCCCGTTCGCCAAAAGTTATCCAATACTGGACCAATGCTTCGTTTGTTTCCACAAGTCTCATTTGCAATTTTGAACTCGGCCAAACTACAAAGCACCCATTGATAAAACTGAAGTTTTTGCAATTTTGTTTTTAAAAGCAAACACGCGAGCGTCAATAAGATCACTTGTCCTTATTGTGGCATTTAATTTAGTGACATGATATTTTTCACTCCATGACGAATGAACACTAACCTATTTTACGAAACCTTGGATTTCCATTCTATTGTGACGAATACGTGCATAGCAGTATTTTAGAGCAGAACTGCAGAAAACGCCCGGGAAATTCGCTCGTATTAAATTTTACAACAAAGAGAAATACCATAGTTTGGTTACAATATTTAAAATCACTTTTCTATTAATAGAATTGTCACACTAGATAGCTACTGAAAAAAATTACACACACCACATTTCAAGTGTTATAATTAAAAAAAAATACATGATATGATCTTCGAATATGTCACAATTGCGCGGAACATCGTGTACGATAATACATTATTCGATTAATGACAATTTTTTTTAAATTACAGCAGAATTAAAATGATTACGAAAATTACGTCAATTGAACACCAAATTTATGTGGAACGATACACAATCTTATGTGCCAAATTTAATTTATTTAACGCCGCTACATATAATATTCAAATCCAATTTCTAATAGATACCTATTGTGTAAATGCTTTCATTTTGACTTTTTTATAATAATTTATTTTATTATGATGTTTTCTGAATTAATTACTTTTAAATTTAAATTGCTTATTTATTAAGCCGCGTACTCATTAGCGAACCGCGCGTGTAATGCAACAAAGTTTGTAAATGTGTACGCGCTCTGCAACGTTCGTGGCGATCCACTCGGTGTCGGTGTCGATCAAACACAAAGGGGCGCGCAGTGTGCGTCCACATTAGCGTGCATCAAACGCGCATTACATTACACGCGCTGTTCGCTAATGAGTACGCGGCATTAGATGCATTTCGTATAATATACAAAAAGCTCACGACAAGGGAGAGTATAATTACTAGCAAAGAGAAGTTGTTGACAATTTTCATCAGAATGGAACGATTCTGGAAGATACGCAGATAAAATCAAAAAATCTAACAATCTGTAGATAGATTACAGAACATTCCCTTTCCACTCCTTTTTAGAATACATACATATGTAGGTAGTTAGCTTGCGATAACATTTTTATGTCATGTTTGACCCAAAGCCAATTCACAGAATCGCACCGCAAGCACATTTTTCGGCACCCCGACATTAGTGCGCGGGACTTTAGCGCGCCGGCATTAGCGCGCAGTACAACCCGACTTTAGCACGCAAAATAAGATTATTTTGTATTGTTGACTGCTCATTTAAAGAAATTTACTTATCCCAGATAACATTTCTATCAAAATTACATCTTATTGAAAATTAATTGGTACTTTTACAAACCTATCCATGAAAATTTTATCGATTGGAAAAAAATAATAAGATAAATAAGATACCACCATGCAAAATTAAATAAAAGGTTGGAAGCCATAATTACAACTTATAATAGTATCAGTAAATTGAAATCCTAATTGGAAGAAGAATAATAATATTGAAATTGAAATTTGTCTCTATGTATATGTATGTATGTGTGTATGTTTGCCTTTTTTTTTGAATAGCTTTTTTTAGGCTCTTTTTTAATGCATGTGTTTTAAGTTTTTAGAATAATTGTTTTCTATTTTTTTTTTTATTAAATATAAAAATAATAAATTGCGCGCTAACGTCGGCGCACTAATGTTCGCGCGCTAATGTCGGCGCGCCAAAGTCCCAAATCCATGCAATAGCTCGATATACATACGTACATTGTATATACCGTATGTGAAATAGAAAAGTTTAGTATTCCGCTTTTATCACGATAATAACAGCAACGAGCAAATCGAATCATCGTCATTAAGACCGGTTCCTCGCACTTTTCATAACAATGAGCGCAGAAAGAGGCGAACATCGGCCGTATAACACAGTGAGATAACACACCATTTCACTTTCCTGAGGAGTTGGGTGAGTTTCGATATAGAAGGGGGGGCGGCATTTGGGTGGGGCGACCGCCTGGTGGGAGAATTGGTGGTCTGTGACGTCACTGGTGACCCAGTAACCGACGCAGCCTTCGAACGGCCGTTCACCCGAGGTGGCTAACACCACACGCCATTTATACTAGTGCCAAATGTTGGCCACGGCTGAAGCGAACCGACGAACGAACGTGCAACGGCTGTATCAACGACTTTGCTAATAAAACGAAAGCAATGAAACAATAAAAATAAAACAAACAACTAAGTTGACGGTGGTGTCTTCCTCTTTCAACGTGCCAAAGCCGATAAATTATTATTACGTATTACGTGTACAAATATGCGACAAGAGGATGATGATTATATCGAGTTGTGCTTTCTATTGTCAAAAGTCGCGTTGTACAAGCGCGTGGAGTGTGTCAAGGTGTCGATTTACAAATTTCAACTTTTAGGTTATTCGTACGATGAATAATTAAACGCGGCGTACGTAATTTGTACATATCTGTCATTGATGATAACCCCCTAAAATTACATTTTGCTTATATTGCAAATTGTCATAGTTAGAAGATAAATTAAAAGCCACCATACAACGCTTAATAAAAAATCGATATTTCCTTCTTCAATTAAAAATAAAATATTTCAAAAAATATATAAAGCTTAATGCTTCATTTATTATTCGATAAAAAAATTCGAGGCACACCTTTGAATTTAATTCCAAATAAACTCCGAAAAAATTCGATCGTTTTCTGTGTCGGCATTCCGTTTCATTTCGCCGGGTGACACAAATCAATTTTATTGCAATAATTTGTTCAAAAGTATGATATTATAAATCACACGTTTGTTAAGATGAAGAATTCAAAAAATTAGAGTTCACTTTTGCTAATTTTTTCCGGTCAAAATGATAAAACGCGTGCGACTTAATGCGTCGAGTGATTTATCTTGCTCACTATAATTTACGAACTGTACAATTTCGGCCGAAATAAATTTGTCTAAACTGTTTTTCGACGCGCACACTTATTATAAAAATGAATATTGTCAAAATGGTTGACAGAATTTTTGAAAAATCTATTCGACAATTTTCTTAACCAATATAGTGACCGGTCGAAATAGACACAAAACGTAAATGTAAATGTCTCGTAATTAAAATAGTATACCTGTAAACGTTTGGCAATTTTTACAAAAGGCGTTCGATGAATTTGTCATTATCTGAATATAACGATCAATTGAAACGTCACGTTGTTGCATTAGAACCCAGAAATAATATTAGAACAATTATTGTTCATGTTCGATACATAATCGATTTAATTTCGTTCACGAATGAAATTTACCATACAACATAAACATTTTTTTTTAAAAATATTTAGAAGGAAAGTGTGGGTGGTGTGAGATACGCTCGAGTTGTTTGGCAAGAGTCATCTCCGGTCAAATTAGTACACGCCTTGACTCATTACTATTATAGAACACTTTCAATGGAATTTCCTATATTTCAAAACGAGCCAACATATAAAAATTTACAACACATACAGCATTAGCTGTAAATTGAATGTCGATGATGAAAATCTATTATTTATGAGAAAAAAAAACCTAATTATAATTTGGAGCACAATTTGCATTCGTATGCAACAATGGATACGTTATAGAACTGCATATGTGCGAAACAATCAAATCATAAATCTTTACGAGTTAAACTAAGATTATAATGATAGTTTTATCGTACGTATCGAAGTAATGATACAACGACAAGTACGATGAATTGTTATGTGATGCGACACAAATGCGATTCACTTTCTAATTCACCGATTTAACAATGCAACAGCTCAAATTCTAAGATTACGAATACACTATGCAAAACGTAATCATGCAAAAATGGATTGTATGTATGTGGTCCTTTATCGTCGCTTGTGCAGAGCACAGTCGAGTGCATCTGCGATTTCAGCTAACATCCACGAAAGGGGTTAAGCGTCGACGATTTGCATACATTTTCATTAAAATGCAAAAACGCTCTCGAGGTCACCATCACTGTGTACATAAAGCGTTTTGTGAAGAGCTCTATCGCTTTCCACCATTCATCGTTCAGTTTATGCAACACGTGACGTTTCACAGTTGCGCGAAGAAAACGTTGCTTTCACCGAACGTCGCTATTGTCGCCGAATGACGAGGAAGCATTACGCAAATTTAGGCGAACGAATCTATGCCATTTTAAAATAAAATCACAGTGTATTTCTTTCATAATTTGTACACGATGCGGCTTGTCTAGTGTATAGATCGAATGACTGACACATATACGTACCTATTTTCAGGTCGAGGCGATGTCTTTCATTCGAAGCGGATCATTAATTTAAGCGTGCAACGTGTTATGAGACATTTGCAAAAGGAAAACTTCAACGTTTTCACCGTATCGTCGCACGTATTATACATACATACATATAAACGGCGTGGCCTATTTTCCCGACCCGAAGGTTCCACTCGTTGCAAATAGGTAGCTAAATTGTTCGCCAGTTCTATTTAGAACACTTTAAAATGTAATACATTGCCCGTTCTCGAACATAAGCGCAATAGCGGATCAAAGTACATAAAATCAATTGAAACAACCAGTAACATACAAGCGATGTATCAAAAGCCAGTAACACCTACATACTAATGAAAATTGTATTTATTTATATTGAAAAGTATTTATAATCTACAAAATAAGTTAGCCATATTGAGTTACAGATTTCAATGATTGATTAAATCTAAAAAAATATTTGGTTATCTTCACCCAAAAGTGAACTAATTCCAATTTTGAAGTTGATTTTTTTTTTGTGAGATTTTCGAGCTGACGAGGATTTTCCCGGGATTTTCCGGCTTAAATTTGTTCACCGGTGTATCGTACGGTCCATATATGCTATTTCGAATATAAAATTAATTGTATGTGTAGGTACAGTGCGGTCCGGCGACCTCGGCCCCTCTCGGGAGCGACGACCGTTGACTGGGGCGGCCGTGCTGACGTCACAGCGAGGACATCGCCCACACATATGCATAAAGAAATATACACGCATAAAAAAAGGGGGATGACAAAGAATATTTTCCTCTGATATTGTCTCAAACTAGCCCCCTCTCGGTTGAAAAGGCTGCGAACAAAGCGTCGAAACCGTTGGATTCGAGTGTATGAAGTAGTGATCGTTAGTGCTAGTTACTCAATTGAAACTGTTTATGGAAAAGCTGTTCACCCTCAGCCAGGTATGTAATCAGTAGTTGGCAAATAAATTAATAGGAAAATTCTTCGGAAAACTCTGGGTACACACATAATTGTGCAGAATGATCCATACAAGGAAAACTAATCAATAGTGGGGCAAATATACTATTTTGCGATAGCGAATATGTGAAGATGTTTTCGTAGTCGGATTTTACAATTATTTTTAGTATACATATGTACGTACTATAACTAATACTTAATTCAACACTGTACGGATTTTTGTTTGAAACAGTTGTGGCATAAGAAAAGCTTTTATTATTACTAGAACTACATATGTACATATGTATATTGGTGAGAGTTAAAGGGGTTATTTGTTTTGATTTAAATATTTATATATTTAATTGTATTAAATTAAGATATATTTTGTGATTTTCTATGCAGCATTTTACGCAGCAATTGTCTATAAAAAAATATAAATTTGAACTATCTTTTAAAATGAATTAGTATGTATATTCCGATGAAATATATCAACAAGTTCATTAGACTTTTGTAAATAATTTAATGGAGAAAATGTACTTGCAATGCATACATTAGAAAGCGGTGTGTAAAAACCGAAAAAAACAAAACAGGCCTTATCGTACCGAATGCATAGATATTAAAGGTACAGGAAATTATTGATTAAATTACCATTGATTGACATGTCAAAGTGTCACAATTTCCATTAATCCTATCTAACGGTAATAATGCTCTATATTCTGTGCGATGTATCGGGATCGTATAAATAATGTATGAACATCAAAAGCGCATTCACTCTTAACCTGAATATTATGAGGTGACAGGAATATTTTAAAAGCAAGAGTAAGTTACATATATTGCATAGTAAGCGCATATTGCGTATGCAAATACATACGTCGATCGCGTAACACAAACGGGAAAGTTGCACTGCGATTGTTCTTTACCGTAGGAGAATATTAGAAACTGGAGAAAGTATCACATTTTGGACGAAAGAAAGGAAATTCGGCAACAATGTCCCATTTTTTCGATTTCTAATGCGTTGCAGCGTTATGAAATAATTTTTTTTGGGGTTTAACGACGAAAGCGAAAGGTTGACCCGTACGAGAAGTCCGTCTTCGGAAAATATACGCGGTTAAAAGTGAAAGTGTTATTATGGTGGTATCAGATCCGGCCTTGGGTGTTGCTGGTGTTGCATTTCAAAACACCCTCTCGCCACCATCAATCATCTCGAAGAGCACAACAATGAATGGACGAGGTGTTAACAATCTACATCTACGCATCGTCGCAAAAAGCTTGCGAAGTCAATACAGATCAGGGCTTTGGATCAGTCAAAACTTTCCGAGCATTGGACTCAAATTAAATTTTAACCTTTCTCGGAAGAATAATTTTAGTCCATTTTGAGTAATTGCAAGCTGAAATACGGTCATTGTCTATCTTTAGCACCTTCAATGTCCGGTAGGATCCTTTTTTTTATTTCATCCTAATCGGAAAAGATATTGTGATCGTGCAAAAATTCGACCTCGATATTTTGACTGATTTGTATCAGGTATCATCCGCTGATCACGTTTTCATGATTTCTGAAAAATGTCTGTATGCTGTGTGTGTGTGTTTTATCCGAAACTTTTAAGTCTATCAAGCTGAAATTTCATATCTATTATTTTCATGTAAGGTGTAAGAGATATTAGGATTTTGGTCAACATCCGACATCCGGAAGTGGCAGTTTACTCTAGAACGAGATTTCTATTTTTATTTTTTTCGGCCTTTTAAATGTTTGATATGTTCATAATATTGTAATATTATAATCCTTAAAGCGATACCTACTAGTTACGAAAAAATAAATTATTAAAATCAGTCAACCGGAAGTTGGTTTTTTTTCTTGTAGAAAAGTCAAAAATCCTGTTACCACGGAATATTTCCGAAACTACTTATTTAATATAAAAGTTAGGCATCGAAAATTTCGTTTTTGAATACATACATAAATAAATTTATTGCAATCTAAAAAAAGCTCCCGTACAGAAGAACTTTGAATAGCCGGAGTGAACTTGTGGTCTTATCAATACGGTTTTTGAACTTAATAACTCTGATCATCCGGCTTCATGTATGTATACACTATTGTATGAGTCATTAAGTTACATTAAGCCACTCTATACAATATTCCGAGCGCTCTGCCTTGTACAGTTTGACAAAAATGAACTTTTGAATCTTTCGCGCGGTTTATTTAACTTTGTCGAGGGATGGGACAGAATGGGGGTGGGATTTCTGTCACATCCTGACCTGGGCTGACGGTACCGGCTAGGGCTGAGGTCGCGAGTTCGGCGCCCTGGAAACGGGGCAGGTCAGCAGCCCCTCTTGCGGCGCCTGCGCCCCCTTTCGCCCCCATCCCCAATATAATCGCAGCAAATCCTTGACGAACGTCATTCAACGTAAATGTATAAGCGGTAAGTTACCGAAACTAATACCAAAGGCGGGGGCTTAAAACAGGCCAGGGGCTGTACTGCTATTGTACAAACCAGCGCACACGGTTGGTGGAATGGGGCTAGAATCCACCGTCATGTGACGGATAAACCACTTCGTACTATTATATATATAATAGCCGAAATCCGTCTGTCTGTCTGCTGATAACGCTCGCTGAGGAAAACTTGGGAAAAAATTTGGCAGCACGAGTGGGGTTCGAACGCACGACCTCAGGGTCAAGAGATATCGCGCTAACGCTCACTCTATCGCGGTCGGTTGATTTTGTCCTTTTTTTTTAAACAATACCTACAAAAGTGATCGATCGTCAAGAAAGTCTGCTTTACCTACATACCTACTTACCTACCTACATTACCTACATATAGATGACACTGTAAAAACTATAATTTTTTTTTCTTACAAAAATATAATTATTTTAAAAATTTTATTAAAAATTTATTTAAAAAAATTTTTTTTTTCGAGTGGGTATCGATTGGGTATTATAACGCGCCATAGATGGCGCATTGTTGCATAGATGCAACAACTATAAAAACTATTAAATTTAATATATAATTTTCCAGTACGGGTGATGAGAGCGCTCCGTTAATATTATACGGGCTTGATCGCCATGTAAATTAAAATAAAAAGTAGCTCCCGAATTGAAAAAGGTTAAGCGCCCTTGGGTTAGAGGGTGCACTGTTACTGTACAAACTAGCGCACACATGGGGGTTGGGGGTTAGAGTTCACCGTCGTATAACGGGCAAAGCGGTTAGTTGAAACTAACAACATTTAATTTATCAGCTATGAATGAAAGTTTAATTTTTCATTTAAATTTTTCATTTATGTACATATCATTTTTGATGCACTGTTTTAGTACATACATACATATGTATATTTAAAAGTTTAAATGTATAAAGAAAACTCATACCGCTGCCCGTTTACGAAATTATTTGATTTAAAATCAGCGTCACTCAAATTATTCGTATATTTCACACGAAATATACGACATTCATAATACACACATTCACATACATACATATGTACATACAAATGTTCAATTGAATAATTGCGTCACAGTTTCGTAGTGGATTTGTAGCGTGTGGACCCCGTTCTGCATCGTGCCCCGTACACCTCAATGCCAACGTGTCATTCAACCGACAAAACTGACGACAAGCCATTCCTTTTTATTGGATAAAAAATTTTCGTCATACACGATTCAATATTTAGCGTCATCGGCCGCTTACCTACGCTCGATCTAATCTCAAACATTGTACCGAATGTGAAAATGACAGGCAATAATCGCGTCGTTGGCAGTCATAAGTTTGACGAAATATATCGATATGCGATAGTAAACATTTCACAATCTTTTGTTCCGCACCGTCGCAACGCGGAGGCTTAACCCAGAAAGCTCAATCAAAAGCTCGACCCACGAAAGCCTTTCGTCACTAATGACAATATCGTACAACAAAGAAACAATCGAATTGTAATTGGACGTAATCTCGTACCGGGTATAATTTTATGCGTCAGATTTGCGATATTGTAATATAAATATACCAATTCTGATCGCATTTCTACTATTACTGCAGTGGCGGCAAAATTGTACTATTTTTTTACGTTTATTTTTTTCACACGTCAAGTGTGCATTTGCAATATTAAATAATTCCTACCGTTTGTTTATCATTTCTTATGGGAATTTATTTTGCGGCGCGAACGATTAACGGCCAAGCTATTTTGTCGGTTGCATTTTGCGTGCAAGCACGCGAAGTTTGCAACGATGAATGACATCTGTTGGAAATGTTACTATGTACAATAATTTGACCGTAATATGTCAGGATTGTGTGTCATATCATTTTTCACCAGCACATAAACAGTCAGAAATATTTATACTGTAAATAGCAGACACAATATTAATACAAAAAAAAAAAAAGTTGTTCAACGAAACGTTTCACATAATTAAGTTGGACGACTTTTTCATGCAGGAATACTCAATTAAATAAGTTCAAATGATTAAAATTAGAAAATAGTATAATTCAGGTCTTATGTGAATCATATAATTACCCACAAATATAGAGCAATATTTTTTTTTCAACATATCAAACTTCGTCATAGCAAAATGCAATAGTACGGAAGCCGATCGGCGGCGAACGTTTCGCAAACTTTATCTAAATCAATTTTTTGCCCATCCATGATATAAATTTGCGGACCGAATTCGTTGGTCAATCGTCGGTACATACATATACAGAGTGCATAATAATTAAGTATTTATATCGATCGCATCGTATTAATTCCATCATCCGGGGCGTTAACCTGCGTTCGCGGTTACGAACGATCGCCCTCTATTGCAAATCGGCAATTTGCAAGCGCGACACAATTATTTGCATTGGCGAATAATGTTTTTAATTTGACTCGACGAGCGCGTGTATCCCATACATACGAGACCTGAAAAAATAAACGGTGAAAATAATACGTACTTTTATATAAGAGAGACGATTGCCGTTGTGAAATCGTGCACATCCAATATAAAATGGACTTTTTCGACGATATTTTACTGAAATTTCACCATCTAGGTTAATATTGTTTAATCTTGATAATAGTGTCCTTCGTATAATTAGATGGAATATTTCGTAAGTGAAATGCTAAACATTGCGGAAGATGTAGGTATATGTACATACATATAATAATGAATTAGGTCGAGGACTGAGTTTTCGAACCTGTCACTTGCCTACTTTACTATTATAGGTACATTGTACATACATAGAAGGTGATCGTATCAACACCTTTCAATTTCGATTTGTAAGAAATAATACGTTCAATGCGAATTAATTTTTATACAAAAAGCTTTCATTCGTTATATATGTAGGTGTATAATTGCTTTCACTACAAAATATAGATAGTCAATCAACTGAATTATAAACTAATTTTTAATATTATACCTATAGAAAGCAGATTGATCAAACTAAAATCAAGTTTATAATACAAAGTTTGTTGAATCGAGATAACCAAGTATCAACAATATAAATAAATCCACTTGCTTAAACGGATTTCAAACGAAAATTTGGATACATATGTTTATTAAGTATTAAAAAAATTCGTTTTCATTTGCAAATCAATGCGCATACATATTAAATCATGATTACATTACTATATTTATATTAGCGTAGGCGTCTGCCTGTCTGCCTAGGTCGTCGTGGTCACGCTAGTATTACCAATATAACACACAAAAAATTTGTAGCGGTGTGTTGTAAAAAGTGCCTGTCAAAGCTGATTCGAGTCGACAATGTGATTTTGTGTCCACACACAAATATATGTATGTATGTACATACATACATACATACATTTCTATCAACGGTACATTATACAATTGTTTCACGTACTGTCAGACGGGCTATGGGCTGTAATGTAATTGTATAAAACAACACGCATGGGTGGGTGTTGGGAGGTGGGGGTTATTATCCACCGTCATATGACGGTAGATTCTCTGCAAACCGGCTAGTATATAATATACGAGCTTAAACTTTACCAAATTACACGATTCAAATACAATGTCGAAAGTTTGCCATTATGAATTTTAACCGGAATTTTTACAGCGGCATTCGAGCGTTTCTGGATATGGAAATCTCTAGTGTCAGATCGTGTAATGTCGCCACGCGCTCCTTGTCCTATTCTAGCCGTAGTTTATCCACAGATAGTAACTGAAAGGTCGCACAACGGAGCCAACAACCAGAATGGTGGTCAAGGGCGATTGTTTCTCGACTGGCCGACGACAAGTTGAACACCTATTGCGGCAATATGCAGTTTTGCAGAAACGAACGAGTGTTGGCGCAATGAGGCAACTACATACATACATTGTAGAACCGCTCGAAACGGTTGCCAAGCACTGGACATCAAACGGACAAAAATTAGATGACCGCTCGCGAAAAGCTCAGTGTTCAAGTTTGAACGCAACCTACGAAAGCATACTCCGAAACCCTTGATACGGCAGGGACGATCGTATTAGCATCAGTGCTATGTCAGTATCTATTACATTTAGTTAATGATAATCCTTAGAAACAGCAAATGGATACTTTTCCTTCTGGTACAAATGTACACATACATATACATATGTATGTAGGTACTAGTAAGCCCGTTGAATATCAACGGATGTTTGTGTAGTGAGTATACATATGTGTATTTAATAGTTTTATAGTTGTTTCATAGATGGCGCGCTTTAAAACAACAATGTAAAACGAATATAGTCTAATGACATCTCCGTTGGGGACAGACAGTACCTATGTACATTGTAAATCGATATAACGGCAATCAGTCCTACGTACGAATACATTGAAAAAAGTGGTTCTTAGCCTTGTGCATATACGCTGGAATAGCCTGTGCGCTATCCCGATGATTAGGCTTACCATATTGTTTTTCTTTCGAAACAGAAAACTTTAGGAAAATTTTTCTTCGGAAAAATATGTTTTTTTTTGTGCAATTTATAAGAAAATCATTAGATTTTGCACAAAACTTGCGCCGCAGGCAAGATTTTATTTCCAAAACACGAATTTAGTAAAAAGAAGACAAGAAACTCCCGTTAACCTCTGTTGACTGTTATGCACAATCTGATCAACAATTGTCCGCAGCCTATCTTCGCCAAAAGCATAAATATGAGTGGATAGTTTCGCAATAGTTTCTTACGTCCCGTGACGCCATATATGAATTTTTCAAAGAATGATACGATAGACGCGTCCAAAATGGCAAACCGGGACAAAATGACAAACCGGCCGGGACGCGCCTTTAAACCGGGACAATCCCGGTCAAACCGGGACGTATGGTAACTCTACGCGATGATGCATTTTGCAAGACACGATCATTCCAATCTTTATTTGACCCATCTTTTATTAGTTGCATCAAAATTTAAAGACACCACAAACAACCACAAATGAAGCGTCCTTCAAATGCGACATTAAGATTTGAATCAAACATGGGTTGTGTTACTTTTCGAACGCGCTCAAATTTAAATCGACCACTGCCCACGCCAAGATCCTTCAGTGCGCGACGCGTCTAATGGGATCAATTTATTTAAAATCGAGCGATCCTCGTTTTGCGACCCCTGGCCGCGGCTACTACACAGCACTTAGTCAGCCCGGCATATCGTAAATAAGGCGCACGTAATTCACTTGTGTCACAGATTATCGCGTCCAATAAGATAACAAGCCTCGCCCCCCCCACCGCGATATAGTGAACGTTGCGATCCCTTCGCTTAGAGTCCACAGTGGCGCCGGTGAGTGTGTCGCTTACGACTTTGTGGCACCGAGCCACCAATTTCCAATGTCCTCGTTTTTTGAGGTCAACCTATCGCGGGGCATCGAACCCTCGTCATTTTTATCGCAACGTAACGCGCGAAGAGCGAACGGTGCGCGCGCACCGACGACTCTATGACGTAATTGACCGATATTGCGATTTCGTACGAATGTTTCAGCTGAACGCAAGCGATTTCAGACGCTCGACATTTGTGCGAGTATACTTTGAGTTGTGTCGCGGCGCTAAAATAGCACGGAAAGTGTTCGACGAATTTGGAGCTGCTTGTGTGTCTCGTATGTTTGCGTGTGCTTGGAATGTTCCAGATAGAATTTTTGAACGAATTAAGATCAAAGCAACTTCTAAACGTCCGAATGGAAAAAAAAAATGGATGATAAACGTCAACAAATGAAGGAGGTGGAAAATAATGTTGTGTTTTTGGTACCCCCCCCCCCCTCGATCTAAGTTATTCTCAGTGTTGCCCTAGCAACACTTGTAGGAGATTATGAGGTTGGCAAGATTGGTCTCGTGACCAGTTCCTGCATGGTTCTGGTCTTTACTTCCCCTGGACCATCTCTCGACCCCCGCTCTACCCAACAATATTTGACGAGATTGGAAGCTCGCAAGGATTCAATAAAACAGAAGATTCAATAGATTCAACAGAAACAGATTCAATAAAAATTTTAGTTGAAAAATGATGTATTTGCAATCTTTTTTGTAGGCTTTTTAAATTTTCAGAGATAAAAAGTCGTATTTTTTAGTAGTAGAAAAAAAAACAATTTAAAACTGCTAATATATTTTACATTGAAGTATTAGATTAATATAAAAAAATTCGGGTGTGGCCAACCCATGACTTTATCCATATATTTGAGGAATACAAACAGTAACGAAATTATTTTTTTAAGTACGCAAGTAAATAAAATGTATGCACAGCACCACACCAACCAACATACATATCATGAAATCACTGTGTTGAGTGCGCGCGCGTATGTAAAATACGATCTTCGGCATATATTCAAATTAGAAAAACTGCCATTTTCGCTCGTCAGAAGTTAACTAAAATCACAGTATCTCTTACGGCTAACGTGAAAACTATAGATATGAAATTTCGTCAAAATTCCCGGAGCCGTTTTTTTTTTTTTTTTTTTTTTTTTTTTTTTTTTTTTTTTTTTTTTTTTTTTTTTTATTTATCCATATAATGTTCATAATACTTCTTATTTACTAAAAACGTATCCTAATGGTTCCTGGTCAAGTGGCCATTATCCATTTTACAATAAATGTGTGTTAGTAGTAATAGGAAAATAATCTTACTTTATCGTTAGTGTTTGTTTTACAGTAGGAAAATTTAAGCTAAAAAACCTATTTACAAATTTTATTTTTTATTTTTTTTAAATACAATACATAATAAATAGGGTATGCATGCAGATACATTAAATTCTTATTTCTAGTGACTTACTGTAAACGGAGGTTTAAAACAGATTATGTTTCGGGAGCCTATGTTTATACCTGAATGGTAATGACACACTATCGTAATCACCGAGACTTTTACTAATTTGTTAGCGTGGTTATTGGTAGTTTTTTTTGGTAAAACTTCGTGGTTAATTTGTTAGTAATATCAGTTACAAGTGGGATGTTGTTTCGCGAGTGAAGCGTTTTGAGGTTAGTATACATGGGGGTGTTATATATGATTTTGATGGCTTTGTTTTGCACGATTTGCAGTTTAGTATGGTTAGTGGTGGAGGCATTGTTCCAAACAGGCGCAGCGTATGTTAATATTGGTAGTATTAGGGTGCGATACATTTTGATGCGATTGGATCGTGACAAAGCGCTACGACGGTTGAACAACGGATAGACCGCTGCCATCGCGCGCATCGCCTTGCACCTCGCTGACTCTAATTGTGGGGCCCAGCGCATTCTTCTATCAAATATTATTCCTAAATATTTCAACTGAGCTTGCCATTTCAGCCTTTCTCCTGATGGGATCTTCAGTTCTGAACTCGGCCTGTGCTTTCGAACACTAAAGAATATAGCGTCCGTTTTTGTATGGTTAATTTTTTTTTTCCACTTTGTAAAATGGTCGTTTAATGATTTCCCGGAGCCGTTTCGGAAATATTCTGTCGTAAACTTTTCGACGAAAAAAAAAAACCTACTTCCGGTTGACTAATTTTAATTATTTATTTTTTTTTAAATATAAATTTCTCTCAAAACTACAACATTACAATATTGTGACGATACTACATATTTAAAAGGTCGAAAAAAAATAAAAACAAAAATCGTTCAAGAGTAAACTGCCACTTTCGCTCGTCAGAAGTTGACTAAAATCACAGTATCTCTTACGGCTAACGTGAAAACTATAGATATGAAATTTTGACAAAATTCCCGGAGCCGTTTCGGAAATATTCTGTGGTAAAAGAATTTTATAATTTTCTACAAGAAAAAACCCTACTTCCGGTTGAATGATGTTGAAAATTCCTTATAGCTTTTACGCCTTACGTGAAATTAATAGATATGAAATTTCAGGTTGATAGACTTGATAGTTTCGGAAAAACTACAGCCACACACACACATAATACACAGACACACAGACATACAGACATTTTCCAGAAATCATGAAAACGTGATCAGGGGATGATACTCGATACAAATCAGTCAAAATCTCGAGGTCGAATTTTCGCACGATCACAATACTATATCCGATTAGGATAAAGTAAAAATTACATACTAATGAAAACTGTATAAATTTTCATATTTAATTAAAAATCTGGCTAGAATCTAACTATCTACATATGTATTTAAGATGGTTAAAACTCTAGGGAGCAATCTACATACACATGTAGATCTAATCTTGCAAGATGAGCATTGATTTGCATAGAAACCGCCATGACAGTCAGAGTTTCCCAAACTTTAACTACTCAATTAAGAAGTGAGTAACAAATTCCAATCTTAAAATTTAAGTGGAGTTTATTTCTAATACGGCGGTATATTTAAATTGAGATGATTCATCTCTTCTGGTATTTATAATAAATTTAACACTCAAAATGATTTCACAACCTCAATGCATGCATACGATCTAATGATAATTCAAACGATTATGCGCAACGACTACGACGATGATGATGATGATGATGATGTAAAATGTGTTCGACCGATAATTATCACGTCGATTGAATAATTCGCATAATTGGAGCATCACTTTCTTTTGCGCGTTCACTTTCTTGAACCAACCCACCGCTTGCACTGGAACGGAGAAAGTGCGGCACACCGGTTACACACATGACAACAAATCATAATCATTGTTGTTAACAACTCGAATACAATCAGAAAACAAGTAACCGAACAAACAAAATCGTGCAATCTTTCAAATTGTGATGCGAACCCCTCCCCCCGTGCACACCTACTCGTGTCACATTCGTGCGAATTTCGCGTGTTTGTTTCCTCGTTTGTGCAATTTCGAGTTTGCAATGTGGGTCGCAGATACTGCTGCGGTTTCGAGCAGGGGATTCAAATCGGAGGGCCGCACGCGCAGTGGGTCAGTGCCATCCCACTATTTTACTTTTTTACAAACACTATTGCTCAAAACCTGTTACACGTCCCACAGTGGCGTTTCGCAGTGGAGGTGGCAAAATATTTTTGTAAGCTCAAGTTGTTGTGTACGGTACAAAAAAATCTTACAATAATATTATATGTATACAATCAATTGGCGATTGTTTAAAATAAATTCGTATACACTAACACATACAAGTGTGTATAAAGTAAATAAATTTGACCTGGAAAATGTTTAAATTGGCTTCAAATCGAAGAGGGGGGTAGCTTTTTGATTGAATCGTGCACAATATCATTGCGTTTCAATAGAACCAATTAACCGTTTGTTTTATATTGTAATTTATAAAAGGACTTACATTATCACATACGATATTACTTATTCGTCCTTCACAGAGATCGTAAGAGGAATACATGGGTGAGAAGCATGACCAAAGGCAGATATAGCGGAACTTGTGAAAAGGTTGAAGTGGCAATGGGCTGGACATGTTGCGAAAATAATGGATTGCAGATGGACGCGAGAAATACTGGAACGGTATACGAGAGGATGTGAAAGAAAGCAAAGTAAACCGAATGAACGATTGGCTGATGGATTGAGAAGAATGTGTGGAGTCAAGTGGATGCAGATTGCTCAAGACAGACAGGAATGGAAGAGGATTGGAGAGGCCTACATTCAACAGTGGATGGTGAACGGCTGAAATTGATGATGACAGTATTCAAATTTTGCAATATAATGTTTTGTTGAATTTATACAAGTTTTTGATCTAATTTCTGACGAAACAAAGAAGATGCAAATTGCTCAACTGCTAGGTATGTATAGAAAACGCATAGTTTAATACAGTTGATGGTTGTCATTGAGCGAGCGAACGTAACAGGGCTACAACACCATTATCATACGAAACTAGGGTGACCAGGCTGCAAAATCGCACATTTGCATTCAGTCATCAATTGAATCGTCAAAATAAAAAGTGAACCATCACAATTCAATAGACATGACATTGTATAAAATGACATTATTTCACAGAATACTCTGTTTTAAACATTAACTGACTTTTATATATTGGGTATTTCATGAAATGTCGGATTCAACACTTCAACAGTATATAACTGTGTAATATGTAGAAAAGAGTGAATTATATACTCGTAGCATATTTGACATGATGAGAAGACATCGAAAGTGGTACCTACACGAGTTGAGACATACCGATTATCTGAATTACACCATAACGTATCGCGTCCCCAGAGCACAAAGATGACATGTCCAAAATAGTAAAATTTTCAGGGCAGCAGTTAAAAAGTTTGAACTGATCACCATAAATCAGCGGAATTTTATATTTAAAAAAATGATAATTGTCCATATTGTACAATTATTACATTGTATATTATTACAATTGTACATACCTATTGTGCAATTTCTAAATTTTTCAAATTGCAAGCAAAAGTCCGAACTTGTCACTGGTGTGCTCTGAGAATATTAGAACTATTGTACTTTGTGATGCCACAACAAAATTGTGACGTCATTCGGATGTGCTACTTGACTGTCCCAATGCCGGCACTTCACATTCGGCGAGCGCTGACGAGCAATCCCGAGCGTCCATGTGTAGAAGGTCGCTCGCGCTTGTTCGCGTTTAGGTCAACGCACTGAAAGAATGCTAAAATGCGAAAATGCGAACAAAGCAAGATGGCGGACCTCCCCTCTCCACATTCAGTCACTTCCATGCGAATGCTCGTCAGCATTCGACGACGTCACCTAAGGCCAACGGTTGGCGAAAATTACACGAACATTCGCGCGAATGTGAAGAGCCGGCATAATAATTAAAGAGGAACAAAGTTGCATTCATCACTCATCTTTGCAAAATCATGAACCACTGTGCTCTGAGGACGCGATATGCAATATTTACAATCAGCACACATTTTTTTTTTAGAAATGAGTTCATCATATTTTGACAGAATGAGAAGAGGTCGAAACTGAAGCACCGGGGCTGATGTCGGAGCCAAACATGTGCCATTGGCGCGGCATTGGAGCATATGGAATATGTGTGGCTGATGAATTTGCGTTGATATTATCATTTGTGTGCCTGCAGCCAACCATTCAGAGTTGGTCAATTTCACACATCAAAGGATCATCAAACGTTGGGCACTCGGCCACACATAGGTCACTTCATGCCGAGCGGTCGCGTCAATAATGGAGTGGGCATATGCAATGGAGTGAGTATATTTGTATTTGAGATTAAATAGTTCAAGTACAAATATGCAGTACTCGCTCGAATCGCAGTCGCTCGAATTTTTTCGCGTTTAGGCCAAAGCACTGAATGAGCACTCGCGGCGCATGGCTCGAAGGTGAGCGAACCGCGAAGAAAGCAAGATGACGGACCCTCCCCCCCACAACATTCAGTGTTTTCTATGCGTTTAGTTGATATTAGAGTGGCGCGACCAGCGATACGACAGCAGCGCTCTGGCCACGCGTGTCACTTACATGCGAATGCTCGTCTGCATTCGACGACGTCATCTACGGTCAACGGTTGGCGACCATTCGCGCAAAAATTACACCAACATTCGCGCGAATGTGAAGTGCCGGCATAACAGGTGACGTCAGAGGTACCAACTGCAGAAGCAACGCCAACGGCACCGCCCACAACTTGCATTGGCATATGGCACAATGGCACATGTGTGGCTGCGAGATGTAAATGATTGAATTGCGTGGTCACCCTACAGTGTCAGAGACGCAGCTTAGACATTGTATGTGTCCCTGTCTTTTTTAGCACAGTTTCGTCTCGAAGCGATACGCAAATGTTGGTTCGCGAGCGCCCCAGTTCCGACCGGGTTCAACACACGCTAACGAGGTGAGGCCACGCGCCACCGATTGGGAAACTATTTTAAAGCCGTACCGTTGCGTAAACGATACGTCACCGAGACCACTCGCCGCTCTGCTAATTTTATATTTAATTCACTTTTTACATATATACCGACACATATTTATTTATTATTATTTTTATTCCCATTCAATTGCACTTTCGTTCGGAGCGTGTTCCGAGCGAACCGGCTCGACGGCTACCGGAATGATTACATTAAGTGTTATCATTATGTGTTTTTTTTTTTTTTACGTAGGTATACGAATCGGAAGATGTATCGATTATGTGAATGCGAAGATTTCGCGATGCCTGCATGCGTATAAATTATTTTCTACAGTGAATTCGTAATTTTGATAACACGGCGTGTGTATCAAATAACAAACGTTCGTACACTCGAATAGCTTCAGGCGTAAACACAAACAGACAATAAAAAAGTCGAACGAAAAAATAATAAAAAAATTCACTTTTGACACGAATAGTTTCGATGGAAAAAAATGATCCTAATTGAAAGATACGCAGTGACGTCATTGTGCAATGAGAAAGTGACGCTATATCTTCGATATTCAATTCTTATGAAATACTTACATTTTTTTTGAATTTATATCATAGCAACGAAATGTGTGTGACTCACCTGAAACAAATAAAAAATAAATTTATTAAAATAAAATAGTTATTACATTCATAATATATGGATTTTGATTTATGAGTAAATTGCACACACATGCATATTTATGCATGGAAATCCAACACAGGCATAGTTTTAAAATCAATGAACTCTTGCGTGCATTTATTTATTATTTATTATAATAATTAATTTATTAATCGATTTGATTGCTCAATGTCAACTTGTTCGGTCGGTGTGACTCTAAGTTACAAAAGACAGGATGTCGATTACATCCTGTCCAATTTATTTAACCTTTAGAACGCTGAGGTAATTTTGAAGTATGTATTCTAAAAAAATATATGAACCCTTTCCATTCTTCCCGTTCACTCTTCACCTTCAAAGATGACTTTAACAATTGATGGTGATATTACAATAACCAGTGCGAGCAACATTCGCTTCATCAAAATTGATTTTCAGATTGATAAGGTCATTTTGAGCAATGCGGTCCAATTTTAGCGCCGTTTTGCAAACGCTACTGCATTTCGGAACGAAGATTAATTAATTCTGTCGCGTCTAATTGAGAATTATTTTGCATTTGCGGCTGGATTGCACAAGTAGAAAGCGTAATAGGAGCAAGCAGCGAGCAACCTACAAACAACTGACGCCTAATAATAATAATCCAATTGTCGAAATTGCATTTTTTTCTCACATGCCCGGTGGGTGCTTACTACACAACCGAGAGTACCTAATCTAATAACGGTTCTACTAGCCTTTTTTCCGTTGATATTAAGCTATTTTTTTCATATCCATTTGAATTTTTTTATTGTAGGCAGAAATAACGGTCAGTCGATTTGTCAATTACGTAAATGTGCGCTCAAATGTTTAATAAAAAAAAAAACTTTCTCTTCAACGACGAAGGTGCAGATTCTTCCATTGCCCCAAAATAACCAAATGACCGTGTAAAAATTCATTAAAATATCCGAACAAAGCGATTTATTTGTGTCGTCGGATTAAATTACGAGTGTGTTACACAAGTATGCATTTATTTGCATCGCTTCATAATTCGCGTACGGGACTCGATAGAGGAACTCCAAACCTGAGGTACAATTTAGTAAAGGAGCAAGGAATCATACTCACGATTATTATAAAAAATCTACCAAGATCAATTTGATAAAGCCCAAACACTTGTAGAAATGTATTGTATGTAATCATATTTTGCTTATAAGAAATGAGTTATTTTATTAAGTTGGAAGATGTGATAAATCGATGAGTGATAACTAACAGATATATATTAATTATAATTTAAAATCAATTTGATTATTAGAGTTGTGAAACGGTAGTGTAATAAAAAAGTAATAATGAACGATGTGGGAACGCGTGCCAAAGTTGGCGACGACTGTTCGCACGGTCAAAAGCGGCCAAAAGCCAATAAACTCGACAAGGCCATCGCCACCTCTATAGTTACAGCGATTGCATTAGGGCTGTCACAAAACTAATTTTCTAGAATATTCTGCAAATTCAATATATACGAGTTGACTCTACATTATTACCTAGTATGATTTATAGAACGGATGAACGTCGCTTATCTATAAAAAAGATTAAGAAAAAATAGATTAAATATACGTTGTGTTGCACTTTTTTGCAATAGTGTTGTAACAACCACTGTTGCAACAATGGCCAAGTAAAAAAGTCAATATATAGAACTGCTTATAAATAATTTCATGTACAACACGTGTTCACAGATTGTGCGATAAGCGACACGTGCTATTTTCATTATTACAAAGCGGAAAAATACATACATATATATATTTTTACGAATAAGTTTTCATCGTTTGGAAAAGCGCTTTCCACCACTAGTCTGGATTAGCCTATATTCGTCGTGTACAAAAGCGAAAGCCTTCGTAAATGTGTCACACCGTGGAATATATGCATAATCAAGTGGAAAACATCCATCTTGAAATTTAAATAAGGCGAACAAAAAAAGAAAAAAGCGAAGCTTACGCTTTAACACGGAGGATTATGAAAATTTATGAGGTGAAAATGTTTTAAATGTTCAAGAGTTCTTTATATGGCTGTATGTATGTATGACCGGATCGTTTGATGCACCGCAATGATGACGTTTGTAGTTTTGTGAACGTTTAGTGCGATTTGTTTGGGATTTCATTCACTTCTCCGATTGTTTTCGCGTGGTACATTTCGAAGAATACGTTGTTACTATTAATCTAACAATAAGTGCAAACACTTTATCGAACGCTAGAAGGTCATGTGATAGTAAACACAAAACGGTCGTTAAATTTTATTGTTGTGCAAAAATGTGTGTCATTGAGATTGCGATTATTTGTTTAGATTCCAGTGGAAAAATATTGTTGGATTCATCGTTACTACATATAATGAGAATTTATGATGCATACTATTATCGGCTAATTATGGGCATTTTTTTAGTTTCGAAATAATGCTATGCTATCAATCAATCAACGATATAAATTACATTTTTCAGAAATACCTATATGTATGTACATACATAGTTTTTATTTTGACATCTCAAATCTCATCTGAAAATTTGGAAAAAAACTTTACTGCCATCTATGTTTTAGTAGAAAAAGTTTTTCAAATTATATTCGATTTAATGTACATGCATATATATTCATACATATGTATCTTTTACTCGAAGCTCCAAGTTTATCTGAAAATAGATATTAAAATTATCACTTTTCAATTTATATCTACATATATAGCATAGAAAATCTGTAATGCAGTGGCTGTTTTCGCAATTTGAAAGACACATCATGTGTGCAACGTTTACACTGCAATTATTGCACCCGTTGCTAAATCTCAGCGACGACGGATCTATTGAGCGTCCATTTATCGGAAAAAAGTGACCGTAACGGCGTTTTGCAACACCTAGATACATTGCAACAAACTGTTAGGTACATACATATATTGCAACCCGAATTGCATCAACTATCACCATCTGGGTACACAGACGAACGTATGGGAAATATCTTAATTAGACGCATTCGCGACGAATAACTATTTCGCCCAGATGGTGGCGAATTTGAATAATTGTAGCGATTGTAGGGAACTCAAGTTACAAAACATATGTCCGGCAAGAATGAACTTCGATCGTGACTGAAAATACATACTTCTCAATAATTGTTTGTGTCGTTGAACTGAATTGTGTGCAAGAATGACACCGATTAAACGAATGTTGAGATAATACGTTAAAATAATTTTAATTAGAGATGCCATATCAATTAAATATTGAATATAATCATCAAATATTTTCTTATGATTGACGATGACTAATGTGATTTTTTTAATGAAAGAAAATTTTGTCTTTATGTAATTATTTTAAACAATTTCGGAAGTGACTTTACAGAGACATCTATGAATAAAAAGCAAAAGTTGCAAAATAGACATCTACCGTGCAATAGTTTGTATTAGCGCCGGAAAATTCGGTGCGGAAACACGGTGCGACATTTTCCACGTGCAACGTGACGTTTCCAATGCAAGCATTTGCATTCGCGCAGCTCTACGACACCTATGCACCGCAATAACAACAAATTGATAGTGCACTTTGCGGTTTCTAATGCAGCGATTTTATCGATAGGTGAGAGCTAAGCAACAGCACCGTTCACCTTATATGCGGCCCTGTTACTGGAAAATGAGAATGATAAGCGCGTCGCACCCGTGATTATGTGGAAAAATTAACATTGCATCACCGACGTGCGTATTTTGAGCGAGGTTAGATTTTCCGAGCGCTATCGGGAAAATCGCATCGATACGCACGAGCGCCATACTGATTGCAATCACATTTCAGAGCGATAAATATATTTGCGCCATTCAATTTTTGAAGGTCTATTAATACTGTCAACAAGTTGACCAAAATTTATTTCAAAATAATATTTATTTATATAATAACGTTAAGCGTGTATTCTGACAAACATAAAGTTAAATATTGACCATAATAATAATCTTCACAAATGTAAACCATGTACATATGCATGTATACGTATTGATGTTTGTTCTATGATAAGCAAGGATCAATGGTTCGCAACTTCGCTAAATGTCAATTTCACTTATATGTATGGGTGATTCTTTTAAGCATGAATTTATGTTAATAATTAATGTGGCGAGAGTGTGAAAGATGACAAATGTAACGGGCGGAAGGACACATTATACATTTCCGCGCAAAGCGGAGGCTTTCGCGGAAAGCGATTCGTCGCCATGGCGACCATCTATTCTCACAACACCAAGGCCAATGTCTCCAGTGGTGCTCAAAGCGCGAATACGTGTAAAAATAAATAAAGCGTGCAGCGTTTTCGCGAAAGGGCGATACCGTTAACAATCGATTACGCGGGCACCCGGCGTTCGCTTGCGCTTTATCTTCTCCGGCAAAAGAGAAATTCCTAGAAGTAAAGCTTGATATATGAGCGCGTACCGCGAGGGTGAATAGTAAGTGGATTTCGTGCCCTCCTCGGGCCCCCAACTCTTCGACGAAAATCTTACACCCCTGCATCCGCCTACCTTCTCCTCCTCCGCTCACCCGCCCACCACCCACGTCTTAACCATCCCCAAGAAACACGCACCGTTTGTTTACTACCATTTCTCGCCCTTCCCTTCGCGCATTTGCTCGGGGTCAACGCCTCCATTACGTATAAATATCCACTTGGTACTTTTCGGGTCAGTAAAGGCATATACATAAATATATTATATAATAATTTTTTATTACAACTACTTTATGTGCATAGTTTGAATGTACAGAAACTGGACACTTTTTATGTACAGTAAAATCTATGACATTTTCCCTATATAATAAATTCATTGACCAATAATAGATATTGGATCCAAAGCGTCATTTGTCGTACAACGAAAAATTTGACGACACATTTCAATTGCGTTCTGATTTTACACGAGATTCGACAGGTTCGGGTCAAAAGCATTAACCGTCAAAAAAATCAATTGTACTATGTAGAATAGAAGCGGTCACTAACTAGTAAGGGTCAAATTTTCATGAAACAATTCTACTCAACAAAAGTATGTACGTATATGTAGTGTTGTAAGTCGAGAATATTCTCGGAGAACGAGAATATTCTCTAAAAGATTATTCTCCAAGAATATTTGAAAATTTTCTTTTTTCTTGGTTAAACATCTCTAGATGGTTTAATAGCTTTTTAGAATGACACATTCAGCTTCTGACGACACTGAATATGTCATTTCGTCATTTTAACATACGCCCTAACAGAATTAATATTTTCCGAGAAATTCTCACAGGAATACAATGCTTAAACTCTGGAATCAATAAATTATAGATATTTTTATTGCTTTGGTGAAGAAATTGTTCCAATTTACTGATTTAATCATTATTTTAAACACATACGATCATCGTAAAAATTTTGTCATATTCACGCCCCATTGAATTTAGTTTTTGTCACTGATACTAAAAACATGTGTACAAGAGTAAGAGAGAACTTTTACACTTATACACGAAACAAAGCAGGATGAAAATATATTGAAAGATAGTGAGAATACAGCGTTTTCAAATTACATATACATACATAAAGACAGAGAGAAATATTATTTTGAAAGACAATGACAAGGACACGATTGCAGTAAGCGAGGTGAAAAAGCGACGACTCTCAAATTCAAATAAATTTACTATATATTTTTCTAAGCCTATTTGTGCAATTCTGATGAAAACTAATAGTACTCGTGTAATCCGTGTCACCTCTCCCAAGTATTAGCCCGGATTAGAGGGAGTTTACTGTATATGTGAGCTTACTTTTCATTTGTTCACAACTTACTGTTCATACTGCAAAAAGGAACCGATTAGCAGCTCCTCCTTATATTTACCTCTTTTTTTTCTCCCTTATATTTACCACTCACATGAATTTATCCATTTTCGCAGAAGGCTTAGTTGCAACGGAATAGTATAAAAACCCCTAAGATAGATGCACTAAAATAGAAAATTCTCGGTTTGGAGAATATTACAACACAACGGTATATATACGCCACGAATAGTTTGTACTGACATTTCACATAATTACAATATGTAAACATGAAAAGTATTTTTGTTTTATTTTTCAATCGTGAATGATATTACGACTATTTTGCCATGCGAAAGTTGTGAATACGGTCAAATGAATAAACATCCCGGGGGATTATTGCGGACACACGTTGTGATCGTTGGGTGTGACTGATCTGACCTTTGGGATACTGACCGAAGGTGTGTCACTTGCATACGATAGATTTTACGTGAAATTTGTGAATATATAAAAAAAATGTAATATAAAGCGAATTTGAACGTTGACGGTGTCGACTGGCGACACGTGCGTAGAGCCGCAACAGCTTTCGTCGTAGAGCTCTACGAGCTCTACGGAGTACCATGACCTCGATATGGTGGGTCGGCTTGCAACCATACAACCCTCTCCTTCCCTTTCACCCTCTCAAAACCACCCGTTAACCCCCCCATTGCGTTCCCTACAACATACCCGGGATTCCTCCATTCCACCCTTCCACCCGAAGCCTACAATGGCGAAACAAACTCTCATATTCAATTTATATAAATGCACGTTTAAAATGTTGATAACTTGCGTTAATACGACACATACATATTTACGACCCATGCTAAATATTGTTAAGGACTAAGTTACAAGTAGCTGGCGTTGCCTGTGTACATTGTCTGCCATGTACCCTTAAACAGTATATTGTTATTTTTACTTTATTTTTCTAATTGGCAATACTCTATAAGTCAGCGGTCGCCAACCTTTCGGACCTCACGGACCACTAAACTCAAAATCTCGAATCCCGCGCACCACTACCATGATTTTTTCCATAAAAGTAACATTCTAAATATGAAATGGTAATTACACTTGCACCCCAAGTTATTCGCAAAAAATTGGATATCACCTTATAATGATAAAAAAATTATAATAAATAAACGATATATTCATTATTCATTATGAAAAATGCGGACCGTCGGTTGGCGACCGCTGCGCATAAGTCATTAGATTGGACGGAAACATCGAAACGAAGCTTTGCATAATAGCAACCCGAAAAAAAGGTCGTATCGTACCTCAAGAGTCAAGTACAAGACACAGAATTATAGCAAGTAACTGTGCAAAGTTTATGAATTTATGTTGTATGTATAAGTATAACAAACAAGCAAACAATAACTCAATTTTGTTACGGTATACTCTTTTAGATAAATGACAAGAGAGGTCATTTGGGAAAAAGTCAAACTACTAAGATTTGCTTCTGATGAAAGTTAAGCCTCCGTTCAAAAGTTCATTTCCTGTACCTATGTACATATGTATATACATACATATGTAGAGCAAAAACAGTAATGAATTTCGAAAGTACATATATAATGGTCCATTTTCAGATATGCTAATTTTTTCACGACTAATTTTTCTACAAATGGCCTTCTCAATTAATGCCTTGCATTATGACAATAATAATCGCCTGCGTAATATATTTTGATGCATTTTCTTTAATATACGTAAAAGTAAATGTTTTAATTTTCTCCTAATACTCCTACCTAGCGCTTTCGAAAGTTCAAAAGCGGAACGGAACGCATCGGCGCTATTTCTAGAGCGGTCTTTATGTACAATACGAAAGCGGTTGAGCTTTTTTTAGCTAGGGTCGTGACGAGACGGCGACTGATGGGGAGGCAAAACCACCCCACTATCCACCCCAACCCATCCCACAACCCAGAGTAGGTAGCTTGCACCCCGTCTGCACTAGCATCGTCACGAAGAAGGAGGGGTGGAGTGCGACGCGAGACGTTTGGGCGTTTCACCAGATCTACCCCTCGGCTATCTTATACCCGAGCTCAAATCTCCTTTACAATAACTTTATGGGAGGGTTTGCCAAATAGCTTACTTTACTCGTCGTAAAAATTTGTGTCGAAAAATTCCACTGTCCTAAATGTATTTACATAGATTTGGATGTGTTTAGTCAGTTCGTTTCAACGATGAATCAATGTCGTTTACAACTAAATATATCTGTGTAGTAGAACTGTGTTAGAATTTTATTTTTAAGTATAGAAATAGATTAAGAGGATCATGTTTAAAAATGAAAGCGTTGAAATGGTTGTACATATATGCTTAAACGTTGTCTGTATGTATCTATGTATGTATATTATGTGGGGGATATTTAATTATTTACCGAAATGTCGACTTTATATGTTCGTTGTTAACTACAAACTATTCGGTTAACGCGCTGCGACATCAAATCTTTTATTGTCGTGTTAAGTTTTGTGTGTTTATAGTGGTTTATTTTAACTCTTAAGCCCTTTTGAATTTGGAAAAACTATAGAGAAAAAGTTAAACGATTATTTTGAGCCTGAAACTAAGCTTAATTTTTATAATGCTTTTCTTTCTAGTAATTAAATCGGATTGAAGTTTACAGATTTTTACAGTACCTACTAGCTTTACTGTTTTTCAACGAGCGTTATAAAAGTAGGAAACTAGACAAAAATAAAATGATAGATATACCGGTTCTCGAATACAGAAATTAATTTTTTTAAAGCTTATCATACATATTGTATACGAAATAATCATCAAAATTGAGCCAAATCGACAGACAACGCTACCGAGAACTTTGAGAAAAAAGATTGATATTTTAGACACGTGTATTTATAATCACCATAAAAAATTGCTACTGGACAAAATACGGAGGATCATTTTATCTGTATAACACAAATAGACATTGTATGTACATATGTACACACAAAGAATCGTTAAAGTTTCGACATTTATATGTACGTACAACGAATACCTTGAAAAGTCACTCATGGAGCATTTTAACTACGTACATATGTACATATCCGCACCCTTGCTTCAAAAGTGACACAACTCAAAAAACGTGATTTTCGAGTTATTACCACGAATGAGTTTGTATGCTTGGAAGAAGAGATAACAATAAGAGATCGTAAGAGGAATACATAGGTAAGAAGCGTGATCAAAGTGGCAGATATAACGGAACTTGTGAAAAAGTTGAAGTGGCAATGGGCTGGACACAGCGAGAAGAATGGATGGCAGATGGACGCGAGAAATACTGGAACGGTATCCGATATTGAAGAGGCCTTCATCCAGCAATGGATGGTGAACGGCTGAAAATAATGATGATGTCCATGAATTGAGTGAAGTAATTATTACCCTATCAATAATAAAAAGTGAATTAACTTAACTTCATTATCTGATTGGTCAATAATAATTTTTAGCCAAGTTGAAAAATTCAAACTTTACTATGTTTTATAAACATTGTTGAAATAGTTTTTTTCCATTTATTGAAAAACTTCATTTTTTGAGTTGTTATTTGCTGCTTAAAATGTGATCTTTGATACGAACATGTAGTACATGTTGCGTCCCAGAGCACAAAGGTGACACGTCCAAAATAGTAAATTGTTCACGGCGGCGGTTTTAAAGTTTGAACTGGTCATCATAAACTTTTTTAACATTAACTGGATATTTCGTGAAATGTCGGATTCAACACCTCCAACAATATACATACATACATATCTATGTACAACCGTGTAATAGAAAAGAGTGAATCATATTTGAATATACTCGTAGCATATTTGACACGATGAGAAGACATCGAAACTGGAACACGAGTTGAGACATAAGGTTTCTCTGAAAAGTTGAAAAATTTAAACTTAACTATGTTTTACAACATTGTTGAAATAGTTGGAAAAATTTCATTTTTTGAGGGTGCGATATGTATGTAGATACCGCTATACCTTGAATAATTCAATCCAATATAGGCATACTCTGAAAGTCGTTTGAACACACGTACTATCAACAAGGCAAGTCGTATCATTCGCTGTAAGAGGTCAAAGCGAGCTCGTTACGCTTCAGTGCGTTTGATAAGTTCTCGGAGCTCAAATAATCGGATTAAACGCTTTGTGGCAACCCTGTCGTTGGTGTTTCAGGGTTGCGGTAGTGCCTGGTGCACGTACCAGATATGGGGCTGGAGTGGTCCACGTTCAAGGGCTCGCCACTGAATCAATGTCATGAACACGGGGCGAGCACGCGCACTCGGTGCAACGCGCCGCTGCATTGATCTGCACCATATCCGATTGCCAATACCCTGGTCATCTATGTACACGTATAAAACGCATATTTGTGTGTGTGTTTGAGCGAGTGCTTGCCGTTGCCAAGACGATGACCCCGTCAGGACATACGCCGTGTCCTTCCAGATCCTTCCAACTCGATACAAGTGGTACGATCCGTTATGTAAGAATGCACCGAAAATTACAACATTTGGAATTTACAAACTGTAAAAGGGCGGAAAATTTGATCATCGTGTGTCAAAAAATATCGGTCGATGTCCGCATCGCAATTTGATTGAAATAATTGCCGTATTTGTGTCCGGTGCCTCGATCTATAAATAGAAACACGATGTTCTTGTTGCATGACGTTTACAGTTTGTTTGTACATAAATATGTATGTCATATAGTGGACTTTCGTGCAAAATTTTATTCAATATTATCACTAATATTATACTTTAGTAAAATTATCTGCATTTCAATTGCTAAATAAACGATTTAAAAATTAAAATTTTGATGCAAAACTATTCATTAGATATGGAAAATTGCTCAAATTAAAATTTATTCTCGAAAAACTGTAGTAATTTATGAGTTTTGAGAGTTTCGTGTACTTCAGTGGCAATTGAGCTATAAACCGATATTTTTCACGGTGCGGCGACTTTAGCGCGCGAACGTTAGCGCGCCGACGTTAGTGCGCAATTTATTATTTTTATATTTAATAAAAAAAAATAGAAAACAATTATTCTAAAAACTTAAAACACACATGTATGTGCATTAAAAAAGATCCATAAAAAAACTATTTACAAAAAAAAGGCAAACGTGCATGACAATTGTGTGCGTTTTATACTGTTTATACTTATAAACAGTATAAAACACACACGTATAAGTACACATGTACAATAAAGACAAATTTCAATTTCAAAAGTATTAGAGATTCTTCTTGAGAATTCCAATTCACTAATACTAAGTTTAAGTTGGAATTATGGCTTCCAATCTTTTATTTAATTTGGCATATTTCGATTTCAAGCAATTTGGACACCTGATTATCTTATTGTTATTTTTCTCAATCGATAACATTTTTATGGATAGGTTTGTAAAAGTACCAATTAATTTTGAAGAAGATGTAATTTTGGCAGAAAAGTTATCTTAGATAAGTAAATTTCTTTAAATGAGCAGTCAACAATATAAAATAATCTTATTTTGCGCGTTAATGTCGGCGCGCTAAAGTCGCACGCGCTAATGTCGGCGCGCTAAGATCTCGCGCGCTAATGTCGGGGTGCCATTTTTCACATCTTGTTGATTGATCACACTACACAAATTTTTTCAACACGATTGCGGTTTCTAAAACCGAAAATCGTTGTCATAACAAAAAAATTAAATAAGAAATTAAATTATGTGACGATGTTTAGATGAAAATTGTATAAAAATTTTCGCGATACGAATCTCCGCTCGTTCTGAATTTTTAAGGGTCGCATAAAAGGTGCTGCAAAAATAAAACGGGTGAGCTATGGGTGGGAGGGGGAAGGGGAAGGTTATGAGGGAATTTGCAGCGGTGCAACCACTTCCCTAAAAGGGCTGTCTTGAATAATTCAAAGGGATACGTCCGCCCGCTGACGGCATGCACTTTCTCGGGGGTTGAGGGGGGGAGGGGATCGCCGATAAGGGCCAACCCTTGTAGCAGTCTGGGGGTGATATTGAAGGGAGAATGGGGAGTGGGTGGGTGTATGGGGATGTAGCACGTGCGATAAATGCAGGATTCGCACATGGACCACTATGATTGTGGCACACCCCTTGCCATGTGCCGACCCTGGATTCTTCCGTTTGGGGGAGTTGGGGTCGTCACCTTACCCCAATTCCGATGCGCCGGATGTGAAGGGATGGTTTGCAGTGAACGCAACTACACTATGTAGTGCAGGAATTAATATAACATGGTTTAAAGGGCTAGTAAAAATCGATATTGACTGACTTCCTAGTTCAAACGAAGTATGTACATACATATGTACGAGTATGTGTGTCCCGTAAAATTTCGCATTAGTGACGGGGTTAATTTACGAATTGGACAAGTCTGTACAATGAATCCTACACATAACAACAAAATATCGGATTGCAAAGGTAATATTTCGCGTTACAGCGTGTATGAAAAAAGTGAAACAATACATTATTTTCATCTTCCCCGAATGCGTATAAATGTTATTTTCGTTTTCTTTTGCGCGAAAGGGAGGGAAGAGAAGAGGGAGGTGGATATCCAACATTTATTTTTATCAGTCGCAACGTCTATGCTCTATGGGGTTTGAATTTAGGGGTGAAAAATGGAGTGTATACCTAAACACACCCTCGAATTATAATATACATAAATACAATGCACCACATGCCAAAAGAAAAATATTTTTTAAGCATTCCATCATCTTTAGATTGGTACACTAAACAAATTGTGTGCTCTAGTCGTCAGATTTTAACCACAATCAGAAATGAATTTCACTATTAATTTGTTAAAAACTAAGTATTGAAATAATTTATCATTTCGACATACTTACTTTCGTTTAGAATGATTTTAACAAATTAAATGATCGTTTCGGCATAACCACGCACAATAAGAATACATACTTTTTCTTCAAACGAATCTTTGACGAAAGGTTAAGTGAGGGATTCTGACGGTCGGTTGGGGGGGGTGGGTGGTGGGTGATTTTCCCATTCTTTGAGGGTGTTTTCGTCCCTCAGGTAAATAAGCCACCCCAAGTATATCCCACAGGAAGCGAGTGCGCTTGTGTGGTGCAGGGGCTGAAGTCCATGACCGCGAAGTTCTAGGCCGGAGTGCCTAGGCCGACAGACGAACATCGATCGATACAGACACAAAACAGGTGCACACACATTACACACACATACTCAACGTATGTACTTGCATAATATTTTAAAAAATCCATTTGAACAATGAAAATAGCAACATATACAAGTGTGCTACTTGATATACGCCAATAGTATGAAGAAAATTGAATATGAAAGCAAATTAAATCATCCACCATATGTATGTATGTATGTATATGTTACAGCGAAAGAATATTTCAAGTGAAAATATATTTTTACCAATTCAGGCAGTGAAAATGTATCAAACAATGAATATACGGTTTCACTGCTCAGTATCGGTGAAAGTATATTAAAGTAAACGTATGTCTTTGTGACTTGTTAATGTTGGTTTAAGTCGATGATGTGTCATCCTACAAGTGTGTTTTGAACGAAACGGTGGCGTTGTTATATCTGAGGATCCGAGGAAGGGTAGCAACACGTGATCTTTTCTTCTTAAACCGACCATTATATGTAAGTCAATTGTTATAAAATCGACAAAGACTCATCGTAAACTATTAATTGGGAAAGTCTACGCCTGAACACGGGCACGGCACGATAAGAAGAAGCGACAAAATAACTAGGATTGAATATTTCAGCAGATTATATGATTCGATTGGTCCTTTCACAACTGTCAAATTTAGTTTCAATGACAGTTCGGAATCGAATATAATTTAACCAGTTAGTATCAGTTATTTCACTAGTAGAAATATATATCTACTAGTGAAAATGTGTTTGAATATGATTTCACCGAAACGCCAGTGAAAATATACATATTTTCACTTGAAATATGCTTTCGCTGTAACATACATGTACATACTGTTGTTGGAAATGTAATGTATGCACTGTAGGTATTCATTCCTCAATAATGTATCGATGCACTTGTGTCGATGCAGGCGCCGTTATTTAGGTCGCATTTTGCTATATACATTCATTCATTAACAGGGGTTGAATCCCTATTAGTTTTTGGACCAATTTTAAACGGCCATTGTGCAACGAGACGAGACATGCGGGATATGTAAAGCCGAGCGCATATGGTTATTGTCGTAGGATTTATGGGATTTTAGTACACTGGGTACATATCGCGGCACGCCAGTGGTTTTCAAACTATGAAAGAGTCACTCTTCGGCCAATTATATGCATCGCTCCAAATCCATCGATTTATTTTTTTTCGATGATGTTCATTGTGAATTTGGGTAAATGCGATCTGCCAATTTGATCGATCAGTATCGAGGCATGTCTACGTTCAGAGGTGTTCACGTCACGTTTCGCGGTCGAAAGCTGGTCCTGCATCGGTGCACGCGGTTGGGGTGGGTGGCAGATGCAAACCTCACCCTCCTCCCCTCCCTCCCCCACCCGTCGGCTTCCCCTTCCGCCAATCATGGCGACGGTTGCCATGGCGACCGCCAACCCCCTCTGCAAGGGGCGGGAATTAAAAATGCTTTTCCGATTTAGGCGGCGATTGTTTTCCTTTTGCGAATTTGCGCCGATTGACAATTGCGGTGGAAAGCGCGTCACGCCGGAAATATCCGCTATTTAACGGGGGATAAAGGAACGAAGGTATAAAATAAAAAAAAAAAATATTCGCACATCAAAAGTAAACTTCTAATCAATAGAGGTAGCGTTTTACTCGAATCTTGCTCAACCTAATTATACCAAGCGGCACCCCGACATTAGCGCGCAGTACAACCCCGACTTAGCGCGTGGGACTTTTGCGACATTAGCGCGCAAAATAAGATTTTTTGGTATTGACTGCTGATACAAAGAAATTTACTTATCCAAGATAACTTTTCTGTCAAAATTACATCTTATTTAAAATTAATTGGTACTTTTACAAAGCTATCCATGAAAATGTTATCGATTGGAAAAAATAATAAGATGAGAGGATATTCCACCATGCCAAATTAAATAAAAGGTTGGAAACCATAATTCCAACTTATAATAGTATCAGTAAATTGGAATTTTTAAGAAGAATCTATAATAATATTGAAATTGAAAATTGTCTTTATGTATATGTATGTGTGTGTTTTATACTGTTTAGAAGTATAAACAGCATAAAACACACACACGTACGTTTGCCTTTTTTTTTTAATAGTTTTTTATGGTTCTTTTTTTATGTATGTGTTTTAAGTTTTTAGAATAATTGTTCTCTATTTTTTTTTTTAAATATAAAAGTAATAAATTACGCGCTAACGTCGGCGCGCTAATGTCGGCGCGCTAATGTCGCCGCACCATACCAAGCTACGCATTTCTGTAAAATAATACGAGATAGAAAATAACGTCAAATAGTATTTGCAAACATCAAACTAAGCCAAAAATTAAACAAGTAATACGAGGAGAGATACATTGAACTTATGCTTAGTAGGAATAGAAGTAGACTATAAATTACTTCACCACACTTTGTGACAGTTTCTTAAATCTGAAATAAAATGAAATATTGAACATTAAAATGTTTTTTTTTTTTTTTCATAATCAACGATTGAAGTTAACAATATCCAAGTGAATAACTATTAATTTCTCAATTTTCATAATAAGCGTTACGTTAGGTCTCATTATTGATTTTATTAGACAGAAACCTATGTATGTACACATACATAGATTTTTTTTCGTGTGTCGTAGACAAAAATGGTATCAAAGTTTTTCCCTCTTTCGTTGCACAAGCACACACATCGGCCAAATTACTCTGTTTTCGGGGGTATCGGGAAGTGGGATAAAAAGGGCCCCCTTTCCCATCCTCCCCCCCCCTTTCCCATCCAGCCGTTCCTTCGGGAGCCGTCTGGCTTCCCCTACTTCCATCGCTCACCCTCCGTTTCACTACAAGCGTCGGGAAAACTGGGGTAGACATTGTATTTTCCTTTTCTGGCGTGCACTGTCGCCCCCGCCCCAGTCCGAATAATGCAATGAAAATACACACAGCGCGGAAATGTTGCGTTCAATATAAAATCATGCGGTGACAAAAATATTCCGTTCAGCATTTTGATGATGAGAAACCAAAGAGAGATAATTTTCCTCAATACAATATTCTAATACAGAAATTGGGACAATATACATAGACATCATTTTTAAATCGAACTTACAGTGTATGATGTACATACTTCTAAATAATTATTTATCAATACTATCTTATGTATGTATGTATGTAAATCTACATACATACATACATATATGTTTGAATATATAATATTCACAAAACACGAAAACATCTACATACATATATTCTTAATTATTACTTGCATTGATTTAAAAACAAAAATAAATCTGAAGAGCCATTTTTAATTTTTGTTCCACTCTTTATATTAATGCAACGTTCGTAATTTGGGGGAAAACGGGGAAATACTACAGTTTTTACTTCGTCGATATACATTACATATGTATGTACATAGTATAAAGTATTGTGATCTTGCGAAAATTGGACCTCGAAATTTTGACTGATATGATTACGGTATGTATTTCACGGTATTTCAGGTATGATTACTTTTTCATGATTTTTGGAAAATGTCTCACTATAGAATCGTAGAAATAATATGTAGAATTGCTATGAATTAAAAAAAAACTATCAGTTCTATCACACTGAAACTTCGTATTGTTTGATGCTGCCGCATTGCATACAATCCACAAGGTATTCAAAAATTTTCGTCAACCGGAAGTATGTATGTAGTATTTTCACCGTATATCGCCTAATTTTTCTCCGTACAAGGTGGACACAGCATTATCTAAAAGTGTTTGATCGTTACATTTTTTAGTCCAATATTAAGTTACATTCTAAAATTTTCCTCAGTTTCGTTACAACATCAAACTATTGTACAAACTATTCAAAATATAATCGCACAGGACAAAGGATGTTTAACCTTTTTCAGTTTAATTTAATTTAATTTGCATGGCAATCGACTTTCATGCAAGAAAGGTCTGGATATAATACACTAGTAATAACCTCATAAGAATTTTACAAAATTTCTTGTTAACTTTTTTTAGTTTTTCAAAATTATAAACTATAATATAAACCTTTTTTCAAATAATTAGGTTTATTAATTTTCTTTCACTTGTAATAAAACGCAAGCAGTCATAAAGGTGATTCATCAGTCAAACGTGTCCGCATTGCTGAATGCAGTCGTTTAAATATAGTCTCTCATAAGAACACGTGTTTTCAATTGGCAATTTTGAAGTTGATACCGTAGGAGTAGATCTTAAAAGTTCCAAGAAGTACTCTCGACTTCTTTTGACAAATTAGCTAGTGCACCTTTGACCATTAATCATTTTCGTTAACAGACAAGCGCGAGTCCAGGAAGACCGTTTAGTCATTGACCGGAGCTTAGTAAACAAAATTGAACCATTATAGAAAATTTGATAAACAGAAAGTAATATAGCACCTATAGCACAGGACATTGAATCCAAACATCTATCGATAGACTGGTAATTTTCTACGGTATTCTAAAATACAGGGCGCTCTACAGCACCAGCATCTATGAACAATAGGTAATATGTATGTAGCTAGGCGCAGTATCAGGTCACGTGATAGTTGCAAGTACCAGTCTGGCGGAATCCTAGAAAACTGGCGACCCAGTCTAGACTGTGTGTAGTACTACACAAGTGCACACAGGGTGTGTAGATACCGGTAGTAGGTACTCCAAGTAGGCAGAGCTTTCTCCCCTACCCCCTCTGCGAGGCGTCTACGCCGGAATCTACGACTACCGTAGTCTACGCTGTCTGGCTCGAATGGTACCCCCTCAAACCTCATACCCTTAAAACGGGTGCACCCCGTCTGGCATCCATCCCTGTCTGGCTCAGGAGCGCAACCAGAAAGGGGACGAGTGCTGCATTTGACTTGTGCATAATGAATATAGGCACACAGTCTGGGTCGATGCGACGCACAATTAGGCGGTCTACATACATTTATGTACATACACGTATATGCGTTCTTTTTCACACACGAGACATGGAGCTTTTTGTGCTTTGGCGTGTGTCTATCGTCTCGTCTCGTCTGCAAGCTCTGAAGAATACCCCGAGAGGTGTCCTCTTTTGTGCCGCTCGGCTCGCTGAGCTTTTGTGGGGAAGCTTTTTGATGTGTCCGTACCTCGCGATGTGAGTAATATCGCGCGCAAATCTTTGCCGGGGATGAAAAAACACTTGAAATATTGCCACTCGACCGTGGAACTCTTGTAAATTTCGCGCGATGTTAAAAAAAATACGTTGTATAAGTTGTTCGCGGTTGTTTTTTTGCACGCAGGTTAATGCCCCGTGTGTTACACAAACAAGTTACAAAAGGCGCTTAGCTAAAATGAGTTTAATATTTGACCGAAACCTTATGTTTACTTGTTAATTATCTTTCTTTTTTTTTTTAACAATGAGTAAATTTATACGGGGTTTTGAGCACACGCCTTGTTATAATCCTGCACCTGGATTATGAAACAATCACGTAAGTCAAAATCTCGGTTTTTTTTATTCGTTTGTAAAAAGTATACATATTCACATGTACAGGTGTACATAAGTCAAACAACGCTTCACGTAGTTGATATTACGATTGTTCCCAAACACACAAATTGCTAAGGTTTTTGCTAAAAAGCAATTGTGACACTAAAAAAAACCTCCTGAAAAATAAGTTTTTTGACTAATATTATTGTTCCCCCCCCCCAGTTACAGATATGATCTTGCTGTTAAATTTTACACTCGTTAAATTGTTTTGTATAATTTTAAAATCCACAAATATAAGCTGGTTCAATTGAAATTATTCAAGCAAGAATATTGCTCATGTATTAACTTTTTGCTAGAAAACACATACTCGTCGATTTTACGAAATTAAAGGAATATAATACAATTGAAAACACTTTGTTATAAAGTTGGATTAGGTTAGGTTATATGTAGAGTTCTTCACAAGTGCCCGTATATATTTATTTGAACAAAGATTACCCAATTTCTGTTTCAAAAGATTTACTTAAGAGGGAACTTAACTGGCCCAACTACTAGACCAGTTACTACTACTACTGGCACTAACACTAATACGACTTTTATGAAGAATACTGAATACTAAGATATAATAGCCGAAATCTGTCTGTCTGTCTGTCTGCTGATAACGCTCGCCGAGGTAAATGATTAAAAGACACGAACCGTTCGCGCGCGAGTGGGATTTGTACCCGTGATCACCAGGTTGGAAAGATGTCGCGCTAACACTATCATTCAACGGAGGCGATGACGAGCCTGCTACGATTTGACAATATTAACTGTCAATAGACTCGCGACTTTGCTAAATTGTTACGTTGCTGTATTATAACGCGCCATCTATGCAACAACTATAAAAACTATTAAATTTTAATATTATTTTTCAGTACGGGCGATGAGAACGCTCCGTTGAATATTCAACCGGCTTACACTAGTAATACATAACTTTCAACTTTATACAATAGATTAGATCTGATTCTAATGCAGTCGCATTTCGAATAAACCCTACAAGCCGACTAATACACCAATTACAGTGCAATTCAAAAATTACCGTCGGGCGAAAAAAAATCGTCTGAAAATTTGTCACGCGAAAATGCAACGCAGACGGTGGTGAAAAGTGCAGCGCGACGATGATATCTCGCATCGCGGCGTGTGCAGTAAAGTGCAGGGGCGTGCAGGGTAAACACACAGGCAGGGGGCGGCCAGTGTTTTCAGGAAGTTGCGTGCTCGGAGCAGACAGGGTGGTTCATGGGGGTGGGCGGCATAGGGCGGAATGCGCAGTGGGTTAGTGAGAGTGAAACCCCCCGGCGCTCCCCGGCACCCCTATTCTCCCTCCCCCTGACCGTTGCCTACAATGGGTTAGCCGGTGCACCCTCCATGCCTCCATGACGCGGTGAAGGTTAGTGCACCGGGCCACGCCTAGTCGGTACATGCCGATGTACTGCCTACATATATATGTAGTATCACAGATAAAATTTGCACACATGTATGTATGTTTAAGTATATATATATATATCAGATACCTAGTGGAATCTATCGGATGTCACGTTTAACGGGGCGTTATCGAGCTAATATAAGCTGAGGATGAAGATTAGTGAGACAATTACCCTTGGTGAGCTGTGCGTACACTGCATTTTCCGGACTCGCGTTGACTAATTCACAGAAAAATTATCCTCTTCTTTTTTGAACGGGCAAAAATTTATTACGCTCCATCTGTCATTAGCTGGAGTCACGGGAACAAAAAGTGTGTATGGTAACTAACCACCCAAAAGAAAGTTAATTTTGTCAGGTGTTAAGTTTAGTCAAATATTGTATACATCGATGGGTTAGTACATAATTATATTGTATGTCCAGTTTTAAAAAAAATTGAGTTATACACAAAACGTCCATCTGCATCGAACCTTCATGTTTAAAAAGTATTGTACATATGTCCAAATAGTATATTTGAGAAGATATTGCCTTATTCAAATATATAATACATATGTCCATTTCGTCCATAGTTTTCATGCAAAAGAGATGTATGTCACTTACAATATTTTAAAACAAAACTGGACATACAATATCTGTGCAATAACCCATCGACATACGTACATATACTAGCCGGATTACTCGTCATATGACGATGGATTCTAGCCCCACCCGTGCACGCTGATTTGTACGATTAGCAGTACTGCCCATACATAGCCCGCTCGGCAGTATGCGATACAATTGTCTTGTGTCTACCGTCGATTGAATGGGTGTATGGCCATAAAATTGCGTTGTCGACTCGAACCAGCTTCGACAGATACTGGCTCGTTGCCAACGCATCGCTAATATTTTTTTTTTTCATGTTGGCAATGATAGCGTGACCGCGACGACCCAGTCAGGCAGGCAGACTATTACGTTAACATAATTTAGTGTACGAATATACATACCTACTAAAATTGATCAAATTGAATTTAAATATAAAATATAAAACTACAAACACGAGTATTTGAATTTTGAAAATTTGAATTTCATATATTCGTTGACATTTTTTTTTGTGTATATCTATGTATATGTATATGCACAAAAAAATATACAGTACATATGTGGGGGGGGGGGGTAATGAATACATTTCCGCCGAAAAGCTTCACCATTGCTTCTATTTCCGGTCGTGTCGTAACCGCTTTTCATTTGTTGCGAATTTATACACTAGGTACCGTAATTGACGTGCATACTTAGTTTATAAATAGAACTGCACTTACATATGTACATACGTAAACTACAAAAAAAATTAACACTTACGAATCCCACGCTAGAAGTGTATCAACGAAATGGGTGTATTTGCTTACCTGAAACAAACGGAAACAATACGATTAATAATAATTATGATAAAAGTCACATTAAAGAAAATAGTTAAATACTAATCATGAGATACGATCGTCGTTCGACACGTGACCAATGCTATTTACCTCAAATGTATTTTTATTGACGTTTATAGTGTAAACGACATGTCCCACAGCTGATGACTCACGGGATTGTGGATGAGTGGGTGGATGGGGGTGTAGAACGAACTGAACTCGCGTCTAGGGGTTGCAACGCTGACGCATTCGGTGCAACCCCATGCACCATGGGGATGCATGTTAAATCAATACTGATTTAAAGCGCACAGTTCAAATCAACACTCTCGATTTTCTTCAAGTCAAGGCCGTCATCGATGTTAAAAGGGGTGTAGTTTTTTATAAACACATAATTTTCAAATGAATTGGTCCATATTTCACTGACGTACTAAGCTACTAACGTACTAACGAATAAATGAACAATATGACTATTTTGTTTCATTAATTGCGTATGTACCTACAATTGAATAGCGAATGTGGAAGAATTTTTTTTTAAGTGGTTAAATTTTTATTAGGAGTGAGTCGTGTATTGAAAAAAGTAGATTGAAAATAAATAAATGATGAAATGACCCAATGGGCAGAAGATGAGCTGATCCAAAGAGTTAGTGAGTTAGTAACATTTTTCTCATTGCAACTGGACAAGTCCACGGATGTACATATGTACATATATACAAGGTTTATCCCAACTGCTTGTTTTCGTTAATTACAAGTTAATTACTCTGGATATTTTTAAGTATTAAAAATAATTTAAATACACCCCCATCATGTCCATTAAAACTAGGTGGGTCGCGGTACTAAAAAGTTTGGGAAGCACTGCTCTATAAGATTCTACATCAAGTATAACAGTATTATGAATTTGGAATTCAGTAATATTTTTCAATATTATGTATGTCTTTTAAAATATAAATTTGATATTGTTTGCTTTATATGTATGCATATATGAACATATGTATGTATGTATGTATGTAGAATACAGAAAAGTACATTTATTTCGTTTGATATGATAAAATAAGTATGCGTGCCTTTTCACTCTTTTGATCCCTCCTTCTTGTGCATCCAAGAGGGGTGTGAGTCATCCCTAAACTTGGGGGTGCATGTCGTGTTGGTTCGATACGACACGAAGTGCACTTGCACCCACCAAACATATTCTACCGCTCCATTTATATGTAAATCGAGGCATACCATTAATGTATACACACACACACACACACGACTCAATAACAAATGATCGATGACGATGCGTTTTCACAAAATATCAATACCAGAATACGTATTTGCTTTACGCGAAGTAGCGCGAGTGTATCTTAGCCGGGTGATTGCCTTGTGAAAATATACATAGTATTACATCGCCTAGAGGTGATGGACCTCACTTTAGAAGCACGCCCTTCAAGTGCCCTCCGTTCTATTCCAGGCATTGCACTTTTTACTATCTCGTAAAGCTTTCGTTGTGGCGTAGGAGTGTTCAGAGCTTTCGAAATCTAAGTTTACGTACTCGTTCGGTTAAATTGAGCGTTAATTTTCGCGACCGATTGATTGCCTGCAGTTTAAAAATAATGAAAAAAATTAACAATGCTAAAATTGAAGATAAACACAATCGAGTGTGTAATGTATGTATAATAATTGTTGCGGATCTACAATGGCGGTGATCTCGGGACCTTGACCCGCACTTGCTTCTCCTCAGGGTCTGCGTAACTCGAAAACACGCAACTTCAGTACATTGACATTGAATTTTTCATTGGCAACACGCGTTGCAAACTGTCGGTTTGCGAGCCGTATAATATACATAAGTATACTCACAGCTCGACGACGAGCTTGTAATTTTCACAACAACATTTAAAAATCAGTTAATAGTGTAAAATTCCTCAGATTACATAATTAGTATCACTGTAAGTCGTTAATATGTACCTATACATAAGAGATTGTGGTTAAATTTAAATCTTACTTTCAAATAAGACGTTTCGTTAACGTGTCAAAGTCACGACCTTTAAATTTGTGGTAGTTTGTGAATTCAATGCGTTATATCAACAGGGATGAATCCGTATTCAAAAGCAGGGAAGGAAGTCAACCACGTTACGTAACTACATATGTACATATGTATAATAGAAATATTCAAAACTGGAGCGAAAATGTGAACATGTACAATGTCTAATTGAAAGGAGCATATATGTACATATATTCGAGAAACAGTCGACGACCCAAAATAGACAACGAACGAAGGGCGAAAGCTCCCTAAAATCTTCCCGAACGTTCACACCCGACCATCCCTAACCACCCACAGCTTGGGGAGCTTCTAGGGGGGTTGTTTCGCCCCTTCCCTTATCTAGGAGGTTCTCCGATAGGAGAACTCGCGAGGCGAACACGACTCCGGTTAAGGAGCAATGTGGGGTCAAAAAACCCAACGTGACCGAGCCTGACTTTTGCCAAGGGTATTTTGCGCCAAGTTCACGTTAGTCAACGCCCAAAAAATTTTTTTTATTATAGATACCGCTCGCTCTATTCGAACTATTCAAAAATATGTACGTGAGGGGAATAATCGCCGTTTAATTTAAAAAGGCAAACTCGTACCTTCCTTCATCAGAAATTTTGTTCATACATACTTATGTGAATCGTACAATTGGTAAGGATTTTACGATTTTTAGTATGTAAAATAGATTAAACTCTTTACTTACAGAAGAAAGATTTGTTTACCAATACATCAAATATTGATGGTAAAATTAAATTGTTAACTGTTTATTTGTGAAAGAAAAATTTGAAATTGTATGTACATACATATGTATATGTAATTTGAACTCAAGTGATTCGTGTTTATCGTGATAACTTATACTGTAAAAATTCTACAAATATTTCAACGCTTGTTTTACTGTACCCATGTATGCATGTACATATGTATGTATATAACATATTGTATAATATACATACATACATAGTTACCTATACCGAACATAATCGCATGAAACCAACAGAAAATAGCTCTGTAATCAAAATAAACAATCAAATGCCAAGATCTGCCAAGGTCTTACGATTTAAGCCGAGCTCATCAATGTTAATTGAAACCAATACGTTTTGAAAAAAAAAAACTCGTATTATATTTTCTGACGATTCCTGAAAGACATTATGTATGCATCGACTGCGGTCACATCATCATATTAACAGAGGTCAACGCCTATCATCACCGTAATAAGTGTATGACTTAATGGACAAAACCGATCGACAATGACGGGCGCACAATTTTTTTTACACTGAAAAATTTCTTCGGATGAATCACGCGGGCGAAAAACCTCGTTTTTTTCCACTCGTGTTCCTTTTTACGATTCGTTAATTTCACGAACAAGCCGCATCCTCTAAAAAGGATATCTTTATTGTGCGGTCCTGTTTGTTCCTTGAGTGCTGAGAGCTAATTGGGTCGTTGCACCGACGAGATGCACCACACACGGGGTCAAGGGACTTGTGGGGTTCGTCGGCTCCAGCAGGAAGTTCGCTGCACTGCTTTTATACGGTTCGACGTTCCCCAAGGAACACGACATACTGATCTCATTGCATGTACGACTCAAAATTAAATTCCTCGAGACAAATATCAGCACGGTCACAAACAGACGCGAGGAATTTCCCATGACGAGGGAGCAAGAGTTCAACGTGGATTTCCCCATTTCTATCCCTAAAGGGAAGACGTGTCTTTGTCATCGGATTTTCCCGTGAGGATTCCGAAGAGTCTTTTAACATTAAGTAGATATTTTCGATTTCAGTGTATCGAATGTGCACAATGCATTATTAAGCTGTGCAATTGTCGAGTGCGATGGTTCGTTTATTTTCAGCGGAAGACGACTCTCAACAATGCGAATGGCGCAGACGGTGAAACGCATACCTGTCCATTTGTATCGGCTTACAGGGCCGGCTGCAGCTACCGCGGTTATTTTAATGGTGCTGAAAAAAAATCGCCTTACGTTGGATTACGCGTCTCGAATTGCACATATTGCACCGCGTTGCACTCGTGCGGCTTCGAATCGCTAGCGGGTAATCGCGATCGATTGAAAAGTGCAACGGCGCGAGGGGACGGCGAACCGTGTGTGAATTTGTCGATGTCTCCGTCAAATTTGACGGATAATTGGATAAATAGTTGATTCTATTGAATATTTCTCTCTTTTCGAGTCGCTTTCTAAAAATTATTTCTATATCATGCATATTAAATACCTAAAAAATATTAGTTTTTACTAGAGGCTTATAGACGGATCCTACCAGCGGATAATTAATCATTCAATAGGAAATTTGCAATGCATAGTATTTCAGTCATACTTCAAATTTAACTTAATCTAACCATTCTATAATACATACATAGTTTTTAAAATTTACTTCAATTGTCCTTCCAGAACGTTCCGCAATCCTAACTTTTTTCACCTAAACATCTTCAAATTTCTCTCACAATTTATTTATTTATAGAACATGTAATGCATTTAACAATACTCCAAGCTTCATCGATACATTCTCTTCCAATTTTTTAACATTCAAAGTCTCCTTATCCAAAAGCCTTTACAATCCCCAATTCCTCTTAAAGATAAAATTTTCCTCCTCCATAATTTCATCTTTCTATTTTATTTTATTTATTACTAGCCGAATTGCCCGGCGTTGCTCGGGCGGGTGAACTTAAATAATAAAACAAATTAATATCGAAATAAACATTTATTCTCCAGTACAAACAAACATTTTGTATGGAGGCCCCTTGACCCTGGGCTCCGACTCCTTCCAAAATCCTTCTACGGTCTAAGTTAGAGTACCATCAGATAGTGTACCGAATTTGGTGGTTCTAAATAGAAAACTGTAGATTTGCATGGCGGACAAACAAAAAAAAAATTCTGGTGTAAGACACAATTTTTCTTGTATTAATTTTTTGTATTTTTTATTATATACCTACTGTGTGTTTCTTCCTAACAAATAAATAAATAAAAATAATTTCAATCTGAATCTCATTATTATTTTTATATTTCCAGATTAAATATACAAGAAAATAGATGACTTATTAAAAATAGGTTCATATTGATACTTTTGATGCATAAAAAAATATTTCACGATAAGATTTAATTATAATGTTTATAAATTTTTAATAATAATAATTTGATTGAAGAAACTACCAAATTATTTTGTTGAATAAATTTTCCAAAGCCAGTCAGTCACATCCATTGAAAAATTTTTGGCCCCAGAATATTTCATTTATAGTACCTACATATATAAAGTAATCAACTAAATACTTATATGTATTCGTATAAAATTAAACACAAAACGATATCGAATTTGGAAATTATACTGGAATACTTGAAAACGCGATAGGTGGGGTGAGTGCGGAACAAAGTGAGATTCGACTGGAGTGTATTTCCAGGAAAAAAGTGATCAATAGAATATGCGGGATGGAAGAGGAGGAGAGCAACCTTCATTATTCCCAAATTGATCGCCTAGAAATCCCGAAACAAATTACAAAAGGGGATGGGGACTGCGAGCGCAAATGCGAGAACGGACGAAGTGAGTAGAGTGATAGAGACACGTGTTCGAATTAAATTAGTGTTCGGCACTGAAATTGTACAACACACTTTTCGAGGTCAGTGGCACTGACTTCCATGGACGATCGGGAAACTCGCATGGAGTAGTTCAAAGTAACCACAATACCACAACAGGATATAATTAGAACGAGCTGCTTCAAAGCGGAATCGGGAGTAACGTGCCTAATAAATAATTGAAGATTCCACGGCTCATTTTAATTTTGAGTTAAAAAATGAGCTTCCCCTACCATTTAAAAATCGACAGGGAAAATTTTGAAAAATTATTTACTTAAGCACTATGAAGAGGTTTTGCGTTTGATCGGTTTCAAGCGAGTGCAGTGTGCAATAAATGCAATGGCGAGATGCTGCGGCCGCATTACTAGCATTGGAGGTCACTGGCACTGCTGATGACGGCCAATGCCCCACTGTATTGAAGCCAGAGCTGTTCAATCGAGGGTTGCGAATGGAACAAGGGATGTTAAAAATAAATTTCGGCTTTGGTTCAATGTTGTACTGAACGGCACGAGCGTTAGCCGCATTTACGGTCAATAAAATGAAACCAAAACATTTTCGTACAAAATAATAATATAGGTTAATTATGTAAAAAGTTTCATTACGTTCGACCCAATGAGGTCGAACGGTCGTCTCTCGTTCGAAATAACATCCGACCCGCGGAAAATTGGAAAAGTCGACCTCGACCTTTCGAATAATTGACCTCTATTTTTCCGATACGTTCTGTTCGACAGTTTTCCTTTGCCCTCCAAATGGAAAAAAATTTCGGGTGCGGTCAACCCATGACTTTATCCATATATTTGAAGAATATGAAAAGTAACCAAAAACTGAAAAAGTCAAAAAACCGTGCACGAAGAAAAATAACAGAATTTTTGACTTTTGTACAAGAAAAAAATCCCACTTTCGGTTGAGCGATTTTGATGATTTTTTTTCACACATTGTAATCAGCATAATGATTATAGTATTACAATACATATTATGAATATTATAAATATTCAAAAGGCGGAAAAAAAAAAAAACGGAAAATCGTTCAAGAGTAAATTACCACCTCCGGTTGGCGGATTTTGATCAAAACATTATCAACTCTTACGCCTTATGTGAAAACTATATGTAGATATAAAATTTCAACTTGATTGGTTAAGTACATAGTTTCGGAAATATTGCGAGGTAACAGCATTTTTGACTTTTCTACAAGAAAAAAAACCAACTTCCGGTTGACTGATTTTAATAATTTAGTATATTTTAATAATATAGTATTTCATAACTAGGTATTGCTTTAAGGATTATAATATTACAATATTATGAAGATATCAAATATTTAAAAGGCCGATAAAAAATAAAAAAACGAAACCTTGTTCAAGAGTAAACTGCCACTTCCGGTTGGTGGATGTTGAGCAAAATCCTAATATCTCTTACACCTTACGTGAAAATAATAGATATGAAATTTTAGCTTGACAGACTTGATAGTTTCGAAACGAAAATACAATCAAATTAAGTATTGTGATCACAAACAATTAATGAAATACCCTTTATTTATAACGACAACCAATTTAATAGATAGGTTTAAACTTAGAACCAGAAATGTACAATGACAAGTGTAAAACATTTTTCTGGGAACGCTCGTCAATATTTCAACCGGGACATGAATCTATTCAAACAAACCTCAGAATTTAATATAATTCATATAAAATAAGTACATGAAAACATGATCAGGGGGATGATACCTGATACAAATCAGTCAAAATCTCAAAGTCGAATTTTTAAACGATCACAATACTTAATCCGACCAGGATAAAGTAAAAAGCCTTACGCGCGATTTGTATACACCTGATCAGCACGCGAATAAGTCCAAGATAGATAGACAAATGTTATATGTAAATAAACTCTTGAACCATCTGCACAGGGAAAAGTCGTCGATTTGCTTTCATCTCACAGTGCATGTCGTAACTGCTCAAATGGTACATTCGATTAAATTAATATTTCTACTATAAAAATAGCATACATATGTACATACATAGACCCTTTTCAAGGTGAGATACCTACTGACCAACGTACTTAAGGATATGTACCTAACTACCTGCTGACACGGGTCAAGCAGGTTTATTCTCAAGGAATATCGCAAAATTGTTATGATACGGTTTATGTTCGCAAATTATTATTATAATGTTGCGCTGATAAAATGGCGAGCTTCCATTTCGTTTTTCAACGTAAAATAATTTTAACGATTAATAAAAAAATATATTAACCGTAGATAATTTCAATAAATCGCATATTTATTTATATTATGTTTAATCTCGAGATCTTCATAAAATTTTAATAGTTCGTATTTAATATCAACAGTGAAATTAGCGGCAGTGTAGACACGCACAGTGTGTATGTGTGTGCAAAAAGTGCATACGAGGGGGAGCACTGGTAAGTGGTGCACTTGCGGTGCGGAGCAACTGCACCGCGACGCATTTACCAGTGCAAGTGCAAGTGCAACGACCGGCTTTGTGTCAAGGTCGCTGGCTGTCGTTGCAAATCCTCCACGAACACCATTGCTGTGCCGATCGGTCTGCGGTTAAAATCTTCCAACCGCGAAATGTTCTCGTTTCCCATGTTGTAAAAATGCAAATGCGCGTTGTTAAAATCGCGCATTTGCGGAATAAGTTACAAATTCAATTTTAATATTTTAAAATAACGCTGAACGCATTGGACCCGAAATGATAATACCTATGTACATTATATTGAAGTTACAGACCGAAGAAAGGTATTTGAAATCTAGTGACATGAGCGAGGAATAGCAGAAATTTTATTGGGGAGAGATCCCTCAGCTATGAACAAAATTACTCACCATTTTTGATGAAAACTTTATGATCACAGTGAAAGAAAAGATCATCGGTAGGTACAGGGTTAATATTTTCTTAAGATTTTGCCAAAATTGTAGCAAAATCGAGAATATTTAAAATATACCAAATTATATAAAAATCGGATTCTATCAAATACATACATATGTATGTAGGTATGTACATACATATGTAATAGTGTATGCCCGTTGAAAAATCAACGGTTGAATAAATTAAAATAAATCCTGCCGCCTATTAATTTATTAAATATAAAAAACTAAACGAAAGAACGTTTGAATTTTACTTTGATATATGTAATATAGCTGAATTGCCCGGCGTTGCTCGTGCGGGTGACATTTATTCTCCAGGACAAACAAAAATTGAAACAAATGAAAACATTTATTCTCCAGTTCAAAAAAAAAAAAAATACAAATCTACAGTTTTCAACTTAGAACCGCCAAACTTGGTATACTATCTTATGATACCCTAAGTCAGACCGTAGGTGGGTTTTGGAAGGGGTCGGATCAGGGGGTCGACGGACCCCCATATACAACCCCCGGCCGAGCAACGCCGGGCAATTCAGCTAGTACTACATATTATAATGTTGAATGTTTGTTTGTTTGTTTGTCCGCTATGCAAATCTACAGTTTTCAATTTAGAACCATCAAATTTGGTATATGTACTGTCTGGTGGTACTCTAACTAATTATTTTTATTTATTTATTTGTTAGGAAGAAACACACAGTAGGTATATAATAAAAAATACAAAAAATTAATACAAGAAAAATTGTGTCTTACACCAGAAAATTTTTTTTTGTTTGTCCGCCATGCAAATCTACAGTTTTCTATTTAGAACCACCAAATTCGGTATACTATCTGATGGTACTCTAACTTAGACCGTAGACGGTTTTTGGAAGGGATCGGAGCCTAGGGTCAAGGGGCTTCCATACAAAATTTTTAATCAATTTTTTTGTACTGGAGAATAAATGTTTATTTCGATATTAATTTCTTTTGTTATTTGAATTCACCCGCCCGAGCAACGCCGGCCAATTCGGCTAGTAATACATAAATACATATACCAGTAGGTAAAAAAAAAAGATAGAAAAATGAATTTAAGGGGGAGGAAAATTTTATGTTTAAGAGGAATTGGGAATTGGATAAGGAGATTTTGAATGTCAAAAGATTGGAAGAGAATGTATCAATGAAGCTTGGAATTTTGTTAAAAGCATTATGTATGTACATGTTCTATAAATAAATACATAGATTGTGAGAGAAATTTTATTAAATAGAAATGTGCGGCAGAAATATGGGCCAATAGTACACTTCTACCAGATTATTTAAATATTATATTTTAGAAAAAAAAAAAAACGCAATACAATTAATGAAATACCCTTTTATTTATAACGCAATACATTTTTCAACCAATCTTAATAGATAGGTTTAAACTTAGAACCATTTCACCGTACGAATGTACAATATGACAAGTGTATGTATGTATGTACATTTTTCTGGGAACGCTCGTCAATATTTCAACCGGATTTGACATGAATCTATTCAAACAAACCTCAGAATTTAATATAATTCATATAAAATAAGTACATCGGCATTTCGCATTTCGCAACATCGCATTTCGAAACCGAAATCGCCAACACATTTGCCGCGCCCTATACGATATGCATACATCGAAACGTCAACACAGAAAACGTCACTGCGACACATCGAGTTATTGTAAAGTACTATTCATCAAACAGAAACGTCATTAAAGGTGATATGAACGTGATATTTGCGAGTCGCGCATCGGGCGGAATGAATGCAGCGGAAAGTGCAGTGTCTGGGATGCATAATAATGCACGTGCACGTCGGTCGGTCATCGAGGCGCGTGCAGCGATGCACATATGACTCGTCCACAACCAGGAGTGCATAAAGATCGAATAGTAGCAGAGACGTTGGAACCACCCGGCCAACGATCCTGAAGTCTACGTCATCGATTTGTATCCCCGCCCCGTAGCACTGGCCCGAGTGCAACGAGTGCTCATTTTCTACCCCGCTTCGACGTACTAGTTTAAAATCGAAATGATAGCATCGAGCTCGGTGTCGTCTTTAAATTGCAAAATCTCACGTACACGAGGTTTTCTGTGTTGTTTGTGTGTGTTGGTGAAAATGCAACTCGGTAGCCGCCCTTTTCGCGTGACGTCCTCGCATCGTGGAAAATTTGCACTGTTGCATGTGCATCTGCGGCGCGATCGTGCTCTCCCAATAGTATTTCATACGTGATGAGAGTGATCTCAAGCAGAAGGGAAAGTCGAATAAATAAAAAAAAACAACATTTCAATTGAAATCGAAGGGGTTGAAAAAGTTTTCATTTCGATACATACTGCGAAATGGAGTGTTTCCGCGCGAAACGACGTACAATTCGACTGTTTCCATGTATATTTTTGGGGTTTAAAGTTTTTTTAGGTTGTTTCGAGTCGATGAAACAATTTTGCATTCGATCGAATGAATGAATGCGTTTATTTTTTAGTGCGATGCGCGTATGTTTGATGCATTTCTGCCGCGCAAAAATCAACCAATGTGTGAATCAAATGTCGTTTTAATTCAGTGATTGAACGGTTTGTATTGTACAATAGGCGTGTTGCGATGAATTTTCACATACATTGACTGTACAACAAAAATGTGAGCTATTTTTTAAAGTAAAATTATGGAAAGTGGAACATTAGACATTAAAAATGTAGAGGAAAATTTACTTTACCGAGTAAAAATAATTCAAGTCGATTGATTAATGAAAAAAATCGTGTATTTCTGTCGTCGCGTCGGTCGCGCGATTCGCACGCACTTTGTTTGTGAAACAAATCGGCACACTGCAAAACTGCAAGCTTCGTTGCAGAAATATCAAGACGGTATGAGAGCGCGCAGGTAAAAATGCATCCACTTGCATTTCGCGACGCGAAAAACATCCGATGCAACGAAAGGGACGCAAGCAATGCATCGGACGGGTGCATCTGCGGGTGCGAGGGGGACAGCGATACACGTACTAGCGTGCCTCAACTGCATTCCGATCGCGCACTACTGCAACAGAACTGAGAGAGACGGTAAAATGCAGTGAGAGGGACGGGACAGTGCACATTGCACTTGGTTCACCCGATTACCAGGAGACGAGAATGGAGCGAAGGCGGATAACCGACGTGGGGGTGAGGGTGGGTGGGGGTGTGGGGGGGGTCTCAATGCACTTTGTATGCACTTGGTCAGTGTTGGCAAGTTCGCCGAGCCGTTGGCTATATGTGTGACTTGTTCAGATAGCGATTTGTGCTGAGCGGTTATTATGCAGCGGTCACTTGGAACGAGATTACATTTGCATTGGGACTATTTGTGTTTACGCTCAACATTTGCACGAAAATAAATACCTTTTTATTTTTAAATCGGCGAAAAATTGTAGGACGATGAACCCACTATGAATCTTATCACAATATGAAGTCTGAAATTTACAATGAATTTTTTTATTGTTTTTAGTATTCGTTCTTAAAAGTACTGACAGTATTCTGTAGGGTTACCTGCTTAAGCTTAAATACATTTTTAATGATTGTTATTTGAAATTCAATCACTAGATTTGAAATTGTTAGTAGAATTTGATTAGAAATAGACAAAAATTGAACGTTTGAAGTGTGATAATGAGATAAGTAGGTACTTTTGACTTATTATGACGGTTTCGATTTCTGATAATTATCCCAAGACGAAATACCAGGAGCAGAGAAAATGAACTGGAAACGAGGAGGTGGATACGTTGTGCATTTATAAAATGCAACAAAGGCAAGTTGCGGGCGTTAGAGTGCGACGACCTATGTGTATGGAAACAGTCGCACTCTTCGCACACTCGGTGCAACGTTCCAGTTTCAAGGGGACATGGCGGGCGTTGGTCGGTCTGTGTTAATATTTTTACAAGATTTCCACTCATTTTACGATGTTTACCCGACGGGGACGCTTTAATTTATTCAATTAATTAATCGAACATCACGATTGGTCAAAAATTTTCGGTCCGTCAAAGCTCAAAGCGTGACGGACGTCATTCGATGCGATTCCGCTTTGAGGTTATATTGCGATGCACATAAATAAGTACAAGTGCACTGAAACGATACACTTAACATTTATGTATATGCATTTACAAATGACTACTTATGTACATGTTATATATGTAGTTTGACGTTTCATATAATTTACGGCGAGTTATGAAGATAATATGTGAATTGTACGTGCGTATTATGTACCATGACCTTTTCCATCGAAGGTGTTAAATGCAATTGTGACTTGTAGGATCTTTTGAAAATAACATACATACATACGTATGTAAAAAAAAGCACTGTAAGTTGTATTGGGTAAGGTGCGTGTTGTTTATTATGCGGGTTGGCGTTGCATTCGACGCTGCACTCGCGATGCACTCAGCTGCATCGCGAGTTTTACTCCTACGCCGTTCTGCACTCCTAATGTTTTTATCTGTTGCCTTATTCAGCCCTTTACTTGTACAGAACTTGACCTTTATTTATTATTACTTATGACTATCTCATAAAGTACCTTATGGTTTCAAATATCGATACGAATAATTATTTGCACATGACGTCACATCATATTTGTAAGTATTGAACTATTATTGTATTTAATTTAAGTAAATTTTCTTTATGTTATAATATAGTTCAAATTTGAAATACAATACTTTTAATTTATTTGTATACGAAAAGATAATATATAAAGTATATACATATACTGATTTGAATAAGTACTTATACGTGGGGTAAGAATCTTGTTGGAAATTTGAGATTCCAAGTAAATTTAATCTTACCAGAATCCATCGACTGAATGCACTTTGACTATAATCTCAATATTTGAATAGAAATGTTTATTTTTCATTTGATTAGATGGCACAGTCTCTTGTAGTGCTATTACATTAAAAACCTAGACATTTTCTAATGTACGTTGACAGACTAGACATTTTTATGTACGTTGATAGTATGCAGTTGGGGATTAAACTTTCGAAATTTCTTGCGAATTTTAATACATTTAACGTTATCACGGACGTGCATAATAAAAACTTAATAGAAAAACAATTTAAGCGAGTGACTATTATACCATTATTTTATTAATTAGTGAGTCACCCCATAGCGTGTGATGTGCAACGAGAGCGAGTCACAAATGAAGTAAGCAAGTATCCCGTATTCCGGTTCCCGAGTCCCGGTGATTTAAAATTAAAACTGGTGCAACGACCTCCGTAACAGTGAATTCGGTTGAATAGTACAACCCGAGAGCTATTTTCAGGGTTGTTCCCCACGTGCCGATCACATCTTCCCTATACCAACACTGAGACGGATGAAAGCCAAGAGCACGGGGAGAAACCGACCGATCGTCGGTTAAAATGTTGGGACAGTTAAACGAGAAACTAATTCGGGAGACGCGCTGATGCATCTATTTCAAATGCTGGCCAGCTTGAATGCGATCGGATGCATCGCTGGGTGTCTTTATTTTCAAGTTCGATTGGAGACTGAACTGAGTAGAATTACTGAAAAACTACTGCGCTTGGAACTTTAAGGAAAATCGGTCATTAAATTTATACCTACATATGTATGTATACAATAGGAAAACTTTGGGAATATTTGGTCTAAGGAAACGTAAGGCAATTCGTTCGGGAGAATTTGTTTATATTGTTCCGTATCTTATTCTGGTCCCGATACTCTCAGTAGGTAAAATAAGTTTGTCAACGTCTTTCAACAACGGAAAAAGTATAGTAGGATTCAAAACAGCTGAATATATGTAGGTAATGTATTAAAATTATGCATGGGTATGTCAAAAACTGAATGTTCATTTGGTGTTGAAAATATGAAATTAGATTAGCTAAGCAATTTTTAGAAAAATATATACATACATAGATACATACATTTTATAAAAAAATGAGTAATAATTCTACTATCCGATAGATGGCAATTATTATATTATTTATTTAAAAAAATATAGTTTTTTTGTTGAAAATTAGAATGTTTGAATATTTTTTGATTAATAAAAATTGTTCAAGGATTCTCAGAATATACAGTAATATACTAATTTTTATACACAAAAAGACTTGATTTGTTTTTAAATTCGGAATGCAATGACCATTGAATTGAAATTTACATATCTTTACACAAAATTATTTCTAGATTCTGCTCTAAACTGAGTGGATATTACTAGTAGTGTACTTTTGGTGCTATTGATTCCATGAAAATGGCCAATTTTAATTAGAAAATTTTTGTTTTGTATAACTTTTTCGAAAGCAATTATACATATGTAGTTACTGTGTTACTTTCATTCGGTCACACAAATTTGGACTTGTAAGTCAATGTCGACCAGTTTGCATTTTATTTCCTGGTGTAATCAATAATCACATTAATAAGAAACAAATATAAATATTAATGAGTGTTTACAATCTACGATACGATTTGTATTATTCGTAACGTTTCATTCGAGTCCATTCGCAGCGTGAAAAAAAAGTTTCCCAAGTTTTCGCGGAAAAAAGAAATTTCGTTGCATGTTTCTTAAACGACATATGACAAATTGCAAGACAAAAAAAAAAGACATACGCAGCACGTATGTAACACATATATGCACACGTATAATAATAAAAAGAAAAACTGAAAACGAACAAAGGACAAATCGAGTAGCGAGTAAAAATAATACTCGCGACTCAAATTAAATATTCATGAGGAGAACGAAACGGCAATTTGCATACAACAAACACAACGAGAGATAGTGTGTGTGTGTGTAATACGTGTTCGCGCGATTTGGCGATTCAAGTTCAAGGACAAAGTCATCTTTATAGACTACATCGCGCCAAAAACTAAAAAAAAAAACCAACAACACGTACATATATACATATGTGTATGACATTGCGCGGACAAAAAACACTTCAGTGTGACCTACAAATTTGCGAAAAAAATGTGCTATCTTTCAACGCGATTACGCATTGTACATACATATATGTAGTAACTTGGTACGTGTTATAAAGAGCACGCGATCGCACACAGAACACAGGTCACAGTTGAAAAGTGATTTCGCTAATTAACAAAGTGCAGGTAAGTGAAAAATGCGTGTTACCGTGCAATGACAATACTGTGAACGATTTCATCATAACTTATGAAACTGAACCATTAATATCCAAACAGTCGGCAGATTCATCCGCGTTCGGGTTATCATTGACAATTTAACCTATTTTGTCATTTATATGCGAAATGATCGAATTCCACGTTAAGTTTTCAGTTTAACAAACACCTTGCGTGTATACAGTGTGATAAACAACACCGACAATACAACAAAAAAACACACACCAACACATACTAAGACCGTTTGAATGGACCACTACCAATTGTTTGATAATAGTTTTCAATGTCAAATAGTTCACGTCAAATTACTTCATCCACGAACGGTGTCTAATTAGGTGAACGTCAAGAGTAGTGTTCGCTAAACGTAAACGTTGTACGTACACTGACCAATATGTACATTTATTAATTTATTTTTAAACATTTCCAATTCGAACGGGTCCGGTTTTTTTCTCAATGACCGCCAAAGGTTACCTACGATCGACTACTGGCACAGTTAGTTGCGTCGAACAGTTTTTTGCGACAAATTTCAACTCGGAAAAATACAACTGTTACATAAACGTAGACAATCAGCAAAGTTAATGACACGCGTAGTAAAAGGACACGAAAAAATAAACAATAACAACATTCGCGTTTAGACGGACAAATGGGAAAATATGCAGTGGCGCCTCGTGGTTAAAATAGGGGTGCTGTGGTATTTTTCCTATTGATTGTGATTTTTTATTGCTTTGAAATACTTATAAATAATTATTATCTAACGAATTTTTAAAGTCAAAAATATATATTTTTTTTTACACATTTTTTTCCCGTGTTATTTGGAGTTTGTTTAGAGAATTTTCTATTGCACCACGTTTATAAGGATTGGTTTTCTATCTCAATATTTTTTTTTATTTTATCTAAACGTACTAATTCGAGCGGAAAATGATGGAAAGACGAGAAACATCCGATAGCGCTGTTCAAAGTGACAGCGCGATACTGCGTTCCAGCGGCGAGACTCACCCACTCACCTTATCCACTATCCTCACAAACCGCACCACATTTTACATATAGAATGAGCGCCGCTGCACAATACGCAGTGTCGCTACTCCGATATAGGTACACATCTAGACCAGTGAGCGTAATACGCGCCCAAATTCTACTTATATTTTCATATAATAATATATGTACAATAGACATACATATAATATATCTGTTGTATTATACATATATGTATTATATATCATATATATAAAATTATATTTTTCCACAATTTGCTTGGGGGGTGCTGCAGTTCCGCAGTGTATATGGACGAGCCGCCACTGAAAATATGTATAAAAAGTACAAGATTTCAAGACGCACACATACACATATTGATCCTTTTAATATTTATACATTGACGAAGCAACGAGAGTATTAACAACAAATCAAATCATTTCAAATTAAAATGAGGAATAAGGTATACATATACGGTATATGCGAATGTGATCCACTTTTTTTTTTCCACCTCTAAAGATTTATCAGATTTCCTGCATGCCATATGAGATCGATCGCCTAAAATAGCGTTTGTATAATATAACAATAATTGGTCATGAAATAAATATGCATAAGCATAATGCAAAACTAACATTACAGTACAATAAATACTGTTTGATTTGATTTTGCCAACGTACACGTAATACGATTCACTGTACGTTTTGTCTTTGTGATTCTAATACGTATGTACTATTTCAATCTATGTATATCGGTCGGCATTGGAGGAAAGTGATCCATTTCATTCTCAACTGATCGGTCAGCAGTCGTGGTACGTGCCACGAATCAAATTTACAGTATGATACCGACTAAACAAAAATTCAAACTCATTCGCAGTGATCGAAAGTCACCTATTGAATGATTAGACTTTGACGCGGTTACTAAGGTATATCTCGCTGGCCGTTTGCCAGGATTTTAATTACATCTTCTAAATATAAACCGGCATTCTCTGTTGCAGCAGAGTCGACCGTTTGGAATGCCTACAACCCCTTCGCCTATTCCAGCATTGTCGCAATTGTCGGCCGATCGATCGATCGACGCGTGACGTTTTCGGCAATGTTGCAAAATTTCGAATGATAGCCGGTCGCATTCGCGGTGAATGTCGTTGCTGAATATTGTGTGTATATCAACACAACACAGTAGGAATTATACTGTACGTGTGACTGTTGTACATAGGCGGCCAATGTCAACAAGTGACTCCGCATGGCCTCTATCGCCTGCCGCCGTCTACCGCGTACAGGGGTTGCCAACCTTTTATACACGTTCTGACCTTCGTAGCGAACACGACGAGTGTCCCTACTTGTTACTCTATCGCTGTGACATCCGTCTGAATTGTGCGTGTGCGTATCTTACGCACCGGAAAGCGGACAGGATCAAAACGGCGTCGTTTTCGAAACTGACGCCACATCAAAGCAAACTAGGAAAAAAATAGACTTGACGATAAAGGGACTGTGATTAAATACGTCTATTTTTATCAAAACGCCAAAAAAATTTCGTGGATAACGATATGTTTTGATAATAAACATTACAATGTTGGCCATAGTAGCTAAAAGTCCGATTGGAGTTGTTATGTTAGGCGAGTTGTGCGCGTTGAAGTTTAGGGCCTGTATGTATTTGTTGGGTCAGTAATTTTGGTAGTCGTAATGGGATTTTCGTTCAGATATTTTTAATCAAACGGTGATTCAATTTTAATAAATGGTCAATAAGTTTTATAAAGGACTAGCTGACCCGGCATGCGTTGCTATGCCCGATCCCGTTCCCGTTCCCGTTCCCGTTCCTAGTACGTTTTCTGACGCGTGAGCAGGCCCGTTCCCGTTCCCGATCCCGTTCCCGTTCCCAATCCCGTTCCCGTTCCTAGTACGTTATCTGACGTGTGAGCAGGCCCGTTCCTGTTCCCGTTCCCGTTTTTTCCCGATTCCAGATCCCGGTCCCGTTCCCGATCCTGATCCCGTTCCCGTTCTCGTTCCTAGTACGTTATCTGACGCGTTAGCAGGCCCGTTTCCGTTCCCGTTTTAACCCGATTTTTTTTCACAGAAACCATCCCCGGCATGATCACAATAAGTCCTGAAAGTTTCATCGCGATCGGTTGAGTGGTTTAGGAGCCTATAAGAGACAGACAGACAAACAGACAGACATTGATTTTTATATATATAGATCAGTACACACAACAGTCAGTTAACGGTTGGTATTTAAAATAAATAGTCAGTAGACAGTCAAATGGACGGTTTTACTGACCGTTTGTGAAACAGTTTCAAAGTTACCGAAAATAATTTTTTTCCTGTCCGTTTTCTAAATGCATATAATGCTGACCATTTCCATATCCATGACCATTTAAAAAGTTACTGACCGTTTATTGATTTAAATACTGTTCGATTGATTAGTTGCCGAAGTTTAGAATGATATACTGTGCGCTACTTTGGATATTTTTTCTTCAGTAGATACATATGTTAAAATTATACTAACCGAAAATTATTGTGTAATAGTTATATAATATTTTATTGGTGTGTTAAGGGCTTAATGAAACTTCAGCGACAGGTGTTTATTAAGTAAATTGGTATTCTTAAGCTGCTTGTGCACGCACAGATAAATAATTTTCAGAAGTTTTAAACAAAATATATGTAATATTTAAATTTTAAGGCTTTTCTTAATTGGTGCGTGGATATCATCGTCGACGTAACGTAACGTACTTGTTGACATCCGTTACGTTGACGTCGACGTACGACATCCACGCACCAATTGCAGTACGAGTTTTGCAGCACGAGCGAGAAAGCCGTGCTGTAATTGGTGGGTGGATATCGTACGTCGACGTAACGCATGTCAACGTACTTGGTGGATGAGAGCCTTTTGATAAGTTGTCTATCCGTCAAGTTGAGTCCTAGTATGAATATCATGCACAAAAATCAGATGTATGTATGTACATCTCACGATACAAAGTTTACATATTTCAAGCAGGTAGATAAATAATCGACTTGCTTAGATTGAACAACCAAGAAAATGTTGGAAATGAGTTTTCGTATTTCATTGTGGTTTAATTTACAATCCAACAAATTTTGTGCATCAACAAATAAAAAGTAACCGTCACAATTATACTTTATGTTTTGAAATCAATCATAGCCATTATCGTTACTATCAAGCTTAAATATAATTAGAGAAAATTTGAGCGTTAAGGAAAGTGAAAAAAGTTCCTGGTGAAAAATACAAGTGAAAATAGAGGTTAACATTTTCTCAGAGCCGTCATAGAAAAGGAAAGTGCGCGCCATGTTTATGTAGCAGTGTACTGAAACTGGTGCATTTTTACGATGCGCTTGCATTGAGCGCCGGTGTAAACGAGTACAAGAATTGCAGGAAATGAATTACGCAGCGCTCCTCAACCGACGTGCGTCGTTCGTTACACACTTCGAAGGCTGTGCTGTCCGTCTACGTCGACGATAAATTAGGCTGGGATTTGCAAATTTGCACACTTGGCCACTTCTGCATGCATATATGTACGTGTTCGATATATAAATTAATAAATTGTGGACAACCTTGCTGGCCGGGTCACATCGCGTTACATCGCTTCCGCGTGTTCCGCTTCCAACTTCCAATAATTGCTAATCAAATGACGCGAGTGCATCGAGAGCTCGTTTCGAGTGTGCTACAGATTCTTTCGAAAGGTCATAATATTGACCTCTGTTGTTATCTCATAACGTCATAACATTGAGAGGAAATCGGCGTATAATTTTAATCGGATTTAATTCCACCTTTACTATCAATAAGGGGGACAGCGATTATCTACATAAATATATCATTGTTTCATCGATATCAACCTTTTCCTATATGAATATTGTTTTAAATTTATTTATCAGTCTTTTAATCAAGGTGAAAGCGATGATTTGTTGAGGAAATAATACAGATAATACAACACATTAATTCCAATTTATAAATAATGATAACGATAAATGAATATTGATGACATTTTCTTCCGTACATATGTATTGCAAAGTAAACTATATAGCATAATGAGTGCATATCTATTATTTAATAAAGAATTTTCCCGGTAATGACATAGGACTATATGTAGTTTTGAAAGTATACATTCATAAATAGACGTAAGATTTTTGGATTAATATTTTATTATAAAACGATTGTACCGTAGCGGTCAAAAAAAAAGTGTCCACTTCCAAATTATGGTAAAAGTAGGTATACTTTTTCCTGGGTGCTGGCGATTTGTTCAAAACCGGTTTATTTTATGACTACAACCCTTTTCTTTCATTTATGTCAGTTTAGTCGTGACTTTTGGCTCATTCACATTTTCCACGTATGTGTGCATACATATGTATAGCGTAATAATCAGCATAAAAATGAATTGTAATGGTGGCAAAATTAGCTAAAAATAAAATCATCGTAATAAACAATTCGTCGATAACCTCAGATAACTGTACAACGTGAATAGAAAAAAAAGATAATAAATAACACGCGCAAAAAAATAACGATAATAAACGTAACAAATTTTAATGGATTTCTGTGTCACGGTGTTATGGCGGTCAACAATAAGGAAATGCATTCAACAGGTAAATTATATACATATATATATGTATTTATACACATCCAGGTAGTTTAAAAAGACAAACGTACATTGCGAGAAGAACACCTTGAAGTAATTAGTTACACATTATGTCAACGGATTGACAGTGAAACGAAGTCAGACGTTCAAAACCGAGGACGTGCGAATTACGCTTTTCCGAACGATTTCCCAACGATTTTTCCGAGACTATCGTAAAGCGTTACGTATTAATTACAATGCAAACGTAAACGCTTCCCGTTCACCTTGCCGTAATGAGAAAAAGAGACACGTTTGATATCATCCATCAATTACAATACCGTAGCTAGGGGCTCTGCCCATTACAATTTTGACAGTAATGAGATAATATAATAAAATATTACAATACCACCAAAATGTCAAATATATAAAAAAAATCAAGCACATTCTCCCAAATTACAATAACTGGTTTTGATAATCATTCGACCGATTCTTCTAAATATTCGGAAATAAAAAAGCATAGATATAAGAAGCGCACGTTGCATGCACGTAGATGTGGATGCATTCGAGACAAAGTCGCTCAATTTGCAATTTAATTAATGACGACCCTGGATCGGTATACACTCGAGAAGTCATTAAAAAATTCACAACACACCGACTGAGTAATATTTGATACATTCAGGGCTCGTCAACGTCGTTCGTTAACTCTTCCGCGTATTGTGCAATGGTTGAAATTGAGGCTCATCGAGGATATCTTCGGGCACATGACATTATCTCGTGTCACAATCGAAACGATCACGAAATATCTGACCTCCAAATTCGCTCGTGCAAATAGATAGCTTATCGTTTGCATTTACCTACCTGTCGGTTACCATAGAAAGGAACGCGGCCCCCCAGTTGACCTTAGCTGATCAATTACAGCTCCGTATACGTGTGTAATGTGTAACTAAATCGGAGATTACACAGGTACAGTTAGTTTGATACGTTGAAGTTTATTGTATAGTGAAAATAAATAATAATAATAAATTTACGGAATTTACGAATACATATGTATGTACATACATACATACATGGGTATGTTCCTATATTATACACCTGTATGTATATTAAAATTGATTATGAAATTCACAATTGCTTACGAATCGTTGTTATCTGTTAAAAGTTTGTTTTGATAACTGTCGAGACAGCGCGGTCCAAAAAAAGATCTTCAAAGTTTTAATTGTTTTTTTTTAATTAGATTAAAACTATTGAAACAAAAACTTACTGCATTTTTTTATAACGAAGATTTAAAATTCTTACGCTGATTTAATACATTATTTGTGATGGAAAATTGTAATCAATTCACTTTTTAGAAAGTTTTACAACTGCCAAAAACATAGAAATCAAATATTTTTTGGTCAACTATCCTTATCGTATTTTTATTTTGGAATATTCTTATTTTAAAAACCAGTAAGGGATGAAATTTTGTCGAAATAAACAGAAAATCTAATTTTAATCAAAATTTTCGATTGACTTTACTGTGATTTTAATGCTACATATCAATTAAAAAAAAAAATTCAAACGGTAGAGCATTGAACTTTTCAAAAGAAATTTTTAAATTTTTTGATTTAGATTTTACATGAGCATTAGGTACGTCAAAAAGTATTATTTTACATAGTTGAAGCAACATTAGTCGTATTATAAAAGGAATTTAGCATGTTCCCGATGCATTTTATTATACATAACTTGATAGGCATACGCACGAAATTCAGAACGATCACGCAATTGTGCAACAATTCCAAATACGTGCCCATACGCACAACAATTTCCGATAGCAAAACCCACTGGAAACAACGTACAAACGATATGCAACCTTTCCTACGACACGTCGGCATTTGGGGTATTTCCTTGTGAATTTCATACAAGATTCTCACCTAAATCTGGAATGGAGCTGGACGGCTCCTCGTGAGGCACACTTCTATCCAAATTGTGTCTCGAAGGCTTCGGCGGTGGAGGCGGGGGTGGACGCATCGGACAATGAGTGATGACACCGGGACTCGTAGAACTAACCAAAGGAGCAGCTGGAGCCCTAAACTCCTTAACCTCCCGTCTATCTTCAACGGGCAGAGCCACCACTTGCAAACCGGGTCTGCACAGCTCGATAGCGACCCTCTGCTGTTCGCGGAGACGCTGCTGCTCCTCGCGACACCCGTTCACATCCCTGAATCGCGCCAAAGTCTCCTCTTGATACAGTTCATTGGGGTCCCTAAATCTCACTTTCACGTCATCACTGTTATCCTTATAACACTGCGGTTCGATTATGGTCCGCAACACGTCGCAACTTCTAAACTCGCGATTCGTCGGCTCTATGATCACCCTGGGATGTTCGTGGTCCACGACGGTCTCCTCGTGGTCTACGACGCCCAGGTCCATGTCGGGCTCCAGGTCGTTCCCCTGTCCGCTGCTTCGCACCGGCTCATCTTCCCTTTGGGGGGATAAGCGCGGGAAACTCTGCATGTTTTGGCCCACACTGCTCGCTATCATCACGCGAATGTCCAACGGTTATCTGGACATAACCTTCCGCAATCGGATGAAGGTGAGTGAAATAGGGAAATTGGTTCGGGGTGGGGAGTACGACACTGAATTCACGTGTGGCCTTGACCGTCGCAGTCAAGGCCGCGCAAGGCCGATGAAAGTGAAAGTGGCACTTTATTATTAAATTAATCTCATGTCACTGCATGTTCGACGACTCGAAGAAGGCACTTGTTTGCGTTGTTGTCGCGTTCGGGCGCTCGGCGAGTTTTCCCGGCTTTTCCGGTTTTCCGCACGCACGTGTGTGTTGACGTTCGCGCGTGTTCGGTTCCCGAGGTGGCCGGTTGGATCGTCGAGGTACGCGACCGACTAGTGCGGCCGGCTTTCCCCGACTGTGGTCCGTTCGGTTGAAAGTGAAGGCGGTGTGCGGGGCGCAGTGGCGTGCATAGGCGCCCCTGCCACTAACACTAGCACTAGCACTAGCACTAGCACTAGCACTAGCCAGACGCACTCGGGCGCCGCTTTTTACTTTCCTGACGGTGCGCTCCTCTCTCTCCCTCTCGTCCCTCCCCTTTCCTCCCCTTCCCTTCATCCCGTTCCTCCCTCATCCCCTCTGTCGTAGGTCTGGATAGCGCAGGCCGCCCCCCTGCCGCCCCTCCAGCCGTTGTGCAGCGGCTCGTCTGTGTGCACTGTGCAGTTGTTGGGTATGTCGTACGGGCGAAAGTGAGTCAAGACCCCGGTTTTTTTTTCGCGCACTTTAATTGCTGCCACTACTTGTATGAAATTGGATGTGATGTGTGATGAAAAATGCATTTTGTAAATCATCATCATTTTCAGCCGTTCACTGTCCACTGTTGGATGAAGGCCTCTCCAATCCTCTTCCATTCCTGTCTGTTTTGAGCAATCTGCATCCGCACATTCTTCTCAATTCATCAGCCCGTCGTCCACACGGTCTACTTTGTTTCCTTTCGGATCTGCCATCCATTCTTCTCGCTGTGTCCACTCCAACCTTTTCACACGTTCCGCTATATCTCCCAGCTTGGTCATGTATTCCTCTTCTCGTTATCCCGCACATACATTTGCACTGGATCTTGCGTAACATTCTTGAATTGAGCATCCACGTTTCACATCCATACGTCATAACTGGCAGTACGCATTGGTCGTATGTATCTCTTCTTTTTTAAGCGTAGCGGAATGTTGGATTTAAAAACAATGCTCATTCTTCCAAAAGCGCTTCATCCCGGTTTCATTCTTCGTTTTATTTCTTCTTCTTTACAACCAGTCACATTCACCAATTGTCCTATGTCATTTTGTAAATAAAGTTAAATAAACTAATCTTATTTAACAGATAGAAAGTTATCAGTTAGGCAGATTTGAGAGGCGGCAAATTTGCCGTTAAAATTTTGATGACTTTTTTTGAAAAAAGATTCCAGAAGTTAATCACCTAGCGAGTTCGCCGAAACTCTTTTGACATGATAGTCATAAAAACCACATTATACACCAAACCATTGTTCTTGGCCAACTTATATCGGCTCGTTTAAATTTGACCATAAAGAGCCAGTCTCACATGTCGATGAAAGTCGAAAATCATTTACATCTCCCTCTAGTATCAAGGAAACTTGTCGTAGCATTTCAATTTTACATCTTTCACTTTTTCTTAAACAATTCCCAAATTAAATTATGAAATTTTAAACAATTTAGTTTTCTGTGCGGTTTCTGATGGTACGGTCGGCTTATACCTCTTCGAAAATGAACGCGTCCAAATTCTTAAAAATGGGTGATAGTAGAAAACGGTTAAGTGGATCTCAATACAAAAAAAAAATGCCAAAGAAAAAAGTGATAAGGAAAAAGTGATGGTAAAAAAAACAGGTAATATTGAAACATTTTTTCAACATTTTCCAACAATCGCAACCGGTGAAGATGTAGTTGTAGGTGACAGTGATGACATAATAACTGATCTGAAAGAACACAATACAGATCATATAGCGTACTATAATAGTAGATATGTACCTACGTAACAAATTATTCAAACAAAATTTACATTTCCTTTTTATTTTGTCTGTAAGTTTCGAGTTTTGCATAAAAATAACGTTTATTTAAAAAAAATTAAAAAATTATTTATGGGGAGAGAGGGGGGGGGGGCGGCAATAATCTTATAGCCTATAGGCTGCAAAATGGTAAATCCGCCTCTGGTTAGAATCAATTACACCCGCTTACGCAGTTTTACAAAATGGACATATTTTTTGAAATTCATTCCGTGCGTCTTCTCGCGCGGTTCGTATGACGAATAGAGGTCAGCTGGGGATACCACTTCGATATTCCAACCGTGTTGGATCGAGGTGTCATCTCAACATTAAGGATATTATATCAAACATACTCTTCGAGATATTTTTAAGGAGGTTGATGAAGATGAATCTATTACAATTCCAGAAATTTGGAATGAAATTTACATTGTCTGCAGCGCTTAAGGATTTAAAAAACACAAGTCTTTTTTACACGGTGTTTCGTGGAACGTTTTACCGCGTAAGTCGAGGCACGAGTATATGTCTTTACCGACCGATATATTCCTACTAGTGGTGTTCCTCAGGGATCCCACTTAGGTCCTTTACTATTTACACTGTTCATAAATGATGTAATCGATATTTTTGATGGTGGAGAACAGTGCTTCTCAAACTTTTTAGAACGACAAAATTTCGCAAACCCACCTACATAGCTTTAATGGACATGAAGGGGGGTATTTTATTTATTATTATTATTATTTAATACTTAACAATATCCATAATTTTATATAATTTATAATTAACGCAAACAAGTAGCTGGTATAAACCTTGTACATCCGTGGACTCGTCCAGTTACAGTGAGAAAAATGTACTCTTATCAACTCTTTTGATCAACTCATCTTCTGCCCACTGGGCCATTTCATCGATTATTTATTATTCGTGCAATCGTTTCGACCTCTAAACATATTTCTTGCTCTTATCATCAAACATAACTCCAATCGTCTTTTATCACTAAAGACTTGTCAATTGTGTACAGTTTCTCAGGTACAAGGTGTGGAGAGATTTTTTCAATATTGCTGGTGTAATGCGAAAGCTTCGTTTTCGACGACACGCTGTTCAGGTTGTCTTTCAAAAAATTCTATTGGCCTGTTTTTCAAATCTGGATGCTTCGTTTAAATATGCCGTCGCAATTTGTTCGGTCGCATGCTCTCGCTCGTGAGTACATCGCAGCAAATAACACACTGTGACCGTGGATCTTCTTCGTCTCCATTCCACGAAAATCCGATTTTTATATACATACATATGTAGGTATGTAGTTAAATTTTTTATTTTCAAACTATTCAAAAAAATTCACACTTCAAAAACTTTTCACAACCCACCAGTGGGTAGTATAAATGTATGTATTTTTTTAAAAATTTGCGTATAATAAATAAAGTAGGTACCTGGTTAGTTCTGCCCCAATTGCATAATGGCTGATGATTCATCTTCGTATTTTGCTGACGTTCGAGGAGGTCACCATTTCTATTAAAAAAATACATCTTTTAAAAATATTTGGCACTGACAATACATACATAATTTATTATTCTCAAAAATTTATATCTCAATTAACAACGGTACAATGATGAAAAAAAACCATTTGAAGTAAATTTAATTCTCTTTTATTATGTTATTTTTTGCAAAAGAGAAATTATTAATTAGCTCGTGAATTATAATGTAATAAAATAAAATAAAATCAACATCAACAAAACTAAAGATTTTAATAACTCCCATATTTACATTGATGGAGAGGAAGTTGAGAGGGTAAATACAATCAAATACTTGAAGGGCTGCTTCATAAACGATAAATGGGATCCAGAAAAATATATCAGATGTAGAATTGATATGTATGTATATTCAATAAAATCAGACAACTTTTATGTAACACCTCCTTTCTCCTCAAGATCCTCACATTAAGCCACCAACTCCTACGAATATATTCAATTGACCTTTTCTTTATAGTATTTATATATATTACTAGCTGACCCGGCATGCGTTGCAATGCCCGATACCGTTCCTGTTCCAGATCCCGTTCCCGTTCCCGATCCCGTTCCCGTTCCTAGTACGTTATCTGACGCGTGAGCAGGCCCGTTCCTGTTCCTGTTCCCGTTTTTTCCCGATTCCAGATCCCGGTCCCGTTCCCAATCCTGATCCCGTTCCCGATCCCGTTCCCGTTCCCGTTCCTAGTACGTTATCTGACGCGTGAGCAGGCCCATTCCGTTCCGTTCCTTTTTTCCCGATTCCCGTTTTTCCTGATTCCAGATCCCGGTCCCGTTCCCAATCCTGATCCCGTTCCCGTTCCCGTTCCCGTTTTTTCCCGATTTTTTTTCACAGGAACCATCCCCGGCATGATCACAATAAGTCCTGAAAGTTTCATCGCGATCGGTTGAGTGGTTTAGGAGCCTATAAGAGACAGCTGTCTGTACAGACAGACAGACATTCATTTTTATATATATAGAAGATATACGATAATTCTATCAATCCAATGAACTATGAAACTCAGGTTATACATACATACATATGTACATACAATGTACACCTCTAGTCTTATTAATTTATCACAGAAAATTTTCACCAAGTCTTACTAGTGAGCAGACGACCCAATTTACAAAAACACTATACATATGTACATATGTAAATAAAGTAAAAAAAAAAACAAAATGTTTTAATGTAATGTAATTTGCAACATATGTATGTACACAGTTTAGAGCAGCGGTTCTCAAACTGGGGTCCGCGGTCCCATGTGGGACCGCAAAGCGTTTTCGGTGGGACCGTGAGAAATGAACGCATATTTATATTTTTATAATTATAGCATGTAACATTTCTTGGGATATATTATCCCAACGGTATTATATGGTGTGTTGTGTGCGGCCCATTGTTCCTTCTATCAACCTGGCGCTACAAAGAAAATATATCACAGTGCTCCATTGTGACGAAAAATTGACAGCTTTCAAAATGAAGGTCGAACTATGCCTAGGGAAACACGTGCCGGGTGGATCCGCCCGGCAACGGGTAGTAGGCGTTGTGTTGTATGAAAGCGACCGCCCGGCGCCGGCCGCTTTCATCCGGCACGTGTGCCACCATCAGTACTCACCCATACAACACAGCCCCTACTACCCGGCACCAACCCGGTGCCGGGCGGATCCACCCGACACGTGTGCCCCTAGGCTAAGGCATGTAAAGTTACAGAAGAAGGACTTTGTCCCATTTCCACAGCTGAACACATATATTGATGAAAATGAGCTTAACGTCGATAACGATATCCTTGAGGTGATGAAACAGCGGTGCGGCGACATTAGCGCGCGCAACATTAGCGCGCGAACATTAGCGCGCGGACATTAGCGCGCCGACTTTAGCGCGCGACATTAGCGCGCCGACGTTAGCGCGCAATTTATAATTTTTATATTTGATAAAAAAAAATAGAAAACAATTATTCTAAAAACTAAAAACATACATAGATACACGAAATAAGAACCATAACAATCAATGTCTGTTGATTTTATAACAATTGACTTACTTGTGGAGCAGCAAAGCGACAAAAAACCATTCGCTGTGAACGATCGCTCCGATCGCTCCGAGACCTAGCGAAGCGATCGTTCGGTTCGCATTCGCTGCGACGTCCACATGTGTACCCACCATAAGAGTGCTGATTCCATTCGCAACCACCTATGAGTGTGAGACGGCTTTTTCCACAATACTTACTCTCAAAACAAAATATCGAAACAGATTAGACGCGACTAATGACATGAGAGTTGCACTGGCCAAAACAAAGCCAAACATAGAAGAACTGGTTCAGGCAAAGCAGATGCATCCATCCCATTAAAATTTTAACTTAAATTTAACGACTAATATGTACCTTTCACAGCAGCCTATATGCAGTGCCGCACCCCTTTCGTTAAATAATATTGATTTAATTTTTAATAAAAGGGTCCGCGAGCCATCGAACAATTTTTAAAGGGACCGCCACCCAAGAAATTCTAAAGAAGTTTGAGAACCGCTGGTTTAGAGGCAAACAGGTCAACGTTCACTACCACTCGCGTTATCTGTCTATCCATTAATTTTTATGCACAATATAAAACTCGCCTCACTCATAATACAATATTCCGCCTAATCGACAACTTTCACTTGCAGCCAATTTTTCTATCGATGCATACCAATGAGTGGGTGGTTATCAAAACCACCCCACCCTGTCTGAATCGCACAGTCCGCTACAATAATACAAGCTTGTAGGTGTGTATGGGTATGTTTACTGCGTACACGCGCATCCATTTGGTTATTTTGGACAGGGTGGACGAACTATGAAGGTTTTCTGGGCGACGACATCTACAAATACCCCATAGAATAGGGGTTTGGGGTTCGCCGTTGCAGACAGAGCACTGCCCTCTGCAGAGAGCTTTCAACCCTCTATATTTTGTGCAGTAAGATTACACGGTTTCAGAGCGCGAAAGATCCAAACAAGTCGATAAACATTCACGAGAGTAGACGTGTCGATTAATTTTTACACCGCGCTGCTAAGAAAATTCGTTTTCCATTTTGGGAAGAATGTTTTACGATTCCACATTTAGGCGTGGGATTTAGTTGAATGCGCTCGTCGAAATAACTTTCTCAATTTTCTAATATTAATTTTACGACTGTTCTTGTTTTCAGACTGTCGGGGGTGTTAGTTTAGTCCGCTGGTAATTTAATATTGGTATGTGTGTTTTGATTTAAAATTTAGCATTTAGGTATGTAGGTTCGTATATGGGTAGTTAACTATAGACTCGACGAAGCCGATTAACGGTGCGCGGTTAGTCCTTCGTAGTTCATACAACTTGCGTACTACACGGTGACCGCAAAATGTTATTGAAATTAATAATATATACACAAGGATCTTTTTTATATAAAAAGTTTAAATAAAAAAATGGAATAATAAGGGTTTCAAATACAAAGAGCACATTTTTCAAGAGGTAGAATTAATTTTTTTTAACAATACTTTATAAACATCGCAATTGAAAATTCATAATAGTCCCAAATATATTCAATATATGTACATAGACGAATTCAAAGGGATTTAATTTTTGGTATAATAATATTTCATTCTTCGTATTTAATCACATTGAATTTGTCTACAAAAGTTGTTGGCGGAAAAATAGATAAACTATCGAACGGAATAAATAAACATCGTTTCATAAGAAATTCTATTGGAATGGCATGGCAAAAGTTTTACAAAACTATTCCCAATCAACCAAAATGTGTTTTGATTTTAATTTTAGTAAATGAAATTCGGTTTTATTGAAATTAAAGTAAAGTTGAATAAAGTCTCTACTCACCACTGAGTGAATCTTCATGAAGAGGCCTTCATCCAGCAGTGGATGGTGAACGGCTGAAAATGATGATTATACATAAATACAGATTTTTGTTTTTCAGTCGTCATCGTTATTATCATTAGACAGGATAATTTTTAATCAGCGTGTAGGTATGCGGGTGCGGTTAAGTAGGATGATACCGAACTGCATACATACTTTGCACGGAAAGTGAGTGGGATGTGTATTGCTCTTAATTGCATATGCAATATTGCAAACACATTTTGACGTTGCCCTTCTAGGCTAATTTGCATATTGTCTTCACTCGCGCGTCGAGGTGAAGGTCGGTCGAATACACACCCCCACGCAAGAACAGACGAACCCTCATACGTACAGGTTTAGACCTCGAAATACATATTAATACGAGTCTAACAATAACCCAAATCTATATAATTATGTACATATGTATTGGTATTTAATTTTGCGATCAAAACGTCAAGCGTCTTATTATAACTTGAGCGCGCGCGAAAATTCTATTCTCGTTCTCCACCCTCGGCGTCCCTTTTATTCCCTCTTTCACCTTCGGCGTCCCTCTGTTATATTCCGGCTTTCGTTACGATGCAATAATTCTTCCCACCCTTTCTCCACCCCCTCGAACGAACGTAGGGTAGTCCCTCTACCCCTCGTCAAGTCAGCCCCAAGGCGCAAACGTGGCTCTTATAACGCGCCGCTAAAACAACGCAACGAAATTTGCATCCTCTATTGAATAATACGTAAAAAAGTATGACATATCCTCTGTCATATGCCCTTAAAAAAATATTTAACGCATTATCTAAATATAAACTATGTATGTCAGAATATTTTTATCATTGTACTGGGTTGTAATATTATACCTAGTAACTGATTAGTAAATGGATTAGTTTGTTTGATTCAATTGAAATTGACAATTTCGAGCGAACGCAAACAAAATTTTTAGTGTAATATGAAATTCACTTGAAATGGCACTCGTATACCTTTAGTCAACAACAAATTACTTGCACAGTACCTACCTACTAACATTTTTTATTTATTACGCCGAAAAATTAATAAACATTTTTTATTTATTACACCGAAACTTGTCTACACGAGACAATTTTCCAAATCGCATGAATGCTTACGCCCACGTTAAAAATAAGACAATGTCGTTCAGGGGCGAAAACGAAAGCTTTTCCCCCAATACCATACATACATATGTACATATCTATGTACAATATTTCACACATTGTAGTTTCAAGAAACAAAAAAAAATTCGGGTGTGGCCAACCCATGACTTTATCCATATATTTGAGGAATATGAAGAGTACCTACCTAACCAAAAACTGAAAAAGTCAAAAAACCGTGCACAAAGAAAAATAATAGGATTTTTTACTTTTTTTCAAGGAAAAAAAATCCTACTTCCGGTTGAGCGATTTTGATGATGATTTTTTTTCACAGATTGTAATAAGCATAATGATTATAATATTAAAAAGATTCTAAATATTTAAAAGGCCGAAAAAAAAAAAAAAACGAAAAATCGTTCAGGAGTAAACTACCACTTCCGGTCGGTGGATTTTGATCAAATACCCTTATCAACTCTTACGCCTTATGTGAAAACTATAGATATGAAATTTCAGCTTGATAGACTTGATGTTTATCAAGTCTATCAAGATGAAATTTACTCTTGGTTTTCGGTGTTTACCGAAAACCAAGAGTAAAATTTCAACTTAATATGTAACATAGTTTTGCTGGAAAAACCTTCCAAAGATTACACAAAAATTAGGCGACCTTCCAAGGGAAGTACCACTTCCGGTCGACGAAAATTTAAAAAAAAAAAACGCAAATGTGAAGTTTCAGCGTAATAGGATAAACGGTTTTTCAGTTGTTAGCGATTCTATAGGTATACACAGATCGGCAGACACACAGCCATACAGACATTTTCCAGAAATCATGAAAACGCGATCGGGGGACGATACCCGATACAAATCAGTCAAAATGTCGAGGTCGAATTTTCGCACGATTGCAACACTTTATCCGATCAATATAAAGTAACAATAAGGCCGGGCGCAAACTGGTTACGTATTCGTGTCGTACGTATGCTGTTGTCCCTCTCACGTATGGCGTTGCAGAGAGAGACAATGCCATACGTGTGAGGGACAACAACATACGACACGAATTCGTACGTAGTGTTGTAAAATTATCGAGAATATTCTCTAGAATATTCTCCAAACCGAGAATAATCTTTTGGAGAATATTCTCCAAACCGAGAATTTTCTTTTTTAGAGCATCTGAGGGGAAAAAATTGTATGTACATAATGCAATGTACCCTGGGCTCCATCGGCTACCATGTATTTTAAATGAATAAATACTAAATATTACTGTATCTGCTCAAATATACAGTAAACTCCATCTAATCCGGGCTAATACTTGGGAGAGGTGATGCGGATTACACGAATAATATTAGTTTTCATCAGAATTGCACAAATAGGCTTACAAAAATATATACATATGCAGTATTTTTTGTTTGAGTTTGTTCATGTCACTTACTGCAATCGTGTCCTTGTCATTGTTTTTCAAAATAATATTTCTCTCTCTTATTATGTATGTAATTTGAAAACGCGGTATTCTCACTATCTTACAATATATTTTCATCCCGTTTTCAAAGTTCCCCTCCCCAAAAGTTCTCTCTGTTTTTAGTATCAGTGACAAAAACTAAATTTGACGGGGCGCGAATATAACAAAATTTTTACGATATTTTGTGCTAAGTTTAAATGAATGATTATATCATAAGTTGGAACAATTTCACTGGAATATCATTACCAAAGCAATAAAAATATGTATACATAATTTATTGCTGCCAGAGTTCATAAGCATTGTATTCCTGTGAGAATTTCGCGGAAAACGTTTATGCTAGTAGTGCATAAATATGTTAAAATGACGAAATGACACATTCAGTGTCGTCAGAATGAAAAAATGTCATACAAAATGCTCTCAGACACTCTAGAAAGTTCTATTATGTAGGTTCTGAAAATATCCTAGAATCCTCTAAAAAGCTATTAAACTATCTAGAGATGTTTTATAACCAAGAATAAAGAAAATTCTCGGAGAATATCCTCGGAATATTCTCGTTCTCCGAGAATATTCCATTCGTACGAATACAACACTATTCGTACGAATACGTACCCAGTTTGCGCCCGGCCTATAAACACGGTCACAATAATTGACCGACACTTACTACAAAACATTTACACATACGCACTTACATAGATAAGGATAAGGATACTAATGTCTCGACCAACGCAATTTAAAAATATCAGTGCCCACTTACACTAAAGTTATATAAATAACGATGGAATTTAGCGAATTTTTTTTTTGAGAGGAAGGGCGAGAGGTGGGGTAAGGGTGGGTGAACCCTGCAAACCGGGTGTGTTACCTTCGCCCTTTGCTCGTCGCCCTCGACCGTACTCGCGTCCTTCCAGCTCTGGGGTGAAGGGCGGTGGGTGGGCGGGTGGGTGGGCTGGGAGGCAGGGTTCCGGAACCAGCGGTACGGGAACGTTGCGTGCGCATGCAACCTTGTCCTTGGGCCTGAATCGGGCGGTTGATCTACCCCTAAGAAGGAGAGGGGGAGGGACCGAGGTAGGGAGATACGGGAAAAGGGGATGGAGACAAAGGGGGAGGAAATATCCTCCCTTCCGGATGGAGATGGAGATCCCTGGGGGGATTCACCCCTCACGAAGAGCCTAAAATAAATAGCGCAGCACCCGGTGCACCGGTCAAGTTGTTCTCCTACATATGTACATACATATATGTAATCTATTTATACACATACGGGGTTGTTGGAATTTTGATTGCATTGCGTATGTGATAATAATAATAATAATTATTATTATTATATGGCGATGGACGTTTGCTCCTTTTTGCCTAAATTCGTTTTTTACTTTATCCTAATCGGATAAAGTATTGTGATCGTGCGAAATTTCGACCTCGAGATTTTGACTGATTAGTATCAGGTATCATCCCCCTGATCACGTTTTCATGAATTCTGGAAAATTTCTGTATGACTGTGTACTTATGTGTGTGTGTGTGTCTGTATCCGAAACTATCAAGTCTATCAAGCTGAAATTTCATATCTATTATTTTCACGTATGGTGTAAGAGCCATAAGGAATTTGGTCAACATCAGTCGACCGGAAGTAGGATTTTTACTCCAACCCGATATGCTACTCCATACATAACACTATACTGTATACTTTATGAATCAATAAAAAAATTACAATTTTTAATTAAAAACATGTATTTTCTATCAAAATTACTTCTTGCGTAAATGCTGGGACATCCTTTATTATGGTTTTATGAAAAAATAGTAATTTGTAGTAGCGCGAGGGTCTGCCTGGCTGGTTGAGTAGCCGCCTTGGAACGCTTGCATAACACGGACACGGCACGTACACCCACACTCGCTCACATGTTCGTATTTTTCAACTACCTACTACATACATTTTGAACCGTTAAATACAATAAATAAATAAATTGTAACCACCCGATGACACCGTCAACGGGCATTGACTAGTATTGTATACTAGTGTAAGCCCGTTGAATATCAACGGAGCGTTCTCATCACCCGTACTGAAAAATAATATTTAATAGTTTTCATAGTTTTTGCATCTATGCAATAATGCGCCGTCTATGGCGCGTTATAATAACAACAGTGTACCAATTTAGCAAAGTCGTGAGCCCTTTAAGAATAAATATTGGCCAATTATAGAACATCCATCATCGCCTTCGTTGGAAGATAGTGTAACCACGATTCCTCCCAACCTGGTGATCTCGAGTTCAAATCCCACTCGTACGACGTTCTGATTTTTTAGCTATTTACCTCAGCGAGCATTATCAGCAGACAGACACACACACACACAGACGGAATAGGATTATTATATAGGTATATATGTATATATATATATATATAATTACATGTATGTATAATAATTATCTATGGTCGGTTTATGTATATTTGCATACAGTATTTAAGTTAACTTGGTGTAAATTTGTGACAGTTTATTACTTTTTTTGATGAAATGCTGGTTGTGTATTATAATATTACTCATTAGGTGCGTGCGGTTTTGATAGTTCGTATGTATGTACATATAATCATAATGTATTATAAAATGTTGTTCGTATAATAGTGATTCGAGGTCGTGTCGTTGCTTTTATTCGTATTAAATTTGTGCAAATGTTAATATTTGATCAGAGGAGGTTGGTTTTGAGCTTTTATTATGTCAGCGACGTCAGCGTTCTGATTTTCTGATATTAGAAAATTAAAATGAAAAATATTGAAGATGTATGTAGTATATTACATACATATATCTAATGAACCCAAAATTGGAATACAGAAATTCTAGGAATATAATGGAATCATCACTACTTTGATTGAACATTTTCATATGTCAAGGTTGAATTTAATAAATTACGTTGTTCTGTTATTGTACTAAAATTACACAAAATTGGAGTATCGATAAAATACTATTCGTATTATTATTGACGTTGAACGTTTGAATGGATCGCTTTGCTTGTACGAAGATTTTTTGTGCATGTGCATGTTACTGTATATTTTTTAGTTAGATATGAATATATAACCAAATTATTTCAATAAATATTTAATAAGGGGATATAATAATACATAGTCATAATACTAAGAATAAGTTAATAGTTAAGAATTTAAAATTAAGTAGATCTACATATGTATGTAGAAGAAGTATCTTGTACAGGGGTGTTGTTGAATACAATGGACTGCCAGAAGGTCTTAGAAGTATAAACAAAATTGATTGATTCCTGGCAGCCTTAAAACAACATCTCTATACAAGTGCTAATATAATAGATAATGAAGTTTATTTTGTAATTTTAGCTTTAAGTTACTTTTTTGTTTGTAATTAGCTTTTTAAGCTATTTTAATTAAATAAATAAAACTTTTGATCCTCGTTGAATGTTCAATCATTTAAAATGGACCCACTGACAGTACATACTGACACTCAAGATAAATTTTAAATTCACGGTCAAATGCGTCACACGTTACACACTACACATATAAATATGTACACAAAAAAAAAATCATAACAACAACAGCATAATGTAGGTCATCGAATTAGCACGCGGAGAACCGAAAGGGTAATTTTATGTAGGCAAACACACCCCCACAGGAAATACTCCACGCACACACCCCACATCGGACAGATTGATTTGAAACACACGCAGGGGCCTTTTCGACCCCAAATTTAACCACACCGGGGTCCTTAGAGTAAAACGTCGACGATTAATTACATAATTTAATATTATAACGCAATACATACAAACACATAGAGTGTCGGTAAGCTTTCGATGTTTAAAAGCTATGATTTACTTGCGTATAAAATTTATTTCAACGTACACAAACGATATAATATGTGTGCGGTAAAATAATAATAAAAATCTTTGGACCCCCACAAAAGACGATGGGGTGTGTATAATTAAACCTTTTGTGGTGGTAGCAATTCGCGATTATATCTCAGCGGTTGGATGACGTGACCCACCCGCTAACGACTCAACGTAACGGACTAAAAATTTGACCAAAGCCTTGAACTTATCACGTCGACATTGAATTCTAAAAGCTCGCATGACTCAAGACGAATGACCAGGTTGTATTGTGATATGGTTACGGGGGTGGAACGATTTAAAAATACTAAAAATTGTACCGAGGGGAAAAAAAAGCGACCGTATCCATTAAATTTTAAGTGGCACACAAGTCACTCTGCTGAATTTTCAACGCGTTAATAATAATATGTAAAATTTCATACAAACGTTTTCCGGTGATGTGTGTGCGTCGTTAAAAAGAGCCCTCGTTTGGATGATGATGATGATTTTACGCGTTATCCGTATTTTATTACATCGTTTTGTATGCAAATCGAATTAAACGGAGCGTTCAATTGAATCTCGATTCGAATTCGCATAAATTATAAAACTGAGTGGGGGAGATATTTTTTTTTTAATTTACTGCGAAAAGTTTTGTGCTAATGAACTTTCGTATACCGCGACTGTTACGATTTCAATATAAACCATCGAATTTATATGTACACTAGCATTATACGATGCGGTTTGGATTAAATGCTAATGCAGATGATCCACACGCATTAAAATCTTAAATTACAGACTCTCAATTGTGAAAAAGATCACTATATGTACATACTGAATATTGGATTTTGAAATCAAAGGAATCACCAGTGAGTCTTTAATGTAAATAATCATTGCTTAAACGTTGATGAAATTTATAGTTAGGTTAGTTTAAATCCAAGCAAGGTTTAGAATTAGATTAAGTAAGGTTGCCCAAGAAATTTAAATCACATATTAACAATATAAAAATCAGGAATTTATTTGAATAATTTAAATTACTGTACATTATTGTAAAATATGCCCGCCAGCCTGCTTAGGTCGTCGCGGTCACGCTGATATTTCCGATATAATAAACCTTTTTTTTAGCGGCGTGTTGCCAACAAGCGGCCATCTGTCAAAGCGGGTTCGAGATTTTATGGCCATACACCCATTCAATCAACGGTACACTATATAATTGTTTCACGTACTGTCAAACGGGTCGGGGACTGTACTGCCGATTGTACTAACCAATGTGCACTTGTGGCTGGCGAGGGGGTTGGATGAGAATCCACCGCCATATGATGCGCAAATCAGTATTTTTAGACTAATGTATTTGACTAGATGATTTGGACATAGACAACAAATATAATACTGTGTTATTACAGTCGATAAATTTGAAAATGCCTAAATAATAACATTTAAAATATAATAGCCCCATATACGTACATATGTATACATAATGTAATTAGACAATCTTAGTACATAAATGTACTAGCTTGTTTTATTACAGTGCCCAAGCACTTTAGTTAAATACAGTAATATAATTTGGAGCGTCCTGTGGGTGTGTCACAGGATAATATTATGTACGTCGTTGGATGCAAAAGCCGTTTGTGGCAATGGAGACCCCTGGAGCGTGCGCCCTTGGCCGCACGGCCACGGAGGCCGGGGTCATGGCACCAGAGTGCCCCCATCCTGCCCTTGCCCTGCCTCAAGGGCTGCGCCCCCCCTTTGTGTGTGACGTAAAACACACACACACTCATCCGAACGTTAACCCACCCCAAAATCACCCCATTCGGATAATGATTGATGTGGCCCCGCATAAATCGAGGAGGACACTGCGACTCGTGATCGAGATATGAAGTAGAATAACTTGGCCCCATCCTCTTCCTTAAACGCAAAAACGTCTCGAAAATAGCTCGTTTAAATATATTATTTTGTGCTTGGGCAAAGTAAGTGAAGACGAGAGAGATAATTAAGTTAAAAGCCAACCTTGACAAAGTTTGTTTGTAGTTGGGAAAATTCATCAGAGTTCACGGTGACTGGACCGGGAGACGCCTCCAGTGTTATTCGATAACTTTGACGGAAGATCGAAATTTATGCAAACAATTCGAGCTATAATATGTATGTATACTTGTACACTATATATATAATATGAGTTTTTTGCATTAAAATATTATTTAACTTTAAACCAATAGGGTAAAGCTAATTTATTCTACCTCTTATGCATAATTTTTCTTTTGCCTTAACTTTTTCTACTAGTATATTTTTGCTAGACCAATTTTCATCAATAATGAGAAAGTATCGGATTAATTTTAGAATTCGACTTTGACGTTCCAGATATTTAATGTAATCGTAGTTTACGGTTACTTATGCTAAAGCTAAGCATTTCATAAGCATTTAAAAAGAAATTTTAAAATTAATAATTTTTTATAATTATCAATTTCTTTAATTTTAAAAATTAAAGAAATTTAAAATTAGTTTTATTTATATAATATAGCTGAATTGCCCGGCGTTGCTCGGGCGGGTGACATTTATTCTCCAGTACAAACAAAAATTGAATGAAAAATTGAAACAAATGAAAACATTTATTCTCCAGTTCAAAAAAAAAATTGATTAAAAATTTTATATATGGGGGCTCGTTGACCCCCTGATCCGACCCCTTCCAAAACCCACCTACGGTCTGACCTAGGGTATCATGAGATAGTATACCAAGTTTGGCGGTTCTAAGTTGAAAACTGTAGATTTGCATAGCGAAACGACAAACAAACAAACATTGAATTTTATATATGTACATATGTAGTAGATATGTGTTAATAAAAATTCTGCCAGCAATTGCGGTTAGACAATTAATAAGAATATATATTAGTTCTAAAGTTTAACAGATTAAATGGTTTGTTAACTAATTCTTTCATCAGAAATATACGTGAATTATTATTACGATTTAAGAGATCATTACTTACTTTAAGTTATCGGATGAGTTAAAGGATTTAATTCATAGGATGAATTGTTTTACAGACCAATTTTTGTAGATTTTTGAGTTGTAGATTTTTAATGCAATCGTAGTTCACAGTTACTTATGTATACTGAAGCTAAGCATTTCAAAAGAAAAATAACCCAACATTTTGACCTTGAAATTGACTACCGAGCATACAAGACAACGAAAGCACTAAAGGCCCGTAACGCACTTGGCTGCCTGGCTGCGGCAGCCAAGCTCACTACAGCGACAGGTAGTGATGCGACTGTGAAAGTTTACCACCAAAAGGGTTAAACCACACCGATGCGATGCGATGGGAGGTGAGGGTGGATGTGTATGTATTTACGGGGTTAAGGGTAGGTTGGGGGTGGGATGTTAGGACGTATAAATAAGATTTGATCCGGTTTCGATCCGGTTCTGTCTCATCCTGTCGTGTCCCGGTGAAGGTCGCCCAGAACGGGTTGTTCGGGCTGGGGGTTTGGGGGGCGTAGGCTCTCGAGGCGGCGCTGCGCCCCCTGCGGGTGGGGCCCCCCGAGTGGGTCGTTCACCCCAGCAAAAACTGGGTTTTCGGAGCTCGTTACACGAGCCTACCGAATCGATGGAGCGTTCTACTAACCGACTCGCGGGCAACTTCCTGGCATTGAATGCCTGTGACGTAGGCAGCAGTGGGTCGAAGTGACACTCAAACGGTCAAAACATTTCGAGAAAATTAATCGTACCCATGTCCATCTCGAGGATGGAATATGTAAGTACGAAATACACCACACACCGGATATGACAATCTCTATTTAGGAAAAGTCCTCGCAGAAGTTTTCCGATTTTTTCAGTTCGGTTCAAAGACGTTTTTTTTTGTCTGTGACAACGACAATTGAACACATACCCAATGTGGAACAATTTTCCACGTTAATAACAAGGAACTTGCTCAATTGAATTCGATTTGGCGAATTGATAATGTACAATGTTGTAAGCATATGAGCGACCTTGAACTTCTTTGATGAACTTCGATTACTTTGATTTGTTTGAACTAAACGTGTCTACAAAAGGAAGATTAATGGAGTCGTTTCTTCTTCAGATTCAAAGGCTAAAAAAATGATAAAATGAACTGGGTAGTGGTTTTTTTTTGTTTATAAAAAAATTAAATACAATTTCTAATTAAATGTTCGTACATTGTGCCAAAGGTACCTGTGTGTGTTTGTACGCAATTAGAATGTTGGGTTTGGGAAGCGTTGGTGTATAATGCAGGGCACGCTTCCGGAAGAATTAAAAGTTTAACGCCCTTGCCGTAACGCAATCACCAATTCAAGGTTGTTCGCGGTTTTTGCTTGGGCCAAACAACCTTTTTTTGCACCCATGTGAAAAAAAATTTGAATTTCGATAAAACCATCTGAGAAAGCTAAAACAAAAATTAAAGTTAACTTGAATGAACTTAACATAAATTCAGTGTTATCGGATAGCGTGCCAACTTTGCCGAATCTCAATCTATGTATTAGACTTCAACAAACAAACCAATAAACTTTTGAGTTAAAGTAGGTGTTGAATTGGGTCGAACTATGCATATGTTTTAGTTTTTAAACATACATATGTAAGCCTCAAGTACACACCCTTTAACTTTTTTAACATTTATTATGAATCACTTCATCGAATCCACTTTTTGAATCAATTCATCGAATCCACTTTTTGAATCACTTCATTTGACAACCTTGTTTGAGAATAGCCTCGCAAAGAGTTCATGCTTTTATTTTGAATCGCTTTATTTCACAACCATGTTTTAGAATAAATAGCCTCGCAAAGAGATCATGCTATTAATTTGAATCACTTCATTTGACAACCCTGTTTTAGAATAAGCCTCGCAATGAGTTCCTGCTATTATATTGAATCACTTCATTTGACAACCTTGTTTTAGAATAGCCTCGCAAGAGTTCATACTTAAAGGTCAGTGGCGATTCCCCCCCTCCCCAAAATATTTGGCAAAAGTTCGGATAAAAAAAAAAAAGAGGAACGAAAAAAATAGCAACTTCCGGGAAACGTAACACGCATAACGTGTATACAAGAAAAGAGTATTCCGAATTCGCACTAAAAGCTTGTAAATGGCAAGTTAAGTGGTCTACGATTTTCAAAGCGTGATGCTCGATTAAAATTTCCAGTGGTGAATAAAACAAAATGTATTCGGATCTGATTCAAATCAGACTTTCGAATGTAAAACGCAAAGAGATGTACTTGCCAATTTTTTAATAGTTTTTTCTTTTATATAAGATTCGAACGATTCGTTATATAAATATACATATTAATACTATGTATGTACGTATACAAAATCGCACGAACTGCATGTAATTGAATTGGCACTGTGGATCACGAATAAAATTAGCACATAGATAAATTCTAACAAACTTGCGACCTAGAGTCCTAGACGATGGAATTCGACAGGGATTAGTGGTCTACGACTAAGTCCAGAATTTCTATACAACCGTTCCCGAGCCACTTGTACAGTTTGACATCTACGCGCACCCACATTTGAGAATCGGCGGTGACCCGAAGCGGGGAGTCGTGTATAAATAGGCGGGCACAGTAATCCATTGTCAAGGCCAAGGTTCACATATTTACGCCAAAATATACGCAAAAATAAAAAAATCTAACAGCAAAAGTGGACTAATCTTACACACGAGCATTTTCGTGATATATTTGAAACTAGAATGGACGTAAATGAATTACCTAACAGTGCTAAATTCGGAAATACAAGTACATATACGAATAGATTAAGTAGTATGGAATTGGTACCTAATTTTCCTGTCAAGTTTTGTAAGGTATGTATGTATGTACATAGGTACTTCAGATTGTGCTCAATTTGTAGTCAGTCAAAAAAATCCACATTCTTATATTCCGATTTAAGTTAAGGAATCTTTAAAAAACTGAAAAAATATTTTGCATTACTACATATGTATTTCTCACTGTGTGATTCATTGACGTCACACATTGGTATTCATTCATACAGAGTAGACATTTTGATCTATGTATGTATGTACGTATAACATTTTGTTTAGAGCGTTAGGTGAATCTGCAAAAAATCATAATCTAAATTTGATATGCATTCACTTAAAATAATAGAATATGAGATGTTAATTTTGTCTCAATATTCGTACTTCCATACAAAATTTTAAAAAAAGAACACAAATTAAAAACTTTATTTGAAAATAATATTAATTTACCATTTGAATCTATTATTATGTATTTTCATACGCCATACTGTATATATTTTAAGTGTATCTGACAATTGGACTTGCTGTATATTAGACAGATGCACGTCATACTCGACTGAGACAAATGATCGCCAGCACTTCACCTGAAAAAAACATTGAATAAATCGACTCAAATACAATGAAACTGGATAAGTTATGTATATCAATCTGTTTATTAAGGCTTAGGGGTACATTTACAAAATGCGCAGCTTGTGGAATTTCATTCGATGGGGGAGTTTTCGGGAAAAAACCACCGAACGTTCGAGTGACGCATACATAAATACAATTATTGTTACGAAATCACTCACGATCGGATGAGAATCGGAATTCGTGAATAGTAAAGACGCAATTTGCAGATTTTTATTTTCGTCTGACCTAGACATGTTGCCCAAGATCACGGTCGACGGTGAAACTGTGTGACGAGTACAACCGGTGTAAATAAATAATGAACGTTGCAGCGTTGCTGGGCTGAAAGATTTTCAAATTAAGAAAAAAATCAACGAGTGATAAAATTTTGAAACGTTCACTATACGATTTTCTGTTCATATGGTACGGTTTAACTTGCGTTTAATTTTATATGCATACTAGCTGAATTGCCCGGCGTTGCTCGGGCGGGTGACATTTATTCTCCAGTACAAAAAAAAATTGAATGAAAAATTGAAACAAATGAAAACATTTATTCTCCAGTTCAAAAAAAAAAATTGATTAAAAATTTTGTATATGGGGGCCCGTCGACCGTCTGATCCCACCCCTTCCAAAACCCACCTACGGTCTGACTTAGGGTATCATGATCATGAGATAGTATACCAAGTTTGGCGGTTCTAAGTTAAAAACTGCAGACTTGCATAGCGGAACGACAGGCAAACATTGAATTTTATATAGTAGATGTAATAGTATGATCTAATATTGAAACGTTTATTAAAAAGATTGAGTAATCGTATGAATTTGAACATTCGTCGAACGTGTGCATTCTATCCTTGAAATTGTAAAATACAAAGGAACGCGTAAGCGCACTGTAATTATTTTTAAACTAGCACGAATTTCTTCGCAAGTAGTTTATGTATGTAAGTTTATAGCGTTCTTATCCTTATGTACATACGGTTGTCTTAAGAAAAAAAAATTGTGGATATTTTATCTGTGTTGAAAATCGCAACAAACGCGGAAATCTGCGTGCGTAGATTATAACGGGTCATAACTTCCTGGTTCCCTTCTTTTTCATGACATCATGTGTACATTACCCCAGAGTAACCTTGGTGCGGACAACTTTTATCTTTGTAGGTCGTACAGTCAGATTTTAGTGTAAATTCGTACATGGACATAAGAATAACGGTAGTTTTGCAGGTGAAAATACTCGCGAAATGGAATATTGTAGCCTTTTACTCAAATAAAATATGACGATCATTATTAAAATTTGATGATTATCATTAAAATAAAGAAAAGCTGTGTTAAAAATGATAAAAAGTGTTTCTCCCCGGCGGGGAATCGAACCCCGGTCTCCCGCGTGACAGGCGGGGATACTGACCACTATACTACCGAGGACTATGGAAAATGGGGTTCTAACTTTCTATAAGAATATAAACAACTTATTAATTTTAATTAAATGTAAATAAATTTATTAAAATGTTTTAAATATATAACTTTAAAAATTCTTACTAAAGTGTAATTTCTGTAGTTAATTTGAAATTATTTAAATTTTCCTTAAATTTAGCATTGACATCTATCGGCCAATTCACACACTTTCAAATAAATTTTTCCAAACTTTTCCATCTTGCATTATTTTCATACTCCAATTTCCGATTATGTAATAAAATGTTTACGACAATACAGTAATTTAAATTGTTATCTAAATAGGAATATGCGACAAAGCACGCACGCTACCTATCTTTAATATTGTAATGTCCAAAGTTGAGAAGTATGCGGGTTAGGCATACTGGCAATTATAAGGTTGAAGTTTATGGGGTTAAATGGGCTACAATTTTTGACCTTGTCTACAGAGCATGGGTGACATTGAAATAAAAGGAACACATAAATATTCGTGAATACTTACATACGTATCTATGTACATACATATGTACATACATTATAACGATTGTTTTCATATACACACACACCACGCAAGTTAGTTTTGTACAAGAACTGTTTTGTATTGTAAAATTATTTTTATGGATTATCTACATACATATTTCATTTAAAAATTTCAAAACAACTCAAAGAATTTAATTTGATTATTATTATTACTTTGGTTTAGTAGGAATGTGCAATTATTTTTTAAGAAAATCTGTTTTCGATTTAAAATTAAACTCTTATGTACGACCTTGTCGTGAATTGGCTATGAAATTAATCTACCACATTTTTATTGCGTAAATAAAGCATCGACGTACGCGGGTTAAGGGTTAATTCGGTCGATTGAAAGCTTCCGTTACTATGTAGGCATAATAAAAAAGTTCAACGTTAACTTTAACACAATGGAATATACGCGTCGTTCGGTTTGACAGTAAACCGAGTTCAATTGAGGAAAAATTAATTTAAATCTCTAGGTACCTATAGGGTGCTGTAGAAAGACGAACGATTATAAAACATCGGTAATAGTAAACGTATTTTATACAGATATTAGCAGGATTTAATTAAGACGACTATAATGATAAATCTCTCGACAAAAACAAAATTTTCGGTATCATTGATTCTTTTAAATACAATATTTTCCTATAAATTTAAAGTACCCATCGACTTGAACGGTGTACTTTCAACACCAATCCACCCCGATAAAACACAAGTATGATACGAAACTTTTAAAGTTACAACAGGTATACAGTATACTGTACTTTTTTTTTTTTTTAAATGTGTAGTACGACATATAATAAACGTCGGTTCAATTCAATGTAATTGAACTTGCGTTGTCTGGCTGAGCGTCCCTCGTCCTTAACCGAGGTCTTTGACCCATTTATTTATGAATAGAGCAGAAGCCCTTCAGCTCAACAACGCTATATAGCGTCTGGAGCGGGCTTTGTATTTCACATAAATGTACATACATAGGAACTGCGATTCTCAAATGTGCCTAAAAATACGCTCAGACCGCATTGTGGATGCATAATTGCACACAGGTATACTCAAAAGTGCGTATACATTTTTACGCCCGAGACTGTTACGCACGTACAATTCCTAATCTCTGAATTGTAAATTGAATTTATTACATGGCATTTGAATTGCTCAGGCTTCCTGCTAGCTTTTGAAATGCTACACTTGTTGTAATTCCATGGATCGATTAATAAAAATCGAAGATATTTCAAGAGAGAGTTATACGCTACTATGGGAAAGGGATCATTGAAGTGAAAGTTATGTGCTACTATATAAAAGGGATCATTGAACGTCTATTAAGTTTCAGTTAAAAGTTATAGCTGAAATTTAGCAGGTGTTGACCTTCGATATGCAAATTACAAAGTATAGTCACAATCGACACGTTCATTCAAGAATGGACGACGGATTTTCGAAAGGACGAAGTGTGCATACTTCAGCAACACAATTGCATATCGGCGTAACTTTCTCACGGGCCATAGAGGACATTTATGACATTTAGAGTTTAAGTAGTTGACGGGTTGACGCGTTGCACATCAGGATTGTGGCTCGGTGCAGCTGCAAGGAACGTTGACCGTCTGAGCCTTTTAGTAGGTAGACGTGTAGTACCTGCCCGCCACCTTTGCCTTGGTACCTTTTGATACGTGTGTGTAGGTACCTATCCAGACGAGATCTGGCCTGTGCAATTCCTCGGTGAAATTTCTCAGCAAGACGCACGACGAGTTCAAGGAGCTCGATTTTTATTCGCATTATTTTAACCCCAGCAATGTCAAAGAGAGAGGGCAAATATTTCATATCGGAGTGCTTACATACTTGTAGTTATAATACGTTTCGAGTACATATTTGAGACGTTGCGTTGCCGCGTGGTTTTAAATCATTATTGCAATCGATAAATTCACGGAGTATTGAAAGAATTTCGATCCATTTAATTAATTTTGCTTGCTGGATTGGAATGTGTTTAATAAAGTTTAAACGGATTGGAGCTTTAACTATTTAACATATTAATATTTTTCAATACAATACCAATCGTTCATACTTTAAAAAGATGTATAACATGAGCAAAAATGGAATATTATTAAAAAGTAGACTTTTATCAGTCGTATAGAATCAAATTACATATAAAAACTTCGATCGACGTAAAAATATCGTTTAGCAAAGCGTTTCTCAAAGTTCACAAGGTTGGTTATTCAACCCCTGAATCTCTTTCGAGGAATCGTGAATTCTATTTTAGATAGACATCTATGAAAAAAATTCGTTTAATATTATAAGTAGAACGAGAAGAATTGATTGAAAATATAAATCTTGCACTGTTGATTGATTTTATTAAATTGAACTTATGATTAAACGTTACACTGACGAAAGGACGGTTGCACATTCAGAGTAAATTAGTTTAATTAATCACATTGCAAATATAAAGACGTTGTTATTATTACATTTTGTACAGAAGATAAAAGGCGATCATGCGAAAACCTTTTAACGCACATACGAACACTGTCAATGAAAATTTACGTAGGTGTGCAATATGTTTTTCATGAATTTATTCAATCGAAATAAACGATTTGACGAATTGTGTACCAAATTGAAATTTTAACAGAATGTAAAACAAAGCATCTAAGACAAAAGGAAAAAATTCTTCGAATTTCAAATAGATATTCAAAGTTGAATTAACGATTACTCGGAATGCGCGCTTTGGATTTTGTTGCAGTAATATGTTTTCGCGCCGAAGGACTCGCTAGAAATCAACAAATTTTATTATACAAATAAATTACCAATAATTTAAATAAACAAGAGAATTTCTTATACGAGTGCGGGTCGCAACCGAGAGAGGTGACATTGGACTTAGAGGATTTCCATCATATTTATGAGGGACCGAGAGCGAGGGAGGAATTCCTAAGGTGACTTTTCCCATTAAAAGCCGACTACGAAGGGGGCGAATTTTTTCTATCACATTTGGATATGCCGCTTAATTAATTAAGCGGATTCATTTTCGAGAGGGTATGAGGCGAGGTATAAGGGATGTTAATTGAAGATTAGGAATGGCATTGTCCTGGAGTGGGGTGTCTGGTGGCCATGGACTTCTCACCCATACAATCTACTCAATCCACCCACTGTCTCTGGTCAAACCCACGAGCGTGAGTCACGCTGAGTCAACGGGTATCCCTGTCCTGTCGTGGAAAGCAACAGGACAAAAGTTCTTCCAGACGATCCTATAATTTGCATTCCTTTGTTTGACTCTCGTTGTGAGTCTACTTGTACTCATTGCACCACCCGTTCATCTAACAATAAACGGCCTCGAAATTCATTAACTCTATACAAGTATACAGGACACTCAATAATATAGAATATTCAATACCTGTATAAATAAGTCGAAAAGACGATAATTAATAACAATATCTTTTCATATTAAAATATAGTCGGCAGTGAATTTTACGTGAAAGTATTTCGTTATAGCACACTCATTGGCACGATTAAATTGTATAATATCCAAAATTATCTATGTTCAAGTGTACGTGTGTGTGTTTGTATGCACGTATTGCATTTTTATCGCACGGCAAGGTTACCTCGATGATAATGTTTGTATGCATGTGCAGTCTCGTACAGTCTCGGTACAGTAATCTTTAATTAAAATTATATATATAAATCAACGCGTGGGTAATTTAAGAAAAGGTCGTGCGTTTGACCGTATCGCAAGAAAGCACAAATCGCGTATAGAAAGGTCGACCTCTGAGAAAAGCGAAATAAAAAAAAAAAAAAAAAAAAAGGGGCGTTATGTTATGTTCATCCCCGGAGAATACTGTCTATTCTCATGTACCAAGTTAACCCAGGTCGTATCTCGATGTGCCGAAATGAGCGTTCGAGATAATAAGATATACGCGTAGTACTCGTACCTACTACATATGTATGTATGTATGTACATAGTATGCGTGTCCTATTATTTGTACGTACAAAGTTATCCCAGTGGGATTGTCATAGCGAAGAAGCGATTTATGGCTCAATAATAAAAAAAACAAGCGTAACTTATGAAATTTTTTTGTTGAAATATCATTGAAGTATCATTGCAGACAGATATTTATAAAATTTAAAAATATAAACTATGATATCATACCTCTATTTGTCTGATCTGTACTAATTACAGCAATCCTTTTACTTATATCCATACCAGTTCTAGCTGGAGCTTTTACCTGATCGCAACCTAAGCACCTCTTTAATAAAATTAAATAAACCTAAATACCTTTTTGTATCCACATACGACAATTCATCATACACAAAATAAACGAATGTTGCAGGTGTTGAATGAATATTGAAATTCTCAGGCATCGATACGTATTATTGCACTGCAATAAATAAGTCAGAAATTTCATTCAAAAGGGAGATGGAGAGTAGACGGTAAGATTTTCCTGTTCGCAACATAGTATGTACATATGTACATAAATCAGTTGAAATTCAATATATGTACATACATTGATGTTTAGTCTGCGACAGTGTTTCTCAAAGTTTTTTCAAATGACGCTACCCTTAATAAAGCAATTTCTTTAATACATATTTTTAAAGTCATGTATGTTAAGAAATAGTATTTTTTCACCTGACTCAATTTTACAGTTTTTCATACATATTATACAATATATATACAATTCGCACTGAGTTAATATACTATGTAGGTACATTCCCAGGGCCACGTTATACATACAGTACAAAAATCAGTTTTGATTTGACACCTAATTATTTGTGTTATTTGAAGACAAATCATTTCAAATTATTTCTTACTCTTATCACCACACATATGTAAGTCCAAGCGTGCATTTTATTGCTGGGAGCACTAAAGATAGGCCAAATGTGTTTGGCTCACCAGTTTACGCGATTTGCAAATTAATCAAGTACGAGGCGTGGAGAAATTTTTCATTAATTCTACTGGCTCGACCGAGTCGTATCAGTATGCCGACGCAATTTGTTCGGTCGCATGCTCTCGTTCGCGAGTACGTCGCCGCAAATAACGCACTGTGCAGATTTTAACGATCCTTCGACCGAGGTATTCGACACGGATTACATCAATTCGGCATCGAAGGGAATCTATGTAGTCCCGTATCCTTGTGTTGTGTCGTGTTTTTATTTTGTTTATTTACTTCAGATGGACGCTTACTTATATGCAGATGGAAGCTTTTACTAAAAGGGGCGCCTACACACGAGCGACCGATCGCTGCAATCCATCGCTCGATCGGCCAATCGCGCTAGTTATCGCTCGTGTGTAGGGATATCGTCGAGCAATCCGATGGATCGGCGGTCGCTCCGAATATTGGGCAGATCCATCGCCGTCGCCGACGATCGATCGTTGTGACGTCATCGCAGCGATCGGTCGCTCGTGTGTAGCAATATCGGCCGATCGATTGTCGTGTTTGTAGACAAGGTTGAAATCAAGCTTGATTGGCCGATCGGTCGTAGCAATCCATCGCGACGATCGGTCGCTCGTGTGTAGGGCCTTTTAGATGCAGATGGACGCTAGAGCTCGCAACCCCGCTGACTCATCGACGTTCGACCCAAAGTTCCAGTTGACCCCTGGAAGTGGGAACGCGCGCCAAAGGTTGCAAATCGGGAGTGCTCAACGTACATATATTGTCGTTGTCTGGAGCTGTGCGTGGCCGACGATAACGCGAGCGTCGGCCCCCTTAAGGCCAAGGGTGCCACAATGTCAGCCCCCGAGCGGCTGCGTCCTCACACCCCTTATATAGCCACAGGTGGTTCGGTTCGCCCGCTCTCTCGGATGTGACCCGAATGGAGTTACCGGCGAAAAGGCGAGAGCGAAATGCAAATGGACGTCATTCGGTTGACATTGCGGCAGACGCATACTACCACTGTGTGTGACATCGATTGCCAACCGGTGGCACGCTCAACCTCCAACGCTGCGTCCACACCGACACACCACACCGAACAGAGAGAACAGACGACGGGTTGTTATTGTGTCGACGTTCATAAATCATTGAACGTTATTGTGTGGAGTGTTCCACACGATAACAATTCGCCTTCGCCATTCGTCGTCCGTTGTTCGGTTCGTCGGTGTGGACGCAGCACAAGAGTCTCGATCATAAAGTTCTTATAGACATGACAGCCTATTGTCCCCACAAATCAGTCTTTACTGAGGTCTTACAAACGTTTGAAGAGGTTGTCATCTCAATTGAATCTATTACTTCGATGAATGCATTGATGTACTTGAATTTTGCAAGACCATTTTATGCTCCCCTCATTTTTTTTTTTGTTTTTTTGGGGGAAAAGTTAACCAACAGGTCTAAGAACACAAGGATCCAAACAGGTTAACATAATAGATAGGAGGTGCCATTTTTGGTGGAACTGTCTCATTAATTACGATAAATTGACAAATTCTAACGGGAGACTGATCTGGATTTAGTAATGTCCAAATCTTGCCAATGACGAAAATTAAGGTATGTAGGAAAAATTGTCGAGAAAATCATTTCAACATTAAGTGGATCGAACACTGGACCTTCGCTCAAAAGACTAATGCTCCAACTATTACGCTATCGCCTGGATTAAATATATTGTTTATTATAACGAGGATTGGCAATCTTCTTTGGAAATTGGATGATTTTTGTGGTGTAAGAATAAAATTTGTTTAATTAACATTATATGAAATTAAACAAATTTCAAGTGCCAGAAGAAATATTATATATATGTAGGTATACCCAGTGTTGTAAAATTCTCGAGAATAATCTTTTGGAGAATATTCTCCAAACCGAGAATTTTCTTTTTTAGAGCATCTGAGGGGAAAAAATTGTATGTACATAATGCAATGTACCCTGGGCTCCATCGGCTACCATGTATTTTAAATGAGTAAATACTAAATATTACTGTTTCTGCTCTAATATACAGTAAACTCCTTCTAATCCGAACTAATACTTGGGAGAGGTGATACGTATTACACGAATAATATTAGTTTTCATCAGAATTGCACAAATAGGCTTACAAAAATATAAACATATGTAGTAATTTTTGTTTGAGTTTGTTCAAGTCACTTACTGCAATCGTGTCCTTGTCATTGTTTTTCAAAATAATATTTCTCTCTCTTATTATGTATGTAATTTGAAAACGCAGTATTCTCACTATCTTTCAATATATTTTCATCCCGTTTGGTTTCGTGTGTAAGTGTAAAAGTTCTACTCTTGTACACATGTTTTTAGTATCCGTGACAAAAACTAAATTTGATGGGGCGTGAATATGAGAAAATTTTACGATCTTTTGTGCTAAGTTTAAATGAATGATTATATCATAAGTTGGAACAATTTCACTGGAATATCATAAGTTATGATTCATAACCAAAGAAATAAAAATATGTATACATAATTTATTGCTTCCAGAGTTAATAAACGTTGTCTCGCTATGAGTTTGCTATTGCATTTCGCTATTGGTTCTAAAAATATCCTAGAATCCTCTAAAAAGCTATTCAACTGTCTAGAGATGTTTTATAACCAAAAAAAAAGAAAATTCTCGAATATTCTCGGAGAATATACTCGGAGAATAATCTTTTGGAGAATATTCTCGACTTACAACACTAGGTATACCTATGTATGTATATATAATTATGTATAACGTACGTAAGATCCAGTGCACACAGAGATGCATGGAATATGTATGCTTGATATAACAAGAAGAGATCGCAAGAGGGATACTTGGGTAAGAAGCACGACTAAAGTGGCAGATATAGCGGAACGTGTGAAAAAGTTGAAGTACATAGCAATGGGCTGGACACATAGCGAGAAGAGTGGATGGCAGATGGGTGCAAGAAATACTGGAATGGTATCCGAGAGGATATGAAAGAAAGCAAGGTAGACTAAGTGGACGATGTGTCGATGAATTGAGAAGAAATGGATGTAGATTGCTCAAGACAGACAGTAATGGAAGATGATTGGAGAGACCTCCATCCAGCACTGGATGGTGAACGACTGAAAATGATAATGATGATGATGAATTATGTATGTATAATCAAATGTAATATAAAGAAGCAACGTATGTAATATTGAATGATTTTAAATACGACTTTTCCATTTCGTGTAAGAAATGTGGTAACTATGTACATATGTATGTATGTATGTATGTACATATGTATGTGAAAGGATGACTTGTACAAAATATCAATTTGACTTGTTGGAATTAGAATGATCTCTTGAAAATAGCAAAACATTAATTTTCTTGAAGTTGTGCATATTCTAATAAGATAAAATGAACATTGAACATTTTTCGTCAAAAATAAAGGTTGAAAGTAACTCAATATACAATGTATTATGTATTATGAGAGGCCCGGCGCGCAGTTGCCTGACATTGTATGAACTTATTTACACCGATAGGAAATGTTTCATTCACATTTATTTTTTGCAGAATACATGAATACTTTAGTAAGAGTGCTATTTGTTTGAATGTCGTACACAGATGTCTACCTGTGGAAAATAGTCATGATTCATCGGTTTCATCACAAACGTGAATATTTTTTGCGCTTAAAATCGTCTATACATAATTTCATATATCGCATTTTGAGCGTTTATGTACATCGTGACGATAAACATTATCGCCGCAATTTCGGCTTAATTTACGGCGAAAGTTATATGTACGAATTAAATTTATGACACAAGGTGAAGGTTATGCGTACGTATGTATGTATGTATACATATACAATATTTGTTAATTGAACTATGTGTAATCCGAAAGAAAATAAAAATCGACATGTCTTTTGACCTTCAATAGTTGAATCTCAAAGGCAAGGGCTTCGTTAATATCAGCATATTCGACGAGTTTGTGTACATTTTTCAGTTTATTTTTCGCTACTGATAAGGACTATCGAATTTCTCCTTCACGTGTGGTGTTATATTAATACAGGGACAGTTTTCGGCTTCTTATCATGCGATAATTTCTGCTTCTTATCACGTGCTTGTGTGTATGCGTGTGTGTGCATATCGAAAAGAAGCATAATCTTTTCAGGGCCAAGGTTATTGATGATAACGTGACTCGACCATAATATCATTGCATTGTTTACGCTTCGTTGAAAAAGTAATACGTTCATTTTCTATAATAGAATTTTCGAAAAATAATAAAATGTATGTAACTCAGTGGCGTAGCGACCGCGCCTGCAGACCCCGAAAAGCGGGGGGGCACCGTTTTCACTAATTTTTACTTTATCCCAATCGGATAAAGAATATTGTGATCGTACAAAAATTCGATCTTGCGATTTTGACTGATTTGTATCAGCTATCATCCTCTGATCACGTTTTCATGATTTCTGGAAAATGTCTGTATGACTGTGTGTCGGTGCCTCTGTAAATCTGTGTACCTGTGTGTAGAATCCCTCAAACTCAAAAACCGTTTATCCTATTACACTAAAACTTCATATTTATAAAGGTTTTTTGCTGGCCATTACAATCCATAAGGGCTTCTGCACACTGGGCGGATCGTCCGCCGCGGATCTTCCGTCGCGTACGCCAGTACATTGGTTTTCATACAAATGAGCATGATACGCCAGTGTGCAGGAGCCCTAAGGCTTTCAAAAATTTTCGTCAACCGGAAGTGGTACTTCCCTTTGGAAAGTCACCTAATTTTTGTGTAATCTTTGTGTCAGGTTTTTCCAGCAAAACTATGATATATATTTAGCTGGAATTTTGCATATGTATGTTGTATGTGTAACAACCCTCAAAATAATATAATTTTTAAACATTTTTTTCCAATCGGTAGTATTTTTACTATTGGTTTTGGGTTTTTAACTTTTTCTCCGAAAAAAGTCTATCATGCTGAAATTTCATTTCTATTATTTTCACGTAAGGTGTAAGAGATATTAAAACGAGATTTATTTTTATAGGCCTTTTACATATTTGGTATCTTCATAATATTGTAATATTATAATCATTAAAGCAATACCTAGTTACGAAAAATTAAATCATTAAAATCAGTCAACCGGAAGTTGGTTTTTACTTTATTTTTCTTGTAGAAAAGTCAAAAATTCTGTTACCACGCGATATTTCCAAAACTACTTAGCCGATCAAGTTGAAATTTCATATAGGTATGTACATATATAGTTTATAGTTAAGAGTTGGTAATGTTTTGATCAAAATCCGCCCACCAGCAGTGGTAGTTTACTCTTGAATGATTTTTTGTTTCTTTTATTTTTTCCGGCCTTTTATATATGTGTTTTGAATCTTCGTAATATTATAAAATTAGAATTCTTATAGCAATGATGAGTTTAAATAAAACTCATCGAAATCAGTATGGTAGATGTGACGGTTTATCGTGTTTCAGTATGCGTTGAAAATAGTTATATCTACGTTTGAATTATGATACGTTTGTTCGTTGCTCGCTACGTTCGAGGCCATATTCTCCGGCTCGAGCAAAATTTGATTTTTGACTTTTCAAGTTTCAAAAATTTACTCCTTACTTTTTGTATTCCTCAAATATATGGATAAAGTCATGGGTTGGCCACACCCGAATTTTTTAACTTGTTTTTGACTTCTCAAGTTTCAAAAATTTTTCAACCTACATATGTATGTATGTATGTACGTATTTACATACATACATCTCGTTTTATTTTATTTAACGAAATAATCGAAGTGTTTACCAATATTATTTTGGATATAATATGTATATAGGGGGTCGATTTGCAAACTAATCAGGTTAGAGACGTGGAGAGATTTTTCATTAATGCTGATGTAATGCGAATGCTTTGATTTCGACGACTTAAGCTGTTCCAGTTATCTTTCAAAAATTCTAGTGGCTTGTTTTTAAAATCCGGATGCTTCTGCACAAAATGCCAACGCAATTTGCTCGGACGCATCCTATTCTCTGTTGTGCCGTCTTGTTTTTTTTACTTTATCCTAATTGGATAATTGTGATTTTTTAAATTTTGTTGTAATTATTTGTACTTTCCCATTTTAACATATTTTACTTTTTAAATAATTAAAAAAAAAATCACATTTTTTGGATTGTGAATTTTGAACTTTGAATTTTTCGCGACCGACTAAAAATTGGCTCGCGACCTACAAGTAGGTAACCCACAGTTTGGGAAACGCTGCTCTAGAGTCAAGATAGTTTATCGCTTCACAAGGAAAATTAAACATTATAGCACTAATATTGATTAGTATAATGAAAGTTATTTATTAGAAAAGTAGCAATATCAATAGAGCCTACTCTATGTACATATATTATGGAATATTCAAATACTCTCACCTTTTACATACACCATGCGTTTTGATGCAGTACGTATTTTGTCCATTTATAATAAACGTGATAAGCTGAATATCTACGTACATATGTATATGTACATACATCTTGGTGTACATAAATAGTTTTCGGTTGATTTCTAAAAGGCTTTTCGGTGAAGTCTAGCGTGAATCTGCGTGTAGAAAGTTAAACAACCCAAACACACATTATTAGGTTCAAATATGGCATCAATGGTTCTGGGGTCATTAGCGTCCACATCATCAAACGGGGTACGTTAGGTGTCAGGGGCAGGTTGTAGATACGTATCTCTCGTCTGTGTGTTTATAGATAGAATATGAATGTGTATGTGTGGAGGTTTTACACGTAGGGTGCGGTTGCGCATGCGCTTCGTTGCACCTGACATTGCAGCGACGCCGACGCCGGGACGCCGCTAAGGTCGGGGTCGACACACTCACTTCTGACAAACACGGAGGCCTAGCCTTTATTCGTGTGCTACGAGTATGATCCGAATTCAATCTGATGGAGCGATTTCAAAGTGCAAGAAATGGCGCGACTCGGTGGAAACTCGAGGCAGTTTAGTCCCGTCAATATTGGACATACCATTGGACGGACCCATTGGACAGTCGAGACTTAGAAATTGTCAGTGCTTTGTATTTCAGTGCAAGCTAACGATTCAATTGATTATGATCCAATTCAATTGATTGACATTTTATCGAATTTGTTTGAGGTGGGCCAAAAGTAATCACCTCGTTTTAAAAGACTGTAACTTTTTTGTTATTATAGTTTATGTACTTTTTTTCATTTTATATGAAATAAAAAGCTTATATAATTTATAAAAAAATAAAATCAGTTTTAAAAACGCGTAGAAATTGATACCATTTGAGTTTCAAAAATATTTCATCAATTAAGTCGACCCAACAAGAATGGTCGTAAAGATCTTCAAATGTTTTTCAAGACTTTTTCACTTGTTTTAGGAAGTTAACAAAAATGAATAATACAGTCTATTAACATTATTAATCGACTGCAGTTTCCAAAAAAGTGATGTAGTCAAAATAGTAAAACAATACTTTATCTACATTACATGTTTGTGATTTAGTAAAAATTCGACGTGAATACTTACTTACCACTGCTTTGCAATTTGCAACGCGTCGTGGGAAATTGTTATTTACCATACTACGAGTATGTTGTAGATTCAATTAAATGACTTGTAATCCAAGTTTAAATATGCTGGAGACGAAATCGTCTTGGGGAATGTTTGCCGGCTTCGAAGTTACGTCACACTGTTCCGCAAAGGAAAGGTGTTCGACCTGGTTAAGTGGCAAAGTCCTAGCACGCGGGAGGGTGGACGAATGCCAGTGAACCACCCTCCAACCTCCACCCTCCACCCTCCACCCATTCACCCACCCCATGGTTGTCATGGTGACCGCCGACCGGTATTTCGACCCCGTTGGAGTGCACCCCCTCTCGCTGCGGGTCAAAACCGAACCTCCACACTAACGAGTCCCGACCCTCCTCGGTGCAACGAATTTGGCGCCTTGCGTTAGGCAATACGCACGGCACGCACGTACTACACGCTGCATATAATCGGGCGCAACTAAATTACTACAATTTGATTTTTCATTTGTATTTCACACCATAAGGCTGTGTAAACTACATTTGACCATATCTACAGATTGGTTACAAAATCTCTATGAATACTAGATACTCCGTTCTAACTAAAAATTTAAAATTTTCCTCAAGTTCTGAACAAATAATTCCATGTTGTTAGTTTGAAGTTCTTGATAACTGTTTTTAGATTTTCATCTGCTTTTAGAGAAAGTTAAGAAATTTTCGTTTTTATAATGAATTTCCTTAATTGAATCATCAGAGTACAAACTTAATTACACTTGAAAATTCGCTTTCAGGCATTTTAATTTGTGTCAGAGAAAAATTATCCCTCTGAGAACAGTTAAAGATTTAAAAACAGAGTTTTAAGAATTGGTCAAAATACTGCATACTTATAAACATAAATATACTTATCATAAATAAATAAATAAGTAAAATGTCTAGAAAAATAAACAAATGCGGAAAGTTAAATTTTTTTCAGGAAAAGGAGGAGGAGCATACAGTATGTATAATATGTGAAATCTGTACTTGAAACGATATCTAATAATTACGAGCCATATTTATTAATCTTGAAATATAATTTGGTACAAACATGATGAAAATTTTATATACGATATCATCGACTAGATTTAAATGCGGTAAAATAAAATTTTCAATGTTTGTTTTATCTGTGGAACGTACCGCAGATAATTTGATACAACACACGTCAAGACGCCGGTGGTTATATTGACGCGTTGACCTTAAACCATAGCCTAGAGGTTAAAAGTGAATGTGCCCGACTACCCCCGACAGCAAACTCCCCCAGTTTCAACCCCTACAGCCTCCCTTTGTGGAGGTGGTTCGCGGATGAGGACGATTGTCGAGCTTTAGCAGTACTACAACCACCGATCTCATCCCACCCACCGCCTACATTCAGACAAAGGTTTTCAAATAATTTATTAAATATGCGAAATCTCTACAAACTTTGAAATTGTATTTTTGAGCCATCTTACGATTTGATTTGATTAAATGATATTTTCGTTAATTTTATTATGTATTCGGTCGCGTTTTATCGACAAAGTTTCTCTCTCTGGTTTCTTCGCTCCCCTCGACTTCTTAAGACGGAGGGGATTTAGTCCCCTTTTTTTTTGCGTCAGATGAAAGTCTTCACTAAACATATAACCTGTAAACTTTTTCTTATAATTTTCTTCATTCCCTTATGGCAAATATTGCAGATGCGAGGGGAGCATTCGAATCGATACAATATTTCGTTATAATGCAAAAAATTCAACTAAGAGATCATTCTCACAATACCTATGTACATTTATTACTTTATCCATATATATATAAGTGTTAAAATTTTGAACGTACTTGCATTAATGGCTAATTGGACCTTAATAGCCGGAAAAATGCAATACTTCGACACAGGCGACTAACCGTTCAGTTGAACTTTCAACCCACGAGGGTTTTTCCAGTCTAGTCTGGTTTCAAAGCCGATTTTCATACTGTGGAAAATTCGACCGTGACATGATGGTACGAGACTGAAACGTGTACCGCACAGTTTCAACCCACTTTCGACAAAGTACAGTACGATAGATAAAACGATCTCGAAAAATAGTGGAATGAACCTCATAGAACCGAGCTACAGATGTAGAATAAATGTATGAACAAATATACCGAAGCATCATTTAAATATGCTCGGCGATAAAGTATCGAGTGCAACAACCTACTCGTATGTACATATGTATGTACGTCTGACAGGTTCATAGGTAACTCAATTTGCTACATCGAAAAAAGCACAGAAAAGGTTAAACGTGAGATACACTCTAAATAATTTGTATTCAGATGGCATTGATCTCCAACGTGGAGTTCAAGAGCCGAAATGTGTCTGAAACACGCTAGAATTTGGCCGTGCAACTTGTTGATTCACTCTAAACGTTTCGTATTTTAGTCAGATTACAGATGAATGAGTGAGTAAGTGGTATGAGCTTGACCGATTCACGAGGCGTTGCCTCTTTTATAATGTACTTTTTAATATACGCAACGATAGAACAGTGGACTCGGTAACAAAGGTTAGTGATTCGATTCTCGATGCGGTCAAAAAAGTTTCTCGACTATTTAGACTTTAGAGCAGTGGTCGGGACCATTTTTCGAGCGAAGTGCCAAATTAGGGAAAACCTTGCAAAATTGGTAAGCTTAGGAGCCACAACATATGATTTTCAGATTATATATTCAAAATTAAATTAAATGTTACTCATTTATGAAATGGCTAGCTGTAAGAAGTTATGTATCATCGTGAAACTATCAATGTTTGACAGTTTATTACTAATAATAAGTATAACAAAGTTTAATCTGAAAAACGACTTTAAAGCTTTTTATGGGCCAAAAGTTATGGAAATAGGATTCATTTTTGATTTTGTGTAAATTGTGTGTCAACGTTTTGTGTTTCACGCAAAATGTTGGATGACAGCGAGAAAAAGATCCGCATGCAGCTCCGGAGCCCCCGGTTCCCGACCGCTAATTCAGAGTATTGCTGCTCGCAAAATTTGGATATTAGCGTTTGCCTGCCTGCCCGAATCGTTACGCTCAAATACTGCATGTATATAATAGCATAAAGTCTGCCCGAGACGGTTACGCTAGCATTGCCAAAATAACTAAGTGGTGTTTTAGCAACATCCAACATGCCACAATGTGTCAAAGTTGGTTCGAATCGACAACGCGATTTTATGACCATACACCCACTCAATCAACGATACACTATAGGCAACCTATGCCACGCGGAGGGTTTTTTGGTGGCACGGGCTAGAGAATGATGTTCCATTCATAGATAGAGCCTTTACTGATGTCTGAAGGTCTTTTTTGCAATTTTTCAAATAAAAATGAGATTTTAGTGGCACGCGGAGTGTCCAATTGTACTTAAAAATAACAATTATGTGGCACTTCTGTTTGTGCGACTATACAATTGTTTCAGGTATAGCTAAGTGGGTTAGGGGCTGTACTGTAATTGTACAAACCAGCGAACACCCTTTCGGGATCGTGACTCTGCTAATAATACATAGATTTATTTATTTATTTATTTAATAATTACATGGAGAGGCGGCATAGCCGATAGGCCCATGGGGTTTGGTTTTAGTTAAAAAAAAAAAAAAAAAAACAGTATTATAAATGAAAAAGAAATAGATGACGCTATAAAAACTATTATTTTTTTTTTTTTTTGATTTTTACAAAATCACTTACAAAATTATAATTATTATATCTATATATCTATAATAATTAATAATTATAATATAAATGGTAAAGTAAAAAAAAGAAAATGGATACTATCGATACTACGGGATTGATATAATACATAGATGGCGCTATAAAAACTATTATTTTTTTTGTCACTTACAACCGTGCGATTAGTTAGTGGGGATCTCTATTAAAAAAGCGCTTTACGTAATTTAAAATTCAGCGGGCGTTGATATTCAACGGGCTTACACTAGTATGTATATAATAGCCGAAATCCGTATGTCTGTCTGTCTGCTGATAACGCTCGCTGAGGTGAATAATTAAAAACCAAAACGAGTGGGATTTGAACCCGAGATCATCAGGTCGGGAGGAATCGTGCTTACACATCTTCCAAACGGAGGCGATGACGGACGTTCTATAATTGGAACCAATATTAAATCGTAAAAGGGTTCGCGACTTTGCTAATCATTGTTACGTTGTTGTATTATAACGCGCCATAGATGGCGCTATAAAAACTATTAAATTTAATGTTATTTTTCAGCACGGCTGATGAGAAACCACTCCGTTGATATTCAACGGGCTTACACTAATGGTTAAATGTTTATCAAAAAGTGAGGCAATGTTTGAAATCAAGTACACATATGTAATAATAATACATTGCGTGGGGGGTGATATGTGTTCGATTTTTGTTTTTCCACGTATTTTCCTCGAAACAGAAAAGTTTTATGAGAAAATTTCATTCCTCGATATTGGGATTTGTTATTATATACATATATTAACTCGAGTTCAAATTTCATACCGAATTGGCTAGATTTGCCAAGAAAACCGATGTTGTGTTCGACGGTCGACGAGTCGGCGAACTTTTGGCACAAGGGATGGAGGGTTTGGGGGGCGACAGCCGAACCAGCCCCCCAGTCTGGGGCTGAGCCCCCCAGAGCCCGCCCCAAATTGGGTGTTATTGGACTTAACGAACGATACGAACGACGACTTTTCGCCAAACGTTCACCTTGATGCACGCTTTGTATTCGATTCTCGATTTCGCAGAGCTGCGAACTAATCCCCAAGTTAGTCTTTCGAGACATTTGAATGCCACTCGCCCGCTAATTAAACTGATCTTTAATTGTGTTTATATTTCACTGCGACTGCTCGAATTCGAGACGCGAGTATTAATCGCCGAAGATTTGCACAGGGGAAATTGTTGACTTTGTGTTGTCGCGTTATATGTACTGTGACGACGCGACCGTGTCATTAACGCGAAAGCTTTTGTCTCTTAAATAATACACGTTGTTTATATCGTAACGTGTATTGAATGCGTCAATGTGACCGAATTTATCACACATTCCGAACATTGTACCTATAAACTCTTATTCACACATTCAATACAATACAATATTGAGAAGTGTTTAATATGCTCACATTTAAACTTCGAGACAATAAATTCGTCTACTTCACGACGTTTGCAGTTTTATTACTAACATATTGGATGCCTCAGAGACAATTTAAAACATATATTTTCTACACTAGTAATTGAGACTCACTCAATCACCATTAGAAATATTTACATGGAAGATTTAAGAGGAAGATTAAATTAAAGAGGAAGATTAAAGAGGAAGATTAAATTATCACCAATTACCATAGTCTTTTGATAAGAAACTAACTTTGTGCATTTTATTTATTTATTTAAAATACATGGGCAGGCGGCATAGCCGATGGAGCCCAGGGGTCTGACATAACTTGTACATACAATTCTTAATTATTTATATTTGAAGGATTACAAAAGTCCATTTGTGTTCAAAAACTTATCGAGATGATTTTTAAATAGATTTGTATTTTCGGAAGTTACTAGCTGATTTGGCAGACGGTTCCAAACTTCGACTACTCTATTGGAAAAAAAAAGAGTCTCTGACAATTTTGTTCGATTTGTCTTTTAGTAATTTCAGTGTATGGCCTCTGAGATGTGCGTTTTTATTGAAAGTAAGGAGATACATAGAAAGTACATACATAGTATTTTCTATCGTTTACGTTTCATTCAATTTAATCACAGGGCGTTTAATGCAGATGCAGAAACCATAAAATGGAATAGAAATAAACATTTAACAAGCCAGAGATACACAAGTGAAGAAAATGAGTGGAAAGACTCCACAAGCACGAAGGTGTTCGTGATGAGAAACGAGCAATATGCATTATCCACCACTGGAATACTTTGGACTTTGGGGTTTTGCACCCCGCTTCCTCGGGAATTCACGACCGGGGAGGGTGCAACCGAGAGGATGGGGAAACTGTCTGGAGACCTCGATTTCTACGCGACCTTCCTGCAACCTTTCATCCCTTGGCGCAGGCCTGTATATGGGAAGGGGACGCCTTGTGCGTTTGCAGCATCTCTCATACAGTATGTATATGTACATACATATATGTAAGTACAAATGGTCTTCAACCGTAATATTCGATTCAATTACACGTCGATACTTGGAGTTTTTAAACAGCCGCTTCCTTTGTGTCCTTGTCGGGAGGTCGAAGCGTCTACATCCTTCCTTTGTGCGGTGCAGATCTGAAACAGCCCCCAATAACGATGTAACCCTTCGCAAATGCGCGGAGGAGGGTGGTGCAGATCTTAGATAGGCGAAGCGCAGAAATGTGCTTTTTATTGGATTTTCGGGGTTTGTAGCGAGAGAGTAGGAGTCGACCGTCTGGTCTGGAGCCTACATATATGGACTTTTAATATTTCGAAAAAAAAAAATAAACCTCCCATATCGACGGTGCAACCGAGCGTGTGGAAGCCTTAAAAATTCGCGTCTGAACCGCCGCACCCCTTTGCCCTCACACCCTTTCACCATTATTGCTTTTGCCGTTGTTAATCTGCCCTATAAGGAATTTACGATCGGAAATTTCATACCCCCGGGCGTCGATGTTGAGGACGCTCTAAAAGAGCGGAAAAACTTCATACGGCTGAAGGATTTCCCAATTTTCCACCCAGATCGAGTACGCCCCGGGAAAAAATATGAATTTAAATTAAGCGTCTAAGGTGATGTGATAATCGGGTATAGTAAACCGCACCGTGTTGGTATTCATTGGACGCGAGTTGTCCATTCGAAGCCCCTGGCTTTAAATAATTCAAATTATGAATTACGCTCATTGCAGACGGACAGACAGACAAGGACGGCGATTGCAGGGGTTCGTCTCTTCCACTTCGTTCCACCTACCCTTCCGGTCATTCAATGTCATCCTGGGGGTCAACGCGTACGAACTACAGGTACGTGCTAATAATCAGGGGTGGTTCTTCCGCGTTTTCGAAGCGACAGAACCCCTCTGACCCCCGGCCCCCTTCCCTCCACTTCCAACCCCTACCTCTACCCTTCGTCCCGCAGACACGGTAGGTGCATCCAGTGGTAAAAGCAGTTCATTCCCCGTCTGGCCCCAACCCCTCGAGGGATCGATGCCCGCTGGGGGGAATAGGGGGTTAGAGGGATAGAAGAGCGAATACCATCCCTCCCCCTTTCCCTCATCCCACATAATCCCGTCGGTCGTGACCCAAATGACTCGTAAACCTGTCGGTGCACACGCCGGAACACCAATGCGCCCAGCCTAGACCAAACACATATGCATATCCATATACATATGTATGTACGTATTAGCGGAAGTTAATGAATATATTTGAATAAAAATGCCTTTGAAGTTTTACAAATACGTAAAATGCTAGAAAGCGACGCAAGTGTATGTGGGTAGATGAGTATAAGATAGGTTTTGAATAGCGAGAAGAGGTCGAAAGAGGAACATGAGCAAGTACAGCTAAGCAAGTGAGTTTGGTGAAGTGGTAGCCTTGATGCCAGGAGATTCGCCTCCACCACACACCCCTTTTCCTCTGTAGTGCCCAAAAGAGGTCACTCTAACGAAGAAGGCTTTTTTTTTGCAAGTAATTATTGTTTAACGCGCACGAGGATCGTGGGTCTCAATCACTCGTGATGGCTGAACGGCAGCAAAAAAAAAAAAAAATGAGGCTACCCGGAGGGAGTCCAGTCTGAAGGGGTGACATTCAGAGTGGAGTCCCTCCAGTCACGGGTTATTAGTAGGGACATTGGTGCAAAGTTATTACATAAATTTTGGAGTATAATAGACTGTCGGATGGAATTAGAAGTTCCAAAACTATTGAAAAATTCCTGGCAGTCTTAAAAAATCATTTCTGTACAGGTGCTTAGTTAAGGATTATAATTAATTAGCTTAAGCTACTGTATTATATAAATAAATAAATAACAAATAAATAAATAAATTGATAATAGAGAACAAAAAAAAAGAAAATAAGTAAAATAAAAATTAACGGTGAAGTGACAGTTAATAGGGCATGGAGTTCAATAGATTTTTCAGGATAGACAAGAATGAATGAGAATTGGAGAGGCGGTCGGGAAGCTGCGGCTCCGTAGCCGCATGCGGCTCTCATTGTTACACAACGTTTACGTGAAATAAAATAAATATTCGGAAAAGGGTGTTTGAAATATAAATTTCACAAAATTAAGACGAATATATCCTAATTTTTCTACAACTATGTATATACATATAATATAAAGTATTAGTTGATAAACATTTACTTTAGCTACTAAAATAAATTTTCTATGGCACTTTACACATTTGTATCGAAATTATAGCTAATGTTAGCCCATTTCTACATAAAAAAAATGATTTTTTTTTGTGGCACTTTGCCCCTTTGCAAGTTCCAGGCCTCAATTAAACTTCATAATAATTTTTAGCAATAAATTGTCTAGCACTAGCACTCCAGTCCACAAATGAGTAGCATTTAGTTTAATTTTAAATATATAATCCGAAAATACTACGTTGTGCCTCTCAAACTCAAAATCAATTCTGCGACTTTTTCCTTAATTTGGCTCTAAGCTAGGAAAAGGTTTCGGACCCACTGCCTTAAAGCGAAAAAAGAGAAATTTATTGTTTTGAGACAATTGAACTTTTAAGTTTGTCTCGATGTAAATAAATGCGGAATTATAGAATCGTGCTAGTACTCCAATTACATCTCAGCATTGCATAAAATATAGGATATAATACTTTTTTCGATTTATCTCACTGTTGCTTTAAAGTTTAAGGTATCGATATAATTATCTATTGTACTGTTGAAAATTTTTTTAAATTGAATTAGCGTACGTATTGTATGACCTACGATACGTTACATGTCGTTTTAACGGACAGACAGGCTGTCTGTCGTTAGTTTTATCCCTTGCAAAACAAGCAGGGGGGCGAGACTTTACGATTTCATTGTTGAAGCTTTATGGAGATATAGAGGTGTCGGCGATGGGGAATTCGAGGTGCCCTTCATGGGAGAAGGTCACATCCAGCACCGGAACCCCATGTCTGGGAATATCTAGCGAGGGGTCTCGTTCAGGCGTTTTCAAATCGAGGCCTGTAAGCTTTCAGACTATTTTTGATATATTTTATGTTTATTTCAAATGATGGGTTTGAATTGTGTTTTTCGGTTTCGTATCATGTTCTGTGTTATCTATAATAGAAAGCATCACAAACTCTCGGAAAATTGTCGATAAACTTTCACAGTCCTCGGTAGTATAGTGGTCAGTATCCCCGCCTGTCACGCGGGAGACCGGGGTTCGATTCCCCGCCGGGGAGAATTTTTTTAATGTATTTTTTTATTAATTTTCATCAAATTTATCTTTCTCGTATCACATGGAATATTTTTTATTTATTTTGGCCTTTAATAAATATTTTATAGCATATTTTACATGTTTATAGTATACTTTTGTTAACAATCTTGGACTGAGAAACTTTTGGTTAAATTCTTTCAACCAGAATTAGAACTTTACTCTTGGCCAAATAAATATATTTCTTGAATTTACAAAATAACAATGCTACCTAGCGCCAATACAGTTAACAAATAAGTCTTTTTTTAGTATTCATTATTTTCAGCCGTTCACCATCTACTGCTGGATGAAGGCCTCTCCAATCCTCTTTCATTCCTGTCTGTCTTGAGCAATGTGCATCCAGTTGACACACACATTCTTCTCAATTCGTCAGCCCATCGTCCTCTCGGTCTACCTTGGTTTCATTCACATCCTCTCGGATACCATTGCAGTATTTCTCGCGTCCACCTTTTTCATTCATCCATCCATTCTTCTCGCTGTGTCCGGCGCACTGCCACTTTGGTCATGCTTTTTACCCATGTATTCCTCTTACGATCACTTCTTGTTATACTGAGCATATGTACATCTTTCCATGCTTCTCTGTATCTATGCACTGGATCTTACCTAACATTCTTGAATTTAGCATCCACGTTTCACATCCATTATCCATATGTCATAACTGGCAGTACATTTTAATATTAAAAAAATTTATATCTTACTTTTTGGTTTGCTTCAAGTTTTTATATTATGTTAAGATTAAAATTTTAAGATTATATTTATTAATATAATTATAATAGGAGTTCAACTTGAAATGCTTTTCCATATTCTATGTATGTCTATAAATAAGAATTGTATTTATCGAGTCAGAAATTTTTCCGATTTTCAGTCAGTTATTTTAACCAAAAGGTGAGTAATTTTAATAAATGATCAGTAAGTTTAAAGTAAAGGTAAATAGCAAATAATTTTATTTACAATAAAATTTACATTGTGCAAATCAATTTAATTTGTTTGATTAATTATCTTAATTTGTTATTATACAGATAATTTTAATTAAATTAATAATCAATTCAATAACTTAAAGTAAGTTAAATAGAATTAATAAAAATTTTTTAAAGTTTATTAGTTTAGTGGTTTAGTAGTGTGGAATGATTAAGAAAATAGAATTTAAATTTTTAAAAGATGTTATAAATTCCAGTACACACTGGTTAGTACTGAGTGATCAGTGATATATTAAATGGTGAATAATTAATACTAAACGGTGAGTGAATTTATATAAACGGTCGGTATTTATTGTATTTACTGACCGTCTGTGAAAAAGTTACTGACCATTTATTATTTTTACTGACCGTTTAATACTGAATCTAATACTGTCTATTTTTATAAAAAGTTACTGGCCGTTTATTGATTTAAATACTGACCGATTAATTAGTTGCCTATAAATACATACATATATAGCGACATAATTATGTATATTTTTATTTGAATAATTTAAAGAAGATTCATTTGTTTTTAAAACTATAGAAAAAACTAATTTTAAAATATTGTACTTCTCGAAGAAAACCTCATAATTTTTGTCCATTTTAATAAATACAAATAATTTAGCAAGTTCAATTTGCAATCAAATTAATTTCACGCAGATCAAAAACAACTTACAATAAACATGTCCGATACGGTGGAATTGAACATAAAGAGAATGATAGATTTAGCTTTACATACTCCGGAAGTAGGCTTATATTTAAAATTGTATGTACTGTTAAAAATCTTTATATATTTCAATGTAATAAAATATTTTCAGGTCGGAGTTGTAAATTTTAATCTGTTGCACACTATATTGCACATCATGGCAAAAAAATTGAACATTCTCGAGACGAAGGTACTTGTTACGGGAGATAACAACCATCTCGTAAGATCATTGTTGAACTCTCGTGAAAGCAGTACCAGCCTGCAAATATCGGAAATTACCATTACGGTTTGATTAAATTCATATATAACAATAATAATTTCACAATAAGTAAAGTAATCGATACCATTTCAGAAATCACGGGATTTGTCGAAAGAAAAGCTTACAGACACGAGTACCAGTTCAGAATCCAAAATTGTAAACATGTTTAATGTGACAATGCGCTATAAGCGCATTTTGTTTTGCATATACATACATATGTACATATATGATCGTTAAACATTTAATAAATAAATTAATCGTTATCATTTCAGAAACCACCGGATCTGTCGAAAGAAGACACAAGTAGCAGTACAGAATCCAAAGTAAATTGTGGACATGTTTAATACGATAATGCCCAGTATGTTTTGAAAATACACTGTTATGATCATTGAACATTTCGTACTTTCAGAAAGCGCCCGTGATAAATTCTAAAATACCTCAGACCAGCCCAAAAGTATCAAAGACTAGTTTGCAAAGTAATATTAAAATCGACACGCGAAAAGTATATATTTAAAATATTTTCGTGCATAAATATAATTTGTTTATTGTACAATTTTGATAATTTTCTTTAGGATTCTTCTTTAATGCATTCGTCTGAATTGAAAACAATTCAAGAAGAGGTGAGGAAATCCAATCATTCAAATTAAATTCCATTGGAAATATATCGACAAATTGTGATGTAATTAAATGAATCATGTAACGTCACACATTAATGTTTTCAGATCGACGAAAGAAAATCGGATACCACAGTCGATGAAATATCGAAAGATAGTATCTGTAAGTATGGAGAATGAAAAAGAGAAATTATTTTAATCTAACATAACTAGTCAATGCCCGTTGACAGTGTCATCGGGTGGTTATCCTTTACGCATATCGTGGGCTGGGGATTATCATATTCTACAATCTACAATATGTATGTCCACTTTTTATCAAAAATGAGTTGACAAATTGTTCTGCTTTAAAAAATCTCCCCGCCTGCAATTTTATTTTATGTCCATGATGGTTTGTAATTTGAAGAAATAAGTTAAAAATAATTAAATAAAACTCCTTCGGTTCAACTTATTCTACATATGTACGTATGTCCGTTAACCAATCGGGATCCAACATTTTTGGAGATAGAATACAGTGATTCGCATCAACTACGATCAGCATTATGGTTATACAGAGAAATTTTTAGCTAAATTAAAATAACTTACGACTTATTGTATCATTTAAAAAATACGAGCTCTCAAATATGAATTGGATTGGCTCTGATGTAAAATTTGAAAAAATGGACATAAAATAAGATGATCCTCGGCCCGCCATATATCTATTCGTACGCGTACCTATAGTGTATCTATGTATGTAGTAGTTCAAACTGTAGCAAACACGTAATAGGCAGTAGAAAATGCGAGCGCTTTGCGCTACCCTGCCGTAAGTATGTGTGTACGTACCGTGAGTGTATGCGAGCGTTCCACGGCTACCCAGCCAGGCAGACCCTTGCGCTACTTCATATATTGATGATGTGGACATTTTTTTCATCACATCCTAGTATTTATATATCCTTTGTATCATATCTTAAACTTAATTTAACGAGGATACTGAGCGGAGATGGGGATGATGTTTAGTTATTATTTTTATTTTCATTATCTGTATATTACATTACAGTAATTTATAGTTATCTGTATAAACATTATGTATACACAATATCTGTGTGCCATTAGATAATTACAATAATTACATTACAAATTACAAATTTTAATATGTATTTACACATTACATTATATTACATTTATGTTTTAATTTATATATACATATGAACTTAACTATGAATGTATTATATTGATTGTGAATGACTATGAATAGCTATAAATGTATTACATATATGAATACTGGAATTAAAATAGGCGCTAAGTGCCAAAAAAGAATTTTGCTGATTTTTGCAGATTCGGATTCTATCTGCCATCGCCAATAATCTTAAATATGGCCTATGTGCAAAAAAAAAAAATTTTAGTTGCTACATACACTTGAAGATGGCATTGAGTGTAAATCCATGAGCTTTAGTTTTAAAATACGGACTAAGTGACAGTTGCCAATTGTATGACAATGGCTAAAGGCGATTGTCAATCTACGTGCTCTAGGGTCACTAGAAAGCGAAAACCTGGTGATAAAAGTGTTCATATTGTCCGGAAGAAGTTAAAAGATGCTGGCAAAGAATATACATCATCATCTGACAAAGTTATTCCAGCAAATTGATTGACTGGAAAACGATTGATATTTTTAAAAATAATAAAACGATACAGTTTAAAAAATTTCACATTTGTCATTTAGTGCCGTATTAAGGATAGAGCTTGGCACATAGTCCCTTTTTTATGAAATTACTGTAGGCACTTGGATTGTTTATGAAAACCTGATGTTTGATGACGTTTTTATGCCATTATTGATAAAAATAGTTGTTTTTTTTTTGGTAAATGTTAATTCAATCGTCTGAACAGTGATAGTAATTAAAAATAAATATTTAGGTACTTTCATAATGAGTTTTGATTTTATTTTAAAAAATGCGTATAACTAACTCTATATCAAGTTTTTGGCACTTAGCACCTATTTTAATTCCAGTATTCATATTATATGTGTATATTAATTGTGTTTTGTATTTTGGGTTAAAACCTGTTTAAATAAATCGATATAGTAATATCAAGAAATTGTGTTTTCAGCAAATTCCAGTCAAGAAAGTATATTGAGTGTATCTATAGGTAACTACATTTATGGTTTGTATTAATATTTAAATTTATTTCTTATGATTTTTACTTATTATTATTTTTTTAGTGAATAACAGTGAAAAAGAAAAAGATGAAACTCAAAGCCGTTCCAGTGACTCTATAATAAAAGTAGACATAGAAAGTAAGAAATAAATAAATTGTAAAATTTTTATTAAAATAATATTTTGACACATTCTATTTTTCACTCAAGAATTAAATATAGATACCATGGGATGTTCCCTATTATCTATGGGAAAATATAAAGAATTAGAAGAAAAAATTAATTCTATATCATCTCAAATAAACAAAATACTTCCGAGTAATGAAGATCTTATAAATGATTTGAGGTACATGTTGTGATAACATTCTATATTCTGTATAAATAAGTGTATTATGTAATACTAAACCGAATCTAACAATTTAAATTAATAAATTGTTTGAATTGTGTTACAGAACGGGATCTCGTACAAGCCGTGTATCAGATATTATTACATCGTTGAAAGTATCGGCTAGGTTGGAGGCAGCTGAAATTGCAATTGATAAGTTATCTTCGATGATAGAACACTTAGCTTTGGAGTACGACAATGTTGTTAATGAATTTGAAATTCCATTCAAAGCCAACGGTGATGAAGATGGCGTAGAGTAAAATAATTCAAAAATCACCTTTGAGTATTCGCTATCTTTTGATTATTTTATGTGATTTAGGTAATTTTGTTTCCAGTGTGCAAAAACATCATTTAAAAGACATTGTGAGAAATCTTACAAAAGAAATCTCCGAAACAAAGACTAGTACGCTACAATTGAACAAAGAACTAGCTGAAGTAATTGAAAGTAGTGAAGGTATCAGTTTAATTTTAAAACATATAGCGTACTATTTTCTTTTTAATGCTTAAGTATTATAAATAATACTAATAATTAAAAACCCCACATTTTATACATAGAGAATTTGCAAGCTCTTCAGAAACATAGCGACAAGTCTTCCCAGGAAAAGTTTGACACATTCTATAAAAGAAATAACGAAATGCAAATACTTTTAAGCGATCAGGTACCTCGATCTTCCATTTAAAATTTATACACATACATATATATACAGTTACTCTAATTTAGGCAGCAGACAATGAAAGACCAAATTTTGATAAATGTCATAGCTTATAGAAATATGTAATGAATTGTGTTTTATTTGTACCTTATATATATAATACTTGTACTGTTATTGTAAATATTTTCATTTAATTATTGCAAACTAGATAATGGATTTAAGACATTTTACTATTCATATGTAGATGCGGGATATTCAAGATCAGATGTCAGATGTGGAAAAGGAATTTGTTGAGGTTTGGAAGATAATCGAAAAACATGTTAAAAATAATGGTAATTTTAGCTATTAAAATTTGTGTTAAATTAAATTTACTTGAAATTAATTGTATTTGAGAATGTTGTTTGAGTGCCCCAAATTCAATTTAAAATTATTTATGCGCCTAAATTATTCTTTATTTTATATGGCAAGAAAAAGAAGATACCGAAAATAATGCAACAAATCAAGACATAGAGGAGTTAAATGGCAAGATATCTAACAACAGGAATGAAATAAATGTATATAAAATAATTAAATCAAATTACATATACATATTGTATTATTATAGCACTCTGATACATGTTTATTTTAAGACAATTCAAGAGGTGGTAAACGATTTGAAAATTGAGAAGGTTAGCGTGTTAGATTTTCAAAGTTTATTGGCCAGAAAGGCGGACCAGAACAGTTTAGTCAGAAAAGTATCAATTACTGATTTTGAAACTAACAAAAGAGAATTGTCGCATCAGCTTCAGGATGTAAATGTCGCATTTTTAAATGACGTAAGAGTGTTACAAAATGTATGATACTTGTATATACGAATGGAATAAGTTGTTTATAGAACGAATTGTTATAATTATAGAGAGCAATTGTGGATAAAAGACTTCAATATTTTGACGAAAAAGTGATTCAAAAAGCCGATAAATCAGATTTTGAATCTTTTGAAAACTATGCACAGGAGAGTATAGCTCAATTAGCTAAGAATGTTAAACTAATTGCTAAAATAAAAGCTGATATTGAAGCTGCCGCCACACAAAAACAACTAAGGTTAAGCTAATAATTTTCTGCATTTACGTTTTATTCAATATCTGACTCACTTTAAGTATTTATTTTGTGCAGAGATGTAAATTGTTTATCTTGCGGTAACAATGTTGTCATGGGAAAAGCTGAAAATTTGCCTTTGTTTAAATGCTTTAAATTGTTACCCATGCCATTATATAGAAGGATAAACCCGGCTACACTTAAGGAACCGGGTAATAAATTTATCATTGTGGATTTATATTTTATAATTGTTTTTTATTGAATTATATTTTATAATTTGTTTATTAAATGATGTATTTATCTTACAAAATAGGAATTGTGAAGCAATTTAAAAGAGAGTCATATGATTTGAAGAAATTTGAAAATACACTGATTGAAAATAATAGGTGGGTGAAATTGTTAAAAATGATTTATTTGTTGTTTAAATTTATTATTTTAAATTGCTCAGGTGCATAAAAAACCAAAATTTTATCAATTTTCAGACTTAATACTCATTTCGTCAGTAGATATACTGGTGGAAGTCATACAATAACAACGGCTGATCAACGTATGCCACGTTTGCACGATTCTTTATTACACAATGTAAATACAAATCAAAATTCGACAGGAGCTGGATTAGAAGAGCAAATATCACTTATAGATATTCAACCATCGAGGACGTCTTTAAAATCAATTTTTAATAACAATGGAAAAAGTAACGGAGATAATATGAAATCATCGGTTCATCAATCGACATCAGCGAGTACATTACCGAAAGATGAAGAAAGCACGAAACAAATAGAAACAATTTCGAAAGATAAAATATCAAATAACAGCAAAACATCGAAGATAAACTCCGAAGAACTACAAATAAATGAGAATAAAACATCAAAAATAAGCTCCGAAGAACTACAAATAAATGAGAATAAAAGTCAACCTACGTCAACTAATGTAAATGAAAAAACGGATGTAGATACTGTGAAATCGGAATTTGCGCCGACCAATATCAACTCAAATGGTGATTGATCTTTTATTATTGCAAGTTAATTTTGTCAATTACACGATTATTTTATTCTTACATTACAATTCTTTTAATGTAGCAATGCAGATAAAAGCACATTCAGCTTACGCTGTTGGGTTTTCAAATCCAAATGATCCTAAACCATCAGAGGTAATTAGTTCATCAAATCCAAAACTTGTCAGTTCATCGAACCCAGAAATTATTAATCAATCAAATCCCAATGAAGTTGAAATTGAAAATCAAATAGAAGTAAATGGTGGTTGAATATTAAAACGAAATTTTTCTTGTGTACGGTAATGAATTACATTTTATTCACATTATTGATAAAAGGAAACATTTTAAAATGTTTTTTTTTGTTAATATTTAAAAAAATAATTGCTTTGTTAACTTTTATAATTGCTTTGTACAAAATTATTTGAATGTTAATCATTCGAATACAATAAAATTATGTTTAGTAAATGTGTATTTATACAAATTAATATATGTAAGTATGTATATGTACATACATACATAGGTAGTTTAAGAATTTTGGAGAAGTTGAAACTCTGTAAATCCATAATAGTTGCGAACCCAAAATTGACATACAATGTTGATTTTAATATTCGCTACAAGAAATAAAACACATCCATACTTAAATAAAATCAACTAGGTATATAGAAATTTAATAGCATATTATTATTACAAAAATTAAATTATTACTTACAAGAAAGATTCTCGAACATTATGGCTATAGCTGGTCTCACATATCCTTCATCCTTATCATTATCAAAAAGGTAACCCGGAAATCCTCTCGTGGAAATATATCGAATGTTGTATATATGTTTTTTATCATTTGGTGTTTTACCATTACAAGATATCCACACAGTGTTGAACTGCAAAATATGTATGTTAATACAAAAATATTTTTAAACTAATCTATTTATTAATAATCTTCGCCATTAGTCAATGAAAATAATATAACCTTTACTGGTTCAATATTGGTTATATTGTCAATGTGTTCCACTAAATCCCTTGGCATATTTTTAGGTAGTTCAGTCACGTTTGAATAGAATTCTAGCTTCCAATGCCTATCTTTGTACATTTTAAGAAAAATACACGGCGAATCTGTATGATAGTTGTAATTGTTTTTAGGTGTACAAGGGTTCCATGTGTTAACGTCAATATCACAAACTTGTCTATTCGGTACTGGTTTATCGAAGTCACATGAAACCGTTAAACCACGTCTACCCGGTGTTAAATGTGGCAATCTGTAAACTGTCCATTTTTGGTATAAAATGTATGGCTGTTCTGTAAGTTTTCATACATACACATTATATGAGATATACAGAATACCTCCAGTGAATTCATCGAGTATCTGCGTCCATTTCGAGAAGCTTTCATTGTTATCTTTGCTATACATTACAAGTGTGTCATCATTTGGTGCTTTGGGTTGAAATTCTAAATACATTTGTTTCTTAGACAGTTTTAAGAGTTCGACAATATTATTCCAATATAAAATCGCTACGATACTTAGAGCAATGAGAAAAATTATAATTATAGGCCAATATAATTTATATTTAACTGCAAAATAAATTTTAAAAATTAGTACAATGTAAAACAATAAGGTTAAATTGAAAATGTGCAGTTGGAAATGTATTGCAAACCGAAGCAACAGATATATAATAGTTACATCATGTGCATTTAAGTAAAAGGACGTTTCATTTGAAACAATTCATGTTAATTGGTGTCACATATCAAAACTAGTCTTCCTTATAGTTTGTATATGTATATGTAGGTTGATTTCAAATACACTAAAGATTTTTGATAGTTTAATACAATATTGTGTTTGAAAACTTAAATCTATAAAGGTGATACGATATTTATGTACACAATATGCAAAGATACTTAAGCTATCAAACATTATTTATAAAATAAATCAAAATTTCTAGTAATTGGAAATAGAGAAATTGTAGATATTTCAATCTTAATAAATAAGTAAAGACTGGCTAAGTTGTATCAAACAACCTTTGGACCCTTAATGGTAAATATCAAAAAAAATATCAATTTTTTTTATTATTAATCAGTAATCATACTGTTAATTTTTAATCACATTAACAGTAGATACATATTATAATTGAAAATATCAGTTTACCTCCATGTTACGTGGATTATCAGTTTCGGAGTTTATAATGCTATTTAGTTTATTATCGTGGATTGGTTGGGAACAGTCAATACGGCAATGGACATACACATTTGATCCATTACTGTAATGATCTTAAACGGCCCGTTCCAATAGGATATGGACATAAGAACTTCTTGCAGACTTAGCACAAGAGACAAGTTGTTAGGTGAACTTAACCCATTTTCGCCGAAAACGGACATAACCACTTCTGGTTGTCAACCCTCTATATATACAATATACAATATGTAATAGCCGAAATCCGTCTGTCTGTCTGTCTGCTGATAACGCTCGTTGAGGAAAAATAATTAAAAAACCAGAAAGAGTGGGGGATCGAACCCAGGGCCCCAGGCTCGAGAGGACAAAACCTAATGCTCACACTAATGCTATCCGCTATCGCCCTTGGCCAATTAAGTCCTTTTTTTTTTTAAACATTACCTATAAAGGAATCGTGACTCTGCTAATAATACATAGATGACGCTATAAAAACTATTTTTGTTTTTTGATTTTTACAAAATCACTTGCAAAATTATAATTATTATATATATAATAATTAATAATTATAATATAAATAGTAAAGTAAAAAAAATATATTTTATCAATTTGGGATTCGTTGTATTATAACGCGCCATAGATGGCGCATTGTTGCATATACATATGCTATACTATAGACAACTATAAAAACTATTAAATTTAATATATAATTTTCCAGTACGGGTTATGAGAACGCTCCGTGGATATTCAACGGGCTAACACTAGTATATGTACAATATTTTTACAATTACAAACAACCATACTGTAAAAAATGGAGAAAATATCTCAAACATGAATACTGGCAGGCAAGGGCCTAAGGGTTCGTGCTACAGCATTTTCAAATGATGAAAATATACAAAAATAATATATAATTAGTTGATAATATACAATAATAATATATAATTAGTTGATAATATGATTTTTATGGTTAAAACATATGTTGTGTAGTAAAAAATTGTGATTACAATTTGGTATACTTGTGTAGGTATACATATGTAATGCATATATTATTTTTTATTTTTATATAAATTAAATAGACTTACTGAAATATTTATGCGTTCTAGATGATTCTTTATGTTCCTTCATCGTATGAATTTTTTTTTTCGGTGGCAAGAATAGGAATTACAAGTCTTATTCCGACAACAGCACTGAGCCTACTAAGAGTTAAATATGTACAACAGCAATATGGCAAACTAGGTTAATTGGACCTATACCAAACAAACGTTTAATTAAAAATATCATCTCTTCATACGTTAAATTAACTGTTTCAATGGCAAAACCATTTCTTCAATAGATACATATACATATGTATATAAATAAAGATAAATTAAGTCAGAAAACGTGTGAGGCCGTAATGTATCTAATCACCCATGCTTTTTAATCTCTATGTTGGTAAAGCATTCAACGCAACAGTATCTGGACTTGACAAGGGCATCAAAATAAATGGAATCATATAAACAATATTGGATATGCCGATCGTACTTCTATTTTAGCTGATAAAATAAAAGACCTACAATATCTTTTGAATTGTATAATATCTGAAAACGATAAAATTGGTCTCAAAATCAACATCAACTAAACTAAAATGTGTATCAGTAGAGAAGATATTAATAACTCCCATATTTACATTGATGGAGAAGAAGTTGAAAGGGTAAATAAATACATTTAAATACTTGGGCTGCTTAATAAACAATAAATGGGATCCCGAAAAAGGAATCACATGTAGAATTGAACAAGCCAAATATGTATTCAATAAAATGAGACAACTTTTCAATCCTCTCAATTGATAAATTGACACAGAATGATAAAATGTTGTGTGGCCTCTGCTTCTATACGGAATGGAGGCTTGGATTCTTTAAGTAACGTCTATAAATAAAATCGAAGCTTTCGAGATGTGGACACTGTGTCGCAAGTTTCGTGTATCTTGGATGGATCGTATTAGTAATGCAGAACTTTTAAAAAGGGCTGGTTTATAGTCAGGAATTATTCAGCACAACCAAAAAAGAAAAAATTAGCCTATTTTGGTTACACAATAAGGGGAGAAAGATACTTGTTCCAGAGACTAACTTTACTGGTTAATTTGACTAACTTTACTACAGCATTTTTTTATTATTATTTATTATATGTATATGGATGGCAAGGATTGTACTCTCCTTGCCATCTGGAATACAAATTATTTTATGTATTTACTTTCTCATTGTACTCCATTTTACAATTTGCACAGTATGGCTCACCCAGTGTATGATGTGTGTTTAGATTATGCTATGAACTCTTGTTATGATGTTACATCACATTAATTTTAATAGAATTCTGTCCACGAATGTCCTTGTATGAGGTACGGAAATCAGTTTTCATTTATGATTCATTGAGTGTGTGGTTAAATAAATAAAGCATTATAAACATACTCATTCTCTTTATTGAGGCACTTTCCATTTCTTTCTATTTTCATTCACAATAACAATATTTTCACAAATCAAGTTTTTACGCTGAAACAGTGACACAACTACAGGTTCGGAGCGCGAAGTAGTTATTACCTTGATTCTTTCCCATTTCTATGTTTACTATGTATTTTTGATAAATAGAATTCCAAATTCGATGTCTCACACCGAAACTTCAACATCAACTACTTCAGCTGCTTCCAAGTACATAGTTGTGACAATGCTAAAATTTGAAGTTTATATGCTTTGTATTGTAGCACCGAAGAGATATACATTTTATTTGTACTTAAGACACTTTCACAAGTTCAGGTGCAGACTGGCATTTTTATTTAAATCAACATATATTGAACAGATAGTAGTGAGGTCGTGTAGTGTTTTACAGCCAATCGTTAACCAGAACTGCTACTTTACATACATTAAGATATTCAAAGGTGAGAAATACAAATAATCACTATCCAATATAGCTCTTTTATTTATATGTATATAAAATAAACTCCATTCATCGTCTGAGTAAAAAAAAATTCATAATTTTTCTTACAAAATCCCATGAACATTCATAGTAATGACCATACATTTAAAACATTCTGTCCTTATTTAAATTAATAATCTTGTACTAATATAAAAGTAATACTGTCCTAAAAATAAATTATTGAATTAAATCTCGTAAATTGATGAAACTAAAAAAAAAACAAAGTCAACTTTAGACAAATGCTAAAAACATAATACAAATACTGCAATAAACAGATGTGAGCTATTTAAAGAAAACTGAATTTATAATAAACACACTTAAAAATAAGCAAATTATTAAAAAAAAGAACACAAATTTAACATTGTAATTACACAAAAAATTGCAATTTATCCAAATACAAATAAATTAAAGCTAAATTTTGATTTTTTTTCAAACGAGAAATTTTCAAACAATGTGAATTTTTTGCATAACCACATTCAATTTTTTTGCATAAACACATAATTGAATAAATTTATCAAATTTTTATAAACAATGCCAGTTGGATTATTGATCATTCAGCGAGTATATGTTGAATAATAAACATAATCATTCTGTTAATATTAAATAAGAAATCATAGTTACCAAATTGTTGTTTATAAGAACAATCGACTTAAAAAGTACAGCAGTTATTAGAAACATTTCGAGATAACATCATAAATTATTGCATTTACTGTTTCATATACATATGTAGGTACGTAAAAAAGTATTAAAAATATTTTGTTGTAGATTGACAATTGAAGAAATTGAGATTACAAAAAATGGACAAAATTTTCGAAAAATATAATTAAATTTGAACAACTGCAGTCTTTAGTCATTGACTTTTTAATATTTAAATTTATATGCAATGACTAGGTAACAAAAATAATTACGTATGTATTTACCTTTATTTATTATTATACTGTGACTATTTAACATGGCATTGTAAAATCGAATCCCAAAGTTGAAACCTACGTCTACGTAAAAAATCTTCATCTTTAAATTTTGGCAGTATCGTGTAGATTTAAAAATTTACAACCATATTTAACCTAGACTAATTTTATTATTGTTGTTTATTAAAATTACAGCTCTCTCAAACACGAAGTTTCCCCTGCACTCAACGATTAACATAAACCAATGTCTACATTTGTTTATAAACAAAAAGAATAACATTTCACTTATGGGTCAAGATTGGGATGTATCTTCATACTTAAAAATACCCGAGCATTAGAATGAATTGCAACCTACATAAAACAGACAGCACACATTTTCTTTTGTATGAAAAAATACAATTTCAATTTTTATATAGTTGGATTTCTTTTTGCTATGTACAAATGTTGCCTTATGTTACTAAAACAATGGAATAATTTGTACAGCTTAATATGTAAAATGGATGGCAATCACAAAATAAATAAGAAAAAAACGAAAGCAGGTTTAATTTGATTTTGTAACCGGTCCCTTAAATATACAAGTGATATGTATATCTGACAAATATGATATGTATAAAATATTTTTTTATATATACATTTAAAAAACACGAGCTGTATAAGTATCCCAAAAATTATATCTCTACTTAGTTCATACATAGTTATATGATTTTTCGCATATCGGGAAGATGACCATATAAAAAATAAGTTTATACGTTCAAAAAATCAAGCAATTCAATCAATCGAATGATCACTACGAAGGTAAACGCTTGACGATGTTGAGCTCTTTAGTACATGAATATGAGAAGAGAACTGAATCAGCCCGATGCTAATCGATCATCAGCTCAAAGTGAACAGATCCTAATCGGTCGTGACGATCGTGCTTGATGTTACGGGCCCAAGCTTTGCACTCGATGTTAATCAAAACTCCAGCTGTAAAAAAAAATATCGATTACTTTACCTATCCATACGACCAAACAATCAATATTCATCGGGACTACTCAGGTTGCAGGTATGTATTAGTATTACATTAAGTATTTTAGAAATAGCAAATGGGTTCAGCAAAAACTTCTTACAGGTACAGAAAACGACAATCAACTGTATGACTTTAGAGGAAAGGTGATCCTAAGTTCAGTGCGTATAAAATGGACAATTTCGATGAATTCCTTAATTGAATAATGTGTGGTCAAAATAAAATTGCTTACTTTTAGGTCGTTCCAAATGAATGGCAATGAGTGGACTCAAATAACCTTCAGAATTTTCATAAGGATAATAATATCCGGGAAAACCTCGTGTTGGATAGTATTTAACGGGTCCGATATTTTCAACATCAGCTGGATTTTCACCTTCGCATGATATCCATATAGTGTTTAACTAAAAATATTAATGATAGTTAAAATAATAAATAAATTTAAATAATATGTGCATAAAATGTATGTATATAGAATATAATTACTTCGGCAGTGTTATTTATATGACTAATATACTCCTGTAAGTCATTTGGCATTCCCGTTGGCAAATCACGTGTATTGTTATAATATTCCGGTATCCATCCATAAATTTTATTTAGCTTAAGGAAGATGCAAGGGGAAGACTTGTGATAGTTGAAGAAGTTTTCTCTTGTGCAAGGTGACCAACTTTTCACATCGACGTTGCATACCTTACCGCTAGGAGGAAGATTGTCGTACCGACAGGAATAAATTGTTTCACCCTTACCAGGCGCAGAACCAGGAGTTTCATAAACTAAAAAAATAAATAAAATATAAAATAAATAAAATATAAAATGAATAAATACAATGTGAAACATTATAAATTTTATAAGTAGTGCTTTATATTACTATCTAAGAACTTCTCTAATGAATCGATCCAGTATTGGTAGTTCTTTTTCTCATTGTTATCCTTCGTCACTTTGAACCAAATGAGAGTACTTTCTGCCTGGTCTTCTGGTGGTAAGGGTCGGAAACCGAGTCCAGGATTTACACCGATAATACTTTTATCCAGTTGCCATGTCGGAGTTCTAGGATCCAAAGTTTGGAAAAACACCCACATGCATACTGCCACTAGAGCAGCTAGCACACCATAGAAGATAGTGTAGAAAAGGCATATTTTGGCTGAAAAGAAATTAAAAAAAAATCGTAAGTTATTGAATCGACAAAAAGTTTATTAAATATAGCTTCTAAAATGAAACTTGTTTCTTTAAATTTCTGAGAATTTTCTCTAAAAAAAAAAAATCATTTATATACGACTATACACTATGAAAATAGTACAATGGATACATTTTTAGACTACAATATTGACTTGTGTATTTGCAATACATCAGAATAATATAGCAGGTAATTTATGCATCATAGGCGATGGCTAGTAAACGCTATTCACATACATATGTATGTATGTATGTATGTTATGCGTCAAATGCTTGAATATACTAAATATTGCAACGATCAGCAGTTTCATTATAAATATTCAATTATAATTTATTCCAAATTTGTAAAATTTTAAAGTATTTTTTATGGAGAATGTAAAAAGAATTGAAATATTTTGTTGAATATTTACAACATCTTTAACACTGCAGTAAAAATCAGAAATATAATATACATGCTACATTATCAATAATTTTGAAGTATAAACCGCAAAAGTAGATTAAATTCTGTAGGTAAGTTCTGCTTTTGTTAAAAACACCATAATGTTTTTGATGTACATACAGCAAAAATACTTTTAATGTAGGTAACAAAATATTAGTCGGCATTGTGAAATGAAATACTTAGGCCAAGGGCCAATTTTGAATCGCTAATAATAACATATGCTCTTTACAGGATGTCCTGTTTATAATTCGGAACAAAAATGTTTAATGCAACACGTAAAAACAAGGTTGCTGTTGAAAATGCAAGAAATTTCATATGAAAAGTAAACGCTTGACGGTCACAAGTGTTTCATTACAATTGAGAAATTCGTTGCATTGCATTGGTTTGAAGTGGTGCAACTATGAACACCATACATTATCCGCATCAGTAACTTGCATTATAAAATATTAGTTTGCACCTATTGCAGATAGTTTCAATCGGTAGGAGTTTGGATATTATAATGATTGGAACTTGAACATGTGCTGAAATAGCTCTGTAAAGGAAGACATCGAGCATCGGCAGGTTTTTCCCAGAAGGAATTTATAAATTTGGCGATGAAGTGTGTTATCGGTGTGGCACTCTCGTAACAACCACAACACAAGTCCCCCGCGACTATGCTATTTAAGACTTTTGAACGAAATGACAAAGTTCGGACTTGGTGGTTTGCTAGCCGCAGACTACCACTCCAAGAATAGCTGGCTGCTCTTGGCAAACGCCTCTGACGAGACGGTCCATGGTGCCAATGTTGTGCCAACGCCAATTTTATAACCGAATCTCGCCGAATGCCAGACCCACCCTACTCCCGTGTGACACGATTTACGTGCTACCGTCATTGACGATGGACTGGTGGACTCACGCAACGTCAATACCGGGAAATAACTCACCGACAGCTGAAGCCGAGCATTTATAACTTGAACCTTATAACAATGAATGGAATCATACGACATATAATAATAGTTTCAGGAAGACATGATAACCCATGGGTAAATGAAACCAAATAACTAACTGTAAGGTTCAATAAAATGATTTTGCTTTAAAGAACTATTGTAAATCGTCTAGAGTTTATTGAAATAACTACAGCAATGCCTGTTGAAAATCAATGGCTGTCTTTTAGTAATTATAATAGTTGCAACTTTTGTCTACCAGAATAAAATTTAATAGAAAAATAATAATTCATATATTTAATAAAAGAAGTGTGTGGAGCGTTCCCAACGGCAAACAGATTTAAGGTTTTTATGTAAACCGAAGGAAGAAATTTAATTAGAACATGATTTATAAGAATGAGGACGAATTTACTCTTGGTAAGGTTTCTTGTTCCAGCTCTATACTGCCGTCCTAAGCCCACTTAACGTAACTGACAAAAATTACGAAAATGAGTTAGATGTGTTTTAGTGTTTTGTTATGGGAGTGTATTCTTGCGATATTTCATATCAAAATTAATGTATCTTCACCCAAAAGTGACTTTTTTAAGCTATTAAATCTAACGTATCTGCATGTGCAGAGAAATAGTATCACCAATACTTAGCGAAAATAACGTATCCAATATTTACTTCGGTCACTACTTTATCATGAAAGATTGAAAATACTGAATCTCTCCACATTGGAGACGAGGAGATTAAAAGGTGATTTAATTGAAGTATTCAAAATAATAAATAATCATTATTCATGTGAAATGACCAACTTCATTATGTTCAATGAGAACCCTCATCTAAGAGGTCATACTCTTAGACTCAGAAAAGAAAAATCAAATAAGATTATTAGAGATTCATTCTTTTCAAATAGAGTGGTTGAAGTTTGGAATAGTCATATGTATACATTAATAATGAATAATGAAGTGACGTAACTACTAAAGTATTCATTTTTTTTTAATTTTTCCTTAGAATTATCAAAACACAATAGAAAATAACCTCATGCACTCTAAAAAAAAAAGTAAATAAATCAGTAATATATGAAGAAAAACACAAATTTAGAATAACACTTTCAAGTCCATTTATCTCGATATTGTTGTTTTGTCAGTTACGTTAAGTGGGCTTAGGACGGCAGCATAGTGTTACTTTGCCGTGGTTGGGTTTATATGTAGTTTCAAAATTACAGTTTTCTACCTAACAGATGCATAATATCATGAGAAAATCTTAGAACTAGTTATTGATTAGCATATTTAGAACAAATTTCTTTTAAAAAACTTCCGTGAAATTAATTTAATTTTTTATTCATTGTGAAAAAACTTCTTCCAACTTTAAGTAACATATTTTTTGATTAATGAAACATGCCATAGGTGCATGTTATACGTTCAAAACAATCGTTTTTTTTTTATCATCTATTCATAAATACATTTTAGGTTTAACCAACGGGTCGATAAAAGCGACAAAAAAAAACCATTCGCATGAGATGAGCTGCTAATTTTTTTCCTTATTTGCAATTCGAGATAAATCAAAACCGCTACATAGTTGAAACTTGCTCTGCCAAAGGCAATATGTGCTACAGCGCAGTCTTGACACAAAAAAGTTGCAGCGGATCCTCCATGGTCGACGTTCAACAAATTGTGTATGGCTGTCGGATCACAACATCGACGAAGAAACCAAATAAACGCTTCTCATACTAATTGTGCAAATATCTCTTATGAATTTCGACTGTTAGTTGAAATGTCGACCTTGAATGAGAGCTTGAAACCATGCAAAAAAATCACACTTGGCTTTAGTCCCGACTTCCCATATGTGTCACTTTGACCGTTAAAAATGATTATGCAGGAATGAACGAAGAAACAAGTTCAAAATGTTTAATCATTTAAAAAAATTACCAAAATACCAACTTATTTGAATGTGGTATTGAGAATGTAATGATAGATAAGTTTCAATATTATTTTATTTTGGGTACTTATTCTAACTATGTATTTACAAGATATACAATATATATTATAAAGAACTAGAGTATTGCTCGTTGACAATCAATTTTCAATGACACAAGTGTGTCGTGCGTAGATATTCCTGTAACAAAAGTTCAAGTGTTCTGTACGGATAAGTACAAACCAACAGACTTAAGGCAGTTGTAGTTATATGTACATATACATATACATATGTATAGGTATGTAATAGAATAGGTTTTTGAATACTACATAAATTGTGTAATGACGAACTTGGCCATACAAAATCAATTTTAAGAAATCCATGCGAGGCAAATATCGTATAATTTAGATTTTTAGAACATCTAGAATATTGATAATGTTTTTAAGGTGGGGTATACTTATTATACAATAGAGATTAAGCTACGATTTTATTACACAATCTACATAAGTAGAAGACCTTGCTTATGTAAAATATCAATAAATTTATTCAAAAATACTGAATTTGGTTACATGTGCGACATGCTCAAGTGCTTCGTCATTTATTTGTATATAAACATTGACGACCTTCTATTGACCCATTTTTTAATCGAGTTAGTAAAGTATATTATACCTAACTAATGCGATTAGAGAACGGTCAAACCGTTTGTTTTATTTTTTTTCATTTAAAAATTAGATCAAAATTAGCAATCGAAGACGAAGATTTATGCAAATGACAACGTTTCAACGGAAGATTCACCACGGATCGTATGCTAAATATTTCATGTTTAAAAATTCAACTGCAGAGTCTTGATGTTGATTCAGTACGCGTTACGTCTTGTTGGCGAAACTTTGAATATTCAAAGAGAACGATTGATTATACGGTTGATTATTTATTATAGTCTTCCAGCAGTGTTCCTTTAAGAGTTTCCTACGAGTTCATATATTATTATGTTCGAATTTGACACTCATTTTCGACGATTTCATACTTCAAAGTCTACTGGCCAAAGTTCACCGTCGAGACAAATATTCCATAGATACAAATGACATGTACGCTTTCTTCCATTGTGTTTTGCACGTATTGTGCCACGGCGAATACTCGTATAAAGTGTAAGTACTCATAGGAATATCTAATTTGTATGAGGTACCAATGTGTTAGATGCAAAACAGACGTTTTCCACAGACCAGACTTGAATTTGCAAGAATAATTTCACAATTCGAATCGGATGACATTTATTGAATTCGAGAATGGGTTTCAAGTGTGCAGTGTTAACTGCACTGCGATACGTTTATCTAAGATTGATGTTTTAGTTTCGAATTACAGGTAAACTGCCATTGTTCTCCGGAACAATCGCAAGCCCGATATGCTTTAATATCCTCTACCATACACGCTTTTCGATTTTTCTTTTTCTTTATTCGTTATTTTTGTTCGGAACTGAACTGGAAAGTTTCAAGAGGACAGAGATTAAGTATTCCAGAATTTTAACAGTGACACCGGTTGCCCTACATTCGAAGTTTAAATATAGAGCAAGCAGACTGACGTAGTTTCTACTGACGTACTGACCGTATCTCCCTTGAGAACTAAATCTATAATGCTTCTAGCAATATATTAGGCTGTTCAAAATTAAAAAAAAAATCAAAATTTGATTTAAAAACAGATATGACATGTTAAGACGACATAAATCAGACGAATCGTCTAAATACAAAACATATTATGTAGTTATTCACCACGATAAATAATTTGATGGATAGATGTTTACATTGTTTAATCATTGCCACGAAAGAGAATGATAAATTCCATTAAAATGAACATTGATTGATCAATTTACATAGTCATAAAGAAACTTACACGAGGAAAATTATAGATGAGATCAAAATACTCAAAGGTAGGACAGTGCTAATGTGCCAAGTTTCAGTCGAAAATATCAAAAACGTACGTAATCACGAGCGAATTCGATCAAGCTTGACATTATTATAAATCTCTTACTGCTCATCATCAAGACCGTTCAAATTAATCGAAACATCTGCTCCGTATTAATTTCCAAAATACCAAGAATGAACGCGTGCAGAAATTTCAGGGAATTCTGATCATTTATTTATGGTATATTCAATCAAAAAGTTTCATGATACATCAGTGTTTATCGTTTGCGATTCTCAATTTAAAGCGATTAGTGATTTGACTGGTTTTTATAATGGATCTGAGCGACTAGAACTGGACTGGTTTATAAATATAAAAAAAATATATAGAACTTGGCATAAATTCCATTCGTTCAGGTCAAATTCACGATTAGGTATGAATATAAACCACAATTTTCCCTTAAGATATTATCACTCATCAAATAAAATAATAAAAATTTGAGAAATTGCACAATAGGCTTTGAGTCACAGCGTAAGACTGAATCATCATATTGTGATAATTAACGACAATTTGTTTGACGATCTAAAATATACACAACTACATATGTATGTATTTTGCGCACATACGGCAATAAAATTATATTCAAATATTAATATAGGTACATACAATGTTAAAAAAATTTAAAATTAAATTATTAATGTACATATTTAAAATTATAATTATGTTTGAATATGCGGCATAATTGACAGTGCCAGTTTTGCGCAAGCTGCAATTTATCGCAATATACAACGCGTTAACTGCATTTCGCTTTGAAACACTCATTAAAGATTATTTTTATTCCCGAGTGCGATACAGTGGCGTAACTAATCCAGAACATTTACCATTCGAAGGAGTTTATGAATTACGAAAGTATTTACATACAATCAGGCTGCGGCCTCAAACCCGAAATGGTGAGTGGGTGAGAAATGGTTTTTGTTTATGTACATATGTACTTGAATATATGGCAATTACATCTACGAATAATATGTACATATCCTAAAATTCCTAAAGTCAAGAAACTTAATAACAAAATCAGAGTAGATTCAAACTGTTCTATTTTAGGGTAGACAATGGTTAGGTGATCTACTCAATATTACTGAAACGTACTATAAATATATCAGACCAATTCCATTAACAGACATTGTTTTATTAAAACACTGGAACCTATAGTTAGTTCATTCAAAATAATTTGTCTCATACGGTAATCAAACAATTATTTTCAATTGTGACAAAGAATTGCATATTTTATAAGCAATGGGTGGGTACTTTAAGGAAAAATAAGATAACAAAATTATCACGTACGTTCGCGGGAAACCTTCAAGCTATAATTTCACATTTTCTATGAAAATTTAAATGAACCGGTAAGTTTGTGTTATATACGTGCTGTTCGAATTCAATGAAAAATGTAAACGAAAGTTGAGTAAGTAAAAAAAGAACCGTGGGTATGAGTTTTTATGGAGAAAATCGATCTGTCTAATGAAACTGCACTGGTTGCCAACTTTGAGGAAAATTTCACAATAAAATATATTCAATATAAAGTTAAGAATATTCCTTACTTAATGAGAAAATATTGCTTTTACACCGAATTTACACATCTCATGCCAATTCGTAAGCGAAAATCAATCAAAACACATTAATTTGCTTATAAAACAATGATTATTTTTCAATTTAAAGGTCCAAACCAATGTTCGGCATAAACCATTTAGAGCAGAATTATAAAGCCGACATTCCATTTGCAATAAAACTCGAGTTCATTTCTTATCTTCTCCAACATATTTATACTTTAAACGCGGAACGTTTCCATGGCAGACTGCCAAATAATAGTTTACAATAAAGCTAAGAATGCGTAAAAGTCAAATACAACGAATTGCAGACGCCGGCATTGCAGTTTAGCGTAAAAAGGTTAAACATAGCTGCAAACGAATTTTACGATCACTTGCTGATTCACGACGAGAATTCGGAAAATACTAGTGAAACAATCGCTCTCAGCGTCATGTCAAACACGTTAACTGCCGGCGTGAAACGACTTACAGATTTTAGCACAACAGTGATAATACATACATATATATGCCTTGGAAGAAGTGCACCGACCCAAAATAGTGCATGTGCATTCATTTATTTATTTACACGTTTGTATTGACCTTCATACGCATTCGATACTTTGCGATAAGCACGTGTGAAAGTAATGCGAACGTGGGCGAAAATAACACCCACTCTTATGGGTTAATCAGCGAACCAACAAACCAGTGAATCGTTCTGGAATGTGTATTCTATGCTGGGATACGTTTTTGGAATTTTACTGCATCCGAATAATTTTGAAGAATGGAATCACTCACTGTTCTGGAGTAAAATATTTATATATTATATGTATATATTCACTGATTAACCCATAAAGGCGCGAACACACCGAAGCGAAATCGCTTGAGAAAATTTTCGCCTCTATCATCGTCCCATTCGCATTGGTGCGAATCAACGACGATAGAGCGCGAAAGTTTTAGCAAGCGATTTCGCTTATGTGTGTTCGGGCCTTAAGAGTGGGTGTTATTTTCGCCCATGGTCGCATTACTTTCACACGTGCTTATCGTTATATTATATATATTAGTGTAAGCGTCTGGCTGCCTGCCTGGGTCATTGCGGTCACGCTAGCATTGCCAACACAACAAATAATTTTTTTAATGGTGTGTTGGCAACAAGTCGATATCTGTCAAAACTGGTTCAAGTCGACAAAGCGATTTTATGGCCATACAATCATAAACCCATTCAATCAACGGTATACTATACAATTGTTTCACGTACTATCAAACGGGATATGGGCTGTACTGTCATTGTACAAACCAGCGCACACGGGTGAAAGTTGGGGGGGAGTTAGAATCCACCGTCATATGATTGGCAAACCAGCTAGTAATAAAATTATTTACTCAAAGTCGATAACATCCACATACAAATTCGAATAAAAACATACAAGTAACCTATTGATATATATGTATATATAGTAGCGCAAGAATCTGCCTGAATGATCGACCGGCTGTGTAGCTTCACGCTACATAAACTCACTCAGTCTCACATACACACACGACACGGGTTGCTAACCACCCGACGACACTGTCGACGGGCAGGTACTAGTTTTAAATAAAAACTATCATTAATACGTAAAATAAAAAAAAAGTCCAATAAAAAAGAAACACTAATTTTGATTATGCAAAAATTATTGACGCACAAGACTGGTTTCATCAAAAAATGTTCGAATTTGCATTTGATTGTTTTCGAGAAAAATATTTTGTAAAATAAAAATATGTGAATTAAAAATTATTCGGATTTGAACGTGTTTATTTAGTATAGGTACATGAAGCTAAGACATCTGTCATTTGCATACTTCTCGGAATAACATTACGAAGAACGTTAAGTGAATTCCGATACAACTTATACTTTGTAGATATGCAAGTCAGCAAGTACATACATATTTGGAATGTATTCGAAATATTTTCGTTACTCGGTGTAAACGACCCACAACAATAATAATAATAATTATTATTTCTATTCAAGTAGTGGCGTGTTTATTCAATTGAATACATGCAGGTGCAACGGTTACACCGAAAAAACCCTAGGGTGGATATTATATTGTTTGTTGCACTTGCTTTCAAAATACAAGCAGTTTCTCAAATATTTGGAAGCAATAAAAAATTTGAAATGTCAGCACACGCTTTGAAGTGTAATTTGCGATGTAAAAAAATTCTCTTCAAAGCATTTTTTTCTATGATAGTAAGCAATGAAGCTTTGTACACAGCAGATGTATTGCGAAATGTAAACACACATACTCTGCACATGCATTCTCAACAATTGCACGTTGCACAAAAAAATTAATAGCTGGAAGTAAGTTTGATGATTTATCAAATTTAGGCAACCCTCCTATGGCGTGTTGTTTCTTACTCAACATAATAAAAAGGTGGGGTCGATATTGATTACTATGTCTAGACACGAATAGTGGTCTATCGCAAGTTTTTGAATTCAAAGTAAATATGTGTGGCGTTCAATTTAAAATTTGTACTAATTTACGTACAAGTTATGTACGTCAATTAACATATCCGCAAAATGTAACTGGACGCTTGCGGTAACACAAATGTGTCAACCGAAGAACACGTGGTACACAACAGGAAAATACCATACTGACAGGGTTGTCGGATGTATCAAATTTTATAAAAAATTTACAGAGATAAAATAAAAAAAAAAAAAAAAACTAAAAGAAGTTTTTTGACACCATAAAAGATCAATGCATCAAATTTAAAGTTCGCGTGGAATTGTAAATGCAACATTTAGCACAAAAAAGTATGCCAATTTTATTGTATGACGAATTATACCTCAATAACATATTGATATGTTAAAGTGGAATTATTGGTTTTGGGATCAAAGTTTGAAATTTTTTTGATACGAGTGAGAGCTCTTTTACCAAATGACCGTAATATGTGTATCTGCATTAAAATTAAAATTATGATTTTGATGGCAGTTTACTCTTACATCACATGCGGTTTTCATCATCATTCTTCAACTGTTAAATAATATTCATACAGTAAAATTAAAACAGCGCGTTTTAGATACATGTATATACAAATTGTTTCACCGAAAAATTTTACCCGGAATCGTGCTGAATAAACTTTCGCAGACAGAGTTGAAAAACGTTTACGTATTCCATAAATATATATAAACACACAGCAGACAATAATAATAATTTGCGTACGAAATCGTCGAAACCGCTAATTCATTATGCATGTTCAACAACAAGTACAACAGCGACACGCCAATTAAAATTTGACATTTCGCAAAACGTTCCAATACACAACCGAAATATACAAACATATTTAACAACCGTTGAAATGAACAACGATGCATTGTGGTAACAATGACTACAAAGGTATGATTCACGAACGTGCTCGGTAACTAATAATAAGAAGGGTTAAGTGGCAACCCTAATTATCCTTCGCAACGTTGCATTCGCAAGAAATTAATATAAATAAAAATAATAATAATGAACGCGTAAGGAGGCATAATAGTTTTAGTACGCTAAGTTTAAGTTCGCGCGCGTAAAACGCAAAGGCGTACCGCGATGACAAATAAAATTGAAAAAATTAAATAAAATTGATTCATTAGATAACTTTGCACAGTCGAATGATCGTCTTTAGCACGTGTGTCTCTAGAGCGCGTCAAGGCCTCCGGTTTTATTTGCGGACATTTCATTGGAGTCGAAATATTCGGGACGAGAATAATCGTACGGACGGGTGTATTTATATAATGCCTGGTATAAAATTATACAATTTTCATTGTTTTTCGCCGATCTTTTGTTGTGGCGCGGTTCGTTGCGATGCACGCACGTGAATCGATTGGAAACAACGCGACGAAACGGACCGCGCCCACCTCCGAACGCGCGAACAACACCTTTTGAGGTGTAAAATACCACTGGTTGTTTACGTTTTTACCTGCCACGCCCGTCTTTGACAGTTTGGCGTCGTTTGGCAAAAGATTTTACGGATAGTGTGTGTAACACACTCTCGATAGGGAGAAACTGGCACGAGTGCGGAACCTGTTCTTCCTCAGGTCTTTCGAGAGTCACAGGTAGACGGAACGCTTACCCCAGCTAGAGCCGGTTCTGCCTAGGACTTTTCCAGTGTCTCCGTCATAGACGAACTTCAAGAATGGCACATTTTCTGCCTTCTTGTATGCCACAAACTCTAGTGGTGGGTCGATCGGCTTCGACATGACTGGCGACCGAAAACCCAGCAAACGGTCGCTCAGCGCCCCCCCCGCGAGACCAAACAGCACCAACCAGAAGCGAACTGACGACTGGCACTTGGCAGTTGGCACACAAGCAATATGCTTTCGACGTTGTCCAACCGGCCGCTTCAAAGCTGACGTTGACTCAACAAGTCGAGAGCCACAGCCTATGGTTGCTGGTGGTAGTGGTGGTTGGTAGTGGGGGAGACAAGGCGCTCTTTTCAAAACGACCGCAATATCAACGCTTGGATTGTTAAAATTGCATTTGCATAATAGCAGTACAAATAATGGCTAATAGTGTTGTATCGATCGTTGAAAGAATCCCGGTTGAATCTAACTTAAGACTAAGCGTAGATAGGTGGTAGTTGGGCGCTTCAGTTTCAGTATGTTGATCAATCTTGAAATTAAGTCATAAATCATTGGTCCGGTGTAAAATCTACACCTACATATATAGCCAAAAACATTTTCGCAAAATGACTAAATATCGCGTCCTCGGAGCACACAGGTGACATGTCCATGATTTTGCGAAAATAAATTATGAATGTTCTTCTTTAATTAGTCGGGTGGCACATTAGCATCTCATTTGGCATCACAAAGTGCAAAAGTTCTACTAATATTCTTGGAGCACACTAGTGACAAGTCTTGACTTTTTGCATGCAATTTGAAATATTTACACGTGTAAATAAAACAACAATGAAATAGCACACAGTTTTATATAAAATTCCCCTGAATTATGATGACCAGTTCAAACTTTAAAACTGCTGCCCTGAACAATTTAGTTATGTCTATAAATCAACGATATGTAGTCAACGTTCACCCTTTACGTTTTCACCTTTCCATTCAATTTATTGATTTCTCTATTTGTGATTCATTTATCAGTGTTTCTCAATGTTTCTGACTTTATGTAAGTAATGCAGTGAAAATATTTTTGTATTAAATTTGTTATGATTGATAAACTTAACACCATAATATCCATAGTTTATTGAATATTTAAAAATTAACAATTGAACATAGGTTGAAAAATAAGAGAAGTAGAACATTTTAAAAAAATAGTCAGAAAGAAATGACAGAACAAGTAGAAAAATTCGTGTGGCCAACCCATTACTTTATCCATATATTTGAGGAATACAAAGAGCAACGAAAAAAATTTTGAAACTTGAAAAGTCGAGAAATTTTGCTCGAGCTGGAGAATATTGCCTCGAACATAGCGAGCAACGAACGAAAGCATCATAATATGTAACACGATAAACCGTTACTTCTACTATACCGATTTTGATGAGTTTTTTTTTTTAACTCACCATTATAATAATTCAAATTTTTTAATATTATGAAGATTGAAAATATATAAAGGGTCGAAAAAAATCGTGCAAGAGTAAACTACCACTTCCGGTGGGCGGATTTTGATTAAAGGTTTGTTTGGTAAGAGTTGGTAAGGTTACCAACTCTTAAATTGTATATGGAAATTATAAATATAAATTTTCAGCTTGATCGGTTAAGTAGTTTCGGAAATATTGTGTGGAAACAGGATTTTTGACTTTTCTACAAAAAAAAAACCCAACTTCCTTGATTGACTGATTTTAATGATTTATTTTTTCGTAACCGGTATTGCTATAAGGATTATAATATTACAATATTATGAAGATAACAAATATGTAAAAGGCCGAAAAAAATAAAAAACGAAATCTCGTTCTAATATCTCTTACACCTTACGTGAAAATAATAGATATGAAATTTTAGCATGATAGACTGATAGTTTCGGAGAAAGAGTTAAAAATCAATAGTTAAAGTACTACTTCCGGTTGGAAAAACAAAATGTTTAAAAACTGTATTATTTTGAAGGTCGAAGGTCGAACACATACTACATATGCAAAATTTCAGCTTAATGTGTATAATAGTTTTGCTAAAAAAATCTTCCAAAGATTACACAAAAATTAGGTGATTTTCCAAGGGAAGTACCACTTCCGGTTGACGAAAAATTTTGAAAGCCGTATGGATTGTAATAGCCGGCAAAAAACATATAAATATGAAGTTTCAGTGTAATAGGATAAACGTTTTTGAGTTGTTAGGATTCTACAGACAGACACACAGTCATACAGACATTTTCCAGAAATCATGAAAACGTGATCAGGGGAATGGGGATGATACCCGATACAAATCAGTCAAAATCTTAAGATCGAATTTCTGTACGATCACAATATTTTATCCGATTAGGATAAAGTAAAAATTAGTGAAAAAGGTGCGCCGCTTCGCGGCGCCCCTCAAGTCTCGGCGCCCCCCCGCATTGCGGGGTCTGCAGGCGCGGTCGCTACAGCACTGATAAGAAATCATTGTACGATACTGTATACCTTATCGATAAGCTTTATAATATTTCTTTACATTATTATACTTCTGTTGACATATTGATATAAAAATGGATAAGGATTGAGATTGAGATGCACTGCAAATACCTACACAGCGGGTAAACCAATTAGAGTGAAAATTTAATTTGCGCGAAGCAGCCTTGATTTATAGAAAGTGTAACTAAAACGCAATAATTTCGATATCGTATAAATGTCAACAAATCAATAAAATGTACACCTGCGACTTTTTGGCAAAATATATCTACCTACATGTAATATTTTGACAATATAAATTTTTTGTGAAATTGATCACAATGAACGGAATAATATGAATCATGAAATAAACCGTAGGTCATGGTCAATTTGAATTTCACCATGCATTATCAGTGACAGATAAGGTTGACATTGGCTCATTGTCACTATTCTAATTCTCATCTTTACAAAAATATAAATAATAATATTTGACTAATGAACAAATTGTAAAAATAATTTGTTTCCTGACCGCAAGCACGGTGCGTAGCATCGATTGCAATAGTCAAATTTTGCACGAGTGGTTTTATCGAATAGGTTTTCAAACTATTCGAATTTATGCCTCATATTTATGTTTTTATCCATATTTTGATATAAAACTAACAATTAATATGTGTAATATATGTATAAGTAAGTTCATCTTATATAGGTTTTTGAAATTGAACAATCTACATATATTTATGTATATATGTACATACACAATTTGCAAAACAGGATGTGGTATTGAAATCTGTAACCACATTAGATCACATTTAATCATACTTATACATACTTTGTTAAATTACAAGAATGGAAAAAAACGAAGTGATTACTGATTAAGGAAAACCATAAATATTTATGTAACTATTGTTAATTTTAGAATGATAAGAAATATCGAGCGTAACATCATAACATCTAGCAACAGAATTTAGATATCTACTATGCTTATGCAGGTGGATATGAACTACTTTTCTGACACGTTTCAAGAATCCAATTCTCGTACTTCAAAATATGATCTATTAGTTATCAAGATACGTATTTAATATAAGAGGAAGATACCTAAAATCGAAGATAATCTAAAGCTCTGGATGTATGGCAACATTTTTTCGTTACACACAGTTTTATAATATTACATATGTACATATATTGAACGTTGGCACATCGGTTTACCGGTTGTTCGAACCGGTCTAACCTGCCAACGAAGAGGGGTTCGCACACCGTCGTCTTTGGCAAACCCGAGTGCCAAAATTAAACACAATATTCGACGCTTATGAATAGATCAGATGCACTATGCGATAAGTCGTGACCAGTTTCGTTTGATCTCCAAACGAACGAGCCTACAAATTTTATTTACTAATTGTCGTGTCACAGGGTCAGTTGTGTGAGTCAAAAGCACTTAATTGACCCGAGCTAAGAGTTCGGTACTCTCGGGTGCTTTAATTTCAAAAATTGATGTCTGATTTGATACACTGGATTAGATTAAATCCACAGAGCAAAGTATCAAGGCTCGTACGTCATAAAATCAACAGCAGAATAAATTGCTAATTGTGCTAACATGAAAAGTTTCTGGAAATTTACGATTCATTCATCAAACAAAGTGTCACATTTTTACCGACTTTTGAATGGTAGGTGTACGTCATAGTATTTGTATAATTGTTCACACGATTCGTTGATTAATTATTATTATATTCTAGCATACCGCAGTAATTATGCACAATATATAGCGGTGTTAGTACACGTGTTACGTATCAATTGTCAATTTATATAAACAATTCGATACGTGGATTCCTGTCAATTGTGCAATTGCATTAGCTGATTGATTGGCGATCTCGAGGTCATAAGTGTGAGACACTATTATGATAATTGTGATGTAGAAGGAATGTGATTTTTATCGAAATGGCTATATTCAATAGTGTAATTCGTCTCAGTTTATGTAAATTCATAGAAATGCAAGCAATACGATAAGAAGTGCATGTTTTGTCAAAGGTAAATATTTTATTGGAAACTCAAAGAGTACGCGATCGGTAAAATTACAAATTCCCCTTATTCACAACTATTTTTGGTAAATGTAAGTTTATTCAATGTGGATCATTAGTTTAAAATATATTGTGATTAAAAACCTACAGCACGATTTTTAATATTAACGGACTATGTACCTACTGAAAAAATAGTGTGTGCATTTATTTGACCTATAAAAGGTTGCCTACCACTGGCTTTGGATATTAATTTGTATATTAATCGTGTGCGCTAGCTACCTCGCAACAACATGGTCTTTGAAGAATTGCTCGTTTCAATGGTTATTCTATGAAAAATTATAAAATTTTATTGCATACTATTTTTACGGAGTAGTTTTACGAGTTCGTTTTTATGATAATGTCTGCCACAAGAGTGCCAATTTTTTTTCTGATATTAATTAATGTTTCAGAAAAGTTTTTATCATTATTCAACACTACGATCGAGATTATATTCGTTGTAATGGAAAAAGTATTATCGTTACAAAACCTAAACATTCAAATATAAAGGGTTTCGAACAAATATTTTCAGCACCTGTTTCAGCTCTTCAGACATGAAGAGATTTAAATACATAACCACTCATCTTCCAAGTATTTCTGGACCCTCAACTGATCGGTCAATAAAATGCTACAAAATTTAATCAAAACCATAAACATGACTACAGCAGAATTTTTTTTTGCTTATTTGTAGTTTGCGATAAAATGGTATTTCGAATATGATACCGCTATATCAGATAATGACTATTCAAACTTGTTGTTTAAAGATTGCGCACTCGGTGAAGAAAATCGAAACTATGTTAACAGTTTTCTGTAGTTCGAATCAATAAGCTTAATCGATGCTGTGGAAAAACGTGAACATTTTCACAAGTGAAAATCTTAGTATTATTTCATTATTTGTCAAGTGACAAAATAGTTTCGTCATATGTACCTATTCTATGTACATTTTACACATATGGAATCATTCGATGCATAATTCATAGCTTGATGGTTAAGAGTTTATGGAACTGATGGTTTTTTTGACAATGGGGTCACGGTCGATGATCAAGTTGCAGTATGTCAAGTATTAGCATATGCACGGCAAACTGATATCGTTGTTAATATTATGGTTATTGGATTACATAGATTTTTACGATGTGGCTTAAACGCGTTACTAGGATCGTAGAACATAACTATAGCATAATATAATTATTTAGCTAGTTTTTTTAATTTTATGTGAATGTCTATGAATATGATGGATGCATAGTTGACTGTTGAAGACGTATCACTTTTAGTTTCAAAAGAAAAATTTTAAAGGTCACAATAATAATGTTTGATTAAAAAATCGGTACAAAAAAAGTACTAGTGACTTCAACGATTGTTTTCCTTGTGTATATTTAGAATTAATGTCAAGATTTTTTAATATACAATTTAAAAACTCGAATTCGAAGTAGAATTATTATTAAATATTTGAGAAGTTTTGTAATTTTATATAATTTAATTAAATATTTTATTTTATAGTGTGTACGGCCATCTATGAATTTTTATAAAAATTTATGTGTAAAATGTTATAAGCTGCTAGCTATTTGACAATAGATGACACTGTATAGGCGGTCATTTCAAATTTAATATAAAATCCTAATACGATATTATTATTTTTATCGTCAAAAATCTTTTAATTTTAATGTGATATTTTAACTATTCAATTTGTAAATTAATTTAAGAAAATTAAAATAATCGAGTTTTTGGTACAATTAACGAAAACAATTCGATAAAATTAGAGTTTACGATTTCGAACAAAAGCATTGAACCCAAATCAGTGTTTCATATTATAATTATAAAATTGTGAAATTTAGCATAGTTTGATTCACATAATTTGATCATATTTTTTAAAAAATTTGTACAATATTAGCGCGAATACAATTTCGTGCTGATTAGTGTCGTTTAAATCTTTTTATTTTAATTTATTCGTATGAGCAGTCGACTGACTGAAATATATGTGTACATATTTAGGTATAATAAAATTTCAGGCTCACCATTTCTCACTCGAATAGACGCGCTACGCACGTACAATATTTAGATAAATGAATATGTATGAACAACCAACGGTTGAAAAAAGAGTATTGTTACAAAATATTGAAATATTTTAGCTGAGAAATTAAGTGGACTACTTATAACAAAATGTATACTGGGAAAAATAAAATCGCATGCAAGATTGAATGCATTCTTACACCAACTGGAGCCGGTCCTGCCGAACACTGCCCCGTTCTTCGGATTGTAGAGGAACCTCTTGAAGCTTTCCTTGGCGGTAATACGCTCCGGCGACCTGTAGTACTGGTTGAAATGGTCAATGTTGTTCAGCTCGGAGATGCGTTTGGACAATCGCTTGTCCCTGGTCATGTTGCGGGGTTTGTTTGTCCCGCACGGGGGCGGCTTGGCTTCTCGACCGACTCCTGGACCGAACTGGCTCACTTGACTGAGTGGCGACGAGCTTCTCGTTCGACAATCAGCCTAGTTTTGCTGATTGGCGGTCATTATGGCCGGTCCACCGTCATGAATGAGGATGAGCCACAAGCCTGAGGACGCGACCGTCGAGGTCGTCGCGGCTCCACTCTTGCACGTGCATCACACCTTTATAAATATTTTAAAATAATGTAATAAAAGTTATTACTAACAATAATTGATAAGTATGTAGATCAAGCTTAACAATATTCAGATGACTAAACAAAAGTGAAATATCATTCATCTAGGTATAATGAAATATCATACTGTATCTGGCTAACAAACGTTACAGCGTGATAACTTTAATAACTAATAACTTGATATCAAGACCATGCGTTGTGTTGTGTCTTCACAAAATTTTGACAAACATTTTATCGTTTGTCATAGTGAAATATCACGAGAAAGTCACTCTTCAGCGGTTTCCAGTTGCAATTTGAAGTAAATTTTAAAGGGATGTATGTAGAGAATCATCGAACTATGTACGTATGTTTGGAATAACGAGAAGAGATCGAAAGAGGAATAAATAGGTAAGAAGAATGACCAAAGGGGCGGCTATAGTGGAAAGTGTGAATATTCTGAAATGACGAAAGAAAAACGTGTGGAGTTAAATGGATGCAGATTGCTAAAGATAAATTGGAATTGAAGATTTCATCCAGCAGTGGGTGGTGAACGTCTGAAAATGTCGATATTAAAATAATAGCCAGGCGATACACCTCAAAAGTGTTAGTTTTTTGAGCGAAGGTCCGGGGTTCGATCCTCGTATGTCGAAATGATTTTTTCGACCTTAATTATCGTCATTGGACAACTAAATCCAGATCGGCCGTTTCCTGTTTAAATTTTCCAATTTTATTAGGATTATTATCTTACTTAGTTGTTAGGCAGTTTCACCAAAAATTTACACCTCCTATCTATCATTCTTATGTTAACCTGATATTGGGTCTGGATCCTTGTGTTTTTAGACCTGTTGGTTAAGTATTCCCACAAAAGAAATTGGAATACCCAATCGTTGGATGGTGCGAATTTTGGATGATTCTCAACAACTAAGCCATACACATATGTATATATCTATATGTACATATATCTGGCAAAATTTGACAAGAGATCTGGATTTAGTATCATTCAAATCTTTCTATGACTAAAAAGTATCTAGAAATATTTACCTGTAGGTTGCTATACATTTAAAACAATTTACAGTTTTAAATGGAGATATACGTACATATTACGCCCTCAGAGCACAAAGGTGACATTTCCAAAATAGTAAATTGTTCAGGGCAGCAGTTTTAAAGTTTAAACTGGTCATCACAAATCAGAGAAACTTTATATACAAATGACAATTATACATATTGTATTCTAGATTTTTAGATGCCATTTATTTGCTATTGAATTTACACAAGCAAATTTTTCAAATTGCATACAAAAATTCGGACTATTAAACTTTTGTACTTTGCGATGCCAAAAAAAATTGTGAAGTCATTCAGATGTGCCACCCGACTAATTAAAGTCGCATTCACAACTCATTTTCGTCAAGTTTTGGACATGTCAACTTTGCGCTCTGAGGATGCGACATGTACGGTTATTACTATGTACATATGTACTTCACACTTTCCAGTATGACTCATCTATGATCGAGTCTTCGATCTTTCGTCATTCAGTAGGTGGTCAAAACAGACCTCGATACCTACTACCACCGTTACTTTTATACTACTATTTTACTTTTTTAGAGTTTTTCAAGTTTCCAAAGTCAAATTCCGATGTTGTTTTCAATTGAGTATAACTGTGGACTCGGATTTTTGCCTGAAACGATGGCTGTTGGATTTTTTGGCGGCAAACCTAGCCGTAGGCCATTTTGTACGCTCGTGTAATGTTGTCGGTTGGACTGGTCCGGGAGCTGGGCCGCTGCTTGTGGGAGTGACCGGATATTAACCATTGAACGTATTCACCTCACTATATGAGAACATCCTTTGTGTGGAGCAAACACGCGCCGGCTACCACTAGCGTCCCCACAATGGCGGGCGTCGGCGCACCACTCTAGTGACGTCACTCACCTGCAATTGCACTACCGCTGGTGACGTCAAAATAAACCGCCATTGCAGTTTCAGCGATTTTCGAAAAAATCGCAAGCTTAGAACTTTTAATTCGCGCTGTCTCAAGTGCTGTGGACACTTGTGAGGTCTGGCCACAGTACTGCTTTAAAATTATTCGAATCGAGCACGGTATCATTGTTAGCTCGTAGTTTCATATATGAATAGGACGAACTCGTATTGTATTCATTGGGCTCACGAGCGAAGGTTCGTGGTTCGATTGCCGATTAAGTCGGATTACATACTATTATATGTATGTAGCTGATAGTAATATAGATTTGATTTTTAAAATCTAGATGAGCGGTTTATTTGGCAGTTTATTTGAATTAAACTCTACTTCCTTCAGACGACAATGGCAAAGCATTGTATAGTATATTTTCCATAAGACGTTACTTGAAATCAAGTACATATGTATGTACGTACATACATAATTGTAAAGACCTCATTCGCGTTGCGGTTTTTCGAACGATTCGGAAGTAAAATCGTTATGTCATCATTTTGAGTCGTTCACGATCCACTGCTAGATGAAGGCTTCTCCAATCCTCTTTCGTTCCTGTCCGTCTTGAGCAATGTGCATCCATAAATTCTTCTTAATTCGTCAGCCCATCGTCCACTTGATCTTCCTAGCTTTTTTCCACATCCTCTCGGATACCATTCAAGTATTTCTCGCGTCCATCTGCCATCCTTTCTTCCCGCTATGTGTCCAGCCAATACAGTTAATAAATAAGTCTCATTTTAGTATTCATCATTTTCAGCCGTTCACCATCCACTGCTGGATGTAGGCCTCTGCAATCCTTTTCAATTCCTGTCTGTCTTGAGTAATCTGCATCCAGTTGACTCCATACATTCTTCTCAATTCATCAGCCCATCGTCCTCTCGGTCTACCTTGCTTTCTTTTATGTACATCCTCTCGGATACCATTCCAGAATTTCTCGCGTTCATCTGTTTCGTTCATCAATCCATTCTTTTCGCTATGTGTCCGGCCCACTGCCACTTTGGTCACGCTTCTTACCCTCTATACATATGTAGTCTATTTGTATTCCTCTTACGTTGTCTTCTTGTTATACCAAGCATACATCTTTCCATGCTTATTTGTGTGCACTGGATCTTGCGTAGCATTTATGAATTTGACATCCACGTTTCACATCCATACGTCATAACTGGCAGTGCGCATTGGTCGTATGTCCTCTTTTTTAAACACAGCGGGATGTTGCATTAGGTGTGTGTGCAACATCTAATCCAATCGGCGAGATCTGTGTGTTGGTAAATGTACTGTTCATGTTGCGATCTGAGGAGTGTATCGTGGTTAAAAATACATATAAAAATTCTAAGTATGTACAATAATAAATGTGTTCTAGGTGCGAAAATTCGTCATTCACCACCAGCATCGTGAAGATTATGGATAAAACTGTGGTCTATTTAAAAATCGTTTCAGATTTATGAGAAATCAATACGGAGTTAAAATTTGAAAGTCTGTGGGTATGACACGACGCAAATCGAAAATTTTATTTGTTCGAAAAATCGTATCGTACTAAATATGTACATATGTACATACATAGGTACAGTAGCAAAAAAACGCAACGTGAATGGGTCCTCAAGACAATTGCATTTTGTATGGACGGTATATATTAAATGTGCTTTCCTTCCGTAAAATAACATGATATCAGTGCATAGATCGTTCTATCATTGCTACTCCTATGTATGTACATATGTACATACATAGTTTGGTCGAAGAATACTAATTAATTAGGTGAAGAGCATTTGAAATGCAATGAGTATATTCTTTGAAGGATTCGTTATCGTAGGTCGTAATAACGATAATTATAATTCGTTTCAATCGTATAGAATTTATTAGATTTTGCGAATGCCACGTGTATTACATGTGAGGCGACGACGTTGAAATTTGAATGCAGAGCGACTTGAATGAGATAATTCCCGCCTACGGATGACCGGAAGTGTGCAGGGCCGCTGACATAATGTCATTCGTCTTAATAGGTCAGATCGAGACGGTAGAAAAAACAGGAAAATTCATTTAAAATATTAAAAGGCAGACAAAGATATAAGATATTATGTGGTCATGACTTCATTTTGTGTGCTTTTCTAGTATCAGACGATCGTATTGATCTTATAACAGTTATGTAAGTATGCACGTTGAAATGCAAATACAACATTGAGGTACGATTTCCGACTTGATCGGTTTGATTTTTGATCAGAGTTCGACATACCGACTCGCTCAGTGCGGTTCGCTTTAACGTTGACGAATGATTTTGTGACTTGAACCAGAATCATAGTTAATCCCCCATTGAATGATACGCCGCGATATCCGATGGGGTCACACTAATTGGTCGGATTGTACACGCGGTGATTTCATTCCTTGTAAAGGTCAAGGTAGTATCAGTTACTGTGGTGAATAAAAATACAACAGAGACCTTTGAAAATACGAATGAAATAAATGGCTTTTATCACCATCAGAATAAATTTCCCCAATACTCATAGAAGAAATAACTCCGAATTATTACTTAAATTTGAATATACTCGTATCACGATTCATGATATATATACGTACGTACATAGTAAGTTCCGTTTTATCGTTTTATGACTAAAAATATGTTCTTTCTTTTATTCTACGGTGAATGCTAATTACTGTTACTATATGTGTTATATATAGCCTGACTGCCTGGGTCATTGTGGTCACGCTAGCATTGCCAACATAACAAACAAATTTCTTTTAGCGTTGAGTTGGCTACAAGCCACAATCTGTCAAAGCTGGTTCGAGTCGACAACGCAATTTATGGCCATACATCCATCCAATCAACGGTACACTATAGTCCAGCGGTTCTCAATCGGTATGTCGCGACACACTTGTGTGGGCTGTAGTTGCTTAGTGTGTTGCAAATCTTATGTAGAAAAAGAATAATTAATCGGGATTTCTTCTGATTCTTTGCTTAAGTCAAAATTTCAAGACATTCCAATAGATAATTTCTGGATTTCTTTCGAAAATGATTATCCTGCAATTACAAATAAGGCGTTGAACACTTTACTTCCGTTTTCCACATCATGCTTGTGTGAATCAGCCTTTTCATCCTTAAAGGCTATGGAGTCAAAATATCGGTCGAGACCTATTTATTATCTAATATTGATAGTGAGATGCGCGTGAGTTTGTCTACCATTCGCCTTCGCTATGATAAATTATATGAACTTCAACAGGCTCACGTCTACCATCAATGACAGATATTATATGTAAATATGTACATGTGTACAAGAACGTGGAAGGAGAATTATGTTAAGAAAATAATTATTGCAAAAAATATTGTTATAATAATAAATTGTTACTCAATGTTATAATATTTTTCTAAAATCGCAATTTTTATTAATAAAATTTGACATATATATCTTCGTTGTTTATTTTATTTATTTTCAATTCTAAGAAGCTTATGTAAGTGTGTCGTAATGGTGGACACCATGTCTGTGTGTGTCGCTTTTGTTGAGGTTGTGAAAAAAGGTTGAGAACTCCTGCAATATATAAAATTACTTCACGTACTGTTAAACGGGCCAGGGGCTGTGTTACTTTTGTACAAACCAGCGCGCACGTGTAGGGGTTGATGAGAATCCACCGTCATGTGACGGGCAAACCGACTAGTATAAAATAATAAGATGATTTAAATGACGTGAGATGATTTACAGTTTGCATTATATTTTTTACATATTGATGTAGAAGCATGTCGCCAATTTTTGGTAACAATGAAATTTTTGCTGGACTATTTGCAGAATTTTCTCGTCGATTTCAAGATAATCCTTTTTTCTATGTTTTCCGTTTATTTTGATCGATCACACTATTGACACGTGTGCGAATTCGGTCCGGATAGGCATGGGATGACTTTGTCAATGTTCAGGAGACAGGCGATTAGGGGAAGACGCGCGAGCAGAATTTATGGACAACTAAGTGGACGTTTCACGCTCTCAGGTCACTCTGATACACTCACAAGGTCTCACCGACAATTTACTAAGTGAAAAAATTACTCAAACGACCGGGAGCCAGCCGGCTAGCAGCCACAGCTTCTGGCCATTGCGCGCCTTTAGCCATCATGAGCTGACATTAGCCGGAATGACGAAATTGGACACTAAACAGCCGGTCACATATCCGACGTGGAAAATATTAAGAAAAATTCTTCCGCTTTACGATACATTTTCGGGTTGGTTGGCGTCTCATACCTAATTGCCTGTGAATTTATTTTTTATTTTTCATGAATCATAAAGTGGCACATAAATTTATGCAATTTATACTGTGTACCTACTACTCGCAAGGCAACACTGGATTTTGAAATTAGACTTGTTAGAATACCATTCATGTGCTACGTTAATTTTCCCACACTTTTCATTGAAACGATTCGTTCGAAATGGCAACAATTGGACAAAAAATTAGTCCCGCGTCCAACTATGCATCCGGTGGAAAATTCTCGCATAGATGTCGTTTTTGGAAAATTAAATTAAATTATTGAATATTAAAAAGTGACATCTATGTAATTTAATTAAAACTTTAAAATTATGTAATATGTACTTGATATTATGTATTTTTATTGACAATGGTCAATAAAAATATTTTTTTAATTTATCATTAGTAAATCGACATATAAAAATATATCAGTAGCAGTAAACATTGAAATATATATTAAATCAACATTCCGATGATGAAAATTTAGTATAAAAAGAAAAGTATATAAAAACTTTTTTATATTTTTTCAATAGATGTCTATAGTAAAATTGTGAATAATTTTTGAATAAAAAATATTTTCACATATTATGCAATCTCTAACGATTACACGAATACAAGGAAAATTCCGACGTTTTCAACTAGAAATATTTTATAAGAACTCGCGCATTCATTAATTATCGTCCGTTCGTACGTCCAAATGAAAATTACACACACAAAAAGACGTTTAAATAAATGAATTGGACCACCATTGCCATGAATGCCGCATGTAATTCGATATACAACAGCCGAAACGACCATAATCCGAGAAAATATAAACCGGGACAAATGAACCCGGACGAAAAACGGGACATCTCGTTATTTTTTACGACGATTTGATTACTCGCACGTTCTATGGGCGATATGAAAGTGAGCGTCCCGAAGCTTTTACGGCATTTTCGCCACAATGGCATTTCATCCCTCGTTTTACCGTGACAATAAATTGATACGCAGAAATGTATTAAATAATATTTGAATTAAATTATTAAACAATCGATTCTTGTATTTATTGTATCAAAGATAACGGCTCAAGAAAATCCAGCAATCGATACGAAAATGGAACCGGAAGTAAGTCTAGTATGATTTAACACATGTGAATTTTAGATGATGCTAATTTTCGAATCACATTAGAGCATATGGACGTCACTGAACGTCACGTCGTGTAATGACTTTTGCTTTTTGTTAATATTTAACACTATTAGGTGTACTATAGTGCGTACATACGAGTCGAATTCAATTTTTACTCGTACAAACATTTTCCGTACGAAAATTGCACCGAATGCAGTATTACGTCTCTGTGTCTGCACTATGACGTAATAAGTCTACTTTTCAGCGCTTAAATCGTTACTCTACCGTACATTTTTGTCGCCGTACAATGGATGGAATACCAGAAAATCGGGGTCCGAATCGATATGCCGGAAACGTATAAGGGAAATACATACATACATACAGACATAGTGGTTCAAATTACCCAGTACATTACTTTGTATGCGCGTTTACGCAAGAAGTTTTACAAGAAATATGTATGTGCTAGTTAACCAGGAATCGATGTCGATCGTCGGATGTGATATGCAAAATTAGTGGTATAATTTGCAATTCATAATGAAGTTTTGATGCGCGAAGGGATAATTGTTTCAGCCCCGGGCTCGTTGACTACAATATTATACTAAACATCATCATGGTCATTCATCAATCAACACTAGTCACACGAAGGTTGCTTTAGTGCATTTTGACTAACAAGTGTTATAAAATTAGGTGATATCCGAGAAAAAAATCGAACGAAAGGAATTATCAGGTGATTGTGAATTTCAATAGCGTAAATCGATTTTTTTTAACGTAGATCTCAACACAGTATTAAAGGTTGAAATTCAAAATAGAATTTCATACTATAATGTTTTTTAAAACATTGTATCGAGCACTAACAGTGGTTTAATTCATTGATTCCTTAGATATGTCTCACATGTTTCCCTTCGTTGATATATATATTTTGCATTTACTCTTCCCCTTACATAATCGCATCACTATTCCGTGTATTTTTCTTTAATCTATCATCGATTTTGGTCGCAGATTGACCCAAATAGTTTCATCTGTGTTCTGTTACGTAAACGATGAGTTTAATACAGATACCGCATTCGATATTTACTTCTTTAGTTTTTGACTCCAGTCCATTATGCATATGTACATATTAATATACCTATATGTACTTGCAAAGTGCTCGTCGTGTGTGAAAATAACCTTTTAATGACATTGTCTTTGAAAATATCACCTTTTGAAAAATGGGACAAAATATTTCCCGCTCAGAAACATTTTCTTTGATGAAATAAAAATGACGATTTGATATTCTTTTATAAATTTGAATATAATAATACCTTTTATAAATATCGAAATTGCACTATTTCATATGTCAAAACACAAAATGAGCTAAATACGAGATTTTTTTTTTAGAAACGCGTACCTTTTTGTATTTTTTGTTGAAATTGCACCAAAAAGGGTTTTATTAACTGAAGTGCAATTTAAAGGCGAATTTTTTGTATACAAAACCAATATATGTATGTACATATGTACATGGATAGATACTTGTTAAATCTTTAATGAAGCCATGAGTTCCATACATATGTACATGTACATATGTACATATATGAGGATTATAGCACACATATACATATGTATGTATATATGACCGACTATCGCTATTTGAGATATTATTATCGACAGTTATTATTGACATATCGATATTATAATATAGGGTGTGCAATGGATAGGAGTATAATCGATATTAGTAAAGCGTTCCGCAATCAACGTTTTATAACAAACTCACCATTCTCACATAAAGGAAAATTAGATAGGTCCAAATGGATCGTTTCTTTTTAATATTTCAAATGAGTTTTTATTTAACAATAGATTTGAAGCCCCTTTGTTTGAGTGATATTATTTGGTATCCTTAGCGGCTGTTTCTTATTTCTTATTTTAATTTTGGTATGCGAAAATCTTGTTGAATCACCAAGCTTGGATCATACTAAGTTATCTAAGGTACATATATACATATCTATGTATGTATGTATGTATATACATATGTATAAGATCTATAAGGTCGGGGTATTTAAAATGACTCTCAGAGATTTTTACCGAATCCTTTGTAGGATCCACATGCCCAATCCCCACTGTTATAAAATGTGCTCAATGCCATCGATGGAATGATTGAAAATATAATAGGAATAAATAAAAAATACAGGATTCGGAAAGTTTGATTCTAATCGACAGATCGAAAGTGATTTTTTAATTGCATTAAACATTTTGGTTTGCATTTTTGGGCGTGGTGAAAATCGCGTGTTGGCCGTTCAAAAATTTTTCAATATCGTCTATGGTGTCTCGAAAGGTACGTCTGGAAGCACACCCTCGAATAAATCGTTGGGCTGTGGCCAAATTTTAAAGCGAATTTTGTTGCTTACACTACCGTGTGGTCCGTAATAAACGTCCCATTGTTGTAAGCAATTACGGGGATATTAGATAATCACCAACAGAAACCGTGGATAGATTTATTAAACGGGACCCAAGTTATTGTCCAACTAAATTAATATACGAATTTTAGACTTGTTAATGATTACCCCCGTAAACTACGAGTATGTATGTATGTAATACATATAGCCTAATTCTAATTTGTGTTTAATAGTGAAAACATGATAGTTATATCACTTTTGCGTATTATACGGTTCCTTGTATTTAATTAAGCATTCTGGCAGCATAGTCGGATTTCAACTTTGATCCACAAATTCAATATTGAGTTGCAATGTGCATGTGCATACGTAATGGCGCCGCTTTTTGTTCGGCCAGATTAAAATATTTTATTATAAATTATCATCGTACGACGCCGCGTTTGAATATAAATCTTTGGGATTAGACAATGTCGGATTGAAAATATCTATATAGTTAGTAGACAAAGTATTGGAATCGTACTCACGTGACGTACTATAATAAAGCGTTGTGAACTTGGTAGTCTTATGTAACCGGTAGTCTAGCAGCAGTGGCGTAGCCAGTCTGGGGTGTTACCCAAGAAGTTTCCGAACATACATACATACATACATACATATGTATACATACATTGTATGTATATATTATTTATTACGTTTCCACAATTATGCTAAGTGGATGAAGATTGAATTTATGTTGTGCAAAATTGCTGTGACAGATAAATTTTCCCCTCTGACTTGTTCAGGAACGAGACGTGAAAATTCATGCTACAATGTTCACTCCCCTTTCTATTCCATACTGTTGACTTTATATAAGGATTTCAGATAATTAAGATGCCTTAAAATTTTCCTGGAAAAATCACTTATGATTGCCGGTTTCATTTCATTCCATTCCATTCGATAGCTTTTCTTTCCATGTACGTAATATACACATCAAAGTATAATTTTCACAACATAAATTTCGACTAAATAGTATAAGTAAGTACACACAGCTTATACGTTTGTCTTGTAAATTGACTAAAGGTTAGGTTTGGTTATGGTAGGTTTTACTTGCATTATGTAATATCTTAAGGACGCCTACATGAAAATATTCCCAATTTTCTATTAATGTTTTATATTCAACATTTTTTTCATTTATCTAAACGGCTTACAGGCCCGAAAAACGGGCCTAACAGTGCAGAACGAAATTCAATTACCGCTTAATTATTCTTAAGAAAATTTATTTGCAAATTTTCTCGCTCATTTTAACACTTTTCCTCCGCTTTTCATTAATGCATTATTATTTTATAAAAAAATACGCACATCGAATCAAAATACACACCAAACTATCGACCATCTTTCATGGTGCCTTTTGACCCACCTTACATAAAAAATTCTCATATTTTCATTAGAATCGATACAATTTCCTCTAAGCTCCGTTTAATTTCGGGCACAGCTACGTTCGACAACTCGCAAGTTTTGATTTTCCACTCGCTTTTCCACCCTATCTATCATACATACATCCCGAAACTGAAACCCGCAGCAGAATACACATAGATATGTACATATGTACTATATGTATGTACACACACGCTATTTACGGGACCTCAGACTCGCCGACCGCGGTCTCATTACAAGCAGAAGAGTCTCGACGGACTTTCGAGGTTCTCCTTGCTCGCATACATCCGCACACATGCATACTACGTATACCTAACTTTTCCTATTTTCCAAACGTGTCGGGGACTGAAACGCGCACCTATGTACATATGTAGAGAGAAACGAACCCATACAACCCCACAATACACGCACACAATCTCCGCATTCACGCAAACCACCTCAAACTACACTTTGTACTTACACATACACTCCATCAGCCCTCGAGCGTGTTCAGTATCTATCCATCTATCTATATAATTTATATGAAAATGAATTTTTGTCTGTCTTTTATGTATGTATGTACCTTCATGTGTGTTTGTTCGTTATGAATTCTGATACGATTTGACTAATCGCCAGCGAAACTTTTCAAAGGGTATCATCATAGCATACTATGTATGTATGTACATCATGTATGTAGCTACATATGTATGTATGTACTTGCTTGAAATATGAAATGTTTCTTTAATATGAGGCTATCTGTATTGAGTGCGACTCATAATTATACACATTGTATTGTCAGCATAAACAATACATTACAAAAAGAATGTCATTAAATTAAAGCATTTGCACAATTTCAGGTGCTATAACTAGTCTACATATGTATGTATGTATCTACTAGTCCAAGTCCAATTCTGGCTTACAAGCAAATGGTCTGAAATTTCAACAGTTTACTGAATTTTGCTACAGGTAATTTTAAGCTATTTTGTTATAAGATAATCGAAGAGCTAAATGGATGAAGGTGGTATGTTTCAAATTGCTAGTTTTGAGATAATTCACTTTGAAGTTTCGCTTATGTCATTTTTATTCGGTGCTCTTTTATTAATCGTTTTAAGCTTTTTTTTGTAAAACCATAATATTATATTATAGTATGTATATATTCTTATACATATTATTATATTAAGTTTATTTTATAAATTTGAAAATACGCCACCTATGATTTTGAAAAATGGTGGAATGATATGTATTTCAACGTATGAACACATAAATATCACCATCGTTCATATAGACAGCTCATTTTTGACCAAAATGTTGCAAATACCACCTTCATCTACTTGGCTTTTCAATTGTGGTTAAAATCTTGCACATTTAAAAAAAAACGTTAATTTACCAGTCGAGCGAGATTTATAATTTTTTTTGACTATTTATTGGGCCAGTAACTTTTTCGATTTTCGGTCAGTTATTTTAATCAAATGGTGAGTAATTTTAATAAAAGGGCAATGATTTTTATAAAGAGTCAGTACATGACTGATCAGTAAATATATTAAATGGTCAGTAATTAATACTAAACGGTAAGTGAATTTATATAAACGGTTGGTATTCAATGTATGTATTTAACTTCTCATTCATTGTAATTCACTTCATTGGTGGCCTCATGTGAGGGTCTTAAGGAGAAAGGAGGTGGAGGTGTTCTCCTCAAGGCGGCTTATACCTATACATACATACAGTTGTATTTACTGACCGTTTGTGAAAAAGTCACCAAAAAAATATTTTTTACTCAGCGTTTATTATTTTTACTGACTGTTTTCTAAATATCATACTGACCATCTTCTTGACCACTGTCACTGACCGATTAATTTGTTGTCCATTTTGGCCATCTATTGATTTATTTTGTGGCCCAACTCTTACACATACATATATACATATCTACAACGCAGGGTATAGCCATTTTTTTGAAAAGTTACTGACCGTCTATCGATTCAAATACTGCCCTATTAATTATGTAGTTGCCCATCTATTGTTTTATTTTGTGGCCCAATCCTTGTATGTACGACAATTTATTTATTTAATTTAAAACACAGGGGCAGGCGGCGCAGCCGATGGACTCTTTGGAATTTTTATCTATTTAGTTATTTGTATTTGAAGGATTACAAAAATCTATTTACATATATTCAAAAAGTCGTCAAGATGATTTTTAAAGAGATTTATATGTATTTTCAGAAGTTACTAGCTGATTTGGGCGGCGGTTCCCAACTTCAACCACTCTATGTATGTATTTGAAAAGAACCGAGTCTCCGACAATTTTGATAGATTTGTCTTTTAGGCGTCTCAGAGACGAGCGTCTTTTATTGGACATTTATATTTATTATTTTATACAATTGTATTAGATCGCCTCACAATCTTTTCGTCGCGAAAGGGGTGAGACTCATTATCTCCAATCTTTCGTTATTAAGGGTGGTGATCGAAGTTCAGATGGCATACTTGTAATCCTTCTTTGAACCCTATACAATGTCATTTACATCAAATTCTAATAAACTCGATAATATGACAAATGAATAACACTTATTCACTGTGTACATTTTGTTCTTTGTGCGTTTGACTAATTGCTGTGAAAATTTTACAGAGGTACTTCCGGCGATCCAGGCGCTCGATAGCGGCGCGGCGGGAGGGGGGGCTACCTCTCCACACGGGAAAATTTTACATAACTATTTGCAACCGAGCAACGCCGGGCACCGCATCTATGTAGTACGTACACACAACTGTATACCTACATACGTATATACATTTTCCAAACGTGTCGAGGACGGAACGAACGCGCACACCTAGAGCTAGAGAGACGAAACGGAGCGCGCACACCCTCACAGCGGGCGCACTTACACAATCACCCAGATCACGCACACCACCACCGATCTTCGCCATTCCAACGCTCGCACACAGCCGCAATCTTCGAGCGTGTTCTGTGCGAATAACGTGTGTGTTTCAGCCGAGTGGGTGGTGTGGGTGGCGAATTGCGCGTGCGCGAACCGCGGCCCCGATCGAAGGGCGGGCGGCTGCGCGCGGCGTGCCTCTACCCGGGAGCTTCGGCCCGGCCGCACACCCACACCGCAGGCATGGCCGACAAGAAGGTGACGGAGCAGTATTACGCGCCGCCGCCGGAGCTCAGCGGCTGGGAGAGCTTCAGACAGTTCCTATGGAACTCGGAGACCAGCCAATTTCTGGGCCGGACCGGCACCAGTTGGGGTAAGTTCGCAATTTTCCCGGCGAAGCTCCGTACCGCCCCCGCTAACGCCCGGCGTCCACCCCCCGAACGCGCAAAGTCCCCGCCGATGAGCTTCGCGACGACAAAATCTCCCCAAGACCAACTTTGCTGAAGGAAATGCTGAAAATTTTCAATGCGCTACACTTGTGCGCGCGCGCGCCATCATCCCCTTCAGTCGCGTTTTCACCCTCAACTCCTCCCCCTCGCAGCGACGCCGATCTTACGTAACGCGCGTCAAAAATTCACCAATTCCAACCTTCATCAATGAAAATTTCGACGAAAATTACACACACGCGATAGCCGAACTCGCGAAATTGCGATTGCGGTCAAAGTCGATCACTCGTAAACGGATGCGGTCTTTTCCTCCGTCACACGTGTTAATAATTTTAATTTGCCGTTTGTAGGCTTTAAAAGGTTCGATTCGTCATAGTATGTATCGTAACGATTGTTATAATGTTGATCGGCGGAGGGGGGAGGACGGGGGGCGCGCGGGGTTTTTTTATTAGAAATTTTTTCGTCGCGGTGATAAAATTGTAATGGGATAGATTGTTTGTGCCACGAGCCGAAAGCAAAGCGTAATTTATCGCGGTTACAATTAAACACACGGTGGTCGCAAAATCGACGCGCGATCCGTGTAAAAATTAATCGCACCGATCGATTTTGCACGACGACGTTGCGTAACGAAAATTTTCACGAAATGTTGGTAATGTCGAATGGACGTTCGCCGTTCGAAATTCGGTCGTCGGGAAAAAGATCTCTTTGTTCCGCGTTTTCTAGTAATTTTTTTTTATTCCAATATCATCATGTGTATAAATTTTTTATTGTATTTCCGAGTATGTATGTATGTGTAGATTGGAAATTCGAGAGCTGTTTTGGGTAATACGTTGCAATGAATTGTATGTTAAATTAAAATTATGGAATTCGTACGTTCCGAATTTCATGCACGCTAGATTTTAATGAAAAAGGAGCGCAGCGATGTACATGTTACACAATGAAAATGGAGCGTTGCGATGTATTACACAAAGAAAAATCGTATTTGATACAATTCAAGTGCATCAAATGAATGCATTTTGTATTCAATTGCATTAAAACGGAATTTTAACTGAAGATCAATATCTTTCGCCCTACTGAATTTTGAAATGAAATGGTTTTTGTATAAAGAAAATTTAAGCTTTTCCCATTTGTACGAGGCAAATGATAGTAAAATGAACTACTGAATAGTATTTTGTAATGGTTAAATATATAGAGATGAAATTCGTTTAGAAGAACGTAGACGTTCGAAATTTAAACTATGGCGGAATATCAAAGGCGCATGCGCGCACTGAAAATTCTACTGAAAGCTTTTCCACCGAGACTGATTTCCCTCGGAAAATTTCATTCGATCTATATCAGACATTGATTTTATCCATTTAGACATCTAAAAGTATTGCTTTAAAATGGAATAAGTAAAATTTAACTGACTTTTCAAGACTTACATAAGGATTCCACGTACAATGAACACTTTCTAGTGTAATTCATTTTGAATGCAGTTTCATTTCTTATAGCGTTATAAGAAATGAAACTGCTACACTTAAAGCGTACACGCAATTCGATTTGGTATTACAAAAAGTAAAGATTATTAATTTCAATCAATGCGTGATTAGCAATTTACTTTGCGACACTCCTATATGATGATTAACTTCATCAACATACATGATGAAACGACTGGTGACAGTCAGTATTATCCGCATAATAACAGACGACAGTGTCGTCGTATTGGAGAGTATGGGCAAGCATACGGGTATTACACTGAAATTACATTATAATCTTGTGAATTAATGAATAATCGAACTTGTAAAGAAAAACTATAAATATTTATTCAGATGCTCGCAAAACGTCCGATACATACATACATACATATGTACATATAGCCTCGGTTGCGTAATCAATGTCACTACTGTCGAAATGTCGGGTCACCATTTTTTTATTCTCTCCCGGTCATATATTATGTACTGTATATATTTATTTGCGTGTGTGTGTGTGTCCTTATGATTTGTTCCAATCGTAGCGATTGGGTCCAGTCGAGATTTTTGGGACCAGCTGACGGGTAAAATGGCGCTGCCTCCGTCGGATCGAAATGAAAATTCGGGATTTGCCGGCTTTACGTAACTGAATTTTCGCGAATGTGTATGTGCAAACCTTACGTCGGATGTTTTCAGCGATCGTTTCGGCGGTGCTCTTCTCATTCTCCTCCTCTTCCGAGAACAATAAGTTCGTTTTTATCCTTTTATTGTGTGTAAGTATTAACGTTTTCGTCGATCGATCGGCGAGAGCGCGCTCTCGTTCATCGCTTGCAATTTTAATTATTGTACAATTGTAACGTTTGGTATTATTAGCGCTGCTAACTAGTGTGCTATTTTGCACAATGCACATTTTAATTGATAGTGTTTTCTTCATTATTTTATTTAAAATGATGCAGTCGTCGCTTAAAAAACAGTCTCACTAGAAAGCGGGGAGTATTTAAAGTTGAAATTTGTTAATTCGAGTAAATATTTTTATAGAAAATTTTATATTTTGTATATGACTGTATAGTTTTGTATAAAAAGTTAAGTCAAAGAACAACTTGAAAATCTTTGGCGCTAAGAGTTAAATTGTTAAAGTCACGTAACTCTTCAAACGTTGTAAGAAAACGCCCTTTTCAAAATAAAAGCCAATGATTTAACATTTAACTTAAGCTCAATAGTAAATTCTGCAATTGTTTTATGCAGTCGCGTTTAATTTTGACTACGGTGAAAATTTTGCTGATTTTTCCTTACCGGTATTGGTAATTGGTATTATCATTGATTTTGTAGGCGGCCACGTCAGCAATTATTTGACCGAGCTGAATATGTGTAAATACATGTTTCAGGGATTAGTCAAATTGTACCGATCAAATAAATATTTAATCGAGTACGATTCCGAAGGTTTTCAACATCTCGAAATAGATTTCGAAGTCGAACATTCGCAAACCTAATCGATAGACGGAAAGCGTCCCGTGACCGTAGCGTAATACTTTTGACTCGCTCATAGTAGATAGTAACACGTACACGCTGAACGTTTTCGCTTTCGATTTAGCATTGTTTCGCTGATCGTTTAGCTGTGTGTCTTACTAATTGTCTAATTAACTTAAAAGAGCCGCACTAAAGTCGGCCGGTGGGTAGCCGACCGTTTTGCGAAGTTACTAAACTGGTCCGCATTGCGTCCTCGCCGAAACGGTTCGGTCAGTTAAAATCGACCACGGCGATGATTATTGTCGGTTGTTATCATTTTCCAGCTTCTTCGGATGCGAATATCCTTCGTGAGAATTACCATCGATTAACTGCTAATGGATCTCCTTTGCCGTTCGCGTTTCACCTAATCAATATCACTTTAGTTTCAAGCGATGCGGTGGATGCGCCATGCAACTTTATCGTTTTCATTACTAGCAGTGAATCGTCACGTCTCGTCGTTTAAATATTATGTGTGTAGTCAGATGCAAATGTAGTCTATACTCATTATCAAAAATTGTCTTTTGATTCGTATTTTCGTCAAACATGAGGTAGTTAGATGATAATAGTTAAATATTGAGCTAGTCTTTACCCAACATAGTACAATATATGTATGTATGTACCTACATACGTACGAATAAAATTTTAATGCTTAGAATTGTTGCAAGGTTCAATTATTATATCATCATCGATTGGTGAATGTCCATTGTCGCTCTCTCTCTCTCTTTCTCTCTCTCTCTCTCTCTCTATTTTATCTTATCTAGGGGTTATGTAAGTCTTGATTTTCTTCGTATGTCTCCTTCGGTATATTCTGGGTGGTATGAAAATGAAATGTTGCTTATCAATATTCCCGAATTCTCGCATTCAGAATGCTCAGTCACAGATGACCTTTTCAATTGACCCCCTGCTTCTTGTGCCACATGTATCAATTTTGAATCGGTTCGTGGCCAACATGTCGCTGAGCGTTTCGATCTTGAATAAAATCAGAAATTCGTATTACGCAAGGGATATTGAATTGCAGAAAAGAAAAAAAAAAAAAAAAACGTGAAAAATATAGCCCCCCTTTCCGCACGGAAAAAGTGCGCGCGTTTCTACATATATATCATACGTTTCTTTGCGTTCGGTGAATTCAATGTTGCAGAAAATTAAAAGGAAAATTCGCGACTCGTTTTGGACAATGCGAGAGTCATTTTTCGCTTTGTCAGTTTTTTTTTCAATTCACACGGTGAAGAAAAAGAAGAGTTTTATCGCGCCGGTGACAATAAAATTTTCACAATGTAACTGATCTAGTATTCTTTTTCTCTCGACGTCTTTGAACGGAAGTCGTACAATGTATAAAAATGCTTTGAATTGTACTAAAATCGTGCACGTTCAATCTCAAAGATCGGAATTGGTTAATTTATTCACTTTTTTTTACCCCATTCTCACGTTGAAAGTATAGGTGGCTTATCTCAGTTAATTCAGGTTGCGTGCATGCACCTACTTTTAAAGTCTATTTTTACGAAACATTATTTATTCAAATATTTAGGCACAAAAGGAAATTTATGGGAAATTCAATACAACGCAGACTAAGGACTAAAAGAAACTCACTTTCATTCAACAATGCTTAGATTCTAATATTAAGTTATTTTACATTGATTAGGCGTACCATTTCATTTTTGTATACTGAATCGTTAAAAATAATTTAATTGTTGATATTTATTATTTTAATCATAATAATGATGATGTAACATCGAGATTGGATCATTGGAAGTACACATCTCAGAATCTCATAACCATTGGCGAATTTTACGACCAGATCGAGAGTATATTTGTTCAGTTATTATATGCCTGACATGGCGTCGAACGGGGCAAACATCGATGGACTCGAATTAATAAAGTCCCATCGAAACGTGAAAGTCATCGTTTTAGCGGCGCAGGGTCATCTTTTCAAAATGGACTTGCGAAGAGGATCTTTGAACCCTCAACTGAATTTGCAAGTTTATCGACGCATATTTTTAGTGCCTTTGCCCAATGTCTGCGTTGAATTTAGATCAGGCTAGTGGGGAGGTCCAAACCCTAGGAATTTGATGTTGGTCCAAGGTTTTTGCGGGATGTGGGTGTTTAAGGGTTCTTTCGGGGTTGTCGTTGGGCGGATAGGCGGTGGGGCGGTTTCCTGTCCTTGAACTCTCAGCCTCGAGCCGCCTGCATTTTGGCCCCCTGGAGCCGAATAACCGCCCACCCGCCCACCAGCTCATCCCAATACACTCACACAAAAGTACAGGAATCCATATTTTTGTCGATCCACTTCCCGACAAACAAGTTCACATCGGAAAAATCCCGGAAAAGTTTCCGTGCTGGGAAAATTGGGTGTGAAGTTTTATTTATTAAATATATATTTTTTCGTGTGCGGTTGTGAAGATTAATATGGAAATAAATCGACGGTTACGATGTTGACTTTATTACTGCGTATTTACGATCGTTAAACATTTTTTTACGGTTTTTAGGTAGGTATATAGGGCACTATCGCGAAAATTGCTTTCGTTTTTTTTTAATGCCTTGAAAGTACGCGCAAAGGTTAAAGTTTATAAAGCCCGCTCGTATCATAGTATTAATTGTGATTTTTTAAAAGTATCACTCGGCGAGATAAAAAATACATATTTTTTACAAATTGAAATACGCAAAGTATCGCACCGCGTGACTATCACTTTTCACTCTTAGCGGAAAGCGATACATATAATGCTATTTTTCGTAACTTAATTTTTGTATGATGATAAAAAAAATATAACTTCGTAAAACTCGCTAATGGTTTATTTTTCGTAAAATGTCAATGTAGATCACGCTTGTGACGCGACGCGCGCATGTATGTACATGTGTAAGATTTGCTCTAACAAAGCTCAAAACGGCCGCTAATCAACACTAAATAAGCACTGTCGTGATATCGTGAAATGAGGTTGCATGGAAACGCGTATTTGGACCAACGTTCTGGAAAAATCTTAACACGTGAGTTTTCCGAAGCGCCGGAAAAGTGGCCGACGTTCATTTTCGCCGATGCGGTTCTAAAAGTCGTCCTTGACGTTCGACCTCTCATGATTGAATCCTCTCGCAAACAAGGGGCGGTGGTCGTATTTAGCGGTTGTAAAGGGTGAGCTTAACCATCCCTTCCTCCGCTTTTTTCACCGCGTTTACGACGACCCAGTTAGATTTATGCCTGGGGGTGTGTGTCGCTCGCAAGAAAACCAACTTTCTCCACCCTTCGCTGCCGTCTCCTCCAACTTTTGTTTTTACGATATTCATAAATTGCCGTTTTTATGCCGTGGACCCACGCAAACCCTCACCTGGCGACCCCCCCATCCCTTAAACCTCCCCCTTCCTCCCTTCCCCCCTTCCGACAGCCTTGGAATGTTAAGTTGTCGTGGTCGCGACCTCGAGGACTAACCCTACCCTCCCCTGTACAGTGTGTCGTATATTCAGGTATTGAGCCAACTCGGTCTGGGTGGGTTTTCAACATTCGATTATTGATCCGACATCATTTCAGTCTGATGAATTTTAGATAGGAACGTTTCATTTCGTTCGTTTTTTGTATGTCGACTTTTATTTGGACGGATATTGATCGTTTTACTGATTTCAATTCAATTGAATTGTATTGTTACTGGCTGGTTTGCCCGTCATATGACGGTGGATTCTAACTCTCTCCCCCCCCACCGCGACCCCCACCCGTGTGCGCTGATTTTTTTACAATACAGTCCATAGCTCGTTTGACCGTATGAAAAATAATTGTATCGCGTACCGTTGATTGAATCGTTGCCAACGCACCGTTAAAAAAATTGTTTGTTATGTTGGCACCACTAGCGTAACCATAGCGACCCATGTAGGTAAGCAGGCAGGCAGGCAGGCAGACGCTTACGCTAGTATATTCTGAATAAAGAAGTCTGTGCGACTGGTTTTTAGAAATACTGAAATCTATTTGATTTGGAATGTAGGTTATTGTTTCAACTAAGCAAAGTTGAAACAATAGTTCATTGATCATCAAAAGATTTACTTAATGGATCGAAAAAAATGACATATATTTCGAACATGTACATACATACATATGTATGTATGTATATAGAATCTTTCGCAAGGGTAAAAATGAAACGGTGTTGCCAAAAATATTATTTTACCTTTTGTGAAATCTGTTTAAAAGATTAAAATAAATTGATTACTTATGATAAAGTAATTGTATACATGTTATCCGTTTATGAAACTATTTTATATTGTTTTTGATATTATCTCACCCGTGACAAGACATGCTAAATATATTATAAAAATTGAAGGCAAAGATTAAAACGGGTTCGGTATTTTTTTGTTGTAAAGTTCAATCTTTGAATAAATTCATGGCATAAAGTAAAATTTTATTTCAAATAAGTGCGTCAACTTGAAAATTTCATTAAAATGGGTTCTTTGTGTGTTTGACGCGTCTAGCAATTGAAAATGCCCTAGAAATTTACTGTCCGTCCTTTGCTCATCGATTTAAAAAAAATCCACTATTGAATCGTAATTATATCTGAATTAGGTCATCGCAAAGTAAAGTTTAGATACGAAATGAATAAATAAAAAAAAAAAAAATCGAAGGTCGCGTTGATTACGCTTCGAGGCGTGCCATTGTCGAATTTTAATCTGATATAAATCGCCGTTACTATTGTGGGGTGCGAAAGGTGAAAGGTTTACATTTTGTAAATGTCAGAGTTTGAAGTTTGAAGGCTTTCAGGCGCGGTGCGCGAAGGTTGGCCATCTTCTCTCAAAAGTGAAGATCTATCCGACCGAGTTTATTTAACCTTTGACATTGCCGTTAATCCCGCAGCTTTCGGATTATATATTCCAAAGCTTTATAATGCAAATCGATTTAAGCCTGCGGCGGGCTTTATTTTATATCCTCTTATATTTATAGAAAACACAAAAGTTCATTGTGGATTTGAATCGATATGTGAACGACGACCGACGTGTACCGGTTAAACTTGAACGGTGCTAAATAATACAATAACCGAGTATACTCTTTTTTCGTTCTAAACATTTTATTCGTGTGATCTTTATCACTCGATATTTCAGCTCGAACCAGTGTTTGGTCGAAGTGTAATCGATAATAACGATCGCCTTGTTATATAGCTTAGGTTGAAATTTCGTTACTGGTTGAATCCGAATCTGGGGATTTTTCGGAATCGTGTCGATTTATTGAACGATAATATAGTTAGTGTATTGTCAATTGGATTCCTGTTGATTTTTTAAATTCGTAAGTCAAATATTACATTTGGATTTTCAAGGTGGGTTTTTTTCGAACGCGTTATATTTACAGGTGATTTATTTCAAAAACCAAAATGGCCGTCGGCGATATTTCATTATCAGAATGACCGTCGAAATATGTGTGTTTTTATATAAGAGCATATTTCAAATTACTGAAACGGCTATTTTTTTTTTACACCCTCCCAAAGGGAAGCCTATGACATTTGGCCTTTGTGTCGTTTTGAAAATTGTTAATATATATGATGTACAAGTACATACATAGGTGTGTATATGGGAATATCGATGAGCTGAGAATGTTTGGAACTCGGCAAAAAATTTTTGAAGACTTGATTTATAAGCATATTACGTTAATAATTTTATTTTGGAAAATTTATGCGAAAGCTTATACGATTTTGACTGAGCTTTGACAGTGTTATGAATTGACAATAGTATCTAGTCTACCATGAATGAATGTTGATAACCGTTTTATCTAAACGGCTTGATAAGATTTTACTACATAGATTTCACAATAGGTTTTCCCAAACTGAAAGCAACAGTTTACCATAGAGGTACGCATATCATTTAATAGTAGATTTTTTCAGAAATGGGAAAAGGTTTTTTGATCTAAATATTTCTATTTCACTAGTTATGTATTATCGATAAAGTCAAATATTTTAGTTCGTTATACTTATAAAGATTATTTTAAGTGAGGAAGTTATATAAAATAAATCATGCTGTTATGAAAATATTTTGATTTATGAATAAACGATTCTAGTGTACTAACAACGAACGCAGTTCAATTATTCCCGCATGGATCTGCATTAGGATGATGTCGAACTATTTAACCCCAATAACATCATTTGTTTCTCATTATTGCGCTTTTATTTATAGCATTCAAAAGTGAACACGTTCACATTCTCGTTTGAATTACATCGATACGTTTAAAATCGTACAAATTTCACACGCACGAATTTCTACTTTTTAGATTTGAAAATTTTCACGAATGATTGTCTAATAGTTTAAAATATTTTCATTACAATTTAAGTGATTGATATGCTCGTTAGTTTTGGTAGAAATTTTCAGCATAACAGTTGGCCCTACGTTCAGTATATGTATATGTATGTACAGTGTGTGAGAAAGTATTGTATAAATGTGGATCAATATTCGCAAGGTTGACCCGAAATAGAAATATGGCTTCGAGGTTTCACTTAAAAATTTTAAACGCGCTAAACACACTCAATATAACCCCATCGAGGCAGACGCACCCAAATATGTGTACATATACATACTTTTTGAAAATATTTAGCGTTGAAAACTTGTTGGTTCTTATGTACGAGTTGTATAGAAAGTGTGTCGACTATTAAGAGTGACACGCATAATGAGTGTTGACGAGCACTCGCTTAATTAAACGTATCGGTTTATAAATAGTGTCGGGCGTTGAAAGGTGTTCCGGTGAGCGCCCCCTGCGCCCCCCAGGGGCGTAGCACCCCCTCATCTCCCTTTAGAACGGCCAAAATCTAATTAGTTGAAGGGCCGGTAACGAGACACCTCTCTGCAGTATGCGCACACAACACTTCTTAATAATATATATATCACTTTATAAACTAACACAGTTTAATATTGCACCTAGGTTTCCACATGTGCGGGAAAATGTAGCGTAATGATACGCTTGCGAATTTAGAATTACACCTGAGGATCTGTACGAAGTGGTTATAATTATAAATCGTGGGGCGTTGGAATACCACCGATACATACATACATATAATACGCGAAATTCTAAATGATTTTTTTTTAATATCACAAAACGAGCCGTATAGGTAATGAATTTTCTATTATTTCCGGCGTCAAACAGGTGTGTATTATTATGATTAGTTGCTGATGTCAATAAAGTGAGTTTTATAGATGCAGTAATTTTTCACGTAATGGTATCATTATTATCGAAATGGGCTGTAAGCGATTTATTTACAGATTGCTTTATATTAATTGAAGACGTCAAAATATTGTAGGTATTTGGAAAATTTTGTTCGTCTCGAGTATTAAATACAAGCTGATAAAAATTTCGGCTTTATATCTGGCACGAGTCTTGCGAATTCCGAAATTCGCCAGCACAGAATAGAACCGTAGATGGTTTAGTTCAGCTATTTCGAATATTGGAATTCTTAAGATTCCGGCTGGGGTATCGTTGGAGAATAGATGGCGTCAGACTCTCACATTACTTTGAATCGTGTCGATTTTTATTTTTTTAAATCAAAACACGTCCCGGCACTTTTGCCCGTTTGAATAGAATTTTTGGATTTTTGAGCTTAATTTTGGCGTTGCGGCCGTCACATTGAAGAATTGCCATAAAAATGAAATTAATTACCGTAATTTGAATATAGGGTGGAAAACGAGGCAATTGAAAACTCGCTTCGGCGATTTTTTAATTAGTTCTTTTTGCGCCATCTCAGCGAAGTTTTTTTTTTCAATTACTTCACATCAATTGTGAGGCGATTTTTATATACATTTTATATATAGACTGAAAGTATGCCTTCATAAGAGTAAGAGAAGGAGGCCAAATTATTACCGGTGATTTTATTTTATAATGAGAGACTTACGGGCAATTAGAGTAAATCGGAAAATCTATCGGAAGCCTTATTACGTATTTAATCGAAAATAAGAACAGATAGACTTACCCTGTGTTTGTATATTTCGTTTAATTTCCATAAATAAATAAACCGTTGTAATAATTTAATACGGAATAGTGAGTGAGCCGATATCAAAACATGCTTATTGTACATTCCGAAAATATTTATTTAAATTTCTCTTTGTTTATTTTGAATACAATTTTTTTCGTAGTTCTATACGATCCATTCTAGTAAAACCTTGCAAGTTGATAAATAAGGTTCTTTTTAAAATAAAATGCGCCGCCCATTTTTTGGGGGTTCCCGGGGGATAAAAGGGCGCCGGGATTAAGTAGTGCCCGATTACCATTTTAAATTTTCTTTACGGCATTTTTGCTTGCGAATATAAATTTAAATATCCGCACGCGTGAGCACACATATAAATTATCAATGATAACGAAACAAAACTTTCGTCGGCGTGCAGCAAATCTCATTTGCAATATTTCATGCGGATAGGAGAAGAAGTAGTGGAAGTGAGGAGCTCCGTCACGAAGTTTTCGCGAAAAGAATGGACAATGAATTAAATTATAAAGCTCTTTTGTTTGCGGGGAACGCTGCGGGGATTTGATGTTTATTTATGATAAAGGAAAAGGCTTAACCACCGTACGATTCTCACCGCGTTAACCCTTAACGGACAGTATTTGGGAGACTTTTCTTTTTTTTTTGTACGGTTTCACTCGGGATTAAGTCGGTTTTGTCTCCTTATATTGAGCGGAGAAGAGTCGTTCTTTCGTTCTAAAAATGTTAGCGCCTATATTTGGTAAAATGCGAGTGCGTGTTTTGTCACGCGATATTAATTCGTATTAATGGTCCCTTTCGGCATTCGCATTCACGCTTGGTCAAGTGATTATTAATTGATGTCGCAATTTTACAATTGCAAAGTTATAAAATTCAACATTTGCGTTTGTTCGTAATGGTCTTTCGAGCGGTGCCAATGGCTATTCAGCCACCATTAAATAGCCTTTGTTCACTGATAAGGTGTAATATTTCAGTCGCAAGGAAAACAGAATGAATATGTAAAGAGGCATATTTTATGCAAAAACTTATGTAATCGATTAAACGAGGGATCGTTAGAATTCTTATATTAAACTGGTCATTCATCACTAGATTTATGTAGAATCAGTGGTTGGAAATGTTTGATCTTTCATAATTTATAATCCACATCCTCTCGGTTACCATTAAAAAGAAAGCAAGAAATACCAAACGGACGATGCGATTAAGTCGTCGAATGGATGCACATTGCTCAAGACAGACATCAGTGGATTACAATATGAAAAAGTGTTCTTATATTCACCTAATTATTCTATTTATTCGAATTCTTTAGAAAGAATTCAAAATAAATTTTTAAAATATATTAATTATAAATTCAAGAATTCTTTTGGTGATATGTGTTATGATTCTCTTTTACTTGGTTTGAAAATGAATAAATTGAATGATAGGAGAATCATAAATGATTTGATCTTTTTTTATAAAGCCGTTAATTCTCTTTTTGATTGTCCTTCTCTTGTTGAGTCTTTTTTTTGTTTAAGAGTTCCTACACGAGTTACTCTCGATCTCAATTTTTATTTGAGTGTGAGAGTAACTCGTGTACTATGTAATTACTACCTAAACTCACCTATTCTAAGACTGATTAGGCTTGCCAATAAATATAGACATTTGTTAGATTATTTCTTTTTAAATATTTATTTGATAAGGCTTAAGCTGAGATTTCTTTTAGTATTTCTTATTCCCAATTAAAAAAAAAAAAAAAGGAACTTTATTAGTCTTATTTTAACAATAAATAAATATGTATATATTTTTCAAGTATTTGCTGCCATCAGTCGTGTATGACATTGTCACACCTGAAATACCCGCGATTTAAAACAATTTAGTCGTATCAAAAATGTTCTGTTATGAGGAAAATTTTGATGGAAATTTTTCACCAAAGAAAATTTTTCGCCGTTTTATTAAACCAGTTTTTTTACCGTGCAACAGATTAATATTTCCCAAACGGACACTATCGGTCAAATGGGGAAATCTGAAGTGACTCTAAACGAGTCATTTAAATGGAATCGGTTGATCGTTTAGCCATCTTTTCAGAGGCTGTCGATTTGGAACTGTTATAAATGATCAAAAAAGTGTTCCGCGCCACAGTTTGAGGGTAGCATTAGGGAAAAGGTAGGGTAGGCTCTCGGCGCTCGCGCGTCCTGGATCAATACTGCGGCGCGCGCCCCCTCCTCGGCGCAGCGGCCCTGAGGCGAGCGCCCCCTTTCGCCCCCTTTCGCCCTCTTTCGCCCCCATTTTCCCCATTTTCTCCATTTTCACCCCCTGGTCCAAGGCCTCACCCTCCCCCCATAGTGAACAAGTGCTTTGATTTTAGCCGCTTGACTTATTTCCAGTGCATCGGCTCGTTGCACCGCCGGAAAACTCGCTGACCCATCCGTCTGGCTTGCGGAAAAGCGAACCGTGGTGGCGTGGCGCCATTTAACCCCTACACGATTGATTTGAACGTGTGCATTCTTGTTCACTATATAAAGCTCCATGCTCACTATAGGCATTGTCTAATATGTAATAGGCGATGGGTTTCTTAGTCACGAATGAGGTCAACTTACGCTATTTTCACTTCAGTATGCATATCTCGATTGTTGATTATGAAATGGCATTGATCTTGATAAGTGTTGTTTATCGTATGATAAATCAGATTGCACATGTAATCACATGCCGTGTGAATTTCACTGTTTGTAATTTAGCATAAACGTCTGCCCGTCTGGTTAATTACGGTCGCGCTAGCACTGCCAACAAATAACAGTGGTGTTTTTTTTCTCAGGCTCAGAACTTTAACTATTTTGTTTGATGTTGGAATATTTTCAATCATCAGTTTTCCTCGTTGTCACTTGATAGTTATCGTGTGTAGATTCAAGCAAACGTTCAATTTTGTGTATAGTGGTAGGTTCATGTCATAACTGTTTCGAGTCGACGACGCAACGTTATGGCCATTCAATCAACGGTAGTTTCGCACACTGTCCAGCGGGTTATGGGCTGTACTGTTGTTGTACAAACCGGCGCCCATTTGTGGCGGTCGGGGGAAGGAGTTAGATCCACCGTCATATGACTAGTGTTGTAGACAATTGAAAGATGTAACCACTTTGATGTGTTTATTAATGAGGATTCCTTCTTATGTTTTGTTAATAAGATATGTTTTTTTTTTTTTATTATGAAACGATATTGCCAATCTGTATAAACACACAATAAAAATAGAAGTGTTCGCGTTGCTCATTATTTATGTTTAATGTGTAACGTTTGACATTTGCCGAGTTGTTAATATCGCGTGCGCGAAGAGAATAAAGTGAAAAGTTCCTCTTTCTACGAACGAATATCGCACATTCACATCTCTACAATGGCGCACGTACGTCAAACTTTCCGCATTTACATCACCCCCGTGCACTGAATATTTTATGTGTTTTATTTTTTGTGCCTTACTTGCACCGGAATAAGTTTTCAGGCTGTATGCTTAATGTATTCCTACTGTGGATGGTGTCAGAAATCTAGACCGCTGCTTATGGATTTTCCCTCGATTTATATATAGCCTGTTTTATTAGCGGCTTAGGGTCGCGTTAGGTTTGCACGATATTGATGGCGGGTTGTCCTAGGTGACAGACAACAGATACACTTCACCAAGCCGGAAAATCTGGATGTACGTATGTAGGTCAGGTGTGACGTGGACCGCGTGCATACTAGCCCAAAATGTTTCTCCCCCAGTGGCGTTACGTTATGACTTAAATAAGTGTGCAGTTTATGCAGCCAGGGGGAATTTCACACGAGCCGTATTTTTATACCGGCTTGAGATATTTTTAAGTGATAAAATTATATTGGGGCATTGGGTTCGGCAGTAGAGAGGGTTAAATGGCAGAGACGTCGGTAAAACTGAGCTAAATTTATTATTTAATCAGAATAGACACAGCTTTCTAAAATTGTCACTATTCTATTTCGAACGTTATCGTTTGATTAAATTTTTCGTAAGTGAAGTATTTATAGTTTTTCAATATCTACTACATATCTTTATGGTCACCTTTTGGAATAATCTATAAGCGAACAGTAAAGTATTGAAAATATTTCGACATATCAGGTGATTCTGTGGTATTTTTTTTAACCATTTCATTTATTTGTCATTGATTATAAGAAGCTTCGATAGTATTTTGAATATCTGAAAAACATTGTAATGGTAAAAAGAGGAAAAGCCTTTTAAAATAATGATCGCGTTCACTGTTCCTAAAGGTATTTCTTGAAATTGAACAGCGTCTCGGCTTAATTGAATAAGGTTTTCTTTCCATTCAAATACAAAGTGACAGATGAGACTTGAGAAAGGTGGGATGTTCTTTGAATGAATTTATTTGTGAATTTATACAAAGTAAAAAAATAAATCCGCATATAGTCTAAAGCTATCAAACCGAAGTGATTTGATCGAGTTTTGCAAGTATTCATTTTATTTTTTTGCATATGGTTGTATTTTGAAGTGCGGTAAGGAGAGTTTTACGATTTGCGATTTAGTGCGAAGCGCGTCGAGAGTGTGAAAACCCGTCAAATTGTCACAATCTTAAAAAGTTTTGATATATTGTGCACGACGTGCGAGGATATTTCACAGAGCCTCGGCACTTTCCAACACGTCGACTATTTATCATTCGTCTCGCGTCTCGGAATTAATATTTCTTTGTAAATTATCAACAATGTATACTTTAAAAAGGTTTAGTTAATGCGAGAGGTTTATTTCGTGATCACGTGTAATTTTTTTCCTGGCAAAGTGTAGTAGTATGCCTCGTCGTTTGTTTGATGGTTACATATGGCTCTACGAATCCAGTAGATGAGCACAACAATAAATCGCGTCCAGGACCTCGTTCACGTCGGATGATCCTCGGATCCTAAATCAAGTGAACCCTTCTCAACATATTCCCACCTCGGCGATTAGAAGTTTCACGCGTGAAAAATTGTAGATAACAAGACGACTAGTTCCCATGAAGAAAGGGTTCGTCATTTCACTATTTTGGACGATCGACGAGGTGTGTAGCCCATCTCTAAGCGGTCTGTTCCGTCCACCTTCTAATTATATCCGGTCCTGTGCGTATCGCGATAAATTATTCCGAGGCATTGGAGGCCCTTTGGTCGTTCTTTCTGCCACTTAGCATTTATGGAACTGGGCCGCCTCACTGATTTATGTCGGACAGAGGAGGAGATTTCCTCTCCAGTTCGCGCCTACCCTCATTCTCTACCCAAACCTTCTCTCAGCGCCTATTCACAGGAAATCGAAAATTAGTCTTTGTGCTTCGCCACCCTCTCGAGTGAACCACCCTCAGGGCTGTTAATGAGGTGGAGGAAAGGGGGCGAAGCACCCCTTTGGAGTCTCCGCAGTGCCTTAAGGCCGGGTCCGTGTGTTAACAAGCCGATGAATTAATGGCGACACATTCCATTGTATACTAATGTGGGCTGTTCGTATATAAAAATCATGATTTTGTGTTTCAATAAATATCAATCTCACAGCGGACAGTTGAACAGTTGAGCTATGACTTTACGATTGAACGATTTCAAATGATCTGTATTCAGTAGGCTGTTTTAAAACGAAAAGTAAGTGTCGATCTGAAGTGTATGGACATACTCGTATGTATGTATGTACATAGGTGTGGGAAAATCCCCGTTCATTGTAGTACTTCGTAAACGGTAGATAAGATTAAACGAGTTTGTGCAAGCTTGTGATACTGTCGTTCATGTAAGCGGATTGCAGCTACTCATTGATAGGTCTCGCTAGGTCTGCCGCTATTGATTTTGCGATCGAATTCCACAGAATGGATTGTCGTGTTGATTTGAATTAGCGGTTGGTTAGACCGGAAAATATCTACTGTGATGGAGGTTGGTCAATATTGTAATCTGTGATCTAATTATAGCTTCTAACCCCCTATGCTGATAGTTAGTTGGGTCTATCTTAATTGCAGTAAAATCGGTAAATATTATAGCGATGATAGGCGATTTGATTATTGCGAGTTATGTTAGAAGTGATAGCTTATATGTAGGTGATATTGAAAATATTGAGTGGTCTGAATATGCTTTCTAGATATATTACCGTTCCTTTTTTAAAAATGTTTGGCACTTTTTTGACGGTAAGGTTCAGTCTGGTTTAAGGTATTTTGTATATTTTTTTTTATCTAAAGTGTATTTACTCCTTTTCGAATATCCTTTTATAGAAATACATATTCTGTTTCACACTTTTTTTCCCAACACTTGACAATATGGATGTGCTCAGAGTTTAAAAGCTTTGCGACACTGCGGAGAAGTGCGGAATGACAGTAGAGGGAAGGGCGAAAAGGGGGATATGGGAGCCGTAGAGGGTAAAGGAAAGAGGTACCTCGACGAAAAAGGAAACACAGAGGAAACCCTCACGCATATACGCTTACAGCAAATATATTCTCGGGCAAAATTCGGCATATGAGCCGTTGGAAAAAAACTGGGGCATTTTTCGGGTCGGGGCAATATTGCCCGAACATAAAACCGTATCGTAAACCAATCGCGGCTTCGCAGCGGATTAAGTCGGTTATATTTCATTCGGACCCTTGAAAAACGTCCCTCTATCTAAATAAGAAAAAAAAATCTGTCACGGAAACCCTCGAGGGATACGCGTCGAGGAAAATCATCCGAGTGCTATTCATCGATTCGATTGTTGCGCGTTACCTGTTGTGAAGGCGAAAAATATGTATGTAGGTGTATCAACCGAAAGGCTAATCTCGTGAGTGCTCCCAAAGGTTGCCTCGACGTTTTTGTTTATAATCGTGCTGTGCCAATGGTTGGGTAGTGTTCGGATAATTAAATAAAATTTGCACGAAACCAGGTTAATACAATTGTCGGTGAGGATGCTGGAATAGGTAGGTAGGTAAGGGGATGGTTTGATGTCGTTTCGCTATTATTAAAACAACGTTTTAAAGACGAGTGTGTGCTCAAAGTCGTCCTCGGATGAGACATTTTACTTAGCCGTGACATGGTGATTAATTATATAAGAAGGAATTACAATTTAATTGAATTCTCGGTTCCGGCTGCTGCATGCGCTCAAGCGGATATTTCGGTCGCTTCAATTACACACACAAACGCTAGAATAAATATTAAATACGGGCAAACGTACAAAATTTGAATTTGACACTCGACTGATCTTTAAAGTGTCGACTAATTATTATTGTATCATTTATATACTGTAAATGCAACGTAATTTAACATAAGGGTGGTTCAACAAACAAACTATTCCATACATTTTTGGTATATGGTTATAAATATGATTTACATGTATTAAAACGTTAGACAATAAACCAAGTATTTTAAATTGAATATCGGACAATATGCGCTAGAGATCCTCGTGCCGCAATTTCATTGTACATACATCCGCTCAAGAGGGTTCGCATTAAAGCCCTAACCTGTACTATCAAAAGGTCTTCAGTTTGCGCATTTTCCGCACTCCAAATCGGTCGTTGGTTCAATTTTTTACAGAACGATCCTTTATCGACGGGGTAAAATCGTCCATGCGAGCTTCGTGCTTTCATACGGGAGAATGCTCTCGTGCGGCACAATCGAAACTTTCAATTATCGTAATGGAAAATTACCACATTCCGGACTACCGGCAGGAGTTGAACTATTTTCCGGAAACTCGTCGAGTTCGGACAAACTTGCGAACGTCCTCGTATAAAATCCCGACTAGTCGATAAACTGCTAGGTAGGTAGGCAGTTACTGTTACTATTCAATCGATGACTTTCCATCGTCCCGTTTTATTGGCCAGGTTTCCCGGGAAACTCGATCCGCCATCGTTGAAACCGTTCAAATTCGTTAAACTTTATGCGGTGTCGCTTTACGGGTTAACGAACGAGCGGGCAAATTATAAAAAAAAATTCTGGTCGACGATTCAGCGCTGAAAATAGAAACATTGGGTGGAAAATTAAAACGGTTTTACTTGTTAATAAAAAAAGGTTTTTTCAAAGTGAGAAAAAGTTTCTAGACCCTGACCCTTTTTTCACCACTTCAACCGGTTCAAACACCACTTTTTACTTTGAAACTTATTTACAACTTTAGAAATTTAAATTCATTGAAAGTAAAAAAGCTATATAAAAATATCGCTTGCCGATTGTGATAGTGTCACAATAGGCAAAAAATATGATAATTAAGTAATAGGGTAACAATGTTACAATGAAACTAGTACCACCTAGTGACAACACGTCTAACTAAGTTTCTAACAGAATTGCAAAATCGGTTTTTCGATCGATAGCTATTATTAATTTAATTTGATTATACTTAGACATTTTCTCAGTGTATGTAAGTGACTCAAATTTGAATACGCCCAGTGTATGTATATAAAAATACACAGAAAATTCGGAAAAAATTATATACCATGAATTGACAATTTCGACCACAATAGAAAGCGATTAATCATATTCGAAGGCTATTCAAACAACATAAATGTAAATATTTTTGGATTTTTAATGCAAACAACCGAGAACTTTTACGCTTCTGGTCATTAAAGCGGCCCAGCCTCGGATTACAGTGTCGGAAAGCAAAGTTTGAAGTTGATAGGATTTACATTGTGCGGCATTTACTTTTTGTACAAATTATTTAACATTTGACAAGGCGGGTCAAGAGATTAAATCGAATTGAACTAAGCCGCACAACGGGCTTCAACTGTAACTTGCACTCGTTCAAAACAATGCTTTCGAAGATAAATTGAGACAAATGTATTCCAAATTATGTACAATTTTTACGAATTGTTTTTAATGGCACAACGTACGAGTTATTTCTGGCACTTTATGGGATATTGTACATATGTACATTGTCATAAATTTTCATCGAATATTATGTATTTAAGCAAGCAGTTAACGTAAAATCTCTACATAGCGAATGTGCATTGATTTTTTATATAAACATATGTATATACATATATTATTCAGCGGAAGTACATATATTTTCACATTTCGCACGTATAATAACTTCACGAGTCCAATACAAATTGAATAAATTATGCATTAATCTACTACGCTCACGTTTAATCGGGTTCGATAGAACCGGCGCGCTTCAATTATGCAACGATTTCCTTTCAGTTGCCGGGGCACGATTTTACCAACAACACAATTTTATGTAAACTTACTTATATCTATGTACATATATATATATGTACCTACATATTCAAATCAATGACGATTTTAATAAATATGATGACGTCAGAGTATATTTTAGCCCCGCGAGTGGGCGTGAGGTTATTCCATTTGCGAAAATCTGCAACAGGTTGCAACGGATAATCGTAATAATACTATTATGCACATACATAGTTATCAATACGCATATTTGTATTTTATCAGGTGAATTTTTGTACAGGTTGTATTATAGAGTGTGTTTGTATGACGAGAGTTACGTAACTGGGGCGGTTGCGTCACAAGCGGCGCCCCATATCGACCAGGGGGCAAAGGCGCCCCTCGTTTGAGGGGTTTTCACCCCGGCCCCCTCCCCCTCTCTTCACCCTCTTCACCCCCTGCCTCCCCTTGGAGTGCATCCGAGATAAAAAAAAACTTTAGAAATGGGGCCGACAACTTTATAAACTGCATGGCTATCCTATGGGGTCGATACGTACGTTGTACGTGAAAATTTGAATATACGTATATGTACACTTATACAGGTGTGGGCGTTCCAGGTGTTTTGTACGTGTGTTTGTGAGGCAGATGTGTGTGTATGTGTATTACCTGCATTGCGTAATTTGAATAATTGAAAAGGATACGGTTCGGTGCAGTTTTGACGTCGTCGGCGCGTATCGATGTTTGCATGTCGACGTTATTGCATCGATTATGTGCAATTTAAAATTCTGGGAAATTTCGATGTACTCGCACTACTGCCGGCGCGGAGTATTTTCGTGAATATTTTATTACTGTGCTTGTGCTATATGAGGGTATTCAAATGTGAAATGTAACGAACAGGGTAGTGGGCGTGATTTTCACGTTAGATTCAGAAAATTTCGTACGAATGTGTTTCGTCTTTAAATTTCGTAAAAGTATACCGAGATGGTGAATCGTGTTCTTTAAAAGCTCCTCACGTTGAAAGTGCAAAGGAAATTTGGGTGAATGTAATTTGAAACGTTGCGGTTGAATAAAAGCATGTGGTGGTTTAAGCGATTCGTTGAAAATGCCGGAAAACTTTTTAAAAATAGGAAACTTTCACGGCCTGATTTAGATCGGAATTTTTTTTAGAGTCGTTAGATCCCCATTGACAATACATAAGAATAGAGTCTATGTGCAGCTACGTAATAATGAATCCGTTTTTGCCGGATAGGAATATACATATGTATCTATGTACATAGCTATGCTGTACTGTAGATTGATGAATCCCCCGGGCCTCGTTTTATTGCACGTCTTTCGATCTTATTTGCACGATGGTCTTAAATAAAATCAGTTGCATGCTATATCGATTTCTGAAAGTGCACAAGTTGCAATATAAATGAGAGTGGACGTATTTCCAGTGAATCGTGCAGTATAGGGGGCGTTAGCGTCGTCGTTGTCGGCGCCAGTACGGCTGTCGGCGTTTTTCCCCCGGAAACGCCTCCCCCTTTCCCCACCCCCTCATCCCACCCACTTTTCCACCCCGTTCTTCCGGTTGACGGTGCAATAATCTAGAACGCTAGGCTAGACTGCTAGGCTTCTACTTCTGTTGTTGGCATTTACCGAATATCGCACAATTTGTATTTTTATATCGGCTTAGTTGAGCTGGGGATCACGATTTGAAAAGGTTTATGGTTCAAACGGTGCAAGATTGTTGAATTTTTTTTTATGGTTATGGTTGCTGATAGTATTTGGCTGTTGATGGATATAAATGAACATTTCATTATCACGAGTGACTATTAGTTTAATCGATTGAAAGTTTGATGTGCAGTTGTTCGGTACGTATTGTCGAATCGTGTCGGGTCTATTACAGAGTCATTAGTTTCACATTAAAGTCCGAATTCGCGATAAATTACAGCATTATGTATCGTTTATCTAAATTTTCGTTAAAATTATTGTGTCATCTGTCTTAATTAAGCGGCATTTGTAGAGAGAGACATTGCAGGGTCGTCTATCTTCTTCGCGCGAATTCATTATGACAGGGTGAAAAAATAAAAAAATGAAAGCTATTTTCAACGACGAAAATTTTCATTCAAAGAATTTTTTTTTTTCATATTACACAACACTTTTCTGTGGAGTATTTGCACGCGTACACGAGCATACTATTTACATTCGAACTATCTGATGAATAATGTACCATATATGAAATAATATGATGATGTTGGAATTTACTCTATGCGACCGTATCACGCACGTATAAATTCTCACGAATTGGCACTTGTATGAAGCATATTAGCAATTAAATAAAACCAACATGCAATTACTGCCCCGCAGGTGGATTTTCCCTCGTTGTACTTTAATGGATATTTTTTTTATTTAGAAATTCGTCGTTGAGCTGTACGAATGTATGTAATATATATGTACATATGTACGTAGAGACAATGTGACAGAATAAATCATTTTAGGCGCGAAGTAAAAAGCTCGCAGAGTGATCGCGATTAGGAGCGTTGTCGGCGACCTTTTGATATTTGCGAGCTTTTCGGTGAAGCTTCTGTGTCGCTCGGAAGCTTTGCGGCATTGAGCTTCCAAAGTGCCGGCAAATTGGCGCCGATAAATCGTTACAAAGTGGCGCCTATGCCCTTCCCCTTTTACCGAAGGGGGAAAGGAATCGGAGTAGGGGGGTGAGCGAAAAGGGGCGCACACAGTTTTCTGGAAAATTGGATGTGTCGCAGAAGAAAATTTCATCTCGCGAAACTTGACAGCTGTCAAAAGTCGTTGTTTTGCCGAGCACCAAAACTCGTGCGAAATTTTAATGAAATATAAATTAGATGCAACCGTATACGTGGTTTTTTTTGCCGAGGCGTTGCTTTTAATCAAATTTTAATTTTTCACGCGGGATACATTTCAGGCGGATGGGTTCTATTGTTCGGTGGCTAGCTCCAGGCCACAGCGACGACCGCTCGTTCGGGAGATTGGGGATGGGGTTGGAGTTTGTACCCCATTTTCTAGGGTGTGGGCAAGGAGGGGTTAAGGAGGGCTAGATCGATGGGCGGTGGCGCCCCGAGGTCGTACTTCCCCTCCTGCACTCGAAACGCCACGTGCATTTTATACTGTGCAAAAAATGAGAAGAGTGGATGGGGATTTTCACAACGGAAAATTCAAATTATGTAGTCTTAGTTGAATTATAATTTTTAATAATGAAAATAATAATATTTATGAAACGTGCCGGAGATTAATTAAGTTAGATAGAGGTACCAACGACAAATTTCACTTGCATTGTATTAGGGGTCGTTTTCAGAACGAGATGTAGACTTTATTCGTGACGTAATTAAAATACGGCGAACTCGCTGTATTAATAAGAAAAGATCGCTGTCGTAATTCGCTATAACAACGGAAAAAATATGTAATTTTTAGATATCGTTCGTGTTGGGAAAACTTACGTCATTAGTACATAATAAGTACATACAATTTATTAACATAATAAAAAATGTTTTCAATTCAAGTTTGAATAAAATAGATTAAGCTTTAATCGATTTGTCTTACAGGGGGATTTTATGTACATATGTATGTATATAGAGAAAAATATTTGATTTATATATCATTATCTAGTTTCGTACGTTTGACCCGCGAGTAAAGCCCTTTGCCCTTTGTCAGGTAAAGGTTATTGTGTAACATGTCAACAAAATCGTATATAACTCGAGTCATTCACCCAGGACACAAACGTCCCGATGTAATAAAAAGTGATATATGAAGCTTTATGTACATATATTTATATTAATGTAATTTTTTCATTTTTATTTCAGCAAAAATTTTATTATTTTACCTGGTGTTCTATGCGGCACTCATTGGGTTCTTTGCCGCCATGCTGGCCGTGTTCTATCAGACGCTGGACTATCGGACGCCAAAATGGCAATTATCCGAGTCACTCATCGGCAGTAACCCAGGTAAATTAATTATTATATGACTATTGAATGAGTGTGAAAATTTAACAAGCCGAATCGCCCATTATGGATATTTTACTAAAGAGATTAATTTGAATGAGATATCAATTGATGTATTCCCTAATCAAGAACGTAAGATGTGCAGTTTTTAAGAGACTCCCATCAAAAGTTGAGGGTTTCCATTTTAATTGATCGCTCGCTTTTAAGGTTGTCAGAAAATTATATCGCATTTGTGACTTGTGATGAATATATTTTTCCGTGCTATCCGACGGTGCATTATCGCACTTTTCCTGTGCTGAATAAACATTTTTCTTCGGCGATGTCATTATGGTTTGAACGACCATGATGAGATATCTACATTAGCCTCAGAGTCACGCTCGTTTCCATACCCTAATGGCAGCTTGTTTATTTTGAATGTTTATTCGTTAAATTACCCGAAAGTAATGTAATTTTTCAAATGCGAGGAATTAAATCTAGTGCGTTAATGTTGTAAGTTGATGATATGAAATGTGTGTGTGTTTGTAAAGTTGTGAAAGTAACGATCAGTTTTATTGCATCAATTTACATTCACAGTGCTTGAAAAATTGAACGGAAACTGATTGTATGGTGGATAAAACCGTGAATGTTTTACAGTTGCGCCCTACATTTTATAGTACCAATTTAATCAGAATATAAAATTTTTCAGCAGAATTTAAGAACTACACACTTTTACTAATATGTACAAGAATTGCTTAAAATTAAAATTTTGTATTAATTTTTCAGGTCTTGGATTCCGGCCCATGCCTCCGGAGTCCAACGTTGAGAGTACACTCATCTGGTACAAGGCCAACGATGAGGGAAATGTCAACTATTGGACCAATGAGATAGATACTTTCTTAGAGAGTAATTATACTTTTGAAAATTGTTTTTTAAGATTCTTTGAAACATCTTATAACTGAATAAATGTTTCATGATTGTGTATGTTTGATATTACAGCGTACAGAAAGGGCGCTACGACTAGCGCCGCTGACAACCGTGTCAAGTGTGATTATAATCGCCCACTAGAAGAGGGGAGGGTGTGCAATGTGCCTGTGGAAGACTGGATACCCTGTACCTCCAATAATAATTTCAACTATCATAAGTCAGCCCCCTGCATATTCCTCAAGTTGAACAAGGTACTAAAATACATTATCAATCTTGCCACACAACTCACTAAAGAACTTACGCCATACTTTGGCTCTAATCTAGACATTAAAACTTTCGATAAACTTCGATGCTTCATATTTATGACAGTATAAAGTTTGAAGCTGCTTATAGGTCAAACTATTACATGACTCTCTTCTTAGCACGTGGAGTAAAGTGTATAAAAATATCACTAGTGATTTTAAGTCTCTATGCTAGTGAGCTATGTACATATACATATAAGTTTCGTTTTTACTATTGGTCATTATTTTGAATGTGTCGAAAGAATCAATGTATATGTAGTCACATTGATTAAAATTATAATTAAAGAGTAGTTTTTTATAGTATTGAGTTTGGCCAATATCAGTATTCCTTACATCAAAGTAAAAATCGCTTATTTATTTGATAATTGCTTTCAGATATTTAATTGGAAACCGGAATCTTATAATTCATCTGACACTTTGCCAAATAATATGCCCGAGGACTTGAAGAAACATATTAAGAATGAAAATCGCCAGACAGTGAGTATTTTTCATAGTGTTATATATGTATGTACATTTGTAAATTGACATTTTATGAATGTTGTGGACGATTTGATGATTTCAATAATACCGATTTAATTATTGTGTTGTTGGTGTAAATTACTGATTTTTTTTATATATGAATGTTTCAGGCCGGCACGGTGTGGGTGTCATGTGAAGGCGAGAATCCAGCAGACAATGAAAATATCGGTGCCATCCAATATATTCCTAGCCGTGGATTTCCGGGATACTTTTTCCCGTTCACGAATACCGATGGATACCTCAGCCCCTTGGTCGCTGTATATTTCGAAAAGCCCAAGAGTTAGTATAAATTTTATCCCATATAATTAATAAATAATAAGTTGTACGAATCTGATTGAATGTTTAGTCACGAATTAAAATTTAGCATAGGGGTGGTGTGGTTTTCATTGTCTCTGCTTATCAATGGCAGCACACGGGGACACGTAAGCTCGTAAACTCGAAAGTTCGAAAGCTCGCCGTATGCCACCGGCCACCACCCTCCCGCCACCGACACCTGCGCGCCAAATTATGCGCGAGGTTAACGTGTTAAAACGTGTCGGGCAGTAAATTCAACGAACCGGTGTAAGAGGTTATCGGATGCGGATGTGATATGCCCGCGCATGCGCAGCCCACTAACCTAGTGTCGACACGTGACCCGCCTCATATTGATTGCGCCCGCCTTTGCCCATAACCATCGCAACCGAACCACCACCCTCCAACACCACCTCTTGCATCGTGTGCAATTCGTATCGATGCACATTGCACACGCACAATGCGCCTCGAGGGGGGGATGGAGGTCCGGGATGACCGGGTCAAGGCTCCGTCTAATTTTCCATGCCATCCATTGCGGTGGATTCGACTTTAGGGGGTGTGATTAAAGTCATCGATCATGCCGAATGATTTCTATACTATGGATTGGAAAAGATTTATGTATATTAATTTGTCGATAGGCTGTTTGTGATGTAACGAGTCGAGTTAATGTCTCGATTCAAGAACAGAGGACGGCTTATGAAATAAATGAGTAAAGTAGTAAAGAGTATTTTTCTGAACGACGTGTGAATGCATATAATTTGATTATATTTACTATATTTATCGTGTCGCGTATGATTTGTACGATAAGTTAAACATTCTAAATATTATACGTTGGAAATGATTATGTTTATACATTATGAGATTTAATTTAGAATTTTCTAGTAAGATAGTCATCTTAAATTTAGCAATTGTGAGCATTTTATTTCAGGATTTATTTTATTGTTGTTAATACATAGGTGATTTTATACATTTCCCATGTTTAATTTATGAAGTTTTGATTTAAAATTTAAAATTGTATCTCAATCAGTATTTTGAGTAGCATAGAGTCTATGTTCAGAATTCGCATCTACATAGACCAACGTGCCAACCGACCATCATAAACCGGCGTGATGGCTAGCAAGCAGCTAGGCTGTGCATAAGTTAGGCTGTGCACTAGCTGGCACACAGCTGGGCTATATGCTAGAGAGCACGCAGCTAGGATATACGCCAGCTAGCGCGCAGCTGAGCTAGCGCGCAGCTGAGCTATGAGCTAGAGAGCGCGCAGCTAGGCTATACGCCAACTAGAACGCAGCTGGGATATGCGTTAGAGTGCACGCAGCTAGGCTATGCGCCAAGCGTACATCGATACTCAAAACATCATCGCTGTGACTGGAACCTTTGGAATTTGTACAGCACACGACGTCACTCATCGCGCAATCACCCATGGAGGCCACTTGGCTTCAGAAATTTCGACATTTTGAGGCTGACGCTGATGGTTTTTTGTTGTTTTTTGCAGCCGGGGTGCTGATCAACATCGAGTGCAAGGCGTGGGCAAAGAACATCTACCACGACCGCCACGAGCGGCGCGGCTCAGTGCACTTCGAGCTGATGGTGGACTAGAGGGCGCGCCACCGTCTGTTGCGTTAGTTCGGCGTCTGCGCCCCGGCCGGCGCGGCGGCGGGGGCGTCCAGCCGGGGCGGGGCCGCGCCTCACCTTCATTTCGTTAGGCCTTTCTTTTTAATACGTTAACATATTTAATAAAACTACTATAAAATAATAAAAATAATCGATTAAAGGATGGAACGTGCGTGTACTAAAACCGAAACAAACGAATACACTAAATACTACCAAAAAAAAAAAAATGTTTAAATTTAATAACGTAACGGCAGCGGGGGGGAGCGCAGCAACCTGGCGCTCGGCGCGTAGACGAATTCACCACCGGGTGTCGGTCTTTAGGTAATATCATAGATTCATATAAAACTAAATAATGGATTAAATTATATTTAAAAAAAAATGATTTAATTATCGATAATTAATTAGTTGACTTGGTAAGTAATCACTAGCTAATTTAAATATTCAATTCTGCCCTGCCACTCGTTAGTTTCTCTAGCCGTACAGTCGTTTTGTCAGTGGGTACGCTCGCTTCAGCTATGTGCCGCGCGGCTCGCGGCCTTAGGGCGCTTCTGTCATGTCATGTCTTGTCTTGTCTCGTCTTGTCTTGTCCTAGACAAGACCAAATAAATACCACACACACACACACACACACACACACACACCAAAAACTACACACACACACACACACTAATCAGTATAACACTTTGCGCCGTATTATACACACTCCCAACCACGACATGCATAAATATACAATTGAACGGTCAGTTTCGTTGTGTAAATAATGTTTCGTTGTCATGATTGTATACATAGAGATATTTCAAAAGATTCATTGTGAGTTGTATTGTTCACACAAAATAATATACACATTAAAAAGTATGAAGTGTCCTCTATCAAAATTATATACATACATACATATATATATATATATATATAGTTTTTTTGATAGCGCACGCTTTATATATTTACTATATAATTTATATATCTATATATGTGTGTGTGTATATGTGCATGTATATAGATATATAAATATATATATATATATATATATATATGTATATCGCAGTGTGTTTTCGAGCGGCGGCCCGCGGCCCATGGCCCGCGGCGGACCGCACTACATGTTAAGCACTGTTACGCTAGTTTTAAAAAAACGCAGAAAAAAAAGAGATTACCTATCCATTAATAAATTAATGAAATTGTTATAAAATAGTTAGTATGTACGTACTTAAGTGTTATCTGTACTCCATAATAGTTTAGAGTTATACTTTTAGGGAACTATCCACCAAAAAAAAAAAAAAACATTAATTACATAACATTGATTAAATTAAATTAAAATACCAAAAAATTATACATACATATTGAACGTTCGTCTTGTGAGGACGAATGTGAGACAGGGACGCGGCCGGGGGTCCGGGGGCCCGGAGGGGCGCGGGGGTTGAGGGGAGGCCCGCGTCGCCAACCCCGCTTTCCCTGTCGCCCCTCCGCACGACGCTCGCCGCTCGCCTACTGACTGCGCGCATGCTACACCCAAAAAAAAAAAAAAAACACTCATGTTCACATACCAAAAAAACAATTTCATTTATGCTTAATGTAAACATTTTTAAAAGAAATTAAATAAAACATCCATAGTGGTTATAAAAACATCCCAATTGTTTTATTTCTCCCCCCCTCCGTCCCGCTTGGACCAACAGCCGCCCCCCCCACATACAGCCTTTTATTTATTGTTTTTTTTTTGTAAGAGCTGTTTCACTATGAGACATGTACGGTCGCGGTTCAATCGTCGAGTCGAAGGTTCGCGTCGGCTGAAAAATCGGCTCGAACTTTCGGCTCGCGGTTGAAGGGCCTCACAAACCGGAGCGGATTATTATCCGCGAGTGGATGAATACGCTCGGTGGTGTGTGGTGGGGTTCGTGACACACTGTGCCGCAACCCCCAACCGCATACCACCGAGTGTACTCATCCGCTCGCGGATAATAATCCGCTCCGGTTTGGGAGGCCCCTCGACGCACCGATTCCGCGACCGCGTCCGCAAACGCCTCGGTGTGAATCGGCCGTTAGAGTTATTCTCTATGTATCGAAGCGAATCTAACTGCTCTCCTCCCCACCCCCCCCCCCCCTCCCCGCACAACTTTTCCACAAATCCAAAACGGGAGGGGGGATGTGGGATTAGACACCGTCGTTTGTACGATGCGCTAATTTTATACGTTGAATTTTTTTTTTGTTTACATTATAATATAATATATATTTATTATAAATCTATATCTATACATGCAAAATGTTGAGAAACTGTTAAGCAGCCGTCGCTTTACTTTGCGAGAGTTCAAAAAATAAAGAAAAAACATTAAGTCAACCTTCTGCTGATACGCAATCGTGAGGGGGTGAGGATCTTTCTTATGTTCAATAAAAAAAAAATATATTAAGACAATATTTTTCAGCAGAAGGTACTTTTGCGATAGAGGTTGTATATATGTAAGTACAACAGCTTTCAATGTCAATAGACTATGGTTAAAAAGCTAATTTTTAAGTAATACAGAATTAAATAATTTTACTGAATATATAACACTCGTCTAGCTATATTAGGTTTGCTATTTACTCCCTTTCATTTAGGATAAAAGTAGAAATAGTTTTTGGCTATTTCCTTTCTGATACTATTCATACATATATTATAATAATACTGGTAATTTTATTGTTTTATCGATGTAGATTTTCATAATAAGTGCGTTACTTTGATGTTTAAAAGTTTTATTTTTAGTTGAGTTTGAACGTTTCGATAAATAAAAAATTTTAAATCGAAAATTTGTTATATATGCATATATATATATTATATTATTACTGTTAAGTACAATTTGTCTCTATTAAGAACAATGTTTATTTAGAATTTCGTTGTAATGTATAATTGTTATTTATATCCCGTTTATAAATGCTATGAAATATTTTTTGCCGGTTACATATTAAGAAAAATATTTTCACAAAGTAGATATTTTAAGGAGAAACCTTTTTCTGTATAATCCTTAAAATGTAACGTGTGTATACTATCATAAAAAGTGTTCACAATTTTTTGAAAAAATCGGTACAAGTGATAAAAAAAAATATGATGACGGTAAAAGTTATTGTGATAACTCTTGAAAATATAAATATGATTTCGTAAAAACCAAAAAAATCGGAGAATGTCAAGTAAAATGGGTCGAACTGAATCAAATAAATTGAAGTAAAAGTGATACGCTAAGTTTTTCGTTTGCATAAAAAAACAAATGTCTCAAAGAAAATGTATTGAAATCGAATTATGTCATAAATATGTTTTTCTAATGATTTGTTATAATTATTAGTTGCAAATAAAGTTCTGATTTTAACGACTGTTTATTATTTTGTATGTTTCCTTACACCAAAATTTATACCTTCCTAAAAACCTACTCCTCATATTCCTGAAAAAATAATATAAAACCGTATAATGACAAACACTGTTTATTGTGATCAAAAAATTATACAAAAGAAAATAAAAGTTATGTTATATTAAGATAAAAAATCACCCAAAAATTTAATGCATTTGCGTAATACAAAACATTACAAAATTATTAATATTGTACGTGATACGGATTTTACAATATTTGCAATATGTATATGAAATGCATTGCAATGTATTAAATGCATTGCAATGTATTAAATGCATTGCAATATATGAAATCACATTATGAACATCATCACATTATGCATCACATTATGAAATGATTTCAGTTAACCCAAAATTATGGATGATGTGTTATGTTTACATAAATATTTATCTAAAATTGCATATCATAGTGGAACACCACATTTTATATTAGAATCTACATACATATATGACCCAAGTTAGCTTAATGTATGTATAACAGAAAAATTTGATTATACATTAGAATTTATTATAGATTTATAGATTTTTGCATATGTTGGGGGTTGTGGTCAATTTCGGGTCATAAATAAATACATTCATTTGATATTAAAGAAACCCGAGAATCGTATTTTTGTTGTTTGGTTTTTTTTTATCATTAGATATGGTGAAACAGTGGGTCATGTTTATTATGAATCACATCTCATATAAAATAAAAAAATATCAGCTTCGGAATAATTGAATTGTAGAATCGTAGAACAATTATATTGTTTTATTCATTTCTAGAATATTGCAACTGATCGATAAATACGGTGTCTGTGTGTTTGTTTGTTTAAGATAAGATAAGATTGCTTATGTAAATCAGTAAACTTGGATAGACAACGTAATTATAGGAAATACACCCAATACACGACAAAATAATATTAATTTTAACCATCGATTCATTCTCTGAATTGTATGTATGTAAGCTTGGTGCCTAAACTAAAAACTGTCGAAATTCCTACATATGTATAACTTACTTTTTTTTTTTAGCGTCGAAAAACAATTCAACTAAGAAAAATCAAATATTGCTAAGGAAAGTCAAGGAAAAATGTTCTCTCAGATGGTATTCACCAAAATATTTTAACTGCGCTATTTTTCTTCTTACTAAAGTGACGCATGTGGAATCAAATGTTGCCTTTTCCCCTTTGACAAACTTTTTACCTTCTGTCATACCATACTATTTTTCTTTCAAACCGGGACACTTGTGTGTGTGTGTGAAATGTGTTTATTTTGTATAATTATTAAACAATTACATCGGTTTTTGAGCAAAAATGCACGGTAAACGAAATTTTTTATTTCATAATAACATATGTAAATTATTTTCAATTTCATAAGAAAAATCACAAAATTTTTAGTAAAACTTTAAAAATATGCGCCGTGGGCGAGATTTTTTTTCAAAATACAGCATATTGTTTGTAAAATTTTGTGAATTGAGTAAAAAAAGATTATTTATCATCATTATTATTTTATTCTGACTGTATGGACCATACGTCCAGGTGTACGCATTTCATTCTAGCGAGACTAAACTTTGATTCGAAAACCTTCGACATTCACCCCCAGCGCTACCCTTCCCGCTAAAAGCGTAAATTTGAGTGGTTAGTATCACAATAGTTTGATTCTTGCTCACAACTCATGTCACGTGACGCCATTTGTCAATTTTCCACACAATGAAACGATAGACGAGTACAAAAACGAACTGGGACAAAATGCCTAGACTTTGGGACGCATCTTCAAACCGGCACAAACCATAATCAAGTAACAAGAGAAAGATATTAGAGTAATTTTCCATTGCTTTCTGAAAGGGGTATGAAAGAAAAAAAAAAAGGCACAATAAATTAAGAGACATGAAATGTAGCAATTTCAGATAATTTGCAAATTATAACAGCAGAGGACGAATTTAGATTTTAATATCATCCAAATCTTTGTGCCAAAATAATTAAATAATCAAATTTTGATTTTATTTATACTCTAGCCTAATTTTAAAATGCACAAGATAAGGATTTAGCATAGGGTTGCCAACAGGTCTCTTTTTAAGAGAACATGTTCTCTTTTTTAATGCAATTACTTTGTTCTCTATCTTTTTTATATTATACTCAATGCTCTCTTTTTCAATTTTGACAATAATTTCACGCGGTTCGATAATAATAATTTTGACATTCAGTATAAAGCATTATTGAAACATTTAAAAACACGCTGGCTATCACTTTATCCTGCTGTGAAAAGAGTGTTAGAAGTTTTTCCTATTTTAAAAGCATATTTTTTATCAATCGACAACTCTCCCATCATTTTAAAATAATTTTTTGAAGATGAGTTTAGCAAAGCTTATTTAGAATTTTCGTATTCCTTAATGCATATATTCCATGAAAAAATATTAGAAATAGAAGTCGAACAAAATTCTGTGTTAGAAGAAATGGCTACAATAAATTCATTAGCGAATACATACACTGAGTCATAGATATGAAGAATCATTTATTCCCATCAAAGTAAAATCTATTTTGTCTAAAAATAAAGAAAATGTATGTATTGCAAAGTGAAATAGATAAATTCAATTTAAATTGCATAAATTGCTATAAAACATTGTAGGAATATTTAAATTTATGGACTAATCAACTATCAAATTTCAATAGTTTTACTTGGATGTAATTAGAGATAGGGTTCCAACATGGGAAGAAATTGAAAACTCGATAGTATTTTTTGCCGCCAAAAACGTCGATGTGGTTGATGCAAGATGTTTTGATAAATTTTACAATTTAAATATCTCAAAATACTGGAAATTTTAAAAATATGATTTCTTGTCTCAAATGGATAGAATATTTAAAAAAAATATTGATTTTCATTCGGAATTATTAAAAATTTGTCAATTTTTTTTACAATACCTGCCCAAAATGCCAATGTAAAAAGAATATTTTCCATGATCAGCGGACAGTGAACTAAAGAAAGAAATAAGTTGAAAATTTCCACTGTCCGGAGTATTTTGAGCGTAGTACAATATTATTATATTAATAAAGAGCTTAATGTGTGTGTGTCTGTGTGTCTGTGTGTCTGTGTGTGTGTCTGTGTGTCTGTCCCGTAAATGACGTCATATAGGAAGTTTTTTTCTATGAATATAAAAAATATTTCCAACTTTTTTTTTTTGAACTTTTTTTGAATTTTTTTTTTTGGATTTTTTCAACTTTTTTTTTGGATTTTTTTTGGAACTTTTTTTTTTGAATTTTTTTTTTTTTTGGATTTTTTTTTTTTTTTTTTTTTTTGATTTTTTTTTTTTGGAACTTTTTTTTGAATTTTTTTTTTTTGATTTTTCAACTTTTTTTTCTATGAATATATTTTGAATTTTTTGAATGAATTTTTTTTTTTTTTTTTTTTCGGTTTGTTTGGATTTTTCTAACTTTTTTTTTGGATTTTTTTTTTTTGGAACTTTTTTGAATTTTTTTTTTTTTTTTTTTCAACTTTTGATACCCCCCTAAAGCCATTCCGGCCCCTTACCACCACAGACCCCCCGCCCTTTTTTTCAGCAAAAAGCTGTAAAACCAATATTTTTTTTTGTCCCCCGATGATCAAAAGCTATGCCGGCCCCTCACCACCCCCCCCCCCCAGACAGCCCCTGGCACCTTTTCTGCACTCCCGAAAAGAATTACCCCACAGAAACGGCACCTTTTTTGCACTCCCGAAAACCCCCCCAGACCCCTCCACTGCCCCTACGGCACCTTTTTGCCGAACAGGTATGCCGGCCCCTCACCACCCCCAGACCACCCCTACCCCTACGGCACCTTTTTTTGCACTCCCGAAAAGCTATGCCGGCCCCTTACCACCACCCCCCAGATCCAAAATCAAAACCATTAAAAAATTCAGGGGCGTTGATTATCAACGGGCAATAAGCTAGTAATTTTATAAAGAAATAAAATAAAATAAGAAATTTTTGCAACAAGTTAGCTGTGTTGATAAATATAGCGAGAATGTGTATTAAGATGATTAAATTAAACAATTTTCAAGAAAATTGTACAAAAAAAATCATTTTTTTGTCCATAACACTGACAACCCTAATTAAGCATATCTGTTATCAAACGAAAACGCAAAAAAATTAAACACGACTTTTTATTCAGAGGTGAATGGTCGTGTATTGCCTTAAATGCGCAGTAATCGTTCTATCAGTTGGCACCACTGCTCACATTGTAACTTGACAGTCACTGAGTGCGAACGATAGCAGCCTGTCTCATTCTAACCTGCCCACCAAAACGGAAGCGAGAGGGAGAGGCCGATAGTTGATCAGCGGCGCGCAAGTCAGTAAGAGCTGTGAGGTGGTGCAGTTTGTTCGCGTCGCCATCAGCTGAACATATTGAAGATGATGTATCGAATGATGCTGTTGATGATTGTCGCGGTGGCTGCTGTCATTGCGGGCCCCCAGGGGGCTCAGCTCCCCGTCGCGCCCTCATCCAAACCAGAACCCCTACCCGTACCAGTTGCTATCTTCGAATCTTCACCGCCCAGCACACGTATGTACATTGATTGGTATCAAATTTTGAGGTTATGTTTTTGGCCCTCCCTTGGATTTGCATTTGGGGGGCTCAGGCTCCGCTCGGGGCTTATTTCGCATGTTTTGTTACGCATATGTTGATTCGTAGCTGCGTCATTCGAGCCGGTCGCTGAACTCAAGGTCGCGTCACATCAAAATATCCAACCCTTGTGCGTGTTGCGTTTTTTTTACGTTCGCCTATTGTCAGTGGAGGAAGTTCACATTGAAGTGTGATCGAATGTAAGTTAACAATAAATTGTTGGTCGGTAGGATATACATATAAAAAGGTTGAACATTATTATACTGTATGTAGTTGCGCAATGGTCTGCCTGGTTGGGTAGCCGCGGAACACTCGTGGCACGTACACATACATTCATAGCGTGAGTTGCGCAAGGCGCTCTCGCATTTTTCAACTTATATTTTTGCTACATATTGAACTACTGATAACACTATAGGTACTGTTAATGGGCAGTTACTAGTTATAAAGAGTAAACCAGACAAAAATCAATCAATTCTCGACGGTACACCGTACATCATGAGCTAAGTCAATTTGCATGGAACCGTCTCAACCAGGACTTGGGAGTCGGACCTTTCTCGTGGAGTCTGCAAAAAATCTCCCAGACTCCATTTTTGAGCTTGTTTATTAAGCTTGCAAGTTTTGCACCTTTTGAGGGAATGAGAAAGGGAAACAAACAGACAAATGAATCAATCAGCATTCAATTAGTCATTGTTTAACTATCGCCATTTTTTATTAATCATTAATTTTTTCAGCTTAATTTATTTGTTGATAGTTTTTAAATCTAACATTCCGCTATGCTTAAAAAAGAAGGCATACGACCAATGCATACTACCAGTTATGATGTATGGATATGAAACGTGGGTGCTAAATTCAAGAATGTTATGTAAGATCCAGTGCACACAGAGAAGCATGGAAAGATGTATTTTCGGTATAACAAGAAGAGATCGTAAGAGGAATACATGGGGAAGAAGCATGACCAAAGTGGCAGAAATAGCGGAACTTGTGAAAATGTTGAAGTGGACACATAGTGAGAAGAATGGATAGCAGATGGACGTGAGAAATACTGGAATGGTATCTGAGAGGATATGAAAGAAAGCAAGGTAGACCGAGTTAACGATGGGCTGATGAATTGAGAAGAATGTGTGGAGTCAGCTAAATGGAGATTGCTCAAGACAGGCAGGAATGAAGGAGGATTGGAGAGGCCTTCATCCAGCAGTGGATGGTGAATGGCTGAAAATAATGATGAATATATTTGTTATTGAAATTTGAGTCGGGAGTTGGAACTTTTTATATTTTAGGTTTTGGAGTTGGACTTTTTTGACCGATTTTGAATTTTAATAATGTTCGAACATTGTCAGCAACAATAGCAGTAATTGAAACTGGCGAGAAAATTTTTCGACTAATCTAAATATGGATTTTTAAGCCCACTGGTAGCCTTATTATTGTAGCATGGATCAATTATAGTTACATACATACATATATGAATGTTTTTCCCTGTTATTGATAATTTAATCACACATGCTAAACTCGGACTATTGTAACATTATATTTTAGAACTTGTTTGGAATTATCCACTATCTAATTATAATTTTAGATTGTCCATTTGAAGAACGTGTAACAATAATATTAATTATTGTGCGGACAGATAAAGCAAGACCCAATTATTTTTTATAAAGTTGAATAGGTACAATCGCACGTTTGTGGTTATTGAGGCACTATGACTTATTATTTTGTATATGGAAAAACCGAAAGAGAAACCGGAGCTAATTTTGCACAGAGCTATCAAGAGCGCTGTAATATTGCTGATTGTGTGTATATAAATTGCCCTTGATGTACAAATATCGTATTGCATTGTGTGAAATTTTTCACTTTTATCGATGATAATTTCAGTCGAAAATTCGCCTGTTATGGAATTTTACCGGAATTTCGTGGAACACGGATCGAAAAGACACCATCATTCCGGAAAACATATTGATAGACAATCGTCGAGTGGTTAGTACGTGTAAATTTCGGGTGTAATTTTTACATAATAGACCAATTCTAACGTGTGTTTGAAAATTATTTATTACGTGTAGTTTGGAATTAGTTGAGTATTTACTTTTAAAAATTTTTTGCAAAATATTGCTGTGAGGCATTTTTTGCGATAAAAATGCAGTACGTGTTTTGTTTGTCTTTGTTTGTCTCGTTTCGCCGATTATGCCGATCAACTGAAATATGTATAATAATATACAGTTCTAAAAGATTTGTAAACGAGGAGATTATCACAGTGGGTATCGTCTTATTTATGTACACATACATACATTTTGTTTATCTTATCAATTTCTCATACACAGATTTTTTTATCAGTATCTATGTTTAATTTACATGAGTTAATCAGACTATTACTATTGTTATTTTTGTTTTGTGCTAAAGTTTTGAGTTACACGTTATTATACATAATGTATTTATTTATTTATTTATTTATTTATTTACAAAAACGTCCTGCAAGACATTACAGATATAAATCCAGATCGTCATGCAGGGAAAACAATATATACATGTACATATATATGTAGTATCCTAAAACCACAATAAAAACTTAGAAACATTAGATAGATGTGTGTACATAGAATATAAACATAGCATATAATATAATTATTAAAAATATTTAAAAATGTATGTATATGTTAGTGCAAAACTAGATTTGAAACGTGTATGAGTGGATTTTAGTATGTGTACGTATTATTCACCATCGTGTATGACGTTCTTTGTTTGATCACAGGCTATGAATAATCATTTTTTTCCTTTGTCCATTTATCAGTGAGTGTGAATGCTACTTGCATATTTGCTGTTTACATTCACTTATTGTATTATTATATTGTACTTTTTCACCATATGATTCGATTTTATTTTTATTCTATACATTGTTAAAATCGTATAACTCTGGTAAGACTTTGATGGTGTAAATTTATGACTAATTTGCTTAATTTTGTACTTTAATTTGTATACATACATAAATCAGTGGTACCCACTAATTTTGTCATAAGATCTATGTACTTCTCGAATGCAAACCTAACTTCAATCTACTTTTGTAAAGTGGTAGTAATAATTTTAATAGTAACGTAATCTAATTTGAAAATATCATTTCGAGCAATAAAACCATTATGACGCCCTGTCTGAAGTCATTGATCGCAAACTTTTTAAAATTGGAAAAAAATGTTCTCGAGTTTTTCCTTTCAGAGGAATTATTGCTTTTAGCCTCTCCTTTGAGGATGTCTTTGAAAAGCATTCGAATGCATATGATTAGTTGAGATATATCGACCACGTAAGTGGATTCATTTGCTTATAATGACAGAGTTGAACAATCTTCAAAATCTTAACTAATTTCATCCACTCGTCGTGTAAGGCGGGCCCTAGACCTAACTGAATTACGGTGCGTTTGTAGTAAGGTGCCGTAAAAACGAAGCGTGTAGGGGAAAACAACGCAACGTTTTCGATTTAGACAGCGCTTTAGCGTTAGCGTTGAAATATCTCATTTTTAAGCGTTTTAGCGCTGGTATAGTTCGCGCCGCGGCCGTGGCGCTGCATACGCCTACTGAGCTGTATGGCGCAAACAAACAGCTGTTACGGCGCATTCGTCCATACGTGTAGGCGCGGGCGTCCAAAAACCTGCGGCGTAGGCAAAATCGCTAACGTTTTCAAATGCATCGTAATTCAGTTACGTCTAGGGCCCGCCTAACAGAGTTTCTCGATAACTGTATGTCATTGATGATAAAAACTATCGTATTTTCAAAGAATCAGCAGCCTTCAAAATTGCGTTATTAAAAATTATTTCATCGCTAAACGACTTTTTATTTTTAGCAAGAATGTGACACCCAAAATGATTTTGACTTTTTTTTTTTTTTTTTTTTTAATTGATGGCTGAGCTGAAAGGCTGTCGTGAATAGTTATAATTATTATGCACTATTTTAAAATGTCTCCATATTTCCCTTTGACGATGAAATTTAATATATCTATTATTTCATCTTGATATAATACTTTAAGTAGTGAGAGCCGTTTTTTTCCCAAAATTTATCTACAAAATATCATTTTAGCATATTTACTTGCGATCAACTTTAGATCATTACGCGATCGACCTTATGGGCACTCCTGGTATGTATTATATGTATGTAGTTATTTACCTTCATCTTTGACCTTTTTGATAAGTTTGTATCAGTATTATTGTTTGGTATTTAAATATATCTTTTAATGTGTGCAATAGTCAACTATTTTTGTCCAAATTAAATTGTTTATTTAGAAAAATTAACTTTTATCTCCACATTTTATTCCACTTATGTAATATTATAATGTTCATATTAATATACTATTTTCCTTGTGATTGTATTGTTTGTTAAGAAAATTGTAATATAATTAGTATTTAAAATGTATAATGTGTTTATTTGTGTAAATATAAATAAAATATTTGTGTACTCAATAATACTTATCATACGTTCATCTGCACAACGAGATTCTATATTTTCATAAATGGTTGTGCAATTCAACAATGTTACAAATGTAATAAAAAAAATGTAATAGTGAAAAATTGCTTTCAGAATTGAATACAACAACCGTTGCTCCTACTACGACACCCGCACCTGTAACGACACCTGTACCTGTGACCACCACTTCTGCTCCTGCTCCCGTAATTCCAGTTCCACCCGCAGAAAAGGGAAAATGGGCATATACTGATAGCAAAAATATCACATGCGTGATTGTACAAATGGCAGTACAATTGAATGTATCCTATTCGGATAAGGGTAAGTGCTCAAAGTTTTGTCAACACGTTTGTAATTGGTAACTTGATTCTAAATAGATCAAATTATCTCTCCCGTTGTTGAAACTTTCTCCTGAGAGTCTAAAGTAAACGTCAAATTATATATTGCTAGAAATTGTTTTAGATATTTAATTGAATATTTTTTTGCAGATTTGAATTTAATGTATTCTGTGTTCGATTTGCCCGTCGACAATATGACCAAACTTGTGAATGGCAGCTGTGATAATGCAACACAATTTGTAACTATTCAATGGCCGTCATCGTTGAACAATTCCTTCAATAATTTAACCGTATCATTCATGAAGAACACCACCACTGATAAGTTTTCTTTAACACACATGCTGTTCAATATAATTCCGGATCCCATTATTTTCCCGAATGCCAGCTTCGGTTAGAATTTGTTTATTTACAGTGTTTTATTTATTACATATTGTACAATATTTATTTGTGTTTTATTTTATATATTTATAGGCGATGAATCGTTTAGACTGACTTACTCTGGTGAAATGTTCTCGATTTCAACACAAAGAAGTTACCGTTGTTCTAAGAACCAAGTGATAATTTTGTCACCGACAGGCGAACTAAATTCGACTCTATCCATCAAAGATTTACAAGTACAAGCCTTCGCCACCGATAAGGGAACATCTTTCGGATATGGTATTATTTTGGAATAAAGTTATATTATTATATGTATAATAAATATTATATGTATTATTTTATTTATAGCTGATGACTGTGATTACGTTGATGTTCCGGATATTGTACCAATTGCAGTTGGTTGCGCTCTCGGAGGTCTCGTCCTCATTGTTCTTATTACATATTTGGTGGGTCGCCGTAATAGACAAGCACGTGGTTACCTTTCAATGTAAACAGAATTTGTCTTGGGTGTCCAGAAGGTGCCGATGATGTCTTAAGATGATGATTAGTTGAATATTTTTGAACAATTTTGTATGGAGATTGTAAAATGAAAAAAAATGGACAAGCGTTAATTTTATTCAAGAAAAAGTGCGAATAGTCTAATATTTCTTCATCTTTAATTTGTTGGGAAAAAAAGTTGATTTAAAATTGGATATACATATTATTTTTTTTTGTGTTTTAATTCTGTGTATTTTAAATAAATTAAGACGTGTCTGGAACATTTTTTTTATATTTTGTGTTTAAACGATTAATATGGGAAAATTTAAAAATTTGTGTTACAATTTTATTAAATTGTATTTTTTTGCACTTATTTTTTATGATTATTAAGATAAAATCATAATTTTTATCTATTACATTTACAAAGATATCTTAAATATATTAAATATAGTTTCAGCACATGTACAATACATATATTAAGTTTAAATTTTGAATTTTTCGATATCTTGTTTCATTTGCAAGGTTTTTATCCCAAAATTTAATTACATAATTATTCAATATTATATTCAACGTAGAGAAATTTTAATGCGTTTGAATAAATATTTTTATGCGTGTGAAATAGACTCATTTCGTATGTATTTAAGTATTTCTTTTTGTATATCAATAATTCAGTGATTGAGTATGTGATTTGTTCCTGAGCATAATAATTATATGGGAAGTTATTTGTGTTATGATTCTTGTGAAACTTAGAAAATCTGATTTTTTTAAATTATTTGTATTATTTCAGTCTTCTTATTGAATTATATGGCAGTTTTAGTGCTTTTAATAATAATTAAATTCGCCATAAACATATTTTACATATATATTTTTGTAATATTGAATTGTTGAAATGTTATATAATGGACCATAGATATTTTCAGCATTTCTATTATAGGCTGTATAGGCTTTTTTTTATTCCAACTTATTTTCCAGGTAGAAACTAGCTATGGAAATGTTACTATTTTTAAATTGCATGCAAAATATTGCTTCCATCATTAGTAATGGCAAGAAATGGTGATTAACGTGTGCCCGAAGAACAAACTTGTTTACTACCTATCATTCTGTCAGTATTCTCACCGCAATGGCGCTTCAATAATCTCCATGTTTTAACACTAGAAGGTAGTCTCTCAATCGGTCACACTATATTTATATATCATCAAAATATATTAATTAATGCTTGGTTTGGATACATTATAAAATATTTTTAATAAAAGCATGGCTAGGTATTATTAAAATCCGATTATTATTAGAGAAAATATATCTTCATTTTCAAACAATCGATTTTTATCCATTGGTAAATTATGAAATTCATACATATAATATGTACATTTGTCAATTTGAGCTTGCTACGATTATAACTATCTACAATATACATAGAACGCATTGGGTTTTGATCTTGAATTTCAACAAGATTGGTCTGTATAAATATTATAATGAATGAAAAGACTTGAAATGTGATTTGAACGTTGTAATTATTAGAAATTTTACAAAATAAAATGTACTGCGAAAATACAATTTTTATCATTAAATTAACTGTCACTGCAAACTAACACTTTGATTCGCACACTGTTTAACTTTTATTTTTAGACAGTAGGCGATGAGTAATTTTCTATGATTGGAAATATATTAAACCATGAAAAACATGAATAGCAAACATAATATTAAAAAAAGACTATTCCACCTTTTAAGACCTTTACTTTTGTTCATACATTCAACTCGACGGCTTTCTTTGGTTTAATACAATTATGTCTACACATTTGTGCTAATATAATATGTATGCTAAAAATAATTTATTATCTTACTATATACCTATAAAGTATGCTAGTCATTACATTCAAAGTGTGATTGTTGTTTTGGGATGTTCAAAATTAGTTTTTATTTAACAATCTTTACATGCACTCCATAAAAATTGGTTGCTCTATTTACAAGTATATACAAAATTTAAAAAATATCCTGGAAAATTCTTTACTGAGCATCAGCTCTAAAAGTTTCCCTATTCGGATATATTATACTTTTCGTAGGTGTAATAAAAAGTGTAGCGATGCCGATAATTACGACATCGAAAATAAATTATAAAACTTATGGCTAATATACAATATATGCATTTTGGCACATGTCATGAAAAAATAATCACATTTTACAATAAATTATTTATCATTATACACAGTATAAAATTGTATAAATATGTACACTTTGGTTGTCCTTTTTCTAGGTCCAAAGTATACAAATAACTCCAGTCATCCTTACATTGTAACAAAACATGTTATATGAAACAAATGTATGAGGAAATCTTTTCCGACAGGACTCAAGCGTATAAGTATTATAAATTTCATTGATTCATCTTGTAACTTAACTGAAAATAAATTTTTTATTGTTTGATTTGTTTGTTTCAAAATATACATATAGAAAGACTAGATTCATATAGAAACAATAATAATCGATTGTGTGTGTGTAACAAAACAATTAACTATAATTTGTTTTAGAATCACCTTACAGGACAGGAATTTAGTAGTAAGTTATGCAAATAGTCCATATCTGTCCAGTCTCTTATTTGGCCTCTGATTGAAATATGACGGATGCAACCTTTAAAATTATCCTTCATTGTCAGTGTACCTGTAGGTGCACCATCTGAAAAAAAAATTTGCATGTTTGAATTGACAAATTTACTTATGTGTTTGCAGATTATCAATATTTCTCTTATCGCTCACCAGGTAATCCACCGATGTAAAGAGGAGCATACGGCACAAATTGATTGATGCTCGGAGGGGTAGTGTGACCGAAAGCAGTTCCGAATCCCACATCGGTCTTTTCCGGTTGTTGATCTACGCGAATTGTAAGTCCATCAGTGGAGAACACTGCCGATATATTGTGCCAGGTATTGTCGCATAGACCGTATTTAGATGGCAGATTGGTATAAATTTTAAAACGACGGCCAGATGTTGCTAATACTGACATTACAATCTAAAAATATATACGTTTGATTATATTATATTGGAACAATATTTATATACGGACAATAGAATCAAAAGTTTTTGTTACCTTAGCATTGTGAAGTTCTAATGATAGAGCGGGTGAATTTGAATTTGAGTGGGCTACGCTCAATAATACGCCATTGGTTTCGACAGTTTTGAATTCCATGTGTAATTCCAAATGTGCGCCAATTTCGAATTTATTGTTATAAATTGCGTACGCGTCACCAGGGAAGTATGATCCCTTTTCGATAGTCGGAAAACATTGTCCGATGTTTTGATGAAGAGTTGCATCCTTGACGAGATCTTCAGATTTGTTATCGACATTCATTTTTCTAATGCAACCTTTTAGTCCTTCAATTTTAGAGATCTGGAAATTATAAATGTTTAATTTGAGTCATTTATATCAGATTATTAAGCAATGTAGTATGAAAATTGAAAGTTGAGAGCCAACAGGTTTTCGGTACTGATAATAATTAACCTGATTGGGTATGTTGAATGAAGGTTTTTTTGGTAAACCGCCAACATAGAACATATTATTGACTGAAATTCTTTTCGGCATTCTTATAAATTCGCTTGCAGATCCAATAGAGATGGAAAGTTTTTTGTTGTGAGAAGTGAGTTGCACGTGATGCCACAATCCATCGTTGGTCTGAAGAGGAACTGTTTTCTCCCTCTTCTTGTTACCTTTTACTAACAAGGTGACTTTACCATTCCGTAAGAATAATGAAACCAGGTGGTGGGGTGTGTCTTTATTACCCTAATAATAGAATAAGTATAAGCGAATGATTTCATAAATATATTATGAACATACATTTACAAGTGAGTCGATTACCAATGAAACAAGCAGCAATCCGTTGGGATAAAATGTTCTGAAATCGAATTTTATCGATAAATTTCTATTCCATATATTTCTTCCGACGAATTGCACTTGGGCGTAACTGTTAGGTTTGTCTCCAAATTTAGCAGCGCCAAATTCCAGACTATAGCTGTACAACTGCTCCGGAAAAATACACATAAATATAACAAAAATCACATCTTATACGTATAATAAAAGATTACCTTACTTACATATGTTTAGATATTATTATTCATAAGAAAGTTTTCATAGTTTTTTAATAAAGCATGCATATAGCGAAGAAAAACTTGAACCAACACCGTTTTAGTCACTAAAATAAGCATATTTACTGAAAGCAGTATTGCTTATTAAAGAAAGCAAGGAATTGTATAAATTAAATCTTTTTTACATACCGAATAGTGCGTTTCTACATAATATACAGCTTTCGTATATTTGTTAATATTGATTAATCGTTTTATTTGAAATAAGGTTGGTAAGAGGAGGAAGACAACTGAAAAATCACACATATGAATACTTCAACTAAAATTACTTTATTTTTCTAATATTAAATTAAAATAATTTATAAACTATTTTTTTTTTTGATTGGTAACAAAATGACTATATTATGCAAGAAGACTCGAAAAATATTTATAATATAATAAATGCTAATTGTTGTTGAAGATCAGAGATCGCTATAAATACAATCTTCGAATTGTCCATATGCATCTTCTTGGAAATCGATCAATTTTCCCCGTGCGGTAGACAGTTTGGCTATTTTAAAATAAAATATATTTAACTTTCATTGTTATTGAAATAGTAACAATACATAAAATTATCAAATTGTAAAACGACAAATTTAAAAATTTGGAAATATGTACTCACATAAAAATTTGTTGTAGTATGTATTTTAAAACTTAGTATTTAGTTGTGAAATTTAAACAAATGTATTAATTAATTAATACAAGGGTGATAGATATTAAAGCAGAGGAGAGAAATACCAATAAACCGTTTAACCATTACAAAATAAGAACTATACAGTTAACATACACATCTAAAACTTGTTATAACTACGTATTTGTTTAACTTGTAAGGAATGTGTTGAGAAAATAGTAACAAAACATAGTCAATATATTACCTTTCTGCAACCTTTAAGAGTGGGATTGAAATCTGACTCCTGCGTATTGAGAAGGTTAGCTCCGATTTCAAACTCTTCACCCATCGGAGGTCCCAATCTACCGATCGACGCATGGTTCGTTTGAACAGCATCACCCATAGGCACAATCCTAAAAATTAAAATACAACCATAGAAACAATTTAAACCGACTTTGATCCAATATTACGAGTATTTTACTTACTCGCCGTCGAACACTAGTTCTTTTATGGCACCTCTCAGAGGAATCGTGCAAGCTATGTGTTGATTTGTAATATCGGTATCGTTCAAATCACTCGGCATCCCACCCAAAAATAGCCCTTTGGTCGCATTGCCTTCGATCGATAGAGGCATCGAGTGAACAACTACAGATCCATGTGGTAGAGCTCCTTTCGCTTGCACGTTTTCGTCAACGTGCAACTCTATTTTCCTTCCACTCTTGACGATGCTCAATGAATGGAAGTGTCCGTCGTTCAAAGTGCTCGTGTTGGAAACCAGCTTCAAATCTCCCTTACCGGCGTTCATCAAAAGGTGAATCTTACCTAAGTTACCATATAATGAGAGTCAAAATAACGTGATGAATATGATAATGTATAAACGTACATGGTAGATTAATTTACCATCGACTACTGACAATGAGTAGTATCCATCATTTTCGTTCATGACATCGTTGATTGGTTCAAAGTATGATTCGGTCGTATAATAATTTGCATCGTTGTTTCTCAAATAGTAATGATGAGGTGCAGATAGTAGTAAAAATGCTTTCGGTTGTAGCGTTCGGAACATTAGTCCGAAACTACTCTTTTTACGTAGCGTATGAGACGGTAATTCGAGGAAACCATCACCATAAAATCCAGTCGACGATAAAGGCTAAAAAAATATGCCGGTTTAATATGGTTACTTTATTGGATGTATTATGTATAATTCTTATTTATACCTTATCTGAACATGAGCTTTCTACTCCGTAATATACGGTGGTATCGGTGGGGTTAAAACCTACTGCGTCTATCGTTAGATCACCGAGACATCCCAAAAATGGAGGTGGAAGTGATCGTATGAAAGGAGGCGGTTTCCAAAGGGGTTGTATTCCGCCCAACATATATTTACTATTCGTTAAATCTGGAAGAGAGCTTGAACTAATGACGGGAGGATTCGGTGAACCGAATTGTTCTGAGTCGTCTACCTTAAGACTTCCTGTAAACAATTTAAATAAATCATAAATGTTGTAAAGTAATATCAGGATTAAAATTAATACTACAGTATGCAGATATTTTAATACCGTTTTCTATTTTTCTTTTGATGAAAACTCTCGCAGCTTGTACTTTTACAAATTTTCCTGTATTGTACTTTTCAGTAGTGTTAATTTCAAGTTTCGATTCACCAGCGTAATCTATTCTGAAAACTACACGACCTTCACGCAATTGTAGAGAAACTGATCGATTCTGAAAAGTTTATTTTATGTAAGAGAATGCAATTTTAAACTAATATGTAATGCTAATGAGACTTACATTGGCTTCGTCAACAGCTAAAAATATTAGTGCATTTTCGTCGAATGTTCTAAACGTTAAAAGGATGCTAAATTGATTTTTATTATACAGACGTCCATCAGAACGTTGCAAGACTGAGTATCCAGCACCATTCCAATAATACATGTTTTGTTCAGATACTTTGATTTCTTCAGCTCTATAAATTTCAAATTAAAAATTAATAACGTATTTATTAACATTAAATTAAGTATTCTATAGAAATATACTTACTCATTTATACCACTATCGCAGCCACTGATTTCCGGTTGAGAGTGGAAGTTCCACAATCGAATTTGTTTTCCATTGTAACTTAATTTATGTAGAGATCCTGATAAGCCGACTCCTTTTTGAAACTGATTTCCAAGACTACCAACCCACATTAAATCACCTGAATTGACGTTTAAAACTCCCCACGAAGGATTGCTCGAATTAGTTTCCGCTCTTGATTCGGTGAAAAAATTTCCATCATCTGATGCAACTTTGTATACCCATAGCTTTGCAACGTTCCAAACCCTAACAAAATAATATGACTGATATATTTTTTAAACATAGTTGATAAACTATAGCAATGTGAAAATTAATACCTTCTGACGTCAATTGTATACCAACGGTATTCGGATGATAGCTCGTCGAATATTTGCAAAATTTGAGGATGGGTAATAGATGCGGTATTTCCTCCTAGATTCCACGAAAACATTACTCTTCTATTGACGATTTCAAGTCTTATAAAATCACCAGTGATTGAACTGGCCAAATGAAACAATACAGAGTCTTTTGGATTCGGCGAAGTGACGGAAATCGTTGCCGTGAGACTAGTCGTTGTAGACGGAGCCAAATGTGAGATATGATAGGAGCGTGAACATCCTTTGCTTTCTGTAGATTGTAATGGAATTTTAATCTGAAATATTCAAGAAAATTTTTAATTTATGTTTTATTTATATAATAATAAGAAATTAATATTATGAATAGCAAATTATAACAAAAAAATCAGTTATATTTTAAGTACATATGTACACCATTCATGTTAAGGTATTTAAAAAAATCAATAGAGATTTACCCCATCAGCAGCATGCTTTGCTCTTTGAATTTGATCTCTCAAAAATTGTAATTTTTCAGCAATTGATGAATTTGCATGTCTCATTTCCATTTCTCTCAGGTTGTTGGCATTTTTTAAATTTTCAAAAAGTTCGTTCGCTTTTCTTATATTTCCTCTCAATTGAGATACTTAAATGTAAAACATATATTGTTATTATTTAAGATATGTTGTGAATAATTTTTTTTTAAGAATAATTTCTTAATAGTACCATTCTCTTCTGCTCCACCGATTTTGTCATCTCCGTGGCTCTGTAAATCTTGCAACTTCTTTTTCAATTTGTATTTGATATCATTGTTGATACTACTGGCTTCGCTATACAGGGCTTTTACGCTTTCAAAAACTCTACGAGATTTGTTATTGGCAATTGCAAGATTTTCTCTGAAATCTTGATTACTTAAATCGCCAGTACTTACTTGCAGCTGTTTATCCCTCCATCCGATATTTCTTATTGTAAAATTGATTTTTTCAAGTCTATCTTTTAATTTTTCTAAATCTGTAGATGTATCTGCAATATATAACCAAATAAAAGTAATGTCGGCATTATAATTATAATGCTTGGAATTAAAAAATAATGGTAAATTACCTTTAAGACGGGAATCATGTTTTATAGCATTTTGGAGGAGTTTATTAGATTTATTTTTAGAATGTTTTGATTTTGATAACAAAGAACTGGTTGAATTTCCATATATTGGTTCACCAACTGCAGTTATGCTAGCAAGTTCTGCAGCCTTAAACGCTTCCAAACCAGCATCTTCAGCCGATTTAATACTGTTGACGATATTTTGATATGCCGTTGAAGCTTTGGATGGATCACGAGCGTTTAGCATTATTTCTGCGAATAGACTAAAGAAAAACATATTTAATCATATAATAGAACAAAAAAACAATAATAGTTCATAAAATTTAATTTTACATTTTATATTTGGAAGCCACTCTTGTAAGATTATCCATATGTTCTTTGACTGGAATTAAATATTTTTCTTTGAACTCTGGGTTCAAACGCGACAAGATACCTTCTCGGATCATAGTATGATTCAAATGATTTTCCAACATCGGAGCCAATGTTTGAAGATTAAGGATATTATCTGTACATTCGTTCAATAGGACTAATGATTCCTTATTCAAATCACTATTCCTTTGTATCACATCATCAAATGTAATTTCTCCCTCTGTTGAAAGTCTATTGCGTAAATTTTCTATTTTAAAACTATGCAAAGAGTTCAGCCTGGAAACTTGAGTGACCAAATCAGAAGCATAGTTGGCAAACCGGATGATTTCATCAGTCTTATTGTGCCAAAGGTCGAAATCGTTCATTAATTCTGAGACTTTGTTATCATGATCAGTAAGCTTGTATGCATTTTCTTTGATAACCGTTGACTGTAAGTTGGACTGAAATTAAAATAATGCAGTAAGAAACATGTATATGACTGAATAATTAAAATAATTTTTTTTTAATTTGTTACCTTGTACGAAATGTTATTAGATTTATCTGTATGGTGTTTCAAATTCAGATCCTTTATTTTGTTCAGCATATGGCGTCCTTCCTTTAATGCCTTATTGATATTCAAATGTTTGTCGTGACGGCTGAAATCTTCCAACTCTTGAATTTTCAACTCTAGTTTCTTTCGCATGTCGATTAAATCGTTAAACAATGATTTAACATTTTTATTAAGCACACCCAAAGTATCATGCGTACCATTCCAACTATTTTCCATTCTATGAATTTGTTTGGCAATGAACTTTGTTTTTCTGCCAATATCATAAAAATATTCATCGGGCAACGACTTGATTTTATCTATGGCTCTAAACATATCGCCGAGATCGCCCTTTAGGCCAACACTAGTGTTTGATATTTGGTAAAGAGCGACCCATGGCTTCGGGATTTCATCAATTTTCACGTGCTCAGTGTCTTTGTCTAATTCGTACGACATCAGCTCAACCTTATCCAAAAGGGTTTGACTACAATTATCACACGCTTAAACAATGAAAACATACATTGCATTAAATTTACATTTTTATTATCATTGTACATATTGTATGTATACATTTTCATATTGAAATACTTACGCATACAAATGGAACCTTCTAGGTAATGTCTCGGTGTGACACAGAGATCACACCTCATACCGGTAACGTGAGGATGGCAAGTGCATTGTCCGGTGGCCGGATGACAATTCAGCTGACTTCCAATCAACGGCCACATAGAGCCACCTCCATTACATTCACAAGGGCGACATTTTCCATCATTGCCCATCCACCAGCCGTGATCGCACATCGAACAGTCTTCACCGGTGTATCCTAAAAATCAACCAGTTAAAAGCCTGTCCATTGGTTCAATTATTGTTGAAATTTGAATGAAAGTTTAATACCTTCTTTACAGAAGCAGAGGAATCTGTTAGATCTGATTTGGCACGATGCGGCATTGTTGCGTGCAGAATGAGGACACGGACAAGATACACATCCACTTTCATCCCTCGGATCTCCGTAATATCCTTCGGCGCATTGGTCACAATACTGTCCTCCGGTGTTGTATCTACAATTCTATACAAAATGTATGTAGCATTGAATGTTCTTCACAAGAGCCCAGGATGTATTAGGAATAATATATTCAGCATACCGTGCAATATCCTGTATCTTTATCGCATGACTCAGAACGTCCACTGCAATCACAAGGTTGTGCTTTGGTGATGAGTTGAATGATAATAGTTCCAGTTGCATTTGAGAAAGATTGATGTGGTGGAATATAAAATCCTATGGAGGCATCCTGACATGACGTTGAATTATATTGATAAGGACAAGTGCAAAGCTCTACGCTGCTAGCTAATGGTGCCGGTTGACCACGGATAGGAATCGCTGTATCCATAGACACCTCAGACAATCTAAAATTATAAAATTATTCATATAAAATAATATAAACTATAGAAATATTAAATATTAAACTTAAGCAAGCATACATAGCTACTGTTGGGTTTGTGTAATGTGTTCCCCTGATAAATATACCATCAAGGTGTTGTAATGCAACCATTAACGTCGACCTGTCAACGTCGAGGGGTCGCATAGAAGCCACCCTTGTATTTCTAAAAGTCCACAACGACTCATGGAAACGTATCTGATATTCTCCATTCGTTGAAGGGAAAATCTGCAACAATAATGAGTCATTAATCGAATCGATTGAAACCATACATTTAATATCAATCCTGAAAATTTAACATACTTCATGATACTCGAGCACTAAAAGACCCTGAGCATGTAGTTGAACGAGTGGATATTGTTTAAGAATCATATTTGACATTCTATCCGAAGTGCCAGAACTTTCAATGGTAAATTTTAGAAACCCTCCGTACGATGTGACTCTATCGCCGAGGAATTTCTTTGGTAAGGACCAGTACATTGGAGCCGGTAGTTCATAATTAGTTTCAATAGTTACATTTCCTTCTGACTCCGGTATTACCGTAATGCCACCGGTCACATTTAAATCCAAGTTCATATCTTCGGCGTATAGATCAAGAGTATCATCACCAATTTTATTTATCTGAAAAATAAAATCATTTACTATATGAAAACTAAACTAAACTACGGTAAACTACTTAGTAACTAAATTTATACCGAAATATGATTGATCGCAGAACCGTACGAATTCGGTTGAACTGATGGTTTTATATGTAACATTCTCGGTAAATTGAGTCGTACGTGTCCCCAAGTGAGTCCTGCTTGTGTACAATGAGACGTTCGACCAAAGCAGAAACATTGTGTACATCCTGATGGACTGTCAGCAGATAGTCCAAATGTACCGTCTTTACATTCGTTACATTTCGTACCGACCACATTCACCTAAAAAGTTAAATACTATTTAAAACTGATTCAAAAACATTAGAGGAAATTAAAATGTATATTATAAATACTATTATGTACTAACTTTACACGGACATTGTCCGGTTTCGTTGCAGTGGCAATGATCTTGGGCATCACAGGCTTCCGGAATAGTACCGGGATAGTGACAAGCACACGGACGGCAACGAGGATAGTCAAAGTACTTGGAAGCGCATTTATCACACCTGGATCCGGTGAAACCTTCTCGACATAAGCAATGTCCATCGATTGGGTCACACTGAGACTTAACTGAACCAACGAGCGAGCAGTTACAATACTAAAAATAACATAAGATTAGCGAAACACTATATATTTGAATTTCTTATTACAAAACGATGAATGACATTTAACCTTGCATCCTTTAATTGGATCCAATCCCCAAGATCCAGGACGACACTCCGTACAAGTCGTTCCTTGAGCCAACTGAGGACATATGCATCTTCCTGTATCGGGATCACAAATTTTACCCCGAGAGCATACTTCACAGCCTATAAATTACATATATAATTACATATTGAAGTAGAAAATAGATTTAATTTTAAAATGAGAATATACTAACGCAAGCAGCCGTTGCTACTAAAGCCATAATATCCTGGTAAGCAAGTATCACAAGCTTTTCCTCCTATACCAGGTCGACAGCGGCATGCACCACTGTGAAAATCACACACATCATTATCCGTTCCAATCGGATCACACGGACATTTCTGGCATCCCTGTCTGCTCTCCAAATTCCAGTAACCTACCTTAAATGATAATCAATAATTTTCAATATGAATCATATAAGTAGTGCTTCGGAAAATGTAAAAAAATTGATATAAATAATAAATACCTCGCATTGATTACAAGTTAGACCCATAACGTGCGGCAAACATTTACACTGACCAGTTATAATATGACAGCTTTTAGTCTCTGAACCATAGTCGTCGCATTTACAACCTGTAAAAAAAAAATACGAAATTTCAGTGAGATAAGAATTAATAGTATACCAACATACAGAAATTTTCAAGAAATCACAAAAACGTGATCAGGAGACGACACCTGATACAAATCAATCAAAATCTCGAGGTTGAAATTTCGCACGATCACAATACCTTATCATACTACGTATGTATATGAATAAAATATTCAGAATAATACATATATACCTATATATATATATATATATATATATATATTTTTTTTTTTACAATATTGTAAAATATTAGTTTATGTATAAAGCAATTGTTCGTCCTCATTTTATACCTACATATATATTGTGATTCATGTTTAAATTTAGTAAATAGGGCAATTAAAGATAGGTTGCAAAAACTGCAAAATAACGGAGTATTTTAAATGTCAATAGATTAACTAGTATAAGATATATGTTGAATGAATTGAATTGGATGAATGTAAATGAAATCTTAAAAGTATGCATTACCAAGATATTTCAATAAGTATTGATATGGGGATATAATATACATAGTCTTAATACTAGGGGTAAGAATAAGTTAATAGTTAAGAATTTAAAATTAAGTAGATCTAGGAGAAGTATCTTGTACAGGGGTGTTGTTGAATACAATGGACTGCCAGAAGATCTCAGAAATATAAACAAAATTGATAGATTCCTGGCAGCCTTAAAACAGCACCTCTGTATAAGTAATAATAAATAATGAAGTGTATTTTGTAATTTTAGCTTTAAGTTACTGTTTTAATTGTAATTAGCTTCTTAAAGCTGTCTTAAATAAATAAATAAATAAAAACGTTTTGTGTTCACTCAAAAAAATCAATATCAATTGACCTGTTTACGTATAAAGAACATTACATTATTATAAAATTATAATTAAATTTACATTTATACATATATGTAAATTCTTATAATCATTTGAATTAAAATGAAATAAAAATAATTTATTTTCTGTCAAATGAACTGATTTCATTTTGTAAGTATATAAAAATAAAATACAATCAAAAAGCAATAAGATTTTGACGCGATATTACAATGAGGGTTTAAAATTAATCAGGCAATCAAAAGACCTCCCAGGAGGTAAAGAATCTCCCGTAATTGCAGCAAACAAAAGATATGTACGATTTATGAACTGAACCCTTACGCGATTAGAGATTGGATCTACATACATACATACATACAATAAAAGAGTAGGCATCGACTTTATTATAGCCGGTGAAATGACTTTAAATAATGAATTGTAAACAATAGATACCATCACGATTGTGATAATAAATCTCTTTGATTTAATTTCAAATCGATCAAATTCGAAATCGAATAAAAGCCACAACTATTTAACGAGATTGTTGGATAATTACTTTTATTGGGGAAACACGGTTGAATGAATCGATTGATTGTGGAGCGTATAAATAGTAAACACCGCGGCCATCTGGCTGTGGGTAGTAGACGATAGTTTTAAATAACAGCTCGCATTCAGCTCTTATCAAAACAAATAAAAAGCCGTGATTGATGTCAGTAAGTGGCGCTCAGTTAAGAACCGGTAGCTGCTAGGCAGACTCGCCAGGCTAATTCCCTCCAGGGATAATCTATCTACCTGAAGATACAAGCGAAATAGGACTTTAACAGTAGCAACCTCTCACGTGTCCAAGATATGCCAGAGTTTCAACTTAAGAACAAAATTTAATTGTGGAGCAATCTTCAATATTGAATTTGGAGCTGAGTGAAATGACACGCACTGTAGTTTCAAGCATCGATAAGGTTTAACGAGCACGGTAGTGTCTATATTATTATTATAAAGTACAAAAGGCCCAACGCTCGTGTATCGATTTCAAAGAGCGTTTTATCACAATGGAAGAACAATTGGATTTCGGATGAAGAGAGGCCAGAAGCACGTACCGTAACCCCGCGAAGCACTTAATAAAATAAATCGGCTTACGGTACATTAGAGGAGTGGGTATTTGTTCGTGTGATACTGATTGATTTCTTTGCGTCACACATTAATGATTGTTCGGCACGCGATTGATCATGGCTTGGAGGCACGTGGTGGAACACGGGAGCATTCAGGTTTACGCCACAGTTCGATTCAGAAATGTTGACCATACTCAAAGGTCGAATTGTACAATGTTTGCGAGCTTTCAAAGGTGGCACTGGGTCAGTTTTTATAGACGCGACTCTACATTGAAATAAAAGCACCGGATAAAAGCATCGAGTTTCCGATCAAAATGTAAATAAACACGCGAGATACGATGACCGTTTCGTGAGCAAAGGGTTTATCTCGAGTATGTATGAAGAAATGCGGTAGGAGAACTTCTCCTAATTAATAGGACACGTACTACATATCAGGATGATAGCGGTACTCATTTATTCAATATCCTTCGGGGTTTTTTTTCTTTTTCTTCAGGTAAGCAAAGGTTGTTGCGTTTGATGGCTTCTCGGAAAATTATTACCAGTGGAAATTTCGCATGCTCAATTAAATAAGATGCCACAATATGTACGTGAGTTCGTAAACAGCATACGTAAAGGTGTGCAATATGCGTATGTGTCAAAGTTATTAATCGCAATAATAAAACACATCTCCTTTATAGTTAATAGCGTAATATCAATTCGTCACAATTTCGGACGAGCTTTTCTTCGGTCAAAAAAAGCTTCCGTCAAGTACAAATCAGTCAACGATAAACGGACGTAGAGTCATCGATATTTCCAAATGTGGACATGTGCTGATTTTTTTCAGCGACTAGTGAACACCTGCTTCGTTCAAAATCGCCCAATATATCACGCACGTGATTTTATTTATTTTTTGGCAGAGACTTATCCGTGTTTGTACAACGTATCATGAATACTTATTTGACGCTTGATTGATTGATACACTGGCCGTGTCGAACGCGGGACATCGAATCACACATTCTATCAGATCTACAAAATAAAGCTCGGTCAACACTTATGAGTCATAGGTTACTTCACGGTTCTCAGTGAAAAATCTCGCCAGATCAATTTCATACAATCTTATGATGCGTTGCTTTGTTAGTTTGAAAACAGTCGAAAATTTCTGATGATACGAGTCAAATCTAAAGTAGGCCAAATCTACAGAAGATATGCACACGCAGTGTGAAACATTGTTGTGATTGAAACTGTGCTTTCAGTTTGTTTTGACTAAACGCTCGAGCGTCATCTGTTCGGTGCGTCAAGATTTTTTCACGCGTTCGATGTATGTATTTGTTTTCGCACACGCGCAATCGGAGCAATTCAAATTCGACCAAAAGTGCATCAGCACATCGTTGATTGAAAATGCAACGCGCGATGAAAGGTTACATCAGTGGGACGCCATTCGAACGCATCGTGCCGAAAGATAATAATTAATTGCATTTGCGCGATTGCTCTTCATTTTGTTTATGTTTTTTTTTTTTTTTTTTTTGTTCGTTCTGAGACCGGTCTCGGCCGGTTCATTTGCATACGCTTTATTTCCGATATTTATCTGCGTTCGATGGTAAACATTTCACATTGAAGGCGGCACGCCATCCGGCTTTAGATCATCGCCGCGTTACGAAAGCGCAATCAATGAGAAGTGCATTCACCCCGCATCATGGGGGATCAGTCATGGGGCTTTCGGGGCGTTGGTTGTCGCCAACGATGACACAATGACGACGATACAACAAGCCTTGTGTTCAACAAGCGAAGACAAGCGTGAACAACCGATACATGCAGCTCGTGCGATCGAATCTTATGTATGTTGTTGTATGAACATACATATACGAATTTACTTTTCGATGATGATTTGATTGGAATTTGGTGCACCATAAAGCGTGATGGAAACGTCGAATATTACACATACATTCGATACGTTAACTTAGAGACGAGAACAATCATTTGATTGTTGCGTATGCACTGTGTGCACCCTCCTTTACATTTCATGGGATGATTTTTATTCGAACGTTTGCACGTGCTATAAAAGTATGAATACTGCAGTTTCAGGACTTAAAGCGGACCTTACACGGTCAATAATACTGTCATTGCATTATTAATGACGGTATCCCATCCACTCGCCAATATTGATGCTCCGATATCAAAATATCCGAATTTGCGTCATTACTTGCCGTCATTCCATCAATATCGAGTTTACTTGAAAGTAAGCCCACGTAACGTAACTGACAAAAACAATATCGAGATAAATGGACTTGAAAGTTTTATTCTAAATTTATGTTTTTCTTCATATATTACTGATTTATTTAAACTTTTTTTTAGTGCATGAGGTTATTTTCAATTGTGTTTTGATAATAATTCTAAGGAAAAATTAAAAAAAAAAAGAATACTTTAGTAGTTACGTCACTTCATTATTCATTATTAATGTATACATATGACTAGAGATACGGGATTTTCGCATCTATTTTTATAAAATTTCGCGTTTTGACTCTTCAATTTCGCATTTTGGAGCAAATAAAATAACAAATTTTCGCATCTATTTAGCGCTTATTTCTTTTTCACAAATTTGAAGTTTACAGGTCCAATTTAAATACAATTAATAGAGAAACAAAACAAAACATGGATACAAAAATAAAATATGATTAAAATTAATTAAAACTCAGCATAGAACATGTTTCTATAGATGATCGTTTTAATCTAGTACAGTGGTCGGGAACCGGCGGCTCCGTTTATAATCCAACACTTTTCGTAAAATAAAATAAAAAAAATGTAAATTAGTTTTTTTTTTTGACCTAAATTTACTCGCGTCTTATAGAAATTAAAAATAGAAGTATTTGAACTGAAAAACTAACGGAAATGTTTAGACAAGTGGAAATAAATTTAACCACCAAAGAGAGCACGGCAAGTGGTATTATATTCAAATTTTGGCAATCATTTCCAGCCAATTTTTCGAACGTCAGGAAGCTTGCATTTGCTGTCTTGACGCTTTTTTTGTTCCACATACAATATTGTGAACAATTTTTTATTCGATGAAATTTGTGAAAAATTCGTACCGTAATCAATCAAGTTTTAATGCAATGCAATTGAAGAACTGAATTGTGTAACGTTAAGTAATATCTCTACAGCCTGCAAGTGAGTAAAATTTATTTATATACATATATATGTATGTACATACATATATGTATGTATGTACGTATATATATTTTTTTTATTAAATTGTATAATATTTTATTAAATATAATTTAATATTTTATTAAGTATAATTTAAAGGTATAATAATATTGGATGATAAGTTAGATTTTAAGTTACACGGTCAATTTTAATAAAAAAAAAAGTAGCTAAAAAACACACATTGAAGATGAGAAGTGATATTTGTGCGAGATATTTTTCATTTTTCGCATCTATTCGCATATTTTACTGTTTTCGCATCTATATCGCGATTATCGGTTTTATCGCATCTATATCGCACTTATCGCAAAACGCGATAATGACTATCCAAACTTCAACTACTCTATTTGAAAAGAATGAATTTCTAACAATCTTATTTGATTTTTCTTTTCGGAGTCTAAGAGTATGAACTCTTAGATGAGGGTTCTCATTGAACATAATGAGGTTGGTCATTTCACATGAATAATGATTATTTATTATTTTGAATACTTCAATTAAATCACCTCTTAATCTCCTCGTCTCCAATGTGGAGATATTCAGTCTTTTCAAACTTTCATGATAAGGTAGTGACCGAAGTAAATATTGGATACGTTATTTTCGCTAGAACTATTTCTCTGCAGATACGTTAGATTTAATAGCTTAAAAAAGTCACTTTTGGATGAAGATACATTAATTTTGATATGAAAAATCGTAAGAATACACTCCCATAACCCCTAAAACACATCTAACTCATTTTCGTAATTTTTGTCAGTTACTTTAAATGGGCTTAGGACGGCAGTATAGTGTCGGTCGCATTTGGACGAGTAGGTAAATGAGACCGTGATAACAATAGTGAGGTTGCCTATATTCTTCATCTTAGGTTTGATTCTGTCATCTTTGATGTTAAGACTTAAAACCAAATAAAAACGAAAAACAGCATCAGATATACAAAATACTTCTAATATGAAATTAACCTACATATCTATGTATGCTCATAGTAGCATTGCCGTAAGGTGGCATTAACTTAGTTGTAACATTGTATGATTTGTCTGTCACACTTTTCTTTATTACTGTATCATTTCACAACACTTTTCTTGAGCATGTTAATAATATCACATACGTAGTAGTTCGATCGTTTATTTTATGTAGTGTACGCGATTGTACAACAAGACAAAGCGTCTAATAAATAATGATGAAACAAAATAGTATAAATACGAGCGCATAATAAACACGTGGGCAAACCAAACAACGATTCGTATCGTAGATCAACAATAGCTCAAAAACGTTTCGGATGCCTAATTGGCGCCTCGAGAAAATTGCCATAGACCACTACTATGTACATATAATACATAGGCCTATCTGTAACCGGATGCGGTAATTAAGCTGGAAGAAAAATCGGTACGCAACACGAAAATTGATATAGGGCACACGGAAAACGATACACTGTTTGTTTGCATACGATAAATAACGTTAAATATCCCCCGGGGGCTAAAATTTAATGCGGTGTCTGAACGTTCGGCTTTTTCTGTAAGTTTTGTATGGCTTTTAGTTAGCTGAGCGCGCCCTGGGGCAAATGCTGATTGTCGTTTTGACGCCGAACCAGTTTCCGAATCGAAGAATGGATTGCCCTGCACTGTGGTACACAACGTAGTGTCGACTCGTTTGCATACAAATGGATTTTCAGTATGAATGAATGCAAATCTCGCTCGAACGCTCAATGAATACATGTAGATAAATTCTTATGAGTGTCGACTTTATGGTGTGATTCGGTAAAAGAAGCTCGTTGAATTGCATCGCGTGCCTTAGACCGTTTAAAATAGCCATAATGATTACTCGAATTATTTTATCACTAATACAGCTGTCGAGCATATCACGTAGATGTAAAATGTCGAATTTTATTGTAATGAATTTTCCATGGAAATGCGGTGGAAAAATTCAATTTTCGATTTTAATACGCATTGTTAAGAATTATGTAGTTTAGATACATACATATGTAGGTTGTCACTATAAAGAATCCCATTCTAGAGATAGTAGATAATAATTTATACCTAGGAAAATTGCTGAACATGAGTCGACGTAAAGAGGAAGAGATAAGATGTGGAATGAAACCAGGATGAAGTGCTTGAATGGTACCCGAGAGGATGTGGAAGAAACCAAGGAAGACCAAACTGACGATGGCCTGACGAATTAAGAAGAATGTGTGGAGTCAAATTGATGCAGATTGCTCAAGACGGACAGGAATTGAAGAGGATTAGGGAGGCGTTTATCCAGCAGTGGATGGTGAACGGCTGAAAATGATGATGATGACACATACCATTATAACAATAGTCTCAGAACAACTCTAGATATTCCATATGGCAGATTGAAAATGTATCTATGTACATATTATGTAGTTCCAATTATTATTATTATTAATTCAATATTTATGGGCTTTGAATTGACAATATTCATAGAAAATTGATATGTTATAATTGATATGCTATTATTATAATACAGGTAATGTATACTCGAATTAATTATGATCGACATAAGTCAAAATACTACATATAATAAATCATAACCGATAGCGATACAGATTAGATTAGGCACTGATTTGAATAATGCCATACGAAAAGCGATCATAAAAAAATATTAACGACGTATTTGAATCGATAAAATGCAACTTTCAATGCAAAGTTGGACGAATAAATTCGTGAATAATGATTTATTTTATACGGCGAGACGCACACACGCGTCATAAATATTTATGTAAAATTTTCTTTTTACTCGATTTTTTTTAAGTAAAAAAATATGCCCGAGGGCTATTCGACTTAATAATAATTTTTGTCGACACGAAAATGATAAATACGTCTGCTACGGTTGACAACTTCATTTTTTTCCAATTTCACAACAAGCGAGCTTTATTTATACGAGATTTTTTCGAATCGGAAGCTTGGCATGCAAATGAACCGTGCTCAGATACAAATTTGATACGATCTAATCGAAATGCGTTTAACCAACAACAGCAAACTGCTAAGATTTCAATCTGATACAAACGAAAATCGCGTGAACTTAATTACCATTTTGTCGAATTAATTTAAACACATGAAATACAACGAAGGAGTGGCATTTTGATTAATTATTTAGAGAATGTCGCCGTTGTGAGGCAACATTTTTATTGATGAGAAACTTCCTTTAATGGCGGTAAATAAGCGATAGGCACGTTGTCCATAGCCGACTGTGATCCATCTCCTACGCATTTTCCAACAGATAGTTTCCAAACGATTGATTTGTACACGCGCGTTGAGAATGCGGGCTCGATAACAGAAACAATACGTGACGGTCGTCATTCAATGCCAAAATGTCTCGTATATTAACTATAAGCGCAATTTTATACGGAGTGATTCAAAACGCAAGACAGGTACACATCGTAAAACGCGATACGGGTTATGTCATTTGGAGAAAAAGTCATAGTTCACACGACTTTGTCGTTGTAGTTATATGACAGTGCATTCTAACCCCAACCCTCTCCCGTATACGCTAGTTTTTACAATAACAGTACAGCCACTAGCCTGTTTAACAGTACGTGAATCGTGTACCGTTGATTGAATGGCCATAAAATCACATTGTCGATTCTAACCAGATTTGAAAGCGACTTGTTGCCAACACAACGATAAAATTTTTTTTTTGCTATGTTGGCAATGCTAGCGTGACCGCAAAGATCCAGACAGGCAGGCAGGAAAGCAGGAAAACGTTTACGCTAATCGCGTCCTCAGACCACAAAAGTGACATGACTATGTATAATAGTAAAATTTTCAAGTTTGAACTGGTTATCATAAAACAGGAGAACTTTTACATATGTATCTATGTATAAAAAAAATTGATAATTTTACATATTTTACTCTCGATTTATAGATCCCATTTCATTGTAATTGAATTTACACAAGTAAATTTTTCAAATTGTATCAAAAAAGTCATCTAAAAAGTCCGAGAATATTAGTAGAACTTTTGTACTTTGTGATGTCAAAAAAGATTATGGCGTCATTCAGATATTCCACTTGATTGCCCTGATAGAATAAATAATTAAAGAGGAACAAAGTTGCATTTATAATTCATTTTCGCAAAAAGATGGACATGTCACCTTTGTGCTCTGAGGACGCGATATATATTAAGTACATTTATTATAATTGTTAAATAATAATGCCCTATCGTGTGTTTTCTTTCTGTACGCAATTACTACAACCCTGAAGATCGCTAGTGGAAGACAAATGTCTCTAAGTTGAAGGAAGACTTTGATTGGGATTGGGAAAAGTGTTACGTTGAGTCGTGGGTTAATTTAACACTAACGTTCAGGTAGTAGTAGCAAAGTACACATATGAACACTTCACAGTGTGTACCGTGGGGCATGAATCAATCCGTTTATGATGGTCGTATACCTAAAGGTGGTATTTTCGACGACCGAACCAGCTGGCTGATTGGGACATAGCGTTTTTCCCAAGCTGTCCGCGTTAATCAAACGCTTCGTTCGAAGACCCGGGAAGCGTTAGTTGGGTCGGCGATTCTGAAGGGCTCCAAATTGGTTTTGGATGGCATTTCGTGCCACGATTTCAGATAAGAGCAGGGCGTAGGTGTAGCCTCGGCTGTTTACAGGTGTTTAGGTCCTGTCACGGTCCGGTCACGACGGTCGACCGCGTGGGTGAGCCACTTCGGCTGCCATATTTACCATGTTGGGCCATGGCGAAACAGTGCTCACCACACTTCTTGTAACGCGACACCCACACCAAACCCACTATCGGATGAATGGAAGTTGTGGTGGTATGGTGGCGGGGACGACCACCTCTCACATGAATGAATTTCACGTGTCATTTTAAAACAGTGAACGGCCAAACGCAAAAGTTGACCTTCCTTCTTCTTAAAGTTTCTTTTACTTGAAACAACATTTTACCATCTTTCATTGTGAACTAACAAGGAAAAGGTATCCCATTCACTTCTGGAGGGAGAAAGAAATGGAAGATGAGTCCACCTCGAGTTTCCGAGTATTGTATGGAGCCCCATTTACAAAAACAACATCTGCCGATTAAATAGAGATTCCACGCATACATACCTAAGAATCAAATTCAGCTCGATAGATATTCTCAGTTCAAATTCCAATTTTATAGCATTGGTAGAAGGACTAGAAGGATCATCTTTGTTTCCTTTAATAAATTAATCAATAACTTTATTGACTCGCCTTATCTATTTTCCGAAATTCCATTTAATTGTCCCCCTAGATCGCCTTGAAATCCTAAAAACAATTTCATCTCAAGTCCTCACTCACAAATTTCTCCCAAAACTCATTTATTTACCGATCAACTTATAACTTTAACAATATTTTCCTCTAATCTTTCAACCTTCAAAATCTCTGTCCTGGTAAACACCTACGAAATCCGAAAATTTATCTTCTTTTCAACCTTCCCCTCTCCACCATCCTATTTTTATTATGATACACCATTAATTATTGAAACTATTTTAGTACATGTCACATTATCTTTTACTATATTTTTGTACCGCAAATACTGTATGTATATATCTTTGTTAAATAAATAAATAAAATAATAAGCGAGAAGAATGTTAGGTGGTGTAAAATTCTGTACGGAACCGTCTACATCTCAACAAACTTTCAAAGTCATATAATTTGAACAATTCTGACAAAAGATGTCAGATCTGTATTTTAATAACATCCTAATCATATCAGGAGCTATAGAAATATACAAAACCAAAGAGAAAATTTTTCGACCGTATCGGCAATCATATCGCAAACCTTGTTTTGTTTAGTACTTACTGTGCGTATGTTTATCATCGCTATTGTTAATTGTATCGCTCTGACATGAGTGATAGTATATAAATTAGCATTTCATCTCTCTGTAGTAAATAAATATAGAAATTAGGTCAAAATAAAAAAAAAAAACAGGTCTCAAGCTTGATACAACCCACGTATGTATGTATGTATGTATGTATGTGGCGAGTTCATTTATGTACCTATACTAGAGTGGTTTGTTCGAAAGTTAATTTCAAGAGACACATGTAATTGCACATATGGATTTGAATGTAATATTATATATTCACATAGTTTGTCGGTTTATATTTAGTAGCAGTGCCACCCATAAAGGTTTCAAAAAATTTTATACAAGAGATCGGTTTGTTTTGGCACTTCATATGAATGATATTAAAAAAATGAGTGATATGTGATTGAATGGTTATTTGAAATTGTGACACAGAATATAATCAAATATACACAGTGGTATGAATTATTCATTAGTGGGAGGACAACATACTGTGTGCATCGGATATTTAAGTCGTTTATTATTATAGCTTAAATCTTAAACGTTTCAAAAACAAACAAAAGCTCCCATGGCATACCACCATAGATCGAAACTCGTTTCCCAATAAAACTTTTCACACAGAATCAATGAATCGAAATTTATTTTCGCCACATCCGCGCACATAAACATAAATAAATATCCCCTCGGCACAGAAGACGCATTGTGTATAAATATCGATTTGTCTATGTAAATTGTCATGGTAAATCACAATAACGGTGACTCGGCAATAAAGCACGGCGAGCTTACGAAGCTCGTATATTTGCTACGGCGCGTTCGTAACTCAAAACGTTCAACGAATTCTCTGTGAAAACTTCTGTTGCACACTTTCGAATTTATTGAATGGTCATAGCGATCGCGTAAATACCAGAGGTGGTCAACGTGTGGCTCGCGATTAACAACGCGTATACATTGCGCCATTATGGCCTGTATTGACATTTAAAGTGCACCGCAAGTCGACTGCGATTACACGGCACTGAAGATTTGCGAATGTTCTATACAAGTACGAGTATATGCACAATATCTTAAGTTTAATATTAAATTCAAACTGAAGGTTATTTGTAGCGTACTGCCATAACTTGCGCAAGCTACTATAGCACGCGTTGAAAGCTGTGTTGTAAAGTTGCAGCGCAGAAAGCTCTCTCGTGAATGAATATTACCCCCGGGACCGGTTACATTTTGAGCGGTTTGACTGTTTCCGTTAACTCTTTTGCATTTTGATGAATGAAATTAGTCTCGTTACGAGCCAGCAGCCGTTATGAGAGATCCCTTCCTCCTCCTCACTTAATTGCGGCTTAATTGAATAAAATAATTAAGTGGAAGGCGCCCGTTGATTGATAGAGCAAGGTGAATTGGTAGCCAGAGTTATTTATCGCCTTCGTAATTGACGATGACCCAACGTGTTCCCAATTTTACAAATATAAATTCGCCTCGGATCTCTAAGCGAGAGAGAGAGAGAGAGAGCCATGGGAACGTAAAGGACTTTATAATACTTTCCGGTACGGTTAAGGTTAATTTCGGTATGCTGATTTGTATCGAAAAGGTCAAATGGGACGCTCGCGACTTAACGGTGATGCAGAGCCGGTCAAGTCCACATTCTTGCTACTTGTATTGTTGCAAGTTTTATGTCCGCGGGGGAACGATTACACTTTATGCCTCTCATCAGTCCAATTTTATTGTCCGAGGGTTCTGATTAAAATGCGAAATGCCGACCGAGCATTGTTTACTATAGCGGCAAAACGAGAAAAATCAATCACGGAATGTGTGCATGTGTGTGTGTGTTTAAAAATTGTTAAGGCACGCGCGCGCTAAGATACATAGGTACATACATACATAAATTGGTGCACGAGTCATGTAAAGCGAAGTGGCTTTAGATAAGTCATATCTATAAATTGCTTTCCCATTGGCTATTTAGAACTGCCACTTGCCAATGTCGATCAATGGTAAGTTTGTTTACACTGAATGAATAGTACATATGAGTCGCCTAGTTCCAAATCCCGATAAATCCACAATATATAAAAAACGAGGATAAAATATTTTCTGGTTCTAAGAATGTTTTCAAACGATGCCTTATACTTGAATTATTCCAAATACCGTCAAGTGCGCCGTAAAAAAATATTGAAAATCAGTGTTAGTTCCAAAAACTGACAATTGCACTATGATAAAAGCTGATAAAAGCCATATTTAGAAACAAACAACGATAAGTCCATGTTTCTAATCTCAATATTTTGTTTAATATCTATCAACAAATTTAAGTTTAAATGAGTTTAAACGCCATCAAGCAAATAAGTCTGTAGCAGAAAAACCGCGTTTGCGAACAAGTGAGTTTTATGGACTTATCGGGATTTGGAACTAGGCGACTCATATATGCGTTTGTATATGAATAGTGGCGGAGTGCGAACTAATTAAGCTTAAAAGTTTGTTGAAATGAGAGTAAAACTAATCAAACTATCCACCGGAGTATGAAAAACTATAATAAATTCAAAGACTAGAAAAATATATCAAAATTTGTAATGGGAAAAACTGGTCTGAAATTCACCTTGTGACAATATATGTAAGTTGATATGATATGTTTATGTAGCTTTGGATTTTTATAAACATTGTGTTAGATGTTATCGATGTATGTTATGTGTTACAGATGTAAGCACATTTTTCCCGAAGTCTCAAATAAATTGGTTAATTTCAATTTTCATTTGGGTTTCAGCTACAAATAGCATTGTCAATGTATAAAGTAGAGGTACTAAATTAAATAAAATCTATGAGTAAATAATGTTTAGTAACTCTCCAGATAAACATCTCTTCATCAAATACATTCAAAAACAAAATAATCTAAGCTTCCGTGACGAAAGCTCGTAGCAGGAAAATGGCGTACTAAGCTCGGCGACATCCGAGTCGAAAATATAAAGAACTAGTTCCATAATATGGGGGAGACCACCCGTGAGGGATTTCATTGTTGGGTCTCCATCGGATGACTTTATAACAAACATAATCCATCATGGACTCTTCACGGGGATTATACGGCGACCGCTGAAGAAAAGTGGAAGTACGAGGCGATGAAGGAGCCGAGTCGTGACAGCGAGACTAAGACGCGACACGTTATTTATCGGACAATTGAGAGACATTAATCAAAAAAAAAAAAAAAAAACGAGATTGCGCAACCGACGGGAATATTCCGCACTGTATAATTTATTAAATTAATTTAAATCGAAACTCGAGTCGTGTCGTGTAAAATAATAATAGACGCGTCGGCGACTGGTACTTACATACTGTGCGATAAGAGAGCGACGAACGTTTCGTACAAATTAATGGATATGACCCTAATGAGGTACGTAAGTAAAAGCGACGATTACTTAGTGATAAGTAGAGGACAGCTACGAGACGGATTATACAAGTCAAACTGGGTTAACCGAACACGTACATACATACATATTTTTATTAAGTCATAAATCAAACATAAGCTTGCTTCGCAGTCACATTGGCGAGTAGGACGTTTAATTCGTTTGATTTGTTTCGACAATGTGTGCATCCACTAGCGGAAAGCTTTAACTCATAAGCCTAATCGTGGCTATAAATTACACATAAATCGTCCAGGTACATGCGGGTTTACACACATTGTATCTATGCGGTGTTTTGATAACGAGAACACGAGTGGGTGACAGTCAAAATATAACAAACGCTCACCTTATGGAACTTGAACTTATTTTAAAATGGTAAACATAGGCATTATAGTACATAGTAGGCCTCGGTAGTAGTTCAGCCTCGAGGTGAAAAGCACAACCATAAAAGCTCACTAATTGATTGAAAGCACGTGCGTCTGCGAATTGCCGTAGAATGTTTACGCTTATGTGGTGTCTTTTCGTAGTTCGATGTAAAAGGGCAATCACGACCGTATTGGACAGGTGAGATACGTGTAACAAAAGTGGAAGATACCTATACCTCTAACTGGCGTGGCATCAAGGCAGTTTGTTGCAAAAGCAAGAATGGAAGCACCGGTCGTGGAGGTCAATAGCCAAAGCTCGTTGTGCAGCACGTGCACGCAAAGCCACAATGGCGAGGTGTCAAAGTAGGCAGCTTTTAAGCTCTTAAAGGCAGCACCGTAACGGATTAGATATGATCTACATTCGCGGCGATAAGGTGCGACACTTCTGGGAATGTTACGATTTTCCGATTCGAAAAATTGTGATACCAATGAACAACTAGCTTCAGTAACACTCGAGAGTATAAGCTTTGACACCAAATAAGCTCAATTTTAAATTAGTCAAAACTTTCATCTCACGCAGTAGACAGAAATCAAAATTACGTACTCGTATAAACAATCCTACGTAATTAAGTATTGGTTTGAAGTTACTGTGACTATATAAGATAGTTTTCGCTACTCAATATGGTAAGTAATAACGTGTGATATTAGGTATACGATTCCTGAAAATTTAAATCGCTTATCAGCTGTGGATTTTTAAGCGCTGAAACTGGTGGGAAAATCTTATTGACGGGACCGTCAAGTGTCCAGTAAATTGTGAGTAAACAAGTGAACATTCTCACGGTATATCTAGCAATGGCAGCGTGCGCTTCGAGAGATGCATTTGCATCCGTGTAGGCAAACAACACGAAAAACAATAGTGAAGTCTTATCCCGAAGTCTTCTCAGAAGTGCACCTCCTACATAAACGCAGTAATAAATAAGCGTGAAGAACGCTTTTGAAAGTGTGAAGCGACACATCACGAAAGTGGACAAACCGAAGAGGTGCCGCTAAATAAAGAACTTGATCCACTTTTGATACGTACCCATAAATACACAGTGGGTACTTTATTATGTACGGTTTGAGTGCTATTTTTATTTTATTTTCGTGTGAAAAGTTCAACACATCTCCGATCGTCTCTCTCTTCTGACATTTCGGTTTACGATCCCGTTAAAAATAAAGGTTATCGCACATTGCGCGAAACACTTCCACAAATTGATCGATGGATCATTTTAATTTAGACCGATAGATACACAAGCGTGAATGGCGGGGCTAAAAAAACACAAAATTAAATTTTGCCAGCGCACAGGTTATAATATAATCAATCAAAGTCATCGGGAACGCAATCGAAGCGGAATTGATAATTTTCAACGCGGCAATTCAATACGTGAACTAGTGAAAAAATTGTGGGCCAAGCTCATTCTTACCGAGACCGTATAAGGAATGCGAGAAACAGGTGGATCTACATACACATATAGTTATTTATTAAATTCGTTTAAAAAATTTATACTATGCAACCGAAAATATATTGAATTATTCACATTGTCTTATTTATGAGCGTCTATTATTATACAAATAAGGAAACGGCGAGATAATTAAGCATTTAAATTCCGTAGTTTTATTTCCGTATCCTGGACAGTGTGCTTAAGATTTATTCGTCGAATGCCACGGGAATGAAAAATATTTTATATAATTGATCGAACGTTCATTCGCAACCCACATTAGACTATAAAACTATCATCGAGTGAATGAAACAGTGTTTTCAAACGTTTTGTATTCTCTGCTGGGATTACAAGAGTTATTCCTGGAGAGCTTTGGTTCGAAGACGACCAGGACGACGAAGATGATGATGATGATGATGATGATGGTAGTGTGGGTGTTGGGCGAAGCCGTCGCTTGAGGGGACCTCCACACAATGTGGACAAGAACATGTTATCATTGGTTATTTTCCAATACATGTACTGGAGTATACGTTGAAGTCTTAATAAGCAAGTATCGGGAAAATCGAATGAAACCATTGTGTCGACACATTCTTTTAAAAATTAAAATAACGGAGAAAGCTATCTGTAATTTTCGATTTTCAAACATCTTGTATAATACACACAGCTATACAATAAAAATATAAAATGTATCCCTTGAATGGACGAGTCACGATTAGTATTGTTTATGGCAACAGGTGCAAAGTGTAAATATGAACCCTAGTGAAGTGCTCTTAAACTTTCCATTTAAATAATATTATACGATTCGGATACCGTAAAAATAAAATAGTATAATATTCAAATATTGCCATTGATACGATTTTATCTCATTGCAATTAAAAAAAAAACAACTTTCGATTGAAGTTTGCATGCATTTCCATTGTGCGAAAGCGTGCAGGTGAATAATTTTCGAGAGATGCGATTCGTCAAAATGCATTGTCGAATGCATCCGATGTGCAATAAAGATGTTAAGAGTTTCAGCATGACGAGTTCACGTTGAATAGCTCGAGGCTTCGGGTATTATAATATCGCATTGAAATAATACGACTTCGGAGCGTAAGTTATGACAATAAATTTTCCTTTGCACTTATCTATAAATGTCTTCGGAAACGTAATGGCGGATGCAAAATAATTAAATTTGCGTAGGTTGAAAAATGGATCGTTTTATATTGTTTATGACGGCTAAACGCACTCAGTATTTTGTACAATATTTGTAATTTTTAGCTTTTCTGTATTTTTAAGCTCAAAGAACCCTTTGTTATTTCCAATGAAATATATTACAATTCGTATGCAATAGTTTAGTGTTGTATCGTACCGCTGTTACATACAACTCGTAATCAAATCACCCTCAGGTGTCTTTTATCCGACGATGAATGCAAAACAGGCACGGAGAGAATATGCAAAATAATACAACGAAACCGTGCAGATAAATAGCTCCAGATTGTTAAGGTTAATGAGAAAATGAGGCCGATAGATTGAAAACCAGATGTGGAAAGTGCTGCGAGACAAAGAATTTTAATGGATCCATTCCTAATAGAGATAGTATCGCTTTTAATTTTTTTTTCAATTTGGTACATGGCCTGCGTTGTAATTTTCATTCACATATTTTTCGACAGTGATTAAAAAAGAAAATTCAAACTGTTGTACTAATATTTTTTTATAGACATATGGAGTGTTTGGATTGTAGTATTGGCCAATAACAAAAAACCACTTAGAGACCCAGGAAATAATTACCAATTAATTTATTTAAGAGGCGGTTACGGGTTACTTTTTTTTTACGATGTTCGCACGCAGCGGGTATTCGTCAATCGCACAAGTGATTACGTTTCAATACATTTATCTGGCGAGATCTGATCCGAGTGTACGCACGATTAAAATTCAATCTGAGATCTACTCGCCGTGAATTTAAAATATCATGAACTCATGCCAAATCATTGTATACCTACATATGTATATGTATATCATTATCATCATCATCATTTTCAGTCGTTCACCATCCACTGCGGTTTAAAAACCTCTCCAATCCTCTTCCATTCATGTATGTCTTGAGCAATCTGCATCCACTCGACTCCATACATTCTTCTCAATTCATCAGCCCATCTTCCACTCGGTAAACAATGCTTTCTTTCACATCCTCTCAGATACTATTCCAGTATTTCTCGCGTCCATCTACCATCCATTCTTCTTGCTGTGTCCAGCCCACTGCCACTACATATGTACATATGTATATTGAATTAAAATATTCCAGGCATCGAAACGAAGCGGAACCGGCACTCGACATTAAATAATTTTCACGCTTTTCCTTTAGATGACATCTGTCGTATGATTTAGTATAGAAAAATGAATAGTGTATAATGTAAATTAGTGTCAGCAAGCGTAGTATATTATGGACTTTGACAGAAGCCAACTCTCACCATATAATTATTTAATAAAGGGTATTAAAAATTATATTAAACTTAAACATATAATATCCCTATTTTCTTTTATCGCCATTGTTAAGAACAGGTTATGTTTGTTTATGTATGCGAGCGCACCTCGAGAGCGTCGAGCGAAAATTAATCAACGGCGACTTTTTCGATTTTAATATTTAAATTGCAGTCGTTGATACATACATAATTCATGATCGTTCACTCACAATGTGTAAAAGCGAGTATTTGAGAAGCGTCGATGCGCATAAACAGTTGGCACACATTTAAAAAAATGATTAAAGGACCCGAGAGCGCGCGAGTTTTCCTCCACGCGCGGACCGTAACGACTGGTTTCGCGCTTTTGATGTTACTCTTTCGTACGAAAAATAAAATAAAAATAGTGATCAAAGCCTCGTGTGCATTATTGAAATTATGCACGCGCAGACCCGAAAGTGGGTGTGTCTTGAATTTATTTTAAGTTATTCTGCTTGCCTCCGAATTAAAAATTTGATCGGCATTTTTGTGACGCAGTGTAGGTGTTCCGTGGAAAGGTTTGGTTAAAGACTCTCTCGTTTAACTGGCAATACCGACCTTTATTACATCGAACCGGAACAAATCTGTTAACAATCTGCCCACGCGAGCCATCCAATCACCATTCTAATTGTGTTTGAAAAATATTACTACAAGAACCATTGAAATTAAGCCCTAGAGCGCAAACGAGGGAAAAGTGAATGGAAGCTACGGAGATGTCGTGCAAAGTTACACTACTAAAATTGATGATTTCGTATAATTGAACCTAAAATAAATGACTCACTAGTATCCGGCACTCTACAAACAATTCAAATCCCTTTCTTATACATGTGTTAGTTTACAATCCATATAAATCATACACACATTCAATTGTACAAAATTAGACAAGTGTTATGAATTGATAAATAATGAACGTTTTCGAATTGTCTAGTAAAATCATATTTATCGCACATGCAAAATGAGTTTTCTCCTTATATGCACATCGATTAAATTCGACGCGGAAACGAGCGTTTAAATTCATATCCCTATTTTTCGAAAAGCGATGAATACGTAATTATGCACAGTGCTTAAATTTAAAAATATATGAAGCGGGTCGTTATTATTCATATTTTAATACTTTAATCTACGAAAATATTCATTCAAGTCGACCCACGCGTTATTGTTTACGATAGATGGCCTTCTGTTTCAGCTGAGAGCTTATCGAAACCCGGAACTGTTACGAATTTTGGCGACAAATTGGCGTTTATCTGGTTAGTTCATTCACCGCAAAATTGCACACGAAAGCACGATTTATATTGCAAATTCAAAATAAAATAAATTAAGCGTATAATCTCAATTGGAATTGTTTACAAAGTTTAAAGATGAACTTAAGATTGTAAATAACATGATTTGGAATGAGTTTTTCTCATAAAATTTAACGGATTATGTATGTGCAAATTCCGTATGTATGTAAGACGAGTGAGAATATTTCCCAGAGTCACTTACGAAATTTTGACGCATACAATTTAAGTTGAATAAAAAATAACATTGAAAAATTCAATTTAATTTAAAAGGTGTAATCTTCAATAATTGCTCTATGAATGAATTAGTTTAATAACTGCAAGAGAGCGTTAGTATTTGAATAACATTTTGAGAAGCACGATTTTATTATTTTATACACTTATGTATGTACGTACATCACAGTGCGCGTATATATTGGATCACGTTTTGGTGGTCACAGATCATTAGTAACAAATTAACCCATTCTCGACTTTTTACGGCTTCCTACACATTGTCGGCAATTCGTATATATGTATCTGACCTGTAACGGGACCCTTCAAAATTACATTTACACGAGTGTAGGTATATCTATTATAATATTTTTTTTCTCTACTAAAACGTTTATACGGAAATATTCTTCTTCTTCTTCTTGAGAGAAACACGTTATCATCTTAATCGACCCATTTTAATGACCAGACGTGAGCATCGCGACAAAATCTGATCGTAAAATAAATACCACGATGCCAACACAAACACGCACAAGTGGTTGGTTGGAAAAGTTCAAAATACCCGGAAACACAACCCGGTGTTGTCACTGAAAAGACCACATAGAATGTAAAAGCTTCGTCTTACACGCGCGTGCTAAATTATTGTATGTATCTATGTATATCAAAATTGATTCCACTGTTTTGAGTTTTTTTAACTCTTGTGTGTTTAGAACTTCTAATGTCTATTGTAACATATGTCTAAGGACACAAAAAACAGTGTTGAATTGCTCCTTTGTCTCCTTTGTCGGTCAAAGACAAATGTCAAAATAATATTTGCATAAGAAATGACGTCTCTATTTGTATAAGGAGTAAATTCCGTCACGGTTATAGTTTTAAAAATTCAATAGGACATTTGAGATGAAAGCTGAGAAAGATTCTAAAGAATCCAAAGACAAATTGTAGAGAAACATATAATATATTTTAGATATAAAAGTGATCTTCATCAGTTCATCATCATTCACTTACGTACAGAAACTTTCAAATATTAACGAAATTAACACGAGAGATCCCGAATGTTGGTTCTGGGACAAATTTTCCTTTCAAGTTTTAAACTTTCGCCGACTATTTTTTATGGAAAAACTTTTAGGCAGGTTGTGAAACTTCACACAAGAAAATGACTATAAAAAAACACTTTCGCATCGCCAAAAGGACTTAATTGGTCGTGAGTATCAGTTTAAAATGTCGTATCGTGTTCAATTGTGTCAACATCGTCACGTCTTTTACCATTTAAGGTTTGAGAAGTCGAGAAAATAAAAAAAAATACGACACAACTCCAAGTTTGGGGGTGTATGAAGGTTGTCGAATCGTAAGATAGTGTGTCGAATTCGAATAAAAAGAAACGACAGCGAGAATATTATTGAAACGAGATCGAACAATGTAGTAATATAATCTACGTTTCGTCATGAAGGAATACGGGGAATAAAATAAAATATAGGGAATACGATAACCGTTAGGTGAGTGTAATTACTCCAGTAACCCTTTTCATTGTTATCAGTAGGTAATTCAGGTTATTAACACAATCGAGAGTCATGTTTAAACAATGAAGTCATAAATGATCGGCGAGAGACGAAACAATGAAACGATCGAATTCAAATATCACAATGGATCCGAACGTAAGCTCTTACCGGAATTCAACGCACGCATTTAAAAAAGGAATATAAAATTGAAAACAAATTTAAACTAGATCTAAGACTTAGACGTTAAAAGAATTTAGATTGCAGTGTTTTTTTTTTGTTAATTTCAGCGACACAACGAAAGGGCGGAGACCTTTACGAAACGAGCGAACGATAAGGAAAGGTTTTTGGTCTTCAAACACGAGCAGATTAAAAGTAGATGGGAGGTTCCGCGGAAACTGGTCGTTATCGTTATCGAGTTTCGGCCAAATTACGCACAATTACCGCCGAATCGTAATTGCGAATCTGCTGAAAGGCCGCATCCTCGCAAAACGTAATTTACGCTAATAGATTATCTTACCCCGACTAAAACGAATCGCCCCTCCAACGATGTTCGTGCGATGCGTATAAATTAACCCTCTCAAACTATTCAAATCAATCGTTCGATGTTATTAAATTTGCGCTACATACTTGCAGAAAATAGCAACACATTAAATTAATATTCTTTAAACGCGCGTTAGGGTCGATCGGTTGATCACCGTGCGCCGCCGCACTGTGGTAGGTATTACATAAATAAAGCAACTCTCGTTGCAAAAATTACACAGCCGCGCATAAAATATTACGGTTACGAGAGCCCATCGCGAATTGACTCATTGACTATTATGCAAATCTGATTATATCGTGGCGGTGGGTAAATTTGAGCGCGTTAAATTTAACGGCGGCTCAAATTGAAAAATGAATCGATTTTCATTCAATGGCGCGGCGCGTTCACTCAGCATTAGGCGAATCGCATCAGAATGAAAAATTACGAAAATAATGCGTATTCGAATCTTTTTAATCGCGTAAATCGAAAGATAAATCATATTGCGTGTATTCGAAGTGTGGTTATATGTAGTTATAGCATGTGCCTTCCCGTGGATTCGATCGGGTCGTTTATGTTTGACTAATTTAAATAAATTCATTTGACGAATAAATTTAAATAAACCCGCCGAGTGTGTGAGTGTGTTCGGATGAGTTTTTTTGTATATGTAGTCTGTGTAGATAAGTGAGGATTAGTTCATATTATTTATAGAAGCATTAAACGGAAATAACGTTATAAATACTACGAGCGTCGTAACATCAAAGCGCGCCACTATGAGTTACACCAATACTAAATCTGAAAATACCATTATCAATATTGAATATTGATAGTTAAGTTGTTTGTTGAACGCATTGTGACAGAATTTATGATGATTCACGCGATTCCATCATACTGTTTACACTAGTTTTTCGCTATCTTGTGATTTTTGAGTTTTAATGTGACTTGAACCTATTGTTGTATGTAATATGACTAAAGGTTAGGTATGATTACAATAGAACACAACATTGCATTGTTATTACAGGACTAGCTGGTTTATCCGTCATATGAAGGTGAATTCTAACCTCAACCTCCCATCCATGTGCGCTAGTTTGTACAATAACAATATAGCCACGTTGGCAGTACGTATAAAAAGGCTGAAAGAAATAAAAAATGAAATCTCGTTCGAGAGTAAACTGCCACTCTCGGTTGGCGGATTTAGACCAAAAACATAACATCTCACATGAAAGTTATAGATATTAAATTTCAGCTTGATAGAGGTAACAGTTTCGGAGAAGAAGTTAGAAAACATCGAAAACCAAGAGTAATGATGGCCATGCAGGGAAAACAATACAAACATATATAATACAATAATATATGTATATAATATATAATACGATAATACATACAAGGTATAATACAATAATACATACATATGTAGATATAATATGTAATACAATAAGGGTAAGTTTAAGTTTGTTATAAGATATGTTTTTGGAGCTTAAAATGACCTCAACCAGTTTTATATATGTAGCTCCTAGAAAACAGGTCGAAGAAGCCTGCTATTTGGTTGAGCAGGTTGATGGCTCTAGCCACTAGTGAGTTGAGCGTCATATTAGTGCGTGCCACCGGAGGGTAGAGCAGAAGATGCTGCCTAGGACTTCTGAATTGTCTCGAGACCCACAATTTTATATCAACAGGAACTTGGGGGTTGTGCACCAAGCTAACCAGCAATTTGAAAAAATGCTTGCTTGGGTAGAGCTTTCACCTTGATTCAAAAGAGAAGAAGCCTAGTGCCCCCAGTAGGAAAGCACTTGGATACAACCAGGAGCAGCGTCCATATGCAACCATATAAAGGCATCGAAAGAACTCCTTCTAGATCTTTTCGAGTTTTAATGTATGGGCCTTATCGCAAGGGGAAGAAAATTCGATAATCGTCCGTACCAGTGTTTCATAAATATGCAAAATTTCTAAAAAAAACTATAAGCACATATGCAAAATTTCAGCTTAATACATATGAGATAGTTTTGCTGGAAATCCTTCCAAAAATAACAAAATTGGTTGACTTTCCAAGGGAAGTACCATTTCAAATATTGAAAGCCTTATTATGGATTATAATAGCCGACCAAAAACTTATAAATATGAAGTTTCAGTGTAATAGGATAAATGGTTTTTGAGTTATAGCGATTCTACACACATCCGCCCAACACAACAGCCACACATACAGACATTTTCCAGAAATGACAAAAACGTGATGAGGGGACGATAACTGATACAGATCACAGATCACAATGGATAAAGTAAAAATTTTATGGCGTACCAATCGTACCGATCGAATGGGTGTATGGCCATAAAATCGCGATGTCTACTCGAACCAACTTTAACAGAGAGTGACTTATTGCCATCACACCCGCTAAAAATATTTTCTTTGTTATGTGGCAAAACTAGCGTGACCCAATGACCCAGACAGGTAAACGATTACGGTAATGTATGTACACTGAGCAACAAAAAAAAAATACCCAGAGCGGAGATTGGTCAATCTTTACTAATTTTGACCCACTGAATTCGAATCCGATAATGATTTTTGTTGATATGCTCTCGTTTGTGAGATATTCGCGATTTAAAAAATGTAAAAAATATCCATTTTTTTGGCTTTAGCGGTCTATAACTCAAAATATAGTATCGCTGTGCTCAAAGTGAGTATTGAAATCAATAGTCAGATATTTTTTCTATTGATTGTGATTTTTTATTGCTTTGAAATACTTATAATTAATTATCTACCGAAAAAGTCAAAAATATATTTTAAATATATAAATATTAAATTTCAATGTGAATATATTAGAAATTTATACTATTCAACCTAGGGATGGCTATTGTTTATGAGTAATCTGAACGGTCAGTGTTTCTTACACTGAAAGATCCTCGAAAGTTTTAATATAAGCTTACCATGTTTGAGACCTTTCCACGTTTGGCTCGAAGGTCCATACGTGGGTCTAGCTGTCGGCACCGGCTTCAGCTGAATGGGATAGTTGCAGGAGATGGTCGGATATCCACAGCACTCAGCCAAAGGATAGTAAGCGTATCTGAGAACACCTTTTCTGTCGATGTACGAATATCTCTTCCTCCTATCGGGGTTAGGCTTGCTCTCATCATTGGTAATGGTAGTGGTGTTAGCTGACGGCTTGGTGACTATCTTGATAGTGGCGTAATGTCCTCGCCGGAAGTGCCTCAAATGACGCACCCTCGGCGATGACGCCAATTCCTGGTGGAGCTCCTGGTGTCTGCGAACCCTGAACGGGTCCACAGATGACGGTAGTTTGCTGATGGTGAGCTGGAGCTTTGGATCGTCGTGGCCTTTGACAGGGGCGTGCTGGCGCCCCGTCGCGAAGCTGATGACCAGGGCGGTCAACAACAACAGGGCGGCCCACGGGGACCATTTTGTCCTTCTTTCCGTTTTGCCGTGGCGACTATTCGCCGCCATCTCATTATCTCACTGGTTTTTTGTCGGGGCTGCTGCCATGGCCGCTTGCTAGCGTTGAGGGTTCGAGTTCACCGCACTTCGCGAGCATTTCGTTCACATTTTACGCATACAATCACTAAATGCGTTGAAACTGTGCACTGAATCAAAAGTGATATATTTTTAAAAAATCAACGCAATAAATAAGAAATTCGTGAATTTTTATGTTTAATATATGCCGTCAGTCTAATGTGGTGTATTTTACGCACGCGAATGGTATGCTTTCGTTGCTTAACATCAGATATCGTCGAATGAATTGAAAACTTTGATGTTTTGTTACTTAGTCACGATGAGCATGCTGCCGCTAAAGAAAATGTGCAGTATGTGACATTTAACTGGCAAACAACAATTAAGAAAAAATCGTTTGAAGTAATTATGTTTTAGAGCATAAGTACTGTATAAATATTTAATGACATTGATTGATTGCCATTTTCATTAGATTGATCACAATTTTCTACATAATAATAAGCCGCAAATTAATTTAAACGTCCGTTCGGCGCGTTACGAATGAATGGCACTGAAGAACTCCTATTGTAGATGTTCACATAATAACATCATCGTAACACTTCAGAATCGAATCGGTCGGATGAAAGAGATTGTTTAGATAATAAATTGAGCTATCCGTATTATATTGGTCGGGTTTTTTCATTCCATTCTTAGTATAGTTGTTGATAAAATAATCTCGGCGAGAGGGCTTCCAGAGGAAGGAACGCGAAGATATTCGAGGCAGGTATACGAAACGGTAATATTATCGCATTTTATCTGCCTCTTTTGGACTTCCGAATGAGGAACGGGAACGTTGATGTATAAGATTTCATATACATATGACTATCTGTCAATGCTATGTAGAAAACGATATTCTTGATTTATACGTCTCGTATTCAGATGCGATAGCAATGCCATGCATTCACGAATGACAACCAAATGAAGACTAGAGAGTCGTCTCTAAATTGACTCATTACTAACTATTTACATATTTGCATTGTCGACGAAACTTAATGACATACATATACTCTGTATGAAACTTTTTTATTTTATTTTGCGCAAACGTTAACTTAAGGTTGACTAATCGTTCATACAAATAAAATCCGAAATTTTTACAACTAACGATTTAGGCTCAGTTCAAATATGAACAAGATAACGTTTAATCGGATCAAGCGCAACGAAACTTCCCACATCTTATCTATACAATTGGGTCGTCAACTAGAGGGCTTATTATTTTATTTAGGTACCCAGTCTACATATTCGAGAAACTTAGTCACAATAGTTCAAAGACCATGAAACCGCTCGTCGCGGAAAATCGGTTCAACTGTTCGGTGCAATAAAACCCATACGTTTCATTTCAAACAATAGATTCGTTCCCACAAGCAATATTTGATTTTACGCGACAATTAAACGTATTAACGATTCAATTTTACTACGCACGTGACTTTCAGTCAATATTTGCGTAGAACAATATCTAAACAATACAACGGTCAAATTAAATCCAAGAAAAAATAAACAAACGCAAAAATTACCTCAATGGTTCAATACTAAGCATCTATGATTTTGATGTACAAAAATGCGTACCAATTAATTCAACGTCTAGCTAATTGTAACTAACTAGCGAATTCTTTAATTATACGGAATTATAATCAAGGCAATAAATTTTGTTGTACTTTAAGACCTTGCATAATTTAAACTTAATAATATCGCATTTCAAAAAAATAATATATGTACATAGTAGCAATAATTAAAATTAATCGTGAATAAAATTTGATTTACAATATGAATAGCAACACAAAGTATATAATGAAAACATTGATTTATAGATATATTATGCAAAAATGTGTAATATATTTAAATTACATCACTAAAATCTGATACTATAGCAATACAATCCTTACAACTTGCACTAAGGATAAATTAATAAAAAAAATGGCAAAAATAAATATAATTTTTTACAGAAACAGCACACATACGATCACTTTATCTTTGACTAGAACAAGTACACGCGAAAGTTTAAGAGTTTCGGTGTTGTTTAAGTTTTTGAAGTGTGCGGTATAAAAAACGACGTGTGCCAGTGCGGCTCGTACGGCGGTTGCGGTACGACTACTCCAACAAGAGCTGGTTGTAGCTCATCGGTCGTCCAGATACGCCTTCTTCTGGACATGGACTTGGATTTGAATTTGGCAATGCCTCGAAGGTCGTCGCCTATGCACAATAGTATGTAGGTATATGCGAAAAGAAAAACACAATAGCCCACTATGAGCCACTTGCTCAATGGTATACTGTAGCCAGCTGTTACCAGTTCGTATCGAATTTGTATTGGATGCATAGTTATGAAAATCTGTTTTGACGTTTGATTGGAATTCCTGGTCGGGTTTGATGGGTTTGTGCGTTTCGGATTTCGTGCACCACCCATCGTCCCCGATGCGGTGTGTTTGCCCTCTTTGAAAAATCAACAACCGTTGAGAATCGAACCCGATTACTAGAGTCCAAACGACTCGTCTAGCTATTAAGCCATGATCGACCAACCTCTCTCAGACACAAGAAACCAACCTCTCATCATGCACGAGAAAAGAAAATAATAATGTATCTACCACAGGAATAAACGCTGTGATTACATATTGACATTTTATCCTTGCATATACAATTATTATTAAGAATGAACAGTTTTTTAATCCAACGTTCCGCTTAAAGAAGAAGGCGTATTGCCATACGGATGAAAAACGTGGATGCTGACCTCAAGAATGCTATGAAAGGCCCAGTATAGACAGAAGCATGGAAAGATCTATGCTTTGAATAGCAAGAAGAGATCGGCAGGGGAATACATGGGTGAGAAGCATGACTAAAATGGCGGAAAAAGCTGGTAAGGAGATATAGCGAGAATGTGCGAGATGTGCAAGAAAGCAAGGAAGACCAAATTGACGAATTAAGAAGAATGTGTATGTAGTGTGTAAAGTAACAAAGCAAAATTTTTATTGAGGTTGTAAATAATAGCCTATGTTGGATTAATTTTGTTATTATCTGTTGAAAAAAATTTCAATTGATTGAATTTCCTCGTTAGCTCTGATAAAATATCGGCAAAAAAAGTACACTAAAAAAACCAGAGTTATATTTGCATATGAAATAAAAGAAATTTCGGCTGATTTATATCAGGTATCATGCTTTGAACGCGTTTGATTATGTTTGAATAGATATTAAACTGTTATCACTGTTGACACTTCATACAAATCGTAAATCAAAATTATACATTTAAGTACATCGACATATTAAATTCAATAAAAAATATTTATCGTAGTATTCTTCATACGGAATAATTTAGTTTGTCGACGAAGTGTATATTATAAAGTTGCAATCTATAAAGTCGCCCACGCCTATTGAGATAATCGAGTGTTTTCAATCAAATGTGAATTCGGTTTTTCGACCGACCTTCAACTTATTACTGCCAACATCCGTACCAAAAAAAAAAAAAAAAAAATCATCACACACACAGAAAAGAGAACGTTTAATCGTCGATTATGCGTTACACATAAAAGATTCGGCACAGAGAAGGACACAAGAGATCATTAGGTGCAATATAAAAACTGATTTATAGTGTTTACACGCCACTCTGTCAATTATGCTAATGGCAGGCAAAGCGATGTCAAATTAATTCTGTGTGACAGACGCTCTCAACCTTTTGCCAATGAACCGATTCTATCGTAAACACGTGGGAAAACTCAGCGTGATTTCACCGTTAAAGTGCGCACGGCCAACCGAAATTATGCGACGAATATCATCGTATTTATGGTAATTGGAGCTACGCATAACGTTTATGCCAGGCAATTTCGTGTCACAGATATTCTCATGGATACTATTATCATATACAGTTAGATAAATATATGCGACAAATGGGATTTGTGCTGGAATTTCCCGAGTAAAAGACAGCACGCGGATTGGACGTAGCTGACGTAGCCCAATATGCTTTAAATTGTTATCTAAAACGGAAACTACAACACAAATCTTAAATAAATTCTACAAAGATGATCCTCGAATTAAAATCAGATCCTCAACGTATTGTTTGTAGGATGAAAAGTAAAATATTCACAACAAGCGTTATTGACATTGAGACGAGAGTACTTTAACACATGAGAGAATTGCAGTTAAAATTTGAAGATTGATGGTCTTCCCGTTCGTTTGTTAACGTTAAGATTCATATTTCTAACGACTCAATTCAGAATTTGAACTTGAGAAATTCTACGTTGATAATAATATTGGTACTATAATCTCCGTCGAAGAGAAACAAACGCAAACAAACAATACGAAAGTAACTATTGAATCGTGATCGTACAGTATCGTTATGGCTTATTGTAATGTAAGCGCTTTGTACACTTGGTGTGTGCAAGAGAACAAATGGTAAAATAAAAAAAATATATACAAAGATATCGCTAAGTCTGCCGAATAAAACAATACATTGGACTTTGCGTGCCATTTAAGCGTACGAATCGCGATGCGGTCATCGCTCAGTAGAACGAAAGATCTTCTGTAAAATCAATACCGATATTCACATTTTAAACTTGTTGAAATTAATTTTAGATAACCCAGCTCAGGATACGCAGCAGTTTCAAGTGTTAATCAAAGTCGATTAATCAATAAATACACATCGAGAGGAGAAACCGGCGCACTTGATGTTCGCATAAATATTGTTATTAGCCTTAATGAAAGCCGCTACGTAAATGTTTATAGGAAATCGAAAACTAGCTATATCTATACCGTCGTCTCTTTTTTTACTTCGACGTGGAAAATCCCGGAGGCTGTCCCATTCAGGACCACCTAGTTGTGTGTACAGTGGATTGAGCGATCAAACCGAGCTGCAAGACTAGTAGTCGATTAGGTTTTAATTATAGACGACGTAAATTGAGAAATGGATTAACGATTTCACATCTTCATCATTGTATTATTTTGCGTGGGAGAAAATTACAGACTTTCAACATTGATGTGCAGTATAAACTGTTAATCTTTCAAGGCTATGTTTCGACAGTAACTTTAAGCTAAAATATTTACAAATCAATTTATTACAATGTCATTAAAAATTCATGGAAAGATTCACAGTTTTGAGGCGATTGACTTTTGGGGATTCCCCATGTAAAGCAACCATTACAATGCATATCACATTCGAAGACGTGAAAGAAAAGACGATCTTATTTTTTGGTACATCCATATTTGGTTTTAGTTACCGAAATTAATTCAAATGTGAAAGTTGATCTTTTATACAAAACGTGCTACAGATTCATAAAATGTTGAGAATTTCCAATAAAAATGTGGTGTACCTATGTATGTATGGACATACTATGAACATAGTATAATATTTCTAATAGTATATATGTAGTTCATAGTATAATATTATACTAGACGCTATAATATTTCTAATAGTATATGTATAGTTCATAGTATAATATAATACTAGACGCTATAATATTTCTAAACAGTTATATTATATAAATTCAAATTTGTAGATATATATGTATATTCTTTATTTTATAGATAAAATAAAGAATAATAATATTTTAGAATCTGACAAATTATGCTAAATTAAAAGAAAACCAGTCATAATACAAATCGTTTATTTTAGTAGGCATAATATAAGCTCGAGCGTATTTACGTTAGTTATATCAACAGATCGATCGTATATTGTAAATATTTCAATGGGCCTAAGAAAATTAAATTCCGTAAATATTAAATCTGGTTTTATACGTCCGCTGTGTATTTCAAATACGCCTTTTGACTTTTCGAACAGTTTCAACTTTTTATTACATACGTGGTTTGAAACTATTCGCACGCATGACAAGTGCATCTTGCCCTACATGCATTATGCACCCATGGGAGTAAGCAATCAAGCGAGGCATGTCGGCTTGCTCTCTATGGAATTAGCAACACATGTGCTAATGACCGCCTAACGCAAACACGTGAATCAACATCGGGTCAAAAAACTACCACACAAGTGCTTAAATACATGCAAATGAACGTGAAAAAAATCGACTGAAGAAGAGCTACCTATCCAGCGGCAGCTTGTGTGGCGTCTAAAGTGGCGGAACAACGACTCGCTCTGTTTTTCAATCACCCATATCAGAAGGGTAGAATCGGTAAGATATGCCTTCGAAAATTACGAGTGGAAACTGAATACTTGCAAGGATTAAAGAAATCATTGATTCAACTATAGCGTAATAATAATAATATGAAAGGCTACCTTCTGAATTCTATGAATGCATACAAATTATTGTTGCATCGAAAATATCGCAAAAAGACTTTTTAACCATCGTACGTTGAAGCGGATTTGCATGAACTGAAATGATCCCAATTTTGCATATAAAAAAATAATCTATTTTTAAACATAATTTAATTCATACTTAGCGTCCATCTTTAACAAATTTGTTTTTACTTATAATAAAAAAAAACATCTAAAAAGGATGTCGTCTAATGGAATAAATTTTACGCATCGATCGAATTTAATATGCGAAACTAACTTAATGGCATAGTAATGGAGACAAACTCAATTACTGAATTCTGCTTAATAATATGAAAAAAATTTGAATTTAAAATTGAAAAATATGATCATAAGTGATCGATAAGAAGTTTAGAAGTTTAAAAATAAGGATATGATGTAATAGCGACGCAAATATTGCTTCAGTTGCTATTATCTGTCCCATTTAGATTGTTCAAGTTTGTTACGCCTTTGAATCAGTGCGCTACGTTAAAATTTTGAAACTTAATTTTAGCTAATTCTGGAAACACGTACAAGTGTTAATATAATTTAGCAACAGCACACGCGAACATCTTTTATTGTCGCTGACGAATAAAAGCGTTGAAATTTATGCAAATCCAGGTCGTGACACGGCCATCGAGCACGGGATCGCCTTCGCGTATCTTAATAGTCAGTGAACTAATGGAAACGTTTGGAACAAACCAACAAATTGAGATATTGTACAAATGTCTGAATAGGTCGAGATATCTCCGGCCGGATTTGGAGTCGGGCCAGAGAGGCGTAAAAGCTTTAAAATGTCGTCGTAAAAAAGCTCTTATCGTACTTTCGTTCGTGCGGAGAAAACGCGAAAATCCTATTCCCAATTTAACCTTACAAAACGGTACGATCCTACGCATATCAAATAAAAACAAGTACACAAACGCGATTCTAGAGCAGTGGGATTCGGATAATTTTTAAATTCGAATCGTATTCCACGTACATTCTTAGTGGAAATAGTTTGCAGTAAATTAAACTCAAAGCGCATCAATCAATCGACAGATAACGTCAGTTTGTTTATTTTATGCGTACAAATCGATAATTTAACTCTCTGAAAATTTGCATATATATTAACGCGTGAATAATAACGTATCAACGAAAATTCAACGAATTCAATTGATACTTTTATGTTGATTTTATTGACACGCATACAAATATTCAATAAAATTTGTAAATCGTAAAAGTTAACAACGAACTCAAGTTTCGTCATATAAATTTGAAAGACTTTCAAAATAATTTATGTATTCATTATTATTTACAATGCTTGGTTTACACACGCGTGAAACATATGTACCTTATAATATAAATAAAAATAATTTCGAATTGAACGTCAACATAAATATCGAAACGGAATGTAGGAAGCGTTGTACAAAAGTGATAATAGTGTTGTCTCTACAGTTACTAGTAGTTATTGGAGCTCATTATTATAGAAAATTTATAACTTTACGCCTGAGAATAAACGACGTTGTCGTTAGCGCTTTTCAAACACCATCCCTTACGGCAAAGTTTCATCTTAATTTATCGAGAAATTGTTCACAGTGAATTAAATACACACGATAGTATTTTAAAGTTGTAACTACATGGAATTCCTCGGCAAATGATAGACCCAGTTAGTCTGCGAGATCAACAAGCCGAGGCGAATCGTTCGGTTCTAATCCTAGATGCAGTTCTGTCCACACAAACAACAAAACTTTCAACAACAACGACTCGTCTATTAATTCCGCTTTCGACCAGTCATCTCGTGATCATCACAATATCTTCAGGTCGAGATCAACTACCACGGAACGAATAATAAAGACGGCTCCTTTATCCGTTGCATCTGGAGATAAATCTTGTAGATCGACGGACACAAGCCGCGATTCGGAATCAATTACGGTTAATTATGATTCGAACACGGCACTAGAATATTTATGCTTTCGATAGCTCGCGCAGGTGCCATTCGAGACAACGCTCATTGAATATAATTATATCTAGCAGAGTTTTTGAATATGTTTTTTCGATGCATATCATCGCAAAGGTCGACAGATCATCAAACACAACAAATCGGCCTTGGACGAGCACGTGGTTGTTAGACTTCTATGGAGCTATTTTGCCTCCAGGTGATGGTGAAAAAATTACATTATAACTTCGATCGTAAAGTTTACGCTCGTTTGATGGATTCAACGTGGGAATTTTCGCTTTGCACTGTGCGAGACGACGCTAAATATTTGACCGGCACACTACACAGTCGGGACTACTTCAAATATTTGAACGATGAGATTACTGGCGAGGAGGCGCTCTTTATCTCATCCCGAGTGCAATGTGGTGCAGTGCGAGGCCGGTTGTGCAGTTTGCGGTGCATTCTTCTTATCGGGATTCCAGGACGAATAGCGATACGGTTGCCGCCCCTCGGGCGAGAGTTGTTTGCGACAAAGTGGCATTTCGAACATTTAACTATGTACAATTGTAAATTCATAAGATAATATAAGAAAAACGAGAGAACAATCCGTAAAATTAACTGAATTGAGTAAGCGTTTTGTGCGGCTTGTGCAACAGCGATGCGCTCGCATGCAAGAATGCAAAACGGAAACTCATTATATTTGTCACGGATGTTTATACGGACGATTACGATTTAGAACTGATAATACACCTTCAAAAGTATTAAAACATACTTTCGGGGTATTTTTAAATTGAATTACTCAATACGTACGTATTAAATACCGACAAAACATTCGATAGTGTGTGCACTCGTGGTATTTTCACACTAGAACAGACTTTAATTAATGGTAGAGTCTTGTTTCAATCATTAATCATCCATCGGAGATTATTTATTCGTACGTTTATCGGTTAACCGCAGACTCTAATAAGGCCAATAGCATCGCTCGTATATATTATATTATGAATATTGTTCAAGTTGAAACCGTGGGTTATATTTAACTTTCGAATGAATTTTATACGACGGAAAATTGACAAATTTATCATAAAATAATATAACGCAGTTGACTTGAATGCATTATCTTAATAGAAATCAATTGTTTATTGCTTGTAGGGGTTCTTCGAAAGGATCGAAATAAAGACATTATCGTTTAGTTTACGAGGCAAATTATAACACGTATGTATATATATATGTAGGTACATATGTACATATGTACGTAGATGTACAAAGTGAGTAAAACTCGACATATCACGTATCGTAAAAAGGAACACGTGGGTGGGAGATTTATTTAATTTTTTAGTCAATAAACATGACAATCCTCTGATGATCTTGTATGTAGTTATGTACATAAGTAGTGTGTTATGAGAATTGAAACACTTATTATTCAAAATAAATCGTAAAAATGTAGTAATGTTTTTTTTTTACCGAAGTAATGAAGTGTCTTATATTACTTTATATTAAAATTATAATGTAAATCGCCACGGAAACATTAAAAACGATAGCGTAATAGTTCACCTCACACGATGAACACTACTAATAAATTATTAAACAAAAAAAAATGAGAATAATTTAGTACGTTTTTTCAATGCGTACACTTGATCCAAACGTGCTATTACTGTACTTACAGCTTTAAAACTAAAATTAAATTTGACCGTAAATTAACCGAAATGTATTGAGACATGCGATTCGAACTTACGTTCGCATAATTGAGACATTAATTTGCACCGTTCGCGAACAAATTATACCTATGTATTTATGTGGGAAAAAAAATTATTATTGTAATAATTTTTTTCCGACCGATAAATTATAACCCACGCGCGGATCTTACGCTATGCGTACCGAAAAAAATTACGAGAAGATCATTACAGTGTCAAATTATAGTCAGTAAATGGTCATTATTGTGTGCGTGTAGTTTGAGAGGTGTGATTCGAGCGATCTTCCGGTATATTATGCAAATATTTGAGAGGATAACACGAGATTTCCTTTGTCAAATCTACCTACGCGGAAGTTAACTTACTCAAGAACGCTTACCAGTATTCGGATGATAACCTCACTAGAGAGTCTTTGAATTAATAATTCTGAACTGCGTATATAATAAGAAGATTGGAGAATAATCCGCGGATAAGCTATTAAAATATCATAAGCGAACAGTTACGAGATGCGATTTTGCAATTATCTCGACATTCAGAAGAAGCCGACAACTGACAAGCAGCTGTCAAGGGATTAAGCTTGTAGCACGAATGTGTGCAGCGCAGGATGCGATACTGCTTATCAAATTATTCGCAAGTTTAAGGGGTTAAGGTCTCGATTATGTGGGTGTACATATAAAATTAATTTCTTGTGTGTTTCTTGTTTGATCCTTACACATTATACCGTTGAAAGAATCGAAAACTATGGCATAGGAGTAACTGCCCGTTGTCGGTGTCATCGGGTGGTTAGCAACCCGTGTTGTGTTTGTGTGTGAGTGAGTTTACGTGCCGTGCCGTTGTATGCGATGCGTTCCGCGGCAAGGCTCCTTAGACAGCCAGTCGGTCAGGCAAATATATATCATCATCATCATTTTCAGCCGTTCACCATCCACTGCTGGATGAAGGCCTCTCCAATCCTCTTCCATTCCTGTCTGTCTTGAGCAATCTGCATCCACTTGACTCCACACATTCTTCTCAATCCATCAGCCCATCTTCCACTCGGTCTACCTTGCTTTCTTTCGCATCCTCTCGGATACCATTCCAGTACTTCTCGCGTCCATCTGCCATCCATTCTTCTCGCTATGTGTCCAGCCCATTGCCACTTCAACTTTTTCACCCGTACTGCTATATCTGCCACTTTGGTCATACTTCTTACCCATGTATTTATTTTGCGATCTCTTCTTGTTATGCCAAGCATACATATTTCCATGCTTCTCTGTGTGCACTGGATCTTTCGTAGCATTCTTGAATTTAGCGTCCAAGTTTCACATCCATACGTCATAACTGGCAGTACGCATTGGTCGTACGCCTTCTTTTTTAAGCATAGCGGAATGTTGGATTTAAAAACTATGTTCATTCTTCCAAAAGCACTCCATCCTAGTTTCATTCTTCGTTTTATTTCTTCTTCAAATATACATATACATAGACATATATATATTAGTGTAAGCCCGTTGAATATCAACGCCCGCTGAATTTTAAATTACGTAAAGCGCTTTTTTAATAGAGATCCCCACTAATTGATCACACGGTTGTAAGTGACAAAAAAAATAATAGTTTTTATAGCGCCATCTATGGAGTCACGATTCCTTGTATATGTAATGTTTAAAAAAAAGGACTAAATTGACCAAAGGCGATAGCGAATAGCATTAGTGCGAGTTCTCTCGAGCCTGGGGTCCTGGGTTCGATCCCCCACTCTTTCTGGTTTTTTAATAATTTTTCCTCAGCGAGCGTTATCAGCAGACAGATAGACAGACAGACAGACGGATTTTGGCTATTATATATATAATAATATATATATATAAACTAGGACAATTGGTGAATATGACCGGGTGTGAAGAAGAAGAAATAAAATGAAGAATGAAATTTGAACAAATATTATACAGAGCGTGTAGGAGGTGATCACGTCATCCTGTATGCGTTAATATGAATTCGCACTTTATATTATAAATATTTACAAATTAATGAATATTTTTATTTTGTAGTAAATATTATAGTTTCATTGTTTTTATATCCAACATCCCGCTATGCTTAATAAATAAAGCGTACGACCTATACGTACTGCCAGTTATGACGTACGGATGTGAAATGTGGATGCTAAATTCGAGAATGCTACGTAAGATCCAGTGCACACAGAGAAGCATGGAGAGATGTATGCTCGGTATAACAAGAAGAGATCGTAATAGGAATACATGGGTAAGAAGTATAGCAGAACGTGTGGCAATGGGCTGGGGACACAGCGAGGAGAATGGATGGCAGATGGACGCGAGAAATACTGGAATGGTACCCGAGAGGATGTGAAAGAGAGCAAGGTAGACCGAGTGGAAGATGGGCTGATGAATTGGGAAGAATGTGTGGAGTCAACTTGATGCAGATTGCTCAAGACAGACAGGAATGGAAGAGGATGGATATACATATATAGAGTGGTGAGGTAATGAACATACGGAGAAAAAGTATATGTATGTACAAACATACATACATATATTGCACTCAGGCAAAGTCGAGTACATTTACAGCTAGCTATGAATGAAAAGAGGATCTACGAGTGTATTCGCTATTCTGGCTTATCGAACGATTGACGTCCGCTATACATTAGATGGGAAGTCCAATCAATTTCCGGCATAGGCCGTTTCGATTGGCGTACACGGACACCGAACGTGTCATTATACAAATGGAACCGTTTTAGTCGAGAGTGGAGGAGAGCGCGCGCGCGTCAAAAGAGAACCGAGTCGGTTTGTAATTGATTGCGCAAAACTGACGGTTCGAAAAAAAAATTTTGATCAAACAACCGGAGGCGCCGGACGCGATAACGTCGGGACCTCTAATTGAGGGGGCCAGACCACACGGGGGCCCCTCCTGTCCGTAATGACACCGCGGCTGGTACCGTTCACTTAATCGGCGCTATCTCACTACGATCTGAGATCGATTTCAAGAAAAAGGAAAAGAGAAAAAAAAAATTAACCTCGACCCACCTAATTATTGTGTCCGAGGCTTTCGGTAAGTTATGGTCTCGCCGGTTGCATGCAAAAATGCCGGAATGCATGCAATGATGAAGCGTCATATTTGCATGTGATGAAACGTTTCGGAACGGTGGTGGTGGTAGCTGCGGGGCTAAATTGCGCATGGACGGCGCGGCGCGTCAATGTCAATGATGACTCTTCGATTCAATTCCATTACATAAAATACCAAACAAATACCTCCAAAAAATAGTTCAAAGTCCAGGTATTACCATAACATTAAAAACAATAGGAACATTTCAACAGGAGTAGGTACGTACTGCATTGGTGGCATTAATCAACCCTTAAATTCCACATACAAAAAGCACTGGCGACATTGTGTCATAATCCACCAGCTAGTTATAAAAGAATTAAGCTTTCATTGCATTAACTGAAAATTGTGGAAACCCCAAGTTAAATTTATTCAATAAAAATAAAACAACAAAGTAACTTAAAGCTAAAATTACAAAATATACTAATCTATGAGCACTCGTGCACAGGGGTGTTGTTTTAAGGCTGCCAGCAATCTATCAATTTGGTTTATATTTCAAAGACAGTCCATTGTATTCAACAACACCCCTGTACAAGATACTACTTCTAGATCTACATATGTACTTAATTTTAAAACTAGTAACGTATTCTTACCCCTTATTAAATACTCATCGAAATAACTTGGTAATAAATTATTATCTAACTTAAAAATATATAATTACATACTAACATGCACACTTTTAAGGTTTCACTTACATTCATCCAATTCAATGCATTCAACATACAATGTACATATGTATGTATATCTTATACTAGTTAATCTATTGACATTTAAAATACTCTGCATAGCTCTATTTTCCAGTTTTTGCAACCTATCTTTAATTACCCTATTTACTAAATTTAAACATTAATCACAATATATATGTACATACATATGTAGGTATAAAATGAGGACGAACAATTGCATTATAAACTAATATTTTACAATATTGTAAAATTTTACAGCTAGTACCTACATATTTATATACATATATATGTAGGTATTATTCTGAATATTTACTTTATTCATACGTAGCATGATAAGGTATTGTGATCGTGCGAAATTTCAACCTCGAGATTTTGTTTGATTTGTATCAGGTGTCGTCCCCTGATCACGTTTTTGTGATTTCTGGAAAATTTCTGTATGTACATAGGTCGGGCGGTTTCACTTACAATTTCATCACGTATCTACATATTATGTAGACTTCACAAATAAAATACATTTCAAATAATTAAAAATAAGCATTTTGATTACCAAGTTGATTTTAGATTCACAGAAAGAAATACATCGTGTCTCGTTAAACTACTCCAAATTTAAGTGCGGCGGTCGACATTTTTCCGCCAAAATTGAAAATTTCGCACATTTTCCAACGAGCACGGACGTCACTGGCAAATACACCGTTCGAGAGGGGAAAAGGGGAAAGAAGATGGCCCACCTGTGAGCCACCGCACCGGTTGCGTGCACACGTTGCACAGCGTTATTTACGCACTACGATTGTACACCGCGGTGCACTTTAATGACTTTTAATAATATTTGCGGTAGCTTATGCGAGTCTACCTTCGGAGCCAAAGCGTACAATCACCAAACGATTCCGCAAATCCACCGTTTAAATACTCCTTGGCGCTAATGCACATTTTCCATCTGTGGGGGATTTGATTTAATTCGCTAGTGCGAGCATGCACCGACATAAATTACATCCGCGATCCGTTACGACTGTATCCGAGCTGGAAAGTAAATCGATTGAGATTGAGACTGCCGTTTTGCGGATTAATGCGACGAGGAAACACACTCGAGGGTAGACAGGTGGCCTCAGGTGCAAGCGATATGCAAAACGAGCGAATTTGAATAGACCAACATGCACCGCCGTGTACTGATACTCTCAGAGATCATTCGTAACGTGTAACGTGTGCATGTGTGTATACAATGTATTTATGTACATTGGGCTGACCAAATTTTTGAGAAGTCAAGGAGGGACAGCACCGAACTGCAAAAATATGAAAATGACTATATTTTCATTAAAATTAGTCCAATTGAAACTGGTAAAGGTATTATTTAATTTTATATGAGCACAACATCCAACTCCAGAACTTTTTCTCCACCAAGATGATTAATTAATAACTTTTTGAAAGATATTATCTACACCTCTTAAATCACCTCACGCAATCAATAATTTCGATAGATTTTTCAGCTGTTTCTCTAATGAAAGAAAAAATTCAAATTTTTTATTTATGTACAATAAAAGTATCGTACTAAAACTGTAAATAATTTTATGATTTATAGTACATATCTGAAAACACAATCAAAAAATTACATTTTCTTCAAATCTTTTCACAGGATGCAGGGCCAATAAATAAAACATTCTAGTTATAGCTCCACTTTTAATTCTGCCAAGTGCAAATTTTTTTATGATTTTTGACCTGCAATCCATTGATCGAAATCTTTAATTAAGAGCTACATTGATCACTGATAAACAAGGTTGGCTTCTTTACAAGCCAGAACCTTCTCTTCGACTCGAAATGTTTTTCTTCAAAAAAATGTTGTGATAGTGATAGAAGAAGAACTATGTTGCATCTTATTGGCTACTGCTATCACTTGACATTCCGATGCACGAATTCGCTTGTGTAAAAAATGTTACTGCAGTGCAGTGCAGTGTTGCCTGTAATTTTGCTTACATTTTTAAATTAATTTTTTTATACCTACATACATATAATTATTAATTATTTTCCCAAAAAGAGGGACATATTTGGGACGCTTGACAAGCGGGGCGAGACATGAAAAATTGGGACTGTCCTCCCGATTTGGGACGGTCACCCTAATGTACATACATACATACAGACTAAATCTAAAACATCCCAGCTAGATTGTAATACGACACCTCGGTGGTGTGTGAAACGATAGAAGGGTCACCTGCATGCTTAACTTGACTACGAAACTGCGTAGAGAGTCGGATTCAAATAACATGTCTCAACGAGAAATAATTTTTTATACACCAGAAATAGTATTTGTCGTTGTTCGGGTGCAAATAGTTATCTGAACTGGAAATAGTCAGAGTCGTCAATACAAAATTTGAATACTTTATCTGTGCAAACTTTGGATTAGACGGTGTGTAAATGTATAAATATAAAAGGAACAAACAATATATACTATTGTAGAATTCAATTTTATAATAAATATATTGGTATAAACATAAAAGCGCAAAGGTTTACCTGGTTAGATAGCCACGGAACGCTCGCAGACACATACGACACGGGTAGCGCGAAGCGCGCATATTTTTTATCTACTACATTTTTGGTACATTTTGATGTTTAGTGTCAAAGTACTATCAATCTCAAATTCAATCAACGGTACACGATATAATTGTTTGACGTATTGTCAAATAGGCTAAGTGCGGGTGCGGGTGCGCTTTGAATCCACCGTCATATGACGGGTAAACCGGCTAATATCTATAGGTATAAGACAGCTTGATTATTTTTATATGGAGAAATTTGTGATGACGCATAAGGCTTATCTTTTTAGTGCAAGACTGCAGTGCATTTGGTTTCGCTCTCTTTGTTGCGTTTTCGTGATTTTGAAGAGAAGTATCAACAAGCCGAACGAAACGGTATGAATTTAAAATAAACAAAATGGATATTTTCAATATTTACTCGAGCCGATAAAAACAAAAAAAACCCGCTTTGGAAAAAAATTGAAAATTGTAAACGCATACGTCTGCCTGCGTCTGCGTCTGGTCGAACTGGTTGCTTATAATCTGATTAATTATAATCCGATAACGTCGTGGTCTATTAGAAATAGATTTTTTTCCGGTATCTATATCTATGTATGTGTGTATAACTGAGTACTAAGACCTGGTCCATATCTGTGTTCTTTTAATAACAGCCACGGCTTTTACGCTGACCATCCATCGCTGTCAATCAGCGACTGGTCATCATCAACCGATATATCAAAGGCGAAACTCCGAAGTATATTCGTCTAGCACTTAAAGTATCCTACAAATAAACAAACTTTTGCATAAAATAAACCTACAGAATAAATGGCTCACACATAGGTGTTTTGATTGGGTCGTTAATAAAATATAAGCGGTTTGGATGTTGGTTCTTTGAACTTCACACAGCGCAGCGGTCGAATAATTCAGAACGTTTACAATTATAAATCAACTTCAATTTGCAAACGATTAATGGAGGCATTGAATATCGAATCGAAAGCGTGCTCAAGATGAACAAAATGCGATACGGATACTGATACATCGAGTCATACATAATTAAGACGAGAAGATCACATAAAGCGACGGTACTTTATGGGATTGCATTGTAAGCTAACAAGACGATACATTTGACACACTTTTCAATACAATGAGGATCTCAATTGACACCTTTAATAAAATACATATAGAATGGAATACATTCGTTTGTAAACAAACTGTTTTAGAGTGCATTCAAACGTACGGAAATAATTTTCACATATACTAATGTGTTCGACGGGTTGAGCGTTTTACGGACGTACATATATAGATTTATTTATTATGGAGATGAGTTTAGGAAGTCGACATTTATTCAAAGGTGAAGGATTAACCGTGGACCAAAACGAATTTGTAGCGGTAATGAGCTGGCGAAACGAAAGATGATTATTATTGGACCGTGTCTCCCAGTCGCGTCGTCGTATCTTCGATGTTTTCTAAATGGTTTGTGTGTGCGTGGATATTGCTATAAAAAATAAACCTCTTCGCGTTTATAAACAACAGATTTAACGGGAATCACTGACCGTTTTGATCGACGTTACAATGCTTGGGGTATTTTTTTTTTTAGTAGAAACGCGGATAGAAGTCGCTCCTTTTATGGTGATGATGGTAGAACGTGCCGTGTAACGCGCTAGAAGTTAAACTATGAATACTGATGGTGACACTACCAACGGCCAACCGGTGTTGAATCCTTTAAAACGATAACATTAAGTTTTGAAATGAAAACACGGAAACTCGTTAGCCGAACCGAACGCAAACGTTGCTCGTGTATGTACATAGTTTACTGTGACACGCGCGGAAAATTCATACAGAGATTTGAATCAGCGCGGCACGTAAGTCAAATCAATACGACGTGTTTACAGTAAAATTCCGTCGGTGTAAACAGTATAATATTGTAACTGGAATGTTGCGCTATTTATTTTCTATGAAATTAAACATTTCTAATTGATTTTTCATGGAAAAATTTTTTCATGGAATATTTTTCTTAGAAAAATTAAGAAATAGTGCTGATACACTAAAAATATGCATATTACATAAATAAGCAATTTCAAAATAAAACACTGCTTAGTAAATTTTTAAACTGTGCAATTTTTAACTCGAATAATAAAAATAATGTTAAACGAAGTAATTAATACAGTGCCATCTAGCGTTTAATAAAAAAATAATTATAGGTCTCTACTTTATCAATATAATCGGTTATGATCCAAGATAAATAAATTCAAAATGTTTATATGTAGTAAAATACAGAACCATTAATAAATTTGCATAAAAAAAAAAAAACACTATTTAAATTCAGAATTTTGCTAAATATGAAAAAAAACGTTTTTGATTTTTTTTGAGCATATATTATTTTTATTATAGATACTATTAATTACTAAAATCGATTAAGTTTTATTATTCCCATGCATATCAATGAATACATAACTTAAAATTCAGTTGATAGTGTAACAAAAAATTGATTGACTTACTTTCACAGCCACTGCTTGAAAAACCGTAGTGATGATATTGGCACGAGTCGCAGTGAAAGCCTTCCACTCCTGGTCTGCATGGACAGTGACCCAAAATGGGATCACATATTGAGCTGGAGGATCCAATGGAATTACAAATGCACGGAACGCATCCTTCAGTCACATTACCATATCCTTCCTGATAAAAACCAATGCTGTGAATATGGTAATCCTTTTTTATACTTTTCATAAGAATTGTGTTCGACTTACTTTACACATATCACAAGCTCGTCCTGCGTAATGTGATTTACAATTGCATTTACCAGTCGCGGAATTACAGGATATGTTTTCAGATCCACTCAAATTACAGTCGCACGGTTTGCAATCTTTTTCAGATGCAATACCATAATGATCTTCTTTACAGCTATGTAAAACATAATTTTAATTTATAAATGACTCACAGATGCAATAAAAAGGGATTAGTATATATTACCTTTCACATTTGAATCCTTCGGTATTTCCAGGACATGAGAGACACTCTCCTGTGATATTATCGCAAGGTGCTCCATTGCAAGAACATAACTGACACGATGAACCGATTTTAAGTGGTTCCCCATAGAAACCATAGTCACAACTGTTAAAATAAAATATAAAATAATTATTTTTAATAAACTAGTTAATGAAATCCTTTGGTATTTCTATACTTACATTTCACAATGATCTCCAGTATAACCTTCCGGACATTGCGTACAAAAATATCTGTCATTGTTAGTTCCGTCGAGAGCACAGCTCGGACTAAAGTTATTACTGTCGATTAACAAAGGACACGCACATCTTCTGCAATCCTTTTCGGTTCCAATCAAGGGATTGCCGTAAAAGCCACTCAAACACCTTTCACACTTTTCTCCCATTGTATTGTGTTCGCACGTTGAACACATGCCCATGTCGAGATTACACGTTTTAGCATGTCCATTACAATCGCATTTAATACAATCTAACTTTTCAAAATGGTCAGTTGTATTAGTGAATACTTGTACATAGCTAAAGGAACACAATTCGCAGGAAAGTCCCGCATAACCCGGTGGACATATGCATTGTTCTACTTTCAACGAATACTTTTCAGATGCTTCATTTCCAACTATGATGAGAACACCTTCTAAACTCCCTTCGACTTGATCAGTATGATATTTCGCCCTCAGTAGAATATATTTTATATTTGTTAACACGCTCAAAAACTGAGTTCTAGTCACCATATCTCCTTTGTATTCCGTTCGTTTTGGTCTCGTTACTATATCTCTGACGGAATTGGGAACGTGGTACCACATTTTTTCATACAAAGGTATAGTTATTTCCAATTCATCGCTAGCTTGTGAATATGATACGTCATCAAAAGCGATTTTCATTCCATTATGTCCGACCATTATCATGTTTGGTCCGGTTGTAGGTTTTCCACTGGTGTCTCCTCTCATTACGACCCAGCCTACTCTGAATATAAGTATTGAGCCATACGCTTCCAGTTTATTGGCGAGATATAAATCAGGAGCATTCCAATAATATGATTCGATTCCTGGCAGTTCAAAATTACCAACGGTCAACCAACCAGTGTCGGGATCCAAAGTCGGCACTACTACAGATGAAATACCGATGTCAGTCACTGTCCAATTGCTTAAGGTTTGAAACTAAAATCAAAAGCACAATGTATGTATGTATATAAGATTATCGAAATAAACTTTTGTATTTATAAAACAAGTAAAACAAATGTTTACCACACGATTTTCAATAACTGCTGAATGACAGCTACCGCTAACACCAGAACAAAAACATGGAATGCATCCTTCAGGGTTGTTCTCATCCAACGAGAAAAATCCTTCTTTACACTTATCACAATTTTTTTCCTCTACATTTGACTAAAACATTATAAAATTAAATATTTAGTATTTCATACGAAATACTAAATATTTTATTAATATTTTGTATGGAGTACTCACTTTACATACACACTCATTAAGACAGTTATCCATAATCATAGTTCCTGCTTTATTACAAGGACACATCATACAATCTGGATATCCTTTGTAACCGACATTACATTTATCACATTTCAATCCTGAAAATCCTTCCTTACATTCGCATATGACGTCATCTTCAAATTCACTAAATTTACATTGACCTGTAATTACAACACAATTTCAATAAAATACATTTGTAAAGTATAAGTAATTACAGAAATAGGTTAAAATATAAATAATTTACTTGTCGATCCAATCGGATCACACCGACACACAACACAAGGCTCTTCATCATCGGGCAGTATTCCGAAGGGACGATAGTAACCAACTTCACAGATCTGGCAATTAATACCAGCAGTGTGTCTCTGCAAATTAAAAAATCAATCAGCATAATCAAATTTAACTGCGGATTTGTCTTGCATAAACGAATTTTTACATACTCTACAATTGAGACAGACACCTCCGCCGCGGTATCTACCGTGCACATCGATACTTTTCTTTTGCTCGTCTACATCTGCATCATACACACATTCAATAGCATGACCATGACATTGACAAGCTTGGCATATGTGTGGTTCTGAACTACTACCAGGAAAGAACGGAAGCTGATTGAACATCGGACAACAGTGATCACATTTGGGACCGCACGTGTGATGTATACATTCACACACGGGATGCTGAAATTATAATACACAAAATTTTTAATATGTTAACCAAATTTAATATAATATTTAATAAACGTTATCAACGTACAGCTTTATCTACATTATGAGTGCAGTGATTGGCATGTCCCGAACACTCGCAACGGCCCCCTATAGTGATGTCACGTAGTGTGTAGTATCTTCGTTCAGGTTTACCTGGTCCGGTTTCGTGTAAGCCTACCAATCTTAATCTAGCCCATCTTGTTCTGCTCCATTCTCCACCGCCACCCAATAATGATACGTGAATCTGAAGCATATAAATAATACGTACAATTTAATGATATGGTTTTGTTGACTTTTTTATTTAATTGGAATGAATCACATGAAACGATTGAAGTTTCCATCTAGCACATGTTCGCAGCTCGCGTTGGCCATTAAAGGGAAGCCCAACTAAGGCAAGAACTCGAGTTCTTTAACTGTACGAGCGTTGAAAATTCAACGAACTCACTCGTTATTTATACTCGATGGAGGTTTTCCGATGCTGTAACTTCTGTTCGAAATGCATATTTTTGCATTCACTTATTGTTGTACATTTCAAGGAAATTTTCAAGCACTTTTACGGCATTTCCTTTCCACGCAATGAAACCGATTCAACTCTAACCATTAAAAGTTTAATAGAAATAAGTTCATATGTACATATGTATGCATTTATTCGGATTTCATATAAGGATAATGATACTATGCACTATAATAATTATTATATGAAGTTTCAAACGTGTCAAATGAACACACTACGTTGAATTCTATTATTGATTTTAGATTCAACGATAGAAACCAACACGAAAGATTATTTACAAACTTCAACTTCTTGGAAGTTATAGTTTACTTTTGCTACTAAGCAGTTACAATATTATGACCAAGCAAGACGTGCAAGTAAACACATGTGAATACATATTGCACGATATTATAAAATAGGAACATGGATCACTCTGATGTGAATAAAATCAAATAGTTTTCGCATATCGATCATTATTGTAATATAAATGTTGAATTAAATTGTTAATTTTGTACCAGATGATATGGCTTAAACTTGAATCGGTAATATTGTACAAGCTGGAAGATACGAACCCACATAAAAATAAACGATTAAGTTCTTATCTCAATTTCACAAACGAATAACAACAAAAAGGCATAAGCATACGCACTTTTGACCAATTACTAACGATTTGGGCGGTCAATTCAAATCGGTAAAAGCGTTCTCGTGAGACCGTTATGGAATTAAGGTCGTTTACTACACAATGTAAAGCGGTATAATTTCTAAGGCGAAATTTCAATGGGCGGTCCATATAATATGTACTTATGTTTGTACGTAATTGATAGCTCCTTATCCAAATTAGGCGCTAATGTCGACTACACCCTGGGCTACACTTTTATGGGGCTAAAAAAACAATAAAGCAAATGGAAATGGCGTTGCGCTCTCTGACGCTCGTAAATTTGAATCATCTCAGCGTTTATGGCAAATTTATTGTAGCGCTCTGTATTTTTTTCTGTTGCCAAGAGAGCGCTTTTCCTTTATTGTGCGCCACGATTTTCACGCTATTATGAGTTTTGTGCGTCGTTACTCATCATTTTCCCCTAAGGCACTTAAAATACACATGAGATAACTCACTTCGCCGTTTTCGACTGGTTGCATTTTTGAGTGGAACATTGTGCACGTGGTTTCTACACTTGGCTTCGGTTTTCCTTGGGTCGCCGGAAGACCGAACAAATCTTGACACTCCGAACTGGTGCGTCCGAAGAATTGCCATGGTTTGAAGAAGTCACCGTCGACAGAGTACTCCAAAGCCCAGGCAGCTGGTCTAGGTGATGCTCCAGATCGTATTATCACGTAAGCTACCTCATATATCTGAAAACAAAACAAATAAATTACAATTTGGGATAATGAAATCGCTCGCGGCGGTTAGGAGCGAGAACGTTTTCGATCGGCTTAACTATACTAAATTAGACACTTAGACAGTCAGTGATTTAGTAATTGATCCTTTGCGTTTACGATTTGAACGACAGCATGATGTCATGCAGTTAGCTTTTGTGCAATTCAATAAAGAACAGTACGCAATTGCTCAAGTATTCGTGGAAGACTTGCGTGTTGTACGTATAACGCATTCGTGCATATGACAGAATACATATGTATGTACTGATCATTTTTGACTTTGAAATTTGAAAATCATTTAGTAATACTTATTAGTAGAGATCGAGAATTTCTACTAATCACTATCCCCTAGACTAGTAGAAGGGGAAACCGGCTTACAAGGCCGCATGGGAAATTTATTTAAATTGTAATGTAGACTTATGGAAAATAAAAACAAAATGTTCCCTTTAGGAATTTGGCTCAGCTGCCGTTAAAGAAATTAGACACACCAAAAATGAGTTGTCACTGGATTTTTTTTTAGATTTTATTATTGGTTGTGTTTGAGCCGTTGTTCACGCACTGAAATTCTATCTCCTGGGTTGTGTGGAAATGAATTTTGAATGACAGCACATTTTTTACTTTATCCATGTTGGATAAAGTTAAATATTACGAAAAATTTCCCATGCGGCCCCGTAAGCTGGTTTCCCCCCTCCACTCGGTCTAGAGGATAGTGCTACTATTTTTCGAGCTCAACTAATAAGACGTTGCTCAAAATATCTTTAAGTATGCTAAAGTAAAACTATTCCTATTTCATTACATTTATTAAATGATTTACAGTTTCCTATTACATACATATGTACATACATACGTTCATCAGTTTTCCATTTATAAGCCAACGAGTTTCATAAACAAACATATGTATGTATGTATGTATGTACCGACTCGTTTTTGCATTTCCCTTCGCACACTAGTAGAAACGTTTCATAAACGTTCAATCCCAACTGTTATATCATCGCTCAAAGTCGTTATCAAGGCATAATGATTAGAAGGCTGTGGAATTGACATGGGGGACCATTTACCGTTTTCCATTTTAAGACTCCACAATCGAGATAATGAGATTCGCCGTATGCGGGAAAGCATTGTCATGCATCAAGTTCACCATATACGACGATACCACACACTCACTAACTCTACATACATACGGTACAATTAAATAAATCACACTACCATCGGCGATTAATTGTCAGATTGTCACACACACACACACAAAACATATAGGAAATTGTAAATAAATTATACAGCGTTCAATTCGCGTATGCTAGTTTGTATGGGAGTGTATCTGGTGGCGGTCGTTATAACCCTCATATATGGCTATGCTTTCACCATCATCAGGGCTGGTCGAGTGGTCTTTGTCCTTTCTCCATGTTGACACAGGGCCGTTTAAGGCCTCTCAATACCGCCGGCCGGCACACATAAATTTGTTTGGAATACCGGCACATTTTCGTGCTGTGCTTTGCCCCATGTGTGTACTGTACCTATAGGTACATACATTGTGTACTAGTGCGCTTGTGTATTTATTTGCAGTGTGTACAGAGCACGCTCCGATAATGGAGCGGGGTAAAAGGAGGAAGAGTTGTGCAACAACGCGCGTGGCATGTGCGCAAGTACAACCCTGCCATAAATACGCATTGTCGACCCGATGGGTCATCGAAGATTTTCAGCATTACTGTGTTATGCTATTATGTGAGAAACAGGATCTAAACCTTTCAAATAAAATGATACTAAACAAAATTGATGAAATTATATTCAAAGACTACTACACATTTTGATGGTATTAGAGAAAAAACGGAACGTCGTATAAATAAAGTACCGCTTCCGGTTACCTGAAAAACTTTTGAAGTAACAATGTTGTAGGCTCAAGTGTTTTGGACGTGAGAAGTGAAAAGATACAGTAAAAATCGTATTCTTATCATATGTATTTTGTGTATGTACATATACACATGCATACACAAAAACAGATGTTAAGAGTTTGAGGTTTAATTTTTGCAGGATAGCATTAGGTATATATGTAGCATGCGTGCTGAACCGGTCGATCGCGAATACGATTGTGCTTTGTGAATTTCGAAATGAATATTGCTTTCAGTTTTTCAAATTTTCTACAATGGTTCAATATTGTTTACTAAACCCCGCCCAATGACTCAACGATAATCTTCCTTAGCTCGTGCTTATCTGTTAAAGAAAAGGATTAATGGCCAAAGGAAGGGACCGTTGTTTTTTCGTGATATGCATTTGTTTAATCATTGGTTTTCAGTTATACTGATTAATTTGTTAAAAAAAGTATATGTACATATGTACATACATATATTTTTATCGATAGCTTTGAAAAAATAAAAAAAATTCTTATAAGATTCTAATTAGTGTATTATGTATATCTGAACCTTCCCCCGAATTCTTGCATGGAAGTCGATCGCCATGCAAATAAAAATAAAAAAGTAGCTTACAAGCTGAAAAAGGTTGAGTTCCTTTGGTGTATAGTATGTATGTACATAGTACAAAGTAATAAGATAGAGAGATTTCGCTAATGAATAGTGCGTATAATCTAATCATAATATGTATCGAAAGGAGTGTAACGGGCGCAAGCCGATATTAAGCCATTACACAAGCCAGCGTGTAATGGAAAATGACAAAACAGCGAATTTTGACCGTATCAAATGTATTCGCGTTTACTGACCGACATTTCCGACCCTCGTCAATCATTTGTCCGTGAGCTTAAATTCGCACATCGAAATACAGTGCTGCGTAGTTTATCCGAGAGGCGATTGTGCGTATATAAATTTACCTTTTCTCAGTTTAGAGTAATGGTAATTGACAATGTAACAAATTACGCAAACAGTGTAGATGGTAAGGTGTGATTGTGTTGTACATACATACATATACATACATGTGTATACGTACATAGATGTGTCACGATTACCTATGTACGACATTACGCCGAACTATAATTATAAATTGCGTTCAAAATACGCAAAGATTATGTAAAAGCTCATTTTACAACAACCTAAATAAATTTATATACAAAAAAAATTATCCGAGGTATTATTTAATATTCTAGATAGCATCGATAGCCATCTACAAGTACAAGTACAAGTACCTACTTGCGAATCGATTTTGTTATGTTGGCCGAGAGCAAAAGCATTTTGCAACAAGGATGCTGCGGTCGGGTCGCCAGGAAACGACTCTCAAAGGTGCTCCTCCCCAATCCCCTCTCTCTACAACGATTGCAGTAATGACCGTTTGTTTTTGGACAATAAAACTGTGGGTCGCACGGATCTCTGTGCAACAAACAACAACAACAACAACAAGAACCGTATCGTCCCCCTCACGGCGAAGTTCCGAATTCGCCCTGCGATAAATCATGACCGTGCCGGTGAGCGCCCATCTGTAACGCTCGGGTGGTCCGTTTGCACTTTTTCCTCTGTCAAAACGTGCGTTTGATTACTTCCGGTTCCGCTATGAACGCACCGTCAAAATGATAGCACGAAAAACTGCTGGAAACGTACCATTTGTGAGATTTATGACGAGAATCATTATATTGCGCAGTACTGATAGAATAGTAACAATTCATCGATTTTTTTTTTTTAAGTAGGCAATATACGAATTTTAATTTGAGTTATTATTAAATTGTAAGTAGTTGTTTGTGCATTTATGAGTAGTTCGATTTTCTTTGGTTGGATAATGTGTGTGAAAATTGGTTTTTATAACCGCCCGTACCTTTGCCGCAGTTTGTAGGGCCGTTGCGAAAAAAATATATAAGATGGTTTTCTTTTAAGAACTTCGCGCGTTGTTTGGCTCTTTCTGGATCTATGCAAATCTTCGACGTCCAAATTCTTTTGTACTCCAGCGTCATAATAATAAGTAATCGCGAACAAAGAGAATCGACAAGAGCCAATCGGGTCCGTTGTGTGGCACGAGGGAGAATTTTCCTTTGACGTCCCACGCTAATAAAGCGTCTGTTCGGTGGAAATTTTCGAATAAATTCCGTTTATTTCGCATTATAAGATCCTATTACGATAATGACTAGACAACGCCCGGGAAAAATGTATAAATTTATCATAATTTTCATCGGAATAAAAATCGAACGAAATCTGCCCTTGACTTTCCCGTCTACGAACTTCAGATAGCGCGCTTCCATTTAATAGACGTATTCAGTGTACAATAATTAGAGACCCGTGTTTTTCGCATTTATTTTTTATCGATTTTAGCATTTTGATTTGTCATTTTAGCATTTTGTAGCGAATAAAGCATTTGATTTTAGCATCTATTTAGCATTTATTTTTATTAGATATTTTTTTAATACAGATCAATTTCAATACTCTGTAACACAATTTATTATATACAAACAATTTAAAACTAACGTGACAAATAATAAATAGTAGAAAATTATTAAGAAATAGCAATATGGAGAAATACAGAGACAAAAATCATGAATTAAAAAATAAAATATAACATTAATTTAAAATTTATTAAAACCAAGCATGGAACATATTTCCACAGACGACTCTTTTAAGTTAGTGCGACAGTCAGTTACCAGTAAATTATATTTACTAAAAAATCTTTCTGCATCCACACTATTCAATGGACACCAAATTGATTGTATTGCAGCAGAACCAAACTCTTCATATTTAATTTTTGTGGCCATTAATAATTGCAATATATCAGGTTTTAACCCACTTTTTAAATTTGCTATAAGTTGTCTAAAAAAGTGCTCATACCCTTATAAACATTGAGTCTCTGTTAGTAAGGTAAATAAGGGTATAATAATACTAATACTACTGTTTCTGATGTTACTAATGAAAGCAGTTGTTTGGTTTTGGCCAACTCCATCAATAATATTTTGTAGGCATGTTTTATGTCCCTAATTTCTTCCCATAATAAATGGGCAAAGGGATAGGAAGATCCTTCTAATTGATCAATTAAACAAATAAATTTAATGCAAATCTCACCCACATATTTACATTGCGTTCTTATCAAAATAGGGTCTGAATTATAGAGTTCAATAATTTTATCTTTATTTGCATTTTTTACTCGAGTGATTTGGGAAAAATTCTATTAATGGCTCAAAATATGTATCCAAATATTTCTCAAATTTAAACCATGACTTCCAACGAGTAATAACGGGACTTGGAAACAAAATAACTGTAAAAATAGGATAATTTTTCTTCAAAAATGTAACATATTCTGATTTCATTTTTCTTGAATGCAAAAATGATATTTTTATTTTGGTTATTAACTCATTAAGAGTAGTCAACTCTTTCATGAATATGAAACTCACCCACTAAACTAATTTTATGTGCCCAGCACTGGAAATGCAATATATTATTTCCAATCAAAATTTTAAAACTATTGAAACATGAAATCATGTATGCCGCTAAAAAAAAAATTTTACGTTTTAATAAATTTCTGAACATTGATACTTTAATCAAATTACGGTCGGTAATTTTCGTGAATTTTATAGTTAAACCAAATTATGAAAATGATAGGCATACGTTAAGTAAATAAATACTAACCATTTTAATCCATCCATACAACTACTTTGGGTAAACCATCTCAATTTTTACCTCGAGGTAAAAAAACTTATTTGGGTAAAATTTTCGTATGGGTTTTTTCGTTAACTCGTCATTTTCGACCCAGATGTTCACAACCAGGTGTTGACAACCCAACGGTTAGTGTCAATATGGACACGACTGTTCTAAGAACTCAAAAACAATCTTTGAATTTAACTTTCAGTTGTAAGTTCACTAGTTAGCGTGTACAAACAAGTCTCAACGTTGTTTTAGTAATATTTTTCTTTAAAAAATAATTAATTTTGTATATTTTTTGTGATTTTTAGCATCTATTCGCATATTTTAGGATTTTAGCATAAATTCGCATATATCCTGAATTTTAGCATATATTTCGCATTTATCGCAAAATGCGAAAAACACGGGTCTCTAACAATAATATTTATAAGAATTAAATTTTAATGTGAAACAATAACGACGAAAGGACTTTAATGAAATTAATGACATTTTTTCAAACACGAAGCGTATAACTAGTATTTAATTTTCGATGATGTGGCAGTTTTTCCGCACGAATCATGCTTGTCGTATCTAATGAAATATGCATGTGAAGTTTTAATAAATGAAAAACAAAAAAAATCGGTTGACATTTTTGTACATTCAGCTCAATCCAAAAATGTAAAATTTCACATGTTTGAATACGCATATGCAATCATTGCATATCAAATTGAATGTGTTCCGTATTTCCAGACCGTTTGAATAATCGGGATTAAACTTTGCATAGGTACTTTTTATGATCCTTACTGTGAATTGAATCGTATTAGGGATTATTTTTGAATGTTTTTTTTTTTATCTGACATAATTTCTGTATTAAGTCAAGATTGTGATCGCCATTGTCCGGCAACATATCGCAATTTATTGATTGCAGATATCGATGGTCGGCTATCGCGAAACGCCAACATACGAAAACGACGGTATCACCATGATCTCGAGGACCTTATAAAGGAGGATGAGAGAGGAAGGAGGAGGTGGGGGAGCCGCTCACGGTATCGGCAAACGAGGCACGTAACAAATAAGGACACAATAAATTAGATCCTCTTTATCGGATAAGCATCCCGGTGTGCTCCCTCAGAAGTTGTCCGTACAATATTGCCAACTCGTTTATGGGATAAACAAGGGGGGGGAACCGACGTACGTCGATGATGGACGGTCGACCACTTAACTGGTAAGTTTGCGGGCTCAATTTTAATTAAGCGCCCACTAAATATCCCAATCGTCTCATTCGGAAGGCAGAGGTTGTCAACATGTGAGGCGGTCGCGGATATACATAATAGGTGTCGGTCTGCCATACATGGTGTGTTCCCCCGCTCACTCGTCGTGTGTTCTTCTGAAAACGAACTGAAGAACAATGGCATTCCTGGGACGCCGTGACTTGTGCCGACCCAGGAATGGGAGTACGAAGTAACACCAAGGTGGTGTGGTGATTCCCAATTTATGCTCCGAGTCGAACGGTCACACGATTTCTTTTATTCGCGTGCAAAAACAGGCCGCGATCTGAAAAGGGAACGATCGCCAATTACCATCGCTCCCGTTTCGGCGAAGTCACTTATGAATTTTTCATTATATACAAGCTGTAGGCTGAACAGCTCCATCGCCCCTTCTAGGCTCCATTTGACCCGGCTTGACTTCAAAGGTCTTAGAATGACTAATAAATGTTTCTACAGGTGAAAAAACAAACGGGAGGAGAGTATAAAGTTCAACTCCATTTGCTATGATATGCACTTTGATTAAAGGAGACATAATTTTACTGCACGGTAGTATACCTGTACTATAAAAGTAGCGTAAAGCTAAAAAGTACATATTATACTTATTTAGATATTAGCACTTTTACAGAGGTTTTGTTTCAAGGCCGGGAATCTGTCAACTTGGTTAATTTATTTTAAACTATCTGGCAGCCCATTGTAATCAACAGCACCTCTGTACAAGATATGATATAAAGGATATAGTATACATTATCATAATACTATGAGTAAGAATACGTTAATACACCCGATTCTCTTTTTGCGCGGTTTTGAAATAACACGGTTCAGGAAAACGGATCAATAATTTTTTTTACATAGATTTTTTTGTTTTAACACGGTTATAAACAATTAAAAAGAAAAATAGCAGTAAACGGGCATGTTTAACGCCAGGTAGTGACACTGAATGAATATATTTTTTTATATTAAATTAAATTAAAATCGAAAACAATGTCAATTTATTACTTCACTATGTATGCAAAAATATTTTTATGTATAAATAAAAAATAAATTCGATTTAGAGAATTTTTTTTGTCGATACATATCTTTTTTTTTTTACACGGTTTTTTCTTTGCACGGTAGTCCATGGAATGTATCCCCCGTGCAAAAAGAAAATCTGGTGTAGTTAAGAATTTAAAATTAAGTAGACATAGAAGAATTTAATTTAATTCTTAACTATTCCACTCCTAGTATTATGATAATGTATTAAACACGTAATATTTTTGGTAGCAAACTCTTATCTTACATAAAAATATTAAACTAACACGCATTACTTTTAACGTTTCAATTTCATTTATTCAACATATTTCTTATACTAATTGATCTACATACTTAGATTTAAAATGGTATAAAAATAAGATAGCTTTGGCTAAATAACCGTAGATCTTAGACGGCAACAGATGATACAAAAAGAAAAACGTATAGTACGCAGAAAGAAAAATGCATTGCAATCGCTTCGTATGAACTGTTGAATTTTTCCCCACCAGAGCAACGTACAATGTACCTGTTCAGTTGACGAATTGAGTTGGATGAAACTTTTCCTCTTTTGAGAGATCGCAAAGCGAGACAAAATAAAGGTCGATGACGAATTGTTAAAATTTGTCTTCGGCTAGAGGGGTGGTGGAAGCTTTCACCCCTTTTTGTATAATAGTGTACGAGGGGGATGTAACGTCGACGGTGAATGCAACTCGAGGTGTTTGCAGACTATCGATTTTTCACCTACCCCCGCGTAATACATCTTCTATTACGCGGTACTATTGTTTCGTTCACGTCTGATATCTACGATTGAAACGATGCACACAATTTTCGATAGGCGAATACCAAATTTACGAATAATAACTATGTACGTACGTACTTATACCTCTCGGTATAGTGTGGTGTGTGGTAATAGCTTTTAAATATAGGTACTCATACATTGAAGCATCTACAATTAGCCTTTTTTTTCGCGGTGTGTAGGATTGAGCACGTCCTTGAAGCTTCCTACGCCACGTAACCTTTTCAGACGTTAGCTGAAAGCTCGCCGCCTACCGTGTCGGTTGAGGAAAAGGCCTCGTCTCCAATTACGCGTAATGTCGCATGATTTACGGCGAGCTCGCTTTACTATTAACGCGAAGACGTGCGCGGCAATTTTACAAGTGGTCGTCCACAATGGAAACACCTACAGGCAGTGTGTAGTAGGGCTTTGTTCAAAAAGGTTTCGAGTGGCTTCCGGGGCGAGCTTTCGCCACCCTACGCGGTGAGCTTTTCAGACTCGATCGTGAAAGTTCTGAGGCGTGGTCCACACGTGGCTGATATAGCAGTGTAAAGAAGAGCTTAATGTACATATAATATATATGAGCTTAATTTTTACGTTATGTATAATTATGCATGGGTAATTAATTGTGTAATACAAATCTAGCGTGGAAATGTCACGAGTCTGAAGCGTACATTAGAGTTTTCTATTTTTAATGAAAGCTAGTTTATATCTGGAGTAGTTTGTCTTTCTAGAAATATCGAGGGGTGGAAAGAAAAGTTGGTCGTTAAGAAGCGTCAAAGCGTTAACGCGTATAAAGATGGCAATGTAATGGTGCGTCGCAAGAAGCACGGAAACATGCCTAATAATATAGATAAAATATGTCAAATGTAAAGGAATAGTTACAATACTAGTAAATCGGTGGGAAATTTTCAATATACATACATACATAAGTTGTCGATTACAATTGTATATATTGTATTGTTTGCTAATCGATATGATCAAAGTGCCATAAATAAAAGCACAGCAACTTACAATTGAGTTATTTTATATCGCATTTTAAAACGAGATAAAATACTAAGACGCGTTTAGCACGAATGTCAAACGTAATCCGAGATTAAAACTGTTGCTTCCGGCAGGTGTAGGATTGACGATCTTTTTCTTGAAAATTAATTTAATTTATCAATGTCTGATCAAGATCAAGTTTAGTGTACATACGTATATGATTTGTAGATATTATACATTGTAGAAAAAGACACGGTATAGAAATAAAATTTACTTTAAGATCAGTGGTGAGAGATATTATAAAAATAAGACGACTTTGATAAAAATCGAGACATGAAAATTGTGTAGTTAATTGGGTTATTAAGCTGAGAGTTTTCTTTTCGACTGCTACGTGACTCGTTTCGTACGCTTCACTTTTTCTTATGCGCGAGACGTTCTTTCTTATGTTTATTATATTTTCCATGTTATCGAATCGCGTTTCCTTTAATCGAATTCGCCTTTATTTTATCGTCGCTTAAAAATGGGTCACTTCATATTGATTGCGTCGCCCTCGAAAGTGGGACGCAGCACAAAAAAAAACAAACCATTTTTATTATTTTAAAATGCAGAATACACTTTGCAAGGATCATATTAATATCGCGAGCATGCATTGCGTCGAAATTGCATATTTCATACTGCGGCTGAGGATATCTTCCGCGTATAATGATACCTGCACATTATCGATTCAACGCTATCGGCCTATTGTACATTTGACGGGGTAATGTGCGTATCTAAATCGCGGCGAAAATTTTCCGTGGAATATTTAGTTTAGTTTTCGGCTGAAGATGATATCGGTAAGATTACATTATATAAATTATAAATAAAACAACGATAAGGAGATTACAAGCGCGAATTTTCGCACTGAACGTAACGTAGGCATTGACTAGCTAAAAATAGTCACATTATCGAATCAAATTATTGCTGAGAATCAAACAGCAAATCGTTGATATATATTATATAATATATGTACATATGTATGTATAGTTGATATATAGAATATATGTGTAGTTGAATAGAATATACACGCATATATGTATGTATATGTAGTTGGATTAAGGAAAACTAAGCCGTGGCATAACTTGTATAACGTTATGACAATTTTGTGACGAAATTCCTTCGGGGTCAGGACACTATAGTCCTCGACTCCATCATCATTATCATCATCATCATCACGATTGCCATATCATGGTCGGTCGCTACATGGTAAAATGCGGTTGTGGCCAGGAGCGGTTCCGTGCGTACACATCTTCAGAACCGGATCTGAACGTGCGTACGCACATACTTGACCAAAACGTTACAAACCTTTGTCCGCTCATGTCAAAAAATAAATAAATAATGCGCATTTGTACGCCATTGTAAATTTGGCAATAATAAATCTATAAATTTTCAAAAGTCGTTCATATCTTTATTGCCGTGCAGTAAATTTGCCACAATTTTGATAGTCGGCGGGGATATTGCGCGTGTGCGGATTATCGTTTTCGAAAAGGTTGCGTGTCACTGTCTCGAACAATGCGAATATAAATCTGCGGTCGCACGGCGTACAACGTCTGTCAACCTCCGGCAAATCTGGACGACAAGCTGATGGACAGGACCAGATTCGAGCCGCGCACTTAAAGGGTTAGTCATCATTTGGAAAATCGCAAGAAGAGAAAGATACAAATCAAAGTCGATTTATTACAATTTAGCACTTAGAGAAATATCTAATGAGAGAAATACACTAATATGTACATATGTATTCCAAAAAAACCTAATCCAGCATGTAAAGTCTAAAAAAAGTCTCTATAACTGAACTAGTTGACTGTATGGGTTCTGATAGGCAAAAAATACATAATATGGATAATGCATGAACTTTAGAAGAATAACTGCTCAAATTCACCAACTAAAATTGATATGCTATCGAAGAGGATTAAAACGAACGTTGTATTTCTTATGAGGGTTTCGATAATCTACAAATTTCGCCATACATTTTGTATATCAATTTCAGCACTGCTCAATGTAAAAGATACGAACGCTCAATCCAAATTTGATTTGAACAGATTTTCAGCAAAACACGCACGAGCTCTCGAAACGTGACTCATACAAAACCGAAACTTTTTCCAAGCATTCGACTTATTGGATACGCGATGGTCGGAATAAATTTACACTCGATCAGAATGCATGAATTCGAGCAGCAGCTCTTCGTCTCGCCGATTATTGCTATCGGCGACCGAAGATGTGACAGTGTCTATATATGTTTTTACCTTCTTTTTAACGACTTCGATTATCGGCGGGGGATTCCACGAGGAGACAACGAAATTCCAATTATTCGAAATGGCACGCGTTGGCCGATTGTTTGTAAGCGGCACACGCTCGAGACAAACGAGGCGAAAGGAACACTCGCCAAAACTGCATAGTGCATACACACACACACTCACACAACAATTGCATATGCACACACATATGGTAGAGGCAGAGAGATGCAGCAGCATCAGATGCAGAAGCAGGAGACGCATTCTAGCGTACGTATTCCGTGTCTATATTTGGTCAGTCCGGGTTCGGGTACTGGTCTCCGGGATTTCGCAGACAGACGCCGCTTCGCTTCACCGGTAAATTATTGAAATGTCACTGGTCGTAAGCTTGGGGGCGCCTTATGGCCAACATGCGACATGCCTGAGCTGTTATTTGCTCGAAAACCAAACCGACGAACATTGCTAATTAGCTGTAGTACCCGGAGTTGCCCGCGAACACTTTTTATTGCAAACGGTCGATGAGTTCAATTTTTTCAGCTTGCAATACTCTATTCGTCAACCGTCATTAGTCAGAGTACATATCCAATAAAGCCGCTGTATGCTTTGAAGTGCCTCTGCAAAGTTGCGAGTGGCGACCCTTTTATAAAAAGCCAAGCGTCCCGCAATCCCGATATACTTGAAAAAGGCAAAAAATATTATTCAAACATCGAAACACCGATAAAAAATGAAAATTGCATTATAGTCAATATATTTTTTTAGTTTTCTGTTTCAGTTGGCGACCCCAGAGAAAACTCTTCGCGACCCTATTTGGGGTCGCGACGCCTAGGAAGCCGTACTTAGTCAGTGTATACATTAACCAAAAGTTCTAGTTTAATTTCACAACATTATATTCCACATTTACTTTAACTAGACGATGTGTGAATTAACTAGTAAGTGTATTAACTTACAGACAAGCGCTAGTAAAACGTCATTCATTTTATGGAATATTTATTTTGATAAACTAAGCAAGCTTATTAAGAAAACTATATATTGCGGCACGGCATACTCGAGTGGCATTTTGAATTGCACAAAAGTTTGTTTTTCACGCATGAACATCTATTGTTTTTGCAAAAGCTATCTACTTCCGGAACCTTTATTCTCACAGTCATTCCTATCTCAGCTGCAGGATGACTGGCATCTGAAGCCTGTTTCATTTATTAATTTCTACATGAGATAATTCATGATTTTTTACAAACAGCATATTGATCTGTTTAGAAGATTTAACTTCGTCTGTATGGTTAACGTATGCATTGACTAGCAAATATGTCTATTCATTCTCCCGTGTATACTGTAACTGTCTAAGCTGGACATTGTACATAAAAAAAGGATTCAAGGAAAGTATGGAGAAAGTCGTGCATTTTGAGCACGTATAGGTATACTATTTTTTCTACGGTGATTGAATACCTAAACGACACGTTGATTGCAACAACGCGACGGGATGATTGATCGATAAATTCATACAGTATTCGAGGCGAGACTAGGCCGCTTCTATGTTTATTTATAAGGATCCTCTCTTCGAGATGTAACGAGAGGACAGAGCGGCGATTGGAAGAAAGAAAAAAACGGTGGAAACCGTCCATGTGAGTCATACTACACACTACAGTGTGTATCAGAAAATCGATGCGTTTCGTATTCAGCGACCGTAGTACTAAAGAGGAAAAAAAACAAATTGCATAAGCTATTCTCTGGTACTTTATTATTATCGGACGCTGCAGAAAAAAACCAACAAGCGGATGAAAAGGGTTCATTGGAGCACTGACACCGCGCTTTTCTACCATAATAATAACGCCAAGCCTGAAACGTCTAATTTCAGCAGACGGCCAAAATCCGAAACGGGTTCGCAAACAAAAAGACGAATTAGCCGAAAGCAATCCCCGTCTGAAAATATATGCACAATATAATAGACGAGCGTGGGTTGCACAAAAGGTCGAGACTATTTAATATACCGTTGTTTTGCCAAAGTGGATGAAAGCTTTTTCAACTTGATTTGCATAAATGCGAACGCTCTTCGATACAGTGTGTAAATCAAACCAGAAAATGAGTTTGATTCGACTGCGATTGAATTAAATTTTAAAGAGGGGCGTGTGGGTTAATTTTTTTTCGGCGAAAAGCGGTTCGCGGTTGAAGAGTTATAGGTGAGCTTCGAAACCGACGGAGGTAGACCGCAAAGTACTGCAGGACTTTGCGGTCCGTTGCGAATGAATTTAACGACTTTTCATTTGAAATTTTATGCAATTTCCATTTTTAATTTACTATAATCCTCTCAGCACGCTTGCGGGTGGATCGCACCGGTGAATATCTTCGCAAAGTTTTTCTATGAATTGGAAATTCGACTGGGATCGTTTTGCGGTTATCGTTGCACTTTCTTTCGGCGGACATTAATTGTGCATCCAAATTTGTGCATGCTCCGATTGGCGCACGTACGATTTATCGCTCGGTTCGGTTCGGCGGGTTCGCCTCCTTTCTTGTGGCCAAATTTGGTAGCGTCGCATCGGATATTAGGTCTTTTTTTGCACGACAGGGTAGAAGAGCTGCGGCCGGGCAACTTACTGGTTTTAAAAGTGCAACAATACAGGATCACTGTATATAAGGAGCGCCGGTCGTGGGAAAAGCGTACTCTGCAAAGCGGCTTATACGACAACGACGTGCACTTGCGTCGCAACGCCAATAAATAACGAGTAAAAAATGCACGTGGAAAAATTTCAATTTAATTTCTGTAATAGTACGTGGGTGAGAGAGAGAGCCAGTTCGCCAGTTGCTTGACCTCTCGTATGTGCGACTTGACAATGCGCGTAATGCTACTTCACTCCTAGAGAGTCCTTTGTATTGCGATTATTATGACCACACGTTTGTAACGTTGTGTTTAAGTTAGAAAACCTATACACGTATAACTCTATCCAACTTAAGAAGGATCCTAGTCTTGACCTTATTAGAATCGATCTGCACAGACTACTTGGGTCGGAACCAATGAGCTTCGTCACCATCTTGGCTTCTTGGAATAAACATTAATGATATCCGAGAGGATGTGAAAGAAAGCAAGGTAGGCCTTGTGTGGACGTTGGGCTGATTAATTGAGAAGAATGTGTGAAGTCAAGTGGATGCAGATTGCTCAAGACAGACAGGAATGGAAGAGGACTGGAAAGTCCTTCATCCAGCAGTGGATGGTGAAGGACTTAGTAAGGATAGTTCTGAAGCCTATAACGTATAGTGATATTGATATAGATTTTTATAGTCATATAAATAATACCTCCCATTAGAAAACCTTTACTCACCTTTAGTGGAATTAATGGATAAAAGATCATCCCGAAATAATTTTTAATGGTGATAATCTTTATTGCAATAAATGTAAAATTAATGTGGGGATGAAAAAAACAAATGTTCAAAAACACATACGTAGCTTCAAAATTTCACACCGGAATCATTAATTCTGATTTTAATACTGATTTAGCGGAAATTTTAATAAAATTGCGTGATAACGAGGTCCTTCTTAAGTTTAAAAGAGTATATGTATGTATATATACATGTTGGATACAGTATATGTATGTTTCAGAAATTTCTTCAAAATTTGTAAATTCAAAAGCACATTTTTTAATTTTCTTCAATTTTAATTTGAATTTTCCTGCTGGAAACAAAGCATCGTACATATCTATTGTTCGATCGAAATAAATCGATCACTTTTGAAAGATTGTGATATTAATATCCCTATACACAATATATATAGACAATATGTTGCACTTTGATACTGGATAACAAGATATACATAATTCTTATATATGTATGTATGTATGTACATATATACATATTTTATTTTGTATGTACAACCAAATGAAAATTTATTTGAGATAATGATTATAATATGTATATAATATTATAATGATTATAATATGTATATAATATTATAATGATTATAATATTATATCGATACAGTATAACATCATTATTTTTCAAAATATTATGTGACGTAAAATTAAATTATCGCACTAATCTATAAGGAAAATCAACGTTTATTGATAATCTAAGCATTTTAGATATACTTAATCTACCGTTCAATTGATATTGATCGAACATTTTCAACGAATTCAAACAAATGTGCGAAAAATCTTTTGTTTGGCGAAACGAAACGAGCATTATAAAATACTATGTTTGTTTTTTACATTGAATTGTAACTACTAATAAGATAATGTATTTTATTGCACATTAATAGCATAATCCCATGGATGATCTAAAGATATAATATTTGTAAATCACAATACACGCGTATCTCATCTAAAACAGTTTCAAATACCAACAGCAATCGTATGGTAGATAAATGTCATTTTGCGCATAATTCACGCCACAAATCCACTTTGAGATATCAAATACATAGGCTCCAAAGATCTTATACTTATTCTAATAATAGTAAATAATCGGCGTTTTCTATTCGAACGATCTCACGTTTCACAGTTTAACAGTGAATCAACCAACATATGCGTTGGATTTCGACATGCGTACATATCGACATCGAGCAATCATTTTCGTCTTTTATAATTATCGGCTATTATCATATCAAAGTTAAATTGCAGATCTGACTTCAATATGGTTATTGAATAAATATCCGGTGCTTATCCGGGGCGGGTGTGTAGTAAATTATTCTCCGGTTAATTTATTCCTCGCATACATTACGGTTTCGGCGTTCGCTTATTACGGGTGTTGACGGTTTATGACATGTATTATATACCCGTGTATAATTAATTCACACAAACAGGACTCTTTAAGGTTACGTCTCGACGACTATTACCATGTTTTTTATTTATTTATTTTTATCATTTGTTTTTGCACACCTGTGGTGACTTTCGCGTGCAGCTTTCGCCGTTTACTGTATTGAGTCATTTGGCAATTAAATAGTATTTTTTTTTAATTTTCTTGATCGTTTATGTTACGTTTAAGCATCGACGTTGATTTATTGTTCAATTTGGGCAGTTTTGCACTTTGTGTTGTTTTCTAATTTCGGCAAGAAATTGCATCGAAAGGCTTGCATTATTAGTGGAATATTCGGCGACACGCCTCTAGAATAACGATGTACAGTATGACTCACACAAAGTGATTCCACGTACAGTTTTATTTAACATTTGTTTTATCGCAACTGATTTGGCGGTGACTGTTATCGACAGGTGCTATAAAAAAAGACAAAGTAATTGTAAATATGAGTCATTAGTTAGATTGGCGAAATGCAATGGTAATCTTTATAGATAACCGTTTTGATATCTATCGCGAATTTCAGAACTAAATATTATACGGATACAAAATAAAATGCGGAGTAGAAATATATCTCAATATAATTTTTGATGTTTTATTATCATCAGTTAGATATTTATTTATTTATTTATACTATCTACATATGTATGTACATATGTACATATGTAGATATACTAGCTTTAATTTTTTTGAGTATTCGAAATTCAGATATGAAACCAGAGTGGTTCAAATACAACAATAAACTACAATACGAATACATTTTTGAACGTTCTGTAGCAGCAAGCGCACACAATGCATTATTGATGAAGCATGTTTTTGGGTTAAAAAGCGAAATGTTGCCAAAAGTGGTTCAATTTTGTTTCTGCCCCAAGAATAACACAATCATACATTTATTATATTCTATAATTTTAAAATTCGACACATGTCGAAATAAAATCACATCGCGGACATTTTTTTTTCGTACACGATTCTACATAAGTTGTATTACAACAAGAGTACCTTGTACTTTAATTCGCGTCACGCGACTTTACATCGCTTTGATCGCATGTACCGCAAACGTGTTCCACGGTCTTTAATACTTTAATGTAAAATTACCTACAATCATGAAAAATGACATAAATCGATGCCGGTGAAAATAGGCATATTTTCAGCGAAAAAAAAAATAAACAAGACGAGAGAGATCTCTCGTTTCGTTGCGGATTATGTAGCGAGATTTCTCTCTTTAATTTATTCATGGTCTTTGATAAGCGTTTGGATGAGCTTTTGATATGATAATAAAGCTACGGCGTCTTGGGATTTCTCGGCTTTAGTTAAAATGCACTTCGTCGACACTGTGCTTGGAATATACCCATACATACAGCACGGACCGTAAGTGAAAACGAATAAAATGTTATCTCCGTTTCAAGCGAGTGCCCAGTTCTTCAACAAATTATATGAGAGAGCTTTTTGATTATACAATCGTTAGTATCTATGTATAGCAACATACCAAAAGCGTTGATTTCGATAGTGTGCTTTTGAATGGGTCAGTTGATCCCATAATCTCATAATATATGCGCCCAAAAACAAACAAGAAAAGAACGCGAGCGACAAATAAATTCAACATTTGTAACGTTTATATTCATCCGTAGATGGAAAATATTGTTCGCATGCAGATTTAAAACAAATTGTGATTCATGCGAAGCTAAAACGACCGGCGAAAGCTAGCAAGGCTTAAGCGGCGCTGACGACTGGCTTTTCCGGATTTGTTTTCAGGAAAAAGAAGGGGGGTAGGGAAAATGTTGGAAAACGCGAACCATAGTTCGGGAGCGTCTGGTCGACGTAACCCGACAACGTGGCCGGAAAAATTACCCAGAACAAAATGCCGGACCCCCGAGTGGGAGTCTCGAAAGTTTACCCGTTTTATGGGCCACTCAATTAGTCGGGCACCATTGAGGATATAAAAAAAGAAAGATAAATATGCTTTATTGCGAGATAGTTAGTTGGCCGTGCTCGGACCGGCGCGATAACAATCATCAACCGTATTACATACACACACATTTATACCTCGTGTGTATATATGTATGTATACTATGTAGGTGTATACCGACTTACACGCTTTATTCGATTACCCTAAAGCGATGCTATTAATTCTTTAATCGTATCTGGAATGCATCATCTCATTGCGATGATGATGATGATGACGTGGATCAATCCCGCACAATGGTGTAATGGTTGCGGTCAATTACTACGATGATGTTTGCGATAGTATTCAACCACCGTAAAAATACTTTCCATTTATGTATAAACCTCAAATGGTCTTTTGAATGGCATAATTTACTTATACTATAAATAAAATATTCTTTCATTCTATCAAATATGTAAGTAAAAATCAAAAATCCAAGTTTTCCTCCATTTAAGCAACTCTCTTCCTTATGCACTTGGTAGGAAGGTAACAAATTGCTTAATTGCTTAATTTATTTAATTTTTCAATCAGAAAACAATTCTTACGTTCTTTTGTTTATTTTTTTGGTGCTCGGATTAAACCGTACACGAAAAATCCGCACAGAAAAACGCGCACACGAAAATAACGGACACGGAAAAAGCGCACACAGAAAAATGCGCACATTGAAGCTAACTTGCAATAATAAAATTAATTTATTAATGAAAACTAATTTCTGTTACATATGTGATTTTTTTAATAATAAATTTTCTTTAATATAATGTATGTACAGTAAAAATTTATTTTCATAATGTTTGCGGAGAAAATAAAAGTAAAGTATGTACCTATGTATACAAAAAATTTACTACACTAGAAATATTCAAATTTTTGAAGCTGAAAACACAGGACAAGATTAGAGTAATTTTAATGTGAGTATTTTTCTATGTGCGGATTTTTCGTGTGCGGTTTAATCACCGTACCAATCAGAAGAATGTAAGTAACCAAATAATATGTAATCGTCTGTTCGTCCGTCAAAGTTTTCCTCCCTTTAAACAACTTTCTCCCTTATGCACTAACGTAGGTAGGTAGTAAATTGCTCGACAAAAACTGCGTTAATATAAACTCAAACGTTATTTTCATTATTTTTTTATATTTAATTAATTAATAGGCTACCGTATTTATTTTAAATTTATTCGTTATTCGTAAAATCGTTAATTCTTCAACGGGCATACATTCGTAGACATTATAAAGCCAGTGTGATAGTTACGAACAATTCCTTTTATATATTTCAAACTAATACGAATAACTTTGTTGATGGATACGACTCGTCCAACTTTTGCAATATAATATAATGCTGAAAACTAAGAATGAGTTCATTGAAAGTGCAGTAATATTTTACATTGAAATATGGCTGAAATTTGTTGATAAAACTCGTGCATGTTTATTTGAATACCTTAAGTTTATTCGAATTCAAAATATGAACATAATAAAAGTTGATTGTTGACAATCGAAATTGAATAACATAAATAAGGTGTGTTTTAATTCAACCATTCGTGAAACACCATGTCAAATTCGCTTTCTATTCAAATTAGAATATAATTGAATTGAAAAATGGTATGTAGCAATGAGTGACAAGTAAACATAGATAAGTAGACTAGTGTTTACCAATCGGCCGGATCGATACAGTACGACATGTTTTAATCATCGATAGTTTTGTTATTGATTGATATAAAATAATAAATGTATACAGTAAAGCTGCGGTAACTATTGGGTTGTAAAGGTTCGACGGCATCGTAAAGTTTTATTTTTAATCAGAGGTCATTACGGAATACGAACACAATCGGCAGAGAGTTTCCTTTAAAGGGCAGTACTGGTTTGGACGAGCACTGTTTAAGGTGTTCCAGTCTCGGGGTAAAATCAGCCTCCGCGGAAAAGTAACGAGATGAAGAACAACAGTTATTACAAAAGAGCTTAAAGCTCCGATCGATAAAAAAACTCAGTTGGATTGCTCTTTTCGTTTTGTTTTTTAACTTCATAGCTCAATTAATCTTCAGATATTATCAAATTGTGCGCAAATTATCCGGAATCGATACGAGGGGGGGATTGTCAATTTGAACCGCTCGGCCCCGGTGCATTTCATACGTGCCACGTTTCGCGTGCATAAATTCCGACGAATTGCATTCCGCACGATGCGCCGCTCACTCGTATATTTTAAATTATTATTATTATTGTCGGGCGCAATTATTTGCCGGAGCCGGCCCTGGTGTGCTACGCTATAATGAGTTTAACTAGCTGAATACATAACGATCCCATTATCCGTTTGTGCGACGATTCCATGCCGAAATTTAAGATATCCTCAATGAAAAGCTCTGTGTGATATTTTATCGTTTTTGCACAACCGGGTAAGTTTATGCGAGCTTTTGAAGCAGAAACATTCACTGTTTATAGGTGTGCCGGTTTAATGTGCAAGAAAGGAATAGAGGCACTTCTAGATATAATTAATTGTTATTGAATCAAAACACTTAGAATTTTTTTTACGTACCTATTATTACTATACATAGTAGCGCAGAAATCGGCCTGGCTGGCTGTGTAGCTTAGCCGCGGAACACTCGCATACCCGGCACGGCGCGTACACGTATGCCCACTCACACACAAAACACGAGTTGCTAACCACCCGATGACACTGATATTTATGTACTAGTTACTAGATACTAACAGATAGTTACTAGTATGTAGGTACATACATACATACATATGTACATATATACACTTTGACATGTAAATACACTATAGGTATTTGTATAGATATACATAAATGGTAACCACCCGATGACACTGTCAACGGGTAGTGACTAGTGTATGCATAGCGAATAATAGACGAAAAAGTGGTTTTTCTTTAATGACACTACATTTATTCGATTTTCAATACAAATTGCTCTTCAGTACATTTGCAATCAATAATTAACTTTTGACATCCAATATGAAAACTATTACTACCTATGTATATATAACCCATTGAAGATTATAAGAAAACGATGATATTAATTAAATTGCACAAACCTATTATTAATAGTGAGAATAATAAACGACACTGTAAATCAAGTTGACATATTCAAAAGCAACATATGTATGTACATACATATAAGAACGGAGTTCTCTATCACTGCATACTGATTCGATTAAAGCCCCGCAAACAACTTTACATTATAAATACAAAAAGATAAATTATTTATTAAGCAATTTTACACGTTCGTCATAATGGCGATCGTTTTGCTTTAAAACAATTCGGGTGTGGCCAACCCATGACTTTATCCATATATTTGAGGAATACAAAGAGTAACGAAATTAATTTTTAAAGTACGTAAGTAAATAAAACGCATGCACACCACCACACCAACCAACATATGTACATACATACATATCATGAAATTACTGTGTTAAAGTGCGTGCGCGTATGTAAAATACGATCTTCGGCATATATTCAAATAGGAAAAACTACCACTTCCGGTTGGCGGATTTTGATCAAAATCACAGAATCTCTTACGGCTAACGTGAAAACTATAGATATGAAATTTTGACAAAATCGCCGATGCAGTTTCGGAAATATTTTGCGGTAAACTTTTCGACAAAAAAAAACCTACTTCCGGTTGACTGATTTTAATGATTTATTTTTTCGTAACTCGCAATTTCTCTCAGAATTACAACATTACAATATGGTGACGATACTATATATTCAAAAGGCCGAAAAAAATAAAAAACAAAAATTCGTTCAAGAGTAAACTGCCATTTCCGGTAGTAAGATGTTGACCAAAATCACAGAATCTCTTACGGCTAACGTGAAAACTATAGTTATGAAATTTCAACTTGATCAATGAGGCAGTTTCAGAAATATTCTGTGGTAACAGAAATTTTGAATTTTCTACACGAAAAAAACCCTACTTTCGGTTTACTGATGTTGACCAAATTCCTTATGGCTTTTACAGCTTACGTGAAAATAATAGATATGAAATTTCAGCTTGATAGACCTGATAGTTTCGGAGAAAACACACATACAGACACACACACACATAAGTACACAGATATACAGATATACAGACATTTTCCAGAAATCATGAAAACGCGATCAGGGAATGATACCTGATACAAATCAGTCAAAATCTCGAGGTTGAATTTTCGCATGATCACAATACTTTATCCGATTAGGATAAAGTAAAAATCGAGAGTGTGAGCGAATCGTTATGGACATACTTAATTGAAAATCTAAACAATGCATTGTTTATATATCTCTGATAGATCACCACGCGAATAATCTATTCCAATCTATCTATGTATGTATGTATGTATGTACACCGTTAAGCATTATGTTTGAGAAGTATGTATCTGTTTATTTACAGGTGTTTGACGGAACAAATGTGATTGATAATAGTTTCGAAAATGTAATCGAATGAGATATTTTATTATCGTATCGTGTTTAGAGAGGACAATCAAAATTACATCAATCACTTACACTGCGAATAAATGGAACGCATACATACGATTATCATAATTTTGAAAACAATAACAAAAAAAATTATAAGTAGTATCTGGTGCGGAAATATGTAAATTGTAATCGATTAACGTCATCGATAACCACACGATAGGAAGCTCAAAATAAGATAATCAATTTAAAATGAAACCCGCAAATAATATGATACTATATAATAAAATAATTATTTTTTTAGTTAGATTGACGCAAATCTGTTAAAGCTATCTGATTAGAAAAACTTGTTGAAATTGTTTCATCTTTAGATTACGTCAAGTGTTTGCTTCCGTATTGAAAATCTCACATTTGACGTGTGCTATTTTACTATCGTAGTACAGTTTACAGTTTATTCGCAATTTAAGAAGTAACAAATACGAAGAATTCATCGATGAGATAGTAATAATAAAATCATGAATTTTCACGATACAAAAAATAAACACACTTCCATGAAAATCGCTGCGATAAAAACTTGCACGTTTTTTCATCCGACAACCAAAATACGCATACAAATAAATATGTATGAAAAATTGCATTGTGCAAATATATCGAAAACAAAGATTTCGTAGAATCCTATAATAAATTTTAGCGAGATGATAATTTGCACGGGTTGAGACACAGCAGTTGTGTATTCTTTTTATCGAGATTATTTGTGAATTATACGACCGTTATCGATGTTTATTTCGTAACGTAGAAAGCATAATAATCTCCTGGAATGAATATATATTTGTATTTATTTAGCGGCGAATACATGTTCGAATTTCGGTCAATGTTGATAGATTCGGCTAGGATCGCTACACTTTATACTGGTAGTGTTATAAACCTTTATTTAATGTGCGTCATATATCTACGTCCAAAACACATTTATGTATATTATGATTGATATTGTGTGATGGTAAAATTCGTTACCCAGTGTGTGTCTATCGAGGGTTGTAAAATTTTATTATATTTACCCAGATATAAACACAAAATACTCCTATAGAGAAACAACGCTCAAACGCGAACGGTGGAAAAGTTTTTACATATCAAAGTGGAGTAACAAAGTTCGAAATAAAAATTTTAAGATATGATTCAACATTTTTGTGAACAAAGTGCTATACAATTTGATATCAAAATTAAACATATATTTGAGGAATACAAAGAGTAACGAAATGAATTTTTTAAATACGTAAGTAAATAAAACGCATGCACACCACCACACCAACCAAAATACATACATACATATCATGAAATCACTGTGTTGAGTGCGCACGCGTATGTAAAATACGATCTTCGGCATATATTCAAATAGGTAAAACTACCACTTCCGGTCGGCGTATTTTGATCAAAACCTAATCAACTCTTAAATTTTATATGGAAATTATAAATATAAATTTTGGACTTGATCAACGGGGCAGTTTCTGAAATATTCTGTGGTAAACTTTTCGACAAAAAAAAAACCCTACTTCCGGTTGACTGATGTTGACTAAATTCCTTATGGCTCTTATACTTTATGTGAAAATAATAGATATGAAATTTCAGTTTGATTGACTTGATAGTTTCGGAGAAAACACACAGACACACACACACACATAGTACACAGACATACAGACATTTTCCGGAAATCATGAAAACGTGATCAGGGGATGATAGTTGATCGAAATCAGTCAAAATCTCGAGGTCGAATTTTCGCACGATCACAATACTTTATTGGATTAGGATAAAGTATAAAGGAAATTAATAAAGTATCACAAAATGGACGAATCTCTCAAAATAGAATATTTTGAATGACGTTATATTTATATATACATATGTACATACATACATACCTATATATAGATATTTGGTGTATGAAATCATGCACTTTATGTAAATCAATATCTGTACAAAGCCGATAATTCATACCTTTACGACTGATATGGCTTTAGTCAAATTTGCCAATTTGATACATTTGTGTCATATATAGGAATCAAAACCGTACCATGTAACAAATATGTATATATGTATGTATGTAATTGTTAAAAGAAGAAATTAGACGAAGAATATATGTACATATGTATGTATGTATGTATGTATGTATGTAACTAGGATGGAGCGCTTTTGGAAGAATCAATCTTGTTTTTAAATCCAACATCCCGTAATGATTAAAGAAGAAGGCTTTCGAACCAATACGTATTCCCAGTTTTGACATACGGGTGTGAAACGTGCATGCTGAAATCGAGAATGCTACGCAAGATCCAGTGCTACCAAGAATAATGGATGGCAGATGGAGGCGATAAGTCTTTGAATGGTACCCGAGAGGATGTGGAAGAATACAAGGATGACCAAACGGACGATGGGCTGACGAATTAAGAATAATGAGTCAAATGTATTCAGATTGCTCAAGACAAACAGGAATGGAAGAGAATTATGATACTATTTATTACACACAGTCGACAGCGCGTATTGTTTTATTTTTTACATCAAAAGTCATGTAGGAAATCAATATTTTGCCACAGTCGGAAACGTGTGTGAATCGGGGGTTTCGCTCGTTATAATATTATCAGTTGAAGTTGTGGATCGGCGCTGATAGCACATCGGCTGATAATTTAACATTGTTCGCCATCTGTGTGCATTGTCATACTCAACGACCAGTCGTATAGCCGCATAGTCGTCGAATGGCGTTCATCGTATATACACCACGACAACAACAAATGTCAACAAAAATTTCAAGACATACGCAGAAATCAAGCGCGGAGTGATGTGATTCTAGAGATGGGTTCGAAATTCACCAATATCATCCTAGAAGACGTGCCATCGTTGAAACAGAGTGGCCAACGTGTAAAGAAGTTAAGTACATCTTCTGGAGTTGTGCAGCAAGGTGATACTACACCGAAGCAGAATGTTGAACGTCCACAAAGATCCAGTGAGGTTGTTCTTCAGGTTTCCACTCTTAGTTCTGCCCCTGAAAAGAAACTGAGAAAGCCCAGTGATGCGGCCAGTGTTAGAGCGACAGTGCCTGTCATCCCCGAAGACAAGGAACTGAATTTTGGGATAAAAGAAGGCACTAGATACGCCAGTAACAGTAGCTTATCGAAAGTTATCAATCCTGGAAGTCATAGAGGCAGTGCAAATAAGTACAATAGACAAAATGGTGCTGGAATGAACAATAATGGATACACTGGAAGTACGCCTAGTATTACAAATAGCCTACCGTTAGTTTATTATGATTTATTTTTAGTATTAATTTTGTACAGATGATGTATGTACATTTTACATGTGTGGGAAATTCGTTTAAAGTGTTACACATTGTGTTACAACCCCTACCAAATACCACCGAGCGTATTTATCCGCTCGCGAATAATAATCCGATCCGGTTTGTGAGGCCCTTAAATAATATATGTATGAAAGTATGGATAAATAAACTACATACGAGTATGTAATGAAATCACATCGCACGTTAATGATTGGTTTGCAACGTTGACAAAATGTGTACGAATTAATATCGCAATCTTTCGAGTGACAGGTTACAAAAAAAAAATAATTCATTTTACTTTTGCAGATCAGTATAATACTATGATGATAGTAATAATGGCATTTTTATCTTATCGCGTCGAAAAGTAACAATTGTGAAGAGTTTGAGAGGTTTTTTTGTTTTATCTTTTATATAATGTCGAGGGGGAATATTATATTAGATACAAAATTTCGTGATAAATGTATGAAAATATTTCTATTCTAGTAGGGTGACGAGTGAAATTTATAAATCTTTTATATATGCAGGTTTCCGTTTCAGATGAAAGCGCGTGAATCGATTTAATTTCATATTGATTTTACATACAGTGTTGACCAAAGTATTTGTTTTTTATGTACAAAGAAAAATTTCAAAATTGCTACCTTACTAATAATTGCGTTTTTATTTACCGTTAGTTGGGAAAGTGTTTTTGTTAGATTTTGGTGGCATTGTTACTTTAAGATTAGATAAGAAAAGTTTATCGCTTTTAATTCCTACGAGAAATTATCATCTCTGCATCATAATTATGTAATTGCTAAATTCTTGTACTGAATTTACATCGCCGTATAAATTTAGATCGTAAATATAAAAACAATTAAAACCACGGATTTTAATATCGTTTTGACAAGACTATGCTAATCATGTTATTAACCCATATTATTTTAGTTTGCTAGAATTGTCTATCATAACTTTGAAACCGATGTATACAAATACGTACGTATACTCAATGAAATTAACATATTTGTAATTGAACGATTTTGTGATTTCAGAGTTGTAAGAGAACAGTATTGTTACTGTGCTAGATGGTCAAGACTCGAGAAGATTCTTCTTTTTATGGTATCAGTATTAGCATTTATGGTCATCGTTCTGGTCACAACTGTTGGAATTTTGGCGGATAGAAAACCATTAAGCACACACGCGGTTGGTGTTCTCAGAGGATTCACATATTAAATATACTCAATAAGAAGATTTTATTTATTGAAATTTATTTTTATAAAAATGCATGTTAATTATTAAGAATACTTCTGCAAATTCTAATCTAATCTAATTAAAAAAAAAAACTTTCATTGTTTTTTGATTTTTATGATCAAAAGTACTTTGAATTGTTGAGGACGGATTATTAAGATAAAATACAATGATTATTATGTACATATAGGGTGTGCCAATTCAATAATAATTTAACATTTCAGACGAAGACGTTATCACGAGAACGAGTCTTTGAGAAATCTTAAATCAGATCAAAATTGATTTGAAAATTAAATTTCTAAAAAGAAAGTATTTTATTAAGAAAGTGCGACAATTTGTGACGACAACGAAATAGCACAATTTTAGATATCTTAAATTAAATTTATTTTTATTGATAAATAAAGACTTGTATGATAAATAAATTGTTATTTGTTTTACATACACAAAACTATATCAGTATTAAAACAAACATTTTAAGCGATGTACTAACGACAAGCTTAATAAAATTGGCAAAAAGAAATATAAATAAAGTTGAAAATGTAACTGATTTTCATTTAGTTGTACATAAGTCAGGTCATAAAATTATCAACAAACGTGTCACACCACATAAACTATTATTTTTATCGCAATAATTTTTATTTCGTTTGGAATATTTTTAACGAAAATTATATTCAACTTTACAGTTCAACGTAATCGATTAACAATGAAATTATTATAGTCGTTGTAAATAACCTATAAGTATTATTATATTACATGAAAAGAACATCAAAAGTATGCGCAGACATGCGTGGCGAAAGGGGTTCGTTTCATGTTGTTCTCCAGCTGTGAGTTTTAAAAGAATATACGACATAAATTTGTTGATAGAAAATAAAATATCAAACCGACGAATCTTACTTAATGTTAAATAAAAAAATGTCAATCGAAAATATCATAATTTACAGATCCGTGGAAAATTCGTAAAAATCGAATAACGTCTTATATTACATATGTAGGTACATATATTGTCTACATACATGTTTTATAGTAAGTATGTAAGAGAGATGATGGTCGTTTATGGCGTTTTCTGAATGCAGCCAATAAAGTGCTCAGTTTTATGGGAAATATGGTACAATAAGAAGAATAGAGAATATAAAAAAGCATAAGAAAAGACGAGAACTAAGGTAGAAGAAGCGGTGAATACAAAGACGGGTTCGGCTGGGATTTCAACACTTTGAACAAAAACGAAAAATAAAAGTATCGACGGCGAATGTGTATGAGATCTTAAAAACAAATTGCCGAATGCATCAGAGGCTTAATGGCCTGCGATGAAGAGAGGGGAAAAAACTATGAGAGCCTATCTATGAGAGTATTTTTGAGGCATTTCGGTCAGCGGAAGGATGGGTGCCTCGGGAGAAAATTGAAAAAAAAACGACCAAAAGCAAACCAACGAAGGCATATTTTTCCCACGGAACGAGGAAAATATAAATTTGAAGGAAAATCAGAAAGGTCGAATGTTTTTCATAATGCGTGAGCGAACTATCCCTCGTGTGTGCAAACATCGTACAGTAATAGAGACTAACTCGTGATTGAATTGGATACGGAAGTTCCGAGGATCCTAATTTAATCAAATAATTAGTTTGCGAGTATATGAAGTAAAGTAGAGGCTACAACGAAAACGATTCAAGTTGAAAAACACGACAATGAAAACATTAGCTTAAATCAAATACCCACAAAGACTATGAGTGAACGTTTCTAAACCTCAGCCAATATATCTATGTATGGTCAAAAGGAAATTGTTTATTGAAGGTTTTGTTATTCCATATGTAATCCTGATGCGCCAACGGACCAACGATATATAAAAGGTCAGCTACTTAACATAATTTGTTTTTGAATACGTGACGAGCCGCCCTTTAACAAGTGCGCCCTGGGGCGATTGCCTTCTTTGATCTCGAATTCACCGTCATGCTTTTAAATTTAATACGTCAAATACACACACACACAGATAATAAAGGATGAATCTGACAGCGCGCATCTTTGGAAAGTTGAATTGTACAAAAGTTTCGTTGTACAAGCGTTTCCTCGGTGCGGATCCGTGAAAGTTCCTCCTAAACATCCGGTCATAGCTATAATGACCATGATTAGAGGCTTCTTTTGGATAATGGTGCAATCAGCATGGTCACGAAGGAGGCGTACGAGACGACAATAATAAGATGTTATTATAATATAAAGAGGCCGTGTAAGGGAACGTGTCTATCCGCGAAGAAAGGCATGTAAAAATTCTAAAATAGTACATTGAAACGGAATTTAAAAGGATTTCTGAAAAATGTACAGAATCCGAAGAATTCTGTTAAAGAAACAAGATAGCAATAATCAAAAATCTGCACAGATTTTAGGTTAGGAGAGTACAATGCGAAAAGGTTGTCTACCTCCTATATAAAACCGTGTTACCTTAGTTGAAATTCTATTATACTCTTTGGTTGTATATTATCCATTTTAATGGCGAGTACACGTTCGTGTAAGTAGGGCCACAATGTGCTGAGCCATAACATAATATATATATAGGTATAATAGGACTACCCTAATCAATTTTCAGAATACATTAAAAATATATATGAAAGAGGAACGTTTTACGATTTTTCTATGCATTCGTAAAATTAAGCTTCGACGTTTATTAATTTTTTATATCCCACCATATATGGCCTATTTTAATTTGTAGCAATTTAAAGTGATATTTGAGAGCCACTGTTATAATCTAGCTTACGATTCGTCACGCGCTTGGAAGATTTATTTTTAAAAATTTCCAATAAGAATTTCTGTGAGCATTACTACTTTTTAATGTTTATGACAGAAATTATGTTGTCAAGGCAAAGATGGCGGAAAGCTCATTACAACGCAGTATAATACATTGAGAGCCGCCGTATAATCAAATTGATTACTTATCACCGCATTAAATAACCATCAATACGATTTACGATTGTAAATTCAACGGTGAAGCTTTTTTAGCTAAATAATAGTTACACATAATTGTATTTAAGTTTTGAGGACATCACTGAAGGACTTTTGCACTTAAGTATTCACTAATTGAACTATGTATTATTAGCTTTAGAGCCGAACGTGTTGAAGGGTGAGGTCAGAACAATTTTCCTCTTGTATATATTTTAGTTATTTTGTACTCCAGTGTGTAGGAAACACTTTCGTAATAGCTTCATTCTCGTGCTAGGCGAGTTTATCTAAATATCTCACGTTGCTTATTATTATTTACCTAGGAGAAGCGTGAGATGGATTCTCCAATTTCAAACAAAACCGAATTAAACACGCGGTACGTTGAACTTAACCTTTTAACGATGAAAACTCACGATAAAACATTACGCGTTATCTGATTCAAAACACATAGTAAGTGCTGTAAAATTGATGAATTTTAATTAAGACACTCCACCGGTAGTCGAAACATGTATCGCAGATAAGTTAATCATCGAAAAATTAATAGTCACCGTGATTAGACACACTGTGAAAGGATGAGCATTAGATTCTCAAAGCTCGTGTATACAAGATCATCAACTTTACGATGGTTATTTTATGTATTCTATTCATGAAAGTTCATTAGATGGTGTTTATGATTAGTGCAAATATATAAAAACTAGTGTCAGTGTCAGTGTGTGTGTGTGTGAGCGAGCGTATGTGTACGTGCCATGCCGTGGTGTGCGAGCGTTCCGCAACTAGGCTACGCAGCCAGTCGGTTGGTGGGTCGAGCAAATTCCTACGCGACTACATATATAGATATAGTAATAACATTAAGAATGGGATTTCATTTGTTGATGATGATGTAGAGAGAATAAATTCAAGGATGGCATAAGGAATCTCAAAACATGACACTATGACAAATAATAAAATACGCCAAGTTATATCCTCGCTAAAGCAGAGACATATGTTTCCTGAATTATGATGGCAGCCGTGCTCGAAGGATAAACGTTCGTTCGTTAAAAATGAAGAATTCCACGGTCTGACAACTCTTGGAAAACATTCTTGAGAGGGCGACAATTCTAAATATTCCTCGGGATAACAAGGATGGGCATTCAAATTTAAAATTAGGCATATTTTAAACGAAACACGGAGAAAAACATGAATATTCACACGATATACATATGTACGTATGTATGTAAATAGCTTAGAAGGGTTGCTAGTTTGTTGGCTCAGTATGCGACCCGCCAACACGAATAATACGCCCTGTCATTCAATTTAATATCATAACGTGAAAAAGAAAACAATGACATGCTGCGTAGTGATATTTTCACGTCACTGATGTCACTCAAAAGTCACACCGCAACATGATCTTAATTGCATTTTAAAAGCTTGCACGAAACCGGAAGTCGCGATCACGAAAAATCGTATGTCGACCGAGCCGTAACGAGCCGAAACAATAGTGGGATTGTCTATATAAACGCCGATTAAAAGTCATCAAAGGGAGACGTAAGAACGAGCACAGATTCGCGTCACTCGTCTGCGGCTGCCTTTAGTGTAATAACACTTGCAATATGTACTTCCAATTGCATCGTTGGTAGAGTGATGACTTTCGAGGGCTGTGAATTAAGTGTCGGTATGTGTGTGTGTGTGTGCGATCACTCTTCCTTATTTACGACGAGAAATGGGGAAACGTTCAATCTTACGCGGCGCCGCAAAAGCACCGCAGTTTTATTCGCCTCAACGTAAACTCGAGAGCTTTTAAAGTCAACGCTCGGGTGAGCTTTTAAGCGCGCTTTACAATCGAGTGTGTGCTATAAGGCGGGGGCGTTCGTTCGTACGTTCTGTTCGGCGCTGAAGTGACGCGAATTAATTTCAGGAAAAAAGAAGAAAAATCGATCGACCGTCAACGAATATACCAGTAGGGGATTAAAAATTATACTAAACCAGCCGGATTGCACGTCATATGATGGTGGATTCTAGTCTCAACCCCCAAACACCACCGGTGCGCACTGGTTTTTAAAATAACAGTACAGCCCATTGACCGTGTGACAGTACGTGAAACAATATACTAGTGTACCGTTGATTGAATGGGTTTATGGCTATAAAATCGCGTTGTCGACTCGAACCAGCCTTGACAGATAGCGGCTTGTTTCCAAACACATTTCTAAATTTTTTATATTTATTATGTTGGCAATGCTAGCGTGACCACAACGACCCAGGCATGCAGGCAGGCTACCAAAAAATAAATGACTTCAATTGTGTACATACATACATACATACATACATACATACATGCATGCATACATAGTCAACGTTAACTTGAACAGTAGATATGGTTATTCAAGCTATATATTATTTATTTATTTAAAATACATGGGCAGGCGGCATAGCCGATGGAGCCCAGGGGTCTGACATAATTTATACATTTATACAATTCTTAATTATTTATATTTGAAGGATTACAAAAATCCATTTGTGTTCAAAAACTTATCGAGATGATTTTTAAATAGATTTGTATTTTCGGAAGTAACTAGCTGATTTGGTAGACGGTTCCAAACTTCGACCACTCTATTTGAAAAAAATGAGTCTGACAATTTTGTTCGATTTGTCTTTTAGTAATTTCCGTGTATGGCCTCTGAGATGTGCGTTTTTATTGAAAGTAAGGAGGTTTTTTAATTATGATTTATTATGATTCCATTAACCAGTTTGCCTGTAATATGACGGTGATTCTATCCCCACCCAAGCGCGTTGATTTCTACAATAACAGTACAGCCCATAGCCCGTTTGACTGTACGTGTATCGTAGTTTGAATGGGTTTATGGCTATAAAATTGCGATGTCAACTTGAGCCAGCAGATAGTGACTTGTTGCCCAATACGCCGCCATTTTTTTTTTGTTTGTTATGTTGGCAATGCGAGCGTGACCCAACGACCCAAGCTGGCAGGCATACATTTACGCTAATACATACAGTATTTCATTTGATTTAATGCACATTGATTGAGCCTTCTTCAAATACCTTAAAAATGTTGTCAAAAAATTAGGCTAGTATTGCTCAATCAAGGAAAAATTGCAATGCATCCTATTCTACAACTTTTCCGATGAATTTTCATGAAAATTTAAACGAAGTTGGAAAAACAACCTAAAACTAAGAATCTTTGCATACTTATTATACATGCATACATAGTAAATAAATCTTTGACCCGACTCGCTCATATGCGACCGGGCAAATACGACTCCTATGAAGCGCGAGAGTCGGAGACGCGGAGCCATCGGAAGTTTTGCAAATCAACCAGCTTTGCACGTATTCAAAACAAAAGTGCAAAACTGCAGTTTCCACGGAACTGGGTAAGTAACTTGCGCACAGTGGAGCGGAAGTTTTTGACGCGACGAACTTCCAAGTGTGGCGCCCAGAAATAGAAACTTTCGTGCACGAGCAGTGAGTATGACGTAGAGAGATATACGAAACGAGAACCGAAGCGGTAAATAGACATCGATTTCAAGATACAACGACACCACAGCAGACATAAGAGTTGCACCATAAATAAAACACGGTGGCACTAACCTTGATCGTTGGGTTTAACACCCTCTCGCACAAATGGCTGCTGCTACAGTAAACAAAAGCTCGGACACACACCAAACAAACTGTTTAAGCGTGATAAAAGTACCGCTGAAGAGCGACTAGTGTGAGACTTATAGATCAAAAAGCTCGCATGGACAAAATACACCCGCACGATTTATGGATCTAATTAAACCGCGACTTTAGATTTACGGCGTTCGTCAAATGCACACATTTACCTATATATTTTCGATGCCGAGACAAGCTACAAGATGCTGGACGAGTTTAGAATCGTAATCGAACGATGTTTAACACGTATCAAACGATAAATTAACGTTTTAACGGCGCTGTAAATTTAATACGATTTTTCAGTGCCTTTGATTTATTTTACACTATCGCACAGAAATAATTCGACGGTCTAATTTTTATATACTCATGTGGTTGATTTTAGTTTTATGGAATTGTTTCGAATTTAACTGTCGGTCGAATTTTCATTGAAATTGAGTTTCACGTCCATTAAATGGTAGGCGTTTACGGCTTTTTAACTAAAAGCCTATACATTTTGCATTTATAAATATAGCATGGGCGTGTTTTAAAGGTCGTAAACGTCGCTTCGAATGTGCCCCGGTCGATTGTCAAGATCATGGGTGAATTAACACGTTGATTCAAAATAAACATTTTACTACGCAATTATGCTATATTTAAAGCAAACGCACCCGTGAGAAATCGATTTGTTTACGAGTAAGCAGTTTTTACAACAAATAACCGTGAAATATTTTTGGAAAAGCTCCGGAAGCATATAAACGACCAGTGAAAAACATAAATTTAATATGCAATTGCCGATTGGAAGAATCATTGACGTTGCATATTGACAGGCCGTAAACATGGCTATTTAATTCCACTTCGAACATTGTGGGTGGATTGACCTACACCAATGTTCGATTCGAATGTCTGAAGACAAGAATGGAACAAACGAAATAAAACAATCGATTGAAAAGTTAAATTTGTTCTTCAAGGTGAAATTTTACATTGGATCTTAACCGAATTGGGTGTTCAGTGTTGGATTACACTGTCGAATTTAACTAATTGGTGTGATTGATTGTGGAATATAATTCGAGAATCTTTTATATATGTAGGTAGTAAACGATAAATTAACATTAAAATCTACAAATACCAATGACGTGCGGTGACTTTCAATATAGGGGATGCTTTTTTAAATAAAAGCATTTTTTTTAATACAAATACAAATATGTATGTATGTATGGATGTGCAGCAAAAACAAAAATAATCAGTGACCTATTATAAGATCACCTCGTATTAAACATGTTAAATTGAAATGATAACCCAAATGATGAATAACAAATAACAAAAGTAGTCTCGACAGCTAAAATAATAAAAACGTAAACACAGTCTTGTCCAATCCAATAGAAATGATAAAGTGGTCAAAGAAGCTGAATGGCGAACGCATTCGTTAGTCGAATAAATTATCAAAATCGATCGATCGCGATTGTTAGAAAGAGAGCTAATGCAAATGCGTAAACGGATGCTTTTCCACCACAGCATCATCATAGAATACAGCTCCACTCGACTCGTGCATTGCCGCCACACGTCATTACGACATTGCCGTTCCGTTGTAATAGTTGTACATATGTATGTACTTGTTGACTTTTTACACGCATCGGCATTTCTTATACGTCATTTCAAAACGAAAAATACAAATATATTGAACTAAAAATGATCATCATCATCTGCATCCACTTGACTCCACACATTCTTCTCAATTCATCAGCCCATCTTCCACTCGGTCTACCTTGTTTTCTTTCACATCCTCTCGGATGCCCTTCCAGTATTTCTCGCGTCCATTTGCCATCCATTCTTCTCGCTATGTGTCTAGTCCATTGGCACTTCAACTTTTTCACACGTTCTGCTATATCTGCCACTTTGGTCATACTTCTTACCCACGTATTCCTCTTGTTATACCGAGCATACATCTTTCCATGCATCTCTTGTGCATTGGATCTTGCGTAACATTCTTGAAGTTAACATCCACGTTTTACATCCATACATCTTAACTGGCAGTATGCATTGGTCGTATGCCTTCTTTTTTATGCATAGCGGAATGTTGGATTTAAAAACTAATTATTACTATTAGGTAATATTCATTTTGATTTTTTTATTGCTAGAGATTTTAGGGGATGCGCCGCATCCACAGCATCCATGGACGGCACGCCACTACGAGTCTACATACGAATGTACGTACATCCAAATTTAACGTTTCTCATTTCTGAACGAATGCAACTCGACATTTCTACAGTCGAATAAGAACAATAGCACTCGATCGAACGTCGTAGATAGAGATGGGCACGTTTCAAACTGCACCGCCTGAGTTTCGACTCGGGGTAATACCCAATTATCCGGTTATAATTGATGCTCGATTTTCAGCGTGAACGACCCGTTTTAAATCGTCATATTTATAATGAATGGTGCGGCCGGGCGAATAATGGACTGGCATTGTCTGTTCTGCGGCGTTCAACTCGAGAATGGGAGGTTCACCTCCATCATCCCCCATGCATTCATCTCTGTTGGGCCACGCAGGACGTCGAGGACCACTCGAACCAGAGGCGCTGAATGCCGAAAACGCGGCCGAGGGGAGGCCCTAGCCGATACACAGGCAGGCCAAGAACAAAGGACCATGAGTGGGACTCCTCCACAACTTATGTAGGACTCACCCCCTTTTTGGGGATCCCTTCACAGATCCGGTCGGATTCGATGGTCATCCCATATATATATGTAGGTATTCTCACAAAACGTCGAAATATAAATAATATGTGTGTGTATAAATACTATTTATAAACTAGCACAATTCATTTTGCTCCCGCTTGCGAGTAGGTATTAGTGGAGCTTTGTAAGCTCTCATTGAACAGGTATATAAAGCAATGCGTTCAATGCATGAATTCAAATTCAATTTATAATATAACTCATGGTGTATAGGAAACACTGATATGAGGGAGGTTGATTTGGAGAAAAAGTCATAAAAGAAATGGGTCCAGTGAATTACTCTCGGTAATAAGAAATATTTAAATATAATTCCTATAGGCTGCAAATCAAACTGTATTGAACTACATAATAACTAACCAGATTGCCCGTTATATTATGACGGTTGATTTTAACCTGAACACCCAACCGCACCCATACGCGCTTATTTGTACATAGTCCATTTGACATTATGTGAAACAATTGTGTAGTGTACCGTTGTTTGAATGGGTGCATGGTCATAAAATTGGGCTGTCGACTCGAGTCAGCTTTGACGGCGGCTCGTTGCCAACACACCGCTAAAAAAATAATGTTTGTTAATGCTAGCACGACCGCAACGATCCAGGCAGGCAGACGCTTACTAATAGTAGTACATATAATAATTTTATGTACAAACTACATATTCCGTTTAATTAATAATAACGTTCAAAATTTATAATGTGCGATGTGATTTAGTGTGTTGCGTCTAGAATGTGTATATAAATTTTCAGGTCGATTACAATCTATAGGTATATGTATATAAAGCGCAAGTGACGGAAACTAAAGAAGGGTTTAATTTATTAACCTTTCGGCGACGCGAAATAAATCTTTAGCATCCGCCGTGAAAATTGGGTCGCAACAGCGTTATCGATTTTCCCCATTTATTAACATAACAGAATTTCGCGACGAATTTTTAGCAGTATACATATGTATTTATACCTAAAAACTTGAAGTGAAATTTAAATTTATCACAGAGGATGCAACGGACCGGTACGATGTGAGAAAAAGAGCTTTCGATGAGTTCAACCCTCATAGCGCGGGCACGTAATTTTAATGTATGCGGAGGTCTCGGAGGTCTTGGCACCGAGCCTGATCCTTGTATCGCTTTGACCACAGAATGGACCATACTTCTCTTTATGGTAACGTGGTCGTAATGTTTTGCGGGACACTATATTACTGAGTTTCAGCGCGACCAAAGGCATTTCACCTGCGGTCTGGGTAAACGATCCTGCCAACTTTGTCGTCCTCCGGGCCAAATTGCATCGAAAAAATCGTCATGTGCTCTCCAGATATACTCAAACAAAAACATGTGCAATGGAATCCGTCGGGCATATGGTTGATCAAATAAGGGATAAGGAAAATTCCACCCAAATCTAAACCGGAGTCTATGCTACTAAAGGGAAACGGAATCGTAAAATCAAATAACGGCTCAAAGGACCTTTCTCTCTCTTTATCCACTTGTTGTTGGTCACTAGACGAAGGGCAAATATTGACCGGGATATTAGAACGACAAGATACAAAATGCACGAACTTAAAGTTCGGCGCTTTGTGTACTCGCTAGATCGTTTAGTTTTAAATGAAAATGTTATGCGGAACAGCTATTGCGATGTTGTACGAAATTAGCCTTTCTGCATCATCAAAAATTGCTCAGTAACCCACTTCAAACTATGAAAATGTCAAATGCGGTTGTCGTTTTAGATTCTTTAAATAATTTAACATCGAAAAGTGCACAAGTGCATCATCATCATTTTCAGCCGTTCACCATCCACTGCTGGATGAAGGCCTCTCCAATCCTCTTCCATTCCTGTCTGTCTTGAGCAATCTGCATCCACTTGACTCCACACATTCTTCTCAATTCATCAGCCCATCTTCCACTCGGTCTACCTTGCTTTCTTTCGCATCCTCTCGGATACCATTCCAGTACTTCTCGCGTCCATCTGCCATCCATTCTTCTCGCTGTGTCCAGCCCATTGCCACTTCAACTTTTTCACCCGTACTGCCATATTTGCCACTTTGGTCATACTTCTTACCCATGTATTTATTTTGCGATCTCTTCCTATTATACCAAGCATACATCTTTCCATGCTTCTCTGTGTGCACTGGATCTTTCGTAGCATTCTTGAATTTAGCGTCCAAGTTTCACATCCATACGTCATAACTGACAGTACGCCTTCTTTTTTAAGCATAGCGGAATGTTGGATTTAAAAACTATGTTCATTCTTCCAAAAGCACTCCATCCTAGTTTCATTCTTCGTTTTATTTCTTCTTCTTTACATCCAGTCATATTCACTAATTGTCCTAGGTATAAATAACTATCAAGTATCTCTACAATATGATTATCTACTGTGACTACGTTTTGCGTGCAAAATTCATTAAACATAATTTTAGTTTTATTAAAATGTATATAAATTATAAAAATAATATACAGGTTCACACATTGTAAGGGCTGCTATTGAGGATGTCATTTGTATTGAAAATTTTTCGCTATAAAGTATTTGTTTGATTTATGTTTTGCCTATTGTGACTCGTAGTTACGTGTTTTTTGTTCTAAAAATGACTTCTCATATCACTCTTTACAATATGTAGCATTAGCTATGAATCACCCCGTATAAAATTAATGTACACAGCTATAAATATCCAAAGTAAAAATTAAAATATTTGAAGAGCACAGAGCGTGAAGGTGCATAGAACGAACTCGGGGCGATAATACCGCGAGCAAATACGAGGCATAATGGATAAAGCAGCAAGTGTGATTTTAAGCTCTTTTGAAAACATGTAGGTATACACTGCGTGTTTATCAACAACATTACCATTTACGGTACGAAGAGTCGACTTTCGCTCAGTGAACGTCACAAAAAAATTGAAGATTCGGAAACTGTACACGTATAAATTCCACGTACTGAGTGAGTGAGAATATGAGCGCGTATGAATCGAACCGTAAAAGATAAGGGTTAACAGAGCAAGCTTTCTCGGCGAACGTGTAAATTGCCGTTTTGTGTTCAGACCGAATCGTCGTCTTCAGCTTCGGAAGTGAATCACGACGAACATGTGTGTGCCTTAGGGATACCTCGATGTGGTCAAGATGAAAATAATCTCGCCGAGTTTAGTCTGAATATATATCCAGTGCCTACGTAATGTGTCACGTGTATTTTCATACACATTTTCACCAACCAAAACTCTATAAGGCGCGTATTAATGACTTTCAAACTTTTGAAACGCTTTAGATATGTATGTATCTCTAATGGGTGTGGGGTGGTTGTTAATTTCCTCTGTTTCTTGATTAATGAACGTTCGACTTCGTCGCTTCTTTGTCGACGTCTCCTTTCCTTGACGCCTATTGTTAATTCGATTCGAAAGCAGTGGGGTTAAAGTTGTTCAAGAACTTCACCAATCACTCTCATCCTCCTGTACCGCGCGCGTAAATCATTCGAATTCAGCACTCACCTGTCCCAAATCCAAAGTTACTGAGATGGACTCGAACTCGACACCTTCCGCTAGAGACGGACTCTGCCACCAGTGATCGTTGTTTCCATCTATGGCGTATTGTATGGGATGTCGTTTGTTGGAATCTGGACTGTGATCGTCGCATACGCCACATTGTGCAGAACGTCCTCTATAAAACAATGCAGAACAATTATTACATTAAATTTCAAACAGTTTTAAATCAAAGTTTATAAGTTTGTAGAGTTACCTGGGTGAATTGTGCTCTCTGCAATATTCCTCGCGTCCATTTTGTCCACATGTAGCATTTGCTTCAATGCGTGCTGTAGTAGCTAGGTTGAAAACGCTAGGCCAAGCACCACTAGGACCGGTCGTACCATTTTTGGCGCCTGTCAAGTGACCGTCGAGGAATCTACGTGCTGAAAAAAATTATGAGGATTCGATTAGAACTGTGACTTGTTTATTTTTTTTAAATTTCAACGGCCTTTATCTCCACCTGTTGGGACTAATGGGGTCGACGTTGACGGTAATTGCCGGTGAAGTTTCATTTATCAGAACGTCAAGGAATTATCACGACTAATGCGTTTCTTTGTTATCGCACACTGGGACTACAGTGGAGGACGAAAATATTTGCGTATGTTTGTACAGTCGGATTTCTTTCAGTTCGGTATATATTTTTTTCTTAAAGGAAAAGTGCTATTTACACTCTGTATTTGTATTTGAGATCACATTTCAAAAAGGACAAGCACGTCTAATATATATTATACAAATATATTCTAAAGTTTGAGTGTGCGTGCGTAAGTGTACGCGTTGGTAAGCTAACGAGAGTGAATGTGTTTCCTATGGGTATCATAATCGGTTTTCGTTTCGTTAATGAGAGTATATGATTATAAAACATTCGGTCGATAGCGTGGGACGCTTCTCAAACGGTTACAAACCGTTTTTGAATTCAGTTGTATTTAATTATAGATTAAAAGCTTATTGCTATTTATAGACTTCTAAGTGAATACGCGTATACTTTTGGTCGGCTTAATAATAGCTACAACAGTTTGAAACCGTTTCATATACGTAATAATTTACAGCATTCACATTAATAAAATCTATAGATTTATCCATGTATATTACAAATATAAACACACACACACACATACATAGTTTGAGAATCTTATGAATTTTTCGTCAGATAACGCGGGGTTCCATGAACGCTTCAAAATCCCCCGCTATGTTAACATTGTCGGCATCTTGTAACGTTCGGATCCCTTTTTTATTATTATTTCGTGTTGATTATGTTGGATCCTTTTCCGAAGGATCGAAATAAATAGGCCCGGATACCTTTTAAAATTGTCCGGAATCGTTAAGAGAGTCACCTGTTCGGGGAGATGAAGATTAGATCGAATGCTCATTCGCTCACGTCGATCAGATCCGAAAAGGGATAACTTTTATAAAACTACATATGTACCTAATGTAAATATATGTAGAATGCATCCCAAATAAATTACGTTAATTCAATCAATTATATAATATATAGTATATACATACCTATACAATGTGTAAACATACGAATGATCGATAAATATCTGTCGCGACTAGATACAATCAATTTGCAATTATATTCTGTAGTGATTTGTTTATACGTCACGCAATAACAATATGATTGTGTATTTGATATAATTGATGTACGATTCGAATGAAATCAATTATACGATACGCATCGGGAAATGCGTAGGCCGTAATTTGAAAATGTATTATAATTATCGATCGTTACTATCGTCAACAGTATTTAACTTTAATTAATCGACACATAATCAACAATTATTTTCCATTTTCAATGATACTTGCATTTTAATGTGATATAAGAAAAATGAATTTTCGAATTTTTTACCAAGAAACATTTTTTTTTTGAAATACCTTTTTAGTACGTCGCCCCCGGTGTTGGTCCCCCACAGTTTGGGACCCGGGGCTCTTAAGGACCTCAACGGGGGGCCCCACGTAGGCCTTCGCCCCCCTAGAACTACCGACAACAATAGAGAGATACGTGTGCTCGATATATAATTTTTTTATGTGACGCTGACGGCAATAGTTCCGACACTTTTCGTCCTTAAACGTAATTAATGGACAGGTAAGAAGAGGGATGACAGCGTATGATATGTGCGTTCGAAAAAGGTACAGGAAATACATGAAAATTTCACGTCCATAAATTGTGAAAAACAATAAGCGCTTTAGATACAACGAAATTATTCATTTGTGTAAAACTTTTGTGAGCCAACATTGAAATTTAATTGAATGAAACCACTGGGCCATTCAGATTAGTTAAGAGCACATTTGTAACTGTAACATAATTCATTTAGAAATAGGCTAAGATTGTATCCCATTGTAGGCCTAAAAGTCCCATGCATACAACCTCTCAGATAGCATCAGTGTTTTTCAAAAGTCGTGCCCTGTTTACACCTCTTTCATGCTCCGGGATGTGCTTTTTATTTTAACGCAAGACAAATAGCCCCGAGTCTCGAACTGTCAAGTCATTTTCTAAGGTCTATATTCTCAATAACAATACAAATAAATAAATAAGACGGGGTTGCTTTACGACCTGAACCGTTTCGAGACGACTTTAGAGTGTTAAAAATACAATCGCATATGAATATACATAAGGTATGTTTATAGAGTGTACGATTTTAGCACCGGATTTTTAGCCACCGATGACAGACGAGTTGATGGATGATGATGACTTTTTTGCGGGGGGAGTTACCTGAGTGAGATACGAAGCGCAACAGTCACGCGATTTTTATATATAAAGGAGATAAATTCATCGCGGAAGGACAATAAGAGCGAAACAATGCTGATAAATTCTTCGGAAATTCTATGCGAGAAATTTTTTCGGGTGGGGAATTTTTTACAAGAAAATAAAAGCCCCAACGTTCAACATCGCAGAAAATATAAATCAACGTGAGCTTTTTAGTATCCATTCTGCTACAAATTTAACTATGCATTGAATGCGAGTAATTTAAAAGGGATTTAAAATAAATGCACGTAAATTTTATAACATTTTAATTGCGGGGGGGGGGGGATGAGATGTTTTATCACAACAGGGATGACACTAAGCATCACTAAACTTGAAAGTCTTTGAATAATAAAAAGCTTTTACGGTAAATCAAGAAGCGCTAGATAATAAAAGTCGTTAAAAATTAATTCCTTTTTATTTTCACAGATAGACCAAGGAGTCGTACCTACTAGGATTTTATTGAGAGTAATAACAAACGATAATAGAAACGATGCACTAGTGTGAAATACATACATATAATTGGGACTCAACTTCAATAAACGATTTTACTTCAACGCAATCTTGCAAGAAAATTTAAAGTTTCAGCATTAAAAAAGAAACTTTCTACAGTTTGAATAATGTGAATGCATTTCTCTGTATTAAACGCTTTCATATATCACACAGTTCTTTTACACTTCCACTTTCATAAGCGCTCTCATTTTTCAATCGTTAACTTTGTAATGGATACAAGTTTTTTCTTTATTTAAAAATGAAAGCACATTCGAAATAGATCAAGGGAGTCACGCGCCGTATTCACGAGAAATGCATTTGACACAATTCATTTATAAAGAAAAAAGCAGACGTGAATTTATATTAGATTATTAGCAGTGTGAAATATGGCGTAAGTAAATGAAAATTGATTTAACTTGAGCGCTTACTAAATGATAGTCCACATCAAAGCACACTACTTATCATCATCAACGTTATAAATAATCTTTTGATAATGCATATCTTTACAAAACACAACACGGAAATGCAGTATGATTACAAAATGCATAAAAATTGAGATAAAATAAGGACGTGCCTATGTAAAAATTAATTTATACTAATGATGTATTTTTTTTTAATAATTATTTTACCACTCAATAGTTAGGTACATTCAATGAGTATACGAGTGAGATTTAATATCGTTGAATTCCGAGTTGTCCATTTGGGACTGACTAGAACAGCGGTTGGGAACCTGCGGCTCTCATTATCAACCGCCTACTTATAATATAAATATTCCGAAAAGGTTATTTCAAACATAAATTACACAGAATCAAGATGAATCAATCATATTATTTTTTTTATACTTTTCATATAACCTCCATGCTCTCAAAAAGTTTTAAAATCATTTTCATAGTTTAACTACATATATGTATAATAACTCCACAAATGAGTAGGATCTACTTTAATTTTCAATATACGAATAATCCAAAAATGTTGTGTCTCCCAAACTTTTCAATTTTGCAACTTTTTCCATGATTTGACTCGAAGTTAGAAAAAGGTTCCCGACCGCTGGACTAGAACGAATTCTTAATTCGATAGTCATAGTTTTATTCTACATAAGCAGAATTAAGCTCACCTCATTCAACAGTATGAAATTTTTTTGAATGACAATTTAAAAGACAAATGTTTATTTTTCACTATACATAATTCTAATCTCCCGGCAAATAAGCGGGACAGATATGCATGATTTTTATGCATTGCTTACGCCCTTCCTCTTTACAACTCTTCAGTGCCTCATAAGTGCAAAATGAAGATGCATTCATACGCCGTACAGCAATGCATGTCGTTAACACTTGATTAGGCTCTCTCGTGCAGACATACCGTGCACGAATTCCCGTGCAAGATTTAATTATGAGCATAAAGGGGAGGTGCACGAACCACATGTTGAGCAACGATGGCGCCCCAGTCCAGGGCCGTGCCGACATTCTTCGGTCGACATAGCGCCTATCCAGTAAAAGGCTTTCGCTGTAGCAGCGCTGTATAGCCGGGAAATGAGCCCTAAACGCTGTGGCAAATTAGCAGGCGGTTAGAGCAAATTACAGACCATGGACCCCCCCATCCGAAGACTACCCGTTGAGGGCTTCGTGGACCAAATATGTAAGTCCTGTCGGATTAGTGGATAACGCCGATAGTGGATTCGGAACAGATTCACAATAGGTACACGTTTCGATAAGCGTGTGTGGGTGAGTTGCTAAACAATAGGGGCGAAACCACCTGTGAGTAATTTTGATCGAACGAATCGTTCGCATTGATTGTTGTGTGTGCGGTAAATCACAAGACAATGCAATATTGTGTGTGCTTGGTTATTTATCGAGATTCGTCCCGGCACAATAATAATAATGCTCCGTTGGACTGTTGAATGTTTATCGCTTTGAGCGAAACGTGAGTAATAAAGGTAATTGAATAAGTGTACGAGTTGACGTCTTAATCGGTGATTCTCTTTAGAATAGTATAATTATGTATGGAATATTCAAACTTCGTGTTGTGCAGTCGAGCGTTTTTGACGTGAAAACGTTTGGATTTTGGGTGACCGTGAAAATTTTCACGGTGGAAAATGCGAGGCGAATTTCCCTTGACGATATTTCACTTTCGCGATCACGACCACGTGTAAATCGCGAAAATAAATAATTCATCGGCGATGACAAGCGGCGCCGTAGCCACACTTTGATTTATTTATACGATCGACGTTTACAAACACAGGTACATTTCATTAATATTTATTGCTATTATCACACTGTAGAATAAAATGACATACATGTGCTATGTTTGATACATTACTTTTGATTTAATTTTGATCTTAAGCGTATCGCACACGCTCGATATCACTAAATTGACCAATCCAATTTCGAATTGTAAGTACATAATATCGTACATTATATATATTAGCGTAAGCGTAAACGTCTTGTCTGGATCATTGCGGTCATGCTAGCATTGCCAACATAACAAACAAAAACATGTGTTGGCAACAAACCGCTATCTATCAAAGCGGTTTGGAGTCGACAACGTGATTTTATGGCCATACACTTATTCACTCCCATACACATGATACACTAATTCAAATAATTCTATAGTCATCTCAGGGAAAATTCCTAAAGGGCCTCACAAACCGGAGCGGATTATAATTCGCTCCGTTAAGTGAGGCCTTTAATTCCGCAAAAGAATATAATATTCTAATTGCGAAATAAAATACAACGTAGAATGCAAGTTTCACCCAGCGATAATAATCATATGTATGTATGTTTTATATCGTAATAAATTTTTCAGTATACGTATAGTATGTACAGTATATTCATCGCATCAGGTTTTCCAAGTAAAATGTGTACATATTTAATTAATCGACGCCGACTTGTACACTTTTATCATATAAAGCTGGTTCAAGTCGACGACATTGTTTTATGGCCATTCAAACAACGGTACACTGTTCAATTGTTTCACGTAATTCACAATTCACAATTGTGTCAAACGGGCTGTACTGTTATTGTAAAAATCAGCGCGCACGGGTGGGAGTTAAGGGTTGGGGTTAGAATCCACCGATGACTGGCTATATATATGACTGGCAAACTGGCTAGTTTCATAATATTAACATACCATACTTTTCACTCGTCAGTCCAATGATGAGTTGATCGGCAACTGGACCGCTAGTTACATACATATGTACATAGTTGTCAAATACACTGTACAACACACAATGTGAAATTTTCGGTCTATTTGAAACTAGCATTCGGACGACATGCGATTAATTACCGTAGCGGTAATAACTCTATCGCTCGATGGAACACCGTGTGCGGTTCAATTGTTGAAAACCCCTGTGACGAGTTAATTGCAATTGGCGCCTATATATGTACATATGTACATACATAGATGCACGAACACATTGCAAATAATATGATCGACGTAACCATCGAACGTTTCGAGTTGAAATAACAATAAATTCGCGTGGTCGTGACACACTAGTGCGCGAGTTTTCGCAGTGCAATTTTCCCCGCATACTGTCAACTCGCGATATTAAAAAGCGTCACATTGTGTGTTTTAATGGATTTTCTGACATTTTCAACGATGCACTTGGCATTTTTCGAAATACTCCTTTGCAGTAGGTACGTACGAAGCTTCCGAGTCGTCTCAGTTTCAAACTGTGTATAAGGTACATATGTATGTATATTGCAAGCGCCACTGAAAAACAAACCGGAAGATTTATCTGTCATAGAAAAAGGTTGCGCAAGGTAGATCGATAGATGAGCTCTCAGGTAATTTTGAAGGGCTAAACGTAGACAATGAATTTCAGGTAGAAATAATGCCGCCAACAAGGACCATCACTGTGTGGGCTTCGGCTTTTAAGTAGACGGTAAAGAGGAAACAAAAGGGCGCGAAAAAAAGGTAACAGCATTTCTCGGAATGCGCTCAGTATTCCGATAAAATTTTATAGCGAAAAGAGACCGCAAAAAATACGAACCATTCATTTTTGAATGGAATGCCGATACGCTTTTGAAAATATTGGTATATCATCATCATTTTAAGCCGTTCACCATCCACTGTTGAATGAAGGTCTCATGAAGGCCTCTTCTATTCCTGTCTGTCTTGAGCAATCTGCATCCACTTGACTTCACACATTCTTCTCAATTCATCAGCCCATCGTCCACTCGGTCTTCTCTGCTTTCATTCACATCCTCTCGGATACCATTCCAGTATTCCTCGCATCCATCTGCCATCCATTCTTCTCGCTATGTGTCCACTCTGACTTTTTCACACGTTCGGCTATATCTGCCACTTTGGTCATGCTTCTTACCCATGTATTCCTCTTACGTTCTCTTCTTGTTATACCAAGCATACATCTTTCTGCATTGGATCTTACGTAATATTCCTGAATTTAGCATCCACGTTTCACATCGTCATACGTCATACTGGCAGTACGCATTGGTCGTATGCTTTCTTTTTTAAACATAGCGGAATATTGGATTTAAAAACTATGCTAATTCTTCCAAAAGTGCTCCATCCTAGTTTCATTCTTCGATTGGTGAATAGAATTGGTGGTAATGGTGGTAAAGGTGTTGGTCAAAATCAACAGCAGATTTGAAATGTAGATATTACACGAAGTGCCGCACGTCACTGTGACGTATAAAGCGACAAATTGAATACGTTTAGGGAAATTGTTCGATTAATGAATTCGAGCGGGGTGAAAATGAGCGTACACTTAAAATGCTGTTATGCAACCGGCAATTTCGTCGAATTTAAATCACGATGCGCCCAGACAGCTACAATCAAAAATTAATTAAAGCAATTTGTGCAAGAGGAAGTCTGTAATTTGGCAATGTATCTATAATATAATACACATGCTTGCGAATGCAGAATAGGGTGACCAACAGTTCCGAATTCATATTAGTATTCTCGTGTGGCGTGAATGAAACGTCTAGTGATCTGTCACGGGGGTGTTCTATTTCGGCCCAGCGACACACGAGTTGGTAACACCTGGCGTGCTTTGCTTCTAATTCAGTTTCCAGTACAACGCACTCGGCGACAGACGGCGTGGGTCAGGCAGATTCACCGGCGGCTGGCTAATTGTGTTTTGCGCGAAAAATAGAAGCGCGATCGGTCGGATGCAAGTGTGTAGTGGTAGTAATTGGTAGGAGATAACACACAGACCCAATATGTTTATTTGAGACGAGGTGGTTCGCCTTGGACGTGGGCGTATGTACGCCTAGACATGTCTCGTCTTTTCCTTACTCACACGCAAATATTTTTGGGTAAAAGATTTTTTTGGCTAGGTGGTATCGTGAGTAATCACTCGAGTGCGAACAATTCGAGCGAGAGACATGTCAGTATTTATTAGATTTAACATTGAATAAAGAATAAGAAGTCGAACAGGTAAAATGGGTCACATAACAACCACACATGTACATACATACATACATACATACATAGATTCAACCTAAGAAAAGGATATAGGTATTCATAATTTTGATACAAATCCTACTACGTATTCGTACTATTGGAATCAAAAACTCTGTAGTTTCATGGAAAAACTTTCTAAGCCGCGTGCTGAAGACAAAATAATAAATAGTAAAAATGTTTCATTATTATTTCACAACGTTTTTGTTTAGTTTCCATTGACGCGAACATTTCAGAATGTTTCATACGTGAATACATTTTTCATTAAATTCAGACTTTATCATCATCATCATTTTCAGCCGTTCACCATCCACTGCTGGATGAAGGCCTCTCCAATCCTCTTCAATTCCTGTCTGTCTTGAGCAATCTGCATCCACTTGACTCCACACATTCTTCTCAATTCATCAGCCCATCTTCCACTCGGTCTACCTTGCTTTCTTTCGCATCCTCTCGGATACCATTCCAGTACTTCTCGCGTCCATTTGCCATCTATTCCTTTCGCTATATGTCTCACCCAGATTTTTCACACGTTCCGCTGTATCCGCGAATTTGATCACGCTTCTCACCCATATGTTCCTCCTTCGATCTCTTCTTGTTGTTTCGAGCATTCATCTTTCCACGCTTGTCTGTGTGCGCTGGATCTTGCGCAGCTGGCAGTACGCATTGGTGGCATGCCTTATTTTTTTAGCAACACACTATATATGTATGTATGTACATACATATGTATAGACCAATATTTTCAAAAGTGTATACAAGTAACGGCATTCCATCCACTTGCCATGAAAAATGTATAGTTCTTATTTTTTGCGGTGTCTTTTCGCTATAAACGAAATCATCGCATCCGTATATGTATCATAACTGGGATATATGTATGTACATCGGTCAAAAGTCCTCTTCTCGTCACTACTTACTAAAGCAGAAAATTCTTAAACGGTCACTGTTTCATATTAAATCAATGTGGATTTAACCGAATACGAATTACTAACAGTAAAACAGATCGAAAAGATTTGACCCAGTGAAGCGAGCTTTACACGAGCGAATCCGTCGCGTTGCTTCGTACCAAGGGTCACCGTTTTCCACTAAAAATATCTCTCGAGTGAAACTTTTAAACGGTTCACTGCAACAACAACGGTACAATCAGTACACACACACATATGTACATACAACCAACGGTTGGCCTATTTAATTAATTGACACACGTTGTCAGTACATACATATTAATAAAGGCTCATTCGTCTGTGTGACGAAGGGGGTGGCATCAGGGCCAGGGGATGGATCATGAGGGGGTGTAGGGTCACGCTAATTAGGGCTGGAGTACCCTCAACCCTGGCGACATAAGGTGACAAGAGTTGGTAACACTCTGGGCGAGAAGAGGTTACAGGCGACAAGAGTCAATTACGTGCTCGCCAACCCACCCAACACCCCCTCTAATTATGCGAGCTTCTGATCGCAGACGAGGCGCTTTAAATGTAAGCCAAAGTGCGTACTATAAAGATTGATCCAAAAAAACTGACCTCATTAAAAAAAAAAAAACCAGAAGGCAACGAGAAACCAACTCGATTTTGTAAGTTAAATATCGCGGTGTATCGAGCTCAGTCAGCAGCTTTTCTTAATCCACGTTTGCACGAAGCGAAAACCAATCGACCGGATGACGCGATTCAAAAGATTATTATCAAAGAAGTAATAAATATTATATGTACCGTCGTTGGATATCGATGTAGTCGGTGAGTAATTGAGAAACTTGCACGGAGCGTACAAATATGTTAAGCTCGAATTCAATTCCATTATAGCAGAGGTTGTAAACTTTTCGCAGTCGCGGTGACACTCCAATTGTTCTAAATACAATTAAAGGACGTCGGGAGCATATCATAGATACTGTGCAAAGTTAAGTTTAAAGTGGTTTTATTCAATACACAAGTGAGATTTGCAAACTCGTAGCTATAAATTAGTCGCATTGTATGGGAGAGAATCGAGGAATTTCCTTGGAATACTTAATATTGAATTAAACAAACACGCAAACATGGCAAATGTTTCTTTTATGATACATATTGAAATTCATAGGTATAAGTACATCATTATCATTTTCGGCCGTTCACCATCCACTGCTGGATGAAGGCCTCTTCCATTTCTGTCTGTCTTGAGCAATCTGCATCCACTTAACTCCACACATTCTTCTTAATGTATCAGCCCATCTTCCACTCGGTCTACCTTGCTTTCTTTCACATCCTTTCGGATACAATTCCAGTATTTCTCGCGTCTATCTGCCATCCATTCTTTTAGCTATGTGTCCAGCCCATTGCCACTTCAACTTTTTCACATGTGTGTATTCACCCATGTATTCCTCTTACGATCTCTTCTTGTTATACCAAGCATACATCTTTCCATGCTTCTCGGTGTGCATTGGATCTTACGTAACATTCTTGAATTCAGCATCCACATTTCACATCCATACGTCATAACTGGCAGTACGCATTGCCCGTATGCCTTCTTTTTCAACTTTTTCAACTAAAAACTATGTTCATTCTTGCAAAAGCGCTCCATACTAGTTTCATTCTTCGTTTTCTTTACATCTAGTCATATTCATTAATTGTCCTAGGTATAAATAACTATCAACTACATATCTCTACAATATAATGATCTACTGTGACTACGCTTTGCGTACAAAATTCATTAAACATACATACATATGTATAACTACATATTGTATAGGAAAAAGTGTTAGAGCTAAGTGCAATTCTTTGAGCTTTATAAGCGCGATACAAGACCATAGAATGTCCCATATTGCTACAGTGAACATTGTGCAATATTAAAAGAAATTTCCCCCCAAGATAAACGAAACGACGCACGCTCTACAAATTCTAAACATTTTCACACAGAAACTGGCTCAGATTAAAATTTTATTATTTTTTCAAATACATGGACGCTGCACTGAAAGCGTCGAAGAAAAAAAGGCGAAACGACGCACATAGTGCAGCCAGAGTAAGTGGCTTTTGCAGCGTCGTAACACCACCAACCAACCAACATACATAGCGAGCAAACGATGATTGAAAATAACGTCGCTCGCTTAATGTCTATCGCCTTCTTTTTCCGCCGGATAGACGCCGTTAAAAGCTCCGCGTCCGCAGGAGAGCTTTCGCGCTCGGCGTCTGGCTCGAGCGACGACGTCACTTCCGATGGGGATTTAATATCTTACACACGCTTTTTATTGTAAACTGTCAAAGTCATAAAAGACTCTAGACTCTCTAGTGTACGTATGTGTTGGATTTGTGTACGAATTCAACGGGACTGTGACTTTTTCGACGGTCTGAAAGTTCGTGCTCTTCGTGCGAGATATGTAGGCGCTTCTGGGGCGATCTTGTCGCAATGTTTCGAATGAACGAAGGCTGTCGTTCTCAGGGTCTTAAGTAATTACCGTAGCGACTTGTACAATCGATAGAGAGGGGCGTGCATGCGAACACCTTATAAGGCTATTCAGGAATTCTTATCTAAACAAGAGAACCCACCCGGAGCATAGTAATTACTCGAGTTGACCGCGCACACCATCGCACCATCGCATAAACAGACTGGTTTCCACGTGTGTACGTACACTTTTATTTACTTTTTTTTCTTTCGATTTTCTAGAACCGTCATCGGGAGGCTGTGGTGGTTACTGGATGTAAGGTACGTCTCGCTTTGGCTTGATAAGGTAGCAAAGGAGACGGGTTGAATAGCCAATGTTTGATTAGGCCTTTTGTGTTTTGTACACCTGATGTGAGATTCGCTTCGGCGAACGTTAATTGATTGACTTGTGTAGAGGTAGTGGGTGCCTATCGGTGAATATGTTGACTTTTTTTCGGACACTAAAATATGTACAAGGCCTATTATATGTTTGGGATATTTGCTGATTGGAATTCGGCGATGTGTCGTATACGTTTGGATCCTTGTTTTGTCTTGTCGTTTCGCCTGAGGACGATTTATAATAATTTACCGCAAGTTTGACTATTGAAAAAAAAAAATAGAGCTACCTTTATAAAGATGGATGGAAAAAAAAAAAAAACGTACATATGTAGATAAAATGGGTAATTTCAATATATCTATCTGTCACATGGGTTCAACAGAAACAAAGGAAAATTAAACTCAAAATAGATAATAATTGACTAAAGAAAAAATAATGACAGTAACTGAAAAAAATAACAAAAGACACGAAAAAAATGTAATTGTACATTGAAATAAAATAAAATGTATTTATTTTAAATGAAATTAGTAATAGATATGTACATACATACATTGCTTTTACTTTTTGTTATTATTCTGCATTTTTGGCTTGTGCTATTATTTTGTTTTTTGCTTGTTATTTTTTTACTTTTTGTTTTTAATTGTACTTTTACTTTTGTTATTATTTTGGTTTTTTTTTTCTGCTATTATATATTTTGCCTTTGCTGCACATAATGGCATAAATACTTAATCATATTTTTTTGTTTACCCTGCACGACAAGATGAATGTTTGTTTGTTTGTTCGTCCGCTATGCAAATCTACAGTTTTCAATTTATAACCACCACATTTGGTATACTATCTCATAGTACTCTAACTTAGACCATAGACGGTTTTTGGAAGGGGTCGGAGCCCGGGGTCATACAAAAATTTTGACCAATTTTTGTTCGTTCCGGAGAATAAATATTTATTTAATTTAGTTTATTATTTGAATTCACCCACCCGAGCAACGCCGGGTAATTCGGCTAGTGTACTACATATATACATACATACATATGTACATATTGAGAACGCTATCATTAAAAATGTACTGCTAGTGTTCCTATATAAAATAAAATAAAATAAAGCACTGAGTGTGTGTGTGTTTATTAAATGCGTAAAATTTGGCAGTGAGAAGGTTGATGATCAACGTCCAAAGCCTATTAATGCTTCAAATAATACGCTTACGGCAAATATTTACAATAATCACGATGAAAACACGATTTTCGTAACGAGACTTCGAAGTTTGTTTTTATAATAATCGTTGATGACTTTTCTTACCTCTAGATATATGTACCTACACACTTTTTGAAAGCGCCGACTGCGAGCGTTTTCGTAAAATAATAAAATAGGAAAGAAAAAAAAGCAAAAAAACACACCGTATTTACCGAGTCGTTAATGAACGAGTTTACCATCGACTCGCTACTCGAGTCGACTTTGCCGGGCACGCGACCGGCCTGTGTATTTTGCCTATTAGCGAAGTTAAAATTGAACTCGTGGCGAATTCGGGAGAGAGTTTATGCTTATTTAAGGTAGGGATAAAGTACCGTAGGCACGCGAAAACATACGAAAGAAAACTCGGTGAGATATTACCGAGATGTGACGAGGCGGTGGGTGGGGTCGGTCTTTGCTACGGAATATACTCTCGTATTCATGCTCCGGGACATCTCCATTTCTATCCCGTTTCAGTCGTGCGTTCTGGCGATTAATCAAAAAGTTTTGGCCACGAGACGGACGGACAGACACTCGGTCGTCGCAAATGTGTGCGGAATGTTTTCGTTTAATACGGGCACGAAAAAAATGTATTCAGCGAGCTGCGGATGCACGAATGGACACTTAAATGTATGTACATACATACATATATGTATGTACAAGGGCGAGTTGATAGTACTCAATTATTCGCATAGTTGTTCTAGTTTCTGATTTTTAAGTCAGTTGAGGTTTGAACTAACGTTGTCTTTTGGACGCAATTTATTTATTTATTTACAAAACATTACCAGAGTAACTTTACAGTTTCCAAAATCCTTACTGTGGCCAAGCAAGTACATCATAAAAAACACAAATTTAGAACAAAACATAAATAATACACTATAATATTATATTTAAAAACACCTCAACTAACATTTAATAAGTCAATGTATGTATATGGCAGCCTGGTTGAGTAATTTAATGGCTCTTACATCGGGATGGATAAAAAATTATGTTCTCCGAGGAATCTAAACTGACTTGGTATGTCAAAACCCAATTCATCAAGAATTTGCGGATTATGCACCAGGCCAATCAATAAAATTTGTGAAAGTGTTTTCCCAGATAAAGCTGTCGACGTGACTCCAGGGAATTAAACCCTAACGCCCCTAGCAAAAATGCACTAGGGTAGAGCCACGGATATCGGCAGTAAAGCAGAGATGAGTTTTTTTTTATTATAAATATAGAATAATTGATAGGAGATGCCAATCTTGGGTGGAACTATCTCACGACTAACGGATTATTACAAAAAAACTTGCTTTACAAAACGGAGCGGATTATTATTATTCGCGAGCGGATAAATACGCTCGGTGGTATGTGGTGGGGGTTGAAACTCAATTGAAACACAATCTCCATCACAACCACCGAGCGTATTTATCCGCTCGCGAATAATAATCCGCTCCGGTTTGTGAGGCCTTCAGTTAGATAAATCGCCAAATTGTAACAGGAGACGGCTGATCTGGATTTAGTAATGCCTACATCTTGCCAATGACGATAATAATTAAGGTCGAAACAATCATTCGACATGCGGGGATCGAATCCTTTCGCTCAAGAGACCTCGCTCTAACCACGCTCTAACCACTGAGCTATCGCCTAGTTCGTATCGTATGATTGAAAATTTTCAGAACATCTCCAAGTATATATTTGTCTTTTTTACAATGATGTGTTTAAAATTTGATATGCAAGTAATCTATGAGCTGTGGTCGCGAAAGTTTCAACGTCGCTAGATGACTAACAACTGACTATTGAACAAATCAATAGTCAGATGACAAAGTACATATATTGAAAAGTTCAAAAAAGGTCACACATGTGCATACGATCAATATTCATATTGATATTCAATCAATATTCAATTTTTTTATGCAGTTATCAATATTTCAAAAAAATTATTAACTAGTAACATTGACGAAAAAAAAATCTGAATTGAATTGAAAAGTGAAGGTACCAAGTTGAATATGACTCAATTATTTCGAGAGTGATATGTTATTCAACACGTAAGATATGCAGCAGCACCAAAGTGAAATTACACAAGGATCGAAACCAGCGCAAATTTCATACTCGTGTGTCAATTTCAATTCGGATACGTCGCACACTAATTGGACGTCACTCAAACGAGTCGGACCAAAATAATAAAATCGAATCATACATACAGAGAGAGTGGGCCAAAAACGAAGATCCTTTCCGAAATTGAAGCTTGCTACAAATGTACCAAAAGCTGGCGAGATTATATCATCAGTCATGTGTCGATCGGGTCACCAGCTAGTCGACTCCCACACATCAATCACGACTAACGACCATCGGTTTTAATTTCAACCAATTCGCACATCGACAACTACCGATCGGGTGTTCGCATCCTAGTCTTTAATTACTCGAGAAAAAATATATCATACTGTATATGATTTTATGTATGTTTACGAGCTTTCCTGCACTGTCGTAACGTGTCGAGTTTAACATGCGCCACTTTAATAAATAATTAACCGACAACAAACGCGCAAGACGTAAATTTAAACACTTCGATGCATTTTCGATGCAAGTGTCGCATTGCAAAACAATATTAGCTTTCAAGCGCGCCAAACTGGTTATTTTGGAATTTATTTATTTTAAAAATTTAATCTCAAGATCTCAGTGTATGTACATATGTACATATACATAATATAATACACGTACGATGATCGTTTCCGGCAAGTCACCGATGCGGTTGTTTATCACAATTTGTCTCGGTAAAAATTGGTAACCGATGGTCATATGGTACGATTTAATTGCATCAAAATCCGATTCCACATTTCATCGCAATTCAATTAACATCGGCAAGATAGCTATACTGAAACGATGATGCTGATTCGGAAACCGGGTTAATTACAAATGCTCACTATTGTCAGTAGCCTAGTCGAATTCCACCTACGTCACGTGATTAAATTCTTCCTTAGATTTATGCTGCAAATAACGACCCAACTATAATGTAGTTCGTACGTTTCCCATATATTATAACATAAACAATGACTCCTTCAGTCGATATTTTTCTGTGTCTCGTGACTAAGTATTGACTCTGTCTTCTCAAATGTCTAATATGGTCGAGAATGTCCCTCTCTATACATCGTCGTCGAACTTCGAGTGTATTTAACATAGTTTCGAGTGTCTCGTACCGAGCATAGAAACGCTATTACCGGTATTAAGTACTCAGTGCCGATAGAGGTTGATGTTATAAACACCGCATTATAATCGCTAGTTGATATTTTGTGGCTAGAAACGCATAAAATATGATGCAAATTTTCATAAAACCCACTATGTATGTACATTGTGGTTCGTAAATAATATATTTTAAAATCGTTTGACCATTTGCTCCGATTGAAAAGTTGACAGATTATTATATGAAATGTTTCGATTTTGCGGTTTTCGTAGGTATTGCCAAATCAACGATTGAAAATGTATAAAAATTATATAATAAATTGTTCACGAATTTATGTATGCAGTTGTATGGCTATTGATAAATAATCTAGTTGGAAAATTCAAAGAAAACTCGACAATTTTCCGCGTTTTTCATGTATTCTTTTATGAAGCTTTGAATAAACAATTAGTATTGTTATTTTTTACAATGATTCATTCTTTTTATGGTAAAATCAGTTGATTCTACATTTAAAATTTATTCAAGTCATATTTTAAATTTTTATTTCAACAAAAAAATGGCAATAGATACGATGTTATGAATTGAGTTATTTGAATGCGATCTTTCAGTGTGTGACCGTAGTTTCAACATAGCAAACTGTCATACATGACAAATGGCAAATATATTCATAACACGCGATAGAAGTTTTTAAAAACTTTACTTGTGTTTAAAAATATGTACAGTAATAAGAAATGAGCAAATTGAATATAAGCTTGTGCGTAAGCGTGGTTGAAAACTTTGCCTTCATTATGATAATAAAATGGCTGCAGGAAACACCTCCACCATCCATCAAGTTCGGTTGCCAAACTGTCTTCAACAGCCAAATTAAATTAAGTATAGCTCCAATGGACCAAAAGAACCGAACTACGATCGAATTTTTCTTCAATATCGCACACACGTTTACGCACGCACACATTGACCTCAGGGATAAATAAGTAAGTAAATAAATAAATAGGCGCGATACGTTACGTCAAAACATGGCGGAAGCTCAGAATGAGAACATATATCAAGAAGCTTTTATAGGAAATGGCCGGTGCTTCATGTTTGCGCGAACATACGCACATACGAGTGCGTCCGATATCTCAATCGGCCATAAATCGCACGTTTTTGGGAAGTTGCCGTTTTCGCGCGAACCGGACCAACATCTTGAAAAGCGCTGTTCGATCTCGGCGTATCAGAAGTGAAGCCTCCATATAAGAAGCTCGCCTCGAAAGGTTAAGGATGATGGACCGCGTTTATAGGTAGTTCCAATCGACATTGCGTAGCTTCGAATGTTTGTCTGTTAAATTTGTCAAAAATCGACGTCCGGCTTTGATATTTTTATTACGAGCTTTTTACAGCGCGTTCGAGTGCTTTCCCACGTTCTTATGAAGCTTTCGAGATATTCGAGTTGCGGTCCGATCGAGAAAAAAACTCGAACGTTCCCACAACAGCGGAGCGAAGCGCGCTAAGAGTCAAGTCAAATATTTGAATGTCGCAGACAGAAGCCATCAGTGACCATTTTTGTTTGGCCTTTTCTATTGTAGGACAAAAAGCACATACCTACACACACTAAAAGAACTTGCCGAGCGCATTAAAAACTAATTATGTATTTTGAATTGTCTGTTTTCCTTTTCATTTCTTTCCGTGTTTGAACACAAGGCGAACGATTCACAAAAGTTCAATGCACTTGTTCAAGTTCTTCAAGAAAAGGCTTCAAATTGACTCTTTATCTATTGACCATAGTATGCACGTATTGACCGACTCATACCTATTATATTGTACAATAGATATGTGACCGAAATATGTACATACATAGGAAACGATTCAGCCGCTTCAAAGCGTCACCATTAGCATGTCGCCTGACGAGCTTTATATTTATTATAAGCTTCCACAATACATCGCTTTATTCAAATGCGGATATGCGGCTTTTGCGCAAACGTATCTATTATATATGTATTACACGTATAGGTACTTCGGGTACGCAATATCGATAGCGTCAGCGGAAAGCGGCGAGCATTTCTATCTGATCAATTGTAATTTATTGCGGTTCTCCGGTGTGTTAGATCACGCGAATTATCTTGGCAAATCACCATATAGCGGCAGATAGCGCCACCACAGAGTGTTTAAAAAATAAAACAAAAACAGAAACGAAACGCGCTCGAAGGCTGCACGCAATGCAGTTACGTCGCTCGCGCATCGGTCAGGGGTAATCAAACTGGGGGTTGCGAGCTGTGAAATTGTTTGTTGTTGCACACACACAATGTACGTATGCAAAATCGTTTGTAATTAGAGTGAATTTTAGTGTATGTAACGCGTTTATTAGTCGCGACACGCAACCGAAGCCATGTAACGCGTGGCGATTCGTGCGCAATTTAAAATCAATTGTAATGTGAAAATTACGCTGGATTCGTTACATTTGACATTATAAAAGTGTGTACAATTGAATACGTAAATAAATTAAATAAAATGTGTGGCGAAATTGGAATCAATAGACCACCCCCCGCAATATCAAGCTATTTATAAATGTAGTGTTATTTCGAGTAAGGTTATACATATTGATATTATGAGCCTTAAACTTAGAATGAATCACAAATTAACAATGTTGATTTTGGTATCAGAGAAAAAATGTCACAAGTTCAAAGAAGGACTTTAATGAGATCATCAGAATCACCTCGTACATCTTCTTTTGAATGTGGCGTACTTGAATATCAGGCCTCATCACTATGTAACAAACATTTTACTATCTGTCATAGTGAAGTAACTAAGGAAAGATACTTTCCAGTGGTTTCCTATTGCCTTCTGGAGGGGAGGAAGGGAAAGAAGGAACGGGCAATGATTTGTTAGGTAGTGAGGAATTGTTTCAGTGGTGCCAATTTTATGGAACCGTCTCACAATTAAGTTAGATAAATTGGCAATTTCTAACAGGAGATAACCGATCCGAATTTAGTAATACCGAGATCTTGCCAGTGATTATTTTTTTAAGGTCGAAAAACTCGACATGCTCAAGAGAACAACGCTTTAACCACTGAGTGCATATGTATACATACATATGTACATATATTGTAATCATCATTTATCATTTTCAGCCGTTCTCCATCCACTGCTGGATGAAGGCCTATCCAATTCTGTCTCTCTTGAGAAATCTGCATCCATTTGACTTCACACATTCTTCATAATTCGTTAACCCATCATCCGTTTGGTCCTACTTGCTTTCTTCCGCATACTTTCAGGTACCATTCAAGTACTTCTCACTTAAATCCATCCATTCTTTGCGCAATATATCACGCCTAACTTTTTTACACGCTCCGCTATATTCACCACTTTTATCGTGCTTCCCACTCATGTATTCCTCTTTCGATATATTTTTGTTATTCCGAACGTACATCTTTCCGTTCTTGAGTTCAGCATCCACGTTTCATATCCGAATGTCATAAACGGCAATACGCAACGGTCTTTAGGCATAACGGGATGTTGGATTTAAAAACAATGTTCATTCGTTCGAAAGCACTCTATCCTAGTTTCGTTCTTCGTCTTGTTTCTTCTTCTTTACATCCAGTCATGTTCACCAATTGTCCTTGTAATAAATAATTATCTACTTATACTATCTCTACAATGTGATTATTTACAGTGACAATTCAAAAAATACTGATCTTACAATATAATAAACGATGTGAGCTATACACATTAGATTTATCGGATAAACAATAGGAACGAAACCGGCACACACTCGTACATTCCTAAACTGTCTGAATAGAATACAAGCTCAACGAATGCGACATTCGAGTGAAACATCGCATTCCAGAAAATCATCAAAGGTGCGATTGAACATATCTGTGAACGGGATGGGATAGTCGTTGTCTTCGTGTGCAACAAGCTGTGGTAATCCTTGTTTACATCATGCTGCGTGAAATTGTTCCAGGTAATGCAGACGAAGGTAATCACCTGGTAAACTGCTCCGACACGGATTACCACCACCATACGGCGCAAAGTGGACGAGGCGGGGTCAAAACGACCCAAGTTTGGAACACTGGCTGTCTGTCGAGATGAGTGTTCGTCCTTTTCCTCGTCTTCCGTGAGAGGTTCATTCGATGAGGCTGGGTCGATGTGGGTGGTACAATTTACCCGGCGATTAATCACCCACAATTACCTCCCAGGTCATTTATATTTAAATCGAAGTACCCTATAGTCTTCAATTTGTCTTTTATTAAACGCGACCGACATTGCCGACGTGTATGCCACTAGTGATTCAACTATCGAGGAGTTAATGCTCGTTTTCTATCTACATATTTATACGTAGTATGGGTACGAAGGTATCACTGTAATCATCGTATAAAATAACCCTAAATACTCAACGTCAAATAAAAGTTTATCTTGCAAGTAGCCTCTATGTACCTATATGTACATATATGTATATCCTGAGAAAGTAGCGTACAGTTTAGAATCGTTGTTACTTTAACGACTGCCTGCTTGGGTCGTTGGGTCACGCTCGCATTGGCAATATAACAAACAAAAAAAAAAAAAAATTTGCAGTGCAACAAGCCACTATCTGCTGGCTCAAGTCGACAGCGCAATTTTATAGCCATACACTCATTCAAGCAACAGTGCACATACAGTCAAACGGGCTATGGGCTGTACTGTTATTGTACAAATCAACGCGCACGGGTGGGACTAGAATCCATCGTCATATGACGGGTAAACCGGCTAATATACAAGCTATTGAATAACCACAATGTTCAAGTTAACGTTGACTATGTATGTACATATGTACATATGTACACAATTAATTGAAGTTCAAATATGCGGAATAATCATTTTTTGGTAGCCTGCCTGGGTCGTTGTGGTCACGCTAGTATTGCCAACATAACGAACAAAAAACTTTTAGCGGTGTTTTGGCAACAATCCGCTATCTTTCAAAGCTGATTCGAGTCGGCATTGCGATTTTATGTCCATATTCGATCAACTGTCAAACGGACTATGGACTGTACTGTTATTGTAAAAATTAGCGCACGCAGGCGGGGTTAGAATCCAGCGTAATATGACGGGTAATTCAGCAGTTTTTAATGGTGATTACTGGTTAGTGTATTTTGTTATGAAAGTCAACTTTCAAATAATCATATAGTCATTTCCGGGAAAATTTCTAATTAAATGATACATCCTTTATCTCGTGACAATCAGTAGTAGTGAAAATTTCGAACAGAATACAAGCATTTATTTTTCCACATAATAATATAATATTTTAATTGAGAAATAAAATACAATGAATGATGCAAATTTCACTTAGTGATAATAATCATATGTAAGTTTTATATTGTAATAAATTTTTCAGTATACGAAAACAAGCAACCGATAATATCAGAGAGAAATATCACTAAACACATCGTATCAGGTTTAACAGGTAAAATTTGTACATATTTAATTAATCGGCGCCGATTAAACACTCGGCTTTTATCTCGCATAGAAGATTATATATTAAACTCGAGCAACTTCGACGCGTTTTGATTTTTATCATCTGTTCGACATCGATCTACCTTACAGACATATATACATACAACCGCGAACGATAATTGTCGTCGACTTACCTGAGACGGTTTATTAATTATGCTCAATTAGGCTTTTCTTCCTGCATCAGAAGGTTTCGCCACACGATACGTTATTAATACGGGTTAAACCTAAGCATTGAGAATATGTGTAGCAGATGGTTTTGTCGGTAATCCGCGTGGGCTTATAATCATAATACACCGTCGATCATTATATGATTAATGTCTTAATAAATAAATACCTCTTAACATAAAATGCTGGTAGCAATTAAGCTTCTTTGACAATATCGCTCGAGCGATCGTATATTATTATTATATATGGGTTATGTCATAAACGCTTCTTCTTCGTTTCTGCTCGTGCGCCTTTCTATTCAACTACATACATATGTATTCTGATTATACCTATAGAGTATACATATGTATATTTATGAGGAATTTGTTGGTTGTGTCAATTTTCGGAAGTATGCACGTTGAAATTGGATCGAAAAATTCCCGCGAAGATTGTTGACGTTTAAGTGGTGCTAAAACAACGTACGCGATGCAATCATGACGTGCAATTTACATAAATTGCATTTTGCGGGTCATCCCCTTCGAAGGTGTTGGATGCAGCGCAGATCATCATCGTCGTAGTATTCCTTTTTTATTTCACTTCGGCTTTTTTTTAGCTTCCGTGATTAAAGACGACCGATGAAGCGAGTTGAGTACGAAGGTGTAAACACGAGGTGCACTCTAATTGGCCTCTACTGCCTCCGGATGCCGCAAATCGTTTTACAGCGCTTCTCAAACTGTTCCAGGGGATCGTAAGGACCCCTATAATAGTCCCAGAATTGAGATCAGACGAGAAACTATTGTGCGATCCATCAACGCGCGGTTAGTCCTAGAAAGACATTGCTTTATTGCCTTATAGTCATAGTCTGAATATATTCTTATAAACAACTTCGAATGGATTTATTGCCATCAAAGTTGTATTTACGATGTGCAGTAAATAACTTAGATCAATGGTCAAACATTTTAAATCAAAAGTGTACGAAATACGACCGAGTAAAATGTTTGGGAATTTGTTTTCTTCGCGCATTAGTGCGTTAGAAGTACGCACAGTGAGGAAGTTGCATTGCTATGTGTAATTTGTGAATCGAAACGGGAATGTGTCGATTACCGTTGTGTTTTGCATGCCTTTTTGTACAATAAAGTGCACATTCGATTGTTGAACATCTCGTCTTGAACGACCTTTTCAATTCAGACGATGCGTATGAAGCCTGTTTTGTAATGAGAAATTAATTTGGCGGACTTAAACGGATTTAGGCATTGAAGTGCTTCGATTTTTTGTATGAAGTAAGAGTTACGTCACGTTACAGTTATTATTCACAATACTAATTGTATAATTCAATTAAAAGTTAATTTTATATATCTGAAATAAAACAGCAATTGATGCATACAAGTCCATACAAATTGATGTCCGTCGTTTATTAATTCAGTTAGGGCGATTTCTCTCTTAATCTTAACTCTTCTAATGAGTGAAAGTATACATTCAACGATCGTTTCACAGATTTGACTCTATGTATGAATGTAGTTTAAATTTTGTTTATGAAAGTGTACACAGAAGTTAAATTGAATTCAAGCACGTAAAAATTCGTATCGGTATTCAAATTCGCAATTAATACAAAATTATTACACTGAATATGCATTTTTGTAAAACAAGTTCCGCACTGGACTTGGTCCACTTTTACGTGCGATAGGTCGACCCCAAGCGCATACATAGTTCGCATACTAACCCATACATTAACTGAATAATATATCGATAATTAGACACCGATGGCACACCTCGAGAGTTCACGAGTTCATTTAATTTATTAAGATTTTTTTCGACAGACATAAATTTCGATAGCGCTGCATTAAGTAATGGAGTATACACAGTTGACGTTGACACTCGTAACCGAACTATGAGCGATCGTCAAGTTAGCGGTTTAGACATCGTCGCGGTTTAAATTTAACCGCGAGCGCGTGTGCAACCTCTACATCACATCAACGAAATTTATTGTCCTACGAGAATAGGATCAAAAAGGCCGTTGGAATCCCGAATGGTCCGCGGCAACGACATCTCGTTATTTTACATCCAGAATCTCATTACCGTCGACCGAGACGATGGAATCGTCGGACAGGGCAGCTCAAGATCAAGTCCTTAAATATGCACTAGATCAGAGTCTTCATACAAACAATCCAGTTGAATTTATCCACCTGTATATACTGAGGAATTATTAATATTTGTTAGTGAAGTGTATGTAATTTGATATTGAACGATCGGGCTTCACTCGTAATCCGCAGTCTGTCGTAAAGTTCAATATTTATCAATACTCGTTAAGTTGGAACGTTGAAGAAATTATCACTTGAATTTCACTGGATTCATTAGTTGTTTTGAAATCGATAGTCGTGTAATGCGAATAGTCAGATGGGTGAAGATTAGCGCCAACTTGTCGAATTTGACAAATCGTTCAAAGTGTGCTAAATACCCTAGCAGCCCATTAGCGGTCGTTTACCGTTGGTTGTCGAATCCCTCAAATCCTCTTCAAAGATTTCGACGGACTTTCACTTCTTCTGGAGTGTGTTAAATAAAGCCTTCGTTGAACTTCTAAAGCCGTTGAACTTCGATTGGGTACTTACTATTTAGTGGGCGATTCGTTTGATCGGTCGAACACATAGGGGAATATCCTTGAGCTGTTTTATTTAGATCGAGTCAATTATTAAGACATTAAGGTAGTCTATGTAAGTAAAAAAAAAAAAAGCAAGGATTTCGGTTCTTAATTATAATCGAAAGAATCGTTCCGTGACTGTCGTTAACTATAATATCCATCTCGGACTACATACACGTACTTCTATCTATGAAATAAAACAATTTTGTTTATTCTTTTTTAAACGTTTATGTAAATGTTCGAGTGTGATTGGCCTCTAGCGGTAGTTCTACGCCCACGCCATATTTACATGGACAAGACTTTTCGATCGTTTTGAACCTTTCAAATGTCCTTCTTCCAAGATAAACTTTTTTGGTTTTATTTTTGTTATCTCTCGAAAATCCATTGTTGGAACGTTGTACATTAGGACTCCGTCGACGTAAAATGTTCATATGTAGAATAAAAATAGTATAATAAAAATGTTCATAGGTACTTTATGGACGCACGAACATATACACATACATACATATGTATGTATGAACATACATTGCACATACATACATAGGCATACCATATGTTTCGATACTGCCTTAGAACAATCTCGATATTGATTTGACGTTTCGTTTCATTACTATGCATATGATATCATTGGCAGATTTAGCAGAAATCAGAATTGAAAGCTTTTTAGTTTTAAGATCACTTTACTGCTGTACAGTATACAGAAAATTTTGTAAAAAGGTAAATAATCGGTTTGGATAAGTGAAAATATGATAAGACTATATTACGTGCAAACGATCGTTGTTTCGAAATTTACCCTAAGTTTTGGACTTTTAGCCGTGCTTTTTTTTTTTTAAAATTACCTGGAAGGTGTGTACCTTTTCTTTACTTTAATAGCCGATCGTTAAGGTACTTCAAGGTAGGTGTTAATAAACTTTCTATGGGACCCTTCTGAGAACACTTAATACCGTTTAGAAGTTGTTGAACAATCTTTTAGAAATTTTGAAAAAGACTTTTGTAATACATTAAAAATAATCATCTACGACTTTTTACAGTGAAAAGTATCACTGTGTATAAGAAATACACCTGAAAAGTATCACTCGATCGCGGCTCGATTTGTATACAAGTACGATCTCTAAACACTCACCTTCCTTGTTGTGTTTATGTCTGGTTGAACCCCTCGCTTCGACGCAGCCTCCGGATAAAATCCAAAATGCGAAAATCCACAAAAACACACACAGTCTAATATTAGCCATTTTTCAGCCGTATTCACTTCACCATCAAATTGTTATCTCATTCCGTTCGAAAGTTTAGAGGGAGGGGTGACGAAAGTCGCGTAAGCACGTATAAATACACCCGACTGCATTAACCCATGCCTAAAACCCATTCGCAAATCCTCGAGATGGTTTGAATGTCTTCCGAGAACGGGATCGTCGAAGTGGGGTGTGCTTTTCTTGAGAAAAACGCTAATAAGCTTTAGCGGCTTCCGAGAAAATCCTCAGTGGAATACATATTCAATACACACCAATCACACACTAAACTTATGAATAAATTTTTTCGTTTTAATTTTTCGTTCGCGTTTAATCGTTATATTATTCGTTAATTTTCAACTGAAACATGGAATTGACGTAATAATTATTATAATGAGGCGAGCAAGTACGAGAAAGAGCGTGAGAAAACTTTCGTAAGCTATGTATGTAGGTACATATCTTATAATATTACACTACAGAGTAGTGTTGATGATTCGATTACATTTTACAGTTAATATTACAGAAAACATATTTTGAAATCATGTCGTGATATACAGATATTTTTGAACCGAGAAAAATGTTTGATTTAATATAGACGAGACGTTAAAATTTTCATGTAAAACGGTTAAAATGTAAAAACTTCAACCCGATATTATTCCATAACCAATTAATAGGTTTTGTAGCAACTGTTTTGATTTTAAAGAATCGTTTATTATGTGCGAGTTGATAATTTAACGAAAGGATAGGCTCAACCTATTGATTTTCAAATCTAAAAATTGACATTTGACATATGTGGGATTGAATTTTGACACTCTTTCTGACACGTGCTCGTGCGGTTTGTTTTGACGCGTGCGCGCGCGATTTGTAAACATTGTTTCATAACGCCAAAGCCACGGCGCTTTTGCCAAAAATTTTCAGACATTCGAATGGAGGAGCTTTTTTTTAATTTTTCGAGACTATAACGCGCAAGTTTGCGGTAAAGCTCTTCTCGTTACCGTGCCGGAAAGCGCGTGGTATAAGTTTAAAGAGCGCGCGCCGCGGCACACGCATGCGCGTCGCGCGCCGGACAGACACTGGCTTAGCACGACAGCTTCCTGCGTCCTGTCCATACGCGTCAGGGGTACAAAACCTTTTTTAAAAGACCAAGAAATGATCGTAGAATAAACACGTGTATCCAATTGCTAGAGCGCCATAGTAAAAAATTTAAATTTTCCGAAATTTCTCAGATCAATCGGTCGAAATCGGAACAGTTACTAACAAAAGGTGAAAAACTTTCAATCGCAACCGTGTATGGTATGAATTTTCATCGGTATTTTTAAGTAGTGATGTGTTTTTAAATGAGTGTGGAATTTGGCTTATTCGTATGTCGATGGTTGTCGATCGACTTACGCACCCTTTTAAGTGCCGTGTTTATTAGGTGGGCATTGGAATTTTTGCGCATATTTTAAATGTCAGCTATGTAATATGTATTCTAAATTGCATTTTTGCCGAAAGTGTGGTAACGTGATATTTGGAGTATTTTCATAAGGTTATTGTAGTATAATGTATGAATTAATTATATTACCTGGAAGTTTACGTAGATGATTTGTTATTGTGGTCGTTGAACCTTTTCTGGTGGAATTCTTAATATTAAAATGTGTAAATACCTAATAATTTTAGCATACTATGTACATATGTATAATATCTGAAATAGACAGGTTTATTTTAGATTTAGTCATCGTTAGCAGTATATACAATGTATCAAACATTGAAATGCTTTGTTTAATTATTTTTAAAGTAGTGTGAGTTTTTTTAGCTTCTTTTTATGTATGCACAAAATTGTATTCTTTGATGAATTATATAAGATTTTTTTATTTCGATTTATTTTCAGTGTTGTTGTTAACTATTTTTGATTGTTTTTGTTAAATTAAAATGACTTTAAATACATTGTTTCTTAAAATAAAAGCTAATCCTGTTCGGAAGTGTAATTTTTTTTTTTTTTCTTTGTTGCCATCTGTGGAAGAACAGAAAAAGTTTTCTAATTGAAGTGAGTAGTTCTATCGATTATAACTACATATGTATGTATGTATTACTGAAAACAAATTGAAATTAATCAAAATATACTTGGTGTATAAAAGCATGGTTAAAAATATTTGACTTTTGATCGTATTCCAAAATTGTATATGTACATACATATGTCTATTGATTCATTGTTGAGAAAGGATTGAATTTGTAAAGGATTTGATGAAATAAATTAATGCGAAAGTTGAAAGCGGCGTATTAAAACCGCCAATAAACTTTTATTCATAATCATTAATTTTGCATTTTTCATATAACATCAAAAACCATTCATCACAATATATTGTTAAAGCGACACACACATGATGGGATTAGAAGAAGTTTGAATCGTAAGGATCATCGTGGAAATCATTCTTTTAAAATATTTTATTTCTCTAAACAAGTAAAAATTTTTACTAACACCTCTGTCCACTAATGTTTCCGTTAATATCCCCTAAATAATTAATTAATATTATAATTTAATAATAATGTATAATTATTTAATTGCATTTCTTTAAAAACTAACTTTTTTTTTCTCTCTAATTGAAAACCTAAATTCATTATTACAATGCATGAATTTTTATTACACATTCTCATTTTACTTGTTTTTTTTTTATTAAAAAAAATGCCTATATAATGTCTATACATGGTTCTGTACAGAACCGCTCGTTTCACTCTCATCCATTGCTTGAATTTTGCATGTACACACATTCTCGATATAATCAGTTTAACCAGCGTATAGTATTTTGATCGGGAGATGAACACAATCGCATTATGAGAACACATTACGTGGTTAAATCCGATATATACGCAATAAAGTATTGGGGACAGTTAGTTTGTGTTGCGATCATTTTCTCCGATTAATTTATTATTATTTGCAATTCAGAAAGAAAAACTGCCCAATTTATCAACCTTCAGATCGTGTATATATGTATATTATATATAAATATTTATAATATTCATTACAATAGATCTAATAATACAGTTATAGCGAAATATACAAATGGTTCAGTGATATTTTCAAAACTTACCGTATTCATTTCAATTGTACTTTGGATGTGTTTTATACAATTCAACGAATGCCATTCGATATAAATACACCTGAAATGAGGCTATGAAAATTACACATCAATTTAATAATGAAAAATATACGTATTTAAAATTTTTCTAACAAACGAAGCCCAAAAAGTGACACATTAAAACTTTACAGACATCCATTTTTTTTTTGTAAAGAAAAGTTTGTCCTAATCTTACCAAAAAATTATGTATTACATTTATTTATAATCTGCACGAACTTAAAATCCTCCAATGATCTTTTGATACGCAATGAACACTTCATAGGTTTATTTAATTCAATAGGAAAAGTAGGAAAATTCACAATACACACACACACGCGCTTTTATGTAAGCGAGTGTATGGTTTTTTTTTTATATATTTTGAAAGTTGGAAGAAGCCGGTCTATAGAGATTTAACGTATTGTAATTTATATATGTATGTATATTAGATATCACTATATATTTAAATACATAATTTAAGAATAATCGTTACAGGTAAGGTAGGTGTAGTATTAAAAAGTACAATAATTATACATTAGACTCTAGAAAGGTATTGTCTCAGTATTTTTTTTTTGTTAATTTATTAAATATAATTTTATTATTATCGACACGAATATAGCTTAACATGTAAATGATCCATTGGCTTACTGAACGAAATTGTCGTGTCTGGCTATTTGTTTTTTTAGTATATCGTGATGCAGCGGTATAAACGAGTTGTGTCATTATGATGATGTCAATGTATTTATGTATATATTATATGATGGTAGAAAAAATGACTGCTATTCATTTTAATTAATTTTAAAGAAATATATAGTAGATGTACATATATATGTATTTGTAATAAATCGCCTATATACATACATACAAAAACCTATTCTGTACCGTAGTGGAGAAATTTCGGTCAATAATAATAACTAAGTAATTAAACACTATTATTTGTGTATTCGGTGTCTCCCCTGGACATTCGTTCACTACGGCTTTGTGTGTAAGTTTAAATCGGCAGTTATATAAATGATATGTAACCGTGAGAAATTTAATTGTATCCATCGGAAACAAATGTAATACTTTAGTCGATAGTGTAAAGACAGTCTTTTTGTTGTCTACGACTACTGTTTTATTCATTTATTTCGTTTTTTTTATTCATTCTCTCGTAACTTTCATTTAATATTTATTGAAAAAATGGTCCATTTCCTTATTTTCGAAATATTTCGACACGTGCGATTCAAAACCAAGATATGTTAGAAACCCAAAAAGAGAGTTTGCAATAGCTTTTTCAGATATTAAACTATCGTACATATATGTAAAAGCTTTCATCAATGTTGCAAAGTGAAACAGTTGGATAGTAAATTTTGGTACTATAAAAATTACGTACATGTTCAAAAAGATACAATTTTTGTATAGCGAGTAAATTACACCTTAAAAGTAAAAACAATATTCTTAATAAAAAAATGCAATATTATACGTATGCAAATATCAATTTATCACTTACAGAACTTACACATACAGATATTGTCAATTCTTATGATTCGTGAAATTAAACGATTCCAAAATGTTATTCATCAAATTTCTCTGTCATTATCAAATTGTGAAGTCAACTTTGATTTTTCTCCATTCCAAGGAAAAATAGTTGTAGTATTGTTAAAAAAATAAATAAATGCTAATGAAGTGAAACACGATGATATACAAATTACAATAAAGTACGATACAAAATCCTTATACAGATTTTCATTAATTCTTATGATTATCCCGTACAGCAACGCAATTATTTATCATTTTAATAAAAAGGTATCAAAGATTTTCAAAAGATAATTTAACTCATCTCACGCGTAGCATTAAATGCTCGATTTTATTCAACATTATTATTATTAATTATTACTCCTTTTTTTGACGGATACGTTGATTTGTACCGCGTGCCCTTTCACATGACAGATTCCCGCGTTTCGTTCGACATTTTGACGTATAGATTTAAAAAAAAAAAAAAATATAAATTATCATTAAAAAGTAAACTTAAAAAGTGTATATATTTTGATTATAAACGATTTGTTAATTTTAACCAGTCAAATCTGCAGCCTAAACTAACACATCTTATAAATTACACGGAAATACGTCAAATATGAATGTAGTCGTACAGTCGACATTTTTTTCCCTCCCACACACAAACAAATAATACATATGCAATAAAATATATCAATCTTAAACTTAAATCGGTAAATAATTGCTCTGTAGATATGCACAGTAGATATAAAATGTAACCGTTGTATATTATTGTGTACATAAGATATGTCGATTTTATTGTTTTGTTTTTTTTTATTTTTTTTTTATTTAAGATATGGTTCCGTGTATAAATCTACGACTTTTAAAATCAAAACAGATAACAGTAATAAGATGCATACAACTTTTATTATGCGAACGAAATTATTATTTCAACACAACAACATCGTTACGATCTTCTGAAGATGTTCCATCAGACGATGCAGTGCGTTTCGGTGTGTCGTGCACGTCGCCGATGCAGTGTGCGTTATCGACGATGATGGTGATGTTGATGATGATGATGATGATGATGATGGTGATGGTTGGTTGATGTACCGTCGTCGATGTGGAGACGGTTGATGTTTGATGTTGCTGGGGGCGGAGGGCGGGCGCTCACCCCTGTTAACTTCTGACTTCACCCTGCGAGGCCTGGCCGGGCCACCACTGTGGACAATACACATATCAAATTTGTACATTTGGTGTTTGGTTACATTCGCGAAAGTTCGTTTGTTGTGTGCGAATGAAGTTCTAGAATCGTGGTATTGTGTATTTGCATGGGAAAGTTAGTGCGGGGCACTTATGGCAAGTTATACAGTCTATTGTGATTCGTTGGTTTACTGCGCAGTACTTAATAAGAATGAACTTACTTTTCTTAACTTTACTTTTCAAGATTGACAACAAGCTTTTGAGAGCTTTTCTTATTAGACTATAATTTTCAATTTAATAGTAGTTGATGCGCGGTTGTTGGACGACCGTCTGTCTCCAACGGAAAGGTCAATAGACTACATATATTCGTTGGGGTTTTCAGACCTCAAGGTAGCATAAATTTTGATTTCATACTTTCAACGTATAGCGCCCTTTCATTTTCAGTTATGTTAAGTAAAGTAAAATGTAAAAAATTAACATACATACGTATGGGGGTTATCGTTAGTGTTCTCAACGAAACAAGAAGACAAATGACTGTCATTGGCCATTTACGAAAAGGCAATAGAGAAATTCGCAAAAAACCGCTTAGAAAATATTCCTTATACTCTCGGACAGTATGTTTCACTGTTCTTTCAATAGGTATGTTGACACTTGTTGCATTTGTGGATCGCACGATTGAACGTAGAGCTTTTTCGCGTTAGCTTGGCGATGTCTTATAAGTATTAAAGCTCGAAAATTGGTAGCACTATCCTCTGGACTAGTAGGAAATATTTTTCGCAATATTTAATAATTACTATTTAAATTGTAATGTTGTCGTTTGGAAAATTGAAACAAAATTTATACACGCAAAAAATTATTTTATTATTAATTGTTTTTAAGTCGTTGTTGGACGAAGTCACATAGGTCATAGGAGACCTAGTGATACAATAAAGAACAGTGCGAAACTGCCCAAGTATTCGTGGAAGAAAAAAATGAGGTGTCACTTTTTTAGATTTTATTATTAGTTGTGTTTGAGGCGTTGTTCGCGCGCCGAAATTCTACCTCCTGGATTATGAGCAAATTAATTTTGAATGATAGCACATATTTTATGTTATCCATATCGGATAAAGTTAAATATTACGAAAAATTTCACATGCGGCTCTGTAAGCTGGTTTCTCCCCACTCGGTCATATTATTTTCGGATTTTATTTCGGATCTACGTCACTTAAATATAATGCATGCAAGCTTGCAACGTAGCGCACGACCTAAAGGCCCTCACAAACCCGAGTAATTGTAATTATAACTCAAAAGTCCACCGGCGGAAAATCCTTCTTGGTGTAGACGCGTATTCAGTTATTCTATTCTCACGCGCATCTAACTTTATTTATTGCAAATTTGTCTCAATTCTATTAATAATCAATTGTTTTTGCACTAGTTTACGTAATATATCTATTATAACAGCTAACAAATATATAATGGACGTATGTATATAATCGCCCCCGCCACCCCCTACGCCCGTTTCAAGGCAAACTAAAGTTTTCACCACGTGGTTATGCCCGAATATTTAGCGTTTAAAGCCAACTTTGCTGTCGCGCGCTCTGTTTGGCTTATTAACTGAATAAATCACGGCTATGCGATACAACTCCCCACCATACCGCCCTTGAGATTTTCCTATCTATTTTTTCTACCTGTTCGCAGCGGCGTGCGGGAGCCTCAATTCGCATCGGTGCGAATCAATCACGATAGAGGACGTCACCTTGACGCAGCGATCCCGCTCTGGTTTGCGAGGGCATTAAAGCGCGCCCCACACTCAACGAACATATTATCCGTTCAAAGCGTCTGATTTGAACGATTTTTTTTTTGGTGTCTTCCCATTGGTAAGGGTAGTAATTGAGGATATTACCTGTCGCTAGACGAACCACTCGTCTTTGTGTGGCGCGGCCGGTGCGGCGGCGGGCCTCAGCGCGGCCGGGGGGCCTGCGGGGGGCGCGCCTGCCGCGCCCGCCCCCCCGCAGGGCGCCGCCAGTTTCCCGACAGCTCTGTCTGTTGTTGCGGCCCACCATGCTTTCCCGCAGAACCGTTTGACCCGTACATCTGCTGAACTGTTGAAAAAAAAAACAACATAAAATACGTCAATATATTAAAACAGTGGTGTCCATGGTGGACAGTCATCGTTAGCCTTAGCGTATTCAGAACTATTGACCAAATTGTTCAATAACAGTCGTGGTAAAGTGCATCGTCACAATACCGGGGAAATGCGTTAATAGTTATGAATTCAAAATCAGCGGTCGCCAACCTTTCGGACGTCACGGACCATTAAACTCAAAATTTCGAATCCCGCGGACCACTACCATGATTTTTTTCCATAAAATAACATTCTAAATATGACATAGTAATTACACTTGTATTTGCACTCCAAGTTCATTATTCATTGTGAAAACTGCCAGTCATGACGTATGGATGTGAAACTTGTATGCTAAATTCAAGAATGCTACGTAAGATCCAGTGCACATAGAGAAGTATGGAAAGATGTATGCTCGGTATAACAAGAGGAATACATGGGTAAGAAGTATGATCAAAGTGGCAGATATAGCAGAACGTGTGAAAAAGTTGAAGTGGCAATGGGCTGGACACAAGCGAGAAGAATGGATGGCAGATGGACGTGAGAAGTATAGGAATGGTATCCGAGAGGATGTGAAAGAAAGCAAGGTAAACCAAGTGGAAGATGGACTGATGACTTGAGAAGAACGGGTGGAGTCAAGTGGATGCAGATTGCTCAAGACGGGTAGGAATGGAAGAGGATTGCAGAGGTCTTTATCCAGCAGTGGATGGTGAATGGCTGAATACGATGATGATTATGAAAAATGCGGACTACCGGTTGGCGACCGCTGGTCTAGATTTATGGGTGCTCAACCGGTCGATCGCTAAGCAAAATTTAGTCGATCTCGAATACGAATTTTGAAAAGAATATTGCTTTGCGTTTTTTGAATTTTCTACAACGGTTCAATTTTATTTATTAAACCTTGTTCAATGACTAAACGGTAAATCACTAATAAGAACACGTGTTTTGGATTAGCAATTTTAAAGAAAGTGTGTAATTTCCATGTTAACCTGTTATTGGGTTTGAATCCTTGTGTTCTTAGATAAAGAAAACAAAAAAAAACATGTCCTCGGAAACGAGGACGTCTGGTAACCCTCCTCTAGGAGCAAACAATACTAAGGGGCTATCATCGATGGGCATTAAAGTAAACATTCATTAAGATTGTTGGTGTACTCACGCTGTAGCTGCGGGTTGTCCGCATGGTTTGGTCGCGTTCTTCGGCATAGGCATAGTGCGAGTGCCGCCACGCACGCACATACCACCAATAACGCACTCACACCTCCTACCACTAGCCATGGAAGCTCCAGACCCAAGATGCTGCCACTCTCTTGATCTAAACATTCAGTAGAATTAGACAAATCGAAAAAATTAAGGCATAATTGATCTTTTTCGATATATACGAAAGCAACATTCACTGACTGTATGTATTATATTTATGTACATAGATTCACTGTGGATGAATGTATTATATGTAGATTCACAAAATACAAGTATGACTGTATTTTTATGAAGCCAAAAAAAAAAATAGTGTCCCGTACTGTGTTTTTAAGTCCTATTTTAATTTCGCGTCGAGCGACTGCATAACACAGGTAAAATGGAATTTGTCCTGGCAAACTGCAGTAGGTACTAAATAGGAAAATCTTATTTCTCTCGAACCGTAGAAAACTTTTACGATTTCGTTTGTCGGAACTTTTGCACAGCGTGCTTTGTAATTTTACTTACCCACCCACCGTTTCCGACTTAATTTGTTTTTATTTCAAGAAAATTCACAAATACAATGCCGCCGTTAAATTAAACGCAAAACGGTCGCATAGTGTATGTATTGTAGTACATACATATGTATGTATGTAAGGTATATAAAAAAAAATGGTCTGCGCGTATAATTAACGCATCGTTCGCGAGCCTTTGTGAAACAATTCGCCCGAAGATGAAAATGAAATGACGATGACAAAATAAACCTCCTGTCACGAGAGTGTCAAAGACAAAGTTGTCAAAGAATAATTCTAGAGTTGGATGAGACCTTACTTTGTGATGAGGTGATACGTTTAATCTTTGTTTAAGCGTTTCGCCCCGCGCTGAGGCATTTAAAAGATAAACAACTTAGAGTTTTAAGGAAAATATAAAGGAGAGGTCGAAGGGGTAGGAGGAGGAAGAAGTACACGAGAAAGAATAAAGAATAGGGGTGACATGGGCAACAAGGGTAGACGGGGATGGTGGAACAGAAACCCGAACGACTAGAATCATCGGGATGGAAGACGGGCTCTGTTTGTTTTTTTATGTAATTCCGTAATGGTTTGTTTGCCTCGAGGCTTGCGAAAATTTTCCATTGAATGTTTTCATTAAACGGTGTTGAAATTTCACTGAAAGTTTTCTAAGCCTTCGCCAAGTATTCGCAATACCGTGATTCTACATTCAGCGCTTTCTAAAACGCTCCTTTGAAATTCAAACTTTACGCTACGTAAAAGTTCTCCTGTTTCTTGTACTACGTTCGTCGCGCGAGAGATATCTAATATCAAGCAAATATAATACTCGGACTATTTTCGACGAAATATTATAAATACACGAGTAAAAAATACCAAAACCAACATACTTTGACATAAAGTGCTGGAAGTTTCATCCGATCCATCCACGCAATGGTTAACACCATCGCAGATGAGATCAGCACTGATGCAGAACTCACGATGACTACACCTAAAGTCCTTGCATCCATGTTCTGCAATAAAATAATACATTTAATACAAACAAGAATTGAAATTTGTTCGTTTCGTCTTCAAGAAAACAATATTTGTATGCAAAATTCAAAAGTCAACGTTTGGGATTCACTTTGCGCTGTTCTGATTTTACGATTTTTTTTATACGGCCGAATTTAGTACCTAGTAAATTTTGTAATTTTGGACATTCAACAGTGGAAGTATGCAAATAAGTACCTTCGAGGGTATCCACTCTCGGCAATAAACCGAATATCAGTCGAGATTTTATGGTGTGACGTCGTTTCAGCACGCCCATTTTTATTTTCCATAGACACAAGACTCGCATATACTCAAATTTGATTTGCTGCATTTTTAGTACCGACGCACACTCTCTTTGGGTGCGATTTTGGCATCCAATTTGAAAATGTGTACACGATAAAAGTGGTACATGTTAAAGTCGGTATGCTTGGCTACGGTTCATTAACGTTGCGCGCTCGGTAAATACAATTTAAAGTTTTTTGATAAACGATGCATTTTACAATACAATTTCGCTGAGCTTTCACATTTCCTACGATTAACGTCACGCGATGCACTCTTTTACTTGCGGTAAAACCTGTAGTGGTATCTAGATATGAGAGCTTTTATTAAGCATTTAAAAGTTATCTCGCTATTGTTTTTGTATATGGTCGAAAATTGGGTATAAGAAGCAACTCAACTCTGTTGTGACAGTTGATTTCTCCTACCCCTTTCCATGTAACGATTAGCGACTAGGGGGGTGAAAGCGATTAACTATGAAAGTTGGCGCACGCTGTTGTGCATTTCGCTTATCATTTATCATCGCACCGTTGACAAAGCCCCATTCACCGGTTATATGCTCTATCGTGAGTAAATAGTGGATTGTAATACCTAAATTGCGATAGAGTTCAATGAAACCACGGTTAATGGCCTTCGGAAAGGCCAAAGGAAAATTAAAAATTTTCCCTGTCCGGTATTTACCAGTGACCGGTCGAGTTGTAAATCTTCAAGTCCAGCGTATTCTCGTTTCGATCCCTTACAAATTCATACGTGTACGAAAACAGCAACGATTGATCAGACCCAGGGGTCGCTCGTATCCGTACGATCGAGTCTAGGGGTTAATATTTTAACGCAAGTATAGACATAATCGATATATAGGTTACCGGTCGTGTCTAAAATAGGATCGGCGGCACAGTTTCACAGGCACAGAATAAGATACATCTGTAACGGGATATCAACTGAATAACGTACAATTCTAAATAAAGACGTGCGATTGACGTTGCTATTTTGAACGTGTGGTCATATTCAGCGTGAAACATATCAACAATAGAATTTCCGAATAGGAAAATTCGTTTGAAACTGTGAGTGGTGGAATAGCCCACAAAATTCATTACCGAGCTATTGAGTTTTAAATTGAAATTATTAAAAGGATGATTCAATACAGTAACAGTAATGTAATAAACAATCAGAAGTACAAAATAAAAATGATTGCATGTATAAGTCTTTAAAATTTGTTCATGTATTAAAATGTGTACTCATTTTAGTTTTGATTACTAGAAAACGCGTATGTGGCAAACGCATCTTAACACTTTAACGACGGAGATAAATATAAATACAAAAATAATGCAATACTTACTTGGGTCTTTAACGGCAGTGATGACCAATTTGAATCCATTGGATTCCGTACCCCAGTTGTCTGTAACATACTTCAACGTCACAAAGTTCGTCCTCGTGAATATTGCACCGACAGACTGCTTCGTATTACGACAAGACAAATCCGCCTTAAACGAAACAAAAATAACACAAAATCAAAACCAACAATCTAGTCAAATCACAAGAACCACAGTGCAAGTAGGTATGTACGTTGTACAATATAATTAGCGATCGCTCGGTAAATGCGCAACCACCGCCACTCGACTTTAATCTGTTTCGCATCTCAATAGCCCCATTATAATTAACTTTAAGTTTGCCGATCGTACGCTGGGATATTAATGGCCACGGTATGAATCGCGGCCACATTATAATAATGCATAATAATAATTTAATAACACCTGGAGCGACGTCTCATCACGGCGATACTAACACTTATAATAGACAAATGCCATCGCTACCGTTACCCAACCAACATCAGACTAGACGTCTCAATTAACACGTCGGATTTATCGGTACACGTCTCATTAGACCGTACATCTAGGAACATTCGACCGGACAGTTTGCTTAGCCTGTTTTTTCCCCCACTCTATCTATCTGTGAGACATGGAAAACTTTCGCTCCAAGTTTGAGCGTGGTTAATGAAGAAGTTTCAGCTGCTCTGCTGTTGGATGTATATATAGAGAGAGGGGGGTGGGAAACTCGCCCCAGGGCGGCCACCAGTGACAGCTCGTGAGTTATGGAGATGCGCAATTCGCCAGCGTTGATTTAGGCTTTGCTCGTATATCATTTACGCTAATCCACAGCAGACAGATAAAGGCCGATATCGATATGGTGACCGCTTAGCATGAATTAATATCAGTCGGTTGTTTGGAAGTTTTGTTGTGTGCACTTGTTACCTTATGTGTTCCAACGGCGTGCGCTCCATCGTATACTAGCAGATGGTCGTTGCAGTCTAGTTGCAGCATGTCAAAGCGCAGCATGAAGCGTTGCAAGATGGAATGTGTTTGGAAGGTGATGACGCAGTCGAGATTTCTCTCGTTCTGTGACCAAAGTACGGCGCCATCGATCTTGCGGTACAGCTGCTGCAAGAAATGATTCTTGCACAGCGACTGCATATAATCTGCAATGATAAAATATAATTGAAAAACTCATTCAAAGTAAATTTCATTAAATTAATAGAAAACTTTTGGATTTTATGTGAATACGTACTATATACTCTGTCAAAACTTGGCTATTTAATTAATTGACTGGCAAAGTTTTGATGTGCTACGTCTCGTGTGGTTAAAGTAAATAGTAAACACTACACACCAGTATTATACGTATTATTAAGAGAAAGTTATTAAATTATATCTATCTCCGTATAAGGAATATTACGGGACGTAAGTACGGTCAGATTTCTTGATACGATATATAAAATATAAGGGTTGCTATGACAGAGAATGCGGAAATAAAGAAAATAATAAATGTCGCTCCGCTCGCCCTTTTCTGACGTGAACGCTTTTCGATTAAGCGCGAGCTTTATCAGTAAACTTGCAAGTAAACGATAATTTGTCAGTGTCAAAATGTTTAAATTACTCCCCGCGCGTTCAAGGGCCAAGGTATAAAGAAAAACGAAGAAGAGAATAATAATATAACGGGAGAAAAATACGACGCTGTATTAGTAAATATATGTACCTAAATAGTAGTCATTGTTATAATTAATATTGCAACGTTATACGCGTACCTATGTACATACATATGTGTATACATAATATGAAATTTTCAGATTCGCACTAGGGTAATAGTCGATGAGAGGACGAGAAACTGATATTGTGCAAGTTGAGCCCAACTTATTGTGTACAATTCGAGGTTTTCATTTCATTTTCACGCTAGGTTTAGCCCCCTCATCTTTGAGATACATAAAAAGCACTCCGAAGCGTTCTTTGCTAGCTTTGCACAGAGAGGGAAGACGGAGGGGAGTTTGAAAGCTTCGCGATATGAATACAGCCATGCAAATGAAATCAAACATCTCGAACAATGAAACGCCGAATGCCCGGAAAAATCTCCGAGAAATCTATATCCGTCCGACCGAATTGAAAATATTGTCTACGGTGAAAATTTCACCAATTGTCCGATTTGATATTATATCGTTGAAATAACAAACAGAGTTTTCATATTAAAATAAAAAAAAAAAGTGTTTATACGGTAATCATTGAACTTGGTTCATTTCCATATGTTTATGTACGTACATATGTACATATAGTACATCATTCGAAATTGCGTAAAGGTGTAATCCGCTTTGGCAATGTCAAGAGGCTTCCACGCTTATTAAGAAACGCGCGCGCTCGCCCCTCTCCTAGGATTTTCCGGAAGATTTTCTCATAAGTGACGTGCCGTTTATTCACAACATTTCCCGCAATAAATGTATGTCAATATAAAACGGTAACTAAGCTCATATCAAAAGCGGGCCAAGGTTTTTCACTTGACTAAGTGATTTCTCATCTTTTTTTTTCCCCGTCTTCCCATTCGCTCGCTGTTCGATCGCGCCGTACTAGCACCAAACAGAATTCTATTCACATTGAAAATGCCAAAAGCCTCTTTCGCTATTAAAACGAAGATATTTTCTCGAAGAAGAACAGATTGAGAAATAATAAAAAAAAAACGAGATGAGAGAGGTGCGCGAGAGGCGATCGGTCGCTTTTGCTTACGTACGATTTTTACTTTATTTTTCTTTTGAAACTGTAAACGAGCGGAACAACCTTGTCGGAGAGAAATATTTGAAGCCATCGATACGTATGATTGATATTAAAACATGAAAAAAATCCAATCCAATGCCTGATTAAATGGAATACATTAACGTGAGTATTTTTTAAAGCTTTTCAATACCATTATGGAGGTAGATGACACAAAGAAGATTATTTTTGATTAATTTTAAAAATCATCCAAGATATCATGATAGTATGTACATACATATACATATATGTATACATAAGTAAAAACTCTGAACCTTAAGAGATTCACAAAACATTACTTGGGAACATTCATCTGCATACATAGAAATTACTACCGATATACATATGTACTTCTAACAGCAATAGTAGTAATACATAGTTGAGCTCACAGCACATATGTATGTATGTATGTACATACATATGAACCACACAAAGTATGATACAATTTCTACCCAGTCGGAAGCGTTGTTTATTGAGTTATGCGACGCGCGTGCGTTTATCGTCATTATTAATATTAATATTATTATTATTGTCAACCGTTTCGTTTGTGACACGAGCTATGGGGGGGGATGGGGTGGTAATATTGCAGCGAGAGAGCGTAATATCGCATGCTTATATTTATTATCGCGATACGTACTAACTCGACATATGTATTTATAGCGTGTACGCACATGTGCGTACTATTACGGCGCGTCGCTAGATTAAAAGGACACAACGACGCCATAAAAGCCCTCTATCAAGACGTCGCCCCAGGGCGCTACGCCGTAGAGCAGCGCTTCTCAAATTGAGGTCTGCAGCTCACTAATGAACCGAGAATTTTACTAGTTAATAAATCTTTTTAAACTTACAGTATTGGCACTAACTAGTACCATTCCTACATATTAATTCATCATTCCTACCTGTTAACCTACGGGTCTAAGAACACAAGAATTCAGACCCAATAACAGTTCAACATGGGAACAATGGATAGAGGTTGCTAATTTTTGGCGGAAACGTCTCACAACTCGGATAGATTGGCAAATTCTAACAGAAGACGTCAGATATTGATTTAGTAATGTCTAGATCTTGTCAATGGCGATAATTTGGGCTGGAAAAAAAGTCGAGAAAATCATTTCAACATACGCGGATCGAACCTCAGACCTTCGCTCAAAAGACTACCGCTCTAATGGGGGTATTATGTACACAGGGCTAGTTTACTCACTACGATCTAGCTGGTTTACTGACCCGCACATAGTGCTAGTAGCGAGTATCTAGTAAACCTATTACACGTGTCAAGTTTACTCGCTAAATGTTGCCACTCGCTGCCGCTAGAGGCACTGTCATCAGCTTGTGAGTTGTCAACGTGACAGCGCGCGCTTTGCGCCCACCGTCAAAATTAAGTGGAATTGTGAGCATATCGCCAAGTTCCCGACGATATACAGCGAAAATACAGAAAATAATACAAAATACCGAAAATACTAGTAACTGCTCATTGACAGTGTCATCGGGTGGTTATCGTTTATGTATTTACATATCAAAGCATGTACATACATACATATATGTATGTATGTATGTACATGTCCAGATAGGTAAAATATTCAATATAATTTAAGGTGTCAATTTTTGGTGGAACCGTCTCACAACCAAGTTAGGTTAACAAAATCTAGTAGGAGATGGCCGATCTGGATGTAGATTTAATGTCCAGATCTTGCGAATGACGAAAATTAAGGCTCACACACATGTGATGTGATTGCGTGACGTGACGCTGCAATGAATTGTGGCGTGGCGTGTGGTGTGTGAGAGCCCTTAAGATCGAAAAAAAATTTCGACATGCAGCGATCAATCCCCAGACCTACGCTTAAGAGACAAACTCACTCTAACCATTGAGCTAGCTCCAGAAGATGGCGGGAAGCTAATGGAGAGTATGTTATTTCAATTAGACAAACAAAATTTGGGTTTAACGTGAGATATAATAGTAGTTAGCTGTTGGGACTTAAAGCTATTCGTTTGGTGCAATTGTGAGAATGTTGAGAAGATCTGTCGTAGCTCTACGACGTAGCGAAGCAACAATAACGGGCATTTATTGTTTCGTAGGCCTTCTGTCAGCCGTACGTCCTTATACGGCCATTTGTTTGATTAACATCGTTTTTACGACGGCGTATTAACGACGACATCTCCCTCAGGGGTGACAAAACGCTTTCGAATTGGTCGTTATAAAATGCGGGTCATCAACTGGCCGCAACAAAAAAACACATACCACTTATAAACCCCATTTGATTGGAAAATGTGAAAAGTATTACGGACGCGAAGCGTGTTGGAAGTGTTATTTGATTGTCCGTTTTTACGTCATTATATGTACATATATTCAAATATATATGTTTTATGTTTTGTGTTTCAAGTTAAATTAAAGCTTCGTGCCGTTTTCTATGTATACGAAATGTACAGATGAAAAGTGGTTAGTGGTAGTTCGCGGTTAATCGCTCTGTATGAAATAGTGTTCTTCACTGAGGCGACAACGTTGAAATGAACGAATGAACGTTGTGTATCCAAAAAGGAAAATAATTACGCTTCCGAGACCGTAGCAAACATTTATTAATATTATGTAAATTGAACACGGAGAAAAATGTAAAAATCTTACTGGACCGAATAATTTCATGCAGAATATAAAATAATGAATTTGAGCATTAACTGCTGTACTGTCTGTATAATATACACAATACAACAATAAATTATTTTGTTAAAATACTCATTGAAACTGAAATGTATTTTAATAATATGCATTTTTTTCATCATTGTAGAAAGACTGTTACTGTTTTCATCTTGTTTGATCTAAATATAATATATGTACTATACATATATGTAGAATATATGAATGCATAAAATAAAACTTAGTCAAAGATTACCCAAGCCCCAAATTAGTTTATAATATGCGGCAAATAAGTTGCAACTAGCGGGTATAAAATCCAAGTACATCGCACAAGAAAATTCTACCACTATACCGAGTTACTACGATGCATCGCAGCGCAGTTGCGAGTATGTTGAAATTTATTTACTCTTCGTGTGACCTTTGCATATCCCACGGGTCAATTGTCGATTATGAGAGTGTAAATCTCAAGTGGTGTCTCTCGAGTGTGATTTGACAAAATATGAAAAGCATTTTCCCTTGTGTTTTCGTTGTTATGGCTATGGTTGTCGCATCCCATATGGCCCCGTGTTTACTCTGTAGGGTTGCGCGAGCTTCTTCTGTTTTCCTTGGGGATTTCTCACTGCTCTCTCGCGCTTCCTCGGAGGATTTTCCCGCTTTTCCGAGTTCCCAGTTCTTCCACGGGCAGGTTTCCTCGTCTGCGGCAGCCGATTTATGACAGACGCGGCAAGGGATGAATTATTCAGGGATACGGTAGGGCCTTGGGCGTTGGAAAGATATGGCCACCGTATGGGAAATGTCAACGGACTAGTGCCAAACTCCGCATATTGAGCTGCTGAAAATTTATTAGTACGCTTTCAGAATCGGACTGCGATTTTATATTTAGATATTTCCTTCACACTGTATATTCGTTGAGATTATTAAATGTTAAAGTGACACCACCACGAATTCAATAAACTCAAAGGAAAACTGGAGCAAAAATATTGTACCGCTAAAGGCGTAAGTCGATTAATTTATCTTCGAATAAGTCGAGCGAAGTTTTACAGCGCGCGTTGTTCATGATTTTGCTCTGCATTATCGCCACTTGGAAATTTGTTGAAGTACGCAAAATAACACTAAAACACCTCTACATGTACTAAAACTAAACGAGACGCTTTTTACCAATAAAGTTTAACGTCGTCACACGCTAGTAAAATGTACTTTATAAGCCGATTAATTGTCATTGAACTACATATGTATTTAGAGCGGCGATGTGAAAATTATTCAAGGAAAAATGAGTATTTATGAGGTTGAAATCAAAATTGTACACTTGTTTTATATATTTTTTTACAGAATGTCCTTTGAATGCGAAAGGGTAGATTTTTCTTTCAGAACAGTCAATGTGCATAAATTTGACCCTCGTATCCCTCATTTTTGGTACGGTTAACCGTTCGAATGTGAAATTATGTTAAAGAATTTCGGCGGAAATGCAAGAACGAACGTTGTAAAGGGATGAAAAGTGACAAGATTTTTCTTTTGTTGTTATGTCGAATGACCATTGTTGCGCGCTATAAATACGGTACACTTCACACAAATTTGTATTAAATAAAGTTAAAAAAAAAAAACCATCCAACGTTACGTTGTGTAGATGGGTCGGTTTTATAGGTAGAATACTTTGCGAGCTGCCTAACGAGCGAACGGATTAAATAAAGAGGAAAAATCGCATATTTTTCCGCATATTTAGATTCGGACAACGATCGCGCGCCGTATACGATTTATATACGCGTTTACCGGGGATAAAAAAATAATAGTAAAAAAGAAAAATATACGCACAGAGAAAAAGTAAAACGTCCGCGGCGCTTTTCCGCGAACGAACGAGATAGCCGTCGGCAGGATCTTGCCGATGGGTCCTTTGTTATTGCTTCTGGGGGTTGGGTTTTTTGTCGAGAGGGCCTTTGTGAGAAGGCCGGTCCCTATTGTACTGTCACCATTGTTCCCGCGGCGTTCCGGCGAACATCCGGACGTCGGCTATGGGGGTTTCTATGGAGGAATGGGTGGGTATGAGAGGAGTAGGGTGACCACCCTCACCGGCGTCTTCCTTTGGACGGTTTTGTACGCATTCAATTTTTCGACTGGTCATTTGGTACACCCCTTAAGGCCCAAGGCTTCCAAAGCCACCCCCCATGGGTCTCTTCTCATTCCGTTAAGCCTTTTTTGCACCTAGATAGGGATGGTGGTGTCCGTTTTGAACCGTGCGAATGCAAATTCAAAGTTGTAACGTGCTCGTTGCGCCAAATTCCTTTTACGACACAAAAATGGGATGACGTAAAAGATCCATCGAATGGAATACAAATATATAGAGTACTTAAGAACAGAAATGTTTCATTACCGAGACGAATAACTGAAAAGGGGGGGCTTTGATTTGATACACTGTGCAGATATACTTCCTACTCACGACCAAGTAAAAATAAGCATTTTATACAAATTGAAATGTGCTTTTGCGTTTGAAGCCAAAATTTTAATGTTTCATTTGAAACAACCCGTAGGCATTGTCTACAATACACAACTTGTACTTTGTACTCAATGAGCTGATGAAAGAAAACGACTGGGTGGGGTCTTTTATATTGTACACAAGTAGGTATATATTTCAAACGTACTCTCAGAGCATTATAAGAAAATTAGTAGGAGTACATTGCGTATATATTCGAAAGGTCATAATTTGAAAAGGCTTTCGCGGTTCAATGTGTACGCGCTTCACATACACACATAGGAAAGTTGTAAAATAATTCAGAGAGCCAACAACCTGAGCGACCCCAATCGGGGCCGAGTTTGTCCTCCGCCTCCATTGTACGCTCGAATAATATCTAGAATTAGCTTAAACTATTGTCATCTTAAGAAAGGGGGTCGCCGCGATGCCGACGCCATTGTAAACTCGCCTATATAGCACTGGCTGGTTCCATTATCATTTCTGGCGGCTACGAACACACCAACCCATCCCAATATAGACACATACATACATATGTACAAACTATCAATGCTACGTACATATATTTTATAACCGTTACAAGATCATCGATTGATAGAATTATATTGGGTCGTAGATGTACATACATAAGTACTTGGTTTTCACCAAATAGTTATACTTTTTTTCCCATTTACTTCTGAAGTATTAACACTCAATCTATTTTCATTGGTCTCAGTAATATTCATAGGCAGAAGTCATCAAAATTAGATGTTGAATACGAAACCTATCGTATTCAAGTACCCCACGAATTTACGTGACTGCAAATTTTGGGTTAGATTATAAATCAACAATGATATCAAAGGATTGAGAAATTCAAGCGTGTCTTCGTGCTATACGTAAACGTGAAGTGATAATTGAATCAATAGCAATTTAAATTATCGAAAAAAATTTAAATTTTTCGAATCAACTTTCACCCTCTCAATACAATGAAAAGGATTCTGCAAAAAATCAAATTTCATTCTGCTGCTTTAAAATCGAAAAGATTTCCATAAATCAGCATACTTTGTGAGCGGCAATTATTCGCAGAATCAATGAAAGGAAACTCCCGATATAACGGGTCCGTTTTAATTATCGCCAACTCGTTAGATTTTCACCCCACCCTTCATCATCTCATCCTCTCCATTACGCCTTTCACGTAGCAGTACTTCCTCTTCTTTTGTGTTTCTGCAATACAAGCCTGTCCATCCCTTTTTGGCGGCATCGGAAAGAAAATTATGGAAGAGACGAGGTTAGCTGAAATGCTATGGCAGATGAAACTCAATTTCAATCAAAGAGATTTGAATTCGTTCGAAAGGCGGCTCAGTCACGGTCAACATTATGAGATCCTTTGTCGCTTGTTTAATTAATAAAGTGCCGTTGATAAAGGCAGATATTTTAAAAGGCGAAGGCGCAAGATATTGAAATCCGAAAAATGAAAATTATTCCAAGAAATTCGTACCAATATTATTCTATAATCAAAATTGAATTGTCGATACGTACAAGTTTGCGACTTTTGCTGCGACAGAGGTCATATAAACGCTGCGCCGATTAACCGAGAGCTTTTGCTGCGATGAGAGTGGGAAAGCTTTGCAATCCAGACGGAAGTGAAAGTTACCGAGAGAGGCCTTATAAGCCGGTGCCTGTGCCCGTTTCGAGTGTGAATAATTTACGGTGAAACTTTTGACGCTTTTCTCGTGAAGAAAACCTGCTTTATTTTCCAGCTGTTAATTACTTCGTTTTAACGTGAAACGTATCGCACGTAAAATTTGCATGCGGTATACGCACGCTGGGGACTTTCGATTCAAATTTTTACCTAAACGAATGCAAATTTTTATCATTACCTACACCGCTGCGTATTAATAAATATTCAATGCGAATAAGTGAGGATTTGTTGTTTGCAATGAGAACTGTTTCGAAGGTATACTAATCGCACGGTTCACTCGGATTTCCCGTGGAAACTCGGCAAAGGGGAGGCGTTTACACCGAGCCGGTTCGTAATAACTGAATATACCCCATAAATGAATGATTGTCTTTCTGCGACTAGCACGCAAAGGAATTAATCAGAATTTCTCAAACTTCAAAACTAAAAAAACCCGATAAATTCAAAGTACAACATATGTATGTATGTACAAACAAGCGTAAATTCCAATCAAAATAATGATAATTCAACCTTGTATTAAGCTGCGTAGTATCGACCGTGCGAACGTTTCGCAGTAGAAAACAACAAATTGAACATTTTAGAAGCGCCGCTTAGAAGGTTTCACAATTCCGACACGGTATACAAAATCTAGGTGTTTATTGCTGATGCGGATGTATAGCGTGTCTTCCTGTTCTGATATGGATGAATATTTTGTCCGTTATCTAAAGATACACACGTTCCTGAAAACTCACCCCTGCACATAATCATATCCTGGACCTAGTCGTTAACGTGCAGTGCTGTTTGTTTATAATATCGATTTTCCAAAGAAAACTCAATGTATAAGATGAAATGTACATACATCTATCTATCTATCTACATAAATTAAACTGAATTTTTGTTCCATATAACTGTTGCATCGTTGGATATTTACAGTTAGTCATATTTTCCAAATACAATCAATTCCACTACATATAGCTTCTTCCGCTTCTTTGCATATTTAAGTATATTTTGTATAATCGAGTTTTGGGCTAACAATCCGTTACTGTATTTATTCGGCCGTGGCAGAGCGCGGCTCCAACTAATTACGAATGTAAATTAAAATGAATTCGTTCCTTCTTCGGCGGGGACCAATTTGCCACAATAAAACACAGCTTTAAAACGGTTAACGACGTCGGGATGATCCTCAAATTGGACAATAAAACTACAATAAACAGCTCCCGGGCTCTAATGAAGCGGAAGCGATTTATTCGTATCGGTCGAAAATTTCGTACCCAATTAAGGTTTAACTGGTGGAAAACGGGCTCGCGGAAAAGCTCGAGACTCTCGCGATTGCTAATTTTCGTAAATTTACAACATTTCGCACCCTTGAAGGATAACTCTCGCTTGAAATTAAAGCTATTCTTTCCTTTTTTTTCCCTTTTGAACGGCCATGTCACGTTGTCGTCGTGCAAACGTGTGCGTGAGTTTTCATTAGATTTTCCGCGTGAACTGTCACGTTCGCAACGGTAGTATATTACGAGGGGGGTGAGCTTTGCGCTGTCGTCGCTTGAACAATTTTCATAATAAATTGCGCATAATTGTCTCTAATTGAATGCATAAAAATTTACTCGAGAAAGTCTAATTTGTTTTAAAGTATGTAAGTAAGCCTAATAAATCTACCAAAAAACATAATCACAACTAGAGTAAATTGTAATAGTTTCCTATATCCACAAGTTTCCACTTTTTTAGTAGAGGAAAAAGTCAATCAACAGGTCTAATAACACAAGGTTCCAAACCCAATAACAGATTAACATGGGAATAATAGATAGGAGGTGCTAATTTTCATCTCCCAAGTTTCACAACTATGTAAGTTAAATAAATTAGCAAAATCTAACAGGTGACGGCCGATTTGGATTTAATAATGTTCAGATCATGACAACAACATCAACCGCAGACCTTGACTTTAACAAACTCTTACTTTAACGACTGAGCTAGTTCCAGAAGACAACAGGAAGCTAATTGGGAGTATGTTACTCTTCTTATTTCAATATGATCAACAAAATTTGGGTTTAAGGTGACATTTTATAATAGTTAGTTGTTGGGACTTACATACATACACTTATTCGTTTTGTTTTTGTTGTGGGGAAAAGTTAACCAACAGGACGTAGAGAAGGTCAATAACAAGTTAACTTATTAAGAATAATGAAAACGTCTCGCAACTAAGTTAGATAAATTGGCAAATTCTAGCAGGAGGCGGCCGATCTCGATTTAGTAATGCCAATCTTGCCGATCTTGCCAATGACGATAATTAAGGTCGAAAAAATCATTCAACACGTGGGGATTGAACCTCAGACCTTCGCTTAACCACCGAGCTATCGTCTAATAATTTACATCTTAGCCGATTTATTTATCGACGTTTGTTACAAACGTACACTCGCCTTAACATTCAATTCACCTCACAACCCTTCCATACATATGTACATACATACATACATTGAACGTATTCGTCGAACATTTCGCATGACCACCATATATTATACATTTTCTGCTTTATTTGTACGCGGCTTCGTATCAAATCTCGTCGCTTATTTGCGTCAATAAATCTTTTCGCGAATGCGTTCACTTTCGATTCGACATGTGAAGGCGAGCACGCACGACGACGTACAAATGCGTGCTGGTCACCACGCAGGAACACCACTTTTGGCTAATGGATTTTTCTCGTTTTTTTTCTTTTTTTTACCCTCTTCTTCCTTCCCTGCCCCATTCCCCGCGTGCTTGTTTTTCGTGCGTGTGTGTGTGTATTTCTCCGTTTCCTTTTCGATTTCCGTTCGGCACGAAAATGCGCGCGAAGCACGTAGGCCGTATGCGCGAAAGTGCGCGCGCGCTCGCCCAACGCACAAATTGAATGGTTCGAATTGCGTTACGTTTATATTTCCATTAGGGTCGAGGTATACAACCTCGCGACGGTAAATTATTCCGTATATCAAAACAACATAATGACCGTTGATGTTATCCTAATATAGTAAATCGACATACTGTGAGCCAATCAAATGGGAAAAATTACATTTTTCCACGACAACATACGACAGTAGACTTATACTCATACGATATATCAATTGAATTATAGAACCTATGTCTGTTTAGAGTCTAGTAAAATAATTGTTGATATATTTTAAGTACCACTCACCTCATGAAATAAGTTTCATTTTGAACAGTATGTATATATATATGTAAGTAGGTACTTTATGCATTTTTTAATATCGTCATTCTTAAATCTCAAATGATAAGCTATGAATTTTGTAACATAATAAATATCTAAATTTAAAATCTCTGTATAAAAACACGTTTCGAATCCCTAATTCAATTCACACCTATAATTTTCCTCTTCTCTATATATTATTGTTCTATACCAACACTGATGTGTCAAACTTGATTATAGAAACAATTCTGTTGTAAGCTAAGATATACATATCTACTTTTATATTTCGTATTTTATAATATACTCTCATCATCATCATCATTTTCAGCCATTCACCATCCACTGCTGGATGAAGGCCTCTCTAACCCTCTTCCATTCCTGTCTGTCTTGAGCAATCCGCATCCACTTGAATCCACACATTCTTCTTAATTCATTAGCGCATCGTCCACTCGGTCTACCTTGCTTTCTTTCACATTATCTCGGATACTAATCCAGTATTTCTCGCGTCCATTCTTCTCGCTATGTGTCCAGCCCTTTGCCACTTCAACTTTTCACATATTCCGCTATATCTGCCACTTTGGTCATGTATTCCTGTTACGATCTCGTCTTGTAATACCAAGCATATGTACACCTTTCCACGCATAAGTTTCCATGTGTGCACTGGATCTTACGTAACATTCTTGAATTCAGAATCCACGTTTCACATCCATACGTCATAGCTCGCAGTACGTGTGTGTTAGTCGTATGACTTATTTTTTACGCATAGCGAGATGCTGGATTTAATAACTATGTTTATTCTTCCAAAAGCGATTCTTCGTTTTATTTCGTCGTAATATTCTCTATGTAATAAAATAAGTTTTATACAAAATGTTTCAACCAAGAATTAAATCAAAAGTCATTCTTATAAATATTGAATTTTAAAATATAATTTATACTACCACTGAATGGTGGAGGTTTGGGGAAACAAAATAAATCAAAATGTATTTTGATTCATTTCCCCGTCTATGTGGGTCAGAGAAAAACTTCACGAGCTGTTGTGAAAGCGGTGAAAAATGGCGATGGTGTTTTGCAAACTCTACTACACGTAATGCGATATTCCTAAAAAAACCGAGCACTTTTCTTCGGCACCGAGAAACTTTTGTACATCCACGAGTATCGGTAAAAACGAATTTAAGAAAATTTACATTTTTTTTCTTTTGAACATAGACATACGTAAGCCCCACTTTACAAAAGCACAATATAATACAACCTCGCACTATACATATATATGTATGTATGTATGTATGTATGTAATATATACAAAGTACCAGTACGTAGTAATATAAAATCGATATTGTTTCCTTGTTTAAATTAAAAGCTCGCAGAGGATACGTTGAAATTGTATTAGGAGAGTACACGTTTAGCTCGCTCAGTTTCTTTGAGTGCGAAAGCGGTCCTAGACCTATTAGCGCTTTGAAGCGCAAAATCGAAAGGTCAAATAGAATTATTATGAAATGCGAAGACGAACGAGTCTCTCACCAACGGACGAGATAACTCGGCTAAATTGTCCGAGTCTCAGGCATCGTCCATTAGTCACGCGAAATAGGAGTGGGTGGATGGGAGGGTGTAGGCCGCAGCTGATTCAGCCATACCACCCCCAATTTGCCACTGTGCGAATATGTACTATATATAGTACCCCCTTCTCTGTCCGAGCTTCTGTCCGTTCGTCTTTGTCTCGCTCGGACTGAAATTAATCAACGCCCTTGCAAAATCTAATTTTCAATACGTCAGGCCACGCTTGCGCACATCGATCTACCTAAAGTTTTCAACGTTATTAATCGAACACTAAATAGTCTCGTTTTTACTCACAATACTCATTAGCTTCAATTGAACTGATTCGAAATTTGCTAATGAAGCATATGGCATACCACACACGGGAAACAGTTGAGCGGTCGGCGCTAAAGTTACCTAGCCCGGATTTATATTATTTTGTGATTCGACTCAAAGTAACTTATAGCAAAAAAATTACTAATTGTAACATTGGAATCAAGTAGTCAGTATTCACAGTGGTTATTATTTATTTTTCTATTTTATTAAGAATACAGTATCAAAAAAAATATATACGTACATACATACATAAAAGAAGAATAATTCTGGCTTACACCAGAATAGTTTATATATTTTGACAGTAGTAAATATAGAATAGTAATTTAAGGGAAAGGGGAAATTATAGGTGTGAATTGAATTCGAAATTGGAAAGGTGTTTGTATGGGGAGATTTTAAATGTTGAAAGATTGAAAGTGAGCGTATCTATAGAGCGTTCAATTTGTTACAGTATTATGTACATACATACTAGTGTAAGCCCGTTGAATATCAACGGAGCGGTTTATCATCACCCGTACTGAAAAATAATATTAAATTTAATAGTTTTTATAATTGTTGTATACACACATATGTAGATGGTGCTTTATAATACAATTTAGCAAAGTCGCGAACACATGCGAGCGTTATCAGCAGACAGACAGACACATACACAGACAGACGGAATAGGGCTATTATATATATAATAACAATAATGTATGTACATGTTCCATAAATTAATGAATTGTGAGAGAAATTTAAAAGTTGTGGACTGGTTGAGGTGGAAAACTTTAAGATTAAGATTGTGGAATTTTTCAAGGACAATTGAAGGAAATTTAAAAATTGAGTCAAAGTGCTGTCAACCAAATTATTTAATAGTTTATGTAAGAAGCAAAATCCTAGTTTTTTCTAGTTTCTAGTAAGCTAGGATTGGAGTTGTTCAACGAGTTGGGAGTATTAATAGTGACTATAGTTTGATTGATTTCCCACGTATGTATATTTGATTCATTGCAGAACATTTTTTCATTGATACAATGCCGTACGTAACCTTTTGTTACATCTAAGCATTTGCTAAATAGTCAATCGCGTGAGCTTAATTCGAGTTAATCATACATAATCTAAGCTTCGATTGACAAGTATTTCCTACCGCGCGCATTATAATACACACAGGGCAAGCTCACTAATTAATAATGTATAGACTTGGGGTGATAGATGAGATGTTGTAGACGTTTTTCGAGATTGCATTAATATATGTATATGTGTGTGTGTATGTACCTACATACATATTTGTATTATGAAAAGCGCGTAGCGATCGTAAATGGAGATGTCGCGTTCAAAAGCGATTTCGGCAGTGTTATTGTTGTACGCCCGGAAAATCGGTTTTCCCTCGCTTCAAAACGTATTTTCGAGCTAGACATGAGGTGGGTCGTGAGGGGGTGGGTTTGATGTCAATGTTATTCGGTTCAATTTGAGGCGGGCGAACGACGTGAAAAGCCTGGCAGATAATTCGCCGACGTTTGAATGGGACGCGTGCGCGAATTAGCCGCTGCGAACAATCGCAGTTTCGCGCGCAATTTGGTCCGGGTTCACTGCTTTGCGAAATAATATCCGCTAAGCGAGGTCGTTAGATTATCGTCAAATGAAATGGTTGCACGCTGATTATAATGATATTAAAAAAAATAAATAATCGATAATTGTGGGTAACCGTATATGTACATACATATGTAGGTATATTCATAAAGTCTATCTATTCTGGGACCAATTTTTAATTAATGTCGCGGTTTTGTTCGCCGTCGAGATCGCATTGGAACGATGATCGTTATCGCAACGAGATTATACGATATTGTATTGTGCAGTACTGTTTGAGATGAACTAAATTGGAATTGATGTGCGTCTAATGTGTGAAAATTATCAAGAAAAATCACAAAGAGACCATACAATTATGGCAATTTTAATACAATCAAATTTATGATTACTTCAAATGATGTTAATAAAAATACAATGGGACAGTTTAAAGATGCCCAAGTATATAAGACTAAATTTGGTTTACTCTTGAGTTGCAAAAAACAATTTAAATAGAGATTAAGTATGAGAATATATGCACAGTAATAGCGGAAAGTTTTTTAATATAAACACATTGGCAAAGTTTTCGTTTTACATGCGTATTGTAAATGGGTTGAAATTACGCGCTAAATTAATATCTTTTTTTTGGTTTTCACTCTCGTATATTATCCGTGTCGGTCGTTGAAAAAAAAAAAAAAAAAAAACCATTAATTTTCACCATTCAACACCGGCACAAATAGCACATAAATCTGTCTACGCCAACCCCGTCTCATTTTTCCATTTAATTCACTTATCCAACACCTTCAATCTACACATTAACAAATTTGCATTGAAAAAAAAATAACAACAGAAAAAAATCAATTTAAACGTTATAATTACAATGGAAAAAGTTCACACGCTAACCGTTTTTTTTAATATAAATGTCCAATCTGAGTGTAATCAATTTGATGTATATTTTTTATAAGTTTTTCGCAGGTGTTGAGCGTGTTACAATAACGCTGATATTATCATATTGCATATTATGAAATTTATGCAATGTGGATAGTTTTAAAGTATGTGAAAAGCATCTGGGCTCTTGGTGCTGTTATTGTGCTCGGCGTGTATAGACGAAGAGAATTGCCAGATCAGATTCTGATCACATACATCATACTAAGCCGCAATCAGGGGCGTTTTCCTAGCAGTAGACGACGAGGTTTTCCAACTCAAAATATATATAATACATCTGTACGTTTGTGTATACTTTTATTCGTGTAGAAAAAAAAGGAAAGCCCCCTGGGGCGAACGATAAATAAATATATTCAGCCGGAGGATTACCACGCCACGGGATATCCATGAATATTTTCCCGACTTATTTTCGAACGTCGCTCACTTTTTTCATATCCCGACGCCGTTTCTTGATTGAGTTTGAACGTCTGAGGTGACGGTTCAAAAGAATAATCAAAAAGTAAATATGGATCTTGTCGCGACAGATGTTTTATCTTGTTTTAACTGTATCGCGATTCATCGTGTTACGTTATTCTATATTCGAAATGGGTAGTCTGTTATGATTTTCCCCGCCGCAGCACTCTGAAAATGTGAAAAGATAGTCATTGACCCCGATGTTGAGTTTAATAATCGATACGCGTAGCGTTTGAGCCTCTACGAAGATGGATACGAGCTGTAGAGACCCACTTTTACGTGAGCTGAATGATCGAGCAATTAAGTGTTGCCCAACTATCATAAACTTCAAGTGGAAAGAAAATTATCCCTATAAGGAAATACGTGTTGGAGCGGGCAAAGTTTGATCAGAGTAGGTACTTACTGCGGTGTTGAAAATCAAAATATTTGCAACTTTCGTACACTTACCTGTAACAAAAGGAATAAAAATCAAATAAAAATGTAAGTTTAACGTAGTGTTTAAAATTTAACAGACAAATAGATTGATATATCAAAAACGATATTGAAGATAAGAATTTTATATATACCTATGTATGTATGTACATATGTATGTACATATGTATGTATATATGTACATATGTATGTATGTAGGTTATCCATATTATATTTTCAATACCGTTATCATCTTGATAAGATTATCATGATTAGATTTTGGTAACGAGATTTATTTTGTTTTAAAAAATTACATTTAAATTATTCTATTTTAATTAATTATACTATAAATATATCGATCAAAAAACAGAGAGTTTTCAATTTCTGTTGAACTATACCAGTGGTCGGGAACCTTTTTCGAGCTAAGAGCCAAATTAGGGAAAACCTTGCAAAATTGGTAAGTTTGTAAGCCGCAGCATATTATCTTCGGATTATATATGTATTCAAAATGAAAATTAAATGTTATTAAATTTATGAAATGGATAGCAGTAAGATATAAGCTATCTTCGTGATATATCTTAATGTTCGACAGATTATTACCAAAAAGTATTATTGAAAAACGTTTTAGTGCTTTTTAATAGGATTAATTTTGATTTTGTGTAAATTGTGTGTTTCGCGCTAAACGTTGATGACAGCGAGAGCCTAAGGTTTTCATACAAAGAGCCGCACGAGGCTCCGAAGCCGCCGGTTTCCAACCACTGAACCATACCAAACCATAGGCTTAATTAACTTTTTTGTATGGCTATATATGTATGTATGTATGTACATATGTACATACATATATCCGCCTGCCTGCTTGGGATTTTGAAATCACGCCAGCATTGCCAACATAATAAACAATTTTTCTCAACGGTGTGTCGTTAACACACAAGCAGCTATCTGTCAAAGCTGGTTTGAGTCGACATCGCGATTCTATCGCCATACACTAATTCAATCAATTGAACACTGAACACTTGTTTCACTTACTGTCAAACGGGCTGTCGGCTGTACTGTTATCGTACAAACCAGCACACATGGGCATAGGTTGGAGGATGTCGTTAAAATCCATCGTATAGGTAATTATTAATTTATATTGAGGTTTTTATAGTATGAGAAGTTAACTGAAACTTTTGCAATGTAACTCAAAGCATAACGACACGAGGTGACTACTGAAAAATAGAGTGGCAATTCCACAATCTAAAAAGTAGGTAGACGTAAAAACAAGATCAAAATGGAAGGGGTCTCGGTATCCGGTTTAACGAAGACAGAGTATGGCCGTGGTTCGGGCCACGTTTTGGCCATCAGTAATTCGTTCAAGTGGCGGGCGTGCTAGAACGGCATTCCGAGCACTACGACTCGCCAAAACCATTTGTCACTTCTTTATCCCCTGCTATCAAAACGCACTCGTTTCGTGAATATTTTTACACCGAGACGCTAAGCCTCACTCATTTGCAAGACATTTCCGGAAAATTTTCTCTCAGAGACAATTTACAATCAATATTTATATATAAACGATAGCTGTACGGCAGACTCGTCTTAGACTTGTGAAGATTCGGGACAGGAATGGTCAAACTGCGTCCCATAATGATCCGTTCCATCTCCGGTTTCGGCTAGCTGTCCGATAAACGGACGTGTAAATGAAAACCAATTCTCGTATACGAAAACGTTCGTTTGTCAGACAGCTTGCCGTAACCGGAGACCGACCGAATCCCAGGATGGATCGTGTAAATGATGCCTTTAAGGATCACACACACTTACCACACCACACATTGCCGTTGCTATGAATTGTTACGCGAGGTGAGTTGTTGCAAGTGTGTATCTACGCCATACAAAACCATAGACATATTCATGCGTTTAGAACTTCGTCAGAAGACATATGTACATACATACATACATACGTATGTACATATGTGGCGTGGCGTGTGGTGAGTATGTGTGAGTCCTTATCCTATTCGTGCCAGTTCACGTAGCACTAATAGTTTCGTTCAAATGCGTTTCTAATAATAAGGAATGCATGGTATTCAATGCATCTTGATAGAACTTGAATTCAGAATCACTGATAAAGAGATTCGATTTGCACAGAGAAGTATGTAGAACCAAAAAAATGAACCTAGATTCTAGGCTAGGGTCTATTTATTGGGGTGTGGAATCGGAAGAAGTTTCAGCGACACATTGTAAGCATCGAAGCAAGGGCAGTACCTACATAGTAGAGAAGTCGAGGGTTGAAGGGCACACCCCTTCAGAACACGGGTATAAAATCTTTAGCGAGGCTACGGGGTGGTTCTCTCTCGTCTCGTACAATGGCTCTATATTACGAACACTTTATACGAAAGCGGATTACTTCGGGATAGAGAGGAAAAAAAGGCTTACAGCATCCGTGAAACTCGTACACGCACAGATCTACAGACATACACGTCTAGGGACTGCTGTGGCACGCTGTAAACATCCACAATTGGATTGGGGCCGGTTTAGGCCTCCTTTTTTTTCGGTTTCGCGTCGAGGAGAGGGCCCCCGGTCGACTTACGGCCGATTTGGATGTATCGAAGGGGATTACAAGTAATAAGGGACGAAAAAACGAATTACTATAATTTAGAGGCGCGGGGATGAAAATAAAACGCGGATTTTATCCCGCGCAACAACGCCATGGCACGTCCGTCCACACGCAATAATGCGTTTTTACAGGCGAGAGAGCCCCTTTTTTATGTACTCACCTCTTTTTTCTTTTCCTCGGCGCAGTAAAAATACGTGATATTCAATATGCTGGATGGTGAGACTTTTTGTCGTAAAAAGCGTCCGTAATCTAAATAAGAAGTATCCGCTCAAATAGTTGGAAAAGAACGACGCATCATTTACAAAGTAATTTATTTTACACTCTAATAAAATTGTTTATTCAAATCTATCTAGCCATAGACACAAAATTGAATTCTGATGTATTTGGTCTTTATATATTCCGTCACCTTTTGACTAATCGATATCAAACTTTGTGTAATGTTTGTTTCGCAGGGTGCTTAATTGCAATAGGACTATACAAGGTGTTCTTTCGATAACACACTAATGACTGTTGACAGATTACGAGTATTTCCAGCACAAAGCAGCAGCAATTCAAACGTACAAGAGTCGCATTAAGAATTACAGTTATTTAAAAATAAAATAATAAAATAAGTAAATGCAAAGTATTTACACTACAACAACAGTTATCGATGTACTATTATACTGTGGACATTGAATTTCCGCAGATATCCCGGAAAAATTGTATGCATTTCAAGGGATTTTCTCAGAGGCGAAGTGAATATCTCACAGTATTTCCGGCCAGTGAACATCCTGCAAGGGTAGCCAACTACCGACAAGGGTTCTAAATATGGGTATGAATAAAACGAAATAGAATTCTACGAAAACGTATCGAACCCCACCGTGCACTTGCATTATGAAAAAGTTCAAGTTTTCATACTATGTAAAATATATTTGAATTTTTATAACACAAAACAGGTAGGTATTTTTGTAGCCTATAACAGTCACATATTGCGATTCGAATTTAAGCGATATTCGAAGATATGTTCGACTCGTTCGCTTAACACGACTATTGTGAATATTCAGTTTTACTCTTTCGTGCCGTACGTACATGGATTTTTCAGCAAAAATTGGATTCGCCTAGGAGTGCCATGTGTTCGGACATTTTCAATACAGTACAAATATAATTTTAAAGTAACGTTTCCTACAAATTGACTGCACCTTAAAATTTCATTAAGGCGCCCTCGCAAAGACAATGAGTTAATACGGGCGAACATAGCGCAGCGTTTTTCTTGTTAACACCCCTCCGGAGAAAATGAAACAATTTCCTGAAGGGGTAGATTTTATTATCAATTGTAATGGGGCACAGTTATAGGTGGAAGACGTTGAGAGCCAAGCTGTGTGCTACTTTGGAGTTCAAATAAAACGATACTACTCCGGTGAAATTGCGTTATTTTAGCCGATAGAACGAAATTAAGAAAAAATGTAAAAGCGTTGTTTTTTTTTGTTTTAAATTTTATTGATTGTTAAATTTAACGCATTTTGCGCTAACTTGCTATGAACAGCTTTCGGGGCGCGAGTTCGCTCGTAAGCTCGAGTATAAGATTAGTGTCAAAAGGAAACGGGTACTAGAAATTGACCCCGAGGTGAACTCGAGGGTTGCTTCGAAAGTCGGTGCCTATTAGGGGTTGATTTACGCTTCTTGCATCCCCAGAAGAGATGGGAGAATTAGGGGCATGTTATTCCTCATTTTCGGATATAAAATGTGCCCGGCTTCAAATTGAAACGAATATATTTTTTTCCAGAGTACAAAAATATACAGTATAAAAATCATTGACGATTTATTTTACGTACAAAACTATTCTAGAGGAAATTTTCTTCCATATTTTTAACATATCAGATACATACACGTGTATGTACATATGTGTGTGTACGAAACGTCAATATTTCATATACGAACGGTCCGTTATCGTTTCCTTGGCCGCTGCCCAGGAAAGTGTCGTTAAATTTCGATAAAGTATCGAATTCATGAGTCGATCTAGTTTTCCGCTCGCCCCTTTACGAATCAATGCACGTAAGTGAATAAAAGTTACGAAGCCTTTTTCCTCAGCAAGGGACAGGATCGAAATTTGAAACGTAGACAAAACTTATTCGCGATGAAAAAAAAATAGTCGACTTTTGGGAATACGTATCAAACTAAAACTGTCATACTTTAATCGAGTTGGAGTTTCCTCATTCAATATATAAAGGAGTGTCGCAGTTGCTAATTATGCTCAGATTTCACTTAAATTACTAGACTAAGTTCAATCTCATATGTCAATGCGTACAAAATGATGGCGATTAGAAACTTGTTGAGTTGGATATGGTATACGTATGTATGTGTTTAACTGTTCTTTCGACGTTGACACTTGTTGCCTGTGTGTATCTTTGGCTTCTAGTACCATTAAAACTATAATACTGGGTGTCAAAAGTTATAATAATATATATTTATTTAGATGTGTAATCACGAAATGGATGTTCATTTTCGGTTGAAAGTGTGCGGTATGCGATTCGCGCATTATTCGCGGCCGTACTAGATATGCTGCCGATGCAATTTTTCACAGTGTTCTGGCAGCCAACACAATTTACTTCTTATTGAATGCATTCTCTTTGAGGTGAGCTGCATTTTCCTGGCGTGTCCGGGACCCCGCATTACATCCCCATATTTCTTCGGTCGGAATATTTCACCTCCAGCATCCCCTTTGAGGTAGACTTTCAGCTGTGCACACGTGAAGTTCTTGGCGAAACGGGTCACGGGGTTGCATTTCCATTTCCAACCTTATGCCTCCAGTCTTATATATCCAAACCGACTAGTCTATAAAGCTCGCACAGGTAGGTATAAAAATACACACGTACAGACGCCACCAGTCGGGAGGCTTAATATTAAAAGCCGCACAAGCAGAAGGTACGCAAAATAAAAGAGTCCCTTTTATACGTGGAAGAATGGATCGTGACGTTGCACTTTTCCGATTACAGTGAATCGTAAAATGTAATATGCTGCCGCACGGAAAAGGTAAATAAATAACGATATTTCTTCAGGCCGGCTATTCACACAGAGAAAACGCCACGGAAAAGGCTCAGTCATACTTGCAAAAAAAAAACAAAGACAGTGCCGGGTTATAAAAATTCGCAATGCGATGTTTATAGCTCGATTCGATTCCGCCAGTCAATCAGGAGAATGGAAAGTGATCCTTTTTTGTCTTGCGCTAAAAATGTATTTTCGAGTCGGATCATATTTTTTATAGGCGGGCGAATTTCTGGGCTTTTTCCTGGATATAGAGACACACGCATCCCTCATGAAAAAAATAATTGGAGTTATGTCGGCGTTAGGGGCGGGAAAACTTTGATGCGGAGATGAGAGAGAGAGAGGTGAAGGAGGTGTGTTCACAGTCGCGGAACACATTACTTCCATTACATTAGAGTCCTGGTTTCTGTTCCGCCATACAGCTCTCCTGTTTTCAGCAATGAAAGAATGAGCAAAGAGAGGAAAAAAATTGGAGAAATATTTGATTTTTTGGCCGGAAAATCTCGAGAGTGGTAAAAGGGCGCCAGCGAAACCGACCGAAGGAAACGGGGACTTTTATTATTGTTGTTGCTCTTTGCTGCTGAGAAAATTTCATTTTTATATATCTCAAAGGGAATACAGCAAGTAATTTTTAAATTACTTATACAATGCACGTCTCGCTTGTTGGATAAATTTAACAACATTGTTCTAGTAGAAGTATGGATATATCAAGTGAGGATTGTATGTATGCTCAATACGTACGCAGAATTAAGCAGATCGATGATATGGTTCGATATCATAACACAATGATTACAATAGCCGTTTTTTGAAAAGCCATTAGATACTGTTATAAACATGAAAAAAAAATACACAAAACGAGAGTATACACTTAAAAAGATTTGGTTCGAACGAAGCGAACGAAGATGAATTCGCGTGTCTGGTCAAATATCGCACGAGAATAAATTTTCTCTCCGTAAGGAAAAGTTAGCCGACTACCTGCGAGGAGCTTTTCCGACTTTGGCAAAATAGACGTTCCGCGATAAGGAGGCTCTTTAATTTAACTTTTCAACGCTCGACAATCGTCAAAGTTGCGCACATTCACAATTGCGAACAATAATTAAATTCGGACTTATTTTAGCATCGCGCAAACAAATTACGCGAATTAGCCACCGTCGACAATGCCGCCAATGTCTGTTTTATTTTTTTTCATTTACTTTCACTTGCTTTCCTTACCCGGCCATCATATTGCGAAAGACGACGACGATAGTATAAAATAATATGGATAGAGAGAGAAAACGAACGAACGAACTGAGCCACCGCGCCCCAAAACCTTAATTCCTTTCATAAAGTCCGCAATATAATAAAAATCGATCGCGAGTATACATATAAATAGAGTGCTTTATGATTAATTCAATTTCTATGAACACTTTGAAAAAGTAGAACCTTTTGCTTGCTTTTTTCAATTATTTCAAACGATGTTCTACGTAATCGTTTGATACAACCGACTTGCATTTGGGACAATATAAGTGAAATTTGTATGATAGCGATTGTCGCTAATTATAGTAATTTATGTAGGTGTCATCATTATAGTCGTGCGCGTTTAATGCGGGCGGTTTAACATGAGTTTGTACATTGTTGTTGGTGTGGTTAGGAGGCTGAATAATGGCTAGGCAATTCGAGCTAAACTATTCAGTTTTACTGCAATTTTCGCCACCACCACCAATTTCAGATAGTGGAGGGGGAGATCGATCTATTACAGCCACCCTACAGAAGCACACACGTGGAATTTTAGCAACGACGAAAATTACACACATTAGCGAATACCACAAGGTGCAAATTGCAACAAAGTGAATCACAAAATGTGTATGATTTTATGATAAAAATTTGCATTGAAAAATTGAACTCATATTCAGTGAGTTTTTGGGGACTCATATTCAGTGAGGTTTGACGTGAAAGTTCACATTCCCTCACCCGTAAAAGTTAGGGGATGGTTGTACCACCCTTGACGCTAATGACATTTTAAATTAGTACGCGAACGACAACGCAACCCAGGCCATTGTTTTCCGAAAAAATATGACGTTAAAAACAACGATTAAGTAGCAAACAAACGAGAGTATTTACTATCGATACATTCGACGTTGTTTCATTTATACAAGTGCATTGTTTCCGTGATGTTTCGTTTCGTATTAATAATGTTCGATCACTTTATAATCAAAACGTTCGATTGATGAACACGTTTCGTTCAAAAGCGGAAGTTTCCTTCACCCACTACACATATGTATGTATACATACAAAGGTAGTTTCGTATCGCGTGGTAAGCGTGCAAATTTTGAACACGGAAAAAAAATTGAAAAAAATCATAAACACGTCATTTACATTAGAATTTGACTTTATTTTATTAATGGGGCAAGCGTTGAAATCTTTCGACGTGCATTTCGAATGGGCTCGAAAGGAATTATTACCGTTCAGGGTATCGCGTGACTTTATAATTAATTATTATTAAACATTTGCACAGTTTCTGATTTCAATTTTCCTCAAACCGTAATTAAGATTTATATTATTAATACGTAAGACTAATTAAATTGAACCTTTTTCTTGCGAATACACGACTATATTGAATTATTCAATACATTCCACTGTACTGCCATGCCCTGGTTTATATGGTAGAGTCTATGAATAACAGCACCTTCTATTATAAATCATTTATTTTATAATTGATTTATCATATTAAGTCAGCTTTTAAAAAAGTCAACTGTTGGTATAGTATGAAGTTTATTTTAGGAATTCCTATTAATTGTGCCTATGTACATATGTATGTACATATGTACATATATGTATATATGCAGTTAAATATTTGAATCAAAGAAATGACAAATTTTTACTTTATCAAGTCTATCAAGCTAAAATTTTCTTATTATTTTTACGTAAGATATTATGATTTTAGTCAACATCCGCCAACCAAAAATGGCTGTTTACTCTTGAATGAAATTTCGTTTTTTCGGCCTTTTAAATATTTGGTATCTTCATAATATTGAACGTAATATTATAATCCGGGCAATATCTAGTTGAAAAAAAATCATTAAAATCGGTAAACTGGAAGTTGGATTTTTTTCTTGTAGAAAAGTCAAAAATCTTGTTACCACGTAATATTTCCGAAACTACATAACCGTCAAGTTGAAATTTCATATCTATAGTTTTCATATACAGCGTTGATAAGGTTTTGATCAAAATCCGTTAACCGGAAGTGGTAGTTTACTCTTGAACGATTTTAATTTTTTTCTGCCTTTTAAATATTTAGAATCATTATAAAATTGTAATACTATAATCATTATGCTAATTACAATCTGTGAAAAAAAATCATCAAAATCGCTCACTCGGAAGTGGGATTTTTTTCTTGTAAAAAAGTCAAAAGCGATTTTTTGACTTATTCAGTTTTTTGTTACTCTTCATATTCCTCAAATATATAGTTATGGATAAAGTCATGGGTTGGCCACACCCGATTTTTTTTATTATTTATTTAATAATTATGATGTCTTTATGAAGATGAGTATAGACTTGATACAATAAAAATAAGTCAATCTCTAATGACAAGCAAATTTCCCGAATTGCTCGTCATAGAGATTACAGTCGAAGGCAAAGTCAAAAAGCTGATTTTCTCGAATCGTCTCAAATTGACAGTTGACAAAATTGCTTTTTTTCTATATTTGTTAACTAAAAGGTTCGTTTAAATAATATACTGTGGGTCAGCTTTGGCAAGGTGGCGCATTTCAATAATGAAGCGCATTCGCGAACGGGCACGTGCCATTTGTTATGTTTGACGTGGCAGGGAGAGGGGCAAAGAGGAGAAGGCCCCCTCAGGCCCCATACCCCTCGACATGGCGCCAAACATAAATAATTAGGGAGATACCCGCGGGCTCTGGACCCGCGTTACAAATTCGATGGGTTGGAAAAACGACTGGCACTTCCGGTTGGCGGATCCCGCGGGAGATGAACCGCGAATCTCTCCATTCGCTTTCCCCGATGGTGGTCCGGAATTCGGAACACGCCAGGTGTATTTAACGCGTTAAACTTGAAATCGCGCACGTAGGTATGTATATTTAACGATGGGAAAATACGCAATTATTACCACACACGTGATATTGCAGTGGACAGCATGGGCGTACAAATATGCGGTCGCAGGCCGCAAACAATTGTACAATTTTCACGTGCATTTTCCGACTGAACAATGCTGCCGCAGTGTGGTTTATATTCAACGTGTGATTAGCATCAAAATTGGACGATGTTGTGTATTGAACAATCTCGTTGGATTATTTGCGCGGTAGCAGTAACCCCTTGCAGCCCCGGCTCGGTCTGGTTTCGCCATTAAGAAGAGAAAGTGGACCGAGCCGACTAAATCTATCACGTGAACCCATCTTCTACGTGATGCGTTTGCTGACTACGCAAACGCTGGCCCCTTTTTACCCTCCGAAAACGTAGAAGTGAGCCAATAGGGTCTCGGCCTAAATCCAGGAAGTGAACGCGGATCGATTACGACATCACCTTCGCGGTGTGATGCTACGCACAGATTACCTAATTTCCTACGCTAACTGCGAAACTCAATATCACCGATTAACAAAAATTAACTAAATCAGCAAACGTGTTCAAAAAACAAAACAAGCCTTATATAAGCGCAAGCGTCTGCCTGTCTGCCTGCGTCGTTACGGTCACCGACATAGCAAACAGCGGTGTGTTGACAGCAAGTCGCTATCTGTTAAAGCAAACACCTATTCAATCAACGGTACACTGTACAATTGTTTCACATACTGTCAAAAAGACCATGGGCTGTACTGTTATTGTACAAACCAGCGCAAAAGGGTGGGGGTTGGAGTTAGAATCCACCGTCATATAACGGGTGCGCCAATTAGTAAAACAACAATAAGAGTGGAAAGGAATTTGACATGTACAACAATATTTTTGATATTATCATCATCGTCATTATCAACCATCAACAATATTTGTTATACATATCATCATCATCATTTGCAGCCGTTCACCATCCACTGCTGGATATATCTATTACACATTTCCGTATGCTATTCCTAATTTATCAATTTTGTTCCCGAGAGAAAATATTTTTTTTATATATACTGTAAAATTTTAATACAAATTAAATCATCATAATCATTTTCAGACGTTCACCATCCACTGCTGGATGAAGTTCTCACCAATCCTCTTCCATTCCTGTCTGTCTTGAGCAATCTGCATCCATTTTACTCCACACATTCTTCTCAATCAATCCGCCCATCGTCGTTTCCTCGTATACCTTGCTTTCTTTCAGATACTCTCGGATACCATTCCAGTATTTCTCGCGTCCATCTGCCATCCATTCTTCTCGCTGTGTCCAGTCCATTGCCACTTCAACTTTTTCACACGCTCCGCTATATCTGCCACTTTGGTCATGCTTCTTAGACATGTATTCGTCTTGCGATCTCTTCTTGTTATACCAAGCATACATCTTTCCATGCTTCTCTGTGTGTACTGGATTCAGCGATATTTCTTTATGGGAAAAAATATTGTTGTAAAATGTTACAATTGAAAGAAGCAACATCTGATTAGAGATTAGTGTGTATTCAACGGTCTAGTATTAGCAATGGTGTATTATTTTCTAATTCGTTCTTTTTGTTGTAAACACCAGTATATTCAATCCAATGATTAGTTTGCTATGCTAAGAATCATTGAATAACTCCAAATGACAAATACACAAAATTAATGTGTACTGTATCATCCGTATGTATGTATGTATGGTGAAGTCAGAGCGGTTGCGCACAACTCATCAACCCTTTCGTTTCGGAAAATGGAATTCATTCATGGAAGTACTTTGCCAGGGTAACAATGGAAGGTACCTATGGCTTTGCAGGGTGAGAACAAGGGGGTGGCATGGGAGGGTGAAAGCGAGCCACCCTTTGCCATCAAGGGGCGGTGATTAATCGTTACAGAAGTGTCACCATCCGCGCTCGCCTCTATCTTACTGATTTATAATGAGAAACAAACAAAAAATGAAAGTATCGATTCGGTCGGTTTTTACGCTACTATCTGCTATTTTTATACCTACATATATAAGGCGAGAGAGTCCTCTTGCTCTCTCTCAACCCGTCAGTTTGAATAATTTAAATTTTGCACCCTCGATTTTCGTACCGATGGTAATTGATGGTGCGGAGCGTCGAACGAAGAGTTTTCACGCATATTGAATTAATCTCAGCGGAGGCGAGAGAAAAAAATGAAGTAAAAACGGTCGTTGTGGTGTGCGAAAGTGTTACAAAATCTTTGAATGCGTTTACATTAATCGTTGGTACGAAAATAGAGTATACCTACATTTCACATGTATGTACATATGTATGTATGCAAACTGGTCAACTTTGTCCGGATCGTCGATTCTGTTCCGCGTTAATTTTCATTCGGTTACAAATGGTCTCGATGCAGGACATCGGTTTGCGGGTGTTGGGTTTAAATATTAAAGGTCTTCCGAACCGGATGTTGTTTTAAGTGACGTGGCGCTAGACGGTTCCAATTCGACGTCCAACTTTGGCGCCATTAATAACGGCGAGTGCAAAATGTATGAAATACTCCCTCGACCAGGTCACAAATTCACCGGCCGACATTTTCATTTCCTCAAAACGGTCTGATTTGTGGGCTCGGCAACCCTCCTGGTGCCCTTCTGGAATTCCCCATCCCCCTTATCCCCCAAACCGGCCGTCTCCGGGATAATTCAAAGCGTTGTGTTTCGTTTTAATGCCGAGAAAATATTGGTGTACCCTCATTTAAATTCAAATAAATGCGCAAAACGGCTAAATATTAGTTCATCGTGCTAATAGCGGAATAATAAGATATTCTTAATTGCTTTTCTTACGTAAAATCTATAGTTTGAAGCTAAAAATTTCTGTGAGAAAATCTGTACTTTGTAAATTTGTGTAAAATTTATAATAGCCCTACTAAGCCAAATTAATATAAAAAAAAAAAAATTTGAAAAATGGGCAAGCGATAGCTCAGTGGTTAGAGCGTTAGTCTTTTGAGCGAAGGTCCGGGTTTCGATTCCAGTATGTCGGTATGATGTTTTCGACAATTTTTTCAGCCCTAATTATCGTCATTAGAAAGATCTGGATATTACTAAATCAAGATCGGCTGTCTTCTGTTAGAATTTGCCAATTTATCTAACTTATGTAGGTGTGAGATGCCGCCAAAAATTGGCACCTCCTATGTTAACCTGTTATTGACCTATTCTAAGACCTGTTGGTTTAACTTTCCCCCACAAAAAAAACAAGACAAAAAAATTAAACAGTCACCCTTAGAATGGTTACACTGAAAGTACAAAATTAATAATGAAGATTTGTGTATATTGAGAATGATGTTTCAACTTTGAGGATGTTGAAGAAGTCGTGTGTATAAACTAAATTAAATTTTGACATTTAAAATATTGAATTGCAACCAGAATGTTAGATATTTGTATCTTATCGAACGGTTGTCATATTCACGAGTTAATAATGCTAGAAAACTAACAACAAAACGAACATGCATATATACACATAGAAGGACTCGTAGGTAAGGTAGAAGTAGAAAAAACCAAACACAATACAATCCATTGTGGCGATACGTCGTATAATTTAGATCAAATTCACAATGAAACAAGCGTTCGCGGAAACGTTTATCGATATGTGAAGATGTCGGCGAAACGTTGACGTTTGTCGTCACATTGTTCGCATCGCACAAAAAAGACCCAAGAGGAAAACAATCAGACGGTGGCGATAAAAAGGGAACAATTACCAAAGGAAACGTCACATCAAGATTTTCTTTAAATACGAGAGCGAAACGAACATCAACAGCCATACAGCCGCAACGCGTCGGCGTAGAATCACACGGGAATACTGCACAAGTAGTCGACAATGAAGATTTTGGCGACAATCGCCGTAATTATTTTAACGACATTGTCGGTCGAAAGTGCGGCTGTCAACGGCGATCCGAATCCGATTGACGATCCCAAAGAATGGTGGAGGAAGACCGTCTTTTATCAGATTTATCCGAGGTCTTTCAAGGATAGCAACGGAGACGGGATCGGAGACTTGAGAGGTTAAACCTTCATTAATCAAACTCTCATTGTTATATCGTTCGTGCAAATTTGGTATAATGTTTAACGTGAAATATTCATATAGGAATAACGCAGAATATGGAATATTTCGTCGACGCTGGCATCGGAGCTATATGGCTATCTCCAATATTCAAATCGCCCATGGTAGATTTTGGATATGACATCAGCGACTTTAGAGAGATTCATTACGAATACGGAACAATGGAAGATATCGAAGATCTAATAGCGAAAGCTAAAAAGCTCAGTAAGTATAACACGCTTTTCATTTATTCATATGAACTTACGACTATGTACATATATGCATAACCCAAAAAATATAGTAAAAATTTCATCATACAAATAAAATACGTTTCAGATTTGAAAGTCGTGTTAGATTTTGTTCCGAATCACGCCAGCAACGAATCTGACTATTTCAAACTGTCTGTGAATAAAACTGCTGGATATGAAGACTTTTTCATATGGGATGATGGTTTGATAGATCCGATCGACAATTCAAGGAAACCTCCTAGCAATTGGGTAAAATCAAACATTGTCAAAAATAAAATCAAATGTTGTATACGTGCTGTAATCTCGGCAACAAAAATTGCAGGTGAGTCAATTCCAAGGTAGCGCTTGGCAATGGAATGATCAAAGACAACAGTATTACCTACGTCAATTCTCCGAACAACAACCCGACTTAAACTACCGAAATCCAGCCGTAATCAAAGAGATGAACAGTGTCTTAACGTTTTGGCTAGACAAAGGAGTGGACGGATTTAGAGTGGACGCTCTACCCTATATGCTGGAAGCAGACAAAAAATTGCACGGTGGACGATATCCTGACGATCCCTTGAGCAATGCACCAGGAATAGGTCCAAACGAACTAGGTTACACAGTTCCAATTTATTCCAAAGATCAAGAAGACACATACGATATTGTTTTCCAATGGAGAGCACTTTTGGATGAATATAGCAAAAGAGACGGACAGACAAGGTATTTGTACGGTGTGGAGTGATCAATACAGCGTTAATATGTATTTGAATGATGATTTATGTCGTACAGGGTGATGTTAACAGAGGGGTATGCTAATCTGACGATGACTATGAAGTACTACGGCAACAGCACGCACGAGGGTAGCTACGTGCCTTTCAACTTCGACTTCATAACCGAATTGAACGAAGAATCCAATGCTCGAGATTTAGTTTATAAAACGACGCGATGGCTCACGTACGTGCCGACTGGAAAATATCCCAACTGGGTGGTACGTTTCGCGTTTTTCGTCGAGCTCGTATGAATAACTTTTTTAATTTATATGAATAAATTTTTGTTACAGTTTGGGAATCACGACAACAGTCGCATGGCTACCCGTTTCGGTCCACACTTGGTAGATGGATTGAACATGCTGGACATGCTGCTGCCAGGAGTGGCCATAACTTATCAGGGGGATGAACTCGGAATGGAAGATGGATACGTCAGTTGGGAAGATACGGTGGACGTGTCGGGCTGTAATGCCGGACAAGACAAATACCAAACCTTCTCCAGGTAACAGATGTGTGAATTTTTTTATAAAACGTATCCGGAAGGCGATAAAAAATCAATTGCCGCAAGAATATAAACATATATGTACATACATATATATTCTTGTACATATACATACATATAAGAATATACATACATACATATATATATATTTATATCAACATCTGTTCTTCTGCCATCCATTCTTCTACGTGTGCAGACCATTGCCACGTCAACTTTTTCACAAGTTCCGCTATATCTGCCACTTTGGTCATACTTCTTACCCGTATATTCCTCTTGCGATCTCTTCTTGTTATACCAAGCATACATCTTTCCATGCTTTTCTGTGTGCACTGGATCTTACGTAACATTATTAAATTCAACATCCACGTTTAACATCCATACGTCATAACTGGCAGTACCCATTGGTCGTATGCCTTATTTTTTAAGCATATCGGAATGCGAATTTAAAAACTATGTTCATTCTTCCAAAAGCGCTCCATGCTACTTCCATTCTTCGTTTTATTTATTCTTCTTTACATCTAGTCATATTCGTGAAGTAGTATTAAAATATAATATTGATCGTTTTGTTCGATAAGCTGTTTCTGTGAGCCGTCGCGTCGCATAGCGGGATATTGGACTTAAAAACTATGTTTATTCTTCATATTTATATGTGTATGTACATACATTTTTAAGAAAGCGTCTTATGTGGATAATACGCCCACGTGTACATATGTAGGGTATAAATTTTATGCTATATGTGTACCTAGTGAGATCTAATCTGTGTAAATAGTGCGGTTATCGTCATAAGACGAGGGATATTTAATTCGCTAATACCATAGGGGTTGTTATTGTTTATGTTGACGTGCAGGGACCCGGAAAGGACCCCTTTCCAATGGGATAATACCACGAACGCGGGTTTCTCAAGAGCCACAAAGACATGGCTGCCCGTGGCGCAAAATTACATGACCCTCAACCTTGCTCGGCAAAAGGAGTCACCACGAAGTCACTTTAAGGTGTACAAGGCCCTAACTGCCATCAGGGCCAAACTGGTCCTGCAGGAAGGCGGTTGGAATTTGAGGGCTCTCTCCGATCAGGTCTTCGCTTTGACTAGGTAAGTAATCGATTCACAAAAATCCCACTTTGTATCCAACGAACGATTTGCACATTGATATCTAAATGTTGAAGGACTCTCCAAGGATACGACACATTCAGTATGGTTATGAACATGGGCTCGAAACCGGAAACGGCTGATATGTCTAGCTTGAAAGAGTTACCTGAAAAATTGATCGTATACGTTGCTAGTATCAACTCTAATAAAAATACTGGGTAAATGCAGCATATTAAATAGTAATAAAATTGTGATTTACTATGTGCAACTTATTATTGATTATTTTTTACAGGGACACAGTTCAAATTGCATCAGTACCTTTAGAAGCTGGAGAATCGATTGTATTCACATCGCCTTCTCTCGAATGTTCTTCTTCTTAAAATATCACGAATTTGAATATTTGTATCGTATGTAGTCAATAGGATAGTAATTTATTAATATATTTAATCAAATTATATGATAAATGTTACTTTAGCAAAATAAACCATTTAAGTATCTCAATGTTGAATATTTACACACTCCATTAAATACATAAACGAGTATAAATTGAATCGTTCGGGAACGTTTGTTTATAATTCAACACATCCGCGCATTGAAATCAATTTCACAGCATACATACATACATACATACATAAGTTAATGACGAAGCACTTATTCTATTGGCGATTGAATTAAATCTCAGACGGAAGATATGACAGTTGCGATAAAGTGATTTTAAATCATGATGTCATTTTCAAGAGAGGCATGTTCGACTAATTGGAAACATTGACATTTTAACCTGAACAAGGTTCTGAATGGAACTGTAATTCAAACAAGTAAACTACCGAGATTTATATATCGTTATAAATGAAGAACTGTTATTTTTCTGTTGAAGAAATAACAGTATACGTATACTGATATAATTTCATTGATTGTATACTATTATAATAAATTAGTGTATTGTGTATGGGTGGTTATTAACGAGCACGATATCAAAACTTTATATAAGATCACAATGTGTAGTTCAGTCTTAGTCTTAAAATGTTCTCTATCGCGCTTAAATCGTTGCTGATGTTCAATTTAATTCACCTTAATTACGGACATGTTTCGAATGATCAATGGTGGAATTCTCAATATTTTTATCAGGTTTATGTGAAATCGTTGAAGGACACAGACGGAGATGGGATCGGTGATATAAATGGTAATTATTGTATTTCGCTTTAATTACACGAAATTTTTGATAAGGCGAAAGGTGAGAAACGAGTAAACATAAATTAAATTATATTAATGTATTTAATAATAAATTATTTCAGGTGTTATTTATGGGCTGAATCATATAAGATCATTAAGAGTAAATTCGATTATTTTATCGCCTTCCTTTGAACGTGTTGATAAATGCGAAGCTAATGGGATTAAAAACTTTTACAATATAAACGCCCAGTATGGAATCGAGGAAAATATGAACGATTTAATAAAAAGGGCTAATAAAGCTGGTATAAATTTTTTTTAATGATTGAATACGTATTATTTAACTTAATGAAAATTTTTTTTAATCTTTACAGGAATTAAGGTTATTTTGGATTTGAATTTAGATCAGACAAGTTCACAATCTGATTGGTTTATGTTATCATCAAAAAGAGAAATCAATTATGAAAATTTTTATATCTGGAAAGATATGGATAATAGTATTCCGTATGAAATTAATGTGAATAAAATTCAATCTTTATATGTATTAAATCTTTTAGGGGCATTAAAAATAATATTTTCGTTTGATATATTCTCAGTCATCGTATATTGATACCGGCTTCGCGTGGAAATGGGATGAAAATCGTAAAGAATACTATCTAGTCGAGGGAAATGCCACTATCGGATATCCAGTATTGAATTATAAAAGCAGAAAAGTCATAGAGGAGATAAAAAACTTATTGATATTCTGGATGGAAAGGGACATATCGGGATTTCGTATATTCTCGAAGGCGGAAATATTCACAGATCGCACAATCGCTGAAAGCTTTTCGACTTTGAAGAATACCGTAGACAATTATTCAAAACAGCAAGGCGGTAAACCGAGGTATTGTTATAAAACTATATACATATTACATATGTTGAAATATAAAAAAAATGTAGCAAAAAAAAAATTGGGAATAATGTTTACGAGTGCTTCAGGATACTAATAGGAGAATTCGCGCACGGAATTCGAATTTTGTACAAGAGCGAATATGAAAGAATCCAAAAAAGCTTTCATCTTGTTTTCGCGGAGAATTTGATTACACAAGACGAGAAATCATCAACGAGAGATATTAAATTTTGCGTTGACGAGATGATGACATATTCACTCGGAATTCAAACTCTGAATTGGATGGTCTGTCGAATTTCTGCTTAATTAATTAATTTAACATCACACAAAACTTAAAACATTAACAATGAACGTATATTTACGCTTTTGCAGATTGGAAATTCGAAAAGTCACAGAGTTTCAGAACGAGTCGGACGCAGAAATTCAGCAAATTTGGCAATTTTAGCATTCGCACTGCCCGGAAACGTAATTATTAATCAAGGAGACGAAATCGGAATGTCAGATGCTGAAGTCTACCATAAAATTTGTCAAACTACGGACATTTTTGAAGCGTCTTCACCGTTTCAATGGGACGACACGACGAACGCTGGATTCTCTACAAATCCCGAACCTTGGTTTCCAGTAGCGAAAAATTACAATAATTTAAATCTGAAAAAGCAAAAATCTTCACCGAATAGTAGTTTTAAGATGTATAAAGACTTAGCCGGTTTGCGCGAGGCACCGATGATCAAAAGCAAAGAATTAGATATACGAATTCTATCCGACGGACTTTTGTATCTCACCAGATACTCGGACAGTTTCGACGAAGTTATCGTAGTTTTGCTAAACTTCGGCTCTTTCGCGGAAACCGCAGATCTGAGCTCGTTCAAAGATTTTCCCGAAGAATTGATGGTGATTTTGACCAGTGAGGATTCCGGATTTAGAATGGGCGATACGGTGCCAAGCAACAGGATCAAATTGTACGGTGGTGAAGGTTTGGTACTTATGTTTTCTAAAAAGAAATGCGAGGATACGAAACCGGTCAGTAGAATCGTGAATAGATTAACCGATGCAGCTCAGAAGATAAGTGCATTTTTAAATTGGTAACAGTTTTATATACAAATTATATGTGAAAATATTATAGTCAATACGTATTATGTCCAATGATAAAATAAATACTTTTCATAATAATACTAATATTATTTTATAACAAAACTAGCATTTATTGGGTAAAGTTAGAAGAATTACTGAAACTATATAAATTTGACTAATAGGGACTAAACTTAGCAGAGTCACTCCATCTGATCCTCTGAGAATGAGAACCGACATAAATTACGATCAATAAATCCGATAGCTGACAAGTTCGGGAAAATTATTAGTAAAGGGACATAAACCGCGGAATTATTCAAAAGGGTAGATAGTGAAACAACCCTAGTACAGAAGTGAACGATTTCACCTCGGGCTATTCGTCGACGTTGCAACAATTTACCGATACGTCGTTGTCCCAACAGGCTTTTCCGACACGAAAGTGATAGAATACAGATTTAGGCAAGCGAACCGAATCGATGCACAATCTGGAACCGATGAATAGACAAATGCATCGCTGACAAGACGTTTCACACAATGACATTGCGACAATGCGCCTTGAACCGTGTATACAGCATACGAACATTTGTATCGCATGTCTCGCTGTTGCAACATGCGATCGTTCGATTGCTTTGATTACGTGGAAATTGTCCACATGACGCACACATTTGTACAGTCATTACAATTAGACGAAACGTTTGCACATATTCGATACTATTTTTATTCATACTCGAATCTGCAGTGATAATTCTGAGGATTGCATGCGATGCAATCGGGTAAACATTGACGTTTTACAACCTACAAATCTCGTTTCTGTTCACGTTGTTGTTTGTATGGTTGGTCTGAGATCGCCTGGGGAAATCAAATTCGGCCTAGGACCCCAACCCTAGTTTTGGCGCAGCAATTGACAGCCGTAGACGAAGTCGCTCGTTATTCAAACTTGCGCTCGATTGGCGCTAATTGAGTTCTAACCCCCCATCCCCTTCCGTACCGCTTCAAAACTACCCCTATTTCAACTGAGTGACATCGCAAATAAGGGCCTAATCTGAGCATTATTATTATTATTCAAAATCTGACCCTGTACTGTAATAGTGAGAATAGAAATTCGCCAACCAATCAAGTACAAAACTAAATACATAATAGAATTCATATATGTACATTCATACATACGTATGTATGTACATATGTACATACTAATGAATGTATGATATTTAACTGTAAGAGTTTTATATTATAGGTATGTCAAATGTCAAACTACCTATAGTAGTATAATGTTATTGTTTATCAATTGAAATTCTAACTGTTTAAATGTGGTATTCCATCAAACTTTAACCAAAGAAGAAAAACCTTATACAAGCCATAGTTTAGGACTGCATAATGGTTGAATCTGAATTTGGAATCGTAGCGTATAAAAAGACACTTTGAAATTGATCGGAACGGTCAAGTACCAAGTAAGTGTACGATAAAATATGAAAAAATTCAAGGATTGGACTAAAATGGAGCAATTCGGCTGAATATTCCACAATTTCAAACTTGAAAGTATTCAAAAATATATTATTTTACCATATTCAATGGAAAAATATCACAATTTGTCATTGTTAGAACGTAAGTATGTAAGTAACATATTTATCAGTAGGTATATGAGGAAGGTAAAAATAATGGTACAAAATAGTTGAATTCAGTAAGAAAAATTCGATAGATTCAATACGTGTAATGTTGATTGATTATTTTCAAATGTGTAAGAGGAGGAAAAAAATTCTTCCTCGGTTTTCGTAGTGGACGAAATCGCGTTGGCAGCCTCACTTAATTTTTCTCGCTCTCTTCTTGTCCAGCATCAATTGGAAAAATCTCATTAAGATGCCAGATAGCGGTGAGACGTCTTAATGGTTAGGAAATATATATATATAATATATACCTATACTAAATTCTCTAACCGATCCGAGGTACGATGAAGATTGATTGGATCTGAGGGGCATTAGGCACTCGCGGGGAACACTGGCTACGCAATTAGGGCCCCAATCAATGTCCTGATGAGTGAAGCGATAATCTCGACTAGATTTTCCATCCGTAGATCCTTCTACGCCCTAGAGTGTCAAAAAATAATGACCTATTTCAGGCGCACGTTCAGGAAAAAAAACGAACGTTGTAGAAAACGTCATCAGTGAATACAAAAGCGCCAGAGTTAAGTAACCGTTCACTTCATCTTCACCAACAACGCGTAAAACTATTTATATATTACAAGTATGATGAATTTTACCATTAAAGTATGTAAAGAGCTTGCATAATATATGCAATTTCTAGTGAAAACTACTAAACGAGTTTTCTTTATACGATCAATTTGAACCGTATATGGGAAAATTGTAATATTATTGCAGTTTAATTTTAAGTAATATCGCGTCGCTCTCAGAAAATGGCACACATGTGGTGTAAGCCCGGAAAAGCCGGCCGGTTCTCTTCAATAAGGAAAACTTTATCCACGGGAAAGAATAAGGACTTTAATTTAAAACGGAACGTAATGGCCCAATAAAGACTTTTCTTACTTGAACGTCCGTGTTATGATATTATATTTCAGATGCGAAAATCGGAAACGTATTTACAGTGCATTCGCACTGCGATACGGAAATCGATCGAAAATATTCCCCGTTTTCCTTTCTATTTTTAAAACGTCCTCCGTTTTCATTTGACTCTCGATATACGAAAATGAAAAAATATAACGACGCGAACGATTTCGAGTCGGCTTGGAAAAGCGCCAGCGAATGCAACTCTCGTTTCCGGCGCGTCTCTAAATTTTCATTGATTGTGCGCTATTTACAAAATGAACGATGTACTCGCCAAATAAACTAAAAGCTAATTTCGCATTAAATCAACAGCGTCGACCAAACGGTCGCATTTTAATTGGAATTCATAGTCGAGCGCATTATAAATAAAGCTGCTACCCTAAATTTTAACATTTCTGAATACGTTCAGAACTACCGAAAAAAGTGAAAATCTTTAATGTGCACAAATAAAATTGCGTTTGGATTCAAATATGTTAGACTGAAATAGAAGGGATAACACTCTATTTGTTTGTAACATACTATTTAAAACTAGTTTGTGTTGAATGCGAGCGTCACTATTCATCTATAAGTACATACATAAGTTACCGCTTTAAACCAGCGACACGACAAATTCTTGCGAATTATTTAAACTTATTCATTCTTTGCGACGTTCGAGCCGAGTGAGTCTGCTATGAAAATATGAGGAAATTCATTGGTATAGCAGAAAAGAGAAAAGGAGATAGGGAAAGAGGGGCGTGGGTGGGTGCGTCGTCTGAAAGTTTTCCCTGTCGTCCCCATACGGAGGCTGTTACAAAGATTTCCGCTATTATTTAAATTTTCGTACATACTAATGGGCTATTTGCAACGGCGGCGGCGGTCCAGAGGCTGTGTTTAACAGCTCAAGTTATGCGGCGGCAACTCTCTCTCCTCCTCGACGACATACCCTTTGTGTCGCGGATGTGGCTCGCAGACGACGTTTTTATCGTTTCGTTTTCAAATTCAGAAACGCGAAATGCAGATAATGAATTTGACGTCGTCTTTTTTTCAAACACTTCCTCCTCCCCCAATCTTTCCCTTCACATCTCCTTTTGAATCTTATTTTCATTATCGTTGTTCTAACTTCGCGAGCTTTCACAGCGCGTTGCGAGGCGAGAATGTCGCACACGGAAATTTTATATGTTTATGTAAAATGAAAATCTAACTACGTATATACAAACATATCTGTTTGTTTCCCTATATATGTATGTACATATATTCCTACACAATTTAACCAATTGATACCAAATTTTTCAGAGGTACTTTGTTTGATTCCGCAGGTCCCGTAGAGAAACGGTCACCAACCTTTCGGACCTCGCGTACCATTAAACTCAAAATCTTGAATCCTGCGGACCACTACCATGATTTTTTTTAAAAAAGTAACATTCTAAATATGAAATGATTATTTATTTATTATAAAAATACTTTGGCAGGCGGCATAGCCGATGGAGCCCAGGGGTCTGACATAACTTGTACATACAATTATTAATTATTATTTATATTTGAAGGATTACAAAAATCCTTTTGTGTTCAAAAACTTATCGAGATGATTTTTAAATAGATTTGTATTTTCGGAAGTTACTAGTTGATTTGGCAGACGGTTCCATACTTCGACCACTTTATTTGAAAAAAAAAAAAGTCTCTGACAATTTTGTTCGATTTGTCTTTTAGTAGTTTCAGTGTATAGCCTCTGAGATGTGCGTTTTTATTGAAAGTAATTTATTTATTAAATTATATAACACTTGTTTTTGCAGTCCAAACAAAAAAATGGACATCATTAATGTTACAACGATAGAAAAATTATAATAAATACGTCTACAGTTCGTGTTGCGAAATAGTTTCTAGGCGGGGTGGGGTTCCTAGAATACGTAATAAGGCGAAAATTACAAAAAAAAAAGTAGATTCGTAATATACCGAAACAATTTAATTAACACGAAAATTGCAAAAAAAGTAGAATCAGAATTTAATGATATATTTGAATAAACACGAAAATTGCAAATATATTCAAACTACTCTGCGGACCACCGGTTGGCGACCGCTGTCGTAGATCACAGTGTGCTAAAATTATTTATTTGGTGTTGCTTACGTACGAACTTTTGTTTCGATGATGCCAGATAGTGACAGACAAGTAAAGTTTTGCCTGTAGAAGTCGTCGGTTGAAAAAAGATTGGGTATATGAAAAAAAGTACTACAAATTGCACTCAGGCAACGCAACAGCTATTTTTTCCTCATACAAAAAACCACATGACATTACAGAAATACACCCACCCTATGATCATAATATTTTTCTTTCGGGTAGCTAGCATATAACGTTTTGTTTCTACGACTCCAATCGACGACAGATATATTATATAATATACATATAACTAGATGATACATTGTGTATTTCAAATTCAGAAAATCAACATATGGTTTTGAACGGTGTGCTTAAATCTAGTTTTTATATGAATTTACACTTTCTTACTGGTGTACAATTTGTGGTATTTTTATGTAAGGCTTTAGGTTTCACGTTTCACATCTCTATTTGAAAATGTGCTCGATGGGAGTGTCGGGTTCGTAGGGATGCTGATGGAAGTGTCGGGTCACCAGACCCTGGGGCGGCCACGTGAGTAACGCGCCTCAACTTATCTAAATGAAGTCCAATTTTCTGCCCCATCGGGCCGCGGCCGACGGGGCAATTTTACCACCCCCGTACATATATAATGCACCACCCCATCGCCCCACCTCCTCAAGCCTGCCAACTTTGATCGTAGGAGAAAAGAGCAAAAAAAAAAAAGAAATAGAGCGAAAAGCGCCCTGAAACAATGGTAAGGATGCGAATAAAAACGGGGACGCGACGGTGGAAAAATAAAAATGCCCCGCCGTAACAAAACGTTCGCTTATCTAGATAGTTCGATAATGAAGGCTTCTTCTTTTGAAACGTATATCTGAAGGGACAAAAAGCGACGCGAGTTTCGTTCGATCTCGGGGGTAGATAGCGCGCACGGACGTCGTTATTATATTATTTTATTATAACGTTCCCATTGAATTTTCCGGAATGTTTTTCTCATTACCGTTATTGAATTCGGGGCATTAAATAAAATGAAAAAAAATTGGCTCGCAATGTAAAATATCTATGTACATAATATGTATGTATATTCCCATATGTAAAATTTTTGTGTATTCGTATAAATGTACATACATAAATACATTATGTTTCATTATTGTACTCGTTCGAAAGAGAAATTGTATTGTATCGCACTCATCTAAATAAAAAGTATGACAAATGAAATAAAAATTCGGCAAAATATCGATGAAATGTGTACTCATTGTCATTTGAATGGTGTTTTTTTTTTCACTGTAAAACCTTCATTATGCAAATGAAACAGTTTTGAACAAATAAATGTAAATTTTTATTTTTATCATGCCAAAAATTAAATGAAAGAAAAATACAAAACTGAAAAATCATATCAATTGAAAATTTTGATGTTTAAACAGAGATACAGTTCAATATATGAATTTGTGTGATTTTTAGATTTAAACCAAAATGTCACAGAGAAGACATGAGTATAAGGTCAAAAACATTAATTTAAAGAGTTATAGTTTAAAATTTACGGTAGTAAACAAAGTCATGAATATTAATACCTGGTGGTTTTCGAGCGTATCTATCCAATATTACATTTCCTAAGTTGTCTTCGTTTAAGAAAACATACAATTTATTCAAATTTAGCTTCGTAGAAACTTTTTTTGGTGCGTTTTCATTTAAATTTCGAATGGTTCTTTTGAAATTTTCGGATAGATTAACCGCGCTCATTACAATCGCGACCACTAATGACTTCTTAGTTCTCGTCAGAAATTCTAGAAAGTTACAGAATAACTTCTGAAAACGACAAGGGATGCCTCGGGCAGGGGCCAAAAGTCCAAATCCTCGCTCATCAAGGATATCTCCTTATCGCAATCGAGGCTGCTTCACGTGCAACTCCGTACAAAGTTAATGAAAGCAATTGACGAACCTTAGACCCGAGAGGAGGGTAGTATGTACATTCTCCAGACGAATGTGAGAGAGCGTCTGAGACAGCAATTTCACTTTATATAGCCTTCATGTATCGTGTGGGTCCGTTTATTATCGTTGGGTTTTGCCCAAGTAACATAATAACGAACTGGGACGTCTTATTTATATGTTGATGACGATCGTGAGTAGGGCTTTTTCGCCAGTGTATGCATTAACATTTATATGAAACTTCTATCCTATAATACGTTTCGAAAGAGCGATGATACTTTATATAATACATTTCAAAATAGTACCGCGTGCAATTTTATAACTGTTTATGACGTTAACTCGTTGGGTTTTTCAATTAGAACCAAACTATTGACATGGGGATCGTATATATGTATATTTTTGTCATTCGGCATTGCTTCGCTTATATGGCGAATTATTTCTAGAACGGAAAAGTCGGGCTCGTTACGTTCACTTACGTTACCATTTCAAAAGACTAAAAATGTTACTAGAAGGCGGTTGAGCGTAACGTTTTTTTAACGGCGAAAAATAATCGAGAAAAATGACAAAACGAACTATTTACGTGATAATTGTTGCACAAAGAAATGTCAAACATATGGAAATTACTGCAATTTTCACACGTCGATATGTCAATGTCAACGCATACTCGCATATGCGTAACAAATGGATTTTATGACGATGACATACGAGCCTAATATAGCGAAAGGGTCAGACAGTCATTTTCCGGAATACCTTTGACTACATTAAAAAAATTCACCGCAAAGACAGGAAATTAGCTAGCTGTCTGTGGTATATTTGTAGCACTAGCACATGCCCTAGACTCCCTAGAGAATTACATACATATATATCTACTATATAAAATTCAATGTTTGTCTGTTTGTTTGTTTGTTTGTCCGCTATACAAATCTACAGTTTTCAACTTAGAACCGCCAAACTTGGTATACTATCTCATGATACCCAGACCGTAAGTCAGACCGTAGGTGGGTTTTGGAAGGGGTCAGATCAGGGGGTCAAGGGGGCCCCATACAAATTTTTTAATCTGAAAAAAATTTTGTACTGGAGAATAAATGTTTTCATTCAAACTTTTGTTTGTACTGGAGAATAAATGTCACCCGCCCGAGCAACGCCGGGCAATTTAGCTAGTTATATATAAAAATATGAAATTAAGTATGCCAGTTTGCAGATGAAGCGATTTCGGAGTAAAATTAATTTTGCAGATTGAATGTACATATGTATGTATGTATGTATGTATGTATGTACATACGTGTAATATAACAAAATGAACTTTCTTCAAAGCAAATACGCGACGGGCGAAAGGTCCATAGAAAAATAAAAATGAGTCCCTTTGCAATCTGGTCGTTTAGGTGGGGGAGGGTGTTAACCCTATAAGCGCGCGGTTCACTCTAGAGCAGGACGAGCACCTCAAAAGGGTTTTTATTCACTTTCTGTGTTGACTGAGTGTCTGTCGTGGATGGAAAAGAGGGTAGCCAATAAAAATCGCGAGGATGTGGGAGCTCATTAGGTCCTTGACGTCGTCTGATTCCACTTTGTGCATTCTTACCCCGTGGAATATTACAGTCGAACTTATTTTTTTTTTTTTCCATTTCTACCACTCAAAATCCCTCGAGTTAGCACGTTGCAAATTTGTATAATTTAGTTCCAATTTCTGCGAGCTGTGTAAATACTTATCGGGGCGGAAAGGGTGCTAAAACTTCTGCAAGTAAAGGGGTTAGGGTATTCAATTCGAGGGAAATGAATGCGCGGTTTCATCATACACATCAATTGACAAGGGCTCAACGTTGTTTATCTCCACATCTAACGTATTCAATTTAATTAGACTCCGTAGAAACCATTGGTTACCTGTATATAATACACTCTGCCTCTCAGTTTTCGTACTTGTTCTGAAGTACCACTTTTATTTTCGCCATCCCCATACCCCTCGACGCGAGTTGTAAATAAGTTATTGCGGACACAAACAGGTAATTTCAGAAATGAGTTTACATTATAACTTCGGCCGTGTACCAATTTGATTTTAATATTTAACATTCGTTCATCCGAAGTTTGAGCGTACGAGGAGGTAAAAAAAACAATTTTTTTTTCAAATTCAATACTATAGAGATGGACAAATTTGAGACACTAAAAAAGAAAGTCGTCGCGCGTCAAGGAGTTTCCCGCAGCGTATATTTTTCAGTGACAGATAACGCTTTATGTCGTTTTCGCAAATCCCCCGGGTAATATGAATCAATATTTTCAGAGTTTTTTCTGAAAATTGTACTACGCTCGAGCAATATTTTCCATTCTCGACAACTTTTTACCGGAAGATAAATTTTAGCGACATTTACCTTTTCCACCTCTACCCCTCACCTCGATCTTCGTTTTCCTTTCGCGCCAAATTATCAAAGGAGAGCAATTTGTGTACTTTTTACTTTCTCGGACTTCTCGAAATTTTCCCCTAATTAATTATTGACTAAACAAACGCCGACTACGAAAACGTAAGTCTCTCGCTAAATATGAACTCAATTTGTACATAACATAAACATCAATTAATTAACAACAAAGAGCCTCCATTTCCCTCACTCTTTTTCTTTGTTTCTTTCTATCTTTCTCTCCAAAACCGTTTTAAAAATTCCTTAAAATATTTTTTTTTTCTTTTGTGATCGTTTGATGCAGCATCTACACAAAAAAGGTATTTGCCAAACAATGGAAACGTTCGACGCAGATATTCCAGCAAAGATAACCTCGAACAGAATTTATAAAATCGACGAAAGCTCACAAGCTTCTTATGAATGATATTCCTGAAATAAACTTCTACAATCTGTAACTCAGTTGACTAACTTAAATGAACGATCGTTCAAAGCATAGCACTTCCGCACTTCCAGGAACGAAATAGCATACAAAGAAGTTTCACAATAGATCAATTTGGTGCATTTCAGCCAGTGGAAACGATTGCAACGTGTAGAAGAGAGCTGGTTAAGAAAGATCAAGTGATCTATACACATTATATTTTATTTTATTTTACACTCCATCCAATACAATTTGGCCGATTTTCGCACATAAAAAGGCCACTTAATTATGGCCAATATTCTTTAGGGGTGCGAGACAATTTGGCGAAACCGGTTTATTCGTAGATAATAAAACCGTTCGCGGCACATTGTTCAGATTTCGCATCGGCGTAATCTCATTTTAAAGATTACTCGCGTAACTCGCTTAAACTGATTTATCATTCGGAGATATTTGCGCCGTTACGCTAGGAATGCTTTCTATGTATATGGAGGTATCTACTTCTCTCTCTCTCTCTCTATTTCTCCCCGCAAGCCTCTCTATTCCTATCTATATAATATAGGTACACCATATACACAACATCGGTTATTTGATTACTAACAACGCCCATTGTGTGTCTGTACGTACTGGCAGAAGAAGCTGGCGTGTATACATAATTCGATCAAGTAATAATGCGTTTTATTGTGCCGGTGCGAGGAACAACTTTGAGTGTCAATCACGAGAGTAATTTGTTTCGTCGGAAGAAAATCGAATGAATTTTCCCCGTTTTCTTTGATACTTGTGACTGTGATACGAGGACTTGGTTAATCTGATTCTTTGTGTCACATTAGATCAACCGCTGTTGTCGCATTAAGAAAATCGAGAAGAAAAAACTACGACAATATCACTTCGTACCGTATATATGTAGTATCCACATAAACGATTGTGCGTTAACTTGAGTGTTTCACATAATAGGTATGTACATATATAAATTAAGTTATTTCTTTGGTCTCGTATATTTATTTGAAAAATATAGAGTGGCGTTATTGTAAATATTTGAATACTTCTGGGTACATATTCGCTTATGGTAATGGCTCGTCCTTCTTTTTTTAATATTGCTCGGGATGAGCAGGTCACAAGAAGGAGGCTGTCAAGAGACAGGCGGGCATTTTGGGGGTGACCGAGCACCTTTGGAAGCTTCAATTTTGTCAATTTTGGCTCCAAATCCCCGGGGCGATTTGACGGTAAACATTTCAATTTCGGCCTAAGGCCCACCTGTCATTCCGTCCTCTTGGAGATGAATTACGTTGCCCCCGCCTGTAGTTTAAGCTAAGATTTATTGCAAGAGCCGCCTTCAGAAAAAAATGATTGAAAATTGAATGTATATTTATGAAGTGGAAGGCCTTCGCTGTTTGGGAAAGCGGGAATTTTCTGCGCGGTGTGGAATCGTTGTAAAAATTAAAATTACGGAGAGTAGTAACAATGCATTTTAGTTTCAATTGCATGCAGAGTTCAAGTACTAATTACGTTGGATTATAAAAGCAAACTGCTCGCAAGCAGTTCGCAAATGTTTTGCTGGGAAGATTTGAAATTAAATATGAATGCGATTCGGTACGAAACGAATGCGAGACTTTCCTCTCTTGGTGTATAATACGATATTCGTCGCATGTAACGAGACATTCGCCATTTTCGTGGGGTGGATTTGTGGAAATGGGGGGAGAATGGGGGGGAGAGTGGGGTGGGGAAGGGAGATTTTCTGTTTTGCTAGTACGCGAAATTTGGTATCGGCGTTCGCCGAACAACTTGTGTTTGCACATGTTCCCTTCAAACAAAGGGATTTGAATTATTTATACGGCGGCGAGGAAACGTAAACGAAAGTCGCTGACATTTTACCGACAAAACATGGCGACACGGAAAATTGCTAGAAATTTGAAATGCTATGACGGCCGACCTATCCACACGTCGTCTACAAAAGCTGTCGATATGTCATAGAGTTGAAATGCTCAACGGGAAAGTGCACTGCTTTAACCTTAAACGAATACAACACAATATAGCCTCATAATTAAGCAATCCCAAAGATACATTCTCAAAAATGAACACGTTTCTATGCACTAACTACTAAAAAACTTGACTGAAAGACAGTTTGAATGCTTGTCGAAATGGATTTTCATTCGTGCATTGTGCAAGTAAAGTTTTCAGATGTTGAAAGATTTGACTTCATATTGAAAGATTCTATAGGCTATTGAACCGTACATATCAGATTTTATTCAATTGACGTCAAAGCAAGAAAATCCACAAATCTATTCCTTTCATTGCTATCAGTTCTGCTGCACCACTGTCTGCGGCAGACAGCTTTTATTCTGCACGGCTGCAACTGCAGGCTGTTTTGATGGGAAAAGTCTAGCGATCAATCCCCACAACTAACAAACCGAAAAAAAATAGTGGAAAGATAAACGCAAACGTTCCCCCATCTTGTAAACTTTCACCTAACCGGAAGTCGGAACGTCGCGCGACAGCAGCAATTCGCACACGGGAAGATTTTAAATAAAACCGTGCGAGAGAGCGACGCTAAACCGCACACGTACTCACGAACGCGTATGTCAGGAATTTTCAGTCCAAAAGCGAAAACACGCATTCTTGCGCCGGCAAAAGCGAGCAAAAGCAGTTCAAAGGCTCCAGGCGTTGCTGAAATAAAGCAATCTTGCCGGTACACAAATGGATGTTTGCCGGTGTTAACGCAATTACGAGCGCGAACATTAGTCTTTCAAGCGGCTCGTTATAACGAACTAAAACGACTCACCCGCAGATCTCTCATCGCACATCGTCTATTATTATTATTTTTTTAATTAGTGAAAAGTTTCATAAACATTGTACGGTCTGAAGTCTCGATACGGTTTGATGGAATTCGGGTACATTTCCGTGGGTTTCAATTCGAACATCAAATATTTAGGTGACTCAAAGACATGGCAGCGCAACAACTATGTACAAACTATTAGCGAGAGCCGACGGGATCTGCTTTTGTCCCGGGTAGCACGGGAAATTTCGTCGGATCCTTCGGCATGCTTAAGGTAAACCCCATGTTGATTTATATGCCCCGTTTGGAAGTTGTTGTGTTCCGTGGAACTTCCAAAAGCATGGGTCTCTACCACGTTCAAACGCTGTGCGTTTTGTTGTCGCTGAAGGCGTATCGCGGTGTCAAACATGGACCTTTGTCTCACCTTCAGATACGAACAATAGTATCTTATGCAACAATAAATTTAAATTAAAAATATATTCCAATCGTTTTCTGATGCTTTCTGTAGAGGAAATAAAGTAAATAAGGATGTGACGATGAATTAGTTGGTATTGAGATTGTTAGACACATGTACATATGTACATATGTATGTATGTATGTACAAATAAGTTAGTCAGATAAAGCTTTCGAACGTCTCAAAAATTGAACTCTGTGGCTTAAAAAATGATCATACATACATACATTATTTGAAAATACACAGGGAGTGTGCTTAAAATATACCATCGACTGTATAAAAATATAAAAATATTCTATTAAATAAAACATGTTTTTCGATTCCGTGTGGCAGAAGTCACGCGACAAGTAGACACTTATTGAAATTATCATTCTCAAACTCGCCCAGTTTGAATTTCAATCTCTTTGTGGAATTTTCAATAAATGTAATGGCGAAAATTCTTATCAAACAGTTTTCTCTCGCGAAACGTTTGTTTCAGCGTCCTTTATCCGAACGGTACACTGCGTAGAGATATTCAACGTACATATGTATGTATGTATGTACATACGTATACTCGCATAGAGATATTCAACGTATGTACGTACGTATGTATGTATATACATATATGTATAGGAAATTCATTGTTACCGCGATATAAAAATGCATAGTTAGCGGGAACGCGGCAAAAGCAAAGTTTCTTTGTTCGTTTTATATGAAATCCCCGGGAACAATCCCAAGTATCCGAGATAATCGAGAAAATAATATTTTATCAAAGTTTCGCCGGAGAGATGTTATTCGCGCTATTCCGCGGATTCGCTCCGTACAAAGTTGTTTTTTGCTAAGCTTTCTTGTAACCGTCCCCATCCCTTCGTCCTTCGATGCTGTCGACAATATTAAATTTCAGCATCGACTTTCGATCACGATGCATTAAAAAAAGGGATTCGCATTGTCGTATAACTTAGATAATGTCCCATAAATCTCTACAAGCGGATATTACCTATATTATAGACGCAGAAAATTTCTTCTATATAAAAATGATTTATACTTAAAAAATTCATACGATGAAATTTCGAGTGAACGTAACGTTTATGAATTTAATTATTTTTAATAATAAATGAAGTTGCATGTTTATAAATGGAGCGAGGAAAATTCACAACACGGTACACTAAAACTTTTAGTATAACATTTGGTTCATTTTAGTGACTCACGGTTTGAAAAGCCTTGTTCGAATGCTGCGCACTGTCGCGTGAAAACAACAGTCCGAAAGTTTGCCGAACGATAAAATTTACCTTATATATGCATGTACGCAACCCTTAACATGGGGGTGGTTTTATGTGACCCCGGATATAGTATTGCCGCTTAATAAAATTGGAACCGCAGGTTCCGATTGATAAAACTTTCCAACGTAAGGATTAGAGGAAATCGCCTCCTCCCATCACTATTATAATTTATCATTCGCAGGACGATCGAATTCCCCACCACTAACGTTTATAAGCGAATACTATATAGGCCTATGGGGATTGTAGTCAGAAGTCCTTGCGTTCGTTTATGACAATAAATAATATGACCTGGTAGTTCCTAAAGGACACTCTTGACGTTTGATTGGCGAGCGGGAAGGCAAGATAGCAATGTGGTTCGCAAAAGTGAGACGATATGAAACTGATGGATTGAAGCAAGTGCTGCACGAGACAAGCGCACCACTACAATATAATGCCCTTTGTCTTTCTTTCTTTTTTTTCTTATATAATACGCACCCATAAATAATATTCTTTCTTTGTTACGTTATCCGCGTTGGCGAATCGACTCGTCACGTTCGGTTTCGTTCCTCTTTTGGAAACTATTATATGGGTAAGTATGGTTGAATTTTTCACTGTCATCTTGAAATATCAAGGGCTCTTATATAAAGTGGCCGTATTTACTGCAGGTAGCCCCCCCGGAAAAGCGTTTCGCATACAAAATGGCGAGATTTAAGCCTCGGAGCGAAAAAGAAGACGACGGCACAAAAAGAAAGCCGCGAAAGACTCTCGCCAAAGTCATCTTGCGCGCTGCCGAAAAAAAAGTATGAGAGAGAAAAGAAGTTGTGCGTTCGCGGATCACTTCGATTATAATATCTTTTGGAGGAATAATTTTACGGGGCTATTTTTCGAATACCTTGAGTTCGAACGAGGAATTCGATACGCAAAATTAATAATAATAAATAAAATAAAAAGTTAATGAATACACGGAGATTTCGTGCCAGGAAAAATGAAACGCGGAAATTCGATTTAACTTAAGTACTTTAAGAAAAGATTTTCATTTATATAATTTTACTCACTGTTACAAGCTCACCGAAATACAATAGAAGGATATGGAGTACTCACCTGAAACAATACACAAAAACAATTTAATCACTAAAACATATGTATATGAAACAAACAATGAAAACATGTTATAATTACAACCCAATAGCACGATCATAAAATCCAACACAAATTTATAATACATTGCATACATCATACTGAAAATAAATTACTTTTATAGAATACTCGTGCAAATTAAGTGATTATGTACATACATGTACTGCAAATATTGACAAACTTGTTATATTATTATACATATACTAGTGTAAGTCCGTTGAATATCAACGGAGCAGTTTCTCACCACCCGTAATGAAAAATAATATTAAATTTAATAGCTTATATATGTAGTTGTTGCATATATGCAACAATGTGCCATCCATGGCGTGTTATAATACAACAACGCAACATTTTAGCAAAGTCGCGAGCCTATTTTTCATATTAAATAGTCACGTTGAAGCCTGCCTATTATCATCTGGTTTGGGTCACCGCGTAAGCGCTCTGTTCCGAATCGGGCGATACCGGGTTCAAATCCCACTCGTGCGACGTTCTGGTTTTTTAATTATTTACCGAGGCGAGCGTTATCAGCAGTTGGCACAATTTGAACCCAAATCTGATTTGATCGAGCGTTCAAAGGAAATTTTCAAAACGCAGACACTAACAAAATGGTTTTCAAAGTAAAAAGGTACTCAAAACTAAGTATACACAGGCACGGTCGTCATTTACTATGCAAACAATTTAACATACTTTACGAACAAATTTACGAAAGGATCCCAAAATCCGTCGCGTTGCCAACCCCCACCACCAAGCCTCGAAAAAAAGAAAATGCTAAATTTTTCAACAGTCTACAGCGTCGTTATAAAGTCAAACACGACGACGACGTCGTCGTTGGTAAGTCGTCCACGCGCCGCTGAACGATCGACGCTACCTGATGGGATTTGATCCTCTCCTCTCTCGCAGAGGAGATAGAGAGGCCGGAACTTAAATTTTTACCCCGTCGACGCAACTTTTTCCCACAAACCCTCCCCCTTTATACATTCCGAACGGCGACAACAACACCCTCCGAAAGCAAAATGGGAAAATATTAAAGGATATTTTCGGGGAGCGGCGTGCGTCGATTTCCAAATCGCTAACAGCGCGTGTCTAAAAAACAAACACACCGCGAATCGCACACGTACAAATCCACGAAAACGTGCATTCCGCAATTTAATTCACATAGCGCCCCCCCCCCTAACTCCACTCCTGACTAAGTCAATATGCTAACATTTCAACGGGGAGGGCGGGAGGGAAAGTCTTCGTCTCGGTAAAAGATCCTTCTGACCCTTTAATTAAACGACGACGACGACGCCTCGCGAACAGGGATGCAAAAACGCGCGGCCGCAACTCATTAGCGATTCAAAAGGTGCGCAACGGGCGCTTAGTGAAGTTCGTCCCGGTCCCTAATCCCGGAGTCCCTGCGTATGCTTTCCCGCGCGCAAGTTTTCCCCGGGGAAAGCTCTCGTCCCGGAAGAGCGAAGCGAGGGGGTAGAGGCGGGATGGAGGAGGGGAAGGGGGATGGGGGGTTGATACCGGAAGCGCGGCTCTGAAGCTCGAAATAAAGCCGACCGGTATTACTTAAAAATAAACGGCTTCTTGAGCAATTACTTTTTTTTCGACGGATGTGCAGACCGTGTTACGCTCGGGTAATTAATGAGCGAATTTCGCAGCGAGTCGGCTACGGACGCTCGAAGGATATTTATTATTATTCTTTTAATTTTTTCGCTAACGGGATGTTGATGGGTATCTGTGGAAATTAGAGGCTTCTTTAATTACGGGTGTGGCTCGTTGAATTGTGTTTCTAAATGCGCCGTTGCTAAATTGTTCCAAACTGATTTGCATACTAGTAAAGAACTAGCCGGCCGGCCCCGTCAGCTTATTCACAATTGCTGAACGCTACAGCCACCGACTCGCCGTGTCGTCAACAATAATAAATTATCCCGTTTTTTTTTTTCATTATTATTTATTGTATCTCTTGATGAATTATTCTAGCGCGGCGTCGTCGTACTTATCATTGTAGCTTTGGTCTGCGGCACTGCAAATTATTATCAACGGAGTATTATTAATTTTATTGATTTATTACCGCGGAATAAATCATCGAGGGATACATAATACAAAAAAAACAGATAATTTATTATTGTTGACGACACGGCGAGTCGGTGGCTGTAGCGTTTAGCAATTGTGAATTAAGCGGTCCGTCATATGACGGTGGATTCTCATCTCACCTGCTCACCAACCCTGCACGCTTGTGTACAATAACAGTACAGCCCATAGTTCATTTGACAGCACGTTAATCAATTGTGCAGTGTAACGTTGATTGAATGGGAGTATGGCCATAAAATCGTATTGTCGACTCTAAACAGCTTTGACAGATCGCAGCTTGTTTGTCACGTCAAAGACAAATCAATCGAAATTGTTAGAGACTCATTATTTTCAAATAGAATAGTTGAAGTTTAGAACCCCCCTAGCAAATCAGACTTTATAAAATATACAACCATTTAAAAATCAAATCGACAAGTTATTAAATATTAATGGTATGAAATAAATAAATAATTTTATGTACTGCATGATGTAATAGGGCATGGGCCCTATCAACGTTGTCGCCTGCTCATGTATTTTAAATAAATAAATAAAATGTTGGCGATAATAGTCTGACGGCAATATCCCAGACAGGCAGATGCCTATGTTAATATTTTATACACTAGTATTAGTATAAGCCCGTTGAATATCAACGGAGTGGTTTCTCATCACCCGTACTGTACCCGAGTGTTTGTGTGGTGAATTTAGGTGTATTTAACAGTTTTTATAGTTGTTGTATAGATGGCGCTTTATAATAAAAATTAGACAGACACACACACAGGCACACAGCAAGTCAGACGGAATAGGGCTATTATATATATAATATGTATTGGAGTTGGATGCATCACATTTCTAAATTTCAGAATAATTTACAAAATATAGTTCAACAGCAGGTATTATTATCATTGTTGCTTGCAGAAAATTAATTTATTTAAAAAACCTAGTATTAAAAACTTAATATTTTAAAGTTAGATTTAAAGTGAAAAATTCACGTACCGCAGCAACAAATTTTACTGTTAAAAATGAAGAATGCGAGGTCGGATTTACGTTCGTGCAAAAATGCACTTTTACACAAAGTTCACTTAATTAAAAAGTACATAAACAAAAACGTGGCGTAGTTTCCCCCGCGTGAAATTATACATAAGTTCATACTCAAGCACCGAGATAAATGAACCTTTTATAATATAAAACGAAACCATACAACGGAATTTCACACACACACAAAAATCCTTAAGTCTGTTTGCACCTTATAGCATGTAATACAATATTCAACCAAAAAAAAAAAAAACACTTCAATCAAATTTTCGTTACTTCGACATCATCGCACACAGTGGTAAGGTAACGAATCGATATTTACATGTGTGTGTAGCAGACAGTGTGTTTACCATCCACCCCATAACCACCCCATAGCCACCATAGTCCGGGGCAGACGACCCTAACTTCCCTGGGGGTGTTAACACACAGCACGTCGCAGGCCGCCACGAAATTAGCATCCCCAGCCGGGAAACCCGCCTGGTAATTAACATGAATTATGTCGTGGCGTTTAGTGTTCTTCGCCGCACATAATTATATTTCCATACCGTGTGGTGTGGATGCTGCAAGTGAGAGATGCATCCGGTGCATTTGCTCTCGCACGTTGGATGCAACCGGAGATCTGGCGCGAGATTTGATCGAATCCGTGGGATTTGCGTCGTCACGCGACGGATCCCATTCAATTACAACTTTGTCTTCGGTTTAATTAGCGTCGTTTTGTTCGCCGTGCTAGCTGACATTACACCCGACTAAGCTAACATAATATAATTACAATAGCCGTACGGCCATTTGTCTCAGAATGTGTGTGTGCATGTGTGTAATAATGACGTAAATCTGATTACGTCGAAGCCCGCGGCCTGCGCAAATTACATAAACTAATCATTTAGGCACATTATGTTATTAAATTAACTTATCATTTATGTCAGTGGTCGCCAACCTTTCGGACCTCTAGTACCACTAAACTCAAAATCTCGAATCCTGCGGACCACTACCATGATTTTTTTTCCATAAAAGTAACATTCTAAATATGAAATGGTAATTACACTTGTTTTTGCACTCCATGTTATTTGCAAAAAGTTGGATATCACCTTATAATGATAGAAAAATTATAATAAATAAACTATATATTCATTATTCATTATGAAAACTGCCAGTTATGACGTATGGATGTGAAACTTGGATGCTAAATTCAAGAATGCTACGTAAGATCCAGTACACACAGATAAGCATGGAATGATGTATGCTTGGTATAGCAGGAAGAGATCGTAAAAGTAATACATGGGTAAGAAGTATGACCTAAGTGGCAGATATAGCAGAACGTGTGAAAAAGTTGAAGTGGCAACGGGCTTGACACATAACGTAAAGAGTGGATGGCAGATGGACGCAAGAAATACTGGAATGGTATCCGAGAGGATGTGAAAGAAAGCAAGGTAGACCGAGTGGAAGATGGGCTGATGAATTGAGAAGAGTGGGTGGAGTCAAGTGGATGCAGATTGCCCGAGACAGACAGGAATGGAAGAGGATTAGAGAGGTTTTTATCTAGCAGTAGATGGTGACCGGCTGAAAATAATGATGATTATGAAAAATGCGGACCACCAAAATTCTTTCACGTACCACCGGTTGGCGACCGCTGATTTGTGTAACTGTATTGATGGTATCATACATTTGATACATATCAATGTGCAGCTGAATAGAAAAAGAGCATAAGTTGCTGCTGCATTCTGCTTTACCGTGTGACAAAAAATTGCACCGATCAATCAATCAATCAATCAATCGGATGCATACAAAACAAGTGTGTAGTACAATTATACAAAGCGAAAAGCGTTTCCTCGAAAGCGTGTTTTGCAATTACACCTGTCTTCCACCCACGCTCCTCAATTTACAGTGCACTAAAAACGTTCAATCGTAACTTCAAAGCGTTAAATCTAGAATGTAGCGTATTCACTTCGAATTATATAGAGGGCGAGTTGAAATAATAGGGGTCGTGTGAGTGAGGTACAACGTTATAGCGCCTATAGCGCGTGTAGTTTATACTTCATTTGACGAGGTTCTGGTTAGCGGATTCGCGTACGGTTAATGTGTCCCGCTGAGCACACAAGATGAGATTTGTATGAGGGTGGATATGTAAGGAATGGGGAAGGGGTGAAAACTTGGATGTGACGGTTTACACCCAGAGAGTGAGTGAAAAAGATAAACTCGCCTATTGCTTTCGAGTAGGAGGAGATTTGATCAATGAACAAAAATGTTAAGCATTCGATGTGAAATTTTGTAATGGATTTTTCTCGTATTTGCGCTAATCGACGGCAAATAATTGCCAAACAAATTACACGCGAATCAAGTGAACGCTACTCTGAAGACGTCTGGGGTGGAATGGCGAGAGAACGGGAAGAGGGAATGTCAGGGATGAACAAGGGCTGAACCGGAGTGCGCGTATCGGGATTTCTATGGGGCGTCTTTGTTGGAAACGTACGGGCGTAACGTCGGAGTGGAAATGGAAAAAAAAAGCGCTAGGGGTGAAATGACGACGACGATGAGTTCGACGATAGAAAGGCTTTTATCGAAGACGAGGGGTACGAATCAGTGTGTGTGTGTGTCTGAAATACCTACGTATGCTTTGATTATTGCCGTGTCATTGCGGTTAGGACCAGTCTCGGTACTACTGGGTAAATTCCCACGTACATGTCTGTTTAATTTTTTTATGCAAAATGGTGAGTACATATATGCAAATTACCAACCTTCACGGTAACTTACTTAAATTATCGCTTGTTTAATTAATCAGTACTTTAAGCGCCCCTATAAATAGAGATATGGTAAGTATGGTATAAAAAAAGTTCTTCGTATTTTATATACGCTTTTATAATTATTTTGTTCGGTGAAGGTACTTAATTTTCTGTAAATTTTTGTACAAAAGGGGAGTCAAGAGGGTTTTTGTTCTTATCACGGTAGGATTAGTGCGACCCGTCCAAGTACGATTTTAATTCCCCCCCCCCCTTTATTGTCAAAATATTCGGCGAGTTGTCGTTAATTTCTCGGCGCAAAGATGGGAAGGGCGTTTGGAATTCCGGAATATTCAATTCGAACGGAATTATACCGAGATAACAAAACTAAAGTATGCAAATCCCCAAATCAATTATAAAATGTAATCTTCAGACCAGACTTAAAAGCAGAACCGAGGAACAGTGCCAGGAAAGAAGAGAAAGCGTTCGCATTCGGGACATGTTTTAATTTTCTACGCAGATTACAATTTTACAATGTATGTACCTATGTATCTATGTATATACAAATGCAAATATATACATATATGACATACAAAGAGTAGAAAATAGACGTTCGTTTGAACGATCTCGTTTGTTTGCAGGCGGAAAGTCAATGAATTTGAACACTAACCGTTTCGCGTCGAGCGTTCTTTTTGGCGAAAAATATTGGGGTGACTATAAACGTTCGATCCGAAAAAAAACCATTCATTTTCAGCTCGTATTTTGACAGGAGCAAGTGCTGCAAACTGGCTGAAATCGAACGATCGACTAAAAATGTATATAAAACGTATATTTTCCAGCTGCTGAAAACCCCAAAGGAAACTGTCGCTGCGGGGGACTACTGAAAATTGAGGGAACAAGATAGGGGTGGGGCGACGAACGAGAAAACAATGGCAAAAGAAAGGATTAAACCATGGGAGACAAACTGGGATAAAAGACGTAGAGATTCGTACCGAAAGCAGTGCTGAAAACTTTGTAATAGAAAAATTCTACTGGCATCGGTTGCACACGACACGGCCAATCAGATAAACACGTACCGTGGAAAAATTCAACTTTATATTTTTCTTCTCGCTGGGCGAAATGCATGAAAGCGTCTCGCTGGTCTCGGCGAACTTTTCCTTCGACAACAACAACGATTCAACTATCGGCGAACGAAAATATTTTCTTGAAAATCTGCAGAGGAATAGGATTTATTTCTAATCTAACTGCGAACATTTGAATCGAACCAATGCAACGCGGTACTTCTTACAAACTACTGATACTTTCTACGGGCGTAAAAACCCTTTTGCCGCCACACTCGGGAAAATGTCGAGTTCCCAGACGGCCAACCCTTTAAATGCGACATTGTCTAGACTAGACCTATCGAACATCCAGTGCTTCCATTCCCTCACTCCACTACCTCTCATTCCGCTTACATTTCATATCGAGTTCGTCTCTAGAGCCGAGTGCGGTACGAAATAATGGAACAATTACACGGAAAGCGGCTCTTGACTACAGCCACCAGGCGAATTTGTAATTCGAAATTAAATGAAAGTCCGACGACCAGCGACCAGAGAGTGAACGAAAAGAGAGTGGTAGCTTTCGACAAAGTTCTTCCTCAGCATCTTCTCCGTGCTTTATTTAATTTATTCATCAGACGGCGTCATATGACCGAGTGCCGTTCTGAGACCGAAAATTTTTCGCCGCATAAAAGTTTCTACGAGACTCGCTTATTTAAATTAAATCGATGTTATTAATTGTAATATTATATGAATTAATTAAACTTGTTTCACAAATGTACTTTAATTAAACGTAAAATTGTCGCAATGTAGTATTTTTCCGAAATTAAAACAAAATATAATTAATTTTTTAACGAGTACAATAAGATTTTTATACGGGAGGTGATGAAATTTTAAACGTCAAAAAGGTAATAAAAAATAGCCCCCGGTAGGCAATAAAACGAACTGCGCATAAAGTATTAACAACAAAAAAATCTTTACAGATGAAATCTATCGAAACGTTTCCTTTTTTTGTTGTATATTAAAAGTGCTGATAAAATCGAAAGAACACACACAAACGTGTTCGACTCGAAGGTACAAAAAAAAAAAAAGGGCAAATCACGCGATACCGCGAATGGATACAGCAATTAAAGGTTAACCTCGACTGAGGAGGCGGATAGCGAAAAGGCCTACCAATTCCACGAAACGGCTCGGTCGTGTGTCGCCAATAATTAAAAACAACATAAATTGAGCTTGTAAACGCAAAACAGACCTAATTTTAGCACACAAGGGAAAAAGTCGTGACCATTTTCTTATACGAGTAATTTCATACAATATTTATAAACCTTTAAGGTTCCGACCACAGATATGCAACGGTTTTAAAAAAACTCTTGTTTCAAACTGAACAAGACGGCAAGCTTTAGGTTGTGTCGAACTTCAAAGAGTCTAGAAATCTTGCATTAAGTAGAACGCTTTGATACACGAGCGCAAAGGGTTAAGGGCGCATGACCGAAAGCTGGCTTGCTTGACAAATGGCGTTCTGTCGAGCCGAAGCGGCCGGCGCGTATCATATTCTATTTATCTGGGCACAAAGGGTTGAGAGACCTCGAGCCATGGCGTATGATACGCGATATATGTATGTATGAGCCCAGTGGACTCATGGAACATCTCCAATATTTGGGCAAGAACTTGACGGTCCTTCAAAGTTTCACTGATGCAGAGAGCAGTTGTGACCCGCACTGCGGATTCCTAAACTTGGCATATGGAAACTAATTGAATGTCCGACATATGTATACGCGTATTCGGTATATGTATGTAATCTTAAATGTGTGCTTCGTAAACACTTGAATGATATTAAGTCGTTTTATTTTACTTTTTATTACATAGTACAGATATAGAGATATATAAAAAATAATAACTAATGTTATGTTTGTTGGAGGAATTGTAAGGTAAAATGAATCTAAATTCAGTTACCAAAAAAATGTAATCAAACTGATTAGGATCAAGCGAGATATATAATATAATATTTAACATGAAAGGAAACGCCAGTTTGTAGTGAAAAATCCAAGTTCATCGTAGAAGGCGGGCGTTTATATCCGGTCGCATTCCACGCGTTAGCAAATTGAATTCCGGTCGTCCAAAAAAGGTGACTCCTCGGTCTTCTTTCGCTTTGAACATATGAAAATAAATTGCGAAATTACTCGTTCTTTCCCTCGATCCCTAAAAAATAGCAATAGACATTTTACCTAGCTGAAAAAAAGTTCAAACAAATTGATACTGACATTCAATTCAGCTTAAAGACAGTTAAAATTAAAATCTATAGTTTGAGGGGAAAATCTGGTCATTCCTAAATCAAGATCAGCCGTTTCTTGTTAGAATTTATCTCACACTTACTCGTAAGTGTGAGATGGTTCCGCTAATATTAGCCTGGATCTGTTGCCGGTCTGGATCCTCGTGTGCTTAGACCTATTGGTTAACTTTCCCCTCAACAACAACAACAATTGAAAAGTGAAGTTTTCCATATATATATGTACATATATAATTATTGTAGCGACACATTCAAGCAAACGAATGAAAACAATACTTTACCTATACTAGGTATGTACATACATATGTACGTATATGGATGTAATAAAAACGTTGAACGTGCAAAGTGACGGAAAAAAACGATGCACCGTGACACCAGAATGTACGTAATGAACTTCCACACACGCGTTGCAAAAGCACTGAACAGTTTGAATATGAAAGCGTTTTCTGGAAAATTCAACTATCGAGTTAAAAGCAACACGAACAGACCAACTAACCCCCGGCTATCGATTAAACAAAAAGGCAAGTCGAATGCATTTAAATTGCATATTTACACACTGAATATACACCACAACGATTCAAAGTAAGATTGAAGACGACTAAAAATGTATTTTGACAAATTACTAATAAAACGACAGATTCAATCCTGCTTAGATTGTTCAATTGAGATATATCACACCTGCCACACACACCGTAGGCATTTGTCAGTTATTCAGTAAAAAAAACTGACGGTACATTTGCTAACCATAATGACGCTCGCGTGAGTCTCAAACCATAAACGTTTACCTCTTAATCCGCCGAATTTGCCATAAAACCAGGGCCGGCACAATAATTCATTCGCGATGCTGGTGTCCCTTACGGATACGTATCTCCACGTGTAATTAATCGCAGCCAATTCATAATACTGCCTAAAAATATAAACGAGCATGCGTGCTCTTTGACCGAAGCGATATCGTGAATACGACAGTTAATTGGTCGAATTACTTTTAAGCAATGACTAACTGACGTTGCGCGCGTTCATTTTGAATTGCAAATAGTTTTTCCCCTTTACTGATATGGCAAGTCTGTTCCACTTGCTCTTTCATTGATATATTAGTAGTGGGTACATTCCGAGCGATTTAAATGTATCAACACAGCTTTGGGTACAATTGTATGTAAAATGTTAGGACTATGGAGAGCAAGCGTAGCCGAAAACGCCTGTTTGATTTATTAAAATGACACATTTACAGTCTAAATTGGAGTGTACATAATATTTTATGACGGGTGGGGGGGGGAGAGAGGGGGTGGGTGGTTCGGTACTATAACACAGTAAGCGAAAACATACCCTCACGTAAAACATAAAATAATTTTTCAATTTAAATAGCAGCTGCTGGCGCTTAAGCGGATCAGGACACCCCCGAATAAATCACTGAAATTATTTCACGGCCGTTTATTTTCAGGGCAGTTTTTCTCATTACCTCCTCATCCTCCTACCCCACTCTCCCACCCTTGGCTTAGGTAAACGTCCAAATAATATCCCGACTTACAGATGTTGGAATTCACCTCGCGCGATTAATCCATCCTTCGGTCTATTTTTACAGCGCGGCCGCATCGTATTATTCAAATGAGCACGAAAGAACCATTATGTGTTTTCTTTGCGTTATCCCCGATATGAATTAATACATTTTACGATCTAGTTATACATTATGTATGTATAGATAAACAAGAAAAAATTGAAACAAATGATGATTATCGTCAATTATTATAATACGTTTACAAAAATCGTACGACGTTTTATTTGTATAGTCACGCATCGTGGTACGTAACGTATTATTTCGCTATCCAATGTAATTGATGTCTCGTATATTATAAGACTATGTATGTACATACAATGTATATGGTTTGCCCGTCATGGGACGGTAAATTCTGATCCCATCCCAACCCGTATACGCTGGTTTTTATAGTAACAGTACAACCCATAGCCCGTTTGACAGTATGACACGGCAACCACCCGATGGCACTGTCAACGGAGAGTTATTATAAATTTATAAACGAGGATATCATTTATAAATTTATATCATCATAATAAACTAGCTCGTTTACTCGTCATATGACAGTGGATTTAACACCAACCCCTACCCGTGTACGCTAGTTTGTACAATAATGGTACAGCTCGTTTGACAGTGCGTGAAACAATTGTATAGTTTAACGTTGATTCAATGGCCATAAAATGGCGTTGTCGACTCGAACCAGCTTTAACAGATAGCGGTTTGTTGCCAACACATCGCTAAACAAAATTTTGTTTGTTATGTTGGCAATGTTAGCGTGACCGCAACGACCCAAACAGGCCTGCAGGCAGACGCTTACGCTAATACGAAAATTACCATTATGAAGTCATACTAGTAAAATTGATTTACCAGTAAGTTTATAAACAAATAAAATAATGCATTCGACCTATCGGTATATTTTATTACATGGACAGGTGAAAGATCATAATACAAAGTTAAACGAGCGAAGGTTTTTCAGATTATAAATAAAATGTTACACCAGTGGATAGTTCATTTACGCTCGAAGTAGTTTTTTTTCGAGTAGCACCCTTCGGAAAAATTGATAATTTCAGGTCGAGGGAGATAAAAGTAGAACTGAAAGGTGAGTTTAAATGGATCGAGAGGTCACACTACCCAGGGAAATCATTCTACCGTACGCAGACGTCCCTCGCTCCCTAAGGGTTAACGTATTTGAGCTCTATTGTAAAGTGGCTATTACACCAGAATGCAACTGATCTTTCTGAAATTTATCTACAGTAGCTACACTGTAAAGCCTTGATACAATTTTCCATATAAAATATGATATAATGTGATTTTATTTTATTTTTTTTTTTTCGTAGCGTAGGTATCAATTTTATTAATGAATTGATGGGTGTTCGAAGTGACAGCTCAACAGCCTCTTAACAATTAGGGTTGGGTCTCCGTAGTTCTGACACCCGGTACAAATTAAATTAGTGACCTGCTACGTGGCGTCTGAGTGACCCAAACCTAGAGGAAGATAACTGGATTAGGGGAGCAGTTGCTCTACGATGGAAGCTCGCTCGGGGTATGGAGCTCTTCCTTGAAAGTTTAAGCAGATGACATAAAGTCTGAATTATTAAACTCAACACATAACTGAAATTTACAATATTACTACCCATGTCGAATCAACTTTACTTAAATACTGGTTGTTTCGTTGACATCCTTATTGACTTTCGCTCTCAAATAAGTATACAATGTGAATACAACGAAATGAATAATGTATACGAGAAATGAACGGCTAACGTTGCAAAGTTGTATCCGTGCTAAAAAAAAAGATAAGCCTGAGATAGAGGGTGGAAGTGGGTGGGGGCGCCAGCTTGAATTTATTTATTTAGTGAAATGTTTTTAAAGGGTCGTTCCGCGTTCGGGCGTTTCTCCTTTTGTTGAAATAGTTGAGTTTCAAGCAATCGAAACTTTGTCGGTGACATTATCCCTAATCCACGGGTATCAACGGGGATTTTTATGGGGCAAACTTAAGAATTTATTTGCATAATTAAAGCAATTATCTCTCCGAGCGGGAGATATTTAAACTTTCTTGTTCGCTATCACCTTGAATTTGCGGATAAGACTCATCAAGAACTCTTTTTTAAAAGGGGTGTATATTTGTTTTTATACACTTATAGAGTACTTGGGCTCAAGGGTTGCATTATTAAAAATACGATTGGCTATATTTTCGTGCGATAGGTCGGGTGTCCGAAGCTGGTCTACATTATTATTGAGCGTTTTAGCCTTTATCTTTGGCCTCTCTCTCTCTGTGGAGTTGTGTTAGACGCCATAAACTATAAATTTGGGCTAAATCGACTTTGGCTAAATGGCAAAGAAACTTTTCCATGACGTTACATTAATTTATCTCAGATCCGGTAGATGGGAACCGCGTGATTTATTCGTCGGTATCGTATTTCGCAGTACTCTCTCGGCGAGAGGGAGACCGGCTAATGGTAAGGGGGTACTTTGTCTACAACCAAGATTATCGACCTACTACTACTACACACCACTTTACTACTATTCGAATTTGGCAGAGGAGGACGAAAACCCCCCCAGCAACGTCGAAATTATTTGCGGCCGAAAACTGTGCGAGAAATTTGGGAAACGAAGGTATGTATTACTGTACATATATATTATACGTTAAAAAGCTGTGTATCGCCGTGAACCTATCGCACAGGTAATTTAATGGACTCCCCACTATCTAATTCAAAATTGAATCGGGTCGTAGAGATAAGCCTCGAATTTACCATTTACATTGAAACTCCTTGTTTAAATTACAATGCGAATATACCGTGCAAAAAGTAATAATCGCAGACTCGGATTTATTGCAAGTATTACAAAGTAAGATAATATATGTTCTGCTAAAAATACTCGTTTATATTTTATTTTCAATAGTTAGTATTTCATGCGTCGATTCAATGAATCATGTTTTCTTTTCAATGCGAAGAAAGCCACTGAGTTGGCAATGAAAGGTGCATGGGTCGATTGCGGCGCATTCAGTGTTCGCCCGCTAGGAAAATATAAACTCGATGCACTCAAGAATGCATCCAGAAGAGAGTGCTGTGAGGTCTAAAGTGCAAATGGCTCTGAAACACGAATCAGCATAACTCCTTGAGGAAATATGACGCTGTTAAGCTCACACAATCGGCTTCCACTGGTGCAAAACAAACGCAACCAGAATTTGCATACTGCATAACGTTTATTTAATCCCCTAATGCTATTACAGAATACTGGGTGTTGTTAATATGCAATTTTGTATGCGATATTAAATTACATTCGCAATCTTGCGTTATTTAATTTTCATCACTGTTGTGTGCAATTTCGACACACATTACGTTTCCGACTTGCTTTATTTATTCGTTGCGGTAATTTGTATCGTTAATCAGTTGTACAAATATGAAGTTAAGGAGCAACAATGTTAAATTATAATCAACAGAAATTACATAGAGTCAAGACACGCTATATGGTCCCAATGAATAAACAAAGGACAAAGCATTCAGGGTCAAACGCGTTATTTATAAAGTCGTTAGGACTTTTCGTTGGAATTATTTTGGCGCGTGTTACGGGGGTGTCGGAAAAAAAGTACCCAGCAGCGGGAAAAATCTAGGCGGAAAAAAAAAGTTGTATCTGAGCGAGAAACGCGGAGCAAACATAAATTAAACGGCACAGAAAACAAAGACGACGACGACGACGAAAAAATGAAAACAAAACTTGCGAAAATAAAACAAGCTTGAGTTATGACCCGCTCCATGAATATAATGTATGGGATGTTGGTACCCCTTTCCTTCTCCAGAAGAAAATTCGTGAAAATCGTACGGCATACGCAGCGTGTGTAAAGAATGAGCTTTCCCGACGAAATCGACTCAAATGTGGAATAATGCGTAATGATACGTTTTGGGTCGTGCGAAGCGCGTCGATAAGCTACTTTTGACCTATTTAATAGGAATTTATTTCTTGGCCTACTTAATAAAACGTAATAATAACTTTTATAAACTACATTTATACATAAATAGGCAAAACGTAGCCACAATAGATAATCATATTGTAGAGATAGTTGATTGTTATTTATACTTAGGACAATTAATGAATATGACTGGATGTAAAGAAAACGAAGAATGAAACTAGTAGATGAAAGATCCAGTTCACACAGAGAAGCGTGGAAAGATGTATGCTCGGTATAACGAGAAGAGATCGTAAGAGGAATACATGGATAAGAACCATGATCAAAGTGGCAGATGGACGCGAGAAATACTAGAATGGTATCCGAGACGATGTGAAAGAAAGCAAGGTAGACCAACTGGACGATTGATGAATTGAGAAGAATGTATGGAGTCAAGTGGATGCAGATTGCTCAATACAGACAGGAATGGAGAGGTCTTCATCCGGCAGTGGCTGGTGAACGGCTGAAAATGATGATGATGATTTACTTTGTATTTAAATTTTACAGTATTAAAAGTTGAAATGATCGTTCCTTGTATACATGTACATATGTATGTATGTATATGTAATATAAAAATAATATTTTTTCTCGGGAACAAAATTGATAAATTCGGAATAGCATTCGAAAATGTGTAATAATATATGCATTAAAAATGTACGCTTTCTTCCTTGGCGAATTATTGTCAAAGGTCGCATTAAATTGTTTTCATATGCTCAAGTCGAGCAAAGGTGCTTCTTGCGTTCAACTTTTCGTGTTTTTCTTGGATGAATATTATTCATGAATAAATTACAATAAAGATGAAAACAATAAGACCGTGCGCATTTCCTACTTCGTACACATTTAGTTGCTAGTAGTATATTTGGACACAATTTCGCACAAGAAACGACAACAACAACTACGGTGAATTAGAAGGGACGAAGGGAAAAGGTTCGAGAAAGCAAAAAGTGCGGATCGGCCCAACAACAACGGCAAAAAACTCACTAAAAGTGAACGTACGGTGTTATAATGGAATAAAAAAATATACACGGCACGATGACGGAGAGTTAGAATTGTGAATTTCGTAAGTGTAACATATGAATTTGTCTTGAAATATGTATGCGCGTTCGTTTAGTTTATATCCTAATACAAAATGTGGGACAAGAGTGTTACTGTTGCACATAAATCGCAACGGGGAAAAAGTTGGCGGTGGGACACACACCAATGCGAAAAAAATCTCCCATAAAACGCGCGGCGAGAAAAGAGCAACAAAAACGAAACAGACGAAGAAAGGTACCCAGAGAGTGGGTGGGTGGGTGGTAAAGGGGTGGCAAAACCGAAACTTTCTTCGGCTATACATATAGTTTGGTACATACGGTGCGCGTTTTTATCATTTTAGTTTGCACGGCGTTTGCGAGCCGTATCGACAGCGTCCCACTTTCAGCTAACGTATTTCCAAGCGTGGCTCGAGATTTTTCCTCCCTTTCGTTTCGAATTTGAAATTTCGCAACGTCGTCTGTTCATTCGAATTTCAAATTGAGGCTGTGTGGCTCGGGGGCGCGAAAATTCTCGCGAAACTTACACCACCGCACCGCTATGAATATTTCCCGAGGAGTTGCTTGCAGCTTCCCACATAATGCAATAAAACTTTCAGCACTGCTCTAGCTACTTTAGGCATGCAACAAATGCATGCCTAAATCCACACAAACGTATATGTACATTTATCAGTGCAGTGAACTTCACAATATCTACATACATAAAAATATACTTCATTTGTAGCCCAATATAATTAGGTTTAACTCCTGCTCGCTTTGGTTTTGAAAGTCACGTTATCCTGCAAATGTCTTAATGTCTTAATTTCCAATCTTCTTAAGTGAAAGTACCTTGTAGATATATATTTTTTCTTCGAAACTATCTGTGACACTCTGCGTTTCCCGGTTGTGAAATTTCGTTCGTTTCCAGTCATAAAACTCGAGTTGATCTACTTGCGATTTCGTACACGCTACCCTTCCAGTAAGTAATTAACTGTGATAGGTCCTAATTTCGCGTTAAAATTCTGCACGATGGAGTATCGTTTTTCACACAGACCTTCAGATGAATTATCATCGCATATGGCGCCACTCACTGCCGTAACGCTTCATTGTGTGTGATTTGTCGTGCGTGCGCAAATAAAGTACTTTTAATACCTGATAAAACTCGCATATATAATTTTACGATTCAAGCCCCCCCCCCCCCCCCCTTAAACCCCTTCCAATCTACACTCAAATATATAATGTGGAAAAAATTATGCAGTTTCACCTACATACATATGTAGTAGGATACGCTAGTCTCTCACTTCTCCAAGCGGGAAAGGGTGTAGCACAATTATAATACAACTTACAAACTATCAGATAAGGACGTGACAAATTTCGCTGATATTTGACTATATAGACTTTGGACTTTGTTTGTTGGCTAACATTCTATTGTGCAAATACTATATATAGATTAGCGTTATCGCCTGTCAGAATGCAAGGGTCGATGCGGTTACGCTATCGTCGCCAATATAACAAACAAACAAATTTTATCGGTATGTTTGCAACCAGTCAGAGCTGTTTGCGTCGACAATGCGAGTTTACGGCCATACACCCATTCAATCAACGGTACACTATACAATTGTTTCATGAGCTATCAAATGCGCTACGGGCTGTATGCAAACCAGTGGATACGGGTGGGGGTTGGTGTTAGAATGCACGGTCATACTACGGGTAAACCAGCTAGTATTCTATGAATTATTGTCGATCTGCTTGTTTGTCGTGCATTTCAACATGACAAACATTTTTTTTAACAGTGTGTTGGCAACAAGCTGCTATCTTTCAAAGCTAGTTTGGGTCGACAATGCAATTTTACGAGCATACACTCATTCAATCAACGGCACACTATACAATTGTTTCACGAGCTATCACTGGTATTATGCAAACCAGCGGATACGTAGGGGGTTAGAGATGGAATGCACGGTTATATGACGGGTGAACTAGCTAGTATATATATTTAAATTACTTCTTGTCTATCTGCTTGTTCGTTGTGCATTCCAACACCATTTAACTTATCGGTTGTAAACTTTTCAGAAAGACTTATGGTGCATCGAGCATCAACGAGTACATTTTTTGTAATAACACATTCTTCTAGCCATGTCCACAGGACCATACAAAGTTTTCTTTTAACGACCGCGACTAATGACAATTGATAGGAAAAGTATTATAACGTAAATACATTGACTATTTCTTGAATTGATTAAAGCTAAACTTGATCTATATTTATGGGATAAAGTCACCCTTATGCGTTGAAAACAGGGGGCAGGTAAAATTGACGTATTAGAATGAGCGGTTTGACCGTTGTTAGACCGTTATAACGATTATGTTTTTAATGCGACACGCGTGAGCTTACATGTACGTACGTACATATGTACATACATACATGCATGGGTACGTAGTGTGTTGTTCGCTATAACCGATATAATTAAAAAATTTTAGTGTCGACCTGAGAGCAATATAGAACGACATCGAGAGCCCGATCCGACCTCACTTTCTGCACTGTTTCAAAGCGTGTTCAAAGCCTCTCGTAAAATTGTTTATACTACGCCGAACGCACCCCTAACCACTACCCCTCTACGAACGACCGGTCGACCCCCTTTCCACACAAACACACAACCCTGAAAAACGTAACGCATGAAATACAATCGGCGACCTGGATTATTATTATGGACCTTTCACTTTATTATGTATATTTTTTTCCTCCTCTGCGTTCGTTTTTATGTTTTTTTTTTTTTTTCGTTTTTCAGGCCTACGGCAGGTAAGGGTTACGAGCTCGGTATGAAATGTGCGCCGCGTATATTGAACACAGCGTATTGTTTACGCACGGTGTTCCGAAACACCTGTAAGCTTATAAATCAAACCGAAATGGAAAATATTCGCATGCAAATGTACGAAAAACGATACAATTTTTGTTTTTTGTTTTTGTGTTTGTTTTGAGACTGTACAGATCAATTTAATGTACTTACGCACTGTTTACGATTGCAAAAAATGTATCATGTCATGGTTTAATCATTTAGAATAGTAAGCAATCTACTGATGCGAATTGAGTGAGTTGAGTTTATTTTAAGAATTTCAAAGTGGATTGAATTTCACTACATAGACAGGACGTGACTGGAAACACGTTGGAACTACTGAGTTAACGGTAAAAGGATTTTATACAGTAGACATAAATTTAATGTATTTGTTAAATGACGAAAGCGTTTTTGGATTGAAAATACATCACAACGATTATAAAGGGTCTCAAAATTCACGCAAGAAGTAATTTTGGTAGAAAACACAGGTTTTTAATTAAAAATTGTAATTTTTTTATTGATTCATAAAGTGTACAGTATAAGGTTATGTATGGAGTAGCATATCGGGTCGGAGTAGCATATGGGGTTCATTCCCAATAAGAAGCGTCCTACAGTGGAACGTAAGCTTCTGTCCTGAACCGTATGCTGGTATCGGTGAAGTTCCAGTGATTTGATTCATTCAAAAATACTCACTAGTGCGCATGCATTGTCACGACAAAGAATAGTTTGTGAATAAAAGAGAAAGACCTTCGACTATTCAGAGCAACAATAGCAACAAATTCAGAGCAACTTTCGAATACATGTGAACTTTCGGGATGTGTAAAATGTTTTTTATTATTATTTTTGTTTTTTTTTTTTATGCTACTCTAAACATAACCCTATACTGTATACTTTATGAATCAATAAAAAAATTACAATTTTAGATTAAAAACCTGTGTTTTCTATCAAAATTACTTCTTGCGTGAATTTTGGGACATCCTATATAAACTACTAGCTGAATTGCCAGGCGTTGCTCGGGTGGGTGAATTCACATAATAAAACAAATAACTATCGAAATGAACATTTATTCTCCAGTAGGTACATACAAAAATTGATTAAAAATCTTATATGGGGGCCAAAAACCATCTACTGTCCAAGTTAGAGTACCGTGACATAATATACCAAATTTGGCGGTTCTAAATAAATTGAAAACTGTAGATTTGCATAGCGGACGAACAAACATTCAATTTTATACAGTAGATTCACTGGATGAATTTTAAAAGTCGACAGATATACTTAGCAGCGGTGGTTGAAAGTGTATGTTTAGTTTCGGTCGCACAATCCTTTATTACCTGTTATCAGTACGATCTCTTATAAGTGAATTATAATTCGGGTCAAGTCTCATTCGGACCTCGATTCTCGACGTAGGGGATTGAATGGGTGAGACCTACCAGGGGGATGATTAAAGCTCAAGGCTTGGCTCTTATTACGAAAGCTCCTTGTATAAATATGTCAGCGGGTGCGATAACACGCACAACCCGCCCCCAGTCGCCTCCAAACCTGTAATTTTACAAGTTTCACGCACCGACTTCTCAGATCGTATCGCGCATACCCAAGGGAAAATGTATGTATGCGGTACAAAACCTATTTATTACGAATCGTCAGTGGCGGTTTCCGCCGTGCAAGTTTAAATTTTCGAATCAAGCCTATCGAACCTATCATCTACCATGTTTCACGTGTGGTTGAGTGACACGCGTAATAACACGTTTTACGCATACGCCAGACGGATGCTTTCAAACGTGTCATTGTGTCATATTGCGCGAGCGTGAAATTTTAACGAAAGCTAATCCGTCAAATGAGGAAATGAGGAGGCGTTCCCCGATCTCGTTAGTTTGTTTATTGACGTCGGTTTGTGAGCCCGGTATCAGTACATCGTCAACATGTGCGTGTGTATGTACATACGTATGTTGTTTTTTTTTTTACAACATCAACAGAATTATCTCCATCGGGATAAACATCCCGTAACATCCATTTACGACGTCGTGGTAATGATCCGTTCGTATCGCACGTGACGTTTAATAACGCGTGTGGTAGACACACTCACCCCTCGCTGCTGAGGCTTTTACGAAAAATCGAATACGTTTAATAATAGATTATAGCAGTGTTGACCACAATTTTCAATGTAAATCGACTATTTCCATTTATATGTATGTACATATGTATACACAATAGACAGTTCTAAACCTTTTATTGTACGTAGAGTATTGCATATGTAAAAACAATGTTAAAACTTATTCTCAGATTATAATAACGAAATATTACTTTGAAGCATGGAACGATGTATTTTTGGTATAACAAACAAGAAGAGGTACTATCTATGTACATATAAACTATATTTACACATAAATAGAAAAAATTTTAGACATTCTGTAAACTTGATTTAATATTAATTATTTACTTGAGCAAAACTTTTACACCTAGGACAATTAATAAATATGACTGGATGTAAAGAAGACGAAATAAAACGACAAAGATGGAGCGCTTTTGCAAGAATGAACATATTTTTTAAATCCAACATCCCGCTATGCTTAAACAATACTTTATCCGATTAGGATAAAGTAATAAGGCATATGACCAATGCGTACTGCCAATTGTGACGTATACATACATACATATGTATGTAGATGTGAAACGTGAACGTTGCGTAAAATCCAGTCCATACAGATAAGTATGGAAAAACATATGAACGCTTGGTATAACAAGAAGAGATCGTAAGAGGAATACATGGTTAAGAAGCATGACCAAAGTGGCAGATATAGCAGAACGTGTGAAAGAGCCGAAGTGGCACACAGCGACAAGATTGGACGGCAGAAGGATACGAGAAATACTGGAATGGTATCCGAGAGGATGTGAAAGAAAGCAAGGTAGACCGAGTGGACGATGGGCTGATGAATTGAATAGAAGGTGTGCATTCAAGCGGATGCAGATTGCTCAAGACAGACGGAAATGGAAGAGGCCTTCATCCAGCAGTGGATGGGGAACTGCTGAAAATGATGACGATGATATTACTCTGTACCACGATCCAAAAATCCCACAAGTAAAATCTAATAATAATCATTTCAAAAACATTCCATCCTGTAAATAAAACAAACACACGCTTTAAACAGTAACAAACACATTGAACGCGCATGGTCATCATCTGCGTTTTAATTTATTATAACAAGCAAACTGTTTAATCAACTATGTACATACCTACATATGTACATACATAAACAACTACGAAATTTCAACATCTTTAACAAGCACTTATTATGTGAATAAACAGACGCGAATACGTGAACTTAAATAAGCATTGCAGTGCATCGTGCACATGTGCAGTACATATAATACATACCTATATATGTACATATATGTTCCGTATACTTGAATGTAAACACAATTAAGAAACTAAACAGCATTTTCGCGCACGAGTGAGTACACACGAAGTGACATCAGAAAAGTGGGCAATCTTTTTATGAAGTGTCCCCAGATAAATAAGATTATGTCAGAGAGAAGGCTTTTACGGCAGTTGGGTCGAGCGACGAGGTGGATACGAATTGCTGGGGGGGGGGGGGGGTGTAAAGAAACGAGTGCAGTAAGGGTTGAAGTTAGCCGCGGGGTGATATAAAATAGCGAACAAGTAGACGAGGTGACTTGATGAGCCGTACATGAAGTAAAGGGCGTTTTTAACCCCAACGCCTCGTTTTCGCAGTTCATGGGAAAATATCCACGGAATCGAATTTTCGCTGATTGCGTCTAGGGTGTAATATTTTACTCGCTCAAATGTGTCAGTGTATGAATTGTATGTGGAAATTTAAAAAAAAAATTCGGGTGTAGCCAACCCATGACTTTATCCATATACATATTTGAGGAAACAAAGAGTAACGAAATTAATTTTTCAAGTACGTAAATAAATAAAACGCATGCACACCACCACACCAACCAACAAACATACATACATACATACATATCATGAAATCACTATGTTGAGTGCGCGCGCGTATGTAAAAAACGATCTTCGGCATATATTCAAATAGGAAAAACTGCCACCTCCGGTCATCAGATGTTGACCAAAATCACAGTATCTCTTACAGCTAAGGTGAAAACTATAGATATGAAATTTCGACTTGATCGCCGGGGCAGTTTCGGAAATATTCTGTGGTAAACTTTTCGACAAAAAAAAACCCCTACTTTCGATTGACTGATTTTAATGATTTATTTTTTCGTAACTAGCAATTTCTCTCTGGAGTTCAACATTACAATATTGTGACAGTACTACATATTTAAAAGGCCGAAAAAAAATAAAAAAAAAACAACAAATCGTTCAAGAGTAAACTGCCACTTCTGTCAGAGGGATTTTGACCAAAATCACAGTATATATCTCTTACGGCTAACGTGAAAACTATAGATATGAAATTTCAACTTGATCAATGGGGCAGTTTCGGAAATATTCTGTGGTAAAAGAATTTTAGAATTTTCTACAAGAAAAAAAACCTACTTCCGGTTAACTGATGTTGACCAAATTCCTCATGGCTTTTACACCTTACGTGAAAATAATAGATATGAAATTTCAGCTTGATAGACTTGATAGTTTCGGAGAAAACACACATACAGACACACACACGCATAAGTACACAGACACACAGACATACAGACATTTTCCAGAAATCATGAAAACGTGATCAGGGGATGATACCTGATACAAATCAGTCTCAAAATCTCGAGGTCGAATTTTCGCACGATCACAATACTTTATCCGATTAGGATAAAGTAAAAATGACGTGATGCATTTTGTCTAGTCTCCGTTCAGCCGCCGGGGATTTTAGCGGTGGGAAAAGCTTACGAAGTTTTCCGGCCGTTGAAGTCTTATTAAGAAAATTTGAATTTCAAAACGCCATCTCGGGATTTCCGACTATCTACCGACTGATCTAGCCATCCCCCGCATCGTCCCATACTCGTCTGCACACACACACATACATAAATAATATTCATGAATAAATTTCGACCGAACGAACGCGAAACAACCAAAATATTGAACTTTCAACGTCTATCTGCTTATACATGGTCGGGATAATAATTCAAAATCATCGCTTTGAAATTTCATACAGTGCAAACACATCAATGGTGGGGTGTTTTGTATACCTACGGGTACACGGATAGTTGAAAGAGTAATTTTATACATCCGGAATTCGAAAATAGCACGGTACACGACATGTGGTTCAATTTGTATACGAATATTTGCTTCGTTTGCGAGTTCATATGTAATAAGTTTCAACTATGTATGAAGATCGTAACCGAAAAGGTTTCTTTGTGTATGTATAATCTAACGCAAAACAGCAAGCTGCTGGTTTGAAAATCTTATCTACATACATGACGCATCCCGTATAGTCAAATCGTACGCGTATTTGATATCGATCGATAAAATCAAATTACAATACTATCTTTTTATCAATTTTTAATCGATACAAAGCGATGCAAATTTATCTTAGATCCAAAAATGACGCGTTTTCGAAGATAATACCTTTTATTTGGTGATTTTAAATCAATATAGTACCCAGGTATCGGCTCTAATGCTACAGTATCGCATTCCCATTAGGGAAAACAGTATTCGAGCCTTTACTGGTTACTAATTTTTATTCTCTTCTTTTATCTTTGAGGAATTTTTATCTTATCGGGAAAATTTCTATGGATTTCACATCCCAATTCTTTGAAGATTAATTTTTTCATTAATATATTATTATCTTTAATTCATAGATGGCGTATTTGTTTTCATATCAAAATGTGCTGAAAAATAGCTGTCGTTTCTATTACGCGCTTACATTTCTCAATGGGGTAAGTAAAAGTTGATCAGAGCGTACAACTAAAGTCGTAGAAGGTAGCAACAAAACCCGGTCGAGTAAAAATATTTATTCACGCGTTAACAAGGTCCCAGAAAAGCGGGGTAAAGTTACCAAAGGGTAAGCAGACGAGACAAGTCGCCGTGAAAGGGCTCAGGTCTCGTTTCACCTGAAGTTTGCCGGCCCAATTACTCACTTGTTAATCCAATGGAACGGATAAAGGCTAAACGAACAGCCAGAATTGCCACCTGAAAATTGACTCTTGGTATATGATAGAAATTCTCATTTTGCGAATGCAATTTCGAATCAATTTTCATCGTGTGCATGTGTACATACACTGTGTCAAATTGTCTGTTAACAGGCGAACAATTTCCGTTTCGGCGATTTTCCCCGCGTCTCTCGTCGCTTACGAATCGATTCCAACGAGCGTTTTCCTCTGTGCTAACTTTAAAATACAAATCAAGTATACTGTGAGTTTCATTCAGCCGTACATAGATAAATCGCTAGCAAATTTGAATCCTATTCAGTATTCCGATATCATCGTCGCCCCGCTAATTGACTCGTCTTTCGACTCAATCCAATCGAATGATTTGGTTAATTATTACATTGAAACGTTCAGCGTTGATTCAATCATTATCTTTGAATCAACGAAACGGAAACAAACAGCGACAAATGGCATACATGCGAAACGACAGATTGTGTACGTATAATATTTTCGAGCGTAAATCGAAAACAATGGGACTTCGAGGAGATTTTTCAAAGAGACTCAATTTTTTTTAAAACAATATATACACATTTGCGTACGATTTGCGGTTCACCCCTAAAAGGGGATGTACAGCATATTGAAATACCACAAACAAATATTATCGGGGAAAACCCGACACGGACGCAGAGAGAGTGAGAGAGAAAGCAGCGGCAAGCATAATCCGAGCAAACAAGGCGCAGATAGAATGAGAGGTAAAATATACAGAAAACTGATAAAGTTTACGGATGTTGATTTTGAAATTGAAAATAGACTCAATTATCTTGCATTGGGTGTGCATTTGAAAACTTTAAGATTTCATTTCACCTATGAATTAATTATGCAAAGTGGGGACCGTGGGGGTGTTTTGCGCACGCGCCCCCTAGTTCGAAACTCAGTGTGTGTATGGAGTTGCGTCTCGTCGTAATCGAAATAGCAGCGCGTGTGCGCTTCGCAACATGTGGGTCGCGTAGAGTAGGTACTACCCTCCCTGTAGCTGGCAGTCGATAAGGGTGGTTTGGTGAAGGTACTGGGGGAGTTATGGGGGTGTCGCGTACCCCGCAACAGGCCCATACATATTTATAGGGGCTGGTGGACACGGTTGCGTTTTCGGCCTGCGATGACGCGACGCGCGCAACCCTCTGGCAATCGTTGGGGTCGTAAATACCCCACGGGCGTCTAACATACCGTGGCTGTCAAAAAATGGTAAAAATTTTTTTTTTTTTTAAGTAGGCCGCATAAAAATTCCGATTTGCGAAATTATGTGTCCGTGGCAGACGCATCTCATTAATTTTTCAGCCGTGCTAAAGATTAATATGAAAAATTTCCAACATTTTTTAAATGAAATTTCATAAAAATTATGTATTTTTACACACTTGAATGGAATGAAACTGATACTCAAAGGATGTACATATGTACATACATACATACATATGTAGATAGGTGATCAAATTTTATGTTATATAATGTAAGTAATACAATGAACCGTTCAATCGATCTACTACTATTATATATATGTATGTACATATAATAGCCGAAATCCGTCTGTCTGTGTGTGTGTGTGTCTGTCTGCCGATAACGCTCGCCGATGTAAATAATTAAAAAACAAGAACGTCGCACGAGTGGGATTTGAGCCCGGTATCGCTGATTCGGAACAGAGCGTTTACGCGGTGAGCCAAACCAGATGATAATAGGCAGGCTTCAACGTGACTATTTAATATATGAAAAATGGCTCGCGACTTTGCTAAATTGTTACGTTGTTGTATTATAATGCGCCATCTATGCAACAACTATAAAAACTATTAAATTTAATATTAATATTATTTTTCAGTACGGGTGATGAGAAACCGCTCCGTTGATATTCAACGGGATTACACTAGTTTGTAGGTATACATATAATTGCGTAAGACTCTGCCTATTTTTCTGACTGCCTGCCTGGATCGTTGCAGTCTCGCTAGCATTTCCAACATGACAAACAATATTTTTAGCAGTGTGTTGGCAACATGTCGCTATATGTTAAAGCTGGACTATTTTGTGCTGGACGCGATTTTGTGGCCATACAAACATTCAATCGACGGTGCACTATACAATTGTTTCATACACTGTCAAACGAGCTGTACTGCTATTGTACAAACTAGCGTACACTGTAGCTAGCGTACACTGTACAGCGTAGCGTTTATTATGATGATATAAATTTACTAATGATATCCTCGTTTATGTATACCTATATATGTATGTATGTATGTATGTATGTACTAAGTGTCATGAGTGTTTGTGTTAGTTAGTGAGTAGCGTGTAGCGTGAGCACTGCGCACGACCCGTGTGTGTGAGCGCATGTGTACGTGCCGTGCCATGGTATACGCGTTCCGTGACTAGGCTATCCAGCCGATCAGCCTGGCAGATTCCTACGCTACTATATATAGCCTTGGCTTCGGGAGTTTCGCCTCCAACACACACCCCTTCTCCTCTAGTGCCCAAAAGAGGTCACTCTTACGGAGAAGGCTAATATGTAATTAGTTCACGTATATATTTATATATAGGTACATAGTATAATACAATCCTTGTTGTTGTACAATGTTGTACTTTTAATGAATGGCAGGAAAAAAAGTTTCTTCTGCGAAAAGAGCAGAGAGCGAGTATTGAGAAAACTTCGAAATGAAAATAAACGGTACAAATTAGAGTTTTACGGAGTTCAATGCGCAATCGCTTTGAAACGAAAGACGCTGGAACGTATATGAAATCGCCGTGTGCCATTTCAGACAGATTGAAAAACTTGGAACGTTTTTAACAAGACCCCCGTTGCAAACTTGGATGCAGGTGACACCTCTATTCCGACGTACAAAGCTCGGAGAAAAATAAGAGAGAATTGCAACCGAGTAGCGTATGTAGTCGTTGCAACGGAAATAAATTGTAGACAGACAAAATAAAAGTAAAACCAATGAGCAACACTGGAATTCGCATATATACATATAATTTTCCGCGTGGAAAAAAACAATGACTAAGGGTTGAAATAATGTGTATTGTATGGAGGTCTGACACTCAGAGCCACGTCAGTTAAAATGTCTGTCGGTGATATTCATACAATACAAGAACAAGACCCGGGTGTCAACGCGTGACAGGGATAAGGATATTTTGAATTTAGAGTATACACAGTGGAATTTGCATTGTTTAAAATACACAAAAAACTCTACCGTGCGTATTTAAAATAATATATCACGCTACATTCCGGTCAATGAAGGGTTTCGTACTAGTTTTGGAAAGACTTTAGGGGCGATTTCCATCAATCATCCTATTTAATCATTAATCTTTCACGAGCTCGATCTTTTGTTTGCGAAATTATTACGCACAATGCACAAAGTACCCAGGTGTGCTTGATTATTTCGAAAGATCGCGCCGAATACATAATTACAAATTATAAACTTTGCAACACAGCAAAAATGGTATAAAAAAATAAAAATAAAAGTACACGGCTAGAACAAAATAAGAGAAAGCGTGGTGAGATTGTTTCGGGACAATGCGTCTCTCGAGAACTTTTCCAGCGAGTTTTCGTCTCAAACCCTAGCCGAGTCGGCGCAGCACTTGTTATGTGCCGAGGATTATAATCCTATTTGCGCGAAAGTGGAATGGCAAAAGCCTCATGAATGTCTGGCATTAAAAAAAGGGTTAATCCGCGCAGTTGATCCGATCAACTAAACGTATTTTTCGGCAAATATTTCGCCGTTGCAAAAATACAACGAGCGAATTCGACACAATGAGGCTTTCGATAATTGAAAAAAATTTCCACTTCATTAAAACAACAAAGCTTATAAGCAATCGTGCAAAAATTACGAACCGACAACGTTACGTTTGTAAATTGATTAAAAAGTTTTCTATACCGGCGATAGTAATAATTTTACGTAAAAATACAGTTTTAATTTGAAAAAAAAAAAATAAAAACATCACCACAATTTCATTCGCGTATTCGAGCAATATAAACACACAATACTACATACTATATATATAATAAACACACGATAATATAAATTTATTAAAAAATTACCGTTTTCGTTTACTAACTTACAAATACATACGTACATACAGCACGTGTCAAAATAAACGATTGAAATTTTACACACACGTACAACGTCAAACATTTTTTACGCTCGACTACGCAAAAAGACTACAAAAAAGACAGCCATGGCTGCCGCAGCCAGGCAGCCAAGTGCGTTACGGGCCTTACCCTCGCGTATTCAGACCAGGTGACGAACGGGAGCCCCTTCACCAAAACCTTACATTTAATATATTAATGTGGAATATTTACATGGAAATGTCACTTACAAAATTTGCTCTTTTCGGCGTCGGCCCCTTGCATGGAGAGGGCGGCCAGCAACAGCAACGCCAACGCCGGCAGGGGGACCCATCGACGCCAAGGAGGGGGCCCGGGACCCCTCGACCGCGAAGACATCTCACACAGACTCACTGCACCACTGCATCGCACCACCACACCACTAGAACCTCACCGTCTTACATAACCTCTAAACCGCGGAAAAACACCACGGACGCGCCACCCCCCTAGCGCGAAACAGAGCCGGGAAATGGGGCTGGGGTAGGTGTGGGGATTAAGGAGAACGCTCGGCTTCAATTTCCACCCTTCGGTAGGGTGAGGGGTTGAGGGGGTAGGTTTTAGGGGTCGTATCTGCCCTCGGGGGCCTTTCGTCCGGTCAGGTCATGTCGGGTGCGGCGCGCCCAAAGGCCGGGGGTGAAGTAACGAGCGAGAGCACAACTCGCACACGCGCACTCGCACTCGCCTCACACCGGAACCTCTACCCCCCTTCTTCCCCACTTACCCCCCCCCCCCCCTCACACTGCTTTCCCCTCGCGTCTCGTAGCGTCGCGACGCTACGCTGCGAGAAGTAGACGAAGCGTCGCGTCACCTCGTCTACTATGGCCCAGGACTTCAGGTTGTGATCGAGAAATCTCGAGAAATCTTGAATAATTTTGATTCTCGTTTCTCGAGAATATATTATTGTGAAATTTAGAGATTCTCATTTCTCAACAATATTTTATTATGAAATATCGAGATTCTCGTTTTTCGAGAAATCATTTATGAGAATCTTGAGAGTATCGAGAATATTTTAAATTTATAACTACATACATTTGTACGTTCCATATACTGATTGCTTTACTTGTTTACTTGTAAACCATTGTCCGAAATGTTTAGTATGAGTATGTATGTATGTATGTATGTATATATGCATGATTTATGCATGATTTCTGCATGGAAGCAGAAATTATAAGACCGACTTCCACACAAAATTAACGAAATTTTTCGGTATCCGGTAATTTTGTATCGAAAAGAAGAACATCCTTATCTGACAAGTCCATAGATTGTTTTTTTTTTTAAAAATATTTTTTTAAAATCTAAATATTTGTGAATCTAAAATTTAATAAAATCTAAAAAAAAATAAAGTTGTCAACCTCTAATATAATATATTATAGTTTTTATGTCCTTTTAATTACAATAAAAAATCGATTTACTATATTTTAAGTAACTTTTTATACTCGAGAATTCTCGAGAATCTCGAGAAACCAAAAAAAAAATCTCGAATTCTCGAGATTCAAATATTCTGAGAAAATGAGATTCACAACCTCTACCCAGGACACACTAGAGCCAGTGGTCGCCAACCTTTCGAACCTCACGGACCACTAAACTCAAAATCTTGAATCCCGCGGACCACTACCGTGATTTTTTACATAAAAATAGCATTCTAAATATGAAATGGTTTGTTGAAACAACTGAAATTTGCACTCCAAGTTATTTGCAAAAAGTTGGATATCACCTTATAATGATAATAAATAAACGATATATTCATTGTTCATTATGAAAACTGCCAGTTATGACGTATGGATGTGAAACTTTGATGGTAAATTCAAGAATGCTACGTAAGATACACAGAGAAGCATTGAAAGATGTATGCTTGGTATAACAAAAAGAGATCGTAAGAGGAATGCATGGGTAAGAAGTATGACCAAAGTGGCAGATATAGCAGAACGTGTGAAAAAGTTGAAGTGGCAATGGACGTGAGAAATACTGGAATGGTATCCGAGAGGATGTGAAAGAAAGCAAGGTAGACCGAGTGGAAGATAGGCTGATGAATTGAGAAGAATGGATGCAGTCAAGTGGATGCAGATTGCTCAAAACAGACAGGAATGGAAGAGGATTGGAGATGCCTTTATCCAGCAGTGGATGGTGAACGGCTGAATATGATGATGATTATGAAAAATGCGGAACACTAAAATTCTCTCGCGGACCACCGGTGGTCCGCGGACACCGGTTGGCGACCGCTGCACTAGGCGACTCTGATCTACAGACTCCTGAGCGACCAGACCAAATGTATGAAATTATTCAATCGGTGAGCAGACTTCGCGGACACCAGGTGTGGCATGCCCCATATAACTGCATACATTTGGTCCGGTCGCTTGGTCGCTCACGAGTCTGCAGACCAGAGTCGCCTAGTGCGGCGGTCGCCAACCGGTAGTCCGCGAGAGAATTTTGGTGGTCCGTATTTATAATAATTTTAATGCTTCGTACGACTGGATCGTACGAAAGCGCTCAGCGTTCACCAGACAGTCAGACAGACAGGAATGGAAGAGGATTGGAAAGGCCTTCATCCAGCAGTGGATGGTGAACGGCTGAAAAAGATGATGATGATCTCATAAATGAGAGCTAACCAACAAATTTCATTATCATATTCAGATTCAGTGGGTCAAACTTAGTAAAGATTGATTAGTCTCCGCTTTGCTAGTTTTTTTTTTTTTTGTGATCGTGCGAAAATTCAACTTTGAGATTTTGATTGATTTGTATCAGGTATCATCCTCTGATCACGCTTTCATGATTTCTGGAAAATGTCTGTGTGTCTGTGTACTTTTTAACTGTAACTTTTTCTCCGAAATTATCAAGTCTATCAAGCTGAAATTTCATATATATTATTTTCACGTAGGGTGTAAGAAATATTATGATTTTGGTCAACATCCGCCAACCGGAAGTGGTAGTTTACTCTTGAACGAGAATCCGTTTTTAATTTTTTTCGGCCGTTTAAATATTTGGTATTGTCATAATATTGTAATATTATAATCATTAAAGCAATACCTAGTTACGATAAAAATAAATCGATTTATTATTAAAAATATTTTGAATCTTCATAATATTATAAAATAATAATTCTTATAGCAATGGTGAGTTTAAAAAAAAACTCATCAAAATCGGTATAGTGGAAGTGACGGTTTATCGTGTTTCAGTACTCGTTAAAAATTGTTTGATTGCACGCGCACACCTTGATTTTGTATTATGATGCGTTCGCTCGTTGCTATCTATGTTCGACGCAATATTCTCCGGCTCAAGAGCAAAGTTTAATTTTTGACTTTTCAAGTTTCAAAAAATTTTTCGTTACTCTTTGTATTTCTCAAATGTATTAAGTCATGGGTTGGCCATCTGAATTTTTTTGATTATCGTAAAAAAAACTACCTAATACCTACTTGCTTTTTGAAACTATTTACTTAAATTATCGAGTGGATTAGTTGTAAAAAAAATATCAGTTTCTATTTGTATTATCGTTGCTCTCTTGAGCCCAAAGGCCCGCGTGTCGAAAAAAGTTTTTCCAACATAAAAATATCGTCACTGGCAAGATCTGGATATTACTAAATTCAGATCGGCCCTCTTCTGTTGGAATTTCCCAATTTACCTAACTTAATTGTGAGACGGGGTTCCGCAAAATTGTCACCACCAAAGTAAATTCCTACCAAATTGTTTTATTTGTCTTTTATTTCCTACTTTCCTTTTAATGTGTTAGGCCTGAGCGCGCACTACGATTAAAAACCGCATGATTATTTAATCGCAAAAATGTGATGTATGGTTTTGTATTGAACTGAATGCGATTTATTTACAACAAGTGCGCGCGTACTCCAATACAAAACCATACATCATATTTTGGCGATTAAATAATAATCGTGCGGTTTTTAATCGTAGTGAGCGTCACCTCACACCTTATACTTTTTTGTTAAATGTACATTGTATGATCGCAAAAAAACTAGCGAATTATCTGTTGTTTTTTTTTCAATTTTTACAATATGTACATTTATATAATAATTATGCACCAATGTCCCTACTAACAACCCGTGGCTGTAGGGCTTCCACTCTGAATGTCACAGTAATCACTGGTCTAGAATACATAATGAATAACATCCTTTTTTACTATCTTCGCGACTAGGAGGCTTCCAATCTCGTGGAGCCCACGACAAGAGAGGAATCCTCCCGGGCAGCTCAATCTTAACGTTAACGATAAAATCATCAGATCGTGTCACAATGACGTGACCGCGATTCTCAAAAATACTTGCACGAAGTCATCTCATTAGTTTGAGTCAGTCCTTCTGGGCGAATGATACATGAGAGGGGGAATGTGGAGAAGGCGCAACCTCAGTGGGAACTGGCTGTTATACATAATCATTGATATACCTACCAAATTATTGTCCGTTCCTTCTATCCTTTCCTCCCCTTCAGAAGGCAATAGAAAACCACTGGGGAGCATGTTTCCTTAGTTACTATGATATTGTTTGTCAAAAATAGTAAAGAGACGCTTGATATTCAAGTACGCCACCTTCAGAAGAAGAAGATTTAAGGTTTAAATAAACATACCACACGCTACGCAACACACGTCTTCTGATGAAATCCTAAATGACCTAAATGCATGAATTTATATATGTAGTTATGGCGTAGAAACATATGTATATGTATGCAACACCCCACTCGCGTCACAATTCATAGCAACGTCGCGCATCATATGTTGTATGGCATGTTTGTTTGAGCCTTTAACGTACATGCATTTGAAAACAATACGAATTGTAAAAATAAGTACCAAACTTAAATATGAAGTTTCGATATGATAGGATAAATGATTTTTGAGATATAGCGATTTCACACATATACGCTTTACGTACAGTCATTTTTCAAAAAGCATTAAAACGTGATCAAGTGTACTTGATACAAATCAGTCAAAATCTCGAGGTTGAATTTTCGCACGATCACAATACTTACGACCAATATTACGTATGTACCTACATATGTACATACATATGTACACGTATGGATAAAAAAAACGATAGATAAAAAAAAATTATAAAAATACAACACGATTCATTCAAGCACAATTTCAAAATAATTTGCATTTCAAAAAAATATCGAAATTCTATTTAGAATTGCCTATTGCGTAATTGGGCGATTTATCATTGAAAGTGTTTCTTTTGAAGAGCACTGAAACAGAGTAAAAACTTTTTTGATGGAAACGATAATTACGATATTATTCCACAATACCTACATATATGTATGTACATATGTACATACATACAATCGTAAGTCGCCATTTTTTATAAACAAGTTAAATTGAAAGATTTTCCAATAGATGGTTTTTAATTCTATATGACATCTATTTGATGTTATTGAAATGTCATATTGTTACAGTTAAATAAATAAAGTGCTTAAAAATGTATTATGGATTATAAATGGGTTAAATACATATATAATGATTATTGTAAATATAGTAGATATTGAAACATTATCAAAAACAATTTTTCTTCTTTTAGAATAAAAATATATGAATATTGTTTTATTTTTATTGAAAAGTTTGGAAAATATGCATCCATCTGCCGATAGATTACAAAATGCACGCGAAAGCTTTTCCGGTTTTCATTATAGTTTAAATTTTTACCAATAGGTTCAGCTAAATTTAAAAATTATTAAAATATTTTTTAATAATATAATTTAAATAATGTTACACTATAATATAAGTTAAATAATGTGCGAGTATATAAAAGTTTCTGAATAATTTATTTTCGATAAACGTAAAATTTTCTTTGTTTAGATTTACAACTTTATTTTACCTTCATTTATGAATGTAAACTATAAAAATTGAGTTGTAAAATTTTGTATTAATAAAATAATGTATTGCACGTTCTATTTTTATATTATTTTTGAACGATAGTTACATGTATTCGATTATGCGACACGATAAGGAGATTTTTGTCTAATTTGGTCATCAAATTGGGAAGTTAATCTTCGCATTCTTAGAATAATACATTCGAGATAAAATAAAAAATTCTTCGTACTAGGAAGGGCTCGAATACTATGCATTGGTATACAAAACCGGCACATTTACATCGACTTAGCATTCGAGCTGATCTCTAGTGCTTTTATCACGAAGAAAATAGCAATATATGTTATAATCAACAGATAAGCATCGATTCCGAATTAATCATCAGCATCCGTATCTCGAAAAAACAGAAACGTCATCGATAACGATTTCGCGCCCATCGCTTATCGAAATTCGATAAAACTGTTCATGCAAATGTAGTAGTAACTTTGACAATTGTCAATATAACTTATTGTGATTGTATTTCAAGGTAAACTACTAAATCCAATAATATTAAATCATAGATGACAAACAACACACTCGACTTAGTTTGTATTATTTATCAGATTACTCTGTAGCTTTGAAAAATATATAAATGCTTAATATTGCATACATCTGTTACACAACAATACTATAAAAGTGCATTTCATTCGCCATCAACAATACAATCCAATTTGTCGGGATTTCTTTTCGCAATTGCAATATTCAATATCACTCGCACACATTACAAATAAACACGGAAGTCCTAGAAATGTATTGCGGATTTCAAACGAGCAAACCGCAACCCTTTGTGATTGTATGTACACTTGGAGATTGAAACATTTGCCTCTCTCCCTTGACCGCGTTCACAGTTAAACATATTGTTTTAATTATTAAAAAATTAACTGCTATTGAATTAGTGAAGTGTTAACTTGCCTATCGGATAATCAGTTTATAGCTTCGTTCAGTATTGAACTTGACTTACGTATAAGCTGACGTGCTTCTAATCCTTCACGCTGGACTGGCATCCCTGAAATTTAAGCAAGCGTGAACATAAAAATGCTTCTGACCAATAAGTACTTAGAACTTTCGGAGGAGGAAAGTGCTGAAGAGGGTTTCGAATGGTGGCTGAAACCGGACGCGTTCGACAACACTCTCCTGAAGCAAAAATCAAAAAAAGAGCCGAAAATGTACGAAAGGAATCCGAAAAGCCCCACTATTATGATCTGGAACGACGAAGACTTGGACAATATAGAAATTGCCAAAATAGAAAGCTACTGCGATCGAATGCTAACTCCAGAAGGAAATGTGAAGTATAAGAACTACAAAGTCTTAGCACCTACAAATGCTCCAATACGAATGTACTCTCCATCGGGCGACATAAACACAACTCCAAAGAAAGGTAAAATAATACCAAAGTTTGAAATAAATGAAACAGAATTGCACAGAGAAAAATTAATCAGCCTCATCAGTGACGACTCACCCTACAGCGATGAGCTCAGAGCCCTAATAAGACCCACAGGACTCAACAGACAAAACATAGAAGCGCTCAGAAGGACTAACGCATCTCGTTTGGATGATTATATACAATATATGAACAGCGTGAACTTCACACCGAGTCCTTCATTTTCAATGTTTTCCGACGACACCGCAAACTACATATCACCACCGATAACGCCCGAATTCAAAAAGTATCCGAAAACACTGTCAAAATCTTACAGCGTAGACAAAAATGACGGTGTGCTAAAAATGCCCAAGTTTTCGCGTCAAATGTCAGTTCCAAATTCGGGTGAGAATTGTGGACAGATGAATTTATCAGACGAGTTAAATCAAGCTGAACGATATTGTTTGAGAAGTGACACACCCAATACGATGATGTCTCCTGATTTTTATGGATTTCAACGGCCTGTTTCGTCACTCTCTGGAAATGATGCATTGAAGAGTCGTCCGCTAGAATCTAAAAAGGCCATATTAAGAAGTTTCATTCAGAGGAATATGATCGTACGATCGACGAACAGGGATAATCTGGCAAAATTGGCATTAGCCATCGAAGAAGATAACGAAGAAGTCGATGATGATTGCGCTTACATGGCGTCTACGCACCTCATCGAAAACAGAGTGACTTGTATGCTGGAAGAAATCAAAGAACTCAGGGATAATCTTCTAGAAATTCAAGACGAGTTACAAGTAAGCCTTTTTTCCATTTTATGAATATAATATATAAAAAAAGGTTTCCTAAATAAATTCATACATTTCAGGATGATGATGCGAGAGTGAGTTGTCTTATTGTGCAAACTAAACGCATTTCGAAAGAATTAGGCGCTATTCGATTTCTCGATAATGTTGTAGCGTTATTAAACGGCAATTTGGAAATGGTGATTGAGCGAAAAGATTGGCCATTCTTCACACCTCACAATGGTTACAAGAGAGATCCTAAAGTCAATTTTATTGTGTAGTATCAGTTATAGTAAAATTGTCTGTATTGTAAAATGATCGATTTTTAGTACGAATTCCATTCACATAATAGGAAAATGTCTGATTTTGTAATATCGAGTAACATTCGTCTACAAAACGTTTATGACATAGTCATAAAAAAAGGTAATTTATACCATTAGTTTGCGGTCGTCAACAAATGGCCCAAATCGGAATGATTTATTACGAATTCGCATCAAAGTTACGACAAAATGAAATCTAATCGTATGAACGATCCTTTTTCCAACTCAATTGTGACCTGGCGTTAACATTAATCCATATTATTATAATAAATCAATAAACGCAGGAAAAGGAAACGTTTCGCGTTTATAATGCGTATAATTGAACCACGCGAATTGTTAGAATAGCGACGATATAAAATATGCGCGTTTGTATGAATATTTTTCATTGTATTATATTTCTTTCTCGGTATGCGTAGGTACTACACATATTTCGACCATTCGGTTGATGACTAGGCAAAATCTACCAAATTTATATTTTATTTGAATACATTTTGAAATGTGTTTCATGTGGAATTTTAACATATCAGCCTACTGAACTTGGACCATTCGAATGGCGTGTCACTGAGTCGTTTAAAATATTTTGATTAATATTCATTGCGATTCAGATTTAGTATATTGAAGTAAATTACGTTGCCGTGTAGAAATTTCATTCGAATAATTTGCATAGGACACAATTCTAAATTAAACAAACAACGTTGAGACGAAGGCAAAACGTTCGTTTTAGGGGATTTGATTCAGCAGCACGCATATGGGTACCACATGCCCATATGGATTAATTGCAACAAACGTATAAAGTAATAGTGAACCAAGTCCAGTAAAAAAATATAATTTCAAAGGCATCATCATCATTTTCAGCCATTCACCATCCATTGCCGGATGAAGGCCTCTCCAATCCTCTTCCATTCCTGTCTATCTTGAGCAATCTGCACCCACTTGACTCCACACATTCTCCTCAATTCATCAGCCCATCGTCCACTCGGTCTACCTTGCTTTCTTTCACATCCTCTCGAATACCATTCCAGTATTTCTCGCGTCCATCTGCCGTCCATTTTTCTCGCCATATGGCACTTCAGCTCTTTCACACATTCTGCTATATCTGCCACTTTGCTCATGCTTCTTACCCATGTATTCCTCTTACTATCTCTTCTTGTTATAGTAAGAAAACATCTTTCCATGCTTCTCTGTGTGCATTGGATCTTACGTAACATTCTTGAATTTAACATCCACGTTTTACATCCATACATCATAACTAGCAATACGCATTGGTCGTATGCCTTCTTTTATGAGTATAGCGGGATGTTGGATTTAAAAAAGTCATATTCATAATAAATTAAAATATTGAAAACGTCTTCATAAAAAAAAAAGCAGTTGTAAATGACATCCAATATAGAAACAAATATTTTTTATGAATAATAATAAGATAAATATTTGTGTAAGTGAAATTCCATGTTCGTGATTTTAAGATATTCAAGTAATATTTTCAATAGACACGACATGTCTAAAGTTTAACAGATATTCTATTCAAATGCAGTTAAAATTCAATACCCTATAAAATCTACGTTTGGCTACATTTTGATAGTCATATTGTACAATATTAATCGTTAATTGAAGCGTATTTATATGATACTAGCTTTATTACCCGGCTTTGCCCGCTGTGTAATTAATATAATGTAATATAGTGTTTGTTTAGTAAATAATTGAGGGGCTTGAGGGGGATCTGGGGGGTGGTGAGGGGTGGTGAGGGGCCGGCATAGCTTTTCAGGAGCCCAAAAAAGGGTCCGCCGGGGCTTGAGGGGGGTCTGGGGGGTGGTTTGAGGGCCGGAATGGCTTTAGGGGGGTTTTTTGATTACGATATCCCAGCACATGAGGAATTGAGGATCCGCGGAAGGGAAAAGATCGAAGATGGAATAGTTATAAAGTTATAGTGGCTGTATGTGCGGCCGGCATTAGTCCGAATTCGTATTGACTGACGTATCTATACGATATATGTATATGGTTAAATAAGATTACGAATAGTAAACCTGGTGTTGTGTTGGAGAAATGGAGTTTTAAAATGCCTTGAGAGTTTAAATGCCTTAGGTTTAGCTGCGTGTGTGTACGCTGCAAGCCTAGCACGTGTATGAAATAAACTTGTGTATGAAATAAACTTGATAACAAAAGAACACTTTTAATTTTATATATTTGAATCTTCAATTAATTTTTACGCATTTCTTTAAATGTGATTTACGATGATCTGAATGTGGGTGGTATTGAGGGATGTGGAGGGATGCGGGGATGTGGAGGGGTGGGGTTAGGGGGGGACGTACGTACTTAAATCTGCCGAAAACATCTACTATCGTGTGTACTTCGTCGTTTCTATTAATCGTACCCGAGCAACGCCTGGTAATTGACGAATGACCCATACGTAGGTACATACATACAAACTTAAGTGTTTTATATATTAGAAGATATTAATATTATATATACATACATATATACATATGTATATATATATATATGTATATATATATGATATATACATATATACATATGTATATATATATATATATATATTATATATGATATATTATATATACATATATACATATATACATATATATATATATATATATATATATATATATATATATATATATACATATATATATATATATATATATATATATATATATATATATATATATATATATATATATATATACATATATATATATATATATGATATTCAAAGTCGAATTGACTTCGAAAATATTGTATGTAAAACAACTGTTTGTTTTTGGGATGATTTCAAAGCCGGGATTTATCGAAAAACTTTTTTAATTGGGCCCGGTGAAGGAAACTTTCAAAAGACACGCGTACAAAGTTTTTCAGTTTTCATACAATGTGTCGTGTCAATTTTACAAAAATATTTTTCATGTCAAAGGAAAACCGAAAAATGCCGCTTCAACGGACACGCTATTCTCTAAAAGCGTGCAAAGGAATGGAATACGTATTATTATAAAATAAATTGGTATTATTATGATTAAAATGTATATATTTCGAGAGTAATACACCCCATAAGAAATATACGGTATTTATATTTGAAAAATCCCTTGCACTTAATAATTATTATCCAGTTAAAATATTCCTTACCTCAAATTTTTAACGCTTAAAACATCATCTGGTACCATCTGGAAAATATTTATTTGTTAACAATTAATATTAAATATGTGCCATTTCTGCACTCATTAATCTGATATTGTTGTGGCACGCTCGTAAAATATAACAGTTAAATCTCCGGCTGAAAACTTTTATCGTGTAGCATTTCGTGCATTAAAAGTTAATTTGTTAACTATGATATCGATTGAATTTGGTGGGGGGTGACGAGCGTTGTGCCAGTATCTATTTAGCGTTTGGGGAGAAAGGTACCGTCTATAAAGATATCAGAGCGAAAGTGTTGTGAAGATTGCTGATGAAGTTAAATAGTAAGTGAAACAATATTCCTATTCTTATTAATTACATCTAAGTAAATAAAGTATGTAATAACAAAAAATAATAACTTGATCAAATTCATCTGTGTTATAATATAAATGTCTGTAAAATATAGTTTTATCAAGTTACAATTAAATTAAACGAAAAACAATATTTAAATGTGCTTTACAAAATAAAAATAAATATTAGTTCTGATAATTTTATACCACACATTTAATATCCTTACAGAATATTTCATATCTGTGTGTAAATAATTCGGTTTTTTCTGTACACAGAATATTTTTATGCTCTTAAATTTTTATTACACTAATGATAATAGGAAATTACGAGAATTAATTGAGAATTTTGAAATACGTTTTGGATTAAAAACCTGCTGTTAGTTGTTTGCACATAAAACAAGATATCAACATTATCAACAATAAGTAATCAAAAGTTTCCGGGGGGAGGGGGGGGGGCGTTTTTTTTCAAACCAAAGCCATTTTCAAGACTGAAATTATGTTGTTGCATGAAAAACTACTAAACTTATTGAAAATAAACTGAAAAAAAATTTAATTTCGTCCATGCTTAATTGTTTTTGTTTGAATTATTATTCGTTTTTTAAAAAATGTACCCAGGCAACGCTAGATGTTTAACATGTAGTAACTTATATGAACGAAATACTAAAATCTGTGTTGTAAAACTATTTATCAATATTTTTCAGGTCAATAGGTACATATGTATGTACCTACATATATACAATTCTAATTTTTACGTAAATCAACGTTTACGACCATTATGTATGTATGTACATATATCGTTTTACGAGCCATATTTATGAATTTGCGTGACTTTCAAAACTCTTTAAATGATACTTACAACTTTTCTACGATAAATACATATATCTACTGAAATTCTTTAAAATTATTATATTTAGGTTCTATGGCAAAAGTAGGTGCTATCTCCATTTCCCAAAGTTTATTTTTTTTAATTTTTCTTTAATATATTTTCCGGGTTGGGATTTTTTTTAGTGCATCCATCTGAAAATTTTAAAACATAAACAGGCATAAATTTTTGTAATTAAAAATTATATATGAGCCGTTATAAATGAAAGTGGTTAAGGTCCATTTTTTATCTTGACTGTGAATTATTTAAAAATAAATATACCATATCTGTTTGTAATAGAATACCATTAACTCAATTTTTTTTTTTATTGGCCTTAAACCACTCATTTATCTAAAATTTAATTTATAGATATAGTAAATTTATTGCGCCCATAAAAATTACTCAGTTAATATGTGGGATCCACGCAAAAGTTTAATTGAATATTGATGATCTACAAATTGGAGTGATTTAGCTAACGATACACGCTACTGTGTGTTTATAAATGAACTTCCGCGTATAAATAAACGCTTCACTTATGAAAAACTTGACTCTAGTTACAGTGGGAAGCATATAAAATCAATATAGTGGAACCCCGTTGCATCGTTCTCGCTTGTATTGTTTTTTTTCATATATCGCTATTTTTTCATAGTCCCGGCCAAACACCCATAAGAACAGTGTTAAATAATCTCGTTTGCATCGTTCTCCTATATATCGTTATCCTGTATCAATCGTCTAAATATTACGTACTAAATATACTTTATCGTATAAGTCGTTTTTCTGCATACATCGTTTTTTTTTACGGTCCCATGAAAAACGATGCAACGGGGTTCCACTGTATCCACTTTTAGAAACATATGTATTCTTATCAAAAAATTTTAAATATGAAGTTTGACAAATTAGAACATCAAAACATTAACTAGTTTCCAAAATATTATTAAAAGATTGAAAGAAAAAGTATTTTATAAAGTAAAAATCGTTACAAGTGTCATGGTGACCGAAAACAAGCCAAAGCTAGCTTTGTATCAGATACCCAAGTGACAGACACCTTAAGATAATTTGAGATATTTAGGATTAATTATCGTTATGACTGCAGGAAAGAAAGGATCCCAACTTCAACTTCAAGCCGAGATCAACACAGACGAAGAGTGGGGAAAGCTTGTGGAGAAAGAGGGACTCATCGGTTCGTACCACGCAACACCGCTTCTATTTTCAGCCGTATAAAAATATACCCAAATAAATTTACATTTTATGATATCCATAAGTTATGATGAATGTCTCAATTTAAATTCAGCCGCATAAAAAAAATTACTAATGTCTACGATCAGCCTTGGCCTCCGAGGCAAATCAATAAAATCATTTTGTAGTAAAATTAAGTTACTATGTTTATATTTGAATGATACAATGTTATATGTACATTATAAGAAGTTTATGAAAAGCTTAATAATTATTCACTGACAAAGTACTGATGTTTATATTGCAGTAGTTGATATTTATTCAGAATGGTGTGGCCCATGTACGGGTATGGTAGGAAATCTAAAGAAATTAAAAGTCGAAGTTGGTGGAGACAACTTGCATTTGGCTATTGTAAGAATCAAATTCAATTATCAATATATGTATCTTTGAAAGATTGTGTTCATACTATTGAACATTGCAGGCAAAATCTGACGGGATTGATATTTTGAAACGTTTCCGTAAAAAGAGTGAACCTACATGGATGTTCATAGCAGTAAGTATAATATAAAGATAAAGTAAAAATCAAATAACACTGAGACAATTAAAAAAAAAATATCTTAGGGAGGATGTATAGTCAATTTGATGTTCGGAGCGGACGCACCGCGATTGACAAGACTCATCATCCAAGAATTAGAAAATGAAGCACAGGCAAAACGCAATGAAAAGGAGAGAATACAAATTCAATTTGATGAATTAACACCTGCTGAACAGGTAGGTAAACAATTCAGATGACAAAATTGAACTTGGTCGCTAAACGACAATATTGAAGTTATTTTTTTTACACGGCAAGGCTAGGAAAGCAATTGATGATAAGAAAGCAGAGGAGATAGCTGTAATTGAAAGAAAAGCAGCTAAGATAGCTCAGGCTGAGAGACGGAGAAAGAGGAGTGAAGTCATGGCACCGTTCATAACCGAATTAGATGTGATGATATTTTGGCCGCACGCTTTCGATGGACATAAAATGATCTATGAATCTTGGGATCCATTGGGTAACATTAACACTACAATTGAATTCAATACATATTTAATTATAATTGAATTTTGAATATCATATTAAGGGATATCGGTGGCCGACAAAGAGACTCCACAACTTACGGAAGAACAATTTGAAGAAATATTTTGTAGTTCTCCTGAGATATTACAAAATGATGTTGCAAAATCAATCATATTAGAGAAACCGTGTCAGACGGTTCTATTGAAACTACCCGCTGATAAAGGCTCTGATATTTTAGGTTTAAATGTTACTTAGGTTTAAATCATATTAAATTTAATTTGGTCCCATAAGTTAACCAAGTTTTCATTACACATCAAATTCATAAATTACTTTTTATTTATCTTGCTTGATTTTCGATTTTCGTTTGCTTAATTTCTAATGATTCAATTATAGAAAAAGTGAAGAGCGTTATTTACGAACAGACTACAAAATCAGAAAAAACACAAACTGGTGATGATAACGATGAAAATGAATCTGAGAAGACAGTTGCTGAAAAATTGTCTATTACGAATGAAGAAGGTGTTTGTATACCAGGTGTATATACTCCAGCTGATGCAATATCAAAGGCAGCAGCAATAAATTCACTATTTCCAAAAGTAAACTATTGTATTATCAACTTAAATGATCAATACAATTTACTTACATATTTAAAAATAAAATAAAATTGTAGACAGTGGCACAGTTCATAGAACCAGAACCTCCTCCGTTGCCTCCTCATTTAGCTGTAGCATTCGACGCATTCAAAAGAAAGGAAGTTTTGGAAGCCTGCGCTTTATACGAAAGTGAAATATTAAAATTAGGATTCTACACTTCGAGCGATCCTGCTGCAACAGTCAATATTGGAATCACACCTGAAGAATATGAAAATAATCATCCACAAAAAGAATAGTAAGCGAAAATTTGTCGATTATGATCGTTGGGTTGCATTTAATTCTCAGATTTCAAATTTCAGCGGAGAGAAGCTGATCATTATGCTGTCAAAAGTTAAGCGAGAAGTAGTTTTGGCGTTTGATGATCTGGGTCCCACTCATGTTAGTGCTAATGCTGTAGAAGGTGCAAAAGAATGTATCGTTTTCTTTCCACCAGGTTATGGAGAAAAGCCGAAAGAAGTTGTGGCCACTGTTAAAAAGCGCAGAGGAAAGGTAAATATAAAAACACAAATACATGTTTTAATTTCCATTAATCGTCATATTAATAATTTTATAGAAAAAGATGGAGGCAGCAAAAGCCCAGTCTAGCGATAAGCAAGGAGTCGTTGATAAGTCAGCCGATCAAAATCTTAACGTTGCCGATGTTGAAGAAACTGGAGACAAAAATGAGAGTGATGATGGAACTGATCCACAAGATGTCGAGGAGGTATTTTTTAAATTTATTTTAATGCTGTTTGTAATAATGGAACTCTTTTAGAAATGATTTCGTATTGAAAACCATATTCACCGATGCATAATATTAATCGGTAAAAATATTTCTAGATGGAAATCGGGGAGGATGAGGCTAACCCGGATGGTGAAGATAAAGCGACTTCTCCCATGGGCGATGAATAAAAAAAGAAATAAATTTCATATGCGTATATATATTGTATAACAATAGTAATAATTAATAAATAAAATTTTAATTTTTACATTTCATATATGATAATTTTATTGAATTCTAACGACAAAAATAAAACTAATATAAAACCCATCCTTTTTTTTTTTGTTATGTATGTAATTATATAATTACCATATTGCGGTAATTGTGTATATACATCTAAATACAAATATAAAAAGTTTATGTATAATTTGTGTAAATACTATTCTTTGGAAGAGATTTTAGTGGATTTGAAAGAAAATTTTCATAAATTTGTTGTCATTATTTTACTGACCTAAATTAACACACCTAACATACAAAATAATTTCACAATAAACATAAAAAATGGTATTGAAGTGTGCACGTTTTAGATTATTGTATTACCGTTATAAGAATTCCAAAAGATTTATAAGGTTTAAATACTGAACAGTAATAATGTTATAGAAAATTTATATGAAATATATGTTGAAAAATTTAAATTTTATTTACAGCAACTAAAAAAAACCATTGAAATTATAATATACTCATTTCTATAAATTTTCTAATTTTATATTATTATTAAATAAGTTTATGATAAATTACATTAAATAGGAAAATATAAAACCGTCATATCAGTTTTACAACAAAAACAATTAAGACTTAATCAGTTGTCACTAGCACTCAAAGCTCCACAATAAATATGCCATGAATATGAAAACTTACTAAAACACATAGTGCTGCCTTATGCAATATTTTTCACAAATTTCGACGATATTTTGTACTCAAACTTGTAGAATTATTAATATTTATATACTTAAGAATTTTTTTCATAGTATACTTATGTGAAGTGTACGTGTGTTGTGTTTTAATTCAGTAATAACATACATAATATATATTTTGCTAGTATTATATAATATTTACAAAGCACTTACGTTTACAAATAACCTAATACTATATATTAAAAAATTTGGATAAAGATTGCATCGACGTAACAAGCACTTAAAACGTCTCATCTATTTTAATAACGGCAGTGATTAATCTTTCATGAAAAACAGTACAAAAATAAACTGAAACGATACAAATACAATTTTCTATTACAACTATTGCTCGTTTAATATATCAAGGCATATGTTATTCTGGCTAAAAAGACTCGCAAGCTATAGTTTCGTTTTTTAAATGGACATGCTTGCAAAACTGAAAACATTATAATTGAATTATTCAGGACACATAATAGCATCTCTATATTAGCGTAATTAGATGTAAAAACATAATATAGATTAGTCAACAGGAGATTCTCGTAATTGTTCAATATATGAAAAGTTTACAATAATAAGCTATACGCTTTGACATGGTCATGTAAATAATTGGCTGAAAGTTCTTCACATCCAGCGATAGGATTAGCATTAAAAATTACACCACAGAATCCTTTCTCGTCCTAAAAAAAAAAAAAAACCATTAGTCTACATCGAAATACAAACAAAACGTTTAAATGTACATATACATTAAAAATACCATATGTAATTGTTATCGGTGTGTGGTGCTCGCATTACTCCGACTCCTCCACCCAACCGTCTATAATTCATTGTACCGCACAAACGCCATTGGTTTGACTCCGGATCGAATACTTCAATTGACTTGAGGTATGCCGTGCCGTCAAAACCTCCCACCGCATACAATTGACCATTTACAACAGCTAAACCTACCTATAAAACAACACACACCACATGTACACAATACACTGGGTACACAATACTAAGTATGTATTACAGGAGAATAAGATCAGATCATTACCCCACTTCGGCGAGAAGTCATCGCTACAATGGGACTCCATGTGTTCGTGTGAGGATTATATCGTTCAGCACTCGACAATTCCATACAATCGTCCCGGCCACCGACAGCATATATAAGGTTGTTGAAAACAGCGCATCCTAAATGCTTACGACGGGTCGACATTGGACTAACTACTGACCATTTGTTTTGCCTAAAAATAATAACCATGTTTTCATTATACTGAAAATATAATTACAGGAATGACTTGTGAACTTTTTATCCGATACTATTTTAATCGAAAAAGAAGAATGAAACCAGAATGGAGTCCTTTTTGAAGAATGAGCATATGTAGCTTTTAAATTCAACATTCCAATCCAAAATCCAACACTATGCTTAAAAAAAAGGTATACGACCAATGCGTACTGCCAGTTACGACTTATGGATATGAAACATAGATGCTAAATTCAAGAATGTTACGTAAGACCTAGTGCACACACAGAAGCATGGAAAGATGTATGCTTGGTATAATAAGAAGAGATCGTTAGAGGAATACATGGGTAAGAAGTATGACCAAAGTGGCAGATATAGCAGAACGTGTGAAAAAGTTGAAGTGGCAATGTGCTGGACACATAGCGAGAAGAATTGATGGCAGATGGACGCGATAAATACTGGAATGGTATCCGCAAGGATGTGAAAGAAAACAAGGTAGGTCGAGTGGAATATGGGCTGATGAATTGAGAAGAATGGGTGGAGTCCAGTGGACGCAGATTACTCAAGACAGACAGGAATGGAAGAGGATTGGAGAGGCCTTCATCCAGAACTAACGGCTGAAAATGATGATGATGATGATGACATTATTTTTGATTTGAAAAATCGCAATAAAACACCCACAAACATATATAACTCATTTTCATCATTTTAGTTAATTACGTTAAGTGGGCTTAGGGACGGCAGTTCAGTTGTTATAATAATATTAAATATTCACCGAGGATCGTATCTTTCGACGGTATTGAGCGGACACTGTCCATCAGATCCACCAATAGCGTAAAGATAACCTCCTAATACAGCCACAGCAACACCGAGTCTTCGCGTCGTCATAGCGCTTACTTTACACCACTTATTTTCTTTTGGATCATACCTAAAATTGATTTACATTAAATTAAAAAAAAACTACATAGATATTGAAATGTACATTGTGGGAAATGACTACACACTTTTCGACATGATTGAGACATTGTACACCATCTTGACCGCCCACAGCGTAAAGTGCTCCATCTAAAACAGCCACTCCTACGGACGTTCTACAAGATGTTGTCGGTGCAACTTCACTACACCATTGATTCGTTTGTGGATCAAACCTTAGTTTAAAAAGAAACACATGATACATTAGATGATTTGATCGTATTGAGGACTAGAACCAACTTACAATTAAACTGACCTTTCGATACTATTGAGATAACTTTGACCGTCGTGACCACCAACAGCGTATAACAAATCATTAAGAACAGCAACGCCGACACCACACCTTCGTTTTGACATAGGAGCTACTAATCTCCATTCAGAAGTTTGCGGATCGAAACGTTCAACAGACGCAATAGCATCTCCAGAGCACCATCCACCAACGGCAAATAATACTTCACCTGTATCGAAATTTTATGTAAATAAAAATACAATCACTTAGATAGCGTATAGAGTTAGCTCAATTTTTGACCAACCTCTTCGCGTCGGCTTTCTGGGTCTCGTGCGAGGACCTTGCATTAGAGGTCTCTCTTGCGGTAATAACAGATAATTTTTGGCTTCGTCCACTAAATCCCTGCATTCTTCATCAGATCTAACCAACAGATCGGAACTAACCGTGCCTACCAGAAATTTAGGACTAAGTAATGGTAGACGTACGTGTTGTAGAACCTTGAATAAATTAATATTTATATGAATTAACAGCCCTATCGGTATTATTATTAGAGATGGGAAACTTATGGCAGATACACTTAGACTGACAGTAGAGGGAGACCAGCTTGCAGGACCGCATGGGAAATTTTTTGTAATATTTAATACTTAAATTGAAATGTAGTCTAAGGAAAAATTAAAAAAAATGTTCCTTCTAGGAATTTGGCTCATCTGCACTCAATGTAAGGTAAAAATAAGCGGTCACGTGACATTTTTTAGATTTTATTATTAGTTATGTTTGAGCCGTGCTTCGTTACATGTTCGGACGCGAGAAATACTGGAACGGTATCCGAGAGGATGTGAAAGAAAGCAAGGTAGACGGAGTGGACGATGGGCTGATGAATTGAGAAAAAAGTGTGGAGTCAAGTGGATGCAGATTGCTCAAGACAGACGGGAATGGAAGAGGATTGGAGAGGCCTTCATCCGGCAGCGGATGAAGCCGTAGCTGCCACAAAATACAGATGTCTAATAATTACATGCTTTAAAACTAATATAATACCTGTGCAAGATGTTGTCGCCGTTCAGCGACATTATACTTCACCCAAGACATGACCGAACTGAAAGTTTGTTCCTCGTTTCTTACGTTAAGCTCGTCGGACGATATTATATCTACTAACTGGCCGACGGGTAAAAGCAGAAATTCCTCACTTTCCATGACTTCCATAAAATTATGCTGAGTAAATTTATCTGCTATGCGTAGAAGCTCTCTGCACGAGTGAGTATCGGCGAAAGCTCTGATCCCCAAACAATTTGTCGGATCGAGTTGTCGCTTCAGGAACTCACAACATATATCCTAAAAATTATTAATGATAAACAGACCAATAAAATAACGAGCGAAGTAATAAGATTAAAACTCACTTGAATTTCAGCTAATTGCAGAAGACAAGCTGCAGGCAAAAGAGTTTGCACATTTCCTTCTTCCACCATAATATGAGACGTATAACAAAAATCGATTAATAATTCCATTGCATTCTCGTCGATATCCCTTATCGTCACTTCGGTCTGTCTCGATTCAGCTAATTCACCGGTGAACATAGCTCTGAAGTATGGACTACATGCCGATAATATAACTCTAAAAATGCAATAAAAAAAACATGTGCGTAAAGTAAAAGTCGTATGTGTGAAATCAATTATCGACGTTATAACTAATTTAGCCAACGGAACATACTTGTGTGCGAAAATTTTCCTGTTTCCGACGTTCAAAACTACATCGCAAAGTTCGCGATGTCGCCGAAGAACGTTCAGCTCTTGCAGTGTGGCACGAGGATGTTTCTCCGAAGAATGTGGGAGGCGGGCCGGAGATGGAGGACCGTCGCAGACACCCATTTCGCCCATCACACTAAAAGTAAATCATCAAATAACTGATTGATCACATTGTACGACTCACGTTCAATAGTAATACGGCATTTTAAAGACAAACGTGGTATTATTTCTGAAGATACCCGGCTGCAAATGCAGCGGGGGTGAAATCCAACCCCACGCTAGGTCAATCTGTAATCAAAATACAAAAAAAGTCGATTAACATCGTATCTAAAATATATTGCAAATTTTTTGATGTATAAATAATTAAGGCCTGTATTTATTGAGTCGGTGACTTTTCCGATTTTCGGTGTTATTTTAATCAAATGGTGAGTAAATTTAACGGTCGGTATTTAACTGTAAAATCATTATTGACTCTGTTTGTGAGAAATTTACTTAACAAAAATATATATATTTAATGGCTGTTTATTATTCGGCAAATAATTAATCGGTCGGTATTTAAATCAATAAACGGTCAGAAATTTTTTTTTTTTCATAAGTAACTTTTATCACAAACGGTCAGTGAATAACGATTTTACAGTTAAATACCGACCGTTTATATAAATTAACTTAACGTTTAGTATTAATTACTGACCATTTAATATATTTACTGATCACTTTAAGTAGTGACTCTTTATAAAACTTACTGACATTTATTAAAATTGTCATTTAGTTAAAATGGTCAGTAAAAAATATAGTTTTGATAAGTAACTTTTATCACAAATGGTCAGTCAATAACGATTTTACAGTTAAGTAAATACCGACCGTTTATACAAATTTGCTTACCATTTAGTATTAATTACTGACCATTTAATATATTTACAATCACTTTAAGTAGTGACCCTTTATAAAACTTACTGACCATTTATTAAAATCACTCACCATTTGGTAAACATAACTAACCGAAAATCAGAAAAGTTACTGACCCAATAAATACAGGCCTTATTATTTTTACCAACCATTTTCTAAATATAATACGGACCAAAAAGAGTCATTCAGCAGCCTAAGAATAATTTATGCTATAATCTCTATTGGTCTTCTGGAATTTGTAGTATAAGACCATTTTCTTTCTGAGGCCAGATACTGACTGAATAATAATATGAACTTTTCACCGACGAATACGTCTCATATAACACATAGCAAATACATATGTGAAGACAAGTTTGAGCGAGAAGTGAAATTTATAAAACCCCGTAATACTGAGTTGGAAACTTTCACTCCTTGTGAACAGATGCGAAATATGAACTAAGCAAATATGAAATTCAAAAGTTATGGTGAAAACGTTCAATATGGACATATTTAGTATTATCAAACTCTATACAAAATAAGTTACCTACAATATGATTCTGTACGCGACCGAGCTCTAAATAATGATAATTAAAATTTGACCGGAGATTATATTTGGGTATGAAATACAATTACATAAATACGACTCTTTTTGGATCAATATCATCCAAAATGGTAAATCAAAAATATATTGTGTTTGGAATGTCTAAGAATTGAATATTCAATACTGAGTGATCATGTCTGATTTTTAACTAGAGTTGTATTGGTTCAATGTTAAATACATTGCAAGGTATCTTACAGAAGTTCACCATCTTGTAAATCAATATATGTCTTATGCTCAGTAGCAATAAGGCTCAAAGTCGCTTGTACTACTCTATGGGAATCAGCTCCAGTAGTGAAAAATACTAAACAAGTGACATTATTGGCGAATTTTACCTTAGCAGTGTTTAGGTATGATGGGGGACCTCATGCGGGGGCCCAAGGGGTCTCTCAGGGGGTCTCAGGGGGCCTCAGGGGCTCTCAAAGTGTACGTCAAAAGCTGCCCGTCAACAGGGCGCCCGCCCCCTGTTTACCATTGCGATTGCACAGAGCACACCGACAACACACAGAGACTACTACCAACCTGATGATAATAATCGTTACATGCGATACCAAAATTTTGTGCGAGATCTTGACATTTTGGTCAATTTTATGTCTTATTCAGTGATGTTTGCACGGTTTGAATCCCTGTCGTCGTCTGGTGCAATTTAATTTTATTATGGGGGAAATTTTATTATTTTCAGATCACAATTTTAGATCTTCTGTTCTGTAAAGGTATGCTTTCGCAAGTGGCTACCGCTTATTCGACTTGGCTGTTGTGGCCGCAGCTAATGAGTACGGTTTTAAAAGGAGTGCAGTAGCGAAAAATGGAGTATAAAACTCTCCAAAGGAGTACGGAAACAGCCATACTATCCAAGTCGGCCACTTGCGAAAGCATGCCTTTGGATGTTTTGTATCTTATATATTTTTTCAATTTATCATTTTCAAATACTAAAATGGCCAATTAAATAAACGGTACTCATTAAGAATAGCGCTTGCAATGGTCACCGTTCAAATAACCGTTAGAGAATTGCTGGTAGCCCAATAACCAAAATAAATCAATCTATTTTTTTTCATAAAAATGCCTCTGTACAACGCTTGAGCAGTTGAGCCCATTTTATATTAATTATTTTGGTTACGTTAAGGTTTGGCTTGGCTTGACCAAAGTTAACTCTGTGTTTTTTTTTTGTGTAGAATTTGACAAATGGATGAAAAGCTGGCCGTGTTCATAAATCTGCCCTCACACTTCCTTCTCTTGTGGTGATGGCCAGACCGCAGTCAGTTTGTCCCTGTCAAATTCTATAAAAAAAATCACGGGGTTGGCGTCGGCCAGGCCAACGCATTCGTGAACCCATGTCTCCTCCTACGGGGCGGGGCTTCAGTGCTACTCAAACAGTTTCGATCAATCGTCTTTCGGTCAATCGTAGTAGAACCCCACTCATGGGTCTACTACGATTGACACCAGAAATAATCTTTTTATTCTCTCTCACAAAATCATTTGGGATTATTATCCGTCGTATTAAATGTTAGATCTCCAAATGTGTTTTAAACGCTAATGATTTAAAACTCAAACTAGTATTATCATGAAAGTTCAAAGTCTTTCGATTATTTTGTAAAAGTGTGCTGCATGGTAATATATTCGCTTACGGCCAAATAAAGCCGTTCGATTCGTTGGACGTGTGACAGTGATGTGACGTTTGACGTTTCGTCGCCGGTTGAAATGTCAGATTTGATGTACGAGAGTCAATTGGATCTCTCCAACGATGAGGGAATACGACAAGCTTGCGAGGACATCGAAAAGGAAGAGGTTATTCGTCATAAATATAATCTTTTATTCATAAGCAGCATGGTGGTGACGTTTACATGTGTACACCTATGTACCTTTCAGGAAGAAGTAAACGCTGCACTAGAAGCACTTCTGTTGAGACAGTGTCATTTGGGTGGGAAGTTGCGATCCATCAGTCAGGCATTACCAAATCTCCAAAATTTGAAAGGTGATGCCGTTCGCTTGGCCGATATGATCAAGTTCACTTCAGATCTTGCAGAAAACGTCAGCGTCAAAGTACGCCAATTGGATGAGGCCAGGGTTAGTACTCTACTATGTATGCTATATAAACACTTTAAACAAATCTAAATGACTACATCCGTTCTTTAGAGTCGGGTATCCGAGTGTCAGCAGAGGGTTCACGATCTCATAGACCTTCAACTGTGCAGTGAGGGCGTACAAACTGCATTGAAAAATGAAGATTATGAAAAAGGTATGTTGATTGTATAAACTCTCGTCACCACTCACTCACTCACTCATTCTCGTCTCACTTTGCGTGTGTGATTCCCCTTCGTGAGATGAAAACACTACATACTACATACATATGTATGTATGGCAGCACGCATTGGTCGTATGCCTTCTTTTTAAGCATAGTGGGATGTTGGATTTAAAAACTATGTTCATTCTTCCAAAAGCACTCCATCCTAGTTTCATTCTTCGTTTTTATTTCTTCTTCTTTACATCCAGTCATGTTCACCAATTTTCTTGACAATGAGGTGTTTCTTTATTCAATTAGGTGCGGCTCACGTGCATCGGTTTCTATCGATGGATCCGTCTATTTTGAGACAGACTGCAGCTGATGTCTCTGATACGTCCGATAGTGAAGGTGGCAAAATTGAAAACAAAACAGTCAGTAGTAGTGCTGTGAATCTATCGTGTGTTACATTACACAATGCAGCGGATAAATTGCGAACAGCTGTCACTAATAGGTGGGCTATAAATTTTGTAAAGATCAAAATGTTTTATCATATAGGTTTATTGCAATGTATTGAATGAAAAAAAAACGATTTAGATTCAATGAAGCCGTGAAAAAAGAAGATTTGGCATCAGTTGAAAGATTTTTCAAAATATTTCCACTCTTGGGAATGCACGATGAAGGTCTACAAAAGTTTTCCATTTACTTGTGCTCTAAGGTGAACTATTGTCGAAGTGTTGAAACGAACTTTGATGTGCTTTGTATTGTATTTATAATTTTTGTGCATCAATTATAGATACAAGAATCTTCACACAAGATTATTCAAACGGCATTAGCGACAAGTTCAACGGATAAGCGTGCATCGATAATATTCGCAGACACATTCACACAACTATTTGAAACGATCGCTCACACTATAGAGGTCCATCAGCCTCTTATTGAGACGTATTACGGGCCAGGAAGGTTGCTTTCCTCTGTAACGGTGTTGCAGAAGGAATGCGATCGACAAACAGCTAAAGTTATGACGGAATTTACTAAAGTCCGCCAATTCCATAAAATACTATTCCAAATTAACGAGTATAACAAGAACGGAACCAATAGTTCTGGATCGTCATCGAAAGATAAACTGGATCCAAAAGCGTTAGATGTTTTGATTGGTGAAATATCGGTTATGCATTCCAGAGTTGAATTGTTTTTTAAATTCATAAGGCGACGGATATTAGTGAGTCATACAAAATTGATAATCTTAGTTTGTTTTCAATACAGGAATTGATTAATTTTTTTGAAATGACATTTAGGGTGACATCGATGTTGGAGTAACTGATGTTGATAAGAAAGCAGCCTTAAAAAATGAATTAGCACTTTTTATTAGTAAATCTGATCTAAGTAGAACTGCACAAAATTTGTTGGGTGACTATTTACTATTGGAAAGGTAATTTTATTGCATTATAGTTGTAATGTTCTATATTTGAACACACATACATATTTTGAACTCTTCAGGTATTTTATGGAAGAAAGTGCACAAAAGGCGATTTCGATCGATTCTTTAGAAGAAGGGCAACTTACGACGAGTTTGATTGATGATGTGTTTTTCATCATTCGTAAATGTATAAGGTATTAAACATTGTTAACTTAAAGTAAAATCTGCGATATTTAATTTGGCCATAATGAGGATATTAATATTTTAGGAGAGCTTCTTCTACTGGCAATATTGATGGAGTATGCGCTGTTGTGAATATGTCAAGTGGCGTTTTAGAGGGTGCCGTGTGTGGAGCTTTAAAGAAAGCTTTACGTCAGGGTTATCCTTGTGGTTATTTGGATTTAGCCCAAGCCTATTCTGCAATTCATACTACAATACAGCAGGGTCGGTTACAACCGGGTGATACGGAAACTCAAAAGGCAATGTTTTTGGTATGCGTACTTTAATATTCAGTTCAGTAAAGTTCAAATTATATAATAATAAGACCTGTTATAATTTTTATCTGTAATGCTTTCAGGCTCATTTGAATAATAGCGATATTAGCGTGGAATATGTGGAAACTTTATGTCAATCAATGATGGCTGAAATCGTTCGACAGTATTCTTCAATGAGTGAAACAGAAAGAGGAAAAGTTGAAAGTTGTTTGTCAGGTATGTGTTTTTTTTAACGAATACTGCACAGAGGAAACTTAATGTTCATTGATTTGACACATGCACTTTTAGGTTTATCAGGTGTTACTGTAAGTCTCAAAAGCGTTACCGAATATGGTCTACGGTTATTGCTTTCAAGCGCTGTAAAACCGAGACTCAACCCTTGGATTGACGCATTCAATCAATACAATCATCATCCCAATGAGGTACGGATTGGAAAATTATGTATTATTAAAAAAATATGTAATCACAAATGCTCACCGACATTATATCTGGTTGTGTTTATTTTAGGACGATTTTGCGGCTTACGAATCGGATGAAAATTTCGCACAAACTTTAATAATGAACTTGGATAGTTTGCTAAGTTCGTTTAAAGATTCTCTGACACCCGCCACATTCGATGCTCTGATAACTTCCATAACTATCGATTGCAACCAGAGATGGGAAAAGCTAATCTTGAAGTCTTCCTTCAACAGGGTACTTGCGACTAATTTTCGGGTGCAATTTATGCAGATGCATTATGATCTGAAATAATTTTAATTTTAGCTCGGCGGTTTAATCGTCGAACGCGAAGTGAGAACAGTGTGTTCATATTTGGGTAATCTATCTTCGTTTTCTGCTCGAGATCGTTTCGGACGATTGACACAAGCCGCCGCTCTTTTGGCGTTGGAAAGACCAGCCGAAGCTGCCGAGTGGGCTGCTGGAGCTGCGTGGAGACTGTCACCTCATGAAGTTCGACAAATACTCGCTTTACGGTAATTATTTATTATTACAAACTAAACTTACACTGTATAATCTTTTAATCATCACATTCTCAATCATAATATACTTTTTTACCTTCTTATGTGTATATATCACTCGTCAAAGATGATATGAATTGGTTTTAATATTTTCCTGTTTACTACTTCTTTATGTGTTACTCAGTATTTTAAATATTTGTATTTATTTACCTTCGAGTATAATATTTTCTTTTTCTTCTATGATACAAATTAATCGATTTCTACACCAATTTGGTATTTTAATTTTTAATTGGATCTCCCCGTTGACTCAACAGGATCTTTAGTCGCTTGCGTATGTTTCCATTGTGGCTAACTGGATCGCTTTTACTGCTCCCGAGAGCTTTTCGAATTGCGGTCGCGATATTACTTTAGTTTAGTGCTCGGTCAAGTGTCATTTTCCTCCCTTTTATAGTGTCGTTAATGACGCCAATAATGTCGACGATGTGAACCATCCATGGCAAGGGTGCTCAACCTTTTTCAGTTTGGGAGCTACTTTTTTTTTTTTTATTTGTATGGCGATCGACTTCCATGCAAGAATTTAAGGGAAGGTTCGGATATAATATACTAATAATAAGAATTAAAAAAATTTCTTGTAAACTTTTTTTAGTTTTTTAAAGCTATCGATAAAAATATGCGATATATAAATCGATGAAAATATAAACCTAATTTCAAATAATTAGGTTTATAACTACTTGTAGCAAAAACGCTAACAGTCATCAAGGTGATCATCAGTCAAACAAATCCGTATTGCTGAATGCAGTCGTTTAAATATAGATTCTAATAAGAACACGTGTTTTGGATTAGCAATTTCGACGAAAGTGTGCGGCACTGTATAATAGATCAGATGTTAAAAGTTTCATGAAGTCCACAACTTTTTTTTGACAAATTAGCTAGTTCAACTGAAAACCAATCATGCAATGATTAAACAAATGCATACCATGAAAAAATAATGGTCCCTTCCTTTGACCATTAATCCTTTTCGTTAATAGATCAGCACGAGCTCGGAAGACTGTTTAGTCATTGGCCTGGACTTGGTAAACAAAATTGAACCATTGTAGTAAATTTTGAAAACGGAAAGCAACATTAATTTCAAAATTCACAAAGCAAAAGCGAATCGATCGCGATCGACCGGTTGAGGACCCATGGTATGTGGAAATGGATTTCCTTTCATTTATTTTTTTCTCTCATCTCATTTTCCGACTTCTACTTTACCATACACATCTATAATGTGTTATATTGGAAGTATTCAAATACGAGACACTTTTATGGTTAATTAAATCGACACGTGTGTGATGAAGTGTCGATAAATTATCGTAATTGCTCACCCCTCGTCTAACCGGAAACGATATTTTAGCCTTACATACATAGGCATAGGAGGCAAATGGCGCTATACGCTAAGTACAAACGCGACTCACATTAGCGAGTATAGCGATCATTTTTGACCTGTCGCTCGTTATATGCGTGATCGGAGCCTCTTAATGAGTAAACCGATTAGCGAGAGAACTCCGTTATGAGTCGCCGATACCGTTCCAAACTGTCAATAATAAATTTATCGCGCTGAAGACGTGCACGCCGAAGGGTTTGTAATTAATGGTGCTGAATCTTTCTACTTTTCATCTAACGTTTTTTTTAATTTTATCGCATAGTGCAGTAGGTGTGCGGCTTGCCCGTAAAGTTTTAATAAAACCGAATGGTGAATTTCTTTAAAAGCGACCCTGGGAAATATCTTCGCATATTATGCATGTAAATCCGAGTCTGCATACATTTGCATGATGTTGTGCAACGCGCCCGGTCGAGTTCGTGCATAATAGAGTCTCTCGTTCTGCAGGGTCTGGCAAGTAGAGAAATGATCGCTGAAATGTTTGTTATTCAAAATCTGCCATCTATCCCGCGATAATAATATGATTGAAAGTGCTCGTTCGTTCGTGTCGCTTAGTTTCACGGATCAAATTTTAGATTTAGTATATTTTTTAATTCAGACGCATTACATTACAAAGAAAGATGGAAAATATATTATGTATGTATCAGCCTCTAATCTCGATACAATACTTGGAAACTTTTCTAGACCGTTTCGATCTTACATAGGCGTCTCACTCTGAAATAAACTAATAATAAACTTTGACAGCTACAACGGGTGAAGGGAGAGTTTCTCCCGCTAATATAAATTGGTTTTACTATTGAACAGTTTACTGGTTGCCCTGTCAATCATATCAAAAGATATTTGGATTTTAATTTAAACGAGCCAGTTTGACCGTCATTTGACGGTCGATTCTAACCTCCACTCGTGCGCGCGGGTTTGTACAATAGCAGTACAGCCCATAGCCCGTGTGAAAGTATATGAAATAATTGTATAGTTTACTGTTGATTGAATGAGTGTATAGCCATTGTCGACTTGAACCAGCGCAATTTTTTTAGCGACGTGTTGGCAACGCTGCAGCATTGCCAACACGTCGCTAAAAAAAAATTTGTTGGCAATGCTAGTGTGACCGCAACAAACCAGGCATGCAGACGCTTACGCTAATATACAATAGATAATGATTTAATTTGAAAGTTTGGTTAGTTATTTGTGAGCTGTAAAGTGTGCCTCGTCTGGCTGTTTTAATTTAGATTTTAATTAACTATTCAATGTGATGTTCATGAAACGTTATCGACTCAAAGAAAAAGTAAAAAATACACTGCATTGTTCCGTTTGAAATAACAGGGGGACCGATTTTACAACAGATACAATTTGATTGTCTGGCAATATTAACTTTCTGGTTTATTTTGTATTCGAGAAATCTTTTGAGCGGCGCGTGGTCGTTCGGCCGTTTTTTCTCGCTCCCTTTTGCGTAATTCGGATTTAATTAAATATTTAAAGGGGGGGTGGGAATCAGTGGGGGGGGGGTCAAGGGGGGGGCGTGCTTTTGTCGGCAAATTAAATTCTAATATACTTTTATCGCGGCCGGTGTTGGGTTTCAGAAATAAAACTGGAAACGAGGCGTTTTTCAGGACGACAACACCTCGCTGCATGTATACCTACTACACTCGCGCATTTCTTTCTAACAAAGGCCGAATGACTGAATTTCACAATCGCCGTTAACACTGAAATTAATTTCACCGTAGTAAGAGGACGAAAGGAACCTCTTTTTTTATTTTTCAGCTGCTCCCTCACCCCTCCTTATTTCTCCCTCTGTATCTCGCGGTGTGGGTCTCCGCGTTTCCCTTAATTACTTTTTTCTCAGGGCGCCTTTTTGTCTGCGTTGAAGTGCGCGCGTTTCGCTTTGAATTTTCGCAAATAAACCCTTAACTGGCGCCACGCCCGCGTAATTTATCGGCAAAAACGATTCCTTCCCTTATACGGCAAGGGGGAGGCTTTTTTTCCCCCGTCCGGTGCCGACTTTCCGCATTCGTCTCTAATCGAATACTACCACCGCACGTGGATTACTCTTTCAACGTTTCCAGCTATCGCATGGTATGGAATTGAAATGTTCCCCAAGAATATCCATAGAATTTTATTTACTTGCAAAAGTTGCAACAGTGATCGAAAGCACTTTTTAGTTTAGTTCATAATTGGATAGAGAAATTTTACTAAAATCGAATTTATGTGATTCATTGATACATTTGGAAAATGGTGTACCTAAAGTTTCAACATTAAACCCAGTACACACAGAGTCAAGTAGTGTTAACACGCCGAAAACAAGAAGATCACGTAAGAAAAACACGTTGCTGACAGGCTTTAAGTTCATTCTTAAGGAGGTGTTGAGTAACACAAGGTTTAAGAAAATAATCACTAAACCCGCGTCCAGATCAAAAATGACCTTCTTCTCGACCGTTTTGGTGGAGAAGTTCTGCGCATAATGTTACGCCCCTTTTCGGACATGACCAATAACAGTCATTTGTCATAGGGTAAAAACTCACTTATTACCCTCCAATACGCGTAACTATTTAATTTTACTATATACAATTTTAATAACATACATATGTATGTACATATATAGGACAACAATGTTATTAAATTGTACATACATACATACATACATACGTAGTATTTTATTTCACTTTGAATTTTCATTTTATTTCCGTTGACGAAATTCTTGGCATTCATTATTATGAGTAAAATTAAAAATATACCTTGAAACTATTTAGCTATGTGAGGCTAGATCGTAAATCTCGGACAGCCACTATCCTCTTTTTGTTAGTTGCCCAAAAGAAGGTCCTTCTTGATCTGGACTGGGTATGGACGAGAGTGATCAATTTTCAAAACTTAATTTAATTTTCCAATATTGGAATTCGAATCACGAACCTACTTTGCCTTATCGCTTTGGTAACATTCGAACTATTTTCCGGTACTTCCGGTCTACGTTCGCGTGCGTCATACATACATATCACAACCTTCTTAACGCTTTTCGCTCGGAATTCGGCGACATCGACGCAAAGTATGATTAATTAAACGGCAGCTTCGGGTGTCGTCGTCTTGCGTGCTTTTGACGAGCGTTTTTCGCAATTAGCACAGCCGCATACTCGTCGTCTTATTAATTACCGAGTGGCAGTGTAGCTGAAGCCAGATTTAACAGATTTTAATTATGTTTCTCTGTTTCGTTTGGGCGCGTTCGTGTCGTTAGTTCGTCGCAATTATTCGCCGTCGTTGTCACCGTCGTCCTACATAGACGTACTCAAACGTTTTCGTCGCAACCGCACTGTAAGATCTCGGAGGACGTGAGGAGGATGTGATGGGGTTGAGGGGGAATTGTGCTTCGTTTACTGTTAGGGGATGGGTGGTGCACCGCAGGATTGCTGGATAATGGATGCGGCAAGACAACGCCACTGACTCGAAGAACAACTTGGTCCTGGGAGCACCTCTGTGCTGTATGCTCCACCAACTGAAACTAATTCGTCTAACACACACCAGTACTAACTGCAAGTTAAATTTCCCATTAAGATACTAGTAATTTCAGATTATTACTAGTTATCAGATATGTACAAATATAGTGCATCATCAGAGCACAAAGGTGACATTTTCATGATTTTGCGAAAATGAGTTATGAATGCAACTTTGTTCCACTTTAATCATTCTACCGGGGCAGTCGTGCCACATACGAATCCAAATTTTGTATGCAATTTGAAAATTTTACTTACGTAAATTCAATAACAATGAAATGGCATCTAAAAATTTAGAGTACAATATGTACAATTATCATTTTTATATAAAATTCCCCCGATTTATGATGACCAGTTCAAATTTTAAAACTTCTGCCCTGAACAATTTACTATTTTAGACACGTCACCTTTGTGCTCCGAGGACGCAATATGTCAGATTAAATTCATTCCCCTGAAGTTTAAGTTTAAACCATACATTTGCATAGGTTACAACGAGTTGAGCTTTCATCCACAACGATTTTTCATCATATGGATAGTATAAATAAATACACATAACGTACGATACAAATTTGTGTTTTCAGTATTTGGGTCAATTTATATTTATTTTTGAACCCACGCATACTGTTATTTCTGATTTCTTTCCTCCAAATAGCTTCACCCCATAACAATATGTACCATGAACCGTGTATATTCCTGTCATAAATATGACGTGAATGAGTATCGTGGTACATTAATTGCATATCAATTCTATACGTCGTCGTTCGTTTCGATTGTAATGTTTTTGGTATTAAGCCAGTATTGACGATGGCATCTCGGCTTTATTGCTTCCATAAACCTACGTAGTCTTTTGCAATACAATTCATACAAAATTATTTAATGCCAATCGTCTGAATTGCTCGCTTTTGCGTATCTTAACAAAAATATTGCACACAACGCCAACTCACGCTTGCAAATCGTTTCGTGCGTATAGCTTGAATTTTTTTTTTCATTTAAATGCAACAGCTTTTAGGATTCGGTCGAGCTTGCAATTCCCAAATCGAAGAATATATTATTTCGCCGATAAGTTGGGTTTTATTCCGAGTCTCGAAGCTGTGCTTTCGTATCCCGTACAAATCCCTTTCATCTCGCAAACGCAGAACGTACGCACGCACACACGCGTAGACGTATTACATGTAGGTAAATATACGAAATTGATTCGTACTCGAACGTATTTTTTGCGGATTTGTTACATACAATATGGATAGTTCATATATTGCACGTTGGATGGGTTAAAGTTCAATATTGAGTCTGACTCGTTTGTGTAAGAGTGAGTTTATAGGGTATGAAGTTTCTTGTGGTCATATTGAATTGCTTTTACTTGTTGTGTTTTTTAAGTGTCGAAGTTTTATGTCTTTTTTTTTTTGTTTTATAGCTTGATCCATCTGCCAAAATATAAACTCGCCGAACTTATGAAACATTCATCACTCGTACCGGCACTTGTACAACATCTCCCGTTGCACCTTGAATATTTCAGTTGTTCTTAGGCTGCCGGTAGTAGTCTCATGCACCGAATCTTTTCCATTTATTATTGCAGGCCCCAAATGAAGGGGGACCTCCGTACAATTTTCCTTTGTTATTCCCAGAACTTGTTCCTTGAAAAACCCTTTTTTCCTCTTTTCGCTTTGCCGCCTCTCGCCCATCAGTGTCTCGAGCGGACCGCCGCCCGTTTATTTACAAGTCATATCTTATACCTTATTTTTCTTCCGAAAAGTGTGGATTTGTTTTATTTATTTACGCTTATACACGTACGCTTATATACCTACTACGTACGTACGTTTAAGAGTTAGGTCTCCGGCTAGGCCCGTTTCCCACATATATCACTCCGTAATACCCGTCGTATATTTTGGTTCTGGCGCATTTTGCAACGTGTGCTGAGATACATTTTTCAAATAAGCCCAAAATAGGGTTTTCGCCTTACGTGCACATTTTCGATTATGCACTACCTTTACGAATTTGTAATATATTTGCTTACGTAAAAGGTGCGCATTGAAAGTAACGTCCACTAACAATAAATATGCTTTGGATTGTATTTGGAATTGTCTGTGTATTGAATGTTGAAATATTATATCACTGCCGTTGTCTTACACCGGTCGTATATTTTATTTGCATTTTTCAATATATTTTATATATATAGGAATTTTAAAATATCCTGCAAAGGCTTTTGTGTGAAAACAGTAGCGCAAAATCGAAATGTTGGATTTCTTTTCACGCGATATTTACGGTCAAAGCGCATCTCGGAAAAGCGGAAGCGTTACATTTCCCGTTTTCGCGCACGAGTTTCGCATGTATTCTTTGTTAAAGACCAACTTTTCCCGACGAATGAAGAAGGTGTGCAACGTTCACATCGAAGCTTTTCAAGCCGAAAGCTCGTACACTTTGAAGATAATATGGTTACTTATTATCCCGTAGCACTTTTGTGTCTGCGATGGGAGGCCGTTTCGTCGTACCGCGAGAGGAAAGTTCCCGATAAGCCGTAAAAATCCATATAAAGTGCACCCCGGGAAAAAGTTTCGCATAAAATCCCGAGCCAAACTTCCGCACCGAATTGCACTTTGTAGTGTTCGATCGTTATTGTGCGAATTACCATTGCGAGTGGCTTATTTTTGTTTTTGATTATTGCGCTTGTTAAAAACGGGACGGTTGAGTGAACTTTTTTATCGAGCTCGTTCACAATAACGGCGTGGATCATAGAAAATTAAATATTAAAAGGAAAATATTACGTTCGAACTCAACACCGTGTTGACTCACACTATGTGCCATGATAATTTGTAAATCGCTTGCCGTTTATTCCGTATAGGATTTCTCGAGGAAATTGAAAAGCGTTTGCTCTATCTCGTAAGTCTTTTTTAAAAAAGGAAAATGTATTAAAAAAGCTGAAGGCACGGTATCGATGTCGCGTTTTCTAGACTTTACGACACTACTGCGACAACATGTTCGGATACTTTTTCGTAAAAGTAAAGTATATATTTCTTTGTACCTTTTCGTGAAAATGTGTAGACGTGTTAATAAAAAAAGACGACGACGACGACGACAGGGTGAACGAAATCGTAAAAAAAAAATAAACGAACAACTTTGATGATGAGAAAACCGAAATGTCTGTTTGTCGCGACGAACCCTTTTTGTAGCATTAATTTTTGCTGAATTTTGAACTGACTTAATTGAAGAACGGTCTTTCAAATTAAAAATAAAGTGTCAAATTCGGACGAATCGCTTTCGTTTGAATAAATTTCCACTTCTACGTAGACGGTATTTGATTGCTTTCAGACTTTCGGGACAGCGATATCGTATATACTTGTTAATAAGCATTCTAATAAATTTAAATTATTACTGTAAAATTATTGTAGACATTTTTTGCAACGGAGAGCCATTTTATTTTAGTTTTATTTAAAGCAAAATCGCCTTGAGTTATTCTTAGATTTTAAATTATTTAGTCTACCATTGCTTTTGTATCCATGAATATTTATATACATACATACTTGTGATCTGAAAGGCTGTCATCTTTTTGTAGGTCTAAATATTTTCACTGATATTATAGACAGATTGTCGCTGCGATAAGTTTCGCAGAAGTTCTGTCTTTTCTTTTTTTCTTTCTTTCTCGCTATCGTTCAAATGCTTCCTGCGCTTCTCATACATAAATCGAATAACTTCGGTAAGCGAAACGGACTCTTACAAAGCGAATTGAAACTAAAGCTCGTTTCTCTTAATTTCCGCAGAGGTCCTCCGGCGATCTAGCAGCCTCGGCTCTATCCTCTATCTATCTGTGTCGGTATCTGGTTCTGGGATGGCGGCTGGGAGCCAAAGGACGAGGGTTATCAGTCGAGGGGTGAATTTAGGGCTTCCTGTTCCTGCGGGGTTGGCTCACCAATAACTCGTGGCCAACGGGGGTTGTTTTTCCTGGCGGCGCACTTAAAACTTGGCAGCGAAAGCGCACTTCCGTTGACGTACAACTAGAGTCGTCTAGAAGAGCCAAACCGCACGAATAAATACGCTCATTTCACCGGTATATTATACCATTGTTCCACTTAATTAATTAAGACCGTATCGTTGCAATTCGAACGTTTGATTAGCGCTGGATAATTCCCGCGCGGAATTGAGATATCATATCACCGGGGGGAACGACTCGGAACGTCCTTCGATTAAATAGCCAAAAATTTGTCCCAAGAGGGCCGATCCTCATTTATCACGCAGTGCGATCCAGAGATAGAGATAGAGAAATTGGGAGGGGCTCGGCGTTTCGAAGTCATCGCGAAAAGAGGGTCAAATCTTCCAAATTATATCGGAGACACGTGACGAAGGAGGGTGGGATGAAAGGAGCAACGGACGAAGGTCGTATAGGACGAATAAATCTAATGTAAATCTTTGCCCGCACGATATTTCCAACCCCCGAATTTATACATGTAAAATAAATCGAAAAGCGTCGCCGAAAAGGATGCTTAAAGTCAGCGACGATATGTGATACAGTCTGTCAAAAAAAAAAAAAACAACTGATTTTATTGCAATGTACTATTATTGTAGATTTTCGCAGTTCGGTTAAATTGGAACTCGGTGCGGTACGTTTGCGATTCGCAGATTCGTCTGCCGCCGGGCGTTCGTTTGTCACTTCTAATTAACTGTCGAAAGCAGCGGTCAATTAAAAATATGTCAAATGGTCATTGATGATAGTATCGTGTATATTTTTTTTAATTTTTCTCGTATTTTATACGTAGTTTCAATTTATTTTCATATTTAAAGCGAAAACTAGTATGCGGGTAGAGGCGCCGTGTGTTATTAAACGTTACAGAAGTTCGGCGGTTCAACGATAAAAATACTTTTCGTCGTAAAAGTGTTCCGCGAAAAAATATATTTATGCGAATAGTTGTATGCCGTATGAAATTTGTTAGTGCGTGAAAAAAAAATGTTATTGTACGTTGTGAAAGAAGCTTTCGCGCCAGGTGAACTATTCGGTGTGGTAATTTGAAATGTGTGTATATTTTGTATCGAGACCCCGTTAAGTAATCTATGTATCTGTCAGGCTCAGTGGCTCGAGCGTTGGTCTCTTGAGCGAAAGGTCTGGGGTTTGATCCTAAAACAAAAGTTTTTCGACTTTATACAAATCGTCACTGGCAAGATCTGGATATTACTAAATTCGAATCGGTCGTCTCCTGTTAGAATTTGCCAATTTATCTAACTTATGTAATTGTGAGGCGGTTCCATAAAATTGGCACCACCGAAACAATTCCTTACTAACTACCAAATCGTATGGTCCGTTCCTTCTATTCCTTCCTCCCCTCCGGAAGGCAGTGGGAAACCACTGGAGAGTATATTTCTTTAGTTATAGCAGACAGTGAAATGTTTGTCAAATAGTGAAGAGCCAACGCTTGATATTTAAGTACGCCACCTTCAGAAGAAGAAATAGATTTAAGGTTCAAACAAACATACCTCGCGCATCCTAAATCCTAAACGCATGAATGCAACACCCCACTCCACGTTACAATTTATAGCAACGTCGCGCATCACGTTACATGTGGTGTGCCATGTTTGTTTGAGCCTTTAACGGACATGCATTTGAAAATAATACGAATTGTAAAAATAAGTACCAAATTTATAAATATGAAGTTTCGGTATGATAGGATAAATGGTTTTTGAGATATAGAGATTTCACACACATCCGCTTTACGCACAGACATTTTCCAAAAATCATTAAAACGTGATCAGGGAATTAATAATTAAATCTCGAGGTTGAATTTTTTCACGATCACAATACTTGATCCGTTCCTTCTATCCCTCCCCCCCCCCCCTTCAGAAGGCAATGGGAAATTACTGGAGAGTATCTTTCTTTGTTTCTTCACTATGGCAGACTGTGAAATGTTTGTCTAATAGACAAGGAGGCAACGCTTGATATTCAAAATTTTAATACAAAGTAAATCATCATCATCATTTTCAGCCATTCACCATCCACTGCTGGATGAAGGCCACTTCAATCCTCTTTCATTCCTGTCTGTCTTGAGCAATCTGCATCCAGTTGACTCTACACCTTCTTCTCAATTCATCAGCCCGTCGTCCACTCGGTCTACCATGCTTTCTTTCACATCCTCTCGGATACCATTCCAGTATTTCTCGCGTCCATCTGACATCCATTCTTCTCGCTATGTGTCCAGCCCATTGCCACTTCAACTTTTTCACACGCTCTGCTATATCTGCCACTTTGGTCATGGTTCTTACGATCCCTTCTTATTATACCGAGCATATGTACATACATACGTATGTATGTACATCTTTCCATGCTTCTCTGTGTGCGCTGGATCTTACATAACATTCTTGAATTTAGTAACCACATTTCATATCTATACGTCATAATTGCCAGTACGCATTGGTCGCATGCCTTATTAAAAACTATGTTCATTCTTCCAAAAGCCCTTCATCCTAGTGTCATTCTTCGTTTTATTTATTTTTCTTTACATCCAGTCATATTCACCAATTGTCCTAGGTATAAATAACTATCAACTATCTCTACAATATGATTATCTACTGTGACTACGTTTTGCGTGCAAAATTCATTAAAAATAATTTTAGTATTATTAAAATTAATTTTTACGCCTACTTTAATACTTTTGTTGCTTAATTGTGTTGATCCAGACGTTCTATTTTAGTAAAATTCATCGCTTGCGAATCGAAGCGTATGATAGACATACATATGTATGTAGATATGTGGAATTCTCGCATGGATCGGCAGGTAAATTCGAATTTTTTCGGCATGTGAAATATCTACGTTATACGTACGTTACCGTTGGACTTTTTCAACATTGCTTCCGGTAGGTATATATTTAATATTCGACGTTGAGCCCAGGGCTGAAATGTCGGTAAACAAGCGCGTATGATGAAAGTATACAAAAGGAGAGTGATTCGCGTGGGAGCGTCAGTCAATATTGAGGGGGAATTTCAATCGACTTCGCGTATGTGTGTCGCGCGCGGAAAAATAACAAAGTTTTCCGCATTTTCCGCGAGACGAAGTGCGCTCGCGTTCTTTTCCCTACACCGTACCCGTATACGTTTTCTATATGTGTCTTATTTTATTTTTTTTTACCATCCACCCTTCATTTTCCTTCCAGGCACATCCAGCATTATGGCTTTCAAGGGCCTGAAATATTCAGGGCACACTTAGCATTGCCATACATTTTTTTCATATTAATATTTGAAAAGTAGACATTCACACGAATCACACGATGCTCTCTCCCTTTTGGCCGCTCTGTATAAATTTGAACCATTACAATGCGCTCGTCGAAAAAACGCCAACAATACTAATCTACCGCGACATAATCGCATAATACCCGTGCCCGGTAAAATGTAAATTATTTCGTACGGAACGAAGCCTCACAAAGCCAATCGCAACCTCAAGTGGATCGTGGCCAAGTTTATTTTGGTCTTGATTCGGTGTTAATGAGACTCGTGAGTTGGGTCTTTGCGATATCGACTTACCGTTTCCGCCTTTCATACGGCCAATCTCACTCAATTAACCGACCTCTTATACTATTTATAGTATTGTTTTATGTATTAGCTGTATATATGTAAGGGGTTGAATGTATACATATACATGTACATACGTGTTCCTTGATTGTACATTATGTCGTGTATGATTTTACAGCGTGTAATACCCTTCGGAGTATCAGGTGCGTTACGCTTCGCCTGACTTAGGTAATCGTACGCGTGTCTCATTATAACCCAAGATACCCTCTGAATATCTTATTATACCTTGAAATATTCAATGTGTGTGTGTGTTTGTATACTACGTGTGATATATTTAAATTGTACAAAGTGAAAATATTGTAATGTATTCGTGCTCGGAACGAATGGTGTACAATTAGATTTTTATTTTGTTTCGTTAGAGTCAGAGAGGTTTGCGTAAGCTTCGGTTGATTTTTTTTTTCATTTTTATTTTCAACGAAATCTGTCTCCGCTCGACTGTTCTGCTGTACGGTTTTTTGCTTCTTTTGTTTTTAATTTTCACATCCACAACCGGTTGATTTTTCTTTTCGCAACGCGGGAGACTTAAGCAAGGAGAAGACCCTCGTCGGTGAAGGCTTAAGCGGATTAAAAAGTTTCCCTTCGCCATTATTTCCTCCGACGGTTCTCAGTTAACTTTTAAACCACCTCCCGAGAACAATAATACATTTAACGCGTTTCCCCGTAATTCGGGGCACCGGATTTATTTCCCTCTCCTCCCCCTCCCTTTCCCCGTTCTCTTTTTTTTTTTTGTTTTGTTTCTTTCCTCTATTCTTGTTGTTCGTCTGTGTTCTTCGGCGGTCGACCTTAACAATCGTCTGGGCGGATATAAAAGAAACCCTTCAGTTCCCTGGGGTACTCTCTAGCGTTCATTATGCGATATTGCCAGTGGACCGACAACGGTGAGGTGTTGCATCGATTTTTTTAACCCCTCAACAGTAATAATGTTCATTTTCAACTCGTTTTATAGGGGCCAATGTCGTAATAGCACCAATTTCATCATTGTTTTTCTTTACGCTCGAATATTACATTACATTGTAATAAATCTCACAAGTGATAAGGGAACGTAGTGTTTGAAAACGTACATATCGCGTTCAATTTTCATAATATGAGCATCAAGTTGTAATTCCAATGTAATCAATATTTGACGTAGGCTGAATATTATTTATAAGAAAAGTATTTTGTTCGCTAATCGCAAATCGAAAAGTACAACTGTCTATCGGTCTTCGACAGACGCTGGGTAAACTTGTAATTTTTGAAATGGGTCCAATGTAAATGACTGGCTACCAGTATTTCCCAAACTAGTTATCGGCGGGGTTGTCCAACTTTGAAGCGAAACCGATTTCGGGCGCAAAACACAACCTACACAGGATAGGATGGGATCTGTCCTTAATTTGATCCTTCCAAAATCAACCGGTCGAAAGTTTAAACAGTTTTTATCTCCCATGTTCGTTTAATTTACCGTTGGATTATTTCCATTTTTTTTTTTCTTTCAAGGCGCTTTGCAAATTTGAATTTGAATTTAAAACCTTTGGGTTTTATTTATTTTAAATTAAAGTTCGGTACGAACGCTATATTATTTTTTTTTTATTAGCCGCTTTCGCGCTGCGGCGAATATTTCGTCGCTTTATAACCGACCGGAGGATTTTTGGCGGATAATCGCGAAAAGTTATATGGTTGAAGTTTTGTTTTACGACCCCCCCGTTCGCCTTGAAAAATAAATGCCCTACCCTGAACCTTTTTTACGTTGTCATTTCTGAACACCTCTCTTTTTTTTTTTTTACGTTCGTCTCCCTCATACTCTACGGCGAGGCTTCAGTTGCAGGCGTCTTGGATTCAACGTTTCGTAGAAGAAGCTTTTGTGCAACTTTGCCCCAAATTCGAATTTTTATATGGGGAGACATTACGCGGGTCGCTTTTAATGCAGAATTTATTTTTCTAACGTCGTAGGCGGAATTATTAAATATTTTAAATTGACGTTTGATCGAAATTTGCGCAGATGTTGAAAATTAACTTTAATGATCTTTTATTATACGCGAAAATTGTTCAGTATTCGACGACTATTGAAAGCAATTGACTCGAGTTGAAAGTTTTGATTGGATCACCAGTGGAGTGTTATGCGAAAAGTTGCCGCGATACAGCAGCAGTCGATCCGAGAGTCGTTCATGGCGAAATTGTTGAAATTTTGTTTCATTTCACTTCGGCAGCTTCCATTGATTATAAACTCCGATTCAATATCGCCGCTTATAAATAGTATCGAAATTTACACTTTCATTGTGAAATGCGCATTTCGAATATTACATCGATAGGGCATTGGGCCTACGAGTCGCAAGTTAAATTCCAATACGGCTACTAGTCAAGTTTAACATGTTCGCACGGTCAATTGAATAGTTGTTTTTAATTCTAGCAGTTGTACATATGTACAGCGCTGTTTGTGGTGTTGGTAGTTTCTACTGGAACAGCTTAAGGGCCTTTAGTGTAGATTGCCTCTGAAACCTTTGCGTCAGGTTGTGAGTCTGAGATTTGTCCTAAAGCGAAGTTTAATTTATATTATAAATGTACCTACTCGTACATACATATGTAGTGTGTGTCTTAGTTATAGATCGTCTTTTCTCTAAACGCATCTTCATTTCACGTTTTTCCCTTTGTATGCATTGTACACTTAGTCTCTTTTGTTTTCGTTTTGCTAGTGAAAACCTTTTCAGATTTCACCGGCGAGTGTCTATTACCTTCTATAATCCTTTTTCTTAATTTTCTACGTTTCCTTTCCCAGGCGACTGTTCCAGTGCAAAGCCCCTCACAATGCATGAACTGCTCAACCGTGGATAATTTTTACCTTTAAATTTATCATTTGAGATCCGGTCTGAAGTCCCACTTGCGACTCCTTCATTCGCAGACCGATTCTTTTATACGAAATGTTCAATATTACACACTTATACAATGACATCTATTATCGTTCGGATTCCGAGTCACAGTCTACAGTTTTTTGCCGACGTTCTAATTCAGATTTATCTGTGTCCGAAATTAATTTGTATTTTATTCAGCCCACGCGACCTAAGCAGTACACGAGAATACACTTTAAGTGTTGTGCGTTTAGCATGTGTGTTTTCGCGAAAGTCTCGTGAGTTTTTCATCGGGCGCGTGACGAAATAAAACGCTCGCGCTCGACATGGTTTTCTCTTTAGCGGAAGCTCAGCGTTTTTCGCGATTTTCCTACCCTTACGGGATTCGAGCGTCATCTGCGGCACTTCCGGTCGAGATAATATTTCCCCGAGGCATCCTACGCCTAGATCGGCCCCCTAGATTTATTCGCCGGACTTAACGGACGCGTCACGCGTTCTCTCTCCATATATTTTCCAACAGATTTTTCCCGAGGCGGAGACTCGAGTGACCCAGGCTATAATTCGCTTTTCCCCGTTGGTGAGACCTACGAAGTGGCTCGCATTGTCGGACAGGTTCTCGCAGATCGATTCCATCCATGATCGCGACATGTGATTATATGTACATATGTACATACATACATATGTATACAGGGTGTCTAAATATCATTGTTATTATTCAATGTATTCTATAACCGATAGTATAGTCCGGTGGTGCCCATTAGGTCGAGCGTGTAATGATTTACAGTCGACCGGCGGTGAATATGTTAAAAGGATATTTTGTTTACTTGGGTAGGTACTCAGAGAAATAGATAAATTTTGGAAAAAGTAACGGCACGCACACAGCGGCATGCATATTATGTCAAGATGAAATAATAGATATTTTAAGTTTCATCGCCAAAGAAAGGAAGGATATTTTACAAACAGTGCATAATAATTGTAAGAATCCACGAAACAGTGAACTAAGGAAAGTCAAAATTACAGAACTAAAAGGTGAGCTTTCAGCTCAGCAGTCAATTTTTGAAAAACAGTCATTAAAGTCAAAAGCAGCGACCATTGCATCTTTTCGAGTCTGTTTCTTGCTGAAAATAAAAAGTCATATAGCGATGGAGTCATTTATCAGAACGCATTTTTGGAGGCTGCTGATTTTTCGTTTTGTGGCTTTGAAAAATAAGGTAAAAATAGTATCTGTCATCAATAACGTGCAGTTATCGAGAAACACCGTTACACGACGAGTGGACAAAATTAGTTCAGATTTAAAAGAGCAACATATCAACCACGTTATAATCATATTTGATATGTCTCAACTGATTTGAGACATCAAATGTGATTATATGCATTCGAATGGTTTTCAAAGACTTTTCCTCGAAGAAAAAATTATTCCTCTGTAAGGAAAAACTCAAGGGAGGACATTTTTTTCAGCTTTAAAAAGTTTACGAATAGTATTCGGTTGCCTATTTTTAAGCTTGTATCAATAACTTTTGTACCACTTGTACCGTTTTAAAAAAGTTGATCGCAGTTAGGTTTGCATTTGAGATGTACATATGTATGTAAATCTTATGACAAAATTAGCGGGCACTACTAATGTACAGGATATCTAAATATCATTGTTATTATTCAATCTGTACTATAACCAATAGTATATATGTATAGTCCATTGAGAACACAAACGTTTATCTTATACAATCAGTGGGCATTTGTGCAATCAATACGAAGCACCTGGTGCTATTTTTATTTTTCACTGTATATTATGATGAAATTTATAATTTTAACGAGGCTGTTTATGCAATTGTCGGTAATGGTTTTTATCGCGCTCGCTGCACGGGAAACGGTTTTCAGTTCGCGATTTTGCATCGTTACTTGTGCTTGTAATGGCGTCGTTTCTCGCTTCGCGAAAATGCTATGCCGTAATGCGAACACTTGGCGAGATTCGTAAGCGAATTTCCACGTTTAATTTTCTTTTAATTTTCACTCACCTCCCTTTTCGAAATGCATTATTTCGATAGCCCTAGCCGCAACGAACCACTGATACATTTCACTTCAACGTAACGCAAACGCTACGTTGCCGCATCCTATCATATCATCGTTGTTAACTATTTAATATTTTAATAACGTCGACTATTTACAGGATTTAATCCAGTACTTTGATACTTGGAATTATTTTTTATAAATATAAATTTTATTCAAATGAAAATTTTGTTTTAAAGCGTACGGTACAAACGTCAAATTAGGTTTGATTTATTTTCAGTGTATATTTGTACGATGTGTGTATACTTACTGTCTATAATATACATAGAATCAAGGATGCTCAACCTGTTCAAATTACTCGCTCGTTTCATTTTACATTTCTCATGTCTCAGTTGCGTTTAACCTTGCATATAACTTTTATACATTTGTATAGTTTTATATTTTCGTGTAAACATCTCTCTAACAATGAACGAGTTACATTTGCGACCGAAGAAAAGTTTTTTAATGTAATTTCACTACCGATTCGCGTGTTTTTCATGCTCACATCATCCAATTTCACCCTTATACTCATAAATATTATACTAATAGGTATATGAAATTACGCGGTATATAAAGACACTCGAAAATCTAACATTAGATTTGAGAGATACTTATAGAGCGCATTTTATTATGTAGACTGTAGACCGAGGGTGCTTGCAAGCAAGAATTTAGTGGGAGGTCCATATACATATAATAAACGAGTAGAATCTTATAAGAATTTTTGAAATAACCTAATTATTTGAAAATATAATCTATTTTCAAATAATAACTTGCAGCAAAACGCAAACAGTCATCAAGGTGATCATCAGTCAAAAGTGTCCGCATTGCTGAATGCAGTCGTTTAAATATAGTTTCTCATAAGAAAAAGTGTTTTGGATTAAGCAATTTTGAAGAAAGTGTGTGAAATTGTAATACAGCATACATACATATGTTAAAAGTTCCAAAAAGTCCTCTCGATTTATATTGACAAACTAGCTAGTGCATCTGAGAACCGATGATTAAACAAATGCATACCACGAAAAAATAACGGTCGTTTCCTTTGACCATTAATCCATTTCGTTAACAGATAAGCACGAGCCCGGAAGATCGTTTAGTCATTGGCCTGGACTTGGTAAACAAAATTGAACCATTGTAGTAAATTTCAAAAACGGAAACTAACATTCATTTCACGTGTTTTGGATTAGCATTTTTGAAGAAAGCGTGCGGTATTGTATTAGAGCAGATGTTAAATGTTCAAAGAAGTCCTCTTGACTTTTTTTGACAAATTAGCTATTACTTACATATACATATATTGGTGTACCTGAGAACCAATGAACCTTCCTTTGATAATTAATCCTTTTCGTTAACAGATAAGCACGAGCCTAGGAAGACAGTTTAGTCATTGGCCGGGGCTTAGTAAATAAAATTGAACCTTTGTAGAAAATTTACAAAACGGAAAGTATTCATTTAAAAATTCACAAAGCAAAATCGTATTTAGAATCGACAAAATTTTGCTTCGCCATCGACCGGTTGAGCATCCATCATATATGTAGGTACATACATACCCAGATAGATAGACTCTATATAATATATTATTTATATTTGTTGTTAACTGCCTAGTAACAGTATCTCTTCTCGTCGGGTTTGAATGGCGGTTTGTGTGCGCGCGCGCTTTCGCCATTCGCACTAAATTCCCTCGAATTATTTCATTGTCCCTGTTTACCCAGACAAAGGGCCAGCGATAACCTAAGTTTTCGTCGGTTATCATTGTCTGAAAGCACGAGGTCCTCCACCGATAAAAGCCTGTGTGTTTTCTTTTGTTTGCACTGCGTTCGCACACTCGCCTCATTCTTTCGTCGCGAAAATGGCCCGACGATTCCTCGCAAAACGATATTCAATTACGCCCTCTCCCCTACACTCCGCTTTCTTTAGCTAATGTTGTTTTCATATCTGCTTCGCACTGCGTGCGATATAATATATATTCGAAACATTTGCGCGGGATTATACGCGTGCGTGTGTTATTGTATATAAGTTACGCGGTTTAATATTGAACGCGGTGTAGTTTCGCGTGTAATCTAATTTTAATTACGACGCAACGCATCAACGTATTCCGAATTTCGGCCGATTTGAGTGGGTTGGGTGTTCGATGTTGTTGGGAAGTTGGCTGTTTTCGTCTGTATAGGTACAGTGAGTACCTAACGTTGGAAAATTATGTTCGGTAAAACTCGTTAACTATTATAATACACCGTGTTAGAATTTTGAGCGTATATTATATGATAGTTTTGGCGTATGAACTGATTTCTAATAAATTAAAACACGCGTCCGAAAATAATTCAACATCATTACTAAAATTATTCATGGCAATGTTAACTTTGTGTGTTTAACTATGTGTTGACTATTTTGTCGTGCTTGGAATTTAACATTGAGAATTTCTTTATCCTTTTGTGCAGTATTAAATTCACATCTGACATTTACCAATCAATATCCTTAGAAGCCTCTAACGAACGGGACTTTTATCGTTTTCTTATTTATTTCTTTTCACTCAGGGGTGGGGTCACGTCGACCCCGTCGTTAAGTCGTTCGCTTTTGCTCGCGCATTTAAATATCAGCGTTGCTTTTGTTTCATCTTCTCGGAATGTTTTATTTCGCGGCTTATCCCTCGTCAATTTTACGATTATTGTCTCCCTTTGTTGTTGGTTTGCTCTCGTCGTCGTAGTCGTAGTCTATGTACGTCGTTTCTCTCACCAACGAACGGTGACTATGCCTTTTGCGCCTTTGTGTTGTGGCCCTTAGCCCCTTCGCGCACGCTGCCCTTCAGAAATATCATCCCTCATGTTTATTAATGTCGCATAAATCGGTAATGCTGCGAAAAACAAAACAGTGGGCTTCCGTTCGGCATCCGTCGTTATGTTTGTTCAGCGAAACCTAACGGGTCTTTGATGAGGTGAAGGCCTAGTGCGGCAAGTTTTATTGTTTTTTTTTCCGCTCGTCTCCCTTTAGATATTTTTTGCCTGTTTGGCGAAAATGTAGATAAATTTGTGCCTTTTTTGACTTTCGTCCGATAAAAAGTACACCGATACCTTTTTTTATTGGCGTTTCGTAGTGCTAACGTCCGTTGATTTGAACGACGATATCTTTGAATATCCATAATTATCGTTATATATTTTTTTAGAATTTACACTGTATTTTCACTCCGAGAGAGTACATTTGAACAATCTTAATTTAGCTGTTATTGATTTTAATTTTTTCGTTCGAAGTCGAGCGTCGGGTTCAATTAAAAAGTTTTCTCGATATTTTCCCTGCTTCTTCTTCTTCCTCTTCTTCGACGAAAGCTTTTAAAATTCAACGAGATCGATGACTTTTTTCATATTCTTCTCTTCTTTATTTTATTTTTTTTTCTTTCACAAACAATGCTAACTTTCTGACGTTCACGTTTTTCTGTTTCAGGAGCGACTTTCGACTCGAGGATATAAAACGGCTGAAATTGTGAATCCTGCAGATGATCTTCAATAAACCCACTATCCGTTTACTACATCGAAGAAGATATCAAATTTTCGAAAAGAAAATTTACTGATTCACCGCTGTTGTTCCATTGTAATAATGAAAATTCTAAATATATATATTTTTATATATTGTAGAAAGAATTACAACATTGTCTATTGTACAATATAATTGTAAAATAATTATTTTATGTTGTTGACATGTATAATTATTTTATGTTGTTGACATGTATTATTATTTATTCACACACTCACAGTTTATATAGTTATTTTTTTGCAATTGTATTGTATTATAATATTAAGAGAATTTTATATTAAATATGTATAATGAAAATCCTTTGTAGTTTCTTGTGGTTTGGCTATCGGTACAAAGCCTATTCATGGTATTAATCAAAAGCAATACGCTCACTGTCCAAAGCTCGCAAAGACCCAACGGAAAAAGGAACACAAGTCGCAATTTGGCACTGGAGAACTTCGCCTCGTTTTGCGATGTTTGCTGTTGCGACGATTCAATTTTATTATTTTTTTCCTCCCTTTTCGTACGAAACAGAACCTTTTTTAAGACTTTCACACAATAAAAGTGAGTCGCTATCGTTCGCGACGTCGCATAAATGTTATTCATAAAATCCACCGTTCTCCAGTTGCACGACTCGCCATTATGGCGTCGTAACGATGCACTTATTTTGCTTAAGAAAAAAAATAAAAAAAGCACTTTTCAAATATAAGCTTTTTACGGCTTGCAAGTGTTGTTTTTGGTGCGGCGATAATTTCGCTCTTGTTAAAAAATCTTGAAAAATCACACGAAAGCTTAATTGAAATAAAATTTTATTCTGAAATGTATCAACAATATACATACATACATATGTATGTATGTTGATACTAAATGTATTGTAAAAATATATTTATTTATTTATTAAATGCCCGTTAGGGCTTTTACATACATAGAAAATACATAATTTATTATATTAGAAAAAAAAACTAATAAATAAATTAGGATGAATTGATAAAAGAAATAATAAATCGTTGCCTTAGGGATGACAGATTAATATTTCAAAAATCAATAAATTCGGCTTATTTATTACCATATCTAATCATTTTGGAGATGGAAGAATGAAGGTAATAATTATTACGTGAAACACTTTCACAATCTAGTATAAATCGAGAACGGGTTACACGTAGAGGTACTTTTAAGCAAAGAGTCGAAGCATAAGAAGAATAAGGACTATTTCTTAGAGAGTTTAATATTTTATATAAAAAAATTACATCGAATATGATTATTCTATTACTTAATCTTGTCATTTTTAATTTTGACAGAAGAGAATCAGAACACAAATATTCAGTGGGTTTATTAAAAATAAAGTTGATGTTTCTCAAAAATTTGTATTAGAAAAATGTTATTGTACCTATGTATATATGTATGTACATTATGCAGATCTTATGCAGTCTCATTATCTCATTATGGACTTCATTCTATTTAGAACTAAATATTAATTAAACCTTGAACCATTATTCGTGGTATGATAAAACGTCTGAAGAATTCTGTATAATAATACAGGACATAATTCTTAAACCTGTTCAGCCTCTGAAAAGTATGAAAACTACCACAAATTTCACCCCTTTAAAGTAAACAAACTCTAGAACGAGCCCTGAAGCTCTTCAAAAAAAAGCGAAAAAACATCACGTAGGTGTGCAATTTTGCACGTATATAACTCGCCGGTAGGGTTAACCGGCTCCTTCAAATGAACCGTAAAAGGGCGTAGCGAGCGATGAAAATTTTAAGCGAGATTTATCCGACAGCGCTACGCTAAATGAATATTTTACGCGTAGCTCGACGACATCTCACATAATGTGGATGCAAATTCTACGACACGTCTACGAAGCGTAGCACCATTGCGCCACACTCGAATCATTCCCGCTCCACAACGTATGTAAGTAATACAATTATTTAGTTGTACGAGTGTCATTTAACATGCAATTAAATAAATAATTTTCAAATTAATACAAAATTTAAGAAAATTACGTAAGATCGAGTGTACACAGAGTTGCTTGGAAAGATGTATGTTTGGTATAACAAGAAGTTACCGTAAGAGGAATACATGGGTAAGAAGTATGACCAAAGTGGCAGATATAGCGGAACGTGTGAAATAGTTGCTTGATTAAAGAAACACCTCACTGTCTAGCAAATTGGTGAACATGACTGGATGTAAAAAGATGAAATAAAACTAAGAATGAAACTAGGATGCAGTTCTTTTGGAAGAATTAACATAGTTTTTATATCCAACAATCCCACTATGGTTAAAAAAGAAGGCATACGACCAATGCGTCCTGCCAGTTATGACGTATGAATGTGAAACGTGGATGCTGAATTCAAAAATGTGACGTAAGATCCGGTGCACACAGAGAAGCACGGAAAGATGTATGCTTGGTATAGCGAGAAAAGATCGTAAGAGGAATACATGGGTAAGAAGTACCTATGACCAAAGTGGTTGATATAGCGGAACTTGTGAAAAAGTCGGAGTGGACGCATAGCGAGAAGAATGGATGGAGAATACTGGAATGGATGCGAGAAATACTGGAATGGTATTCGAGAGGATGTGAATGAAAGCAAGGTAGACCGAGTGGACGATGGGCTGATGAATTGAGAAGAATGTGTGGATGCAGATTGCTCAAGACAGACAGGAATGGAAGAGGATCGGAGAGGCCTTCATCCAACAGTGGATGGTGAACGGCTGAAAATGATGGTGATGATGATGACAAAAAACAAATTAATATCTATATATATGTAGATCGCGCGATCAAAATGGAGGACGCGCACCAATCAGAGCGCATTATTGATTTGTCGCGCGCTGATTGGTCGATTTAAAATGAGCTTATAATTGCCAGGAGAATTTTTTCGTGTCCGCCATTTTGAATGTCGCGTGAAAAACTCTATTACCCAGCGAGCGAAACCGTAATCTGGTGGATTATATTGCTTTGAGGGCGAAAAACGAGACGTCGTGTAATTTGACGCTTCGTAATAGATACGTCGCAATGCTACAGGGTGTCCCAGAACGCGTTACCTCACTATGGCGTGCCACCGGGTGTCCCAGGAGATGCGCAAACGCTGTCTCGTAATAATTACCATCGTTCGTGCAACGTAATAAGGAAGCGGTAATAACTCGTTTAGTGTAAATTGCAACCGAGATCCCACTGATGTAGTGCATTGCGCTGCAACTGTTAATACCTACCTATTTCAGTATGTTCAGGTAATCCACTTCACATCTCTATAATAAGATTTTTTTTCGAATGCAATAAGTTAGATGTTGGAAGCACGAATGCGACATAAAATAAATACGCATAAAACGTAGAAATTGGACGAGAATATATGGACTGTATGTTTCTTTAGAAAGCCATTAATCGTTGTTACATGTCGGACAGCTTACATGGCGAAAAATACGTGTTGAAGGAAAACGGTGGAAAAATAGAAAATGAGTTGTCCCTTTGAAGATTGGCAAAAAGTAAATCGCCATTGAATGAAAATCCTCGGCGAGCAAGCAAGATGTGTATTTTATCTCATCGTTTGGATTTAAGGTACCTATGGTAGATCAACTGTTTTTCGAACCATTCAGTTATGATTAATTGGAAATGAGATAACTCGTACATTAAGCGGGAACATATTCCCGTTTAGAGTTCGATTTGTGCACTCGGTGCGTCAAAATTGGATTTTTCGATTAGGACCTGTCACTCGCCGGCAAATAAGAAGAAGGGGTCTTGAAAACTCTCGAGTAGTAACGAGAGAAGTTTGAGATATTACGCGATCGCGAACTCGGTCAGAAATGTACCGAAACGTCATTGCATTACGCCACGACGGTAGAGACGTTTTCGAGGATTAAATTTAAGCGACGTTTAAAGTTTTCCGGTTTGCGGAATCCCACCACATCCTCGCCTAATACAATAATGGCGTTCTCCTCGAAGTGCAATTGCGCTCGAACGCTGTGACTGGCAACGTTTAAAGGTGACACGACATTGCACTTCTCTAGCCATATTACACATTACACATGCATACTTACGTATAAATCTGTATTTAGGTTGGGTGGGGGGGATATTTCATATTTTTGATTCGATTCGAGCCAGTGGCGTAGCGTGAATTCCAGGCACCCCCCCCCCCCATATATATGTACATATTATTACCTTACAGCGAAGTATCTTTCCAAAATAATATTATATATCTTTTTTTTTTCTGGACTATGCATTGGAAAACACTTCGATTATTTCGTTAAATAAAATAGAACAATATGCAAATAGGTTAAAAAATAAGAGAGCTATTAGAGTTAAATAAAAAAAAACATTTTACAAAACAAGTTAAAAAATTCGGGTGTGGCCAACCCATGACTTATGACTATCCATATATTTGAGGAATATAAAGAGTAACGAAAATTTTTTTGAAACTTTCAATTTTCAAAAACAATTTTCAACGCATGCTGAAACACGATAATCCGTGACTTCTACTATACCAATTTTGATGAGTTTTTTTAAACTCACCATTGCTATAGGAATTCTAATTTTATAATATTATGAAGATTCAAAATATATAAAAGGCCGAAAAAAAAAAAAAAAAAAAAAAAATCATGTAAGAGTAAACTATCACTTGCGGTGGGCGGATTTTAATCAAAACCTTATCAACTCTTGCGCCGTATGTTAAAAATATATGTAGTAATGAAATTTAAACTTGATCGGCTAGTAGTTTCGGAAATACTGCGTGGAAACAGGATTTTTGACTTTTCTACAAGAAAAAAACCAACTTTCGGTTGACTGATTTTAATGGTTTATTTTTTCGTGACTAGGTATTGCTTTAAGAATTATAATATTACAATATTATGAAGATAACAAATATGTAAAAGACCGAAAAAAAAAAAAAACGAATTTTTACCTTCAGTGAAAATAATACATATGAAATTTCAGCATGATAGACTAAAAGTACTATGTACTTCGGTTGGAAAATAAATATTTAAAAATTATATTATTTTGAAGATCGTTACACATACCACATATGCAAAATTTCAGCTTAATGTGTTTCTATCATAGTTTTGATGGAGAAACCTTTCAAAGATTACACAAAAATTAGGTGACTTTCCAAGGGAAGTACCACTTCCGGATGACGAAAAATTTTGAAAGCCTTATAGATTGTATAAATATGAAGTTTCAAAAATAAATAAATATGATGTTTCAGTGTAATAGAATAAACGGTTTTTGTGTTATTAGAGATTCTAAACATATGTATTTACACAGACTTACAGACACACAGTCATACAAATATTTTCCAGAAATCGTGATAACGTGATCAGGGGATGATACCTGATTTGATATCATCCCCTGATAAGATGATTTTTGAAATCGAATTTTTGGACCATCACAATACTTTATCCGATTAGGATAAAGTAAAAATAATTGAAAAAGGCGCGCGCCGCTTCGCCCACATTGCGGGGTCTGCAGGCACGGTCGCTACGCCACTGATTCGAGATCGATTTGTCGCTCGAGAGTTGAATTCGACGGAGATATTCGAAGATATGTAGGTAGATTCGAGGACAAGCCTATTCTCAATCACATTATTCCGCTCGACTAAAAAGGTGAGCTTGGTTAATGCTTGGGAATAATAAGGTCAGGTCGTCTCTTTGGTTACGGGGTAACCCCTATCTATTTATTATAAGCACCCGTGCTCTTTCTTTTTAAGAGGATGTTTGACTCTTTCAGAGCGACATTGTACCTTGTTTTGTACTTTTGTATGTGCATGTTTTCTGTTGAAAATAATTTTATCGTTCGCGGAACATCACATCGCTTCTTTATACATCCCAGATTTCGATATAACAAGATCAAATTCTCCCGCTTCCACTTCTATGTGTACGAAAATTTGTAATTTTATATGTACCTACTATATTATCCGTCGATATTTTTATAAATAAACCAGCGTCTTCAAAAGATATGTATCTGTATACAAAACAACCAAATATAATCCCTAACATGCATACATGTCTATAAGATAGTTTTTACCATTGATACACTTTGACGATGACGATGTTTTGAACAGTTATTCATAGGTAGGATGACGAGTATGAAAATTTTTCAAATATAACTGAAACATTCATAAACATTACATTCGCGTATAAATTGCACCAAAAATATGCGCATTGGTACCAAAAAGGGAAATGCAGTTATTGAAAAAATGTATTTTTTTTTCGACTCGCTCGCGAGATTTATATGAAAAATATTGTAATTCGCTTAAGCGGCCAGTGCAAGATTTTTTGAATTTCATTTTACAAACGTGCTGTTGCATTTGCAAACGAACGCGCATCACTTTGACGGATATGTTTTATGTACGATTTGAATCGCCTATCGTTGTATTTGGACTCGCGTATTGATATTCGCGATGGCGAACACGGCGTACGATAAAATCCCATGACAAAATCCACCATCGAATATACCTATGTACATATGTATACAACAGGCCATTCGCATTCGATTTAAAACCGTGAACTTTTCAGCTTTCAATATCCGTTGCTGTAAAAAAAATAAAATAAACAGATACGTAGTACTTTCGCGTATAACGCTTAACTGCCATAGGAGGTTGTAAAAATTGAAGATTAAACATTTTGTTTTTCACACGCGTCGAACTTTATTATAGTCTAGGATGCGATGTCGTTACGTGACGCGTTACGGATATTGGAAATGTATTTTTTTTTTTTTTTGCCGAACGTCGTATATTTTACGGCAGTGTAAAGGTTACGAGATAAATGCGAGGTGATCGCGTAAATCAGATAACGCACATTTTTCACGTTCAAATATATATAAAATATATTTATAGATGTGTGAGTGTGTGAAAACGTTGAGCTCGCCGGGGTCGTGCCGTTTGGAAGTTTTCGCATGAATCATAATTTTTCACGCGCGGCCATTTTGCAGCGTGGGTCTGCTTGCAGCCTGTCGTCGCACGGTTCGCTCGTCGGAGACCCGAGCCAAGAGTTAGACGTTGGAAATTACCACCTACACGTTTCCCATTGTTTGGATGGTGAACGAATGTCTTTGTCAGCCACCGGCTGCTACGGTTCTATCTGCGATCTTGGCGAGACAAAAGGCACCTCGCGTCCGTGGAGTCCTTTTGAGTCCTGCGACTGTGACCGTTTATCATCTCCACTCCCGCTCCGGGGACCGGGGGGTTCGGAATAGCATATTTCTTGAAACTATTTTATAATTGAGCGTGGAAATTTATCGACAAACTAACACAGTGTTATTTATCGTTCGATGTTATTATGGATAGTTTCGAATATCACCGAACGCCGTGAACGTAATACAACGATGAACATTCTTACCGTTAGTTTTGACGGAGCTCGCACAATTGATCACGCTCTACGCTCTACGCTCTACGTGTTTTTAGTCATCTCAAGCTGTGTTGTTATGCACGGAGATGCGTTCTGTAACGGAGTTCAATCCCTCTGTTGGTAGTTGTGTGTATTTTTATTTTTTTTTTTTTATTAGAAAATTAACAACTGTATACAAAGATAGAAAAACAACAGAAATGACAACGCCAATTAAAATTTTTCACAAAAGACAACAAAGATGAACAGAATAGTAAAGAAATGAAAATAATACACAAAGAACAAATATGAAGTGTAAGGAAAGAAAATTGATTTCTATAGTAAAATATGAGCAATAGTTGTAAAATTATGTAAATTAATTAGGGATTGGAAAAATGTTTGAGTATAGAAATTTTAAATGTTAGGAGGCAGGAAGACAATATATCAATAAAATTATTGGATGATGAATTAAAGTCTTATTAGACAGATTACAGTGGCGGAATTATTGAAAGCAAAAGGTTTGTAAGTAGTGGCTTCATGTATTATATGTATCTTCTATTTTCAGGAGAACTGTGAATACCGTCAGTTTACTACCATATATATACGTATGCATATATGTATGTATTTAGATTCGGTTTTCCCGAAGAGTAGGACCACAACGCTGAAATCGCACGTAATGTAATTTTGTAAACTATGAAAAATCAGCTTCAACAGTTGTTCATTCTTTCATAAAGTGTAAATATTATTGAATATTCTTGTTTAGGCAAGTGCTGAAATCTATATATTGTTCATATTCTAAGATTATTTATATTTACCTTAATTAAGAGTTACCCGAATACGTCGTTCTAAAAATAACAAAATAGATTCTATAGTGTTGATAAAACTATATTACATAGATCTCTATTTGACTACATATATTAAAAGCATTGTATACAATATAATAATATAAATATGATTATACATACATACATACAATGTATGTATGTGTGTAAACAATGTATTTATGTAAAGAATATTGCAGACATTTACTTTATCAAAGTATTGAATTTATCTTTTGGATTACTTTTAAGTAGTTCAAAAGCATTAAAAACAATTTTGACTTTAAACTTTAAGTTTTAAACATCTGTTTTAGATTAGTTGTACAATTTTGACTGCTTTTGTAAGTTCTTAAGTTATAAAAGACTTCAAATGTTAGTTATTGTAAAGTATCGACTTTGTAGTCTTTGTACCTATACCTATAGGAATAATATTTCGGTGGCTTCTTTTTAAAAGGGCTTATGTCAAATATGTTTCCTATGAACGTACGTTGTAAGAATGTCTGATAAGTTACATTATGGTTGTAATTAAATTTTAATTGAACATCATAATTTAAACCTTTATTCATTTAAACTATATATAGGTAATACCTATATAGATATAGTTGAACATTTTTATTTGTTGAAAAATAATAATGTTTTTGGGATTGTCAAATTTACTTCGTGACATCAATTGTCAAACAGTGAATTTGCAAAAAAAAACGAATACGTTTTGTTGTACTTACATACATATGTATGTATGTGGTAGTCCATGTATCTAGCACTGGATAAATTGACAATAATTTTACAAGAGCGTACCTATGTCACTTTAGAAAGTATTCGATGGAAATATACACCGTAAGCATTTTTGAATCGTCTTGAGCGAGTATTTTCTGAAAAATGCTATACCCGATGGCTTTTCTTTGGCGACAAAATAGAGCAATTTCCTTGGGCCGCATCTGATGTACATGGTATTCTTATCAAAATACAAATAACATCGAGAGGGTTTCGCACGTTTTTTTTCTTCTTTTTTTGCAGTTCACTCACTCCGAGTAAATCGCCTCCGTATTTGCGATACGGCATTGCGAAGATATGCGCACTTCGACGATAACTCACAAACCCCTCGCCGCGATGACAAATGTGTCTGTGGACGTATGAAATATCACTTTTCCTCACAAACCGAGGCCACTGTGTACAGCATCTGCATTTACACGAATGCGAGCGAAATAAATTCGTCGACGATGTTAACAATACTTTAAAAAATTAAATATAGAAAACGCTTGTGAAATATACGTACATCGTATTCCGGTGATCCAATTAGGTCGGAATATGATATATTCGATGGTTTCTCTCGTTGCACATTGAAGTGCTTTATTTATTGTCTGTGATTCGACGGTCACAATGAATAAGATTTGGTTCGGGTGTACCAGATCGATACGAACGGTTTCGAAACCGCATTTTAATTCGGGTACCGGTTGTTTGGTGGTGCAACGAACTCGATCGCATTCGCGTTCGAATTCGATTAAAACATCTGCTATTCATTTCCATCGCCGTTGCAATAAATCTGCTAATTGGTTGTTAGAAGTGGTCCGGATGTATTCTCTAGTGGTTTCGTAAAACAAACGGTCGCAAATCTGCACTGTGTCAATTCGAATCGAATTCCTTTGCAGCGTGCAACACCGTGGATTTGATGTATTTTTGACACTTTCGTTGGAAGATAATTTTAAGTTGGGGCCCGTTTTTAACAATGTAATTAAAACGACTTTTTAAATTATAAAAGTTTATCTTGTCTGCGGTAGATTTGTATATTTTTTTTAATTGCGTTGTAAAATTTTTAATTTTGTTGTGGTTGTGAAAAGTTTAAAGATAATTTTCGCTATAAATCAACGACAATTTAATTATAAACACTAAGGATTTAATTAAAATGAAATTTCTCTAATGAGTTCACCACATTGTATTTTTTCCTTTTATAAAATACAAGTGTAAGAGGAACGCGCTCATTTATTACATATATTTTAATTAAATTAAATACATGTAATGCCCCCTAAGAAAGTGTTTTCCTTTAACACTTACATATATGTAGGTATGTATTCAATGTTCACAAGTACATATGTACATACATACATATATTGTATAGAAATTTATAATACCTTCATATAATCTGTAAAGCAAAATCATAATATGAATATGTATTCAATAGCAATATCGTTTAAAAAACAATGTTAATTCAAGTTTAATTAAAATGACGAATATCACCGAAATTCAATCAAATATACAGCGAGCGAATTTAAAGATACAAAATAACTATAATTGCTATTACTTTGGAATGTTGAAGGCGTTGAATTTGATTTAATCGAATTTCATCCAGTGATTCCTTTCGTACTGTTTAAATTGATAAAAGTTGCAAGTTTAATTAGAATTTACGATCGAAATACACGTAGTGTAATACACGTGGATGGTGCTGTATACGAGGCTGTGAAAAATCTCGCACCTTTTCGGCGTGAGACATAATAAAAAACTTAATTTACCCGCGGCAATTTTTCTTTCGTGCGTACTAAAAAAAAAAGAAGCACCCAAATATAAAAAGAAGTTATTTTTTCGGGGGCTGGACTCCCTTCATCCCCCTCGTAAGTCACTTTGATTTAAGCGTAGGTACTACCATCTACTAACTTCCGCTTGGACTCTGAGGTTTTCAAAATAATTCCACATTTCCTCGCGTGGACGATCCATCAGGTAGCAGTAATATAATATTGCACGCGACTCCACAATTAACCCCACCTGTCATTATGGAGGCCTTATCTTTACGGGTGATTCGATTCAATCACCATAATAAGGTAGCTGATCGGTGCTGCTAATCGAACCGTCAATACATTGCTATTATCTTACCATGGAAACAATTACTTCGTGTGCTGTGTATTGAAATTGGTAAAAATTAGCTCATCTGTAGCAAAGTACATATGTATGTACATACGTACATAGTGTAAATTTTCACGTCATTGAAACTGTAATTGATTTTTAATATTTTAAATGTAAAACCGAATTTGTGGTACGTTCTTAGATAGTATTGGTTAAATAAACTATTGATTCATATTTAAAAACTAGCTGGTTCGCCCAACATATGATGGATTCTAACCCCACCCTTCAATCCAAATAAACCAATCCTCCAATCAAACCAGTACGTACTAGTTTGTACAACAACAGTACAACCTATAGCTCGTTTGACAGTGCTTGAAACAATTATATAGTGTGCCGTTGATTGAATGGGTGTATGGCCACAAAATCACGTTGTCGATTTGAACGAACTTTGATTGATAGCGGTTTGTTGCCAACACACCGCTAAAACAAATTTGCTTGTTATGTCGGTAATACTAGCTTGACTGCAACGACCTAGGCAGGCAGACTCTTACGCTAATATATGTACATACAATATATTGTAATTAAACTATTATCGATTTTGTTGACAAAGCATTAATTTTTACGCTAAACGTAGTTTTATTTTACGCAAACGTTCACCAAATTTCAAATAAAAATGAAAGCACCTGAATAAATTTATGAATAATAATAAATTAAATTGACAGGCTAGTGATTTTTCTATAACGATTTTAATATCCCAGTATATTTATTTGATGTATTGAGGCATAGTTTAAAATTGTCTATACGAATTCCATTGATATGAAACATATACATATATTATACATACATATACATACATAATATGAAACGACAAGCTAGGAATTTTCTCACCCCTGTGTAGACGATTTGTGTGTCCATATACGTATGTATGTGCACACATACATATCTGATCAATAGTGAGAGTAAACGTTTTTAGAAATAGCAATCTCCACGGGAATGGTTGCCTCAAAGCGTCGATTTTCCATTAAACCACCGAGCGAATGGAAAAATGAGAATTCCTTGAATTCTCAACATCTCAACACAGGTGCGATGGCCTCATTTCGTTCGATCGCAATACAGCATCAATTTACACCCCACAAATGCGTATGTATTTGTGATAAATATAATAAAAAAGAAATTGCAAAGGATCCACTATAAGATTAGGTTAAATTTTCGATATACATACTTTGTATATGTTTGTGACGATCGACTCGCATTGTTAAGGCGCCTTTCTAATTACGTTTTCTCCACGTTGGTCGAAAGTAATAATTTGACGTTAATGCATGTGGAAAAGTCGGCAGTCAGCACTTAATCAAATCCGTTTGACCCCTCGGCATTCATTAGGTGGTCGACGGCCGGTCCCTTCACGGTTTCTCGTATCAGCAATTTGTTTTAACCCTTGCGGGACTGTATGGGGGCAAGAGATGGGTGGTTAGGGGTGGGGTTTGGGGTGCCAGGCGGTCGTAACTTGATCGTTTAATGAAGTTTTATGGACGCGTTTGAAACTTTCGACCTCTACCCATTGTCCGTACGAGGAATTCCAACAGTTCGAATGGGGGCGTTGTTGCGGTCGACCGCTCGCTAGTTCGCAAACCACGTGATTTGCACGAAAAAAAGAGTATAATCAAGTAAAACGACGAGTCACGAAAGTTTCCAGTTATTGCCAGCGATATTGATTGAACGATGCTGTAAAATCAATGAAACCCCACAGCTCCGATGCTACATTAGAACAATGATTTTGACATTTACAGACAACAGAGAAATATCAAATTTAGTGTACCTACCACGTATTTGCAAATTTTCTATTTGACTTCGTTTCAATGTTTATTTTACATTTCTTTACTTTTCCAGTGCTAGGAAAAGGTGTAAATAGTAAACTTCATTATAAAACCTTTAACGTGGGCTCTTTGTTTCTCTTCAATTGGCAAATAGCTGATAACAAAGGATCAAAAGAAAGAGGTGGGTTTTTCATCAGAACTCTCAGCACACAATCGTATTCGAAAGTTTACAATTTTCTATTGGGAAAACCGTTCGTTCAGCAAAATTAAATAACAATAAGCTGTTTCATTATAGTTGAATCACTATAATTACTATCGAGGATTAGAAATTAATTAATGTGAACGGATTGAAAGTAGATTGTATACTTCAATTTATGTTTTTATTTTATTTGTATTCATTACATGGGCAAATATGTAGTATAGAAAACTTTAACAAAAACTTTTATTATTTATTATTATTAAAACTACATATACTAATTGATTTAAATTGATGCTTAAACGATTTCGACATACTTTAAATCAAAAACTAATTATTCCAAAGTTTGTACTTTTTACAAAGAGATTTTTAAAAATTTACACACACAATACCTACATGAAAAAATAAATCAAACATTTTAAAAATAAATGAAAAGATAGATTGAAACTTTGTATCACTACTACTTACTGTCAAAGTTTAAAGCTAACTGTACTTTTGAAAAACAGGTCATTTCAGTTTTCACCGTGTAAAAGCGTTGTGTCGCTTTGAAGAACTTTGTTCTTCGATAAATAGTTACCAAACACCTCTCGTGTGTACTTTGGCTGTTTTTCGCAACTCTAGATGTATTAATAAAGCCAACTAACTGCACAAAGTGCACGGTTTAATGGGCGAGTTAGGCGCATTGTTTATACAAAATTGGACGTATTAATATGTAAAACGCTTTCGCTTCGCGTGCAAATTGCTCCTCTTTAATGGGCGGCGTTTCCAACTTATATTAACGGAAGTGCATTGTTATTAAGGGAAATAAAGGTAGTAGTTGTACTTTTCGTTACATGTCCGGAGCATGCAAAGCGGCAATTGAATCATAGTGTGTGAGAATTTCACCTCGCGAGGAATGGTTCAGAAAATTCGAAAGAAAAACGCAGTAAATGTAAACAACTTCGGTTTCAGCAATTAAAAACACATTATTCACACTTTATGACCGCTTAGATCGCAGTATTTCTCAGCGCAGTAGCAATTTGAAGCGAATTTATATGAAATTTAAAACAAAAATTTCCTTTGCCGTGTTAAAAAATACTATACAACAACGGTGGGTAATTAATATGTGCAAGGCGGAGAATGGCGTAAGTGTTAATTAGCCGTAATAAATAATCACTTATACATTACCCGTATTAAAATGCCTTAAATTATAATTAGTTTGCATATCTTTACGATGTTTCGTAATTATATTATACTATACATTCGGTTGAATTCATTAAAATATTTTAACCCTAAAAGTGCCGTTCTATAGATGTTCTCTCTTTAAACGAGTTTTGTAAATAAACAAATGTTATTATAGTGACTTGTACGTCTCGTGTGCAGTGAGATAGCGTTTTAAATTTCAGTACACTCTAATGTTGTCATAAAATTGTCCTTTTAAAAGAACTTTTTGAGTAAATTTCTATTGTCTCTTTTTGGACAAATTCAGAGGAAACGGAAAGGCGGTTTTTCAACATTTAATATGTTGACGAGAGCACAATGGCCACGGGGAGGAAAACTGCGCAATAATGGCTCGACGGAGAGTACGTCGACCGGCTAAAACAGCAATTCAATGAAAAACAATGGTTAACGCGAATCGGACGAGGTAAGTGACTCGGAAAATATACAAAAGATGAGGAGGATCTCTAATAAAGCGAATAGAAGCACAGGGTGGATTCTGCTAAAAGAGGGAGATGAAACTCGCGGTCGAACAGAAACTACCACTTCTATCGTGCAAGCGATGGGGAGGGTTCGGAAACGAAATGCACTTACTTAATCGGATTTGTGTAGGGGGTGGCCATTAATAATCGCACTTTTGTACCGGTCACGTTCGGAAATCGCTCCAGGTGGTGGGGAATACGCTTTGATCGAAAGTGTATAATTTGTATTCCACTTTAACCGTAACTAATGGTACAAACCGATCGTTTTTAACTTTGAAAGAAAATTCAAGCTCACTTCTAATTACTTTATCCGTATACAGAGTACATATACATTCAGTACTATGTATAGTTACACGTGTCCAATATGCTGAGAATTAATTATTATCGTGGATTAGTATTGTGGTGAAGGTGAACCTCGGAAAATTGTTCCCTTTGTAGAATTTATCTGGCGCGCAGAGGCAAAAGCTCACAAAGGTCGCGCGCGCAAATTTTCCGACGCGGCGAGTTTCCTCAAGCTTTTCCGACCTTCCCGACGTATTAATATCGTAACGTGTGGTTGACCGCATGCGAATTTTACCATACGTTCTTCGCCTTGTTGCGGTTGCGTTTAGGTCGTATCGTGTATCCCATCTTTAAACGGAACATCAGCAATTAATCGCCTTTTTAGTAGAGTCCGAAAAAATGGATTCTTGACCCTTAAGTCGCAGGTATATTTTGACGTTGCCGTTGTCCGCTCGTAATACCTTTGAAATACTGAGTTATTTATTTAGTTTTTAAATATATGTTTTACGTATATACATACATGCATATACATACGTATATACATAAATACATATATGTACATATGTATAAAATAAATTATATAATCATTTTAATATATAATATACATATAATGTAAGAAGCGTTTAGGGTCTTAAGGTTGCACTTTCCCAAAATAATCTATTATTAGTCGGTTGAATCACGCCTTAACACTGCTTAATATACCCCCCCCCCCCACCCCACCCTCCTCCTTTATCTTTGCAGTTTTGTAAAAATGTGAATGATTTATTTTTGATAAACTTATTTTAATATTGGAACTTATTTGAATTATGTATGAATGTATAAACAACTGTTAGAATATTCGGATCTTCAAAAAGCCTTTCCAATCAACATTAAAAATATATGTAAGTATAATACATATATACATATTATGTATGTATGTATAAAATCTACATATATTTTCAATGTTGATTGAAAAGGCTTTTGGAATATCTTAATATTGTAACAGTTGTTTACACATTGTTCAAATAAGTTCCAATATTAAATATTAAATAAGTGCTTTTCGTTTATTATTAAAGTACCCATGCGATATTTTGTTTAAAATTCTTATTCTCTGTATTCTATTGTTTATTTAATTTTATTTGGTAGAATTATATTTTGATTTGAATTTATGTGAGACGCAATGCGAGTATTTTAAAAATGGTTTACATGAGTAATATGGAGAGAACAAAGTGGTTCTGATCATAAATTTGAGACCTCTTTTTTAACAAGGACAGAAAGGACGAATCGAATATTCGAGTTCAATTAGTTTCAGAATAAACAGAGGTCATTTATTCGCAACGAAATTAATTGAAAAGCCAACATTATCAATTACATTGAAAGCCTGTATTGGAGAAATGTTATGTACCTGCGGTTTCTATCAATGGCAATTCCCAAATATTTTAAATATTCTTTAGAATGGTCCCCCTTTGAGCTTAATTTACTTCGTCCGTTTTCTCTTCAGATTTAATTTTCGCATTGTCAAAAAGTCGTGTGTTGACCGCATCGGGTAATTTTCGCGCGTTAAGGCAAAATTTCAGTTATTATTTGACGGTCGTATATAAATATGCGTGCGTTTTGTAATTTCGAGCGTGGTAAATGTGCCATGCTTTAAAGAAGAGTGTTTGCTTTACGCGTCATCTACAGGCCCGTCGAAAATTTATGCACTGAGGCTTTCGAAACCGCAAGCCTCGCAAACGTGCATTATATTATACGTAATTGCTCCGACACACTCGCGAATATATTATAATATTTGAGAACCGGCACCCCGTACAAGTATACAACAATAATAACAATGCGAAGAGTGCTAGCAATTTGTAAAGTACGTATGTACATACATACGTACATTGATAAGCGAGTAAATTTAGATTAGATTAATCTTACGCATTGGACCGTACCCTGTATGTATGTACATACATAGTATGTTTATATTGTATATTTATAATACTCACTTGGATGTATGTTTGTGTCCAGGGCAAGGACAACGTTACGCAGTGCGTAATCTAGATAGATGAAGTAAAAAGGTAGACGGTTTATATCCTCGAGATAAACTATTTAACAAAGAGGAAACGTTAACCGTGCAATGTGTCGTTCACTTTCGCGCGATGAATAGTGCCCGTAAAGTGCTAATGCCTGTACAATTGTACGATCTCGATCATATTTTGTACGATTTAGCAACGACACAGTTTGTAGTAAGAGTTTAGCTGAATTTGCACTTCCGAACCGTAATTGATCGCGTTCTGGAATATCCACTTTTCCGGATTGACGGGGCTGGGGATTCTACTCGCGCGCAAATTAACAGCACTAGGATTGCGTCTCTTCGCCTGCCCTAATTAAAAAACTGACATTCGGGACTTCGGAAGCCGTTGAGGTTCCTTTTTTCGGTGGGTTTTGCACGGGGATGGGGGTGTGTGAGAGAATGAGGGGGATATTTTGCCACTGTAGCTGTTTGTTCGGCGTACGCTGACGAGGGCTCTTTAATTATGCAATTAGTATGACGGGTCCCGGCGCAAAGAGAACGCGCGAGCTTTTCCTGAATAATTCCGCTTTTTTTTTTTTTTTTTTTTGTTGCAGGCTTGTTGTTGAATTCTGTGGAAAAAGAGCTGAATGGACACGCCAAGCTTTTACGAGAGTAAAAGGGTAGGTTCGAGGATTTAAGCGTCGGCCGCATTGTTAACAATCTGTTTGTAGTACGATGCGTACTATTTATCGTACGAAATTAGCGGAACAAAACAAAACATACAAAGATGAATATAAATTGACCGTTTGTTAGAAATCGTGCTAATTGTAATTTTACCCAATGTCTCACGCTGTATACACATATATTATATGTATTTAGGTATATTATGATACCTACATAAAAGCCTCGCAGTATTACGCGTTGAATTATATACATACATAGGTCTTATTTATTATGGCATCATAAAATACTTACCAGTACATACAAATAGGTTCAATAAATATTCAATGATTAAACCGAGAGTACAATTTAGAAATGTTAAACTGTTGGTTAGAAATGTTATTGCTATTTCAACATCGGTGCTTGATTTTTAAGCAATAGAATATTACTTCATTATGTATTATGATTTTATTGTTTTTACTATGTTTTATTATGCTGTATGTGTGCTATTTTTGTAATTTACCCACCATGACGATTTGGTTAATCTGTTATGTCATGGTGGGTGTTTCTGTAAATAAATAAATATGTATAGACATGTATTTTACGTTCGCGACACAATCTGCTTTAAAAGGCTTTGTCTATCACAATATAGAAGTACACGATCGTAGTGCTTTCAAAGTGTATTTCACCATTGAACTCAAAGACGAATATTTCCAACTAAATCTAACTATCCTTTGTTGTCAATGTTCCACAATTGAACAATATAATAATAATTGTAATGTCAGGTGTCTTTACGTTCAAAACTCAACGGTGAAAATTAGCGCGCACTAAGTATGTACATACATAAATATGTAGTCTATTTGAGAATTCTATATATTGTTATTAGGTAAAATAAAAATTCAAAAAAAAGCGAACCCCTCATCTCCGTTACGAGATTTTAATATGAACATGTAATCAGGACCGTTTAATGCATTTTAATAAGCGGAAACTTCCATTAAGCGCTCTCTTGGAGGTGTGTGTGTGTGTGTGTGTGCACGTTTGAACTTTCGCCCCTGAAGCTTTTTTTCTCGGAAAATGTCGCCGCATTAAAACCCTTAAATTTTCCTCGCCTCAAATTACCCGGTGCGTTTTAAACGACGACATCCGCGACCGCGTTCTACTCACTGCCTACTACTACCCCAACGTTTCCCCTCGGTTATACAGTCGAGGGGTTGTACTGCGACGAGGGCTACTAATGAAAAGGCAGAACGATCTTGAAACGCTGCCTTTTAACGGCTCGGACCTTTTGAGGTCCAAACCTTCGCGATTTTATCGGTCGTTTTGTATACTCGCGCTGCGGGACCTCTTTGGACGGGGGAAAAGCAGCTCGAGTGATAAGATTCGAGGCGAATTTAGTCAACAGGCACACGCTTAATGTGGTCATTGGTAGAATTTATTGGGTCGTTCGGTCCCTCCCTCGCTTTAATCGATGAATATATGTTTTAGGGGCGCGGTCGAGTATTATTATTATACTATTTTTAAGCGTATACACGTTTGAAGTACGTACATATGTTGGTATTATTGCGTTGAAATTTTCGATTGATCTGCATCGAGTGGGGTCCCATGGGTGCAATTGAATTTTTTTTAATGCTGCAGTTGAAATGACCGATTTCAATAAGGTCGAGTGCATTTTGATTGCATGGAAAATGTCGAATAGGAATAATGTAGAAATTGGATAATACCTAACGAGAATAAGGTTTCTACATTATTCCTGTTAGATTTTTTCCATTTTCGATATTTTCCATGCGATCAAAATGGATTCGATTATTTCAACTGCTCCCGTATGTATGTACATACATATGTACATTCATATGTATGTACATATGTACATGCGTCCGTTTATGAGTGTTTCACTATGTACTTTTTGTGTTTTTTTGATGAAAAATTTATCTAGCTTATAATGTGATTATAGAGATGTACATATAAACGTTCTTTCAAGTGTATTTATTATAGAGTTGTTTACGCTCGTATGTGTCAAAGTGTAAAGGCATTTGCTTTTGTGGTAAGATTACGTCCAATATTTTCTGCCAGTTGAAAAATAATGGACACAATTCTAACAAAAACATTTATACAGTATAAATGTCGAACAGAGGGTGAGATCAAATGGCTGTTGTGGTCAGCTACTTCCCGGAAATTTCTCTCCCCCGTTGTATTTCTTTTATATTTTCTAATTTTCGACCCATTTCTCTCCGTCTCGCTCTTCTCGAGAGAAACAAAAATATCTGCTGCGCGGAAAATTTCCAGTCGAAATTCGATTTTACGCAATAGGAAAATGGACGGGCAGTGATGGGGGATGAGTGGGGGAGGGATGAGCATTTAGCAAACAAGAGCGACGAAATCGTGTCGTAATAGCCTAAAATGTTTGCGCGATCGTTTATTTTTTTTTTTTTTTACCCGTGCCGTTCTATGAATTTAATCAGTTTTATGTGTATCAAAGTCCCAGCCGATAAATTATACCCGAACATTGTAAATTGTATAATGGCAAAGTTGAAAATTTATTTGGAATATATTTATAGCACTGAGGACTCGATAGTCAGAATTTCGTTAATCTATTTTATAATACATATGTATCTACTATATCGAATTTTTTAGTATATGTATGTGTGATTTTTAGGAAAGCCATCTCTCAGTGCGGCGGTATAAATCGTTTCCTTTATTAATTCAATAGTATTAATAAGTTACATTGAAAATGTTATAAAATCGTTTCACTCTGTCCGTTAAAATTGTCTTTATTTAGACTTTCGATTTATAAATGTTTTCGAATTCGGCTTATTTTACGGAAGCAAAACATTTTTCGTAAAATTATAATTTTGCTGAAATTAAAGCGAATTAATTAATATTCAAATTATTCTGTTGTTTGGAAGGTAAACTTTTCGTTGCAAAGCCGAACAAAATTCTGTATGAAGTGGAAACAGAACTAACTTCAAAATTCGTTTGCAAATTTCCCTGTCATATTTACACAATAATATATTAAAATATGTTTTTCTATAACTTGATCGAATTCAGTTATTGATTTAAAATAGCTTAAAGTTTTGTTTATTTTGTATCATTGAAATATGTATTTTGCTTGCGTGTATTGGAGTTTAGTGTATCTGTTGATTTTAGACGCGCTGTATGAACAACTTTCGTTGTATGGACAACATCGTGAATTATTATAACAATTTATTTGATAGATAATTCGCCTACGTGTGTATGGATAAGTATATGTGTGTGATGGAAATTCTATACGAGGTTTCAGTTTATGGGGCGTGGAGGCCCGAAAAAGACAACTGTATGGGATAAGGCCTCTCCGTCCCTCTTGCAGCCTCCGAGCGAAGGCTTCGACGCCGGTTAGTCTGCGAGCGAACCTTGACGCGAAAGGTTGCTGCCTTTTTTCGATCACGACGACGTTATTTGCAGGGGAAAAACGCTGAAAATCACCGGAAATGACGTCACGCACGCCCCGGGAGCGCGTGGTCGTGCTAGCGCGCGTTTCGAACGCTCAAAACGGCCGCGAATGAGCAGTGCAACGACGTGCACATTATTGCAGTGAACTGGTGCGAAACGGGCATGTAAATTATAATAATTGCCAATAGTAAAATGTTCGTTTTCGATTGCGTTTTGAAACGAAACCGTGATGATGATATTCGTGAATATTCATGGCAGACATGTTGCGAACGTCAGACAGGTACGTGTGTGTTTTTTTTTTAATAATATATTAATCGAATGTATGTGTAATCGTTGTTGTGTAACATCGTGATTGATTTCAGCTCGTAATAGGTAAATGGGAATGTGTATTAATTTGAGAGCGTTCGACGAGATCGTTAGTGTTCGTTGTTGAGTGCTTGTTACATTCGTTGGGTACGAGCGTGCGTACGATATCGTTTGTTATGTATGTATGTATACCTATATACATAAGTATACCCACTCGTACTACTGTCAAATTCTTAATTAATCTTAAAACAACGTGAAAATTAAATTCCTTTCCGTCGAAAGGGTCAAGTTGGCCCTTTTGAAAGTGTCGACGCATTTTTTTTTTTGAATATTATTTTTGTCTCCTTTTTGTTCTTTACATTCTCCGTCGTTCGTTCGAAATCTCTTTTTGCTTTAAGAATGATTAATGAGGAATTCTCACCAAAGGGAAACAAAACAGAAAATGAATTGAGCGTTCGCTATGAAGATACCGAGGACAATTATTAGCTTGTTTTTCGCCGGCGACAAATTATTGCGAAATATTGAAACGCAGAAGCGGATCGGTTTTTAGACAGTGCTATTTTTAGGGAGTTTTGACATTTTTTTCGCATGAATGGTTAACAGCTTGAGTGCTTCTTTAGAATTTATCCAGTGACGCACACGCTCCTTATTGACTTACAAACATTGTCGCGTTTTATTTTGATATGCGTAGGGCGTAACGCACGCCCTTTTAACAAGACTGTCTCAGATGAACTGTGTGCCCAAAAATTATACAATATGTCACATGAATTATGCATATTTGCAGATTTTAGTTCCAACGTCGTGTGGATAAATTCCGACTTCATTCGAGCCAAAGAAAATGCACACAAATTAATACACATGCGCGCAAACCATTAATTTTATTTTTCTATATGTCTAGGTATACATCATTTCGCATTCATTTAACTACAACCTACATGCGGAATAGACAACATCGAGCAAGCAACATGCAGCATGATTAATTATCAATATAGCGCTATTCACAAAACTCAGATGCAATCTTCACGGTAGTTTCATCAGCTTTGAAAAATGTGTTAGGATTTCAAATACAATTCAATAGGCACGAATTCAGGCTTTGATCGAATATTTTCACTCGGGATGCTTCAAATTACTTCGGTGTATTTCTGAAATAAAATTTTCGCCCGAATTTCCCTAACCGGAAGTCGTGCAAATCAAAACGATGGGGTGGGCGCGTTGCGAGAGTCAGTTGCAGATGCTGGCCGCAGGGCTGGTCCGAGACCGTCACCGACACTCGTTGGTCCTTCGCGACCCCTCTTGCGGTCCTGTTTGAGTTCAGTTTGCGGTCTTGACGGGGATGACGGTATGGCGGATAAAGGCGAAAGCTTTTGTGCGTCTCTGAGGGTTGTTTGCATTGCCAGTTGTGCCAGAAACAAAGCTACCCCACACTCTCCAAAGGTCGAGGTTCGGCCGCACGAGCCGCTTCACTCTACGCACAAACATCATAAGATAAGCTTTCGGTGAAATTTAATATCACGCGTGTGTGTGTTTGCATAGGCCGCAGATGGTACTTACCTGATGGTACGCAGATCTATTTATAAATTGACGTCCGTTTTCCGCAAAGTTGAATTGATAAAGTTCGCACGAGTACAACTTTTCCCCGCTCGCTTGCTTCGCATATGAAGACGCCACGCACCTACTCGTTTTCGTATCCTTCTGTTTCTCCCCCAAGGCTCGTTTTCGCATTCCTTATATTCTTCACGTGAAAAATGCGTGTGTGATTCTGCGTATTTTATTCTGCGCCGTGTGAATAAACACACACGATAGAGACAACCGCCACGCGTCCGTAACAATGGGTTTTCGAAAATTTGCCACCGTCGAGCGAAATTTATGGGGTGTAACCCTTTGAAATATTGCTGGGTATCAAAATTTTTCAGTTCCGCCGATAATTCAAACCAAAAGAAAATACAGATATAAATGTATTTTAATTTTTCAGGTTTGCGTCGGAAAATTCGGAACGTATTGGTATGATATTCTGCGTAAGTTGTTGAATCAATCACATTTTTGACACACAAATGCTCACCTCATCGTCTGTAATATCGATTCGGCACCAAAATATATATCACATTGGGGTATAAAGAATGGGTCGGGATTTGGTAGTCAATGTTAGGGCAGCGGTGCTCTATTAAGGTGAAGGGTAATATTTCGAGAGACGGTTTCCGTGTAAAAAATTGCAATTTTGCGACGAAAGAAAAAAACCGTACCCCGCCGGTCATAATTACAGTCGCATTATTCATCATCTCGAGGGGGGGTCACCCGTGTAAAAGCTAAGATAAAACACAAACGCTTCGAGTCGGCCTGCGGCGGCCAAATGATAAATTGACGACGAGAAAAAATCCAGGTCGAATAATGGGTTTTTGTGCAGCCGGCCGTCGGTTATTAATTGAAAACGACGCTGAAGGGGAGGGGAGAATATGGGGTGGTGAAGGGGAGGGTTTGTGGATGTGATGGAAAACGTAGAGGCTCTCTGGACCATCGGTGGAGTCTCACAACCCCTCCCCCATACCTTCACTTCTCCCCATTGTCGAGGGACGACGCTATTGTTGGAGAAAAATGATGGTGAACCAGTGGACGTCCTCGGACTTTATCAGGAAACAATTTACAGACGAACCCGGTAAACATCCTCGTTTAAAAAAATTGCATTGGTGTATCGTTTTATATAGCAAAAGCAAAGAAACAGTCTTTCAAGATTGAACTCTTGAATTGTTCTGCCTGAGACTTCAACTATGTATGTACATATGTAGGTATATGTAAATATCGAACACATCTAAAAAATAATTGTAATTTTAACTTTATCCCATTACCCACGTAGTATAGATCAGCGATCGCCAACCGGTGGTCCGCGAGAGAATTTTGGTGGTCCGCATTTTTCATAATGTATAATGAATATATCGTTTATTTGTTATAATTTTTCTATCATTATAAGGCGATATCCAATTTTTTGCAAATAACTTGGAGTGCAAAAACAAGTGTAATTACCATTTCATATTTAGAATGTAACTTTTATGGAAAAAATAATGGTAGTGGTCCGCGGGATCCTAGATTTTGAGTTTAGTGGTTCGTGAGGTCTGAAAGGTTGGCGACCGCTGGTATAGATAAAGTATTGTAATTGTGCGAAAATTTGACCTTGATATTTTGACTCGTGCCCTGGTCACATTTTCATGATTTTCGAAACTGTCTGTGTGTTGGGTGGATGCGTGTAGAATTGCTTTATCTCAAAAAGCGTTTATCCCATCACGCTGAAACTTCATATAAATATAAGTTTTCAAAATTTCTCGGCAACTGGAGGTGGTACTTCGTATTTCCCTTTCTTTTTATACATATACCAATGATAGTACGACACAAAAATTGGACCGATTAAAACATTGATCGTGTAAGTAGCTTCTAGATAAGGACGGGAAATTTTTGTTACCTCAATTTTAGATTGGATTGATGATTTTTTTTATTACATAATCAAAACAACGTATGAAGGGCGTTTGATAAATGAAGGTAGAAAAATATTTTACTTTTACCCGCGTTAAAAGGGTGAATTTTCGCAGGTGAAGAAAGGGGCAAATTTTTACACACACGTTGCCAACCTTTAATCCAATCTCGAAGCGTTACCATGCAAGTGAAATATTGCCTCAATAGAGCCAATTACATTTAATGGCTACGCAGTTAGAGTGTTAACGCGTCCGCCCCCCGATTACCCAATCGCGCACCGTTTCAGCCACTCAACGAGCACTGGGAAAAAAATTTAACTATTTTTCTACTTCTTGTAAAAAAAAGAAAGCTGTGAGCTAATGAATCGGCAACAGTTTGATGTGGGCGTCTCGCGGTGTGTGTCAGTTAAAAAGTCTCAAAGGAAAACTACCCTTAAATTTATGAGCGACTTGTACGACGGTAATCTCTGATACAACCCCGGCCGAACCGACGGGGCCCTTTGATGTTCCCTTTACGCCGGGCTAAGGCTTTATCGTATGTGCCCTTTCCAAAGACCTGTCCTGTCCGTTTGAATTATTCGCGAAACGTTTACGAGTGCGCGGAACGACTACAATTTCCGCACATTACTCGTTAGAATTTTTCCCCCTTTGGAAAATAAACCCACATATGTACAATTGTACATGGATACGTACATACATGAATTCCTTGGCTAGTTACTATGTATTAGTAGTAGATTATAATTATTTGAGAAATACATTACACAGTGTAGGGGTGTAACTTTTTCTGTTTATATGTACATATGTAGGTATATGTATGTATGGAAATAAGATTTGAAGATGATGTTTTGTGCGAATTTTGACGGGGCAAACTTTTAGGCAATTTTCTCGGTCGCTCGTACGAAACGAGGCGTGAAAGATTTTCGTGCGGTATTAGTGTTTAACAGATGTAAAAGAATGAGCTTTCGCTGAGCGGTACAAGATATGAATAAATCATAAGAAGAGAGAGGGAGAGATTTTAATATTACTCGTCCTTGAACGAGTAACTCGTAATGCACAGACCCGAACCAGGTTAGCATAAATTAAGGTCGTTCTTCTCCTGCTCGTGACTTTATTAGCCCTCCTAGAGTTTTCCCCTCAAAATAATAAGAACTTTCTGCTACGAAATCGAAGCTCTCGCCGTCCGATCAAAGTTTGCGAAAACGGCGTGAAGGATATGAACCGTGACAGCTTTCGATCCCATGAAACAACATATCTCCGGTGTAATCCAGGATTAGATAAGGGTTGTCCGTTTTCGATCCTGACACCCCCATCTCATGCCTTTCACCCATCTCTAACTTTCCCCACCCCTTGAGTTGCTCGCCTTAACTGGGCCAACTTAACCGCTGTAGTTTAATCACAATTAGTTAAAACTTGAAACTTAATTAGAAGTGCAACGAACCTCGTGTGTAAGTATTGAAATAATCGGGAAATTTTGGATGCTTTGATTTTAAATCGCGATTATTCCATGAATACTTAAAACTATTTACTATTGTGTGATATACATATGTACATACAACTTCAAGTTTATATACTGATATATCAGTACGTGTGTATCTTAACTCGCTTTGAAACCATCGACGAAGCTTCGTTTCGTTTAAATAATAATATATAGCTTGTCCTTAAGACAGACTAATGAATTAATTGCCTACTTGCATCTCTGTTCGTGTTCTAATGTTATTATACATAGATAAACATTGCTGAATTCAAGAATGTTTTGTAAGATCCAGTTCACACAGAGAAACATGGAAAGATGTATGCTTGGTATAACAAGAAGATATCGTGAGAGGAATACATGGGTAAGAAGCATGACTAAAGTGGCAGATATATGTATGTAACGTGGCTGGGACACATAGCGCGAAGAATGGATGGCAGATGGATGCGAGAAATACTGCAATGGTATTCGAGAGGATGTGAAAGAAAGCAAAGTAGACCAAGTGGACGATGGGCTGATGAGTTGAGAAGAATCGTGTGGAGTCAAGTGAATGCAGAATGCTCAAGACAGACATGAATGGAAAAGGATTGGAGAGGCCTTCATCCAGTAGTGGATGGTGAACGGCTGAAAATTATGATGAGATAAAAATACACCACATGTACTCAAATGTCAATAGTACCGTTTCATAAAAATCACTCAAACGTTACATTAACATCAAATTATTTCAATTAGGGGTTACATTTGCAGGTGTTATCGCGCGCTGAGCGCTTTCATACGATCCAGTCTCTTAATATTAAACTTTTAAGTTTAGTGTAAGATAAATTCGAGGAACTTCAAAGTGAGTGCTTTTAAACAGTCGCTCAAGCAGAGAGAGAGGAAGCTTAAAATTATAAATGACTACGTTATTACGTTAATTAGACGGTGCGAAACTTTTACGGAACAAACACTCCGCGCAGCCGTAAAGTTTACTTTGTAATCGGGCGCCGAGTGCGATCTGTCAAGATTAATTAAAACCAAAAAGCACCGTCGACTTATAAATACTATGGTGCATTTTTTTTTCCATGAGTTGTGCATAAGCACGCTGCCGACGATGGTCCAGCCTCCAAACACTGGATGGGACGAACTGGGTCTCTCCTGTAATCTTGATTTATTTTGGCGCGACTCGAAACGGGCGCGTCGCGACGGCAGGAAATGACCGAGCCAGCTGTTGCTCTATTTATTAGGCCGAGTGCAGTGTCTTGCAGTGAAACGGGAAATGCACTCGCGTTGCATACGGTCTGGTGGAAAGCATCGGACCGCCTGCATCCCCTTTTACCCTTTATGGGGTCGTTAATTGCCCGCCAGGGACCGGAGCCATTATTGTCTGAAAACGACCATAAATAAATTAATACGTATGATTTTCTACGGAATTTTAATTAACGACATACATACATTCCATACTATTTTCTGTTCTGTTTTATTTTTACTAGCCGGTTCGCCCGTCATATGACGGTGGATTCTCATTCCGCCCCCTAACCACCTTCCATCCGTGTGCGATAGTTTATACAATAACAAACCCGTAGCCCGTTTGAACCAGCTTTGACAGATAGCGGCTTGTTGCAAACATACATGACTAGCATGATCCGGCCAGGTAGATTTTACGCTAATATATGTACATATTTACATATGCATATGTATTATATAAATTACTTAATAAAATTGTGACATTTTTCCATCTATCTCTATATTACACATAGTGGTGCCGAACTAATTGATGTATTTTGGAATGCTCTGTTGTTTAAAGGTTTGGTGATTAGGGAGTATTGGCCATGCGCCAATCGAGAAAATATTTGATTGTTTTTATTTTTTTTTAGTGATATAGCATAAATCTGAATAAAGTCACTTTGCAATATGAGCGTGCTCTTAAAGAATTTGAACCTTTCTTGAACCAATAATTGAGATAATCTCAACGTTTGTCTCAAAATAACTAATTTTTTTAAGTTTATTTTGTTTCTTTTTATGCGGAATGGTGTTATTTATCAACTTTTGAAGTTTGGCATAATATGAAGACGAATATTATCGTTTTAATTGTAACGCTTTTCGTATTTATTTTTGTATTATTATTTTTATTGTGATACGGGTCAATGGTACATATTACGCATTGTTGTTCGTTAAACAATTTAGTGAAAAGGGATTTAAATTTTGCGCTCTTTATTATGTATATATGCAAAACAGTTATCGTTAAACCGTTCGACTATAAACAATAGTGATAAATTGCAGTGCAATATTTTGTTATTGTGAGGCGAAACGCAATTAATTTTTTTTTTATTTGTCTCTGGTAAAACCGATTTTAATTTCGATTAAAATGCAAATAATTTTAAACAAAACCGAAATAAAAACGAGAGAGAGAGGACATTATATAAACTCCTTTTGTTTCGCCTACCGATGTAATCCTAAATCGGGAGAATCCTCCAGCCGCAAACGCACCTTAAAAAAAAAGAGTATTTGTTTTTTTTTCTGGCATGGGTTTTGCTTAACAATAACATCGCCAGTGGCGAAAGTAAAATAACGCGGGTGGAAAAACAACGGGAAATGTATATTAAAAAAATATATACATGTATAGGCACAAGCATAACCGCCGCGCGTAATAATAGCAGTTTTTCGCAGTTAATTACCGACTGCGAAAAATAAATACGCCTCGAAAGAATCGCGAAAATGAAAAAAAAACCCGTCGCCGGAGTTTGCAGCTTTTTTCGTCGGGTTGAAAAGCTTTTTTCGACAATGGGAAAAATTGAAATGAATCGCGTTCAAAGTGTTTGCAATAACGTTTTGTGTGCCGCTCTATAATATTATACATGTACGTATGCATGTTATAATGTGTGTGGCTGGCTTTGTCGCAACATTCTCGTGCGTTATAATACTTACCTTATCTGCGGCTTGATTTATTCTGTAATTCGAATGAAAGCGGCACAATGCCAACAAGTGTTTTTTTTTTAGATTAATACCCTATTAAAACGTTCGATAAATTTCCTATAAATAAAACAGGTAGATATTTTTATTAGTTGTACGTTGACTTTTGTTATAAGTTTAATGCTGAAACGTTAGGATTTTTAAATAAGATTCAGTCTCTTAAGATGCGATTGTATGATAGGAGATCGGGAAGCGAATCCAATTTCAAACTCTAGAATCAATACTACCTATTTTCAGAGAAAGTTTTCAAGTCCTTTTCAATACTGTAAAGAAATCAAGATAGTACTCATACATATGTACATATATACTCTAGAATGAAATTGAAAATTATTTTGCGGAAAAAAACACACACCCATACTAGCATTGTTATTCTATTATATGCAAATGTGTCTAAAACGTAGACCTTTTGAGTATGTTTCTAAAAAGAAAATCCATTTTAGATGTTTGAACTGCGATATTGTTTTATCGACTCCTAAGATATACATACAAGATCGCGATAAAAATAATATAAAACTTTCGTTTTTTACGACGTCGTAAAAGGAGTTTTTACCATCGGAAAAGTGGTTTTCTAAGCTGAATTTTATAGTGAACGCGTGTCGTTAAATATATATTTCGCTTACACACTGGAGAGATTTCGATATTACGATAAAATTCAAATTACATTTTGGGCGGGTTGAAGTTTTGCATCGTGCGTCTTTTCATAGATGCCCTAATGATAATGAATCGATTAAATGCAAGTATGTTTAACTTTTGCGGTGCTGAAGCTTTTTTTAGCGGAATTTAAATAATGTATAACGTAACATTTCACATGTGGATAAAGGAGACTCGCTTTCAACGAGTCGTCTGCTTCTGATTTCGTAAGCATTCTGCTTATATGAAATAAATCTTGTGCGGTGGAAATTAAATGTCTCCGCGATGAGGGGTCGTCTTTTATAAGCGAAATGTGTAAGACGCTGATAAGGACTTCTTCCTGCGGACGAGTATAGGCCCGTTTGTGCGAGCAGACGAAGAATCTACAGGATTTCCTTTTACGTCCTCGTCCTTAAATAGACGTTGAGAAATATACGCGAGCGCAAAAGCCTTTCTCGCATGTCGCCGCCCATTGTGACGAGCTCTTCAGCTGGCCCTGTTTATATTGAGCACTTCTTCCAAGTAGAGCTTTTTGCCCTGTCTCTGGTCGACGAACCCTCCCTTCCCAGCATCCTCCCCTCGTACTAAATCTGCCTGTACTAGTTACATAGACTGACGATGTTGGTAGACCGAGGGAGTGAGAGGGAGAATTGAAAGTTTTCCGCATTTACCGAAAGACTGGTAAAATGCCCGGCTTCATTACCATTTACCGCCGAGTGAAACAATGCGCAATATTCTTGTCTCGGCGAAAACGCTGCTAGCAATTCGAGGCTCAATTTAAACTGTTCCGTTTTCTGACGAGGTATAAAACGAGAGGTCGGGTTTATTAAAACCAGTTAAAACCCGGTTGGGTTTTTGTTTTCGCGCCAATCGTTAAAGCGAAACGCGAACGCTTGTTTAAATATTATCTTTGCTTGATTTGCTTGCGCGCGAAGATTTCAACTTTTGTCGAATTATGGAAAGATTTTCACGCATTCACTTCAGGTACCGTCTATAAATACGTTCTAATTATATCATTCGAATATATTAATAGCTTTTCGGATTGATGACGCTTATTCAAGATGCTGTACTTTTGTACGGTTTAGCAATCGGGTTGATTCGGCAAACATTTCTGCAGACATCGTATGATACTATCGATGTGAAATACGTTCACGTTGTCAATCAATAAAAATATCTACCTCATAATTACAATTTGTCCTCGATGGAACTTTTCTGCGTGACATTAGCGGAAAACTTCCATAAAAACAAGCCATAAAGTACTATCTAGCAGCTAAAGTAACATTTCCCACGCATTTAATGGGAGAAATCTTATTTTTTTGCTCACGCTTATGGGGACCGTGTCACCGCGCTGTGAATGCGTAAGATAACACGCGTTATGAAAAATATTTAAATTTAGTTAAATTAAAAACGTAAACGAGGATATTTCTCGTTTTTTGGGACGCACGCCTCCGTAATCAAGTCAGGGTTAGCACAACCAATTACAGCATCCGCCCCGGGGTTTAAGTTCTAGTTAAATGAATTAAACGCAGAGCCGCTGTTTACCCCATTACCCCTTAAACCCGAGTGCGCAAAATTTGAGTACATACTATGTATGCTGTATATCAAATGATGCATGCAAATTGTTGTTTGATAGACTATACAATTCGAGTATTGCAACGGTATATCTCGCTTGAATATATTATATGAAACTTCTAGTTGAATTTTGAATTCGTCCTTTCTTTATTAAGTTCATCAATTGTATATGTACTGTATTGTTAATGAGTGACTGCTCTAGAATTAGAACTTAGTAACTTTGACTCGATGCTGTACCGTCTTCGCCGATTAAGCGAGCGAGTAAACGAGGACTTTATACGACCGGCTCGCACTTTGAGTTTCTCACACGATCCGGCTAATTAAATGGGACGATCATGAGTACTATGTAGTACATAGCTCAATTGAACCACCGACTGTTCTGTGTTTAAACATGGCGATCAATCGCGATAAATCGCCGTTGATAGTGGCGTCGTCCTCCTCGCCGTTTTAAGGGACGCGTTTAGTCGTAAAGATAAAGCGGGCACGTACCCCTCTCCAAGACCACGGTCGGCGCAAAACCGTTTGAACAAAGGATCATAATTAACTCGAGTGAGAAATGTAATCGAAAATTGTGTGTCGAGACTGCTATTCTAGAGGTATACGAAGCCTCCGATCCCTGCGTGTCTCGGCTGTTTGCAGATCGTAAAGGGAATTAGACGAGACCATTGGAGGAGGACCTCGAAGGGACTCGCGTTTCGAACAGATGCTTCCGCAGCACCTTTCAAGCGTGCCACTCGGATAACCTTTACAATAAAATTTAATTAAATCCGAAAATGTTTCGGTTCAACTATCATAGCAGTTGTGCCTTTTTATTGTCAGCTCGATATAAAACGATTTTGATGGTTGCACTATGAAATAGTATTCATCATCATTTTCAGCCGTTCACCATCCACTGCTGGATGTAGGCCTCTCCAATCCTCTTCCATTCCTGTTAAGCTTGATTATCTGCATACACTTGATTTCACACATTCTTCTCAATTCATCAGCCCTCCGTCCACATGGTCTGCTTTCACTTGCAACTTGCAACTTTTTCACACGTTCCACTATATCTGCCACTTTGGTCATACTTCTTACACACGTATTCCACTTACAATCTCTTCTTGTTATACCAAGCATACATCTTTCCATGATTCTCTGTATGCACTGGATCTTACGTAACATTCTTGAATTCGGCATCCACGTTTCACATACATATGTACGTCATAACTGGCAGTACGTATTGGTCGTATGCCTTTTTTTTAAGCATAGCGGAATGCAAATTTAAAAACTATGTTCATTCTAGTCTATTCACGCTAATATCAGTCTTCGTTTTATGTCTTCTTCTTTACATCCAGTCATAGTCACGGAATAGTATTAAAATATAATATTGTTCGTCGCTCTGAATGTCGGCTCTTTGATTTAAATTCGTTACCGAGACATTCCCCGTTCGATAGAATGTAATTATGGTGACACTTGCAACGGCATGTCACTTTTGAGTCGCGTTCGCTTGCATCGTCCAATAAAATGTGTTCAACTATTGTGTGAGACATTTCATGTCAATTTAAAGTCTTCGCTTTAATTTAAGATGAATTTCTGTATTATGTAACAGGCAGATGAAATTGAAATGTATTAAGTGACAATTTGAATCTCCGACAATGCTGAATAATAATATAATAATAATAATAATAATAATAATAATAATAATAATAAAAACACACATTTACACAACAATTTTTTTTCAAAAAAAAGTCAATCGATGAGATTACTTAGTGTAATAAAAGTATTACATACAGCGTTTCTCAAAACGATGTCCGTTACTCACTAATGGGCCGTGAAAGAAAACTGCTTATTAATTTTTTTGTTTTGGTGGAAAGTTAACCAACAGGTATAAGAACATAAGGATCCATTATAACAGGTTAACATAGTCGCGAATGATCAAACATTCACGAAATACCTTTTGCATATGAAAAATCAAAAAAGTTAAATTTTTTATTAATCTGTGCTAGTGCAATATTGATACATACATATGTACATACATACATAAAGCGTTATTTAGGAATTATTCAATTAAAATCATTGTTTGAATGTGAATTTTCACGGTTATGTATATTAGTAGGTCATTCAAAGTTTTTGTTTTATTTTTGTTGGACAACAACAACAGGTATAAGAATATGTACAGTATCCAAACTCAATAACAGGTTAACATAGTAATAATGGTTAATTTTTAGTTGAAACGTCTCACAAATAATTTAGATAAATTGACTAATTCTAACAGGATTCAGTCGATCTGGATTTAATTATCTCCAGATCTTGCCAATGACTATAATTAAGATCGAAAATCATTCGACATGCCGGCATCAAACCTTGGACTTTCGCTCAAGAGACTAGCGCTTTAACCACAAAGCTATTATTGTCTGGCTGGTATTGTTACGCTATCCAGAAGAAATGAACAAATTATGTCAAAGTACATCTCTTGTACACAGTGTACACTTTTTACTGCGTCTATCTTAATAATTTAGAATTAATTCAATGTATAGTATGGGAATTTTCTATGGTTGTTTTATTGTTAAAAAGAAAGAACGGCGATTCTTACGTAATATGGTTTATCTATTAACTTTTTTTATTGGATAAATTTGTAATTGTTGAGGCGTAAGCGTGTGTTGTCGCGCGCGCTTGCGCATACGCAGCATCCGTAATGAAGTTATCCCGTCGTCGGTGACATGTAATTTAGCATAACAAAACAAAATTAATGTCGTTCATTCAATTTGCGCGAAAACGCGGAAGGCGATGGTCTCTTCAGCCCCATCCTCCTTTTCCACCCCGTGGTATTCAAAATAAGATTTTCGCGTTTCCCACACGCACACAACCACTACTATAGTAACAATATAAATTTCAATTTGTTCGACGGCTCATCCCCTAGCACGATGGGGTGGGCGGAGAGGGATGCGAGTGCCTAGAGTTTACTTAATCATTAGGCGGTGAGTTGCTTTTATCATTCGCAGAGTGAACGAATACTGTGAGGGATGAGTCGGGGTGGAGCCACGGTCTCCGAATTAATTGTTCTCAATTAATTCTATAGCTCGGTGTTCTCTTCCCAACGCTCCCAACCCCCATTCCCTCTCTTTTCGCTGAGGGAGACGTGCGGATCATCCTAAGACGAGAAAATAATAAATTCTTCCCTTTTGAGGAGGGCTCTCTTGTGCCCTTTCTGCGTGCGTGCGTTTGTCGTTTTACAGTGGAGCACATTCCGAGGGGTCGGGAGGGTCAGATTTTGTGACGTTTATCAACGTTTTTCCAGCAATTAAAGTCTGACGTTGGTATGACGTGCCTCGAGTGCTTTGAAGTTGACGTTCTCCAATATATAAATTCGCCAGTTGAAAATATACCTACAGATTTTCGGGACAAAAATTCGTTTATTTTAAATTAATTAGATTAGCCGTCAAATCGATGAATTATTCCACTTATTTGTCGAGAAATTTTCCCTTCGATTGTGTGAGTAAATTTTGATAAGAATAATTTATTCTCGAATATAAAACGGGCAACGTCAGATTTTAGGCGAATTGAGTTATATAATACTCTTATTTATCAGTGTTCACATGTCAAAATATCAAAAAGTCCATTATTATCATTCAAATGGCAAAAGTCGTCAATAGGAACTGAAATATTACAAAAAATATGTATAAGGTCATATTCCGACAGGGAAAGGTTGACATATTATACGTAAGCTAATCTATCAATTGAACTTCTTATGGTGAAATATTTGAAGTAAAAACTTTAACAACATTTTCTAGCTCTCACATTTCAGAATTTGGTTCTTTTAGATCTCGAACAAGCCATACATAGTATGTAAACGATTTCACTCAAACACTTTTCCACTGTTTCGGAAATTTTTAAATGTTTTTTTGTTGAGCTTTCAAAGTCAACAGACTGTCAAGAAAGATATGACGGAAAACGTAAAAGGATATAATCAAATTTTTCTTCCTTTCCATTGTACAGAAATCATCGATGAAAAATGTAAATTGGAATTGTTTTTTCGAAATATCTACTAATACTTTCATCGCGTTCTTTTAAATGAATTGCTTGTTTATATGGTATATTTGTTCAGAGCTGCTTTCAGCTACCTGGATCTTGGCATACAATTTATACACGTTGAAGTATATTTCGCTAAACTTTAAGACGTGTATAATCGGATTGAAAGCGTACAAAGTCTGAGAAGTATACAAATAGAGTCGAGCCGCTCATCGTCTAGGCTTTTCCGCTAGAAAATAATTTCACGAAACGCGTGCCACGCTGCGGTTTCGGTTTTCAGTCACTTTTGTAAAGCAATATATTCAAGATGCTTACAAGTGATCACTTGAAACTTTTAAGGCTTTTAGGGGGATGAGGAGGTCGCAGCCAGAGGCTTGGCCCGCCATCGTCACTGTGAGAACCCTTATTAAGTCAACGAGAGCACTCCAAAGCTGACGCTATATTGTTCTCAAATGAGTTTTGACAAAGAACAGAACTTCGCGATAAATACGTATTCTTATGGCCTCGTTGGATATATGCATTAAGCGTTTGCCGCGGTTTTTAACGAGCTACACACGTGTGCAGTGCACACTAGAGTAAATTGAAATTATAATTCAGTTTTGTCAGATTAAGAGCTTTAGTGCCTAGTCGTCTAGGCGTTCACGTTAAATAGATTGCTTTTGCAAATTCGCTACAGTACAGCTGCTAGAATGCGAAAGCTCGAAAAAGATAATCGAATTACGCGAGAGATTTTCCTTTTCGCTTTCGCGTCATAGCCAACGATTTGATATTCTCAAAGTGTATACCTATCTAGTTGATGCACGTTTTCGGAATGAAAAAAATAAATAAATACGCATAAAATGTAAAACGTGCGAGAGTAAAAACAACTCGAATAAATCTCTGGAGCGTGTTACGCGCTATTCGCGAAATTGTAATAAGTTTGCGTGACGTGGATGACAGTGACAGGTGCTCTTGTGTGAAAATTTTTCAACTTAATCTTCTGTGCGCTTTTATCGCATTTTTCTCGTTTTTTAAAGCGACGTTTTCATCCTTAAAAATGCGTATAAAACGTGTCCTGAAAGCGGGCAACGGTAACATGAAATTTTGTATCTTGACTACAAATACCATATTTATTATTTACATAGTAATAGACTAAACAAGTTAATTTACTGACTAATCAAATGCTCAAAATTTCGAAAAATAGATTAAATTTCCAAGTGGTCAATTAGCCGAATATGAACGCGTTCGTTCGCACAATTCTAACCCTGTATATTAGATAGTTTAATTAATAGATAAATTGTGTGCATATACTAGGACGGCTCTGTATAATTAGCCACTTTATAATCCGGTTATAATTTTGATATATTAGCGTGATGGAACTAATATTAGTAATTGGAATGGAACTAATTCACGTGTCTACTTTTCCGCTACTAAACGTTAATATAGAACGGCACTAGTTTTGAAAGTTATTGTTCGGCGACACAAAACGATGTTTGACAGGAAACGAGCTATTTTGTCAACGTAAAACAATGAAACGGCTAAAAGCGATAGTAAATTCCGATGTTGACTCGTATTTCAGTTTCAGTTTTGCCTTTCAATGTACGATCGAGGGTATAAAACTGATTTGCACGTAGACCGTTACGTCACAACATAATAGCAACGGTTTCGTTTTTTTTTACTAGTGCAATTTACTTTTAAAAAATAGTTACGACTCGATGTATACCTGCTAAGTTCAATAGTTTCAAATTCGTGGTAGTTTTATTTCATGGCTATTTTCATCCTCGATAAATTCTCTCTGGTTATATAGTCGAACGATTGTTGGAATTTGGTCCCGAAAATTGGACGACAGGTCTGAAGATGTGATTTTGGTACTCGGATCACGAATAATGGTGTTTCGGGCGAGGCCGAGACGTAAAGTGTGGACATTGTACGTGTTAAGTGTTTTTAAAAGGCTTTCACGGGCTTTCAACGACACCTCCCTAGGAGAAAATTTAGAAATTCTCAGCGGCTATGACTGGAACCCACTTTCAATTGAAACATATATATTTATTTAAGGATTTAATCATTTTTTTAATATTCTTTCTGTAATTGATGCAAAAAATTACGTTTAAGATGCGAATCGTGCAATTATCGGGATTCACTTGACCTGTGACATTTTCTTAATGGGTTTCCTGAGGTAGCAATATGCCAGTGAAATGTTTTTCGCCCCGATGCCCTGGTCAGATATTTCTTGTCGGTTACCCCCTAATCGAATATCGATTTCTCGCACCCGATACCGAGCTTTTATTTATTGCTCGCAGCGAGTGCCGAATTTACCTACTGCGCTTTTTTTTTTTACGCATCGAAATACGGTACGCGGAAATTCATACGTATTTTGTATTGAATCATACGCACTCGGGAGAGTACATTTCGTTGTATTTAGCGTGAAATATGTCGTTTCTTATGGCGTTGACAGGTGAAAGCTCTGCACGTTTCGCGAATCACGACTTTCTCCTTCGCCGATTGTTCCGTTACGGGAGAAAGGAGGCTACACGTCTCTTCTAATGAAGCGTCCCGCATCCGAAATAAGCTTCAGACATATTTTTTTTCCTCGGAGCTTTCACGGGAAAGCTCGCTCGCGCGCGCGGAAGAGACGCTTCGGTAATTGAGCGTCTGTTACGTTGTTGATACGTCCAATTGTATGCGAAAACGCTCGCACGAATAACACAATTACGTCGAAGTTGACCCAAACTTTGATTTGGCTACTTTGAAAATCCAGCGTCTAATTTATACGGAAATACTACTTAATCGGAAACTCCACAACTTACACATCCTACATATACATATGTATATGTATATATATAACTGCATGATAGTGTACAAAATTAGAACGTGCGAATTGAATTCAATGGGAAATTGTTTGAAAAACTTTGATCCAATCTGGCATAGGGCGTATAATTCGTTGTTTGGCTTAGAAATGTGGTGAATCCCGAAGCCGCCAAAATCGGCGAAAACGAAGACTTCTTGCCAATTTGGTCTGGTAATTTGATTACCAAGCGGCAGGATCAGACCGAATCCAGATTACGCCAGCTGGGGTTGATTTGATTTGTCAGTAGAAGACCTATAATATTGTTTTCAATTCGTCATGTTTGACGATGGAATTACTTTCGGGACCTTTTTGCCGGAGCTCAAACTTCACTTTGAACTTTGTTTTTTAATATACATACATATAGAAATTGCATATACATATACATATGTATATTTATGTACAATTGGGCTTAAGACCTGTATAAATAAATAAATATATAAAACAATGAGAACATTTATATGATTTATAAATTTGGTATTGTAAAATAGTATTTAGAGTTGTGAAATGTAGAAAGTTTTACAGAGGCGGCCAGATCAAACAGTGCATAAAAAAATATAGAAAACATTTACTATTTTTATAACCTTATTCTGAGGCACTCTTCTCATCCTTAACCCTCGGTAAAAGTTTTGAATTATGACTCTAGACTCCCGTAGGCGATCTGACACTTTTTCAAGGAGGAAAATTGGAACAGATCTCTCCTAATATTATATATAGGCATACGAGTATGTAAACAATCATACCCAGAGACATATATATGATTTACGAGTATGCTTTGTCATTATTAGCTACAATAATATTTGATTGTTTAATCTGTCTAATATATGCAAATGTCATGTCCCACTGTATTAATGGGCGTATCGATTTAATCTAGCACCACCAATTTGACTTATACGCTTATGAACCCAATATTCACACTAATCGATATTTTTGTTTATTCTCAGGCGGTCAGGTGAGGGGTGGTTCAGAATTTCGATGATGGAGGCATGGCGGTCAAGCCGCTGGGAAGGCTGTCGTGGCCGCTCCTGCTGATTCTGTCTATTCTCGCCCACGTCGCCGCAGGACCTAGATACAGCTCAAGGATCGTCGATACTCAATCTGGTATGTATAAAATATCGATTTTAGTTTGTTAATACGCTACCCGGGTTGCCGTATCGGTATTTTATGGTCGAGTAGTATGAGAGGTTTCGTGTTTGCGTGTGTGCACTACACTCCTGCGTAATGCTTATTGACTCTAGTCTCTCCTCACGTAGTTCCACGTAGTTGTAGCCAAGTATTTGCGCAAATATACACGGCCCGAGAGTCCACGACCCGAAATTAATTTTGGCATTGAGCCACATTATGTGTGCGTCAAGCCCCAAATAGCTATATCGTGTTATGTCAACGTCACAACACAACGCACACATAAGTAATACAAGAAAAGTAATAGGTTGCGAGAGACTCGCGATTCGCTCTATAAAGAACATGTATATGCACGCCTCTTCTGAAAATATGGTTATTATATGAAGAACGAAACGTTGTATTTTGTTGTTTCGTTGAATAACTCTCGAATGTTTGAATGCGAAACGCTTTTTTTTTACTACGTACATATGTATGTGGGAAAAGTCTGTGTTGTTTTGATGAATTGTATTCTAATGAATGTTTCAGTATGTATAAACACTAATCTTGAATCGTGCATACATTGTTCATTCGATCGGATTTGTAAATGAACATATGTATTTTTATTCGTTAGTTTCAATTGTTTTGTTTTTGTTGACGAAAAATTAAACAACAGGTCCTACATATGTATGATAGTAATCTTGTTAAAAATATTTTGTTTCAAACGTATTAAATTAAGTAAAACAATAAAAAAAAAACTATTTCCATTTATTTTATAACATAACTCTATTTTACAAAATAGTTTCGTTATTTATGTAATAAATTTTATGTATTTACACGGATCTAGATTCAATAATAGGTTAACATAGGAATAATGGATAGGAGGTGTCAATTTTTGATGGAACAGTCTCACAACTAAGTTAGATAAATTGGCAAATTCTAACAGGATACGGCCGATCTGGATTTATAGGTAATGTTCAGATATTGTCAGTGACGATAATTAAGGTCGAAAAAATCGCCGAGAAAATCATTTCGACATATGGGGATGAAACTCCGAAGCTTCGCTCAAGAGATTAGTACTGAGCTATCGCTTCGCTTATTATATTTATTAAAAGTTGTTAAGTGTATTGATTGTTAAAACATCATATACTTATTACTTTATCCTAATCGGATAAAGTATTGTGATCGTGCGAAAATTCGACCTCGAGATTTTGACTGGTTTGTATCAGGTATCATCCCCTGATCACGTTTTCATGATTTCTGGAAAATGTCTGCATGCTGTGTGTCTGTGTTTCGGTGTGTCGGTGTACTTTGTAACTTTAACTTTTTTTTCAAAACTATCAAGTCTATCAAGCTGAAATTTCATATCTATTATTTTCACGTAAGGTGTAAGAGATATTATGATTTTGGTCAATATCCGCTACCCGGAAGTGGCAGTTTACTCTTGAACGAGATTTCGTTTTTTATTTTTTTTCGGCCTTTTAAATATTTTGTACCTTCATAATATTGTAATATTATAATTCTTAAAACAAAACCTAGTCATAAAAAAATAAATCATAAAAATCAGTCAAACGGAAGTTGGTTTTTTTTTTGTTTTCTTGTACAAAAGTCAAAAATCCTGTTACCAATATTTCCGAAACTACTTAGCCAATCAAGTTGAAATTTCATATCTATTTTTTTCACGTGAGGTATAAGAAATACTATGATTATGGTCATAATCCACCAACCGGAAGTGGCAGTTTACTCTTGAACGATTTTTTGTTATCTATTTTTTTCGGCCTTTTAAATATTTAGAATCTTCATATTATTGTAAAAATATAATCATTATTCTACTGACAATCTGTGAAAAAAAAAATCAAAATCGTTCAACCGGAAGTGGGATTTTTTCTTGTAAAAATGTAAAGAATCTTGTTATTTTTTTTTGTATGTACACGGTTTTTTGACTTTTTCAGTGTTTGGTTACTCTTCATAATCCTCAAATGGTTCCATGACAAAAGAGAACAAGACAAAACAGAACGCGACAAAAGAGAATAGGACAAAACAGAAAAGCGATAAAGAGAACAGGACAAAGAGAACAGGACAAAACAGAAAAGCGATAAAGAGAACAGTGACAAAACAGAACAGTGGAAAAATAAAATATTTATTGTTGTCGAATCTATTTATTAATCACATAAATATAAAAGAAAATATTATAAATATTATAAAAATATATAAATATACAATATGTATAACAAAACGATGACAAAACAAAACAGTGGAAAAATAATATTTTTTTTCGTATGTATCTCGATTTTGTCGTATCTATTTATTAATTAAATGCATATAAAACAAAATATAAAAAAAATTATAAAAATATATAAATATATAAGTGTCTTGTCGAGGGTATCGGACGGTGGTAGATGTGACAAATTAAATACCAATTAAACCACTATTTGAAGGTGCGAAGTTGAAAGTACAATGTACTATTTATACATTGTTCTACATATATGTTTTGATATGGGAATCGATATTAGAATAAGCCCACGCCCATCCACGGTTGGAATTGAGAGCTCATATTATCAGCGATGGGTTTAATTAATCCACATTGGAGATGACGCGTTAAAAGCTCGCGTAACGTTCGCCGATATATCAGCGTCGCGAAACTTTGAAAGCTCGCCTGTTAATTTTCGCACATCGGGAGACATCAACGAACGGTCGGTTACGGCAGGTCACACCCCACTCTACGTACATACACCCCTCTCTTTACATTCACCCTACAACCACCCCACACTCTCACGGTGCAGACAAACGTATCTAATTATTCAGAGCAGCTGCGGCAGCCAGCAACACTTCGGTAATTACAGTTCGGGAAACTTCGACTGGTTGTGTGTGCGTGTGCGCGCACATTTTGATTGCGAAACTGCCAAATATGAATATATACGCACACTGTGAGTGGCAAACTGAACTTGGTGGTGTGGGAGAACAATGCGGTCCGATGACAAGCCGACGACGCGGCGTAATTTATCATTTAAGTCGTTACGGTGCGAAAACGCCTTATTTATTATACTGGCTTGGCGCGTCTCTGGGGCGCGGGCGTCGCGACGCCTCTGAACTAATCGCAACGGGCGCCCCTTTCCCTCTCCGCGATAAAAGTGTTAAAAGGGCCACGGCGTGAGTAACGGGGTATAATGGTGGACGCGGACAGCCCCGTTTTAAATCACACCGACCGACCCGCGCTGAAAAGTCGACACGGTTATTTTCGGGGCGACGCACACTTATCGACCCCCGCCTACAACTTTCAGAGGAAAACTTTTTCCGGCTAGTGAAAATCGTGGTGGAAAATGCGATTTTTCACTGAGCGTGTTTGCCGTTACGTCGGGTGTGTGTTTGCGCACATTTAAGCTTTACGATAGGACGAACGAAACGATCATCGAAGGTTATACTCGTTCGTATTTAAACTAGCTTGTTTGTCCGTCATGTGACGGTGAAATCTCACCTCACAAACCCCACCCAGTTTGTACAATAACGGTACAACTCCTGACCCAATTGTCTCAAGCAATTGTTAAAATTGTTACGCTTAAGGCTGGGCGCACACTGGTACGTATTCGTGTCGTACGTATGTTGTTGTCCCTCACACGTATGGCGTTGTCTCACGCCCAGAGAGAGACAACGCCATACGTGTGAGGGACAACAACATACGTACGACACGAATTCGTACGAATACGTACTCAGTGTGCGCCCGGCCTAAAAGTTCCGGTACGTTTTACCCGTTCTCGATTTTTATTAGATTATTAAACTACATATTTCTTATTGTGTTTTCTTTAATATAATATAATATATATATTTTTTATGTAAAAGGCGTAACAGTCGTATACTAAATAAATACATTGTACAGTGTACCATTGATTGAATGGGTGTATGGCCATAAAATTGCGTTGTCGACTCGAATCAGATTTGATAGATAACGGATTGTTGCCTTAAAAAAATTTTGTATGCTACGTTGGCAAAACTATTGTAACCGCAACGACTAAAGACGCAGACGGGCAGATTTTACGCTATTACATAAATTAAATTATTGTTTTTTATGTCTGTTTCTTGTTCGCAATACATTTCCACACCGTTTGAGTAATTCTAACCAAACTTTACAAAAGTATTTCCTATGATACTGTTGATTTTATATGATACTTGAGTACAACAGGACATTTTTCTTTCAAGCAACTGTCATACAAAGTTTTGTTTCAATGTTTTTAGATACATGGAGCGCCAGTCCAAATATGCGCAATATACAGTCTTACGTTTCAATATATTGTTCGTATGCTAATTTAACCTTTTATATATGTACATATATGATATCTACCGAGAGTCGCAAATCACCCTCTCTGTACATTTTACATTAAATTATATCGTTGCTTAAGTTTTGTCGAGAAAAGCCCGCGAATGACGAAGTATGCAACAACATTGGACGAAATTGAAAGAAGGGATGATTGATGAGAGTATTCCACCAAAGTTTCATTGACGTCTCCTTTGAGAATACACAATTTGATTTGACGTGTAAAACTTGAACGTCGCCGAGTTACCGAAGAGCCGAAGGTCGACTTTATACAATTTTTGGTTCCCGAACGTATTCGATTGTCACTCAAATTATGTCTTGTAAGCGATATACGTTGCAAAAGCAATACAGAAAATTCATCATAGCATGCTGAAAGTAATAGTAATGAATATATAAAACTACAAGTTTATACAATATCTATCCGTACACGACATAAATAAGTTACGTTGAAAGTTTTTAAAAGAACGATGAAATCGTATTTTCCTTTTGTACTCTCGTGAGTTAGTCTTAAGATGATGTATTAAGTCGACTTTCCCGTGGTATTTCATATCCTTGAAGGTCATGATCATATACAACGTATATATTGTGTTGGATTTTTTTTACAAATTGCTAACAATGCTTATATGAAATATGAATATTATATCAGGATAATATTTTGTAATGGAAAGATTAATATTTACTATGAATTTATACTGGTATTAGAAAAAAAAGTGTGTAGCATGAATTTTTGATGTATTCTACAATGTCGAAAATGGAAAAACTTTCTTTATTTGAAAATTAAATTAAACTGAGCTTAAAGCAAATATGGCGTATGTTGGTGACTCGACGCCGTATTCTAAAAATTAGCGCGACTCGAGCGCAAAGCATTCGAATATTCGCACAATTTAATCATTTCCGTCCATTCTTTTTTTCATTATTTATTTAAATTCATATATTTTTAATTTTTCCCCTTTTTGCGTTACGGGGCAATAATGTTATTATGCAAATTTTACTGCCGCATTGGAGTGTTTGCGTTTCGAGCGTTCGGTATTTGCGTTCCGTTGCGTATATTTACCGGCCGTCCTATTGTTTTGCGCGAATTCGCTTGCCGGCGCAAAAATCAAGGCGCTAAAAAGAATGACATGAAATGAAAATTCCGAAAAACGTTCCCGGCACAAAAATTCATATTTTATACGTAGGAGAATTTCGCGCTAAATACATTTTTAATGAACGTTTGATGTTGACTGTTTCCATTTGACGAATCTCCGAAACGAAATACATATAATAAAAACACATTCGCCGAAACGGATTATGTGAATCGAACAATTTCGAAAAAGTTTTTAGCTTCCGCGTATTTCACGTCTCTCAAAATTAAGCTATTCAACGGTCTCATAAATCAGTAACGTTTTTGAGTCAACAGAGCGCTGAATATTTTTTTTTCAAAGGGAGAGGAAAACTCACTCCAAATATTCATCTGATTGTGTACGTGTATGCCTATGTATGTATGTACCTACGTACATATGTATGTATATCAAATAAACGAAATCAATAATCAGAGACTGAGTTACAAAAGCTCTATATATGTATTCTCGTTCTGGCGTTGAAAGCGTTAGAATTTATGTACGACTGCTTTTGAATAGGTCATTAGCTTCAACGTTTCAACATTTCTCCTTTGCGTATTTGAATTTTATATTTTATTTTACATTATTTTTTGTAGGTGCTATTAGAGGGATTATTCTAGAGCCGAATTCTAGACATTTGGAACCAGTTGAAGCGTTTTTAGGCGTACCTTACGGCAGTGCTGAACGTCTACATCCACCTCAACCACCACCTCTTTGGCAAGGAACTCGTCTTGCTGATGCATTTGGTCCCGTTTGTCCACAACGCTATCCAGATCTTTCCAACAGGTATGAATGATATATATTAATAAGCTCTCACCAATTAATTGATATCATAATATGAAAATTCTGTACGTTGATAAGCTACATTGATCTTATAATAACGTGTATAAGATGATTATGTACATATATGATTCATTAATTTGCGGATCTTTTGTAACGTTTTCGATATATAATTGTGCCCATTACGCTTATCTAAGCCGAAGTTCTGATTCCGATTCCCACGGGTAGTAATTTTCGTCCATTTCATTGGCACAATCAAATCCTATATTTGACTGTAGGTACATATGTATGTATGTATGTATATACATATGTACATATGTGCCGGCTTGTACACTTTTGGGCGTAGATTCGATACGTTGTCGATAGCGTACTTCGACGAATACGTAGACTTGTTGGAGATTGGATTTTGTTGTTCATAATATTGTTAGATTATTAGAAATACCTACCGTATCAAAATGTACATTTCGATAAGTGCAAAGACATGTTCAGTGTGATTCGTGATTTAATTCAGAGAACAAGGTAATATAAATTATGGCTTCACGCATTAAATTTTCCTACTTGTATTTATTCTATTAATAGGACCGCTGCTCTTATGAGGATGCCGAAGGGTCGATATCAGCAATTGAAAAAAATGATTCCATTACTTACTAATCAAAGCGAAGACTGTTTATATCTTAACATATACGTTCCTGGAAGCGGTAGGTTGATTGTGAATTCATCGCCTTTTGGATTCGAATTTTATTTGTATTGATTTTTTGTGTTTTTTCTTAGGAAATCGTGGTATCGAAGCGCCTTATGCAGTACTGGCTTGGATACATGGTGACTCTTACGAATGGGGATCCGGTAATCCTTACGATGGTTCAGTACTAGCTGCTCACGGACACGTTATAGTTTTAACGATAAATTTCAGATTAGGTCTATTAGGTATGTTCTGTATATGTTTCGCCGAATTATGGTAACTGGCTCTTACGCGAAAAAACAATATTTTTCCAAATTCGTGAAATAGATAATGAAGCGGTTAATATTCACGAAATCAGCAAATTGTCTGCAGTTACAATAATTCGGCGTTACATACATACATATATGTACATACATATATTCCTGGACAATTGTATGAATTTATAATAATTCAGTGTATTCAATTTATAAATGTATTTGTTTATTCCGTTTAAATAAAGGCTTTTAAAAAACTCGATCCGGAAATCGTATTAGCAATACTGGAGGAAATCTAGCACTGCGGGATTTGGCCTGCGCGCTCAGATGGGCACGCAATAATCTTCAATCCTTCGGGGGTGATCCTTCGAGATTAACGTTACTGGGACACGGAGTTGGGGCTGCTCTGGCCAACCTCCTACTGCTCACATCCGAAGCAAAAGGTCTAAATTCACGCTGTTAAATCTCATTTAATACGATGGCTCAAATAATATTTTGATTTTTGTTGGATTTTAGGCTTAATTCACAGACTCGTCCTGTTGAGCGGAAGCGCTCTCAGTCCGTGGGCTCTCGTCCACGATCCCGACTCCCTAAGGAGTGCAGTTGCCGAACAGCTCGGTTGCAATATCGAATTTGAAGCTAAGGGTGTGCCCGTGGAGGATGACGATATCACAGGATGCCTTCAAAATAAGCCTTTGGAAGCTTTGCTTGATGTGCGGATCGACGATGGCAAGTTCATGTCGCGCTGGGGTCCTCACAGCCCCATAGACGCGAATTCCCCGGATCCCGTGCACGCCATGGAAGTGGCTAGTGATAGTTTCATAACGTCTAGTTTAATGTTAGGCGTTACTACTACGGAAAGCTACTACGACTTCAGTGCTACCGATATACAGTACGGTTTCGAAGAAGACTATAGAAATAGAGTGTTGAGGACATTCGTTAGGAACTCTTACGTGTACCATTTGAATGAAATTTACGCGGCCGTTCGCAACGAGTATACGGACTGGGACAAGCCCATTCAGCATCCAATAAATATCAGAGATTCGACCATGGAGGCTTTGAGCGACGGTCATACGGCTGCTCCGCTTTTGCGAGTGGCTCATTTACACGCTAGAAGAGGCGCTACGACTTACTTCTACCATTTCGCTTATCAGACCAAAGAAGGAGATTATCCTCAGGTATGTTAATACATCAGAAATATTCATTTAATCTTGAAAAATTACTTATTATTAATAATATTTTAGAGACTAGGAAGTGTTCATGGTGAACAAGTCAGTTACGCATTTGGACTGCCGCTTGTAGGCGGTGTACCATTCTTTCCGGCCAACTATTCTCGACAAGATGCGACTGTTGCCGAAGCACTACTAACGTTAATTGTAACATTTGCAAAAGTTGGTGATCCGAACGGCAGACCCGGTGATCCTGCTCCTCCCCAATACGCCGATTACGGCAGGGAAAGGACTCAATTCAAGGGGGTAGCCTGGTCGCCTTACGAACTTGGAACGCAGAAATACTTATCATTCGGTATTTATAATTTATTATTATATGGTATTTTATACATTTTGCGCTTTTGATGAGACTATTTTAATATCTTATAATCTCTTGCTTTGCTCCCGGCCGCCGAGAGTGGGGTGATGAAATTATATCGCCCTCGTGTGTGCGAGAGCCCAGATTCAATTTCGCTTAATGAAATACTTAAATCTCTTTATCCTCTCGCATAATTACTAACAGGAATCTCCGAACTGCTTTCGCGTATCTCTTCGTATATGTACATATATACATACATATATAGGTAATTGTATGTGTATATATTATTATATGATAATTTGTGTTAATATCTATTTTCTGCGCGTTACATACACACCGCGTTAACAATATTAAAATTTTAATGAGAGAGCGGTTTCGAACCTCTCACTTGATGTTATCAAACGATTAAATTCTTTTATATACCTTATAATAAAATATTATGGAAGTCATCAAAGCAAATTTAATGGTCTTGAGGATCCAACGAGCGCATATTGATACAATCAATGTATGAAAAATAGCAGTATGTATATCGTATAGAAATTCAATTACTGAAAAAAATTGACAACTTGTATTTGACGAAACATTAACATAAGCAAGTTAAGTTATTCACCCCGTAAGCATAGTTTTATTTGCAACGGTTCTGTAGCCGTAGAAGCATTTCGCAAAAATCGCTGACTAGTTTGAAAGTTTGTGTCGTATTCGAGTGCCTTCCTGGCTTCATTAAGGCTCACCGCAAAAGGACCTTCCGACGTTTCTAGTCCTGCAGACCCCCATTAGCGACCCGGCCATGAATAATTCATCACATTTGTTTGTCGGTAAATAATCCTGGCGCAATGAAGCGGACAAGACAGCGACGGAACGGAACGGAAGATGAGCCGAGCCGACCGTCGAGTAATGTCCGGGTGTCTTGGCTCATTCAAGGGCCGCTTATCAAACGAACCTCAATGAGGGATGGATGCCTGAAAATTTGTATGATAATAGACAGAAGAAAGGAAGGGAGGGCCTGTACGCAAAAGGCACTGGCTAAAGCTGAAGCTCAGTGATGAGTGAGAAAGTGTTACGATCGATAACAATGCTATTATGCACGAATGGCTCCAATGTACTCTATTTGTAAAGGTTCCATATTGTGTAGATATCTTTAGTATTTGATTTCTTTTTTTTATATATGAAAAATAGTCAGAGCGGAAGTGCAAATTCATATTAAATTATTTTATTATATTAGACGCTCGCACGCGAAAGCGGATTATAGCGGATGAAGCCGAAACGAAAAAGGTTGCTAGTGACAGAAAAGTAATTAGATTAAGCTGATGAGCTGAGTGCTCGTGTTTTAATTTCAGCGAATTATAAAATGTTTGCATTTTCAACTAGCATTGCACGGGAAGTCAATTAGTGTGCCGAAAGTGTTTTAATGCTGTTTGCTTTTTTTTAAGGCTTGAAACCGAAGATGAAGAGCCACTATCGTGGCCATAAAATGGCCCTGTGGTTGAATTTGATTCCGCAATTGCATCAACCGGGAGCTGCCGATGTTTCTATGAGGCATCATCATTTCAGAGAGCGAGATCCTAATTTTTATACGGGTCCCGTTCGACCGGAATCGTTCACGTTGATTTACGGTAGGAATGATGGAACTGTCGCCAGAGCAGCACCGACTGAATGTCAACCGACTACTGATGACTTAGCAGTCGACGAAGACGACGATGAAGAAACCTTAGAAGTTGAATCAATTCTACCGTCTGAAAAGGAAGCTGACCTGTTGCAGAAACTGGCCAACAAACATTATTACAGGTGTGTTTTGTTTCGTTTTTCTTCTACGACGCGCGTTGATAACATAGCGTATAAAGATTATTAAGTCCGTGGAGATTAAAACGAGCTTGTAAATCTGTGTGTATACGTGGTGGTGTGTGTATTTGGGTATGTAAAGGGTGGAAAAAATAAATAAAGCCGTAGTAAGCGTCCAATACCGCGAAAGGGGAACAATACAACATGCAATTACAAACGGTACGCAACGCGCCGTGCCGCCCCGGGACATGGCCTTATATTAAGGATATTACGCTGGGGTACGACGAGCTGTGTAATGTTTTATTGCGGCCGTTGAACGTCGGCTCTGATTTGTAGCCTACGGCCCTGCGTTTTTATACCGGAGCTTATGAATGCGAAAAGCTCGGACGTCGAGCTTTTGTTCGCTCGTTTCCGCACACATCAATTACGGCGAGCGCATACGTATTGTGTCATTAAGTATACATACTGGGAAAACTGCAATTTAAACAAACAGCTTTTCCATTGTTTCACAGAGTAAATTGAAGGAATTGTATGTCTGCCAGGTTACAAGTGCTATACATACATACATACATACATTCATCGCAAGGAAAAATGTCGTGTGTACACTTTTTTTGTAGACCTAGCTTATTTTTCCCAGTAGGTACTCTTTAATGTCATATCAATATGAGCCATTTTGTTTGAAAGTGAATTTGACTGATATGTATCAAGTTATCATCCATATCACGTTTTCATGATTTTTTGGAAATGTTCTTTTGCTAGAACTCAGTGGTTGGGAACCGACGGCTCCGGAGCCTCATGCGGCTCTTTATATGAAAACCCGCGGAAACATCGAAAACATTACAAAAAATTTACACAAAATCAAAATGTATCATATTTCTACATTTCTTCATGGCTGTAAAAAGCATTAAATCGTTTTTCAATAATACTTTTTAGTATTTAGTAATAAACTGTCGAACATTAGAAATATCACGAAGACAGCTTATTTGTTACTGCTATCCATTTCATAAATGAGTAACATTTAATTTAATTTTGAATATATAATCCGAAGATAATATGTTGCGGTTCCCAAACTTACCAATTTTGCAAGGTTTTCCTTAATTTGGCTCATAGCTCTAAAAAGGTTCCCGACCACTGCTATAACTCAATAATCGATAATTGTTGATACTATCACACTGAAACATCATATTTATAAGCTTGGTGTATGCCGTTACAACCAATAAGGTTTTTAAAAATTTTCGTCAACCGGAAGTAGTACTTTCCCTTGTAATTCACCCAATTTTTTTAGCTGCACAAGAAAAGGTCCTTGATCTGGACGGGGTATACATATGTATGTATGTAATATTATACATATATTGGTAAATTCATTGTTTTAGGGGGTTTTGGGTAATCTTAGAATATTAATTGAATGAATGATCTAAGTTTCAAACGTTGGTTTTCACAATGTGTGTTAGTTTTAGTTTTGCCAGCTTTGGCTATCTGTGAATTTAGTTTGGTTCAATTTTAGGACCCATCAGTTTGCCTATCACAATAAAATCATCGCCCTTTCGGGCAAAGTAATTAATCGCGCGAAAAACTCGACACACACCTCTCGAATATGTTATTTGGAAAATCGCGCAACGGGTATGTATGTATGTATGTAGTAGGTACGTCACGTTTCGTATTTCGCAAATAATATTATTGCTCAAAATACGGACAGGGGAGCGGGCAGGGAAATGTGTGCGCAAGAGAGAGAGAGAGAGAGAGATGGAGAGTAAGTGGAGGGCAAATGTGCGCAAAAAAAATATTTTCAGCGCAAATCCCCACACGAGGGTATTAATTACGCGGGAAAACGTTTTCCAGGGAAAACTCATAACCTGAAAGTAAATATTCAAAGGCAAAAGAGTCGAGCCGCGTATGGTCGAAATGTAGTATATTTATTTATTTATTTATTTATTTATTAGGGCTTTGACATAGAAAATACATAATATGTAACCGACCTAGAGAAAACATGAAGAAAAGAAAAATAATAAATAAATTATGTTGAGTTGATAAAAGAAATGATAAGTCGTTGACCTAGGGACGACAGATTAATATTTTAAAAAAATCAATGAAATCAGAGTATTTATTACCATATCTAATCATTCTGGAGAAGGGAGATAATAATTGTTACGCGAAATAGTTTCATAATCTAATAAAAATCGAGAACGTGTAAAACGTACCGGAAGTTTTAAGCGAAGATTCGAATTAATAAGAATGGGACTATCTGTCAAAGAGTTTAATATTTTACATAAAATATAATTCTTCTATTACTTAATTTTATCATTTTTAATTTTGATATATGTATATGAACCGTAACATAAATATTCAGTAGTTTTATTGAAAATAAAATTGATGTTTCTCAAAAATTTACATTGTATTTTTACAATTGAATACGAAATGAATGGCAAAATGAGGTGACCAAACTATAGAATTATATTCTAGTTTGCTTTTAACTAGCAAACAGAACAATAATTTAAAAGTATTAAAATTGTGAAAACGCTTAACAGTTCTAATAATGAAGCCAAGTAATCTGCTCCCATCTTCAGTAATATGATTAACATGCTCAACTAAAGTAAGGCACGCGTCAAAAATCACACCCAAATCCTTTATTACATGTAAATTTATTCCGTCGATTGAATTAGTATGAACAATAGGATTAGAGATTCTTTTGAAAGTTATAGAATAACGTTTAGCTGGATTAAGAAATAATTTATTAAGTTTACACCAGTGATTGATATTATTTGGAAGAATTGAGCAATTATTTGAATCAGAGATGGCTTTGTAAATTTTCATGTCATCTACATACATTAAAACTTCTACACCATCAAAAATATCAATAACATCATTTTTGAATAGTGTAAATAGTAAAGGACCTAATTGAGATCCTTTAGAAACACCACTATATAATAGGAATTTATTGGTTGGAAAAGACATAATTGATTCTAACTGATAACTTCCAGTTAAATAAGTATTTATCCATTTCAGAAACGATCCACCAATTCCCATTTTACCAAGTTTATATAAAAGTATATTATAATTTATAGAATCAAAAACTTGACACTTGTTGATGAATGAATTAATATCTATGTATATCTATTGAATTGAAATCTCTGGCAAATGAATAAATTTGTTGAGTTGATCGACCAGAAGAGAAACCATGTTGACAAGGAGAAATGATGGATTGAATTTGTCTCATTATATTATCTATCAGGCTTAATAGTAATACTCAGATTTCTCCAAACAACCGCAATTTCAACCATAACTAATTCCATATGAACATTACGTCATTTGTGAACTGAAAATTTTGGCTTGATATGATACGTACTTATATGTACGTATTAAAGATCCATTAGGGAATTATTTCATTTTGATCTGCAGGGGATTTATTTTACGTTTGAAGCTCGCGAGGGGAATTATTTGATATATCGGTACAATATAACTATAATATTATATGTATGTATACATATATGTACATAGTTGTATAAATATACTTTGAAATGTTTGTGTAGCGATTCGGAAACAGTTTAATATATACATATGCATTAATGTTTTAAGTGAAAATAATTTTTTTTTTATTATTTCCAAACAGTTATACTGCCGCTTTAGGCGTAACAGTGGGGATCGGATGCTTTTTACTGGTACTCAACATGTTGATATTTGCTGGAATTTATTATCAAAGAGGCAGAAGGAGAGCCGCCAGAGCAACTAACAGGAGAGAATCGTCTATTCAATCCAGTCCGGATAGTAAGACTATCTTTAATCACTTTGAAATATATTCCAAAGTTTCCAATAAATTAATTGCAATAATCCTACATTTGATATAGCTAGTATACAGTTGAGAAATACAAGTCTGGAAAGTACACAACTGCCCATAGAACCGACCACAGAACTTCCACCATCGTACAGACCGAAATTGCAACCAAATCAGGTAATTTTTTCCATTCAAATTAACTATTCGTTGATTGCGATATTTACCGAATACATTGCGGTTTAAAAGTTAACGAGGTACATCAAAACAAAACGCGAAATTAATTTGCACAATTTTACAGTAATTTACTGTGTCAATTTTAACGAATTGCATCGACAAATTTAACGTTCAATACACCATGCTCATTTATCGTGCAATCTGTTTGGAAATTTCAATTTATTTTATCGCACCGTAACAGTTATAGTAAAGGCTTTAAATTGTGTGTATGTATATGTATGTATGTACATAGTTCATCGCATGCTCACGCTTGATTTGTTCGTTATTTTATCATTAAATAAATACATATGTACAATTTTTTAAAACGGTATGCATCGAGAGTATTTGTAATATATTCAAGCTTGTACACACTGCTTTGTATGTAGTTGATTTGCATACGTAATCAATTATGCTCGGTTTAGTTTACATTGGAGAGGCGAGCTTTACGTCCAGTATAATGAGAGAGGTTTCTGTTAGTTCGAATACACAATAACTAAATGAAGCTATACACTGTCGATAAACAAGACTATCGGTGAATTTTCCGCGCTAACGTCATCGGATTATCCGATCGATAGATTTGAAGAGTTCAATCTGTACGGTCGGTGGTGTATATTCATACTGCAAAGTTTGGCAATGGGTTTTCTCCCCCGTCTGACGGTGTATTATAAGGGATGGAAGCTGGCTAAGTTTTCCCACGCGATAAATTACGCATATTGGGGGTTGGGGTTTGTCGGTTACGTACATACATCGAAGTTCTCCAACACAACAGACAGAGGATAGCCTTAGGGGTGCTTCTTGTTAAGGGTAACTTCGACGGCCAAACTTATCAACCCGACAAAGACCTTAGTCGACTTCAAAATTAATCTTCAACGCGGTGCATTTGGAGCGCAACACTTGATTGTTTCACCGAAGCGATAGTTTATTTTATTAAATTTGGGCACGAGAGTGTCGATTTATTGCGACGATTTAAATGGTATGTGTATTTTAATGCGTGTGTAAATTATTGTTGCAGTCTATGAGCTCGAATGAAGGTACGCTGAGGCCGCCGAAGAAGAGAGTTCAAATTCAAGAAATATCAGTGTGATTGAATCGAATTTAGATGTTTAAAACGTTAAAATAAAAATTAGAATATTTTGTATATACCTACGTATTGAATAAAAAAAAAAAATATGAAACTGTTTTTCGAAGTGCGTTAATATTATTAATAAACATTACTTTCTACTACGTATGTATGTATATGGATAGTGTAAAAGAAAATAATGTAAAAATCAGCGAATAATTATCATATTCATCGTTTTCAAATCGATCAAATTTAATGAAATAGTTGTGCCCGTATATTAAAAAAAAAAAGAATTTCATTCGATATGATGATAAAAATAACCAATAAAATAATTACATTTCTTATGTAAGTACATAATTTATTTCCGACTGATAATCATGTTATTTATACATATATGCAAAATGTATTAAAAAATGTTTATATCATTAAATGATTTTTATATAAAATTAAAACCGTTTTTCATTCATTATTTGTAAACAGTTGTATGAAAAGTGTTTCATCCGTTCGCTATTCACTTCTGGATGAAGGTCTCTCCAATCCTCTTCCGTTCCTGTCTGTCTTGAGCAATCTGCATCCACTTGACACCACACATCCTTCTTAATTCATCAGCCCATCGTCCACTCGGTCATCCTTGCTTTCTTTCACATTCTCTTGGCTACCATTATTTTATCCATCCATTCTTCTCGCTACGCGTCCACTCCAACTTTTTCACACGTTCCGCTATATCTGCCACTTTGGTCATGCTTCTTACCCATGTATTCCTCTAACGATCTATTCTTGTTATATCAAGCATACATCTTTTCATGATTCTCTGTGTGCACTGGATCTTACGTGACATTATTGAATTCAGCATCCACGTTTCACACCCATACGTCATAACTGGCAGTACGCATTGGTCGTATATCTCCTTAAACGAGTATTACACATGAATAGTTCGGATAGGGATAGGGATAGGGATAGATCGCTGCTATCTCGCTGGCTTACAGACCGGCACATAGAGCTAGTTGCGAGTAGCTCGTAAACCTATTACACGTGTCAAGCTTACTCGCTAAATGTTGCCACTCGCTGCCGCTAGAGGCGCTGTCATCAACTTGACAGCGCGCGCTCGCGCCTACCGTCAAAATGCCCGCTGAATTTTCAATATCGTATATGTATCATGTCCATTTAAGTGTACTGTGTGTGTTGGAAGCTGAAAATGAAACGCTTAACCTCAAACTGTCAATGAAGTGACGTCACACGAGCCCGCGAGTGCGAGTAAAAGTTCAAACATTCGAACTTCACTCGCGCGGACGAAAAAGCCTGCTAGTATATGTATGTATATACTAACTTCACCTATATTGGCTTGTTGAGACTTGGCTTGTTGATGATATATTTGATAGCGAACTATTTGACGATCGCTATGTTGTCCTACGAAGAGACCGAAATTACGCTTTAACACATCAGACTCTTGGAGGTGGTGTTCTCATAGCTGTGAGAAGGGACCTCACTGTGCTTCCGCAGTCCGGCTTCCACTCGAGTGCGGAGGATCTTTGGGTTACCTTATTCGTCAAGCAACAGGATCTAAATTACCTATGAAATTACACATCTGTGCAATTTATTTAACCCAACAAAATTTAGGTTATACCTTCTCACAACAATTATCTAACTTTTTCGTAAAACTTGATGATTTAATTTTACAGTGCCCCTCAGATAAATATTTGATTGTAGGTGACTTCAATATGAGGGACATCGCTTGGTTACCTAGTAACATTTTACAAGATAAGTCACTATACCCATCCAACCCCCCCGTTCACAAGACGAAAAGTTACTTGTGGATGAAATTTGCGCCCTTAATCTTAAACAGTACAATGGAATAAAAAATAGTTTTGGAGTAACTCTGGATCTTGTATTGTCTAATGATATCGTTACGGTAACGAGTTGCTCCGACCCATTATCGGTACCAGTAGACCCCCACCACGGCGCTCTTAACCTACAGATGGATATTATTGAGCTTGACACCTTAAAATGCGTCCCGTATACCAGATTCTTGTTTAACAAGGGCGATTATGACTCCATTTCAAATGAGATATCCAATATCGACTGGTCTTTCGAACTGACGTCCAGATCATTTTCAGCGGCTGTTGAATTCTTTTATATTACATATATGAGGTTGAGAGATACATATGTTCCCCAAATTGATTACCCGCGATTTTTTATCCCATATGGTATTCACCCGCGCTAAAAAAAAATTAATTAAAGAAAAATATAAATATCTGAGAAAGTTTGGGGTTTATGGTAACCGTTCTGATAATGATTCATTTAAGCTACTACGTGACCGGGTAAAGAACCTGGAAAGAGTCTGCTATAAAAAATATTTAAATTCTGTTGAAAATTCTATCGAACGAAATCCAAAGCAATTTTGGTCTTTGTTAAGTCCAAAAGTAAAGACCACGCTTTGCCCAGTTGTCTAAAGTACTGTAATTCTACAATAAACACCGGCGAATCTATTTGTAATGCATTTGCAGATTATTTTTATTCTACGTTCTTAACTTCATCCCCAAATCACTCGCGACAAATAACAATTAACCCCAGTCCCCTTCTTGAAACCTCAACTTATTTATCTTCCATAACAATTAACCCAGCAGCCGTTTGCATACTACTCAAAAAATTGGATCCCAAAATCGGCCGGACCAGATCATTTACCTTCCCATTTCCTAATAAAATGTGCTGAAGCAATAGCTATTCCTATCTCAATATTGTTCCGTAGATCGTTGGTTGAAGGAGTTGTCCCTGATATTTGGAAACAAGCATACATAACACCAGTTCACAAAAAGGGACCAAAGACTGACATTACAAACTATAGACCAATTTCCAAACTGTGCATTGTGTCAAAGGTCTTCGAGAAATTAGTCTATGATCAGCTATATCCTTCGGTTATGCAGGAGCTCAGTCCTCTTCAACATGGATTCCTAAGAGGACGGTCAACGGTCTCAATCTGGTATTGCTCAACGACTACATAACCGAAGCTATGGAAAATGGACTCCAAGTCGATGTCATTGACACGGATTATAGCAAAGCTTTCGACAAAATCAACCATAAATTATTGCTTCTTAAACTTTCCAAGATAGGAATTTGTGGAGACTTACTTAGGTGGTTCTCATCCTACATAGATAATCGTACCCAAGCTGTAGTTACTAGTAATTATATCTCTAGTTGGGTTACAATTCCTAGTGCCGTCCCCCAAGGGTCACTTTTAGGCCCGTTACTCTTTGTTATCTTCATTAATGATATTCAGCTGTGTCTGAGGACTTCTAACTTGCTCTGTTTTGCGGATGACATGAAAATTTTTTCCCAAATATCATCTCGTTCTGATGCCATAGCTCTTCAATCCGATCTCTTTCGTATTGAAGATTATTGTACTCAAAATCATTTAGAGCTCAACCCATCTAAATGTAGCTTAGTTACATATAGTCGTAAACGTAACCTCACGCTTTCAGACTATACTCTAAAGGGCCACATATTACGAAGGGAGTGTGGTATGCGAGACCTTGGAGTGTATCATGACTCTAAATTGATTTTCGATTCACACATAGATAACATTGTAGCCAAGGCCTATAGGGCCCTAGGGTTCATAAAGCGTTGCTCTAAGGAATTTAATCGTATCAAAACACTCAAAATTTTATATTGCTCCTTGTCCGTAGCAATCTGGGTATGCCACCCAAATCTGGAATCCCAGATACGATACGTACATTTCAGCGTATCGAGAATATCCAAAAAAATTTATCCGCTATTTGTGTTATCGTAATGATGACATACTATATAACCATGATAACTACCTTACTCTCTGTAGGATTCATCATCTACTTCCCTTAGAAGTAAGACGTGAGGCTGCTGATTTAACATTCCTTCTAAAATTGCTTCTGGTTCCATTGACTGCCCCAACTATTATCCCGAATTTCACTTTTGGCACCAGTAAAGCTACTCCGGTCCAATCAATTATTGTATCTCCCATCGGCTTGTACAAACTACAGACAAAATGCGTTTCTTTGGCGGGCAAGCAAGAATTTTAATGAGTTGTCTAAAAGCTTCATTGATCTTGACCTCTTCTGTACTAGTGTTGCGTTGGCCAGAGGTTTTTTAAGTCATCGTTTTTTTCTTCCCCATAGTAGTTCTTGTGACAATTATGGGATGTTTGCATTATTCTGGCTCTGTTATTTTATTTTATTATACATACATACTCTATACTGTTATGCTTAATTAGTTACTGTTATTTTATTTTTCTGTTACTTTATTTTATTTACTATACCACTTGTGCATTTTACTATTTGTTGTTATTTTATTCTATTATTCTATACTATATGTTTTCTTACTGTACTATTGTTACCTTACTTTAATTTACTTTTTGTACTATATTGGTTGTTGTTTTGTGTTCTTCAATTCTGTGGTTTTGTGTTCTTTAACTCTATTGTCTTGTGTTCTTTTACTCTGTTTTTTTTTTATTATTGATTTTGATTTTCTTTTCTTTCTTACATTGTTACTATTTGTGGAGACCTGTTATTGGCTTTCTGTATTTATAAGTTTCTTACTTTTTTTCTGTTGTAACATAGCTGTTGGTTTTCCTAAAATAAATAAAATAAAAAATAAAAAAAAAATAAAAAAAAAATATACCGTATCCAGAGAAAAGCACAAAACCCATTGCATATGACATAACACTAAAGAATAAGCCAAATTATCAAAAACTTGTAGGTACTTGACAAAATCCTGGAAGATCACGGACATGGTGTACTGCGCCTACCACCCTACCACCCAAAACTAAAGCCTATAGAGTTACTGTGGGGCATAATCAGGGGAAAGTTAAAATTAAATATTAAAAAAAAATTTGCATCAGCCTGTATACTAAAAATGCATATGTGTGTGTGTGTGGTTCGCCTCAACTCTAGCTGCGCGACCTATACCAGTGTATTCTAACAAGGCAGGAGAACGAAATGGTAAAAAAAAAATAATGACCCGATGTTGAGTTCACCTATCGTATCCGCAACGCCTCATATTGATGACACCAATGAATAGAAATCATGACAAAACAATATCTTGTAGGTATACCATTTTATCAATGATGAACTATTGGTATGTACATTCAGCTTCACCTCTTCAAAATACACATTATGGTAAAATTTAGTACTTTTTATTGGTCTTGTCTAAAAGTACTGTTTTTTTAGAGAGTTAGTTGCCTTATTGAATTTTAGTCATGTGGCATATGTACAATGTTAGTGTTTTGTCATGAGCGATATACTTTTATTATCATTGCATTGAAAATGATGAAATTTTCCGAACACAACGCTTCATGGAAAATGAGCCAAAAGCGGTCCAGGGGACGTATGCGTAAATTTTTTCCGATAGACCTTTATCATTGGCGTAATAAATATAAATTTTCTCGTTTTTCTCTTGCTTGGCTTAGCGTCCTTATCGTTACGGGGTGTGGTCAACGACGAGAAACGTTGCGGTCGGAATATAAATGCGCTGCGGACAAAACCACACCACACTCTGAATATCACGGTGGACCGGAGGACCATTCAGGACATTTCAGGACATTATTCGGTGGGATGAGACGGGTTGACGGGTTGACCAACGACGGGAATCGAACCATTCCACGAGAGCGAGCCTTACTTACTGCACCGCACGCCACGCGTTCCAATGAGTTCCGGAACAGGGACAAAGTCGACGACATGCAAAAACGGTGACATGCAAATCGACCACGGCCTCTCAAACCGTCGTCAAATGGACGCTTAATGGGTCCAGAGCACTCCAGCGACCTTATCAATAACCGATCAATATTTATAAATACAGCTAGTAGGATTTCGTATACCTATAAGTATTGTATGAAGTGTTTGATGTTGTTGTATGTATTCGATGTGTCTGTTTGTCCAATTTGTTGAACATGGGAAACAATTTCACTATGGTGTGGTCATTCAAAAATAAATTGCATCGGGACATATTTGCGCATTAAGCCGTGCTCGACATCGGCACGTTGTCGACCCATGCAGCAGGTCGAATTCATTTGCAAACAATATTGTAAATGCAACATGCGACGAAAAGCTGCCGAATGCAGTGATACGTGTGGAATTCTGTGTGGTGTGAGCGATTTGTATTGAATTTTACAATGCAAAAAGGTGAGGTGACTTACGAGGGGAAGCACCACTTCCGGTTGAGCAATTTAAATTGTGCGAATCAATTTAATTTGTGTGGAATTAAAGAATATTACTTAGGACTAATTATTTACAAACTCCGCAAACTATTACTCCGCAGCCTTCTCTTCTATTAATAATACAGGATGAATATATATAATCAGAGAAACTCTGTGAAGTTTTTTTTTTATATTCTTTTATACTACTTTCTATTTTAATTGCATTTAAATTAATTAGAACAACGAAAAATAAATTTCGAATATATTAAAAATTGTCATATTTTTATGCGTTTCGTTTCAAGTTACATACATATTTTAAACAGATGTAAAAATAATTTATTTTTAATTAAAGTTTAATTTTTTGTTAATAGATGGCTCTAATAAGATGTTTAAATTTCGAGCGTATTTTTTTTTCAATTAATTAAATACAGTTTCGGTACATATTTATAGTTTTTACGTTTTATTTTTTATTTATTTATTTAATAAAAAAATAAACTTAATTATCTATTAGCACTCGTACAGAGGTGTTGTTAGCATGCCAGGAATTTATCAATTTGGTATATTTTTCTAAAACCTTCTGGCAGTCCATTGTATTCAACAACCTTTCTGTACAAGATGATTCTCCTAGATATACTTAATTTTATCTAAATATTAACTTATTCTCATCCCTAAGATTATAACTATGTATATTATTACTCTCTTATTAAATTAATTAATTAAAATTATTTTATTTTTATTATAAATGTTAATAAGGTTATTATTATTTAACTTTAAAAATATAAAATTATAAATTAAAATAATATTTGCAATAAATTCTTATTTTAAAATTAAAATCACTTATGTACATTCATTCATTCATTCAACATATTTCATATACTTGTTAAAATACTCCGCATAGGTCTATTTTGCAATTTTTGCAACCTATCTTTAATTATGATATGTATATGTAATTATTACTTTATCCACAATTTATGTTTGTGAATATTTTTAGCTTTTGATATTATATTATCAATCTAGATTGATAATTTTCCACAAGTGGTGACTTCCGCTTAGTAAATTTGCACATTAAATTTTCAGTACGTTGCACTATTTCATTCAAAACGAACATTCGCCTTCTCAGGCGAATAATTAAAAGAGCGTATAAAAATAAAATAATAATTAAATTCAAATGCACAATCGCAAAAGCACAACCAAACACACCTACATAGCTAATGGAGTAAAATACAGAGGGGAGAATTCGGTTCGCAGTACTGAAAATAAAATATAAATTCATTCGAACGCGAAAAACCGCTCGCGAGCGCGCATGTTGTTCATACGGAAAATTACAATTTTAGCAGTGCATAACGGTTCACCAAAATGCACGTGTTATTTATGCACGAGCGCGTGCGCGTCAAAGCGCGCGCACGTGTACTGGGAAATTCACGTGCAAAGGAAACTCTACCCGTGGAAAATAACAGGGTAAACATGCTATTACTCAATACACCTGTTACCACTCTAATACGAAAATTGGAAAATAGCCAAGGTTCAAAATAAATCAGGAATGTTAAGAGCTTCAGGTAAATCTAACTGTTAGTTTTATTGGCTGTACTGAAGGTACGTGGCGTTTCGTTGGACAGTTTCTGGTCCTTCCTCGGAGCACGTCTCATACTTTATTCAGGACGACAAGTGAGTACATAGAGCTTACGTCAATGGACGGCAACGTTTCCGAGCATTTCAATAAGGTTTGAACGTACTTACAAGTAAGTCCAGGATCACGCCTTAGAGTATCGAAAGCCTCTTTGTGTAAGTGATACAAGACACCATCTCTAACTTTAGTCGAGGTACTGTCAAGCATAGCATCGCTATCTCAATTCCGATATGATTATACAAGCGTTTAAACGTCGTGAAATTGAATTAACGGAGATAACACTTTACGTCGTACAAAGTAAGTAGGTAGGTAAGCATGTGAAAAATGAATATGCCGGAAAATTTCGCTACGGTATTTTTATAAGGGAATTGTAGTATGAGTAACGTTCTACGGAAAAAAGAAATTCGTTTTCAATAAATCGAGTTATACAAGCAATATGTCTTTGCTTTCAGCGTACATTGCAAGGTGATGAGCTTGCAATTTCGCCTTGTGTTAATATTGGATGAAACGTTAGCGACGAAATGAAAATTTGTCTTTCATATCCTTGAACATGTCTCCTATATTGAAATAATAAAATATATACGGAGCGCATTTTCCGCGTTACATTACAAACTAATTTTCTTTCGAGACTTATGTCAATGGTATTAAAACAAATTAATGCTTTCATCAACGTTATGCCAAGTATCAAACGCGGCAAAGCTGACTACATACATATGTACCTACATAGATACATATGTATAGGTATTATAAAGAGTTCAATTTTATTTAGGATTAGAACAACTTTATATGACAAAATAATTTTTTAGATATGTAAGTAGTGAGTTAAACGAATGTTTTTGAGTAACACTTTCATATTGATTTAGTTTTAAGTATTGAACTATTCAAATATGAAAATTCATAAGTTTGCATCCGTAAAGTGCACTTCCTTTATTTAACGTCAAATAAAATGCCCTTTTCGCTTGAGCTCAACCAGTTTTACTCCCGGCGAAAATCACTATCGATACATAAATATTGCAAGCGATTGTCGGTTTTATTTTTCCACGGTGTTCGCATAAAAATGTCAACGTGTTTTCACTCCATTAAACTTACGGCACACACGGTTTCTTCCACTCTGCGATCGGGCACACGGCGACCAAAAAAAGGGACTCTTTTCCCCGAAGGACTCCAGATGCATCAAATGGATGTCGTTGACAATCCCCCGAAGTGAGAATTTACATCGCACCCTCGCAGAAAAAAAAAATGGGCCCGAAACGCAATCGAACGAATAAATTTTATAAAAATACATATTGCACGCGTCGGGTGCGTGGGAGCGAAAGTGTTCTCTCTTTTTTATTTATATATTTTTTCGGTCACATATCTCGTAATTTAATTTGGTCACGCGCAATGTTATGGTGATGGATTTCGGCTCGTGATGGTGCTACAGTGAGGTTGAAATGATTTATTGGTTACTTAACACCATGTGTCGCTGTATTTTTTCCTCCACTCGTACACCCACACGTGTACGCGAAAAGATGGGTTTATTGAAATAAAAACCTCGTCGGGAAATATATAGCTCTTACGGAAAAACACAATTTTCACGTTTGCCGTACAAGGTAGTCAGTGGCGCGAGTACGACTCACTTTTTGCGCATACGCAGAGAATGTCAAATTGTACGAAAATACTCGCCATATAATCGGCACTCTACTTTTCACCGTTTGAAATGTATTAATTTGCACGCGTGCTATCTGGAGCACGATAGCGTTGATGCCATTAGTTCGGGAATCTCAAATTGTTGGTCGAATGCAATTACTTATGCCAGTTGCAGATATTTCCCTTGTGTTGCAGATGTACATATGTACATAAATACATAGGTACATACATATAACGCTGTTGGCGCACTGTCAAGTCGTTTGATGTGCATTTGCTTCTATTTAAGCTTTCATTACTTCAAACAAATATTGCAGCACGGTGGTGTTCGGTATATTAAAGCGATTTCTATTACAAATTAGATTGAAAAACAGTTCCGAGCAAAAAGCGCGGAATTTGTATTAAAACAAGGATAATATTCAGCAACGATATTAGTGAAGGTATTGAAAGCTGAACGCTTGGTGGTTTCTGCATTCATCATTACGAGATTTCAAAAAACCAAAAATCAGGGAAAATCAAACCAAAGATAATAACGAATACTATTAAGATACACTTCGTATGGAAATTGAACCATCACATTGAATACTCAGAAGTGTTACAAACAACTTTAGGTAAAGATTATCTTTTTATACATACAGATATGTTTGTATAGAACACTTTGCATTTGATAAATAGTGGCATAAGATTTTTACGTATGGGTAAATAATGTTGTAAAAAATTTTTTTTTGGAAGCCTAGAACAGTTTCATACAAGTTTTTTTCAGTTATTGCGTTAATCAAGTCGTAGCACACAATTTAATCAATTTAATGTGGTATTCTACGTGATAAATGTAAAAATAATAATCGAAAAGAACATAAGCACGCGCTGAACAGTATTATTTTTTTATTTGACGTGAATACGTCATTACGCGGACCAGTATGGAGTACCAGTACCAGTTCGGAAACGGCAGTGTTACGTTTGGATGAGCATACATTCCGACACTATAACTTCTTTACTAATAACACGATTGTCATGAATGTTGTTTTATTCGCTCGGGTATACGTTTACAATAAATTTCCAATCTTAAGATAGCACCGCACATGCGCGAGGCGCGGGGAAGGGGGCATTTCTTCCAATGGCTATTTTGGACGTTTTTGGAAAATTTCAAGCAGTATATCTCACGACTCTGATATGATAGCGTAGTGATTTTGCTACCAAACAAAATATATCTTCAAGATCTATCGATTTAAGCTGTAAAAAGTGAACTATGTAAATTATTTGTTAGTGAAAAATCAAAACAAAGTCGAAAAAAATTTTAAATTTCACTATATGAGCCCATACTAACCGAAAAGCTAATAGGAAATACAAAAAACGCATATCATCAGAAAGAGAGTCTAATCATCTATCGATCAGTATCATCATGTTTGTAATAGAATGAGTGAGACGGTATCGGGAACATCAGAAAGTCTACGTAGTGCGCAGGGAAAACAACGGCGCGAGCACCTCGACGGCCACTGCTTACCACAGGCCAATGATAAATAAAATTGTAATCGATTACCAGTTAAGACTTTATTTGTTATGCTAAATAAAAATATGTTAATGTATCCATTTCGATGCTTTCATTTCATTTTCATATTATAAATAAAATATTAACCGTTAACGCAGACGTATTCACGGAAAACCTACGGCCGTGTTCGACACAGTCACACCCCGAATTTTTTCTTCATTTAGGGGAAAAATAGCGTTTAATTTGACTGTCAAGCGTATCGAATATATTCTTGGAATGATGGCTCCTAGCTTTGGCTTCGAGTCGGAAATTTCACAGTAGCTTTTGTCCCGCGGCACAGCTTCCGGCTGAATGTGACGCAAAGCGTCGGCGACGTCCTCGGGCGTCGTTTTAATTGAGATGCACTGCTGAAAATTGCAGCGATGCACCTCTGTCTGTCGCTCGCACTCGGAACGCTTCATCGATAGCGCAATTTCGGGTTCCGGTCCATGTTCTAATTCAACGAACGTCGAAAACAAAACTGCAAGCGTACACACGGTGTTCAGCTCGGTTGGCTGGGCGTATTTTAATTTCAAGTTTTTCGCTTTGACGCGTACAAAGGGAAACTTCGACATTAGCCTTTAAAATTTGTCGGGCGAGGTAGATAGGTAGGTAGGTTAGGTAAGGGCGATGAAAGCTCTCGTGTGTCGTTTAGCAGTTTTTCACGTGTGCGGCCCAAAGTAGACGATTACAAACAGGTGTTGTTTGGCGTTTGAGCACTTTGTGTCCCGTGCGAAAGCCAAAGGATTAATTTTCGATTAAAATTCACCAAACAGAACCCACTTCAATGCCTATATGCATGTTCGATCGGTAGCTTAAATTTAAAAAAAAAACCTCGTACACATACATATTATACATATATACCTATACATAGATATACCTATACATAGATAATCCAATTTTATATAGGTAAATTTTTTGAACGATTTTTACATGTAAATATGTACATCATATTATGATATATTGATACGAGAACATAAAAGACGAGTATGAATCAAAATGTATAAAAGTATACTTCTGTTGTTGAAAGTGCTTAGTTAATTATATCGAAATGGATAAAACTGCAGTATTTAAACTGTACCTTCTACTACCTATGTATACATACATACAGTATTTTTTTGGCTTTTCAAAGCTCAACCACTTTTTGTTAATTTATCAGAGAAAACTTTTAGTAGTGATCTTAAATCTAATCGAATTTTCATATATTGTTCTGAAAGTTTTTTCTAGCTAAAAGCTAAACCAAGAAAAACGTTGCAAAATTGGTAAGTTTGGGAGCCGTAACATTATTATTATTTTCGGATTAGAGATACATATGTACATATGTATATAAAATTAAAATAATATCTACTCATTTGTGGACTGGAGAACTGTACGAAAATAGTTGTCCCCGTAATATTTCATAGCGATCAACAATTTATTGCTGAAAATATTATAAAGCTTAGTCCAGAAAACGATTTTAAAGCATTTTAAGGTCATGAAGGTGATAAAATTGACTTCGAATTTTCTGTTTTGTAAAATTTCTTGAAACATCCTTTTCAGAATATTTATTGCATTCGACACAAGACGTTAGGTTAAGTTAGACACAAAGAACCGCATGCAACTCCGGAGCCGTAGGTTGCCGACCGCTGAATTATTATAAAGAAGTCTCAAAAACTTTTTCCGATTTGTAATGACAGAATTTTTATGTAGACCATTAAACAAAGATAATCAGGAAAAATAATAAGAGTGGACAAAGACTTTTCAATACATTTATATACATACATACATACATACATACATACATACATACATACATACATACATACATATGTAATGTACATACATATATGTATGTACACCTTTTTGAACTTTATTGAGCTTATAACAGAAATCACATTACTCAATGACGAAACAGTACTTTTAGCCTTTCAAGCATTTAATCATACGAATACTTATAAGTATAGGTATAATAAAAACCCCAATCAGGTTCTCCAAAAGCCAAATTCAGTAATATTACCATAAAAACTACGGACTGTCTTCAAGACTTCGAAAGTCATATATTACATATGTACATACATATGTAAGTATGTACATATATCGAGAGTCATCGAGAGTCATATATTTAAAAAATCCTCATCGAAACATCCCGTATCGTAAGGGTCACGCCACTTAGCTAGTGAGAGAATAATCTCGACACCGTCGGCTGTTAAATAATTAGTTCCGTTAACACCCTTTGCGGATAAGCCCGTTAAAATTACAGAACCCACCGGGCAAAAGGTGTCCTCCCCTTTATACGGCGAACAGAGCGAGCGAGAGAGGGACGAGTTTTATTTACTTTAGTGTCGCGTTTATATCCACTTTTACGACCTTTAATATCTGAGTTGGCGAGCGAAAAGGCCGGAAAATTCGCACATGTGCTCCCGTTTTCCCAGAAGCGAACTCCGACAACGACTTCACCTTTGAGATTAAAGGTTTGAGCGGTCGTGTTGCGGAATCAATGCGGAGTGTGTTTTGCGGCCCTAATGAAGTTTTCCGCGGCTTGAGAGAAAATTAATTCCGAAGGGGAAAATCGCTTAATACGTACATTCGCGGGAAAACCACTGCCGATTTCAAACCTGTAGAATAAAACGCGCATAAAAATCAACGATACTTTTAACTCGTTCAATCTAATAATACGGATAACGTTACTATGAAGCTGAAATTAAATTTGAAGCTGGAATAGCGATTGGTAACTATATCCAATATCCTTAATATGCGTTGTTCGTTTTCAGCCACGAATCGTATATTTTCCGGGACGAGACTCGAATAAGAAATGAAGGCAATGTAATTGTTACAATACAATTGTTCGAATAAAAAAAAAAAATATATATATATATGTACATACATATACATATATGTATGGCCATACACAGATATACGCAATAAAATGAAAATGAGATTGCGAACGTAGATACCGCTAATTTATTTACAATATCGCCAAATTGAATTATCGACGTACAAAAGCCGAGATTATTACATTTAATTAAATTTGCGCGCTTCGACCAAATCAATATTTTCGCTCAACAACAAAAGGGGAGGAGGGGATTAATATGCAAAAGTTGCACGAAATTCGGCCAATAAATAATAATGGTCATTTATTTATTATTTCGGGTTCATAACCGAAGAACGCTTTCAATCAACGGCTTAAATGGCAATTTGGGTCAGCTGCTTGACAAAATGGAAACATTTTCAATTTATCACGTCAAAAAGTTGCCATTGTCAAAGTGATATATTTTTGAGACTTGTCAAAGTTACCCCCTCTCCTTCTATTGCTTGCCCCTTAAAGCCCTCATTCAACCCCCATGAACGGCAGCTGTTCAATCCCTTCAGCTGCTAACCCACATATTTCAGATCACTTCATCAAACTTAAATCCAAAATTTATGTATTCGATTTAATATATGTATGTAGTGAGGTATTTTCAATTTTTATTAGTATTGACGTGCTATAGAAGAATACATTGAATAAGAGCTCTATATATATTCCTAATATGAATTTTCAGCTAAATAGTCAAATAACTAGAATATAGTTTTAATAGTGTTCCGACATTCATTCATGTCTTATTAGAAGTGATTGGAACTGAGTGGTTTAGAGTAATAGTTTCTTATGCTTGATCTTTTGACTTCGATTCCCACTAGGAGCAAATTAACCCCACAGCAAATTACAGTACAAGTCAGTTGAAGGATTAGTTTGAAAGTCGGTAATTATTGACGAACTGAGCATTTAGCCAATTAGGTATGTCGTCGGATACAGTTTTCATTCGATGAATTATTTAATGAGTATTTGAAATCAACAGTAAAAAAACGACTGAGAAAAGTTTTTATTAAGCACTTTTCAATTTTTCCAGTTCAAGTTTTCTTATAACTTTTTTTTTATTTTATTTTTTATATTGAATCAATATACCTAAGTATAATTTGAGAGAAAATTTATTGATCATTCTTTGCGCTTCACAAAGTCATTGAAATGGTCGTTTGAATATTTAATTTTTTGGAAACACAGTCAAAGAAGAAGAAAGTTTAGACATGTTTGATCTTTTTCTCTTTGCGTAAGCGCAAACTTTTCAGGGATAATAATAATGAGCGGGGGCGAAGGCTCGAGTTTGACTCGGACGAGAGAGCGAGTCGGCGAGCTGTGGAACGAGCAAACAAAAAGTCGGGAAAATGAGAGAGAGATGTCAATGTGTTTCTTTTCTGTTCCGGGACAAATTGCGTTGCCCGTGTGCGCCTCTATGTAGTTGCATTGTTGCACTCCGAAACGGGGACACGGATCGCCCTTTGTTTGCAGCCGAAGGAGCTGGAGTGCTTTTGTTGAACGCTCAAAGCTCCTAAATAAGCTTTTGTCTTGCGCTTTCGACGATTGGACGCTTTTCTAAAAACTAGCTTCTGCTTTTAAGCGCCGAGCGTGCCAAAACCGCCCTCGAGCTGGCGCCACTTCAACTTCACCTTTTGGACGAATTAAATTAGAAATATATATGTACATACTCAAAAATTGCATTTCCATATTTGAACATATGTAATTCCACAGTTTATAATCTTAATTAAATTTTTCAAACTTTAATATAAATATATTACAAATTGTACGTTGTAAAATGTACAAAGTTATATTTTTATACATATATGTATACGTATACACGTTGCACACCCTTGTCAAACAGGGTGTAGCAGAAATACAGGCGATTACAAATTTTTAAAAGCCTTAAACGTATAGAATATTATGAATTAATGTTTTGCAACTTTATACTATTGGTGTGTTTTAACATATTCATAATAGTTTGCATTTCCATGGGAATAGAAAGATTTTTGGAACAGTCAAGCGATTTCTCAGTGGTTTTTCTCTAGGGCAAAAAGATCTAAAGTTCGATCCCCATAGATCGAATGATTTTCTTAGTGGCTTTTCGGGTGTGGCCTACCTATGACTTTATTCATATATTTGAGAAATACCATAAAGAGTAACGAAAAAAAAAAAAAATCAAATTTTGGTCGAGCCGGAGAATATTGCCTCGAACGTAGCGAGCAACGAACGAACGCATCATAATATGTACATATGTAACAAACATTTTTCAACGCATACTGAAACACAATAAGCCATCACTTCTACTGTACCGATTTTGATAAGTTTTTTTTTAAATTCACCATTGCTATAAGAATTCAAATTTTATTTTATATTATGAAGATTCAAAATATATGAAAGGCCGAAGAAAATAAAAAAAAAAAAATCATGCAATTGTAAACTACCACTTCCGGTAGGCGGATTTTGATAAATATCATAGTATCTCTCACACCTTACGTGAAAACTATAAATATGAAATTTCATCTTGATAGACTTGATAGTTTCGGAGAAAAAGTTAAAATCACCGAAAACCAAGAGTAAAAGTACTACTTGCGGTTGGCTGATGTTGACCAAAATCATATCTCTTACACCTTAGGTGAAAATATTAGATATGAAATTTCAGCTTGTTAGACTTGATAGTTTCGGAGAAAAAGTTTAAGTTAAAAAGTACATATACCGAAATACCGACACACCGCTACACCGCTACTACTGACCAAAGTGGCAGATATATCGGATCGTGTGAAAAAGAAGTGGCAATGGACTGAACACATGGCGAGAAGAATGGATGGCAGATGGACGCGAGAAATACTTGAATGGTGTCCGAGTGGACGATGGACTGATGAATTGAGAAGGATGTGTGGATCAAGATTATTCAAGATTGGAGAGGCCTTCATCCAGCAGTGAATGACGAGCGGCTGAAAATGATAACAATGATGATGATGAAATAAAAATGGTACGTGAAAAATACGTATTTGTTGCCTTGATTTCGTGTTTTAATATGTATTATGTACTTACTAAAAGTTGGTAGGTGAGTTTTTTACTTTATTACTTATTACAATATTGCCAGTGTTTCTGCTGCATCTTGCACTTGTTTGAATACCGCCAAAGGAGAAAACTGAGGCAGAAAACAGTAGTGATAAGTATATTAATAAATCGAGTTAACTTTTGAACACTCTGTACACGTTCGAGTGACGTCATGCTCGCTCGTTCATTTATTCTATTTGATGCGATAAGCGACACAGTGCATCTCCTTCGTTCGCATGGCCTCAAAGTGCTCTACGTTGTCTTGCACTAAATTGAATTTTCCTAACGATAACTTAATAAAACGCAACGCCTACAATTTATTTACATTATTCGCTTTAGCGTCCAAAAATATATATTAAAAACCAAAAAACAAAAATTAAATAGAAATCGAGGAAAAGCAAACAACCTGATTTATATTAATTTTTTTTTTTACTATTTATATATTTATGTAGGTACACTGCGACAGATATAGATGTTGACGTTAGTCAAATAGTATCAAGGGATTTCGTTCGTGTTGTTTTGCCAAAGCCAACACACAATAGTGCCATATTTCGATTCGTATCAATCATTGTCAAATAATCCGCTTCCGACGCGTGTATCCATATTTGTCAAATTTGTTGATAAACAACTTATAATGTCGAATAGTTGAAGTCAAAATGATTAATATTACTATTGAGAAGCACGTTTGAATAAATATAAAATTGAAAATATACAAATATATTTTCAATTTCAATCAACAAAATAAATTAAGCCATCGCGGAAAAAAAACACTCGTGTTGTATCAATATTTAAAATAGGCATTTCATTCTATTTCAATTACACTGTACTTACATACAAGTGAAAAATTACTCTCACTCATACACTAGGAGATAAGGATAAAAATAAAAGGATAAAAATCCTTTAGTGTATGAGTGAGAGTAATCCATTGTCTGAAATTAAATTTTAGCGACAAAAATATATTGCATGTACATATGTATGTATGTAACATACATATGTACATACATATATCACTGTGTGTATTTGAAAGAAAAGGTTAAATCCGATCGAATTTATTTACTTGAAAATTTCTGTCAAACAAGATCTTTCATATTGCATAATATTGAGTATGGGAGTGAAATTTTCTCGGAAAATTCGATGAGCACGCTTAGAAATTTTGTCATTTTCATTCGAGTTTCGTTCGCAAATTGTCCGAGATATTACCGCTCGGGAAGCCGTTATGGGAAACACATTTCCTTGAGCTTTCATTTGTTACGAAATCGTTTCGAACAAACTGTGACAAGCTTTTACGCCGTAAAGACTCACGTGAGAAATATAATAGGACCTGCGAGCACGGGGAGAAAATAAAAATATGTAGCAACTTTCAATACCGTACCACTTTAGAGAGATAACAAGATTCCTTACTTTTTTCCTCAGCGCACAAGGGAAATTCTCACGTGAATACGTGCCGTCATAATGTGATGATTTTTTTTTTGTTCAGTCGTCGAACACAAGAGGGGAAAAAATGTTGCGCTGGAAAGAAAAGTTTCGGAAAGCGCGAAAAACGTACGGTTTCCTTCCGTCGTCGTTCGAGGAAAAGTGTCTTTCGCAGATACCAGCAGTTTTGAACTGTTTTATCGTCGCACATATACGTGTTTTTCACCATAAAAAATACGAAGTTTATATTAAATAACACGAAAAGAACTTTTTCACGAGATAAATAAATACTCGACCTTATTTTTAACAAAATTTATACAACAACAAGAAATTTTCCAACGATCGATCGGTACGGCAAACATTCTAATTGTCTACAAAACAATATATGTATTATTAACTTTCTTAGCATATCATTCGATTTATGGAACTTTCATCAAATGAAAATTTCAAAAGAGTAAAATTTAATATTTACTGAAGAAGACGGAAGTTCATCCAGCAGAATCAAAAGTTCCAGGCAAAAAATATTATACTTACGAAACAATATTGCATAAATTATCCGGTAATTAGTTAAATCGAATATTATTTTAATTACTATACCTATACAAACCGCACGATAAAATGCATCATGTAAAAAGTTGTACTTCAAAATAGAAAGGGACGTGTTAGAAAGGTTGTAGTAAAACTTTGCACGGTACGATTACAAATTTCATAGATGAATCAATGAACTCGATGCAAGTTCCACAGTGGAATAAGCTCGAGTGAAAGTTCAACCGGAAATGGATATCTCTATTCGGTGAAATGTAAACTATTGACATGAAACATTATATTGACTGTTGACGCGTAGCGAGTCTCATAAAACAGGTTATTGAAATTCATTTCAGATTAATAATAGTCGAATGGTTTTTCAACATTTAATAAACAGACCGTTGAGCAAATATTGCATTTAGAGAACTATATATATGTACATACATATATATGTACATATAGTAAACAAATTAAAACCGTAAATGAAAATTCATCGGTTTGATTTGAGCACACGTATAGCACAATGTTTAAATTCCATTTTATCTTAATATATATATATGTACCTATGTATGTACATGCCATTTTTTTAATATATTTTTAATCAAATCGAGAAATTCAATTTGCCAGTATTTAGAAATCACACGTAAAACTACTCCAAACCTTACAAAGGATAAATTTAAAACGTTATATTATATTATGTACTTTAACAGGTATCGATATCAAAGGGAAAAATCTGATTTGTTTGGCGCCTTTTTTGCGAACTCAACGAGGAGAACGGGTTTTCTCTTATTTTCGTCTTCTTTCTTTTTTTTTGTAAACGTATTGAATAAATTTGCAATTTCTTCTTTGAAGCGTAAGAACTACACTGGATTGCGCAATAAACGTGCAATTTCCACGAAATAAATCTCGCATTTTCACTCTGTTTAGTAGGGAAACCCGTTCGAACGTCGAAAGTGCACTCGGAGTCGTTTTTGCACAACAATCGGTTATTTAGCGATCGTGAGGGAATTTAAAAAGGTTCACTTACTCAATCGAGACGTATAAAGATGTGAAACATGCAAGATCGGTTCTTTCGAGCAAATGAAGATTTCCTTTTCGTGTGATGTTTCCATTTCCGTTCAACTCTGTGTGTATTATAATTCTTGTGCCTAGGAAAACAAAATAGAATTATTCTACATTCTACACAGTTCTATCGTCCGAATAAAAATGCGATTTCTGAGAACCGAGTGGTACAAATTCAACACACGTAAGTGCACATTCGTATATGTTGGAATACATTTGTTTGGTTTTTTATTTTATTTTTATTCTTTTAGTAGATTTCGAATACTAGGGTTGCTACTGTATGTACGCTAGCGCTAAAATTCGCTCAGGCGTAAGAGAATAAATTCACAAAGGAAACACATAAGAATCCGTGTGAATGTACAGTTTTTGGCGTCATAAATTTGTACTACAAACTTGTCTTAAGATACTGGCTCAGCTGGAGTTTAAATTTTAGAGAAAAATGTTCAAAATACAAACAGAGAGAATGGTGTACAAACTCAAACATTTTATACGTATAAATTACCAATGTAAATTTATGTTATGTATATTTAATTTAAAAAAAAATTATCTTTTGCTTAATCCCAGATGAAACGTAATTCGAATATGAATTTTTTTAATATTTATTATATAATTAAAAAATTAAAAAAATTTAACGGTTGTGTCCTACATATACATATGTTGCCATTTTTATAATTTATTATATAGGTACAATCAATACCGCTAAAGTAGTTATTATCATTTTCTCTGTTGACATATGTACATATGTAGTGTTAGTACATATTTCAAAAAATAAAAACGTTACGATACGTATGTACATATATCTGTCAACAGCTTGAGGTTGAATTTTCGCACGACAACGATACTTTATCTACTACGTTTATTTATCTATACTACGTTTATGGAGAGAGTAAAACAACGTCGGCCAATTTTGCGTAGGTACAAATTCGATAATAAATAATAGTGATCGATAATAATATTTATCAATGTGAATTCAGTACTGTTAAATCTTAAATAAGTGCCGGCAAAAGAAATGGCGCTCAATTGGTCAAGGAGACATCGTGCGATTTCTAATAAAATTAATCACTTTTTATATACATACATACATACATATGTATGTATGTACATACACACATACAACCATTAATATATTAATATATTTGATATCAAATTTTTGTGACAAACAACTAGTGGAAACATCACATTAATCGGTGAGTGTTATTATTCCAATTTAGTTCTTATAAGTGTTCAAATAGAAAAATCGCCGTTTCTATGGTTTTTTATAATACAATGTTTCTAGTAGGAATCTCTCGTATCCAAAATCCGATTTGTTGCGTTCAAAACGCTCGTTCTTTGTAAGTCACTATAGAGTTTTCAATCTATTGAATGTGTGTGTATGTACATATATACGAGTATGTATGTATGTGGATTCATTCACGTCGTTTAGTTTATGTGCGAATCTAAAACTTCAATTCGACGTACTCGCACATGTATGCATGTAAGTATGTATGTACATACATACATACATACATAGAGCGGTGAAGTAAAAAAATGGCGGGTTATCCTTCAGAAGCAAATCCCATCTTTTTTTATTTTCTCTCTCGCTTTCTGGATATAGCCTTTGGCCCGAACAAAGGTGCAATAAATTCAAATAACCTGGGAGATATCCCGTGGTCTACTTGTGCCGTTACTGGGTGGGAAGGTGGCCGCCGGACCCTTTTGATAAACAAAGAGACAGAGCTAGGCCTTGGGATAAATGCCGGCATTAATCAGAACATCTCCTCCGCCCCAGCGAGATAGAAATACACAGAGAATGGCCAATCTAATGGCGAAAAAATGAATCGAAAGTGTTTCGTTTAAAAATATATATATTTGTCTATAGAAAAACGAATTTTAGTGCGCACCAGCAGATACGGTCTAGTCTAGAAAAGATTGATGGGACGCCCGTTTCGAAACAACATCAGACATACAAAAGTATTGACTGCTTAGAATGCGATTTACTTTTAGTTGGGGCTCTCAAAATGATCAACAGTACTGAATTTAAGATGTATTAGATGCGACACGAAAGAAATTAATACATATCCGTTATTGTGCTATGCAAAGCTTAATTGTAAAGCTTACTTTGTGGTATTCACGACATTTTCTATTACTTGAGTAATTTTCACCATCAACAATCGTTGATTTGAGCTAATATTAACAATCAATTGTTTGTACTTGCATTGTACATACATATATCTATATTGTGCGTGTAATTGAAATTTATGCTGCCGTGATAAATTTCAATTCCGAATAGGATTTACTCGCCTTCTTTCGTTCCCTCGAAGCAAAAAAAGATTAGCGGAACAATGGCGAGCTTTCGGGACCCCCCCCCCCCCCGACTGTACACACATATATGTATGTACGCCTTGAATTATGTCACTTTTTACGTCCAAACACGGCGAATAAAAGCGTCTAAGGTCGACCGTTAACGTCTAGAGCGCGGACAACGCAGAAAGTAAGTCCGAGGGCCCATTTTTCGGGCTTAGGTCGACCTAGCCGAATCGCCCCGATAAAGGTTATTACGGCCGGTGGGGGGATTAATTGAAACGTACGAGCAAAGGTCCACGGGCTTTGGCCGATCTATAAACAAAGCCTGCCGCGACCCCTAATACTTTGATCGGTGTCCTACGGCTTAGGGAGCCCGACCGCATAATACGACCGATATTGCGCTCAACAGCTCAAAGCTCCCACACACATCCAGGGGGTTTCGAAAAAGGGTCAAGGGGCCGAACTCGACGCCACAAGTGTCGGCTCCCTATAAATCACCTGTCTATGAAGAATGGACTGCCGTGCAGGTGACGCAAGCCTACATGTACGCCCGCGAAAGCCTCCTGGTTTATTTGGGGAGTGTATTTTGAAATGGGATAAAGATTAATTGAGATGAAAAAATGAAGCCAGGCAATAGCTAGATAGCAGATAGATTGATAAATAACAGGCGATAGCGATAGCACCATTGTGTCGATTAGTCTTTGGGCAAAGGTCCGGGGTTTAATGCCCGTATGTCGAAATGATTTTCCCGACAGTTTTTTCGATCTTAATTATCGTCATTGGAAAGATCTGAACATTACTAAATCCAGATCAGTCGTCTCCTGTTAGAATTTGCCAATCTAACATAATTTTAAGACAGTTCCACTACAAGTTGGTACCTCCCATCCATTATTCCTATATTAACCTGTTGTTGGTTCTGGATGTGTTCGTAGACCTCCCGTTTAACTTTTCCCCCAATAAAAACAAAAAAAATTAAGCTAATAATTAAAAATATGTTCATTTACAAATTTAATCTAATCAAACGAAATATGTATATGCACGATTCGAGATTAGTACTTAGAAATGATGAATTTGCCAATTTATCTACATATGTAGCTTAGTTGTGATATCTATTGTTCCATGAAAAATTAACACCTCCTTAATTAACCTATTATTGGATCTATCCTTGCGTTCTTAGCCTCATTGGTTAACTTTCCCTCAATAAAAACAAAACAATTTAAGCTAATGAATAAAAATATGTTCATTTACAAATCCGATCGAATGAACAATGTGTGCACGATTCAAGATTAGTGTATAAACATACTGAAATGTTCGTTACAATACAATTCATCGAAACAACTCCCATGATATGTACATGTTCAATAAGTACAAGTTGTGAGACGGTTCCACCAAAAATTGGCACCTTCTATCTATTATTGCTATGTTAACCTGTTATTGAGTCTGGATCCTCGTGTTATTACACCTGTTGGTAAACTTTCCAACAAAAATAAAACTTTGAGTGACATAACCGTGAAAATTCACATTCAAGCAATGATTTTTATTGAATAATTCCAAAATAACACTTAACTATCAATCACTAGCACAGATCGATGAAAATTTTGACTTTTTTGATTTTTCATATGTTTCAGTACATAGATTTTTTATAATACTATACATACGTATGTATGTATAGTATTATAAAAAAACTGAATCTATTAGATATTGGGTCAAAGTGCGTAGGAATTTTAAATTTATTTTTTAACTCTTCTCAGAATTAGTAAATTGAACTGTATTCACATTTCAAAATAATCGATCTCCACGCAACGCTTCATCTGATGCGATTCGATTATGCTTTCGAAAATTCCACGAAAAATTATAAGTTTCCCCTGTGTGAGTTTACGCTACCTATGGTGAATTTTCCACGATGATGTCCTTCGAAAGGTCGTAAATGCGATGCGAGTTTTCCGCGATTTTGTTACGAGACCTCAATCATTCTCAAAGTATACCTTCGGACCACTTTACGAGTGCGGGACGACATCAAATTTTTACGATTTTCGATGTCGTCTAAAAAGTAAAGTATGACACATAGTACCATCGAATTTTTGACAGATTATTATTAATAATAATAATACGACAGTTGTTTAAAATCTAAATTGTCGCATGGATTTTGTGTTCAAAATAAGAGAGTGAGAGAGAGATATAGGGTAATTACGAGCATCGTGTGCATCCTTAGATAACGTGTCAGTTGCATCTGCGCTCATCCTCGTACGTGCATCCTCTGTTTCCGTACGTGATCCAACTACGGCTAAGGCATTCAATTATCCGTTTATCGATTTTGTATAATTAAATTCGCATTTGGATGAACGTGTACATACATATGTATGTATGTACAGTCCTACCGTGCAACGAACGTAATTTGAAAAAAAAGAAGCGAAAAGTAAACGGTCTAACTGGAAACGCCATGAAGGTAAAGTTTAACTGTCTAAATGAAAAAATAGACGCACATCGTTAAAAGATACACTCTGTATTTGAAATTAAACTATATTGCATAGTTTTACAAGTGCTTTTTATTTATATCTAAGCCTATTTTAGATTTCTCGAACTTTGATTGAATTCTTTAAATTATTTTATTAAAATAGCTTAAAAAGCTAATTACAAACAAAAAAGTTACTTAAAGCTAAAATTACAAACTTAATTATTTATTAAAACTTGTACAGAGGTGTTGTTTTAAGGCTGCTAGGAATCTATCAATTTGGTTTATATTTTTAAGACCTTCTGGCAGTTAGTTAATTGTATTCAACAACACTCCTGTACAATATACTTTTTCTAGAATCTACATACATACATACATACATATGTAGTTCTACATACATATGTATGTATTTACTTAATTTCAAATTTTTAACTATTAGCTTATTGTTACCCGTAGTGTATATTATACACTATGTATAGGTATATTATACCCCCTTATTAAATACTTATCGAAATAATTTGGTAATAAATTATTTTACTATGTAACTATAAATAAAATCTAACATATAGTCAAGTAATTCCAAATATTTAAAACTATAAGCTATTTCTCCATGACTTTTGTTTTATCAATGTTTAATTTTAATTTATTGTTACATAAAATAATAATTTATAATGTAATTGTCAGACCACATATTATGTATTGTGGTTCATTATTAAATATGTTAGATAAGTCGACTAGAGATAGATTACAAATATTACAAAATGTATGTATGTATATATGTAAAATGAGATGTATTTTAAATTTGGATAGGTATGCTAGTATACAAAAGATGATGATTGAATTAGATTGGTTAAATGTGAATGATAGTTTGAGGATTTGTATTTATATTTAAGTTAGATAATAATATGTTACCATAATATTTTAGTAAATTTATTGTAATAGAAATGGATGTATGTGAATATAATATAAGGAATAAAAATAATTTAATTATAAAAAATGCTAATAAGAATAAATAGAAATAGGAGAAGCATCTTGTACAGAGGAATTTGAAGTTGAATTTGATTTTGGAATATAATAAACTGCCGGATGGAATTAGAAGTTCCAAAACTATTGATAAATTCCTGGCAGTCTTAAAAAACATCTCTGTATATGTATGTATGTAGGTGCTTAGTTGAGGATTATGTATATAATAAATAAATAAATAACCAATTTAATTTTAAGTTTAATGTTTCTGTTATAACATCTACATATATTTTTGTCTACGTATTATATTAATATATAGGTATCATATGCAAATAAATTGATTTTACACTTATCTACTACCTTAAAAATATAATTTATTTTATCGTGATAATTGGTAATCATTCCTCGTTGTTCAATGGATATATAAATTCTTGTCAATTTGTGTTATTTGAATAGTAATTTTACTATTGAGCACGTTTAATTATTTGAACAATGGTTAAACTAGCTAAAAACCAGACTATTGAAACTTTTTCGACAGTCCAAATTAAATGAATCGTCATTAGGAAACAATTAGAGCGACGTGCAAGTTCCTCGGACTCGGCGGTTTGCGCGAGCTTTTATTCCGTCCAAAAGCTCCGAGGAGAGCTTTATGCAAATCGGCGTCAGCAACTCGGTCACGGCTTCGGATCAAAAGGTGACTGGCGCGGTGATTGCGGCTCGAATAAATGCGATGAATAATTCATATCGGGTCGCCCCAGCTACCTTCGCTAATGCACCTCTCTCGCGTAGAGTGCATCGCGAATCGCAGCTTTCCAAACCCACCATCTACCCCACCTTTCCATCTCCAACCAACGTGGTCCATGTGCCGAGTTCTTAAGAGATCCCGCGGGAGATTGCTGGAGTTGGATCGCTTTAATTTTTGGATGTGGCACACAGCTCTCTAAAAGTGCATCGAATCCACTCGTTCGAAGTGTGTCTACTCGTTCGTGACGTGCCGTACACGAATAGACATTTTAATGATTTCGAATGTAGTTTTTGCAAGATACAGTAGGATTAGATTAGGTGGAGTTATTCTTCTTCTTCAAAGTTCCTCTCCCCTATGGAGGTTGGAAATCATCACTGCTATTTTGACTATCGATGCAGCTGTTCTGAACAATGACCGTGTGCTGCAACGAAACCAGTCACGCAAGTTCTTTAACAAGAAAATGCACCTTCTTCCCGCACCGTATCTTCCTTGAACCTTCCCTTGAAATATGTATTATTTCGTATCTCATAAAATGTCCAAAAAAAAAAAAAATAAAAAAATTTCTCTACTTAATAGAGGTCAGAACTTCCTTATCCCCTTTTCATACGTATTGGTTATTATTAACTAGCGAGTTTACCGGTCATATGACGGTGAATTTTAGCCCCAACGTCTACCCGTTCGCGCTGGTTTGTACAATAACAATACAGCCCCTAGCCCGTTTAACAGCATATGAAACAATATTTTATAGTGTATCGTTGATTGATTGGCCGTATTGTCAAAACATCGCGTTGCCAACTATTAAAAAAAATTAGTTATGTTGGCAGTGCTGGCGTGACCGCAATGACCCAGACAGGCAAATTTTACGTTAATATAGTATGTAATACATATAGTAATAAGCGTATGGTACAAATTCACTTTAAAATAATCAGCCTAAACTTCTTAAATCATAAAAAAAGTTTGTCCAAATACGGCAGTTTTATGAATGTTGAAATACAAAATGAGTGTTTTATTTTAATGAAAAACAGATGTAGCTAAAATAGCATTAGATGATTAGAGAGTATTCACTTAATTCTTGGAAAAAATCAATATTATGTGCAAATTTTGCATGAATCGTCTGAACAAATAGCTCAATTCAGATATTTTATTTGCATATATGCTTTCTTTTTTTTATATTTCTATTTCTATATATTTGTATTTCTCGCGTCCATCTGCCATCCATTCTTCTCGCCATGTATTCAGCCCATTGCCACTTCTGCTTTTTCACATGTTGCCACTTTGGTCATGCTTCTTACTATTACGATATTTTCTTATTATATGTATGTACATATGTACAAAGCATACATCTTTCCATGCTTCTTCCACTCGGTCAACCTTGCTTTTTTTCACATACCGTTCCAGTATTCCTCGCGTTCATCTGCTATTCGATATTCTCGCTTTGTGTCCAGCCCATAGCCACTTCAATATGATTAAAATAAATATGCAAACCACAAACCAATCTATGAATTCGATACTTTACCGTCAAGTCTGGAATGTCCTGTGACTTTTTTGAGCGCGTTATAAAAAAGTAGGACAAATCTTGAATAAAAAAAAAAAAAAGAAACATATACAAGGGTCTGTCGCAAGTGTTGTCGAATTTCCACGGTGATATGACTTACGGGCGACTAACCGTGAACACGGTCCTTCGAGTCCTGATTGCAGTCGGCCATTGTGGTCGCACAATGCGGCTTATTGCACGGCCATTGTGCCGCTCAAGTAATTGGAGAGTCCGCTCTCAGGACGAGCTTTTCAAAGGGGATGAGGGCATGGGGTTGAGGTCGGCTTCAATTTCGCACCGGAAACCTGTTAATTCCGGCACATAACTCCCCCGTCTCCGCGTAATAACTGTTTCGGACGAAACACACACCCCATAAATAGGGGCCCGGTTTTGCGACTTTCCGCCGCAAATAAACGGGGGACGATTCTATGGGGCCGTTTTCGCACAATGGTCAACCGGTCGTTATGACCTCTCTCTTTCTCTCTATCTCGTTCCCATTCTCCTATCCCTACACCTCTATTTTGCTCTCCTCTCACCGAGCATTATATTTCGGCTTTATTGTGTCGTCAAATTTAAGATTACGCCGTCCGACAAAGACGGATCGTCTCGGTGCTACGGAGGAGAGTAAACAAATGTTAAGTGTATACGGTTTGTCTGCAGAATAGTCGACGTAAAATTGAAACAATGAAGATGTGTAGCACTTCTCAAATGTTCACGCTGACCGATGGCTATAACGTTATCTGAGCACTCGAGTATCTTCTTCCTGATAGATTCATAAGGTAATACGCATAGATATAGAATAACATAGATAGGTCATTCCAAACAAATTTGCCTGGAGAAAGCGTCAAAAGCAACGGGGGCGTGCGGGGGGTCTAAAGTGCGGGGAAAGGAATTCCCACAAAAAAAGAAGGCAAGTAAAATGCATGCCTTGCATGCCCTTTTTTTATGACATTTTTCGGGCGCTAAGGTCTATCTATGGTAATACGTATTCAATGTTTTCCGGGTTTATAGTATTTTAACACTGCATCTTGGCGTTGTTAACGATGAGAAGCTGTCAAACTAATTACTTCAAACTTAATCCAATATGTTGCCTATTATATTAGACTAGTGTAAGCCCGTTGAATATCAACGGAGCGCTCTCATCACCCGTACTGGAAAATAATATGAAAATTTAATAGTTTTTATAGTTGTTGCATCTATTGCGACAATGCGCCATTTATGGCGCGTTATAATACAACGTAACAATTTAGCAAAGTCTCGAACCTATTTTTTTATTATAAATAGTCATGTTGAAGCTAGCCCTACATATATCATCTGGTTTGGCTCACCGCGTAAGCACTCTGTTTCGAATCAGTGGTACCGGGTTCAGATCCCACTCGTGCGACGTTCTGGTTTTTTTTTAAATTATTTACCAAGGTGAGCGTTATCAGCAGACAGACACACAGACAGACAGACAGACAGACGGACGGACGGATTTCGGCTATTATATGTATGTACATACATATGTATATATAATTGAGGGAATGAAGATTTTAGAAAAAATAAATTTACAGTTTGATTGAAGGCCTCTATATTCGTGTTAGATATATTTATAAAAACATGGTACAATTAATACTATTTTTACTAAGAAAAAATATATCGACATTTACTGTGAGCGCACTTTGAAACTCCGAGCACGATTTTTCCCATAATATGGAACGTAGGTTTGTGTTGATTTTAGCACATATCGTAGTAAATTTTGCTATAATCTTTCTCGGCAACAAATCTACGACCGTAAAAGTTTTCTTCGTTGTGTTTGAACACGTTTTGCAAAGTTATGGGTAGGCTTAAGAAGTGCACGAACAGATGCTATCACATAATAGCTTCTGCAAACAACTTTACTGCGATACAACGCCTATACTCGCGCTACGGGAAAATGTACGTCTGACGCCAACGTGGCATCCCTTACGGCCAATTTAATTCAATTTAATCACGTCGAATCAAAATTCTGCCTATTGCAGAATCTTGATATCGAACAACGTTTATACGTTACATCTACCTGACTGTCTGTCTTTTCCTTGTATATTCCATCACCGTTTGACTAATCGACACTAAGCTTTACAGACTTTGACTAATGACAGTTGACAGATATAAATTTGCAATCGCCTGCCTAGGACTACAACTTAAGTAATATTTCTCGTTTTTTTTTTTTTTTGTTATACATACAGCGGTCGACTTTAGCAAACGCATTGAAGAAACCTTATGCACTCGATCGTAAACTTCGAACGATCGGCTTCACTTTACGACCGCTAAACTTCAGTGTACGAACGCGACGAGTACGTGTGTGGGGATATTGCGGTTTAAAAATTTCCATTGAAAGGTTCGTCTTCGTCGACATGATGTTTCTGCGAAATTTATCGATGTTATACCTTACATACAAAATGCACTTAACGTCGGAGAGGGTGTACGTCGCGGTCTTCGTGTGGTATTGTGGTCATCGATCAAGTGGGGTGGAAAATGTGGTGGGTAGGGGGTTGGAAAACCCACCCCCATTTTCTCCTCACCTCCCCAATTAAGCGTCCGTCCGATGGAATAAATTGGAAACGCTCAACTCGGGACAAGTTGGTGCTACGAACGAACTAGTCGAGTGTTGGAGAGAACCGCTCGAGTATGGTACGGACCGGAGACGGAAACTCGCCGGTGCGAGTTGAACACGTGACCGGAATAATGCAACACTAGTTTTTGCATATACGTGCACAAACGTCCAAAGCTCAAAACGACACAATCAACGTCGAGTGTTTTAGAAATTACTAGACGCAATAGGGATTTATTATATCAATAAATTCATTCGTCCCGATTCATACATTGTTGTACGAACTGTGATGTCAATGATGGGGCATGGGACTACAGTGCTAGGTTTGGCTCGGTTATGTTTTATTATACCAATAGATTCATACATTGTTATACTAACTGTGGTGGCATTGCTGGAAGTACAAGGTTAGATTTGGTTAGGTTGGGTTAGGTTAGGTTTTATTATATCTGTGTTATTATACCAACGGTGGTGTCAATGTTGGGATTACAGGGCAAAATTTAGTTAGGTTATGTTTTATTATACCAATAGATTCATACATTGTTATTTTTTATTTATTTATTTATTTTACAGGCTTAAACCCAAAGTTTATACATAATATAATATGTACATATACATAATATAATATGTACATATACATAAATACATATGTACACAATAATAACATAAATAAATATACAGTAAAATTATTATTATCATTATGCAACCCCATCCCAATTAAGTACCCTTGCTAAATGTAACTTCAGATAGGCCACAAAACCAGGATAGGGTATGCAAAATAAATCGATATCAAATAAATATTAAACTGTGGTATCAATTATGGAATTACAGGGCTAGATTTGATTAGGTTAAGTTAGGTTTTATTATATATGTATGTATTGTTATACTAACTGTGGCGTCAATGATGGGACTACAGGGCTATATTTGGTAAAGGTTGAATTTTTATTTATTTAAAATACATGGGGAGGCGGCCATAGCCAATGGAGCCCAGGGGTCTGTTATATTGTAATTTGTAGATACAATTCTTAATTATTTAGTTATTTATATTTGAAGGATCACCAAAATCAATTTATATTCAATAACTTGTCGAGATGATTTTTAAAGAGATTTGTATTTTCAGAAATTAATAGAATGTGGCAACTATTTCGGATCTCAAGAAATTGAGCATAAGGAAAACATGCAGTTTGTGATACACATAATTTATGGTTCACAGACCATATTGCAAAATCTGATAGTTTAGGTTAATTGAAAAAAATTGTCATGTAAACATTCGTTCACAATCTGACACAAATTTTTTAGCCTACCCCTTTTTAGTTACCACTAAATTGATAAATAATTCATAATTTTTTTATATACATATGTATATAAAAAAATTCATTATAGGCACATTGGAGGACAAATGTCAGACTGATGCCATTTATGCTGATTTCTCTAAAGCTTTTGATAAGATTTCACATTACATTTTGCTCCATAAACTTGAAAATCTTGGGATCCACGGTAATCTTTTAAGATGGTTATCGTCTTATATTTCTAATCGATCCCAAGCCGTTCTGATTAATGGACAAGTGTCCTGTTATAAAGTGCTACCTTCGGGAGTTCCCCAGGGTTCTCACCTAGGTCCACTCTTATTCCTCTTATATATTAATGATATTGGTTCCTGCTTCGCAAACTCATCTTTTCTCTTGTTCGCTGATGATATAAAAATTTATAGTAAAATTTCTTCCCTTGAAGACTGCCTTAAGCTTCAAAACGATCTTGACTCGTTTTCGAACTACTGTGATATTAATCAGTTGCTCGTTAATATAGATAAATGTTTTCATATCACTTTCTCCAGACTTGCTTCCCCTGTATTGTTTGATTTTTTTTATTGGGCAAACGCGAGTATTGAGAGTTGACTCTGTGAGAGACCTAGGTGTCTTATTAGATAGTAAATTATCTTTTAATTCCCACATTGATGTGGCTGTCAATAAGGCTTATAGGAATTTGGGATTCATAATGAGAGTATCCAAACCCTTTAAGTCCTTTGATACAGTGTCTTTACTATATAATGTATTTGTGAGAAGTCACCTGGAATTTGCTAGTACTATATGGAACCCGTTTTACCAAGATTCCATTAATAAATTGGAAAAAATTAATAAGAAGTTCCATACGTACTCCATTTCCAGGTTTTGTCTTTCTTCTGCAAATTCCCGTGATTACATATCCCTGCAAACCAGGAGGACGGTCTCGGATCTCTGCTTTCTATTTAAACTTTTAAATAATTTATTAGATAGCCCTTACCTACTAAGTAGGATACTTCTACATTGTCCCCCTAGGCCTGTCAGAAATCCTCCATTGTTTCATTTGAATCTTTGTTCCACAAATTATTTACTAAACTCCTTCATTTGTAGATCCTGCTCGTCATTTAACGAAATCCCGGCACATATTGATCCTTTTCTCTATTCTTTGCCCTCCTTTAAATTATCTTTGCTTAAGTTCCTTTCCAGTCCTAACTCCTAAGTTCTTTTCTTATTTTAATCTGTTGTTCGTTTGCAACTATTTTGGCTGTAGTGTATTGTGTGATATTAATATTATTTTGTATTTATATTTTATTGTACATATACTATAAGCTGTTTGTTGCATGATTAATTAAATAAAATAAATAAATACATACATACATACATATGTAAGAAAAGTTAGGTTACAGGAATAACATTTTTTTGGCACAATAAAGGTTTATAGTAAATTTTATAATCAATGCATAATTTTATGACAATTTTGGGTCAAGCGATTTCACTGGTGTGAATTCGGATATACATACCTATACATATTTACATTCATTGTATTCCATATTTCACAATGTGTATAGTAACAATTTAATTGAAGGGTATTCATTTCAGTCCCCATTAAAAACACAAATAAGTTAGTAATTTAAACACATTTGATAAAATATACCTATATATATAATTTGGAAGTTTCCCGTCTATGGATTGTAAAACTCCTTCAGCACCGGAGCGTCACGTACGCGAAACCCTTGCACAGCCTCCCCTTTCGCCTTATCAATATTTTTATCGCATAAGCTACTCGTAGCACACACACATACTCCGACAGGGACTTCCCCTTATGGCGCTCAGCGGTTAGTACATTGTTTGGCACTATGGCCTGTGCAAATCCGAGCTCTTCGATGATGGCACACTTCCTAGCGCGATACGGGCCGCTCTTGAGATTTACGAGCGACCGAGTTGTTCTGGCGAGCCGTAAAAGTGCACATGATTTATCCGACGCGTATTTATGTACGAGGCATGATAAACATTACGCGAGTCGCGAGCGGAAAACTTTACGAGTTTTTTTAATATACTTTATGTCGCGCACGTGATTGAAATACGCGCGTCAGTTTTTCCCCGAGCGGGGGAAAATTTTCACGCGCCGAAATTTTCCAACGAGTGCAACTTTGTGCACAAACCCACCGATGGCTCTGATGGATTGAAAATTAACGTTAAATTAACGTTAAATTCGTACGTTCGTAGGTAAAAATTTTCCGATTGATTTTTTTTTTGTATCGGTATTTTTTCGTGTTATGTATTGCGTTGGTATTAGGATGGGGCTCTCGTGTTTGACATTGTAAGATGAATGCGCGCTGAAGGCCGACAGGGCCTAATTTGATTTTATAAGGGAAACTCGGACCGCCGAGGAAATCGAACCGTAAGAAAGCCACAAATCTTCGTGGGGGCCCTCCGACCCGGCCATCTTAGGTGTTTACCCATGATAAACGGTAAACCGCATCAAAACGTCTTCGGCCGTCGATTTATGGGCAACCTCTGAGGAAATTAAGGCAATATCCTCCCCCTCCACCCCTCCCCCCTCCCCTAAGTGCTAGACCTCAGATTAAGTCCTCGGCAATTCAGGTATAGCCTTAAGTATTTACGTTTTTGCTTCGAGAGCTCATTCTTCGAAATCTATCAATAAAACCAATATAAACTGCCAAATACTATTCAATTACTATATATGTATGTACATACATATGTATACGTATTAAGAAAGTTTGTAATTGTGAAAAAATTACATTAAAAGTTCAATACATTAAAATCTTTATGATGTGCCATTGCATTAAAATTTCATTGCAATTCAGCGGTTACCATCAAGCTCAGATTTCAGTGAATGTAGTTGTATATAACTTGAAATGAATCTTTTTTTAAATGTCTTAAAAGCACGCTTTCATATTTTCTGACGTAGGTACGCTTTGATCATTTTGCTCTAAATTATTCGCAACTTAATTACCGCGGTAGTTTTATGAGATTTAAATTAAAATTTTCACTGAAGTGTTTCTTGGAAGAAAAGGGACTTTTATTAAAATTAGATTAGATTTAAGCATTTTTCATTCATTCTATATTGAATCAAATCCCTTTAAGCAATTCTGATGCATAAAGTGAGGATATTTTTATGAGCGTGTACAATAATATTCTGTGTTAAAAATTTCAATCTTGTTTTGGCCTGAACTAAACAACCATGACTCGTTTATTAAATTCAATGAAGCTCGTCGTGATATTTTAACCGTTTTTTTTCTCTTTTAGAGAATATGAGCGATGATATCAACGCGTACATTTTTTGAAGGGGTCGATTCTTATGAGGGTTTGGGGGGGGGGGGGTGAATTTTGGGGCCTGGGAAAAAAGGAACTTTTACGGCGACGCAATATTTTACAAAGCGTCCGTAGGCCATCAATAACTCCTTTGCGCCGATCCATCACGGCAAAAATAAGGTCTAGTCAAAGTCAACAGACCTGTTTTTGACAAACAAAAACATAAAAGTCACAGATACGGACGATCAGTCAAAAAATCTCATCTCTCATCTGTGATGGTAGATGCACGGTGCGATGATCGCGCATCGCTAATATTATACCAACGGGTGGTTCGAATAAAACTGATTTATCGGACCGTAATAAAACACAGCATCGACGAGTCATCAACGTCTCGTTCCACTTTGGATTTGGGGAAAAAATTCCTAAGGAATTGGTTAAATCTTTCGTGCGATGTTGAATGATTGATAACAAATCCGACTACAAGCGCTAAAAACGATCATCAATGTCGATGTAAATTATTATGAAGGGATTTTTTCAATTTCAACTGAAATATATACTTTAGTATATGAGAATAAAATATACCTGTACTATAGTGTTAAATAATTTCCTATTGGTTTTCCATCGAACGTTAAAAAAAACGAGGAAAGAAAGCGAGTTTTTTTAGCGAAAGCTATTCCCGGAATTTTAATGAACTTCGGCATGTCTTTTAAAAGCTCCCGCATCCTTGTATTTTACCCGTTTTTGTCTTTTTTTTTTTTTTTTGCAGTTATTGTTCTCTCCTCTATGTATACAGTACACGTGTTTAAGGCAATGTGAGGCGCTTTCACATACATACATACATACATACATAGGGGAATTTAGAATTATCTATCTATCGTGTGTACCTATACATAAGTACCTCTCTACGTGCGCGATGCGTAATTCTATTTGCGAATTGCGAGACGAACGTGTTCTATTATATTATATGTATGTGTGTATGTATGTATATATGTAGACGTGAGCGCATTAATGGAGTTTCGGTTTGAATTTACTTACTAAAAAATTCGAAACGTGCGATCCAAAATATGCGAAATTCGCATTGACTCTATGTACCATCAACCTATACGTATTTACGAAATGAATGATCGAACATGGCCAAAAATGGCCACGGTCGTTAAATATGCAAATGCCGTTGAGATCGAACTTCTGAGACGCGTTTTGCCTCATTTTTTTTGCATTCGACAAATATTTTATGTTATACCTATTGTTTGAATGGTATTTTTCCGTACTTGGAAAAATGGAATTGGGTGAGTTTTGGGGCCTAAGAAAAATGATCTCTTGAAAAATATTCAAAAATTCATTGTATTTTTAAATATGCCTATTCAAATTGTTATAATAAGTATAAATATCTGAATTGATCCATTAATATAGTGAATAGTGAAGTTAAAATATATTTTCGTTGACTGTATGCTTATTTATTATAAAATATACAAAGCAACTTTCGATTCAATAAGTTGCATAATGCATTCGAACCAAATTTATGTATTGGAACGATCCCCGGTGTAATTCGAATCCTATTTGTGATTTATTAATTACTCTCCGTTTACGAACGACCAGATAAATATTTATTAAACACTGGCGCACTGCTAAATTTTCTCGTTTTGTCAATGAATTCACAGTGTATTTATCGCACTAGAGTACAATTAGTAGTTAGTTAATTACTAGTAGAGTTTACTGTGCAATGTCAACTATTGAATTTTCAACTAAGCTCTTCTGCTCACTTGTCGAATATTTAAATTAGAGACGTAAAGCTGCTTACTGCGTAAGCGGCGACTCGTTCGGAGAATAAATTCTGTAATTTCATTCTGTGAACAACAAAATGAAAACGTACAAAACGAACGAACTAGTGTGTGTTGATTTTTTTCCTGTGTTCGTTTTTGTTTTATTTTTCCCGATGGCTCTCGGTTATCCGTGATTACGTCGGAATTGGTATGTCGCACGTACGAGAAACCAGAACCAATTTCGCTTTACGGCCAGATCGATTTATCCCGGAAAAAATAAAAATAGAAACGCAACAATTTCGAATGGCAGATATTTTTATATTTTACACAGTATAAATTGAACTAATAAATCACGTCGATGATCAAACAGATTTGCCACCCTCTACGGTATTAAATTGTGACGCGCGTATGACGTTTGTGTTACTAGACGCTATTTATTTTACATTCGAGCGAGTTATTTTGAAATATTTTCGATGTTTGCACTCTGCAATATAAATTGACACTCGGTATAGATAGATATTTCTAGTTAGAGTTGAATTTCCTTTAAAGGGAATAAGCTAGACCCAGTGGGAATTGAAGCTGAAATGTCTACTGCTAGATACAAATCTAATTGCATATACCTACAGCTATTACATAACCCAAGCTAAATATGTATATGTACGTTTCGATTTCTACATATGTATACATATACATATGTACATATGTACATATGTACTGCAGAAATTATATATGTTTAAAGTATATTTAAGACTATTCATGGTATGTATGCTTTTAAGTATTATGCTCATATTCAACAGCAAAATATATATTTTTTGATATTTGTTATCAATTTTAATTTTACTAGTAGATTGATGAGGATTAATTTTCCTTTTTTATGTTGGGGAAAAAGTTGAACAAAAGGCCTAAGAATACAAGGATCCAGACCCAATAACAGGTTAACATAGGAATAGTGGATAGGTGGTGCAAATTTTTGTTGGAACCGTCTCACCAATAAGTCAGATAAATTGGTAAATTTTAATAGAAGATGGCCGATCTGGATTTAATAATGTCCAAATTTTGCCAATGACTATAATTAAGGTCAACAAAACTGTCGACAATATTATTTCGAAATACAGGTAATGAATCCCGGACTTTCAGTCAAGAAGCTAACGCTCTAACTATTGGGCTATCGCTTGACTAATTTTAATCAAATTGTTGATGCAACCAACACATACATACATACATGTACATATGTATGTACAACAAATCTCTAAAATTACAGTAGAATGAACCTTTTTTATAAAACTATTATTTATAAGGGACCTAACTTTAACTAACTAACTAACTTTAAAAAAGTTAGTTAGTTGTGGTGTTTTGATACTTTGTTCTATTTTCAGTTGATTTTAAAATGTTCATGTATTTAAAATGTTGGTTTCAAAATGTTCATAAATATGCTCAGTTAAATTGTCAGTACGATTCCTATTTGACACTGATTTGACTTTTGAAAAATACGCAAAGTTCTAGTCTCGGTTGTAGGCTAAGTCGAAGGATATTTTCATCCCCTGTAGAATTTCAATTGCAAACTTTCTTCTTGTGGTTCAAGTAGGCTATCATCTCAATTAAAATGTTGACAGTTTTATTCTGTAATATTTCAAACAAAATACATAAAGAGCGGGTTTGTATGCATTTGAGAATTCGGCACCGGTACCTATGTTATTCACTCCGAACACGTTCCAATCCGCGAGGGGATGGGGTTGGAACGGGAATATCAAATCCTGTGGGGAATCACCGGCGCTCGTACTACGACCCTGTCCCCGCAAGTGGAAAATAAAGCTCTAACTTTTCACGGCGAACAAGTTTAAACAAAGCTGAAATAATATTTGCCGGAAAAGCCCCCAACCGGCGCTCGGTCGTGACGTGCGCTATTTGTCAATGCGAGCAAACGGTGCCGCACTTTTGCGCTCGGAAAAATCGAACCTAGCACATTGACGGATCATAGTTCGCATATTGTTTACATGGGCAACGACACTCAAACAGGGATACTAAACATTGGCATTCTTCATCCTCAATAGCGCTCAAGTTGCAAATCGGCGAACGTTCGAACGTTACCCTTCGACGCGCGCGATCTTTTCAGTAATTTAACACACACGTTATGGTGTACTCTGTGCTGCATCTACCAGATAAACTCCGATAGATTTCTGCGCTAAAATATAAATTCACTAGATTTGTAGAGTTGCGCATCACTGACGTACGACCTTTGAAAGTTTCGCGAGCTTGAGCGAAAGTAACGAAGCACGAACTCGATCGTGTTCATAGAAAAAGATTTCCTCCGTTCAATTCTATACGTACGAGTAGGTACAGTGTTGAGTATCGAATACAATACGGAGTGGGATTTTGACATTTTCATTTCGCTAATTGCCATAAAATATATTATCAATTGAAGAGTGTGTGTGTGTATATATTATGAATTGCGGTGTATATTGATCGAATCTGGTGTGCATCTATCCGGTGCAACGAATCAGAATCATCGTAACAGTCATCAGTCAGATGAGTCAGTCAGTGTATCATTAGCGGCGGTGTACCGCACCCCATGGGACTGCGCATTGCAGTTGATTCCAACCCTATTGTGGCTGAATATACCCCACTCGTACGTGTGTAATTTAAATGTAAGCTTCATTGGTATTAAATCAACTATACGTTATTTAATTTTTGTGCTGTTTGCTTCGAAGCGTGAAATCCGATCTGCAAATTATAATTTTAGTACTAATTTGATATAAATATCAACTCGTATATAACCGTGCCAAATATATTTATTTATTATTTTTCCAATAGAATATCGCATTTGCATTTGCTATATACATATGTAAATAGCATCGATATCGATACGATGTATGTGTAGGTAGATATCTACAAAAACTCTGAATAAACTTTGTTTGTACGTTTGCAGTCTCGCACCCAGAGTTGAAGTGAACCAACACACACAAATTGTGTGTCTGTGAATAGTGAATAATATGAATTTTCACTAAATGTAACAATAAAAACGCTCTGTCTCTTTCGCGCGCGTAAACGTTACGAGTGTAACAAAGACAACATTGTTTTGTATATTTTTTTTTTGTGAAATACAGCATGTTTATTCAGTCTTCGATTTTTATATCGTTTGTTGGTTTAGTTAGAGTAGTTAGTTTAATAGTTTATTTAGAGTTTAGTTAGAATATACCGTATCCAGAGAAAAACAAAAAACCCATTTCATATGACATAATACTAAAGAATAAGCCAAATTACCAAAAATTTGTAAGTATTTGACAAAATCCTGGAAGATCACGGACATAGTGTACTGCACCTACCACCCTACCACCCAGAACTAAACCCTATAGAATTACTGTGGGTTATTATTAGGGATAAAGTTAAAATTAAATATTAAAAAAAAATTTTGCATCAGCCTGTATACTAAAAATGCATATGTGTGTGTGTGTGGTTCACTTCAACTTTGGCTGCGCGGCCTATACCTGTTGAATTATATACGACAAAAACCATCAAACTAAATGTAACATAACGTGAGTAGTTTGTTTAATAGAAAAATGTGCACTTCGTATAAAAATATTCAATGGAATATTAGATCGATATAATTGATTAAAATTAAAATTGCTGCAGTTAACTAACTAACTAACTAACTAACTTTTCATTATTAAAGGTTTTTAAATAATATTTCGTATATTATTACAAAATTAAGTAAAAACTAACCGGCTTGCTCGTCATATGCTAGTAGCTAGTGTATTCTAACCGCATCATTTGTACAGTGACAGTATAGCCCATAGCCCGTTTGACAGTACGTGAAACAAAAAATCTCTGTATACAAACACATTTCCAATCCCCAATTTCATTCCAAATTCCCTTATACTATATGACAGTAGATTATTTTTCCAACCCCTCAACACCCACTAGTGCGCACCGATTTGTACAATAACAGTACAGCTCCTGACTTGTTTGATAGTACACGAAACAATTGGGTAGTGTACCGTCGATTGAATGGGTGTATGGCCATAAAATCGCGTTGTCCACTCGAAACAACTATGACAGTTTGCTATATTTGCAATGCCAGCGTGACTGCAACGGTCCAAGTAGCCAGACAGGCAGACGCTTAACTCTAATGTATGTGTGTATACATACATATGTACAGTAATTGGCCATATTAAATTATTTTAAATTAAAAACGCTATGTATTTCAGTTAAAATTTTGTTTGTTTTGCGTTTTAAATTGCACTGACACCTATTTTTCGCTCGCATTCACGCCACAGACAAAGCTCATGTGGAGCTGGTGAAAACACAGGGGTGGTGAAGGGGGGGGGGAGGGGGGCTACGAAAACGACACAAAAAAGTACACCTCGTACAAAACGTCACGATGGGACAATTTGTCATGATTTGTGAGGAAACGTGTTGCAGATTTTGCACCCCTGCAGTGTGCACTTTCAACGGTTATGCAAAACTCCGAAGCTTGCACCGCGCACCATCCCGAAGAGCTTTCGCGTACAATAAATGTAAGAGATCTAGCAACACTTTATAATACAAGGATGAGGAGGGGGGGGATACGACAAATCCCTTTAGGGTGAACCGTGTAGTACTACGAGTATTATTATTATAAATATATTCAGTTTGCATTACACCTGTGTGTGTGCCATTTGTGTGACATCTCCGCGTATCGCACAACAATACGAATTCCAATCGGCTTATAGCGAATCCCACTTTGAATACTAACCGCTATTGGCATTGGTAGGTAGTAATATAGAATTCAATGAAATTTATATTAATGTGTGTGTGTGTGTGTTAGTGTGTGTTAGTGGTGGTATTGCGATTCGGTCGTGTTAATTTGCGTCGAATACATTTACTCGTTCAGGTGTGACTATTGGACGAATGGTCGCTAATAGTGCGCGTTCGCGAATAGCGGTCTGGGATGGTCCTGGTGTGGTCCTGGGAAGGAAGGGGATGTGGTCTATGGCGTCGGTCTCCGTGGTTAATGGCACCAACAGATACAACCGAGGACCGCAATTTCACCTGTCATCTCTGTGTGATGAATCGATTTTCCACGTTACAATTTGCGGTAAAACGTACGTTGAATTGTGTCCTTAGTTTATGTATGTGTGTGTGTGTAAAAGTATTGAATTCGTATGGGTGTTGAACGATTTTCATTAATTCTACATTTAATCTCAGTTCATACATTTACGTATTTCAAAAATCAATCATGTTTCAAGAATATAATATGTATGTACATATGTATGTTTGTCCTATATAAGCGTATATTCGAAAAATAATTGTGTCGTCGAGCTCGTGTCTTCGAGTGCATCAGATGAATCATTTTGCAATAGATATCTATGGATTCTCACACTTAGTATAATGGATGGTCACTACGATCAAAAAATTCGGGTGTGGCCAACCCATGACTTGATCCATATATTTGAGGAATACAAAGAGCAACGAAATTAATTTTTAAGTACGTAAGTGAATAAAACGCGTACACACCACCACACCAACCAACATATGTACATATCATGAAATCACTGTGTTAAGTGTGCGCAAATACGATCTTCAGCATACATATATTCAAATAGGAAAAACTGCCACCTTCCAGTTGACGGATATTGAATGCGTTAAACGAAAACTTAATTCTGACCAACCTGTACCTAGCCTATCTTCGCGAAAAGTAGACATTTTTCAAAAATATAGAGGAAAAAATGCGTTATTCGAAAACATTATTGCAGTTAACCTAACCTGACCCAAACCTCACGAAAAGTAGACTTTTTTCAAAAATATAAACGAAAAAATGCGTTAAACGAAAACTTAATTTTTCCGTCTATACTTTTGAAAAATGTCTACTTTTTACGAAGTTAGGTCAGGTACAGGTTGGCCAGAATTAACTAAATTAATTGAAAATATGAAATTTCAATTTGATTTGCTTAATATTATTGGAAATATTGCGTGATAATAGGATTTTTGACTTTTCTACAAGAAAAAAAATCAACTTCCATTTGACTTATTTTAATGATTTAATTTTTCCTAACCTAGCTATTGCTTAAAGGATTATAATATTACAGTATTATGAAGATACCAAATATGTAAAAGGCCGAAAAAAAAAAAAAAACGAAATCTCGTTCAATGGTAAACTGCCACTTCCGGTTGGCGGATGTTGTCCAAAATCATAATATGTCTTACACCTTACGTTAAAATATTATATTATATATGAAATTTCAGCTTGATAGACTTGATTGTTTCAGAAAAAAGTTAATGTTAAAAAGTCTACCGATACACCGACATACCGCCATACAGACATTTTCCATAAATCATGAAAACGTGATCAGGGGATGATACCTGATACAAATCAGTTAAAATCTCGAGTTTGAATTTTTGCACGATCACAATACTTTATCCGATTAGGCATAAGTAAAAATAGGACTAGATTAAGCATTTTGTACAGTGTTGTCCAAGAATAATAAGCTACCAGTTAATTTGTGGAAAACAAAACGAATTGATCTATTCTTGATAGCTTTAAAAGGACACCTCTGTGCAAATAGATTTTAAGCTTTTGGGTTTAATGTTAAGCTTGTTATTATTTTTAAATTAGCTGTAAGCTAACAATGTACATATGTATATACATATATATGTATGTATATATAATAAATAAATAAACTAAGAGAACTATGTATGAATGTATACATATCTCTAAAATTTTAAACTACAATTAAACGAGCAATTTACATAATTTACACTTGTACAAAATTTAATGTTTGCACCTAGCCTAGCCTTATGTAATTTAATCTGGACAGAATTTCTCTTAATTTACATATATATATAATGTATGTATACCAAAAAATAGAAGTTTATCACAAATAATCTTATGGAATATTTTCCGATACTAATTTTGATTGATATCGTAGAAACAAAATTATACGTTTATATCCTTCTTAAAACTATGGATTCTATTTTTATCATATAAATTTATAAATTACACTGTTTTTTCAAGAAAATCCAAATAGCTCAAGTTTAATGTGTAAAGTTATAATTTCTTATAATGTATTGCCATCTTCTTAAATATTCACTATCCGAACTGGGTAGTATTAGTTTTTGGATGAAAAACGATGTTTGCTAGTTACATACAATGTAGGTACTATTGATGGATGCGGAACACATTTCCGCTTTGAAGAATCTATAGTTTCACGATAGTTACATTAAGTTTTCGAGTAATAACGGTACGATCGAGTTCGAGTCTGTTCACGAGCTCGTTCTCTTTTGAACGAAGGAAGACTTGAATCGATCTCGTCACTTTAATACGGCCAATTTCCAATATCCATTGAAGTAGATTAACTGCGCTTTAGTGAGACTCGATCCAGCGTGGTTACTCCGCCACACAGAGAACTCGGAATTGTCGCAAAGTGGAAAATAGCAAACACTAATCAGAAACGAGACGACATCGACCTACCGACTAACGCCTCATCTACGTATAAAATACACGCGTACCTATAAAATTAATGCTCGATTGTTATTTCTGTTCCGCGTGTCGAATGTTTGTGTTAACGGACCGAGGCAAGGCGACGATCGCAAATAGTATCAACCGCACACACTCTGTTGATTATTAATTGATATGTGCGTAATAACCCCTAAACCGCCACCGCTCTCGCACACACACATAGAGACAGACACAAACCGTGGTTAAAGTTTTAATCGTATTCCGGAACGCGATTGCGTCTCGCGCCCGCGGTATTACCATACAAATACCGACATAATCCCGAATCGGCAACTGTTTACACTCACACATTTATACGATCAGTGATGATACAATCAGTGAAAGCTGAAGATTTTTGGTGGCTGAAGATTTTTGGTGATAGCACATGCTTCATATAAATATGAAAAATTTATCTTATCATTCAAATAATTAATTTTTAGTAGTGAAAATAGTAAATTTTGTTAAAATTTTTATATACATATTTAACCCAGGGCTGTAGAGTCATTAAAAAAAGACGCGACTCCGACTCCGACATTTTCCAACAATCCGACTCCGACAGACCTGGTATATCCTCAAATTAATCTTGTTTATATAAAGATAGTTTACACGTAACTTTTAGTAGCTTTACTCGTTTGAAAACATACTTTAATCTAAGGAACACTATAAATATGACTGGTAGTGTAAAAATTGGACGGGAAACTTTTCCCTTATTATTATTTACAATGTAGTTTTCTTCGTGTTTTAGCCTTCAAAGTTTCAATCTTACAAATTTATGTTTACAAAGCAAAAAGTGAATTATGCAAATACAATTATATGATACATAGGTTAGAATAATTGTATATTTATAAGCGACATTTTTGACAGTATCCTTGTGACATGTTTCCTCAAAAATTTAATACACATTTTAAAGTGAATCGCATGACAGTATAATAATTCTACGTCCTGAATAAATTGCATAGTCTCGAGCGCAATATGTAAGCGTACAAAGTGTCTATACGAAACTTGACAGCGTTTAATATAACTCGAGAATCTTCTCAAGAGGAATTCTCACAGTGTACATACAGGATCGTAAAAAAAATAATATGCTGCAATACAGACAAAGTACAGGTGCACCGATGTTGCACCGGGTTTGCTTCATAAACCATTCTGCCGGTAAAATTGCACAAAATCCTTTATTATCAACGCTTATAATCTTACAGCGACTCTATGTAGAAGTGATCTGTAGAAGCAATAATACTACCGACCGCGTATGATACGACGTCGTAAATTACAAATTTGTCGTCGTAAAACGGAAAATGAACGGGTGCAATGTCAACTGTCGTAACTCGAGACGTACTTCAACTATTATATGGAGTTTAATTAAAACGATTTTCGTCGTAGGGAAAAGAAAGTGAACCAAGGCGCTCATCGACAATTTATCCCGTTGACTTAAATAAACTTTAACTGGGATACGTTTTAAACTTTGATAGAGGGGTTGGGTAAAAAGAAGTACGAGACTCGAATCCCGGGTAAGTCGTGGGAAAATTCTAAAGCTTTGGTGCGGTAGCGGACGAAGTTTTCTTTTCATCGCTTCTTATCGTCGTACGGCGCGTGTTTGAAAATCTTTATTTATTTGTCGTGCGTGTAAATAAATAATTTCTTTTTTTGTTAACTAGCTCGGAGTATCCAGTTTTGCCAATAGTTTTTTATCAAATTTATTACTTTTTCTGAAAGTCAAACAAGGACAGACATCTCGCTCACTTTAATTTTATTCTTGTGGCCTAGGCAACTTTTGCGCTTTCCCACTCATACATAGGAACTATATTTTTAATATATACTTGACGTAGAACATCAGAATCAATCGCTAGGCATTTTGACGGGGTTGATTGGAGTTGAAACGTCGCGCGTGCGTTAAGGGCGCGTTTACGGCCCATCGGGTAGCGTTTAAGTCGCACTGAATCCGCAATTAAACCGGGACGTTTCGCGAATAAAGGATCCAACTTAGCCCTTAACGACGGGCCGAAGGGCGTAAACAGAATTAACTGCGCACAGCCACCCCTTGTTTGAATACAATAAAAGTCATAAAAATTTAACACCGACCCGCTCAACTTATTAACTCCGAATCGCGGTATCCGAATCGCATTTATAAAGTGTTTATGCGTTGTGAATTGATTTTATTTGTAATGCGCAGGTACGTAGTGCTGCATGCAGTTCGCAATTTGTCTGCATAACCAATTATTGCGCGGGGAAAACTTTTCGGAAACTGCGGAAATGTGGGGGCGTTACGACTGAAACTGAATTATCCCCGATTTGTGCCCGGGTGAAGTTGTGTTGATATCTGTGATGCTTGGCAAAGTTTCAGCCTTCGGAATGCTCGGTACTTTCATTGCGAAATGTTACGACCAATTCTACCGGAAAAGCTGGCGAAATTAAATTTTGAACGTGATCATTCTTCACGAGCTCTCGCGAAAATCGGTTTCACACAAACGTGTGGAGCGATAGATAGTAAGGAGTAGCGCGCACGGAAAAGTGATTTGAACGCGCGAGTTCTCTTGGAACGAAACCTGTTACAATATTACGTTGAACTCGCAATTTCGATGAAAAAAACAATTAAATTTAATCATCCTCTTTGCTTCAAATATAAAATTATATTTGTGCAGTATGATTGTATATGAATATGTTTTGGGAAACTTTTTGACTTTCATGTTTTGATTTGACTCGGGATAGTTTTGCTTTAATCAAATTTTATGTTTTGATATACATACATATTTAGATACCTATTTTGATGTACCTATGTACATATATAAAAGTATATACCGTGTAATACTCAAAATATATCGTGAACTACTCAAAAATTCACTGATATTATATTTTAATTGATTGGCTTATGTTGAACGTTAGCTATGTAAAATCAATAAGTTAAACTGTACTTTACTTAAAAGCGTATTTAAACTCTTATAAAACTTTAGGTACATAAAGTGTAAAAGTTTTAACGACACGCTTGATAAGTTCCACAAATCAGGATTATAATAAATTAATATTAAACAAAAGATTTTCCAGCAGAACAAAAGATAAAGCTTGTATTGCAGTGCATAATTTTTTAAATTTAAAAATTATGTCCAGTCCAAAACAACCATAATCAGTCTCACGGAAACAGTAATTGAATGATCAGTGAGTGATTGTGAGCTATTCGACGAGTGATACACGAGTATAAAATTGAATATTTTTACTTGTTTGATTGTTTATTTATCCGCTATGCAAATCTACAGCTATCAATTTAGAACTACCAAATTTGGTATATCTACTAACTTAGACCGTAGATAGTTTTTGTAAGTGGTCGGAGCTCGGGGTCATTTTTTAATCGATTTTTGTTTGTACTGGAAAATAAATGTTTATTTCGATATTCATTTGTTTTATTATTTGAATTCACCCACCCAAGCAACGCCTGGCAGTTCGGCTAGTAGGAGATAAAGAGGCAGCGATGTGCTGCGTGCGCATTAGGGTGGAGAGAAAATCAACTTGCTTTGAATCAGGAACTTGGCTTGTGCGGAAAAGTGGCCTATGATATACGTAGATGAGTTCTCATGCAAAATTTTATGGACTTTGAATAATGTCCTGAGTTGTGGACTAGCCGTTTTATATTGAAAATTTTGACTATGATGACCTTTCACGCCCACATAAAAAATTTTACTTTGCAAATAAACATCTGGCCTTTGTAATAAGGAACCCCAAAATATTTAAAGATACATATTAGGGTAATCAAGCGATTGAGCGGTTGAGTACAATTGTATAATATGGTTATCTTATGAACGTCTGTATAGCAATATGCTAGAACGAGTTCACAACGAGTTTTGTTGATGAAGGTAATTCATGCACCAACTATTATGTACAATCTCCTATTCCTAGGTTGATTCGGACCGGCAATAAGTATGGGAATCTTTTGGATTATTTCTGCATGAGCATTCATTTGATAAAGCTGCTTTCTTTAAGAAGTTTCTCTTCTCAGTTCAATTAAATTTTACTGTTCTTATAGTCATTTTTTTATATTTTTGTTTCTATTTATATATACATATGTACATTACTCTTGTATTCTTATCTTTTTTTTTGTTTATATTATTTCTTGTAAAAAATAAATAAATAAATAAATAAATAAATAAATAAATTTTTAGGCGTCTAATAAATAAATAAATAAATAAATAAATAAATAAACAAATAAACAAATAAACAAATAAACAAATAAACAAATAAACAAATAAATAAATAAATAAATAAATAGAATTTTACTCGACATCTTTACTTGAGGGAATTCGGTTACTACCCGTTTCTGTACCCGAGTACATTTCTTCTGGACATGACCGGCATACTATCACTCAATGTTTGTAGGAACATATAACTGTTGCATCACGTGTTTCTAATATACATATAGAGGCAATATGTGGAATCCTCCAGTGCTGTAAAGATTCAGCTTGCTTGCGCCCGAAAATTATATTCGTTCTTGCTCACATCGCTTATTTCTGGAGCCAATGACAAGGATTCTTGTGGGGGCTGCATCATTGTAAAAGCTGTAAAAGCTATTCGCTGATGGTGTATATATGTAGATATGTTTAATATGCCTTATCCACATTTTGTGTCCCATCTGACGTTATATTTAGCAGTGACACTCAACGGGGATAATGTTGTATGTTGATTATTGTCATTATTGTTTTTATATGTAGTTGTATGAATTCCGTGCACACATCGCTTTTCCGTACTAAACCATTTACGTTTCCTAGTATTTGACTTTATAAAATGTCTAGCATAGATTTTGTTTTGTGATTGTTCTTTGTACTTTTTATGTAAAATCCGACAAAATAATAAACGAAGTCGTTTTTATACTCAGTGGAAGCGACTAAGCCGATTTAATCTTCTTATGCGCTTGTACCTTTATAAAATTGGACTAAAAGCTTTGCAATGCCCTAGGCAAATGCTTTTTACATTATCCATATTAAAAAAAAGTATTGTGTTCGTGTGAAAATTCAAGCTCGACATTTTGTCTGATTTGTATCGGGTATTGTCCTCTGATCACATTTTTGTCATTTCAAATCAATTTAAATTACGTTTTATGCAGTAAAACCATAATAGCAATTGATTCGCATTATACGAATACATTGAGAAAATCTATTTGAGATCATTTAAATGGAGAATTTCACATGAAAAGACTTTAAAATTTACATTTCCAACATCAAAGCCTCAGTATGCATTAGGAGATATCTCGTGATAAAAAAAGAAAGTCTCAACTGAAACCGTCGCGCTGCCTTAAAAGATTTTCTTTACGATTTCGTAAAAATGTTCACTCGCATTAAATGAAACTATCGATTTACACACAATGGATACGTACATATTGATTTAGGTAAAAATGTGGTTGATTTGCAATTTTAACTTTTGTACGAATTGCTCGTCTCGAGTTGAAAACGCTCGAAGGGATTCCATTCCGGTTCCGAATCAACAATGGGAAGTTTGAATGTACATTTTTCGGTCTGCACCATTAATCTACGTAAATGAGCTCTGTGTTTGGCACTTCGGTCTTATTATATCCTTCAAAAGCAGATGAGGCATTTTCCCGCGGGGCGTTTTCCCACCGACCGCTCTCCGGATTTCGCTTCCGGGAAATGGAAAACTTCCAGTGAATTTAAATACTCAATTTTTACGATCGCGACCCCACTCGCCCCGACCGAAGCGATTCTTGATTCTCGAACATTCAGAACAAACGTTTACAAGTATAACATTTTCTTTGTTACGAGTATTGCTTATGATATTGTAATGAAACTTTCGGCAATATAATGAACGTCAGACGTGACGAATGCTCTTTGGCAAGTCGTACTTTCGCAGACGTTATTCATCTACGTCTCTGGATTAATTTGAATAATTTTTCATACCGAAATTCAACGTTTGTTCGTTCATTCATTTATGGAGGGAATTTAATCCAATTTAATCAACTATGTTTTCTAGTGAGTTTCGGAATATATTTGACGGACATTCGAAACACTCACCGACCAAACATTTGCAATGTAAATGTCATTTGCCGCAAAAAGATTAAATATAAATTATGCATCTCGCTTCACATAATGGGCGGACGAATTAAAATATACGTAGTTTCCACTTCAATTTTAACATTTCAATGCTAAAAATATAATTTCTTACTTAAAAAATAAAATCAAATTAAAAATGAATCAATCATCTTTTAATGTTTTATACTGTAGAAATACCATTTTTGTTCATGTAAAAGTAATGAATAACGAAATGGACATTTATTTGTATATATACATACATATGTACATCTGTAGTAGTTTAACTTGATATTTTTTGAACGAACCACTTTCAAGCAAACTGATTCATATGCCCGATTCAATTATGGGAGTAGGTATGTATATGTTTTATTCAAACGCCACTTTAAAGATTATGCTATGGAAATTTAAAGCCTGCTGATTCTGAGCATCATCGCTACCCGTATCATCCACCCGTAGCTCGAGCTATTTGTAAACAAAAGTGGCAACACGTTACCTGTCAAAGCTGTCGTAGACGTCTATAATGAATGCGGTGTAAGTTCGGGATTGTTGGTAGACACATTTCACTGTGTAGACCAAAATTTGTCATTGTCACCAACGATGGGGTGGGAGAAACCCCCGGATAAAGATGAGGCAAGGGGGAGAGAACGGGGAGAACCATCAACGTTCGAGCATTAAATATTCGACGTATCGATCAACGAGCCGAAGACGAACAAGCGTTGATATATTCTTTTGTCGCGGAAATGGATGTCACACTGTTTAGAGACGACACGATACGCGCTAATATCGTATACAACGAGAAGAAGTGTCGATGTTAGCGAGTGGCGAAAACGAGGAGCATTTTTTAAAAGGTTCCACGTAACAAATGTACCGGAAACGTGCAGCTATAATTCACTGGCGTCGTTTTATGGCCGTTTTCACAGGAAAAACAAATGTGCTTATGCCAAAACGTTTGATCGTGTCGAAGTTTAAACGAGAACACGCACGTAATCCGTACAATATGGTACTAAATACATAACTGAACCTTTGCAAAGCGACTTTGGCTGCTTTAAACATTAATCGATTGAGTAGGTCAGTGCCAAACTTGCCCAAGCCACATTTATATTCGTTTTTGTAATAGTTGATGTGTATACAAAGAAGTTGCGGCTGCATTATTTATATTGAATTGTCATAAATGTTTATAAATAGACGGCGGAAAGTTGGATGCTTTTGATAACGTGCGACCTTTGGACCCTAAATGCTTCTTAGGATATTCCGTTACCCAGCCGAACTCACGCTCATACTCTAACATTATCACTCTACTATTAACATATTCTCTCTATCATTTACAAAATAAGTATTTATAATATATTTAACCTATAGTACCTATATAACATAAATACTCAATAATATTATTTGTATATTTTTTATATAACCAAAAATGATGAGATTTTAGTGTTTGTCTTCTTTTATTTTAAAAATTACACTAAATATGTACATATGTACATATACATACAATTTTTGCTAAGTAATGATTCAGATGGAATAATAACACCGCTCCCATACCTTGATTAAGACACTTATTTAAGAAATAAACAAAACTTGATTGTTTAATTGTTTCCATGGAATATTACAACTAAAAATTTTGTCTACATTTCTATTTTTCACTATCTTTATTCGAGTATTGATGTTTATTCAATGTCAATTTTTTGACTGTCATATTAACATTAAATTTAATTTCTGGATGATTAATTGTCCACGAATCCACTAGAGATATTAAAGATTTTGAAGCCATATTTTTACTTTTCGGTACAGTATATGTACATATGTACATACACTATTTTCACGAAAAAGCAAAATCGACCGAACCCCCGAAAGGTTTAACGTGATACTGACACTCTTTTTCATAATGAAGGAGTTGAAGACTAAAATAAAATGAAATACTTAAACTTAAAAAAAGTATTTCTGCACAAAAAGAAAGAATAGAAAAAACCAATATCTCCAATTGGCGAGTAATGCACTCTATTTTTTATTATATTCCTACCAATTACAAAATATGGCAAATTCTGCGAAATGCTGGCTGTCGGAGATAGATATGAGAGTTTTTCCTTGAACATTTTTATTCTACTAACTTGAACATTATATTTTATTATATATTAAGCTAATTATATAATTTACTGGCCAAATTGCCGGGCATTGCCCGGGCGGGTGAATTATGCATATAAATATTATGAATTATGAAAGCAAATGAATATCGAAATAAACATTTATTCTCCAGTACAAAAAAAAATTGTCCCCAGTCTCCAAACCCTTCCAAAAACCATCTAAGGTCTAAGTTAGAGTACCATGAGATAGTATACCAAATTTGGTGGTTCTAAATTGAAAACTGTAGATTTACATAGCGCAAAAACAAACAGATCATTTAAATTCATTATCCTTAAACAAAAATTCAGGCGGGTAACGGCAACACCAAAATATGAGAAACACCTGTGAGAAAAGGTTCGAGAATCCAAAATTCCGAGGCCCAATTGCAAAGCATACCTACATACTACGTGTTAGATTGAAAATTTGATAAACGAAGCGCCTCAGCAAGGTTAAGGGGGGGAGGGCAAAGGGGAGAGACCGTGGATAATCGGGGTATGGCAAAAGTGCATGTGTGTGCACTTTCGAATAGATTAAAATGTGCAAAGCAAACCGACTGCATAACAAATTGTTCTCGGGGTAGCGTTGAATAAAAGTGAGCGCATGCACTTTTCAGTAGTGGGTACGTGAGCGGGTGCACACGCGTCGTCAATGCATGAATGCATTTCCTGTGAATAATTTTCCTAACGACACGAACATTCCGCTTTGTAAAATGGCTTTTCGCACCCCCGCCACCCTCCAAAGTCGTTGATTTGTAAAAATTTTGCATTCAAAACGCGATTTGTACCGCACAACTTCGCATATACATACATACATATGTATGTAGTAATTGACGCGCACTCGTGAAAATTGCACTCGCGTATGTATGTCTACTTAGATGATAATTTAACGATACGCGATTAAATGTGAGAGCTTTCAGTATGAGACTATATATGTAGTATACGATGGCTTGTAAAAATATTCGATAAATCACACGCACATGTGTGTATGGTGAAAAGTTCACGCATAAATTAAACTTTTGCCGCAAACTGTCACGTGCACACTTCAATTAAAAGCGGACGAAATTAAACGAAAAAAAAAATGAATGTGACCATTACACTACTTTTTCTATATATGCATATACATATACATATGTATGCTCTTATTTTCATATCGCGTCCTCAGAGCACAAAGGTGACATATCCATAATAGTAAATTGTTCAGAACAGCAGTTTTAAAGTTTCAACTGGTCATCATACATCAGGGAAACTTTATATAAGAATGATAATTGTATATATTTTAATGTAGATTTATAGATGCTATTTCATTGTTATTTTATTTATACATGTAAATCTTTCAAATTGCATGCAAAAAGTCCAGACATGTCACTTGTGTGCTCCAAGAATATTAGTAGAACTTTTGTACTTTACGATACCAAAAAAGCTGTGACGTCATTCGGATGTGCCGCTTGACTGCCCTGATAGAATAATTAAAGATGAATTAAGTTGCATTTATAATTATTTATTTTCGCAAAATCATGGACATGCCACCTTTGTGCTCTGAAGATGCAATATAAAAAATCTAAATATGTAGTTGGAAGATTGTATTTTCATTTGTTTTGTTTTGTAAATCAGCACCGAAAGTCATTAGAGAGTTTCTATTAGTTCTAATTCGAGATAGCATAATTCAATTAACAAGACGCTTCTGCGTTTGCATCTCAGATGCAAATATAGTTTAGCATTGATTTACTTAATCAAATTGAGTGCAATCGTTAATTTAATTTACACCCGATAACAGGTCATAAATCAAACTTAAACTGTGACGATTGATTATTTTATACATATTATAGGAGAACATCTGCGAAAATTCCATGCATTAAGAACTAATCATCCCCTTTATGCAATCGGCACGTTTTAAATATACTATGAAGATTAAAATATAATCGCACAAGCTTATTTTGATATTAAAAAATAATATAAAAATTGAATAGTATGTATATTTATTCAAGAGATTAAATACGTAGCGAAATCTTTTGTCGAAAACTGTTGCGAATCCAATTAGTTGTAACGCAAGTCTACTACTATAAGCGTGTAATCCTTACACATGCATACACGTTTCCATTTGAATTTATATTGAATATTGTTATGAATGCTAATTTAAAACGTTCTTCGGGTGAACCTAAACAACTGGTATCTAAAAAATAATAAAATACATAGGCACCTACGTATAAAGGCATACATTATACTTATAGAAACCCTTTGCAAAATTACATATTCGGCTGTGGGATTGCTCACGTAAAGAATTCGCGTACGTGCGGGGGCGTCCAGCTGTTTCAACAACGTGCGACGCCCCTGCACTTTCCGTTTCCCAAGTTTTAATTTAAATTTAATTAATTTTCCGCGTGCGAACGCGCCACACTCAGAAAATCTTTCGCAATTCGTATTCAACGTACGTCGACACACCACTGCGGGAAAAATCGCACACCGGAAGTCGACTCTGACGCAACCCAAACGTGTCGATGACTTTCGATTCGATTTCGCACTCACAAAAGGTAAATATTTTACCCATTGATTTTAATTTCACTTCAGAGACAAGTTTAAGATTCAACGTTGAAATGGAATGCATTAAACTGATACACATGACCTTTGCAAAGTAGATCAAGTGTTCTCTTGAGGTATTTCCTAAGCTAAAGCTATCTACGTAGCATTACTCGACCGTGCGATAAATATTTTGTATAGTTATTACGGTCGCACGACCGATGTTTATTAATATTGGATTCACATTGAACGTGAATCATTTAATAGAATATCCGTTATGTTTATTTATAGTGGCCTGTAGAAGTGTACGGGAGCTTTAGTGAAATAATTAATCATCATTCATCATTTTCAGCCATTTACCATCCACTACTGGATGATGGCCTTTCTAATCGTGTTCCATTCCTGTCTGTCTTGAGTAATCTGCATCCATTTGACTGCACACATTCGTCAGCCCATCGTCCGTTTTGTATTTCTTGCTTAGTTCCACATCCTCTCGGTTACCATTCAAATACTTCTGGCGTACATCTGCCATCCATTCTTCTCGCTATATGTCTCATCCAGCGTTTTTTACACGTTTCGCGATATTCGCCACTTTGGTCATGCGTCTCATTTATGTATTCCTCTTTCGATCTCTTCTGGTTATTTCACGCTTCTTTGTGTGCACCGGATCTTGCATGGTTCAGAGTTCATGTATGGAGTATGTATGTAGTTCAGCATCCACGTTTCATATACATACGTATGTGTGTCATGAGTGGCAATATATCTATATTGTTCAAAAGCCCTGTTCATTAAACATGTCGGATATAAGCAGTTATGTTCACCAATTTATTGTCTTAGATATGAATAGTTAGTTATCTACTATTTCTACAGTGTGATTATTTAGTGGAGTTAAATACTCAAAGTTGGAGAAAGACAGAAATGCAAGATTTTAATTTTATGTAGTATAGATGCATATTTGGTAGAGCTGAATAAAAATAATGTGTTGGGTCAAATTTAATTCGCAGATTTTCACGAGTGTGCGGTTTTTGGGTAAACTTTCGCGTCCGTAGGCCGCAAGTTTTACCCCACGAAATTCCCGAACTTGCTTCAACCCCGTAAAGACGATCGATCTCGTCAAATATCCTCGGGGCTGAGCCACTAAGAAGCAATCGTGTACTTTTGGCGAATTTATTGTCTGGTGTTGTCAAACTTTTCGAACGGTACACGCGGTCACAAGGGTCGAACCCACTCCACCCCATCCCTTTCTTCATCCCTTCTCTCTGCGTACCTATGTACCTCCCTCGTCCCCGTTGTGCCGAACTTTTGCTGTTGCCGGTGTCGCTTAAGTGGGTTCTTGTAAGGATCTTGTCGAGGTCCAAACTTTGCCCAAAACCGGAACGAATACTATTGACAAAATGTCAAATGTGCCACGAATCCTTTCAACTCTCAGACCGCCTCAACTTCAGATTGATGTTACGTTAGGTTTTATTTTGTTTCTCGTTTGAAAGTATCCTTGTGCAAAATCAAAGGTATTCTACCGTATTACAGATAATTTTTATGTATCCGTAGTTTTATTTTAAAAGTACTCAAATCGGCTTTTACTGAATATTTGAATAATAAAACTTTAAAGATGTCAAGCTGTGTTAGGTAATTTAACTCCAAAATTAAACAAAATCTAATGTAATAAAGTCAACGGTTTGAATATTTATATCGTTTCGAATTTGTATTAAACTCGCCTTAAAAGGTTAATTTTGTATGAAACGAGCTGCCATTGACATTATTAACGACAATAGTTCGCATTACACTGCGAGACGCGAACTCCCTTTCATCCTAATTATCACCTTCATTTTGCAAACGCCTCCCCTTTCATTAATTGCGGCAACCCCTAAGAAGAAGGGGGGGATATGGGGGGTTGGTTGGAAGTCTATTGTAATGGAAACCTAACGCACACTAGACAAAGTGGTGGTTTCGGTCGTTGGGGATAAGAAATCCCGTCTATTGTTGATGCGACGAGATCTTCAGTTTAATTAGTCGGAAGAAGTGATATACTTGCGCTATGTGTATGTGTATGTACGTAGGAATTACGAGGCATTAGAGTCGAGATTACACCGGGAAATTTTGAGCATAAAGAAATAATCTCCTATATATAATTTTTTTATCGAGTTGATATATAAAAGGGCGTCTATTAATCTCTGTGTGAAATTTTGAAAAAATGTACGTCACGTTATTGCCACGCTGTTGTCGTTTATCATTTGGAAAAAAATGTTCCTGAAAGCGACATAACGTTTTCGATCACTCCTCCTAATATGAATATCAAATTACTCGTAGTACTACACACATGTATGTTTGTAGAAGAGACTTGGGACAGGCCACGTTCTCCACAGTAAAAAGATTTTATACTATTCGCGACGATTTACGATATGAAATAATTCAATATACGGAATCCTTTGGGATGCGTACATTAATTGGGGCATTTAGAGCTATAAACGTGCGTGGTTCTCATAATTTATTGTGCGGTAGCGATCAAATCAAATCGTAAATTAAAGTAAAACGTTCCTTTATGGTAAAGATAGAGGACCGGGCGCGATAAAGGACAACGAAAACGAAGGGCGCCTTTTAAACGGCCTGTTATTGCGCGACCGCTAACATTAATTTCAGAATTAGAATAAAAAGCGTATATTTCTTGAAAAATCTCATTTGGGTTGGGGTCGTCCCCTCCGTATGATGTACTCGCTAAAATATTAAACTTATTGTATAATACATGAAAATGATTAAATTATACATTGCCGTCGTAGTTTATCTACGCTAACACACACTGAACAATTTGTGCATTGCTTTTGACTGGCTTATCTATTTCAATTCAATGTAATGTAAATTTTAGTATTACGCCACTGGATTTGTAAGTCTTTTTTTGCGTTCAAAGTTGAAAAACGCATTGCTTGGGGGAAAAGTGATTTTTTTTTCTGTTGAACCACAATACTTATGCAAGGCTTTATGTATGGGGCCGCGTTCATAAATTCAGTGTTAGGCGAGTCATAACATGAAATTTAGTGGGCAATATATCGTGTAAGGGTTCGCAAAGCTACCAAATCACAGTTCTTATGTTCGGTTCGTACGTTGTGAGCAAAGCTAAGCATTCTGCGAACGAGAGTATTCATAGATTTTCCTAATACGTATATAGAATTTATTTTTATATTTGACTTTAAGTTGTATAAATTTTAGTCAAATGTATATTGCAATCACGTTGTTAGTCAAATACTACAAGTTTTTCCGCTGATGTAATACACAGGAGAGTGTGGATAAATTTTTTGTTCGTTGTCGACGTCACATTTTTTAATGGAAGCATTCTTTATTGCATTACTTTCCCAGTGTTTCACAAAGCATGCGCACATAGTGGGGGTTCGCATTTCCGCTTTTCTCATTTTCACGCGTATCTCGCGCCAACGAAAAGCAACGACCGCGGCTAACGAATGTGTACGTAATTTTAACGATTCCCATATTTCAAATTTCGCTAGAACTGGAGCGGCATATTTTTTCGTTAATTGGCGAAAAAGACTCGGCCCAGAAAACTGGATAGGGGATGGGGGATAGGGGGAGGGTTCGGTACAAACGTACCGAAAGACCAATGGCTTATATTTCATTTGCTCGAGTCTCGAAGCGTACGTGAGCCGAATCGGAAAGTTTGTTAGTCATTGCCAGCCAAAATTGCAAATAAACACTCCTACCTCTTCGACTGCGTCACCCACTTATTGCATTTGAGATGTGCGGATAGGGTAAAAACCTTAATCAAAAACGTACCGTTATTACGTTGGATTTTATTTATGGACTATCTGTATTGTTCGATGTCGCCCGTCCGTGTTCATTTTTGATTGCAAAACATCAGCTAGAATCTAGCTGGGTTTTTCAAGCTGTGGTTCCCGACCCATTGGTGGGTCGCAAAATAAATAAAATGGGTCGCAACAAACGGAAAAAATCACGACACCGGAATGCTCAGTTCCTCTATCATTGTTGAACATTGTCAATGAAGATATTTCAAAAGAATTAAAACTCGAGATATTGTCACATCTCACTTCTCTATCCCAAAGCTTTGATAACTATTTTCCAGTGCGGAAATTTAACACGGTAAAGAAAAACCTTCGAAAGCCCTGAATCAATAATTGAGTTAAACTTTGATCCCGAAGAGGAGACTGAATTTCTGTACCTTATTAGTTCATTTACACTGAAGAATGATTTTCAGCAATTAAATTTTTCATCATTTTGGATTAAGTATTAGGTAAAATTCAGATTCACTGTTAGGTAAAAAATCAATATTTATACTATTACCATTTACTTCAACTTATTTGTGTGAACTAGGATTCTCCACTTTATCTTAATTAAAAACAAAGTTTATAATTGAAAACTAGTTTCATCCATAAATATTCATATATCATGTGTCAATAGTAAATAAAAGAACATAGTGGACAGAGTTTGTGTTCGATATACATATGTATTATTATATAGGCATACTGTGTCGCAATACAAAATGCAGTTCTTGCAGTGGGTCGTAGACAAAAAAATTTTGAAAAACGCTGCTAGATCATAGAAATTATATAGTAAAATTGAAAAGTTTGATTCCGATTTATCAAACGATGATGGAATATATAAAGGTACATACAGCTTATTTATTGTATGCCAGCGAAGGCAGAGCACTGGCGACCCATTAAAAGTGATGCACTGTCACTTGTTTACACACAACTGGCAACACTGCCAACCAATAGCTAACTGAAAACACTGTCTATATTTTTCTACCTTAAGGAACGAACAGACAGACAATAATTCATTTGTTTTTATATACCTATGTATGTATGTATACATAGAGAAACAATACTTTCCGTTCCGCATGCGGATTAGAACTGACTTCGTTGTCCGTTTTCGGGTTTGTTTTCGTCGTCAGAAGAATAAAACTATGTAGTTACATTAACCGCGTATCCGAAAACAACACTAGTTTCGCGAGAGTAAATCTTTGGGGGGGACAGCGCGCGACCCCATAAATCGTGTCGGTCGGGTATGGGGTACCCTGCTCCGGTAATTGGCAAAAATGTGACCGGATTTCGGTACAAATCATCCGGCACGTACCCAAACCAAACGAGGAAAAGAAAAAAAAAAAAAAAAAAAAAAAAAAGCCCACTCTCCCAAATGGGAGGGAATGGGTGGGACTTATCCCTTTGGTGCATGTGAACGAAATTTGAGAAGCACTTCCTGATCCGATCCTACGTAATTCCGGTTCACGAGAGAAGCCCTTAAGTTCTCGGGCATCATAAATCGTATATTCTCACACACAAAAAAAAAAAAATGCAGTATTCCAAGCGAAAATGTACGAAAATTCAAATAGCTCTTTGGCACTTTCGGATTATCCGGATTTGATGATCGTCACATACGATCAAGTAATTTCTGTGGACTTTTTAATCGCTTTTCGATGACGTGTGAAAAGCTTAAAGGCTAAGTATTTTAACGTTTCGGAGTGGATCTCGTCTGTAGTGTGGAAATTTGCATTCGAAGTGAATTTCTTTTTTTTTTTTTTTTTGTGAAAAAACGCTACACCGCATCGCACAGCTGAAAGTGCACAAGTAAGCTTTTCTTGTATACATATACTTTTATGTAGATGTGTTTACAATCATTTAAAATTAAAATTTTTATATGCATTTCAATAGAGAGGATTTGCGTCCATTAACATTCATGGAAAATCAATTAATTAACTTAATGTATTCGTTTTTGCTACGTAAGTGTTGTGTGCTATACGTTTCTGTTACATATGTATTATGATTTTTTTGAGATTTCATTCATTGCAAAAGCTTCATACAATCAATCATCCAATAAAATCATAGTCGAATATTTTTTCCCTCAACGTATTATGTAGTTTTGCTTTATGATATATTTTAACATTTTAATATACAGAGCGACACACAACCATATGAGATGACATACATACATATATATTGTCTGTAAATCTTAAGAAAAACTACAGTACTTATATACACACAATCTATAATATTCTTTTGTATAGAAGTTATGTACTTGAGTTTAAATTTTAGTGTAAAATATTTGTAAAAAAAAAACTTCAGAGGTATTTCGTGTGTTATTGGAAAATATCTCAAACGGAACTATATTTAACAAGACGAAATACCCAACCAGCGTTATATTTTCCACGAATTTGATTCAATTGAAATAAAATTACATCCACAAGGCGTGATGTGTGCGAATATATATTTAGATTCACGTTTATAAAAGTGGTCGTGTGTGAAGAACGAGTAGGTAGTAGATAGCACGCACGTCGAGCCTAGTATATTTTCCGCAAGAAAAATTGACAAAGCCTCCGTCTCAGCGTGGGATCGGAGAGGGATTACATTTCCTATACGATCCATTCAGAGGGCTTGTTAGAAGATTTTCATCCGCTAACAAGCCTCCCGAACGGATACTGCATCGCTATTCGAATTATCGACCCGTTGGCGTCGGATTATTGGCCGAACAAAACACGTATGCGAAAGCTCGTAGTGTGTAACAAGTGTGTGCCGATGAACACATATGTATGTATGTAGACTGAGTAAGGTAATCTCGTAAATTAAAAATATGTACATACATATATACACTGAAACTATTCAAAATCATATTGAGAATGCATTTTAATAAGAAATTGCCATTCATGAAACTGTTTCTAATTAATATAAGTGTTTGGAGTTTACGTATCAAACTTCCATCTGAATAGCGCGAAGGTATCTGTATGGAAATTTTTTGTTGGCTTAATTTGCGCTTAACATTTTTCGTTCTTGGCTGGTAGGATATTCCTGATCTAGGGTAACGAGAGTGTGCAAACATGCTGAAGGCATTAGTTATACACAAAAGCTGTCTCGCACTTTCTACATTCAGGGGAAAAATGCCTTAGAGTCGACTGCCGCAAAGGAACATGCTTCACGGGCAAAGGAACATCCGTGCAAAGGATAACTCACGGTCCTTTATTGTATTATTTATTTCTTACTATTAGCTCGTTTCCATATTGAATTGTACATTATATACAATTCGTGTATAGTAACGGTTTAATACAAAGGATATTATCATAGCGTATGTAGTGTACATACATACATACATATGTAGATACTATGTATATGTTGATACGCTTACTATGTATGTAGTATAATAATACGGGCACAAAGGGGAGCGAAAAATTAAATTTGCTTTCAGAATACTCATCATTTTATTGAATAACAATGTAAAATGGAATTTTTTAACTGAATAATAACCAAGGCTGAAATATCGACTCGACTTTTGATTGATTACATAACAAATACAAACAAATTTTTACTTATCATCCGTATATGAAAATTTTAAAAATAAAAGACTTATACATTGATTTTTTTGTCGGTTAATTTTTTTATATTTTCACTATACATATATGTATAGGTATGTATGTTCGTATATGTGTATACATATTATATTTATTACTAGCATTCTCTACATTTGGGCGTTGGCTTTTAGCCGGACGCGTCGAGACGCCGGAAGCATCGTCCGCCGACAGGAAACGGAACGCTTTAAAGCGCTCCAACACACACACATACGTGGAAAACGCACGAAAATACGCAAACGGAGCTTTTCCGCAGCTTTTAAACGAGCAATTAAAACGTCAGCCGCAGGTAACGTACGCCATCGCAGGGTCAGCTCAACTCCCATCTGTAAAACTCACTAGTGCAACTACATATGTATATGTACATACGAGTACACATATATAAATTGGGGGTAGCTGAAGCGGCGACCGCATTCAAACACTCGCTAAATACAGGTTCAGGTACAAAATACAACATAATATCAATAAGATGTCCTGTCAAACCGCTTTTGAGGTTTGAAGGGTATCACAAGGCTACAGCTAGATTTGGCAAGGAGTTATCGATATACATAGGATTAGGCCACCCCTGATATAGATATACAATACATTTTGTATTGGGAAAAACTGATTACAATCCGAATATCTCATCAAATCATTGTAAGCCTATTACAATCTATTATTACGGTAACCTTCGTACCGGAAGTAATTGGTTGACGCATTAAGTCAGACAACAAGAGCGTAATTACACACGCATCACTGTTGTTCAACAAGGACCCCAACCGGCCATCGATGACAATCTCCACGTGACCCACATCCGGCCGTGAAGGAGTTAATCCCCATCGTTGCGAAGTGGCCTCGTGTGTGTGTGTGACAAGATATCGGATTAACAGGCTGACACGGAATGGGATGGTCCCTTAATTCTCGGGGACCCGATCTATAATATATAATATAATAATACATATAATGTGCGGGAGGAACAGAGGCCCGCTGTCCGGAACCGGAGATTCCGGAGACAGATGGAGACTCGGCAAAAGTGACCGCCGCAGATGCCCGTCGTGTTATTTATCTGTAGAGTTTCCCCGGGATCGTCGTTAATATTATTATGAACGGCGGAAACGCGGAAAACGTGCGAGTTCGTTTTCTTAGCGATGATTTCCCGCGGGAAATCGTTGCAGCTTTTGCAAGGTGCGAACGGTGCATGCATTGCAATGACGTTAATGCACTTGTTTGGTTAAAAGTTACGCGATGATTTATACGCCTTTGGCGAAAGGTGATGTGCTATTGTTTAATGAAAACGGAAAATCCCTTCCGCATACTGATAAGAACATACATAGGTTAAATATTTTTTAAATGATAGAATGCTTAAGACCGTTTATTTACCTTTATCGTAAAATTCTAAAGTGCAATTATTTGTTAAATTTAATGTCTGCTCTAAAATTCACAATCAATATTTAAGTTGTCGTATCGCACCCTTGCTTCAAAAGTGATTCATGAAGTGAAAAGTAATGCTCAAAAAATGTGATTTTCGAGTTATTACCATGAATGAGTCAAGTAAATATTACTCTATACAATCATCAAAAGTGAACTAACTTCACTTCATTATCTAATTGGTCAATAATTTTTAGCAAAGTCGAAAAATTCAAACTTTTTTATCTTTACAACGTTGTTGAAATAGAACTACATTTTTTTGAGCTGTGTCACTTTTGAAGCAAGGGTGCGATATGTTCATACATACATATGTACATAGTTATAATTTTGAAGTTTTTTTTTATACAATGTTGATATATAAATTTGATATCTCCATAACGATATTTTATAAATATATTCCAATAAAAATAACCAACAATGGTATTATATATAATGTAAATGAAATAATGAGGGTTGTTTTGTCTTGAATTCTTTATTCTACCTCGTTGCTCAATTTTCCTTTTGAATTTGGAAAATAAGCTTAAATTTCTCTGTTCTGAGTTCCGAAAACTACTTCGGGTAATGTTTATATAATTTTACATTTTTTACCAGCACATATTTTTATGAAATAAATAAGATTTCCTAGAATTCACGTTCTGAAAATAAGCAGATGCGTATGTACATATTTATGTATACAATAATAAAATGGTAAATTAAATGAAAAGTTCATTTTAGGATATGAGTACGTTGTTTTTACTTTATCCATATCAGATCGAGTATTGTAATGGTGTGAAAATTCGAACTGAGATTTTGACTGATATGCATCAGGTTTCGTCCCCCGATGGAGTTTTCATGATTTTTGGAAAATGTCTTTGTGTGACGTGGATGTGTGTGAAATCGCTACATCTCAAAAACCATTAATTCTATGATACCGAAACTTCATATTTATAAGTTTGGTACCAATCTTTACTCCAATCCAAGGATTTAAAATTTTTTCGTTAATTGAGAGTGGTACTTCCCATTGTAAGTCACCAAAATGTGTAAATTGTCATGGGTTGGCCATAACCGATTTTTTTTAAATCTTGATACGTACTTAGATATTTGTATATTTGAATAGATGTTTGAAAATGAAATCGAATGAAATTCGTTTAACTTGATAGCATTGTGGGTGATCGCAAGCGGCATTTTAAGTTCAACCTTGGTCGTCGCAAGCGTCGTTATCCTGTTGAACTTTTTACTTTATTTTTTTTTCAAAACAAACAAACGCTAAAAATTTCCCGTTCGTCGAAGAAAAAAAGTAGAAGAGAAATTTAATCAACGGAGGAATCGTTTAATTTCAACGACTCAAAAGAAAAACCAGAACGAAAAAGACATCGCCGTTTTTATCGACTCGGGCAACTCGAAAAAATTCTACTGACGTCGCGTTTACATTGCATAACAAGCGGAAAATGTAACTTTTTCGGTACAGTTTGTTTAAAATTTTCTTTGTTTTGCATTCGCCGCTGGAAAGTTTTTCAGTATTTTCCCCCTTTGAGATGAAGCTACAGGGGTACGTGTGTGTGCTTGTCTACTGTATGCTACTTTTCTGGTTCATATTTTTTTAATCATCTTCAAGTTATGTGAATGATTTACATAACAACCTTATTATCCTTATTTAGCATATTTTTGTTCAGAAAAAGATTTATAAGTCACAATTTGAGGTTAATATATGTACATACATATAAACAATATACATACATAGATTGTTTCATGAACTATGATATGCACAAACGTATGCGAACCTTGCATATTACATACCTTTACAGTCAAATTTAAGTTAGCATCCTTTGTTTATAATGTACATAATGTTCATTTTAATTTAATGATTATTTCTTGTCTGTGTAAAAAAATTATAAAAGCTGTACCTGTATACTTAAATATTAGTATTTTATTATTTGAGTAGCATAAATTCTTCTACGTTTCAGATTGCCTTTGTAGGAATCTTCTGCTACCCATTCGTCAAGGGAAACGGAAGGAAGCACATACAGGCAATTTAGCTAATTTCGCTGTTTTTTTTTTTTGTTCACCGTCTTTGCAAAAGGGAAGAAGTAGAAAGAAAAATAACGAAAAACAGATGCAGCTTCTGCGCAAAGCTCAAGATTCACGGGGAACTTTATCCAAAAAGCTTTTAGGGGTCGTAATAGATTCGATGACCGGCATTACAGACACTAGTTTTATGAGCGGACGTCCGCAGAAAAGGAAGAGGCGATTAGGAAAATAAAGAAAAAGGGCCTTTCGTGGGTATTTTCTATGTTGACTTCGAAACCTACCCTCCTGTACGGTATCGGAGGGGTTGTAGCTGGAAAAAGAGAACAGAGGGGACGATTTAAAATGTTCGTTCAGTAGGACGCGAAGGTTGCTCATAAAGCTATACTCTCCGAACATAAAGACTTCGCACGCCTTCCAACAAAAAGCATTAAATGTCTATCAAACATAATTTGATAAGTTTGTCGGTATGAGATAATTTAACTTTGGAATTATGAACTCCTTCATCACCTCCCTCCCCTCCCCCCACACTCCCTTTCTACTCTCTTCGCATCTTTGCGAGGCCTCGCTTTGTAGATGGGGAGTGATCTCTGTGGCCTATTTGACTTTCTTCAAACGCGAGATGAGACGGTTAAATCGCCGCTTCTCAAACGGCGTACAGCTTAATAGGCCTCCCACAAAAGCTTTTCATCCAAACATTTCATATTTCAAAATTTATCACACAAGCAATAAAAATATTGTCGAAAAGCTGTACATAAAAATAAACCAAAGTCTTTCTATCAGTTTCGACCAATGACAGTTGATATACATATATAGAATAATTTGACAACGCCGGGTAATATTATAGGTACATATATGTATCTAGTAGTGAAATAAAATCGACTCAAACAAAATGTTAAGCATTTGATGCATGCTAATATGAAGGCGAGATTAGTGTTTGCTACTGGATAACCCCCTCGTTTTCTCATTATCTCACACGTTGCACGCTCCGCGGAGAAGATGGCGTAATAATACCTACGCCTTTCAGCTATGAACTGAGCTTCTGACTGAAGTCTTCTACTGAAGTATACGATATATAAAGTATGAAAGCGTTATTGTATGCGCGCTAGCGTGATACGTGCTCGAAGCGCAATCGCGCGGGTTAAGCTCGCGGTTAATCGGGGCTGTAATAAAATTACTGGTGTCGATCCCGGAGGGATATTATTAAAACGATACCCTCGGGAATCTATTCCCGGTTGTTTTGCCGGAGATATTAAATTTTCCCCGGCACAAATAGTTGCCTGTATAGGCGGGCGCTGAACCTCGACTGAAATTCACGAGAGAATTCCTGAGCAACCAAGCAGACGGACGGAAATCAAAAGGTTATTCATTCGTTTTTTCAAAAGGAAACGACGTTCAATATTTCAACGAATGATTCGTATATACAATGTATGTACATTGTAAATATTAAAACTTTGCTTATTAAATTCGCGAATCAAAACTTTATTTATTACCGAGCAATGTATGTATGTATGTATGTATGTACATACATAAATGTAATAAATACGTACGTGCGAAAGGCTTATAATATTTATGTAACGAATTCGTATGATATAAACATATAAAGCAAACAAAAGCTTTTGCGAAGAGGTCCGGCTGCGGAATTACCTCATAAATAATTCAAAGGCTGTTGAAGTAGTGCTCGCCACTTCCGGCTTCTAAATAAATGTGGCGAACGATTGCAATTGCAATGCAACGAACTGCACTTCAAACTGCGCGCAATAAATCTGCAGATGACTGATATTGCAGTCGAGACAAATGCATTACCTTCGAACGCAACATTTAAACGATTGCTAATCTTTAAAACAAAATTAAATCAATTTTATTTTATAGTTACGGGTTATGAAACTTTCGCCCTCACTCATTCAGCTATACGGTATATTTTGTTTGAGTTGTGTTGTAAAATCGATAGCGTCGTACGGTCGGAATTATTTTTGGTTCATATTTTGCTAAATATGTTTGTCGAACGCCAGAGAAAATGCAGGGTCGAAGAAATGGGGGATGAAAAAGTTTTTCGCTCAAGTTATCTTTCATGGATCGCGTATTTCCTCGAAGCGAAAGTCTCCTCGCAAACAACCCCGACGAGAAATTTAGTGGGTGGATCTAATAAATCATAAGGGATGACCATTTCGCGATCCAGCGGCGAACGGGTCAAATAAATCATTAAGGGGTGACCACCCCGCGGATCAGCCGCTTTAACCGCACCGAAACGCTTTCATCCATTTTTCGCGACACACCGTGTACTTTGCTGAATATTATTACACGCGTGTTACAGTCGATTCTATACGAAATTATTTACAATGAAACAAAAGGAAAATATTTTTGTAACAAATATATTTTTTTATCGTTCAAACTATTTCAATTTCAGGCTTTCAATCATCCCTTACAAATATCCATTTCTCCATAGTATGTACATATGTACATGCTGACGATAGGCTTTGTATCGATCGAAAAAAATGTAACATGATGTTATGAAGATGGACGTATATATTTTCAAAATAAAAAAAAAGCTAAATTCAGTGCCAGTAATAATACTGTTGGCAGTTCAAATCTCTCGAGGATTCTATTCTTGCGACAAAAAGAGACCAACCTCTCCTCGTTTCTGAAAGTACCCTTTCGACCGAACCATTTATTCCTCATTGTGTACAAGAAGTCATATGTTCAATTTCTCATAGACGTGAACAGATATCAGTGCTCTACAATTCAATTACAAAATATGTTTCACATACGTATAAAAACTCGAATCAATTTTATATACACATATGTATATAGGATTCCTTTAAACAACAAATTTAACTACTGATAAAATTCTATAACATAACAAAGTCTCATCGTTTTATGTCGTCAAACTGTATGTTACATTCTGTTTTTGACACTTTTGTTAAAATGCAGCACACGATAGTTACAGTTTGCATGAAGATACTCGTCAGTCTTTCACGAGTATCAATTTACATATGTATGTATATTGAATAAGGAATAAGGCAAAATATCAGCCGCATATCCATTTACCGATTACGGAGATTCTAAATATAATAAATCAATTTTTAGCTATTGCGCATACCAAGTCGAGGGGAAGGGGGAGGGGGGGGTACTTAATATTGTGACGACGCGTGGCGACGAGTTCTAAACTCGTATTAATTTCGAGAAGTGAATATTTTCGCAAAACACGAAGCTCCAAGTTTTAGGGAAGTACAAGATAAAGCCGAATATATCTTCTGGCCCGGTGGCGGATTCGCACATGCCGAACTTTCACCAAAGTTTGCCATTTTATTATCAGTTTTTGAAGTTGAGCAAGAAATCGAATACTCCCAAAAATGACTTTCGTATAAATTACAACTACGAATCCACACGTATCGTATATATGTATTTATGTATATGTACCACTTGGATAACAATTCGTACATTCACTTACTCATTCGACGAATAATTTCTCATTGAAAACACCCATGCTAATATTTCACACGTGAACTGTGTATTGTAAGCAAATTTAATTTTAATAATCGATGACGTATGTACTTACTTGTGTGCTTTTCAAAAACATTTATTTTCTTTCTGATTCCGAAAATGTATCACAAGTCACGGCTGAACAGAAAGAAAACAAAGAGGGTTTGTTCAAATCCAATATGAGTTTACAACGCGTGACCATATTTCATTCGCTTTCGATCTTATTTTTTCGGAAAACTATTCACAGTTCGTTTGTTTTAAGTTATGACTGTCGATTTTTGTGCTAAAGAAGCATTGGTTCCGCACAAATGTAGCCAATTTCATTATGCGAAACCCGGAAAAACGGGAAATTGTTATGAGCCTACTCTCACAGCCCGTTGCGTTGAGCCGGAGCGATTCAAGTAAATTCGACAAAGTAAAAAAAAAAAAAAAAAAATACTATACAAATAGACGCCCGTGTTCCACCACAGCCTACCCCCTCATAAATGAAGTGTAATAATACACAAGCCGAAGAAAAAAAAAAGACTCTTTGTGGCCGACAATAACCGCGAATTTGAGGTTGAGAATTTTTCACGCGTAACGCGACGCAACAAAGCCGCGCGACGAGTTTTTCCCGACGCGAAATAGAAAACAATTTTTCTTTTAAGCGTAAGCTCGTTTATGGTAAGTCTTTCATAAATTGCTGTACGTGTGTGTACGTCACACACACTTTTCCCGGTAAATTATATATATATACATATATATATTTTTTTTTATCTTCAACCACCAACGAGCAACGCTCTCTTTTCCAGCAGGTTATTAATCCTTTCGTCTGCTGATGAATGGGCACCCTAGTCCCGAGCGTAACGCGAACGTTAAATAAAATCGGACTTCTAAAGAAAACGTTAGCATAAATCATAGTCAACCCAATGCAAAACTTACCCAGTGCACTATAAATACACCTACTAAACTTGACATATACAATTTATTCGCTATAATTCATTAAGACTTAAATCTGTATAGTGATTTTAAACTCTTAAGATATGAACACGTAAAGAAGAATAAATAAGACAAATAATGAAACTAGGATGGAGTGTTTTTGAAGAATTAACAATTATTTTACGATTATTAACGAGAAGAATTAAGAATTAATCCAGTGCACACAGAGAAGCATGGAAAGACGTATGCTTCATGGTATAAAAATAAGAGATCGTAAGAGGAATACATAGGTAAGAAGCATGACCAAAATGGCAGATATAGCGGAACGTGTGAACGAAGTTGAAGTAGTAATGACCTGGACACAGTGAGAAGAATGCACGTCAGATGAACGCGATAAATACTTGAATTGTATCCGAAAGGATGTAAAAGAAAGCAATGTAGACCAAGACGATGGGCTGATGAACTAAGAAGGATGTGTGGAGTCAAGTGGACGTAGATTGCTCAAGACAGACAGGAATGGAGATGAATTGGAGAGGCCTCCATCCAGCAGTAAATGGTGAATGGCTGAAAATGTTGATTACGATTGAGACATCAACAAAGTAAGCATATTCGTTCTGTAATTATAATAAGACATCAATTTATTACGCTATATTGAATTAATATAGAATTTCATCCGAGTACATGCTCGTATATTATCAAATAATAATTTATTGCGTTCGTTTACGAATTTAATTAAGGTGTGTGTGTCATTTATGTATATGTATGTACGTTCAGCATTAATACTATCGCTGTGTCTTCCACACTATATGTATGTACATACATATGTACTGTCTCAAACAAAGTTTCGTTGAACGTACATACGTAATAAGATCCAAAGAAAACAAACCGAAACGATATTATTACATGAAACATTGTTGGTGGTATTTAACCTTTTGTGCTCGGCGTAACCGAGTTAATTCGTTTCAAAGCCTCGTACCCCACTTATCGCGTTACCGATCTTCCACTCCTCTACAAATAATATTCATTGTGTTTCTTATTGAAATTTAAATTTGCTGAGCCTTTATTACGCGACGAGAGAAACGCACGAGCCATTTAACAATCGTCACACACTTTCTATAGACGTTCGCTGGTTCGACTGTGTGTTCAATTCCACATACATATGTACATACAGCATCATACCCCAGCATCATGAATATGCATAATCCTTTCTGTTGAAGAATAATTTAATCAGGTGCGGGGATGACGTTACCGGTATCGATGAATATTCAAATTGGCCAGATTATTTCAATCGTACAGCGCTAGGAATTCGCGGCATTAATTCAATAGTAGCGCGTCGGATACGAACGGTGTGCGCAAATAGTGCAAAACCGAACCGAAGCGATGTGTATATAATAATCTGAAATATTATTATCAAATGTGTGTATGTATGTTTCGTCGTGGTAAAATTTATCCCTGTTTCGAATGCAAATACGACGTATATTTCGTTGCTGCGTAAACTTTTATGTCCCACCCTCGGAAAGTTTATCGGCGCCGCAAGTTATGCACACGTAATTTCTAAATTTTATGCGACCTTTATGAAACACCCGGTTTGTACCCTTCTTCTCGTACTATTATATCACCTTTGCAGGTAGGGGTTGAAATTTAATTTCGAAGAAAACAAATGTTTAAAGCTCGCCGTGCGTTGTGCTTGCAATTAACCGCTCGATCTGCCTCGTCAATGTTTTAACCACTCAATCGTTACGCTTCTCGTATTTTTATCAGTCCAATATTCTAATTATACGAGTACGTTTGTAAAAGGGGTGTTTATTTTATGTTTTTCAATTTCAAAGGGGAATTGAAGTGAATTGCATTACATGTGAACTTAGTACCATTGACTTGGTACGATGTGAAAGCGCATACTGTGATTTTCGCGTGTTATTCTTGCGAATAAAGGTGAAGTGCTCGCCTTCTCTTGGTTCTCACTTAAAGAGTACGAGTGGGTCCTGAGGCTCTGGAGACCTCATAGAGTCTAAAAGGTAGAGGAGTTTGGACAGGGGAGGCACTCTAGTCAACCGAACAACTTCATTCAACAATGAAAAGATATTGTTTGTACATACATACATACATATTGCGTCTGATTCAAACGTTAAAAAGCATGTCAAAATCCCCTTAGTGTCAATACATCAAAGTTTTACAATTTCACATCTCTTTTATGATCGTATAAGATGTGCATTTTTTTCCTTTTCGAGAAAAAGCATACGTCCAAAAAATATGGTCACAGCGAAAAAAGGGACTGATAAAAAAAAACTTTTAACGGGTATGCAAACGACAAGTTAATGTGAAATCCCTTTACTCGACATTTATCCAAGTTCTTTTTCGTTTTTACTACGGATCCACTACTATGAAAAAGGTTTACGACAACGGCGAAAAAGGTCGACACAAATAACTACCGTAAAAGAAGAAAATCTTTACGATCAAAGAAACTTTATAAATTTTGCGTATAAAATTCAAAAATGATACCGAGCGCTCGTATCGTTCACGCTCGCACTGTTACGGCGGCATAAAAATGATCACAGATGAAATTTACTTTTATTTTCAGCATTTGAATATTTCAGACTGGGTCCTCATTATAACAGCAATTAACAGTGCCACTCAAAACTGTGCCTTTGCGTAAAAATATGTATAATTACTGTCGAGAAAAAAAAACTCCCACTTACATTCAGATGGTTTATAGACACGAAAGCGATATTAAGGATTGGTCAAAAGGCTTCAAAGACATTCAAAGTATTCCTGAAGGCGCTTCGCGATTAATATTCAGACGCTCCCTAGAGGGAAAACGCAAAATTGAGTTAACGGCCGCCGGCCCCGGCGAAGACGTATCGATTTGTTTTCGGCCGAGTTTATTTTTCGAAAAACGCAAGTCATTTAGGTAATTACGAAGGCGATGTCTATAATTCACTTCAAAGTGGCTTCGATTAATAATTCAATTAATTTTGACTTTAATAAAATTCATCGCCGAGAGCCGAGGGAGACTTGAACGCGGTAAACAAGGCGCCTCTCTATCAACACGAGTGTTCTCAAATGAACACGCGATACGATACATTTCCACGATAAATTATTATAACATTATTATAAACATATACATATATATGTAGGTATCATCATCATCATCATTTTCAGCCATTCACCATCCACTGCTGGATGAAGGCCTCTCCAATCCTCTTCCATTCCTGTCTGTCTTGAGCAATCTGCATCCACTTGACTCCACACATTCTTCTCAATTTATCAGCCCATCGCCCACTCGGTCTACCTTGCTTTCTTTCACATCCTCTCGGATACCATTCCAGTATTCATTATATCCATTCTTCTCGATATGTGTCCAGCCCATTGCCCCTTCAACTTTTTCACACGTACTGCTATATCTGCCACTTTGGTCATACTTCTTACCCATGTAATTCTTTTGCGATCTCTTCTTATTATACCAAGCATACATCTTTCCATGCTTCTCTGTGTACATATATATAGGTATCAAATAGTGAAAATCCTTATAAATGATTTTTATCAGTTTGATTTCGATTTTAAAGTTACGATTGTACGTTTAAAGTCAAATCGTTGAGTGGGATTTGCCATGCGCTCATTTCTTCGTATCATAAGTATGTGATTGAAAATTTTAAACGTAAAATCGCGCGAAATTTACGACCGTGTTACGATACATTTGATACGGTGAAAGAGTTTTTGAAATAGCGAAGACGCAGTCGTAAAGGGGTGTATAAAAGTTCGGTCGTTACCTTAGACAATGTGGACGATCCCTTGCATTGAAAAAAAAAAAAAGGAAAAAAAAAACAACAACAGAAAATACTGTCTTGTTTTATATCCGATTTCGACTGAAGGAAAATCTAAGTTTTCTCGCAGAGCAAATGACACGGGAGCAGATGTTTCGCTTTTATGATACAAAGTAAAGCACAGTTTTTTTCATGCTGATAATAGGAAAAATACTTAGACTCTGTTACAAAATTGCTAATTAACTCGCCGTTGTGTTAAAAAGCATTTTATTTTTATTTTGCACGTCCTTCAAAGTTTACAGCGTAGTTGAAACGCTCCTTGGTTATTTATATATGTATTTTGTGTATACATTTACAAAGCTTGTACTGAAAATAATACTGCCGCCATACTGGTTTAACACACCAAAAAGTTTTTTTACGTCCGCGTAAGACGCTATCAATCATATTTGCAAATAAAAGGGTTTTTACCACGGACGTACTGTCAATAAATATTCCACAAACAGAATATATTATTTTTATAAAATAAAATTTTGCTCTACTTTTTTTATTTTATTTCAATAATCTGATGAAATAAACACACAGACTTTCTAATTAATTAAACCTTGTAACATTTTCGTGTCGCAGTACCATTATGAACGCCATAATATAAAATGTGTCATAATATCTAACACGAAAAGTCAACGTTGAATTTAATTAAATTTAAAAAATCGGACATAATTTTGGCAATAACTCTTATGAGACGAACGTTCTAACCCTTCGGCGACCTGTTTGTTTTGGCCGCAGGTATGTAAAGTGAGCGTGCCTTATCGGCACGCGCACTTTTCCTTGTCTTTTGAATAATTTGTCCCAAATTAATTTTGCTATCGCAGTTCGTGCCGATGACACTTTTCCTACTACGTGCCACGACAAAAATTCACCATTAACCCTTTCGATACGAGTGTATACAATATTGGATGAAATACACCGTCGCTATGTATGTACATATGTACACTTAACATATTGCGCAAGGTTTTTTTTTATATGGATATCGAGGTAAACAATAATTATATTAAAATATTCATACGTTATAGTACTACCAGATTTTTATTTTTCTTTAAACACCTATGTATAATATAATAAAGAACGGGTCAAAAACGGGGTCGGTCCCGTCTTTTTATTTCCTCTCGACGAAATGCGAGCACACCGTTTTTATTCGAGCCGTAAATAATATTGAACAATTTCACCGTGGCCATTCTTCCGTTTCTATTACTTTTCCGGTCGGGCGGGGAGAGGAAGAGCGGTAAAAAATCCGGTTTTTTGCAATGCTCGCTCGGGCGAAAAACGCACGTGGAAAATTTCGCGATAACCGGCCACGCTCGTTCATCGCCGCTTTACATATATATTAATATTTTAAATTGTGTAACATTCGCTAATTAGTAGTTGCCATCTTGGTATGTACGTACATAGCTGTTAAACTTTGTCTTTGTACCGAGGTGTGGCGTAAGCTCTCACTCGAGCGTTATTAACTTTGTCAACTCGAATTTCTCCATTACGCCGTCGGCGAACTATAAATTTAAAAATATACACATATCACATAAAAGCTCATCATTTGAATATAAAGGACTTGCGTGTCGTAAAAACGTTACGGTGGCAATAAAAAAATAACGCGCCTCTGTTGTGAAAGTTGATGCCACCAGCGCACGTTAATACGAACGCATTCGAGTTATCGTAAGAGTTCTTAACTTGTTTTTTTTCTTATTTTTTAGTGAGGGTCCCGGTCGAAGCCTAAAGCTCCTGCGGCTTGTAAAAACCGCTGAAAAAAATGTATGTAATATAAATAAGGCTTTTCATTGAATTGGTCTCCATTTCGACGCCCCACTTTACACATCGCCCCGAGGCTTTCGCCTAGATTGCCTATCGTGTCGGAACGCCACTGTGCGTATATTCAATATATGCGAAAAGTCTCCGTTGGATCATCTAGATTTGCATCGATAAGAACAATTGAACAGAAACTTTATTCTCCATCGCTAAACGACGTACTTATCGTATGCCGTTTCATACCAAAAATAACACAATTCCTTCAATATGTTTATTTTACGCCTTCAATAAAATATAATAGCTGATAAAAGTAAACTAAGCAACGCCTGTTGAACCATAAATACAACGATGATACGAATTCATTTTTCATCACGAATACAATCTGTATATTGGCCACACATTAGCTTGTAAAGTATGTATGTACATGCATACATATGTATAAATTACACGCTCGTTTCATCTTACATTTCTCATGTCTAGGTTGCGTTTAACTCGCATATGTAACTTTTGTACATTTGCATAGTTTTATATTTCCGTGTAAACATTTCTCTAACAATGAACGAGTTACATTAGCGGCTGAAGAAAAGTTTTTGATGTAATTTCAATTCCGGTTTGCGTGCTTTTCACCCTCGCATCATCCAATTTCACCCTTATACTCACACACATTATGTATAATAATATGAAATTACGCGGTATATAAAGACACTCAAAAATGTAACATTAGATTTGAGAGACGCTTATAGAGCACATTTTAATAATAGACGTGTAAGTAGACAAAGGGTGCTCAACCTTTTTCAGTTTGGGAGCTACCTTTTAATTTTAATTTGCATGGCGATCGACTTTCATCCAAGAATTTAGAGGGAGGTCCGGATATAATATACTAATAAGAATATTATAAGAATTTTACAAACTTTTTTTTTTTTTTAAAGCTATCGATAAAAATATACGATATACATATGTAAATTGGATGAAAATATAAACCTATTTTCAAATTATTAGGTTTATAATTACTTGTGAAAAATGCAAACAGTCATCAGGGTGATCATCAGTCAAACGTGTCCGCATTGCTGAATGCAGTCGTTTAAATATAGTTTCTCATAAGAACACGTGTTTTGGATTAGAAAGAAGAAAGTGTGCGGTATTGTAATGGAGCTGATGTTAAAAGTTCCAAGAAGTCCTCTTGACTTATGTATTTTGACAAATTAGTTAATGTGCCTAACTAAAAACCAAGGATTCAACAAACGCATACCACGAAAAAATAACGGTCACTTCCGTTAACCACTAACCCGAAGAAGACCGTTTAGTCTTTGGCCGGGGTTTAGTAAATAAAATTGATCCATTGTGGAAAATTTGAAAAACGGATAGCAATATTTATTTCAAAATTCACAAAGCAAAATCGTATTGGGGATCGACTAAATTTTGCTAACCGGTTAAGCATCCATGCCGTAGACTGTGTACTAAAAGTAGTCACGGCAGGCTTTAGTTTGATTTAATTTAAAATATAGGTAGATGAGCGTGGCTTTTGGATGCTTTCAAAATCAAAAGTATCCAATATTGAATTTTCATCGCTTGATTTGATAAATCGAGAGGTGTACCGTCGATTGCCTTGAGCCGATGCTCTCGTAGCGTCGGAATTTCGTATTGGAAACGCGTCGCTCTAAAAAGTCCCGGGAATTCCGCTGTCGCCGACGTATCACCCGAGAATTTAATATAACCGAGTGATGGGTTGGCCGTGTGGCAACTTGCCATCGAAAGGGTGAGGGGGCGAAGCCCCATGAGGCCCCCAGAAGCCTTCGCCATGCGAAGCCGCTCGACCGGGTCGAACATCTATCATTGCGGACGCCTAGGCTGCATCATAGACATATCTAACACTAGCAACGTTCCATAAATTATGTGTTCGTCTTTTGAGGTGTTGAACGATGATAATATCTGAGTGTCTTCTATATTGATTAAAATTATTGCATGTCAACCCATTGCAGAGTACTCCCGGTGATCTTTAAAGTCCTATTTAATTGAGTGCTATTATAGTTATCAAATAAAAGTATCATAATCAATCTCAAACGTGATAGAAAATAGCCGCCTCATTAACGATGATGCTTTTTTTGTATGGAAAATTTAATACCCCCTCATAGTTCACTTGTGATTATATTTATACGTTTTAACGTCCACTCGAGCACGTTGACGTCACTTCGTCATAGAAGCTATGTATATTAATTTAGGCGTCGCGCTAAAGGCGTCGTCGTCGCATTTTCCATAAATCAAAGCTGCAACAAATGAGGTCGACGCTTTTCGCGGGAAAATTTCCATACATTTGCATGAGTGAGTCCGGCCGACGCCTTTTAACGAGGACGCCATTATTTTTATAGTGTTTTCACGCTTGCGAAGAATGACTTGTTTATTAAATAAAGTTTAAAAAAATGCATCGCCGTTTAATGTTTCGCTTTGTGAACGATTTTGTGAAATATTTGTAGGGGAACGTACAAGAGTATATTTTGAATTAAAATTGTGCGTGAGTTGAAAGCGATTTGTAATATCAGTCATGGGGGTATTGACGTACACGGGAAATTGGCGTTTAATCCGATTGCAGATATTCTCATTATGGACATTGTGACTGCAATTTCGTATTGAATTGATTCGTAGGGTATACAATGCAGTGACGTAGTAATTAATTAATCTCGAGGGGTCATCATCATTTTCATATTTAAATACCAAAACATAACGTGGCTAGCTAGATTTCAAACATTACAAATTCTAATAATGGTTTTTAATATTTATCACAGAAATGTCAAACAGACAAAGCCAAAAAAAAATACAACAAATTTGTATCTACTAAATACTCCAATATCCATACTCTATTCTCCATTCTCCGTTAGTGTGCCATTCTCAGATTTCATTCCAAACAGTTTTTTGGCCCTAATTGGTTACGTGTTCAGTTTTTGTTTGCCAAATGAATGCGTTGCAGCCAAAAATGTGCTGAGCAAAACGGTGTCGAATTTTTCCCGGAAATTACATAAAGCTAGTTTCAAACAGGAAATGATTTCGATGCATAAAAAAGTAGTTCATGTCAAGTTAGTAAACGTCAACCATACCAATGTATGTATGTATGTACATATGTATACACCTAAATCCTAATCAGATTATTTTTAAAAAGTACAAGCACTTCCTAGATGAGTACATTATGTTACTTACTTACTATATGTATGTATATAATAGCGTAATCGTCTGTCCGCCTGACTGTCTGGGTCGTTGCCGTCACACTAGCACTTCCAACTTAGCATTGTGTTTAGCAATAAGCCGCTATCTGTCAAAGCTGGTTCAAGATGACAACGCGATTTTATGGCCATACATCATTCAATCAACAGTACACTATATAATTGTTTCACGTTCTGTCAAACGGGCTGTACTGTTATTGTACAAACCAGCGTGCACAAATGGGGTTAGAATCCACCGTCAAACCGGCTAGTATAATGATAACCAAGTGGTATTAAAAATTTACTTTCATAAACATACAAAGCATTTTTGTCACTGGACCTTATTAAAAACCTTTTAAATATTTTTCTCAACGTTGACATTTCAATAGAATTCCAATTTTCTGATGATCATACGAAACTAGGAAACTTCTTACGTTTTTAATACTTCCACGACTCTTCGACTTTCTATTAAACTCCCCTCCCCCGAATTACGCCGCAATAGATAGTTATAAAATTAATCAACTGTTTTTTCTCAATTAAATAACTTGTATAGTGAAATCTGGATAATCGAGTTCCTACTGTACAGCGTAGTCACAATAGATAATTATATTGTAGAGATAGTTGATAGTTATTTATACCTAGGACAATTGGTGAATATGACTGGATGTAAAGAAGAAGAAATAAAACGAAGAATGAAAGTAGGATGGAGTGCTTTTGGAAGAATGAACATAGTTTTTAAATCCAACATTCCGCTATGCTTAAAAAAGAAGGCGTACTGCCAGTTATGACGTATGGATGTGAAACTTGGACGCTAAATTCAAGAATGCTACGAAAGATCCAGTGCACACAGAGAAGCATGGAAAGATGTATGCTTGGCATAACAAGAATATATCGCAAAAGAAATACATGGGTAAGAAGTATGACCAAAGTGGCAGATATAGCAGTAGGTACGGGTGAAAAAGTTGAAGTGGCAATGGGCTGGACACATAGCGAGAAGAATGGATGGCAGATGGACGCGAGAAGTACTGGAATGGTATCCGAGAGGATGTGAAAGAAAGCAAGGTAGACCGAGTGGAAGATGGGCTGATGAATTGAGAAGAATGTGTGGATTCAAGTGGATGCAGATTGCTCAAGACAGACAGGAATGGAAGAGGATTGGAGAGGCTTTTATCTAGCAGTGGATGGTGAACGGCTGAAAATGATGATGATGAAACATGCATATGTAGATATATGTATAATAATTCTGATGAATCGAAATATTTTCATTCGAGTTAAACTTTTTCTGCTGAAAGCCTGCTATTTCAAATTCACATCGTCATGAAATTTTCAGATTTTGCAACGGCGTTATACGGGCTAAAAATCAATTGTTATACACATAACGGCCGCTCTCGATGGTCGTAAACCGGACGCTACTATCCGGCTTGGTCGGCTGCAATAAACCGGCAGTAAAGCTTCGCCGACTTCCGGTCGTCGACGACGCCATCTGCCGGCTCGCCAAGGTAATTTCGTCGCCGCCATTGCATCGGCAAACTTTTCGCAATTCGCACACAACACACCTAGGTGCTGTTGCGGCTTTTATTGTCGACGCGCAATCAAAACTCGGTTTTGACCGCGAGCTTTCGAGGCATTGAGAAGTTGAGCTTTGACTCGACTCCGTGCACGAAAGCTCGTTATCAACGTAACCGCTTCGAGGTTCAAATCGACTGTTACTTGCTATGAATTTATCTCTTAAACTATAACAAGCTTACGCAAACAAACTACACACACTTGAATATCGTATTATACGTGCTATTACATCATACGTTATTTAGTCAATACAAGTGTAGCTAACGTTAGGTATGTACGTATGTACATATTGTAATGATTTATTACCATTCGTTTCGTAAAGACCACATTCCATTATCCGCTTTACGTCAATCCCCTTTTCGATAGAGCCTTTCAAATTAGACAATTCAGCCAACGATCCATTTAGCATAGGTATACACTTTGGAACTAATTTCGCGTCCAGAATATTTCATCAATCGCAAAAATTGATTCAATTCACATGTATGTATGTACATATGTAAAATATAATTCTACTAGTGTAAGCCCGTTGAATATCAACGCCCGCTGAATTTTAAATTACGTAAAGCGCTTTTTTAATAGAGATCCCCACTAATTAATCGAAAAAACAAAAAAAAAAAAAATTTACTTTACTATTTATATTATAATTATTAATTATTTTATATAATAATATTCTGCTATTTTGTAAGTGATTTTGTAAGTGAGTTGTAATAAAAAAAAATAATAGTTTATAAAGCGCCATCTAATTGATCCAAGGGAAACGATAATTTCGATAATGTATTATATTTTATTATTATATTATATTATTACCCAGTTTTATTTTTATTATATTATAATTATTAATTATTATATTATAATTATTAATTATTATATATATAATAATTATAATTTTGTAAGTAAAAAAACAAAAAAAAAATTATTGTTTTTATAGGTAGGTAGGTATGTAGGTCCAGACCGCTTGTATGTATATAGGTAAAAAAGGACTCTCTTAGCAGCGGCCGTAGCCAATACGTCAGTGTTCTCGATTACCGACTTGTCGTTCCGAGTTCAAATCCCGCTCATTCTGGTATTTTAATTATTTTTCCTCATTTCCTATTTATTTTAACTATAGGTAATGTTTAAAAGGACTAAACCGACCGAGGGCGATAGAGTATAGCATTAGTGCGATGACTCTTGAGCCTAAGGTCGTGGGTTCATCCCCCCACTCGTTCTAGTGGTTTTTTAATAATTTTTCCTGAGCGAGCGTTATCAGCAGACAGACAGACAGACAGACGGATTTCGGCTATTATATAATTCTATACAATTTCATTCATATTCACAGTTCTGAATTATCTATAGAAATATACGGTGAATTTTACTACATATGTAGAACTATGTGAATTTACAGCTTTAGTGTGTGTACAATGTACATTTATCACGTTTATTCAAAATTTAAGCGTGTGCATATATGAATGTATGTATGTACATACATAATTCGTATCATTCATGGGTTGAGGTGTACATTTTGAATTTTTACGATTGAATAAATCACCCGAAAACGACTCGCATTGCGTGCTGTGACGTTTTTAATTATGAAACATTTTAAATTATTCCGCACGGTTAAACAGTATAAATATTAAATCATATTTTTATGACCAATGATGAAAATCAGCATCGTCATTATGATTGCCTTAGACTTATGGTAGTTAAATATGCAGTGTTATACGATTATTTTCAGTATTGAATTACGTTTTGAAAATATCCAATAAATCTTCGGCGAGTAAAATTCATTGTTGCGGTGGGTTGCGCCGCTTGCATTCTATTCCATTTTTATGAAACAACGCCTGCACTGGATGCATTACGAAGACTAATGGTCTGCCGGGAACTCCCTGTGCATTGCAAAAAGCCATAACTTTACAAATAAAATCTTTCGCGAGTTCGCAAACTAATCTCGCGCTTGAACGAAAATTATTCGCTCATCTCCGGTCATGAATTCATTTATAAACATCAAAAAGTTCAATTTAAATGTAAATGACAACGTTTTGATGAAAAGTTTATTAAATATGTCGTACAAACTGTTTAAATATTCAATTATTATATTTAGAATAATTGAATATTTAAATATTTTTTATAGTTTTGCTATTTAGCAAAGGTGTGTATTTATCTAAAAAATATTTATTCTCTTCTTTCAAAATTAAGGTAACAGAGAATCATATTTAACGTAGCGTTTCATTTTAAAATATTAAACTCTTTAATAGATAGTACCATTCTTATTCATTCGACGCTTAAAAGTCCGGTTGGTTTTACCCGTTCTCGATTTTTATTAGAATATGAAACTATTTCGCGTAACTTTATCTTTCTCCCATTCCCGGAATGATTAGATATGGTAATAAATATTCTTATTTTGTTGATTTTTTTAATATTAATCTGTCATCCCTAAGGCAATGACTTATTATATATTTTATTAATTCAACATAATTTATTTATAAGTTTTATTTCTTTGTGTTTTTCTAATTTAATATACATACATATATGCATTATGTATTTTATCTATAAAAGCCCTAACAGGCGTTTAATAAATAAATAAATAAATATATTCTTTAAAACAGTTCTCCAATATGAAAGCTTAACGTATCGATTAAAAAATTATGTGTGTAATTATATGTACATATGTATGTACTTAACACTTACGTATGTACATAAATAAGAAAAATAAAATGAGTTTTTTCAGTGTTATTTTAATCATTAATCCTGAGAATCCATTTGTATAAAATTGGATTCTTAGAATCCTTAATTGAAAAAAAAAGCCTTCGTAAATACATTTAAAAGGAACTCGCATTTAACAATCCGCGACTCTAATTGGAATGTACCGGTAAATTTCCGTCCCAAGGAAATTTAATTTATTGTTAAATAAAAATATTTTACTCTGCATTACGACGCTCCATTATGACTAATGGAAAACATTCGAAAATAAATACCAAAAAAAAATGAAAATTTTCCTCATAATTCAGATCAAAGTCGGAATTCGCACGGAATTCGTGAATATTCATGTTCAAGTTCTAATTTTTTTTTTTAGGTCACCGAGAAAGTCGCACAGGTCCTTTCATCTTAAGCACACACACACATATAAATATGTGGGTACATATACGCAATCGGATACCGGGTCAGAGAGTTTCATTACCTTTGTGCGGTGTACCGTCACGTTTTACAAACACCGCACCGAATATCCCCAACATATTAAATTTCCACTCTAATATTCAGTAAGAAATTTTAAAATAAATTGAATTTTTAAAAACTAATTCACCATCCGTTTATTGCATCGGATTATACAGCACTATTTAATGTTACGTGAGAGCACTAAACGAGAGCACTACACGCTGTGCAAATTCCTGGAATGAAAGCTCGCATGTCAAAATGCCGATAGCAGAGATACATACTACACGCTGATGCTCTCTCTATCTTTCTCTCTCTCGTACACCCGTTTCGGAAAATCTCGGCAATTTTCCGACGTTGGAATGCGGCCAACGCGAAAATTTGAAAATTATCCACTTAAGGGCCGTTAAGGTCTGCAAACTGGATTGTGTGTCATCCGGCGTCGTGCGGAAGTCTATTGTGGGGGTAGATTATAGTTACAACGTATTTAGGTTGGCGAACTCTGAGAGGATCTCTGAAGCCGGATTTGCGGCTAGCTATGTTTTCAGATGATAACAGGCACGACAATAACTAAGTTACATAGCTATTGTTGGCTATTGACCTATGACATTCTCATCATGTTATAAATAAACAGAATACATACATCATCGTCATTGTGCCCGGGCCCCCCTATAGATCACGTTCTCCGGCAACACGTTTTCTATTTTATTTCATTTGAAAATTGATTCTTACTTGAAAATATATAAAATTCCTGCATTGGATCATTTTGTCTTAGTTTAAAATTAAAAATTTCATTTATAATACTGCCATATTAAAAAAAAATCGGGTATGGCCAACCCATGACTTTATCCACATATTTGAGGAATATGAAGAGTAATCAAAAACTGAAAAGTCAAACCGTGCACAAAGAGAAATTACAGGAATTTTTACTTTTTATAAGAAAAAAAAATCCCACTTCTGGTTGGCTGATTTAAATGATTTATTTTTTCGTAACTAGGTATTGCTTTAAGGATTATAATATTACAATATTATGAAGATACAAAATATTTAAAAGGCCGGAAAAATAAAAAAAACGAAATGTACAAAGAGTAAACTGCCACTTTCGGCTGGCGGATGTTAATGAAAATCATAATATCTCTTAATCCTTACGTGAAAACAATAGAGATATGAAATTTCAGTTTGATAAACTTGATAGGTTCGAAGAAAAAGTTAAAAACACCAAAAACCAAGAGTAAAAGTATTACTTCTGGTTGAAAAAAATGTTTAAAAATTATATTATTTTGATACATATACATACACATGTGTATCAAAATAATACACATACTATAAATAATACATTATACACATACTACATATGTAAAATTTCAGCTGTCTCATAGTTTTGCTTTACACAAAAATTACGTGACTTGCCAAGGGAAGTACCACTTACGGTTGACGAACTTTTTTGAAAACCTTTTGCAAAACCTTAAGGGCTGGCAAAAAAACATAAATATGAAGTTTCAGTGTAATAGGAAAAACGCTTTTTGAGTTACAGATTCAAAGACACAGACACACAGACATACAGACACACAGACACACACACAGACATACAGACATTTTACAGAAATCATGAAAACATGATCAGGGGATGATACCTGATACAAATCAGTCAAATTCTCAAGGTCAAATTTATGCACGATCACAATACTTTATCCGTTCAGGTTAAAGTAATAACAGTTTATGACATTTTACAAACCACAATACCAATACTAATGTATATCAGTATAAAATACTATTAATTGTTTAGATTTATTGTTTGTAGTGAATCAGTGAAAAATCACGAAAAGAGAATCATGTTAGTTGACAGTAAAGTTTCAGTGTTCTTCAAGCGTAAATATACATATATATGTATGTAGTTATAATATAATCAATTTTCTGTTTAATGCGTGCATAACCATCGTCAATAATAACGGAATTGGTGCTTAAAAAAATAGTGTAATGCATATAAAAGCAATTCGAGCCACTCACATATGTATTATATGTAGTAATTACTTACAATACATACAAGAGACATTGACGGTCTTGGCAGCGCGTTTGTTACTGAAGACAGTATGTCGTATCGGAATACAAGACGTGTGCCATTTTCCACTTGGTTACACGTCAAACAACTAAAGGTGCCAAGTAGTTTGTCAAAGGGATGCTAACGTATCCGGAATTCATCACGCCTCCATCCCTTTTTTGCTTCAATGCCTTCGAAGCGGTGCGATTTGTCGGATTATAGGTTTTCGCGCAGGTATGTTGTCTTTCTAATTAAAAGAGTAGTCATCAGAAGTTTGAAAACGTCCATGAAAATTCATCAACTCCTTCTGTGATACTTTTTACGTGGAGTGTAATGGAATGGCTAAGGTGTGGTAAGTACATAGGTAGTGTGGCGTTATACTGTGGAAATTTCGACCGTATGATTAATTATGACCCGGAACGTTGACAACCTCCAACGTCAGTCTGACTGGGAAACACGGAAACGTTATAAATTTATGTCGCATACGAGATTTATGGGCCGCAATTTGCCGATCGAAACTAATATTTATTTCAACATCGCACACCTCAGTCCCCTCCTGCAAAAATACAGAATCTGGGGCAATTTAAATTTTTTTTTTCTACCGTCGCATATTTTCAGCTTCGATACACATCTGCGTACCGGATAATAAAAGCGGAGTGTGTTTTACGGCCCCCAAAACTGAAGTTTTCCGTGTGAATTTGGCGAGCATCGAGACGAAGTGAGATGGATTATCCGCGCGCGGAGCCTTGCTCTCTTATCTTTTCCAAACTTTTAACTGTAGAGGAGTTCTCTTCTTGAGAAGATAACGAGAGAGGTTTCTCCAGGAGAAGACGATAGTTGTCGACTTCCTAGTGTCATTTTTCCGTCAAAGCTTTTCGACGGAAAGTTCGCGCTCAAATGAAGGACATCTCGAATGATACGCGGACGTATAATTTTCGTGGATTCAATTTGAAATTGAATATCTTGAAAAATATATCATATATTACTAAAGTACCGATAAATATCCCATATATTTTTTTGAAATGATAATACTTACACGTTTGTATCTGTTATAAGCTAGAATCATCAAAATAAGACTGTGTATGGCATATATCTAAAAAAAAATGACCTATTGTATCCTTGTGTTCCTTAAAGTCAAACGGTGTGTGAGTGTATAAGGAACAAACACGAAGATACTGTATTCCACTTTATATCCAATCTTAAACCAAGATATTGTATGTATATTGTAACTTGCTAATTTGTTTTGGTTACCTCATTAAAATAGAGAGTAGAAGCAGAGCTTATGTCTGTTTAATATATTTAATGATTTTTTTACGTGGGTGTAAATGTGTCAAAGTCGCACTAAGCATTTCAGTTGCATGAGGGTTGAGCAGCTGGGGCAGTTTGTCTGTCTATGTTTACATCAGTAAACAACACCTGAGGGTCCATAAAATTGCATTATACACGCAATAAATTCAACGTTTTGTGTGTTGCGGTGGTTTGTGCGCCTCTTGCAAATGCAACGCGTACACTGCAGCTCGAAGCTTTCGCTATTTTTATTAACTTTTATACTGTGTATATGGCGAATTCGAATACGTTGGATACTTCGATAATAATAAATTGAGATATAGTGCACGTGTCTACTGTGTAGTATCCTTTGTGGAGATATTTCGGAATTAATACAATACGTTACGTTAAAAAGACTGATGTAACGTTGATAACGTGTATGTATTGTATACGAGTCGGTGCTACGTTTATCGCTATGTATGTATATACTTGTCGTAAATCTCATTTTATCGATAGAATTGATGAGGAAATTTATTTATGTTTCGGATAAGTAGAGTTGGGGTTGTTGTTTACCCGTTTTCAAACAAAATAAACAACTCTGTTATACAATCGAATATTTATTTATTTATATGGCCGCGTTTTGCGAATTACATTGTAATCGCGAGTATGATTTCGTATTGATAAAATTTATGTCACAATTCCAATATTTTTATGCCATAAATAAATTTCAATATGTAATATATGTAGTATATACCAGATCAAAATGAATCACGTCTGGTGCACCTAAAAGGTTAAATTAGAAACAAAATTTTAACGATATTACAATCTTTTAAAAGCTTATATTGTATAAATTGTCTCTTTTGACGTGGTTATAAATTTTTGTATCATTTTTTGAAAAGTTCAAACAAAAATAAATTAATAAATAAATTTTCTCATTTGGTGCGCCTAAAAGGTTAACTTAAAAACAAAATTTTAATGATATGACAAACTTTTGAAAGTTTATATCGTATAAATAGTCTTTTTTGACGTGGTTATAAATTCTTGTATCAATTTTTTGAGAAGTTCAAACATAATAAACACATTGTGTTTTTTCTATGTAGATATCTATTATTTTTGTACTTTTATCCACCATGACGATTTGGTTAATCTGCTATGTCATGGTGGGTTTTTCTTTTAATAAATAAATAAATAATAAATTCGAACATAATATTCGTTTTAAGTATCTGTTGCGAGTCAATTTTTTTAAACCATTTGTTATGAAAAGCTTAATGCAGTTCAATTCAGACTTGACAGACAGACAATCTTGGAATCATAACTGTTGAAATTCGTAGGTATACATTTGCACATTTTTTGATCTTTTAGTCGTGGACTTGAAAAAAATAGTACAAGAAACATGGGATTCGTTCTTTGGGGTCCACTTTGTACGGTATTAAAATAAAATTGTAGTAGACGTTATACATTTTAGATTTATTTATTTCAGCGCTAGTATTTTTGTACTTTTTTTGCAAAACCCAGCAGTCAGCACTCTAGAGCAGAGAGTGTTGTGTACCGCCACTATAATAGTAATAACGATAATTGCCCCCAAGGCTTTCCCTAGTGTGGCCAACGTCCAAAAAATAATTTTCAAAATTACACGTCTAAAAGCAAAACGCAGAATACAAAAAGAATAAGATGAAGTTGCTCTTAGGTTGCGCTTTCGTTTCAAAATAAAAAAAATTACTCGCTTTGCATAATGGCCGTGTAAAAAATTAAAGGGCGGGTATCCGGCCGCTTGACCGTCGCGCCCCACCCCACTCCCACTCATTCCACGATATAAATATTTATCCGAGGCCCCTGAGGTGGGGCCTTTTAATTATACAATTACCTTTACCGGACCCTGGACCTCTGAAGCCCCCATAGTGCCTGGTCTGGGTCACCACGGCCCTTTATCACGGACGACCGCGACCCTTTTGCAAAACCACCCCCTCATCGGCGACAAGTTGTTATAAAACACACGTTGGTAAATGCGAAACCTATTAAATCGAACAAACCTCTGACCACACTTGACAACTTGCGAGGAATATCTTTTTTGTTCGTAAAATAACTAAAATCTTTATTTATATATATATCATCATTTTCAGCCGTTCACCATCCACTGCTGGATGAAGGCCTTTCCAATCCTCTTCCATTCCTGTCTGTCTCGTGCAATCTCCACACATTCTTCTCAATTGCTTTCTTTCACATCCTCTCGGATACCATTCCAGTATTTCTCGCGTCCATCTGCCATCCATTCTTCTCGCTATGTGTCCAGCCTATTGCCACTTCAACTTTTTCACACGTACTGCTATATTTGCCACTTTGGTCATACTTCTTACCCAAGTATTTATTTTGCGATCTCTTCCTATTATACCAAGCATACATCTTTCCATGCTTCTCTGTGTGCAATGCATCTTACGTAGCATTCTTGGAATGTTGGATTTAAAAACTATGTTCATTCTTCCAAAAGCACTCCATCCTACTTTCATTCTTCGTTTTATTTATTCTTCTTTACATCCAGTCATATTCACCAATTGCTCTAGGTATAAATAACTATCAACTACCTCTACAATATAATTATCTATTGTGACTACGCTGTACAGTAGAAACTCGATTATCCAGATTTCACTATACAAGTTATTTAATTGAGAAAAAACAGCTGATTATTTAAACTATTGAATTCGAAAAACAAGCGAAGATTAATTTAAAACGTAAGAAACTATCTATTCATCGGCGTAATTCGGGGAAATGGGAGAAAAAAATTTTAAAAGTTTAATGGAAAGTCCAAATTCATTAAATTGAGATGTTACAAGAGAAATCACAGAAGTAATAAGAGACATTTCAATGTGCAATGAAGAAGATGTCGGTGAGTGGTTCAATTGCGATGTTAACGATCCTGGATTCCAAATATTGAACGATGAAGAGTCAAACATACCATTATATGAACCGGATCAAGAAGATCAGGTCGAGATTGATGACAATGAAAATATTGGTCTTTCACACTCTGAAGCTTTTCAATGCTTAGAGATTGATATGAAGTAAAGATATGAAGAATGTGACTCAATTCAACTTTTATGTTTAAAAAGGATACGTAATTTTGCTACAAAAAGAAAGCCAACATTTAAGCAAAAGTCAATATTTTATTGATTATCCGGACTACCCCAATTACGGTTTCTACTGTACGTCTCTATTTTAACGGACGAATCAATGAATTTCAAGCGCTGAATCAAACTGTAAACTTCAACTTAATATGTATGTACATACAATATTATAAATGAGGAACTCGGCACCAGACCGGCCCAAACCACACTCATGTTGTTTTAAGTAAATGAAATTCAAAGTAATTAGTCGAGGAACACTTTGTATGGAGCTATCAAATTTCATGATGACAATAATGACAATTTTAATAAAAAATGACTTGGTCCTGAAAAATAATGGTCTTTTAAGGATGATAGCGTACCTAGCTCATTTTTTTTATTATTTTTGTGGCTTGGGCTAGTCTGGTGCTGATAAATTAGTAGGTGAAAGCCAATTATGCTCAACTTTAAAAAATAAATGAGATGGATCTCATACAGCGTATCATCATTATAAAAAAATAATATATATGAAATTTCAGCTTGATAGACTTAATAGTTTCGGAGAAAACACACATACAGACACAAACACACATACAGACATTTTCCAGAAATTGTGAAAACGTGATCAGGGGATGATACCTGATACAAATCAGTCAAAATCACAATACTTTATCCGATAAGGATAAAGTAAAAATCGGGTGTGGCCAATCCATGACTGAAAATACTGGTCTGGATTGGACTGAGATAAATTTTTCCAAAACAATGTAAATACGTGATAGGCAACTTAACGGTACATTTAATTTAAATTTAATATGGTTGTAGCCCTGAATAATTCTGTATGAGGAGATTGCGTTTTGCCAATTATCTACCTATACGCTAATTAATTATTTAGCGATGCTTTGAGTGTACAAATAGACAAATAGCGTATGAAAACCCGTACACGTTCATTTAATTAAATTATAAGTACATATTATGTACATTGAAAAAAAATCAGTCAAAATCTCGAGGTCGAATTTTCGCACGATCACAATACTTTATCCGATTAGGATAAAGTAAAAAATCAACTTCACTCTAGCTAAACTGAGAGTATACTACGAATAGTTCGCCTGAAAGTACAAAAGCCAATAGTGGTACATACTAGTATTTTTTTTTTTTTTAATTTTTTCTTTTACGTGTACATGTTCAACTACACGTTGCTGCACAGGCAGCGAAACAAAGGCGATCGTCCGGATTTTGATGGATTGTGCGGTTAATGCGCCCATAATGGACTCGCCAATTGATGAATCGCTTTATTGTGTGGTTTATCCGACAGTGTGGAGCGAAAAAAATATAAAAATAATGTTCGAAAAAAAGAAAAAAAAAAAAAAAGAAAATCCACATGCGTCCGTAAAAAATTCATATTATACGGCCTTTTAGTAATCTGGTCATATTTTTCAACAATACCTAAGTAGGTACATACTGCGCTACCCCCACGTGTGATGTTGTGATAAGGGGAAGTTTTTCATATACTGCTACCCCGCATTTATTTTTTATTTTATTTAACATATAAATACATTGCAGGATAATTATATTACAACATCCATAAAGAAACTTTGTGTTACTTTAGCTAAACATCCCACTTAATATAATTAAAATTTTTTGCGTATTTTTATTGGAACTTTGCGTACCTACCCAGTGCAGCGGAAAAGCACAGACTGTTTAATTTGAGCATCAGATAAGACAAAAGGTAACTTGAACAATCGCTCCCTCTCCCTGCTCGTTCGTTGGACTTGTGTACTTTGTGTTTGCGAGAGCGCTAAACTATTTTAATTAAACAAATAGAAAGTTTTGTATGTTTTATTAAACGAAGGAAGGGACATCTTTTCTTTTGAATACAAAAACCTTTTCATTCGGGCGCAGGGCGCACGCAAAAGCAAAAGAAGACAAAGTGGTCCTTATAATTATTGTCCGATGGGGAAAGTCGGCCGAATTTCCCGAAAGGCATTCATTCATTTCGCTCTTTTGCTTTCGCCAAGTTTGAAAATATTTTATTCAAACGATCGCCTTATTTACAATTAAGAACGCTAAAGAATAAGCAATTAAATTTTTGCTCTCTTTTTTATTCCATTTTCGCATTTTCATCAAAATCACAACGATATTATTTGACATACATAGCTTAGTACTAAGTTGAAAATCAACAAAAAAGTGTTAATGAAAAATTTTATAAAAGAAATGCATAATTGCAAAAGCTACCTATTGAAAAATGATAAAACTGTTCATATTATAATATTTCACCTCGTCCAAAAATGTAGAAACGTTATAATCTTTTGTGACATGAAAAACTAATCTTTAGTAAATCTAATATAAAAATCTGTTTAATAACACCCCTCGAAGGAATAGAACAAGTTTGTACATGTGAACGTACAAATTTATACAAGTGTGTACAAGTTTGTAAACGTGACTTTTAAGAGGATAACTAGCCCTTAAGATTCTTTAAAATGATTTTGTTCCACTTTGGATGCAAAACGTGGATGCTGAATTCAAGAATGTTACGTAAGATCCAGTGCACATACAGAAGTATGGAAAATGTATGTTTGGCAAAACAATAAGAGATCGTAAGAGGAATACATGGGTAAGAAGCATGACCAAAGTGGCAGATATAGCGGAACGTGTGAAAAAGTTGTAGTGACAATGGGCTGGACACAGCTATAAGAATGGATGGCAGATGGACGCAAGAAATCCTGGAATGGTATCCGAGAGGATGTGAAAGAAAGCTAAGTATACCGAGTGGACGATGGGCTGATGAATTGAGAAGAATGTGTGGAGTCAAGTGGATGCAGATTGTTCAAGACAGACATTAGAGGATTGGAGAGGCCTTCATCCAGCAGTGGATGATAAACGGCTGAAAATGATGATTTAAGTTAAGACGATAGATGTTTCAAGTCATTGTATGTACATATGTATGTATAAGTCGTCCTGTCTGTACTCTGTGTTCAATTCAGTTTGGCTCGACTCTCGCGAATTTGACTTTTCCAAGTTGTACTAGAGCTTTTCAATTAATGCGTTAAAGTTTAACCCTTGACATTTTCACGAAAGTGTTACGCAGGTAATGAGGTTTATAAACAGCCCATGGACAACTTTATTCCCTCGACGATAATAATAATAGATACGTTTTGTTTACACTGTGGACGCATGCGCGACTACACATTCAATAGCGACCTCGTCTAAATTCGCTTTCAACTATACACATAATAGTAATCGATAGTTTGTGTTTACTCGCGAAGATTCTACTATACGCATACGATAATAATATCTTGAATATGCTACGCGGAATTAATCTCGGCGTGTATTTAGAGAGGTTTCGTCGTCGCATTGATCAGTAGCCAGACTTATCTCGGCCAAAGTCACGGTGCGAAGAAGTTGGATGCTTCCACTACAAAGTGGCTACTCGTCTGGTCTTTTATTGCCAAAAGCAGTAAATTAACATTAAAACTCCATTATCACGAAACTTGAACTCGCATGCCACCTCCATCCCCCCCCCTCCCCTCCACCTCACCGCCAAACAGTTCGGATGGAGAAAGTTCGACCGGTTGGGTAACAAATGGCGCGAATTTATTCTAAATCGTACGGAATAACAAACACGCCTTCAATTTGTAAGGCTCAAAACGCAAAACGGTCGATTTGAATTCCAAACCCGGCGGTTCCCAAATGGCGGCCGCCTGCCGCATTACCGGAGGATTATTGCGGCAATCGGTTAGTTTGTTATCGACGAGACAAATTTCGCGAATATTTTGTACCGTTCACATCTGGGAATAATACAATCAATTTCGAACAGGGAGGATATTATTTTTCGCTCGTTAATAATTCGAATAATCCTCGGCGAACGCCCGCAGTGTATTTTGTATGTAAATTTTGGTTCTATTCTTGTTGGGAAGCGTGGAAAACCACCCTTTCCGAAAACAAATTTATTATTAGAACAATTTATTTCGATTTTTTTTATTGTACTTTGTACAATCGACACATACATATGTACTTAGTTCAATGTGCTGAAACTGAGCTAGTGATAGTTTATTATATTGTATTTATTGCCATTGTGGTCGAATGGGAAATATCGCAAACGGATAAGGTCTAACAAGAATAACGCAGAAAGTAAACAAGGTCTAATAAGAATAAGATAAAAAGTGGATGTGGTCGAAAGGTAAAAATATCGAAAAAATATGTACATATGTACATATACATATATATACAAATCAGATTCTTCTGTTTTTTAGAAGCTTAAAAAAATTACTTCTCGTGTCTTGTTTATGATTTTCGACCTCGTATGTATTTTTTGTCCTAGGTATTTATTTACATATTGTTATGTATCCCTCAGTTCGGTGAACGTGTGATGTGAGAGATACACACGCAGAATGCCAGCGTCGAAGTCTACAGCGGTTTTTGGTCTGTTTGCAGTGTATGTGGTGGCTCATGATTATAATTGATAGGCGATTTCTTGGTTCAATTGTTATTTTTATTATAATCTGTTGATGTAGTACAGGGGTGTGGATGATGGTCCACTTGGGTGATGGTCTCCCATCTGAGCCCTCCTGGCTGTGACTCTTTCCCTGACTGTTTCTCTCTTTCTGTTCCTCTGTCTATTTTTTAATAATCATTTACATGGCTATTTATACTAGATATAGTAATGATCGTACAAGATAATTAGTAATACCAGTAAATATGGCCACAGGACATATTTGATAATTATAAAGTAATTACAAATGTTATTGAAGGTCAATATTATGAGTGATGAAACAATAGATTAAAGTGTGATTACAGTCACATAACAATATTAGGTTGACGTAATGAAATGATTCCTATTTCCTGGGTCCGGTAAATACATATGTACATTCGGAATCCTCAGATATAACAATATACTGGCTAGTCTTCATAATATGAAATATGTGCGTCATATATGACGGTGGATTCTAACTCCATTCGTGCGCACTGATTTGTACAATAACAGTACGGCCCATAGCCTGTTTGGCCGTAGGTGAAACAATTGTATGTTTATTTGTAGATTTTATGGTGATTAGTTAAAAGTTTTACTGGTTGGTTAAATTAGTTATTACATACTCGTAGAATCTACAATTATAATATACTAGCCGGTTCGCCCGTCATATGACGATGGATTCTAACCCCAACCCCCATCTGTACACACTGGTTTGTACAACAACAGAACGGCTCATAGCGCGCTTGACAGTAGGTGAAACAATTGTAGTGTACCGTTGATTGAATGTTGTATGGCCATGCAATTGGGTTGTCGACTCGAACCAGCTTTGAAAGATGGCGACTTGTAGCCAACACACCGCAAAAAGTTTTGTTTGCAATTACAGCGTAACTACAACGACCCATAGAGGCAGACACGCAGATTTTATACTTTTACAAATATTATAGCATTCTTCATCCATTAGCTATAGAGTATACCAGTTCATATTTGGGAAGTCATTTTAAGGCAGAATATATACATAAATTCTAATAGGAGTACAGCCTATTGCCCGTTTTACAATACGTGAAACAATTGCATAGTGTATCGTTGATTGAATTGGTGTATGGTCATAAAATCGCCTTGTCGTGACTAAATTTGCCAAATATTATACTTTAAGTTTAGACTCATACATGTTTTAGCGAAGTTGATTATAAAATACTACTACTTCAGCATTAATTTTTAATTTTTAATCGAGGTTCGCTCTACATATGTATGTATGTGCAGTATGTAATTTCAGCACGAGGAAGCAACTAGCACGTTGCTTCGCTACATTGCAAAAGTTTACTACGCTCAATATTTAAACGGGCATCCTTGTACTTTCGATATATTATTTTATTATTGTAAAACAAGACCTTGTTTTCAACATAGATATAGTTTTGAACAAATCAACTACTACAAAACAACACAGTTGATGGTAAAGTAAGCACTGTTTTTAAAAAGTTCAAGCTCTATTGAGGATTGTACAACCGTAAAGCCGAACCGTCTTATTTTTGTTTAATTTTTCAGAAAAAATGTTAAAAGAATATTAAAAAATAAAGTAAAGAAAGACTTTCGTCAAGGGAAAGCTTAGCGAGTGAAATTTTGATACTTTTCTTTTTGTGACACTCTTTCGGGAGTGAAAAGGCAAAGCGATTTTTCGCTTTTCCCGTTCATCGTCTTAATTCAAGTTAAATAACACGAAGGCTCACAGAATTCGGGTCGAACGAGTGCCTTTTCATTTGAAAAGCTCTTTCGCTTTAAAAATCAACGTCGAAAGTCGAAAATGTCGACGGCCCACCTTTTTCTTTTGTTTCAAATACTTACTAATCACTCGCGAATAAATAAATACAATATTTTTCACAACAATCACAACTCTCAGCTCAAGCTGTACTCGCAAAGTGGAATTTTAATACCTCGGCTAATTATATTCGATATATAAACTAAGCCATAAACAATTTCAAAATGAGCTTTAAGTGTGCTATGTACGCTTTAAAACAATGTTAATACGAACGAGCTTTAATTAGTCAGCGTACCCATGGCAAATTATCACTATAATTAGAAATATGTATTCGTAGAAACTTCAAATACAACTTGTAGTCAGATCAGAAGAATAATACGTAGAACTTTGCGGCTTGCGCTAATTGGATATTTGCTAAGTGAGCCGTTCGACCGATGCGCGATCTATGTACATACATATGTATGTACGTACATATACATACATATATGTCGAGTTATCAGATCATTTTATAAAGTCGGCATGCAGTCTAACTTTAAATGGATTAATTTTATCTCAAAAAAAGTAGAGCTGGAGATAAATACTTTGTTGCGGCTGTGTCGAGGTGTCGTTTTACCCACTGTGTGTGTTCGTGTACCGCACGCTGAATTTCGCACACGAGCCGCTCCACACGCTGGGATTTTCGGTATAGAGACGACCGGATTATACAGGGTGAGTCAGATTTATCACTTTGATAATGAGAATAATGAGTGTCGTCCGTTTAGTAGGGGCAGGTGACGCGAAATCCGACGGTTAGGCTTAGAGCCGCTAACCCTGGACACGACAGATGCTCACCCTGACACTCGTCCTATACGTCATACAACGAAAAATAGCTTGTATTTATATGTGTATGTAATGTGTCATACTTATATGCTGAAAAACAAGGTGAGAATCGTTAATCAGAAACGTCAAAAGCAGGCCAACCTTATAAGAAAAACCGAACCTCGAGTAATTGGATATAGTATAGTATAGGATACCTCAATACTTGAGACTTTAATTTAAATTTATTTTCTTACAATACTATCATACAAATTGCCATATTCTATAGATATACATACAATCGCACTGTACGAATATTTAAATAGAATTGTTGATACAATGTATCTGATTAATTATTTCGACATGTTGGCAATTAGACATTGAAGTGCGGCGAACGTGTTAAGGTTACACGTTCAGGAATAATTTGTTCCGCTCCGAATGCAAATTCAACTATATTATTGTATACGTACTGGTGTTAAATTTATTATCAATAATAATAATGAATATGTATAGCTGATGATGAGAAAATTTACATTTTAGTTCAGAATAAAGGCGTAAAATTACTATAAAAATTAAAATCAAGGCGAACGGTTGAAGCATATTTAATTGAAAATCGACTCTTAAGTTGAACAAAATCTTTCACCAGTCGTTTTTAGATGCTGGTACGCCGAAATAAAATCCCCAGATTAACTGGACTAAGCTTACAAGAAATAAAAGGTTTTTTCCTCGCTAATGGATGATATTATATTCGATCAAAACAATGATCATTATTTGAAACTGAGTGCGTTTGCGATATCTTTGGAATCGACATTATGTACATATGTGCCTAAAGGTTTTGTAGAATCAATTAACAAATTCTCCACAACTATCAATGCTCAAGATTATATATGCAAACTACTTAGAATATGTTTAACGTGCCTTCGTCAACTCTAAAATTTAGCACAATGTAAAACCCAAATATGTTTTAACGAGCATTTGAAACAGTTGAATCGAAACTATTCACCGAAGTGTCTTACATAGTTTTGAAGTCAGTTGTTTATTAAGTTAAAGTGCCACTTCTCGCACTGTATATGGCGAAACTTGTTTTTGAATGACTTACATTGGTTCATGTACTGAATACTGCTAATTTTTAATTTATCGCGTACCTCAAATACGTTATCGTGCAATTATAAACGGACGGAAGAGCCTTCAAAGTGGTACTCTATATTAACGATCGTATTATTATGAAATTGTACGGTCATCACGGTGATAGTTTATTGTTTGGAGAGGTGCAACACTCGACAGAGTTGTTAATTGACGCCCTGGTGCTATGCCTTGGTCCTGGCCCTTGCTTTAAGCACCTTAACGATCATATTATTCAAACAGTCAATGACTAATTTATTGCACAACTCACTATCAAATCATTGAAACGTTTAAGCTGGTTTGATATACACAATGGTTAAATTCAAAATTAAATTTTTCGTTAGCTTCACATGTGTGTGTGCATAATAAATAGTTTAATAATTTTATAGGATTTAGAGTTTATTCGAATTTGAGTCGAATCAAAAAAAATGTGAAAAGCGATTTATTAGCGTCGGCGCACTGTCGACCGATCCATAATTTATATACATTCACAGTTGGTCTTAAAATAAAATAAAAAGAATCGCCGCAAAAAGCTCGAGGGCGAGAAGAAAATTTGCGGAAAAAAAAGCTCCAAGCCTTAATCGGATTAAGTAACGAAGCATTTTACAAGTTAATGCCGCAACGTTGAAAGCTTTGCGGTTACGGTTTGCCCACTTCTGAAAAATTGTCTTGTTTGATATTTTTTTATTTGCTTAGGGTGCACAACGTCAGCGAATACATTGCTATTTTTACTTTAAAATTTTGATTACACTTATTACACAATTATTGTGCACATCAACCAAGTCAAAATTTGATAATAATAATAATTAAAAAAATCAATGAATTCTTGCGGAACAACAATACCCTATCTGTAGGTGTAAAGTGAAAATTTAAAATTTTGTTAAAAGACACGTAATAATATATTATTGTTGCGTTCGCGTGCGGTCGTGTTTTCGGTTGTTGCGAAATGGCTAAATTTGTAAATTCTGTCAAAAATACAATTGATTCTATTATTGGTATCCTCATGGATCCAGCAAACAAGTTTTCAAAAGACCAAATATCAAAATTAATGCCGAAGACTTCGGAACTTTGTAAATTGTTAACGAAATATGTAGAAGACAGAAAAAGGAGACAAAAAAACGTCATCGTTTTTAATGTTGATGAAAGTCAAGGAGATAAAAATGACAAGAATTTTGTAAGTATGTAGTCTGCTGGCTAAAGTTGAATTACCGCTTGATTGGTATTGGATGAGATTTTATTTTTCGTTAATAATATGATTGTTCCTCAACAACATGGTTTTGTTGGTGGTAGATCTAATTTGACCAATTTAATGATTTATGAAAATCATATCTTTGATGCTTTCTCAAAAAAAATTCAAGTTGATTCTACATATATACACTGATTTTAGTAAAGCTTTTGACAAAGTTAATATTGAAATTCTAGTATCAAAATTGTACAATGCTGGTATTGAAGGTGTCTTGCTTAATTGGTTTAAAGATTATTTAATTAATAGAAAATTGACCGTTAAAATTGGATCATACAAATCCTATGCTTTTACCCCCACTAGTGGAGTACCACAAGGGTCACACCTTGGACCAACATTGTTCAATATTTTTATTAATGATATAGTCCACATTTTTAAAGAAGTCCATGTCCTATTATTCGCTGATGACTTGAAAATATTTAAATCTATCAGAAATATTAATGACTGTATGATCATGCAATCCAATTTAAATTATTTACATGAATGGTGCATATTAAGTTATTTTTAAATACTGCAATACTGCAAGTTATTTTTAAATACTGGAAAATGTAACTTAATTAGATTCAGTAGATCAAATACAAATATAGTATTCGATTATAAAATAAATAATATTAAAAATAATAAAAAAAATATCATCAAAACCTATTGTTAAAGACCTAGGTATCTTTTTTGATGAAAGATTTATACCGCACATTAATGCAATTACTAAAAAATCTTCAAAAACCCTAGGCTTTGTTATTAGAAATTCAATTCATTTTAACAATATAAAAACAATTAAATTATTATATATATCCTTAGTTAGAAATCAACTTGAATATAATTCTACCATATGGTCACCTAATTCACAGTTGCATAGTAATTCTATTGAGAGGGTACAAAATAGATTCTTGAGGTTCATTGATTTTAAATTCTTTAAACAAATAAATCTAAGCAATAACTTTTCTATATATAAGGAGCTGAATTTATTAAAACTCAATGATAGGAGAATAATTAGCGATCTGATGTGTCTGTTTAATATTCTCAATGGCGTTATATGTTGATTGCAGTGAATTGGTTGGACTTATATCACTGCATGTCCCAAATACATAGATCTACCAGGAACAACTATTTGTTTGCTTTACCCAATCCTGCTACAAATTACTTAAAATACTCTATAATACCCAGAATACATAAACTGGGTAATGATTTTGGAGAAATTGATTTTTTTTATAATTCTAAGCTGTTTGTAAGGGAATTTTCATTTTCATATTTTTTAGACACATAAATATTGTATCTTTATTTTCTCTTTGTATTACTTTTCTTTTTGTAATTCTTTTCCTTTTTGTAATTCTTTTCTTTTTTGTAATTTTTTTCTTTTTTTGAATTCTTTTCTTTTTTATAATTCTTTTCTTTATTGTAATTCATTTATTTTTTGTAATTTTTTATCTTATTTTTATCTATCAAGTGTATTTTGAAATGGTCTATTGCAAAGACCGTATATGTATAAATAAATAAAAATAAATATATAAATAAATAAAAATTAATGTATAAATAAATAAAAATAAATGTATAAATAATAAGATTTTTGTTTGTGGTAGAAAAACAATGTTTGTATATTTTCATAAATTGTCAATTTCTGAGTTTTTTCTTTTAATTTGTTGACGTTTTTTTTGTTTTAATTTAAAATATACCGATTAAAGCGAATCGTCGATGAAAGTTTGCCCAACGTCGGATTTGTAGCAGACGTTGACTTTGGAACAAAACGAAAGAAACGGAAAGGGAAAAAATAAAGAAAACTCATCTTGAAAAAGGCGACGAGGAGCGGTAATTTATGCTAAAACAATTATCAACCGATGGAAAAACAATGTTTATGTAATGCGGACCGCTAATACGGAGAAAGGGACTGTAGCTAGAAGGAGGCTGGGTGGCTCCGAGAAAAACTTTCCATAACGATATTTCTCGTCGAGCTTTTCCTTTTCGCCGATAAAGTCCGAAGAAAAGAAAAGCTCGACGGTTGGTTGTGCGATCGATCTTATTTCGTTAGCTGGAAGGGGACCACCGCATCGCATCCAACGTCTACCAGACGTTGGACTCCCTCGTCCCATTAGCGTAATGGGGGCCCCAATGCCGCCTCGGGGCCCCCGTATACTGATGAAGAGTGCTCGATGTGAGGGCCGGCGTCCAATTTATTTAATGCTCACTTACGAGCCACGTGCAAGGGCGTCGCGACGCCCTCTGATTGATAGACGCATCTTGCGAGCTTTGCAATGACATGTTAAAGCTCGGTTTCACAGTGCCATCTTCCGATTTCCTTTTATACTATCTATCACTCGTAAAGTTTATACTTTTTCTCGTACTTGACGATCGTCGGTGATCATGTGGCTATCACCAATTTATTTACAGCTGCCCTAAAGTAGTCCGTGGTTTGGCCAAATCATTGTCTGAGCCATGTCAAATCAGCCATAAATGCTCTTCGCCTATCGGGCACTTCTTTTTAAATTAGCATTCTTTTCGTTGATTTCAATCGAACGAGCTCTTCTAGTTGTAAATTTTGAGACCATTGATGCACAAAGCGAAGTTTAAAACTTATGGGTATCAGTTAAGTTTCCTTGGAAACTTTCAACGGAACTTTGAGCGTGGTAGTTTCAACATCTTCTGATTCACTGCAAACTTTCAATATTGGATCATACAGTTCAGCGCAATTGATTAATTGAAAACCTAGACAATTCAAATGGTTCACTTAATATGCATAATCTATATATCTATATATATAAATCAATGTCTGTCTGTATGTCTATTTGTTTGTCTCTTATAGGCTCCTAAACCACTCAACCGATCGCGATGAAACTTTCAGGACTTATTGTGATCATGCCGGGGATGGTTTCTGTGAAAAAAAATCGGGGAAAAACGGGAACGGAAATGGGAACGGGCCTGCTCACGCGTCAGATAACGTATTAGGAACGGGAACCGGAACGGGAACGGGATCGGGAACGGGCCTGCTCACGCGTCAGAAAATGTACTAGGAACGGGAACGGGAACGGGAACGGGATCGGGCATTGCAACGCATGCCGGGTCAGCTAGTTTATAATAAAATTGCTTTATATTAACGCCTCGAGCGAGATAAAACTCTGTACCTTATTATTTCCAAGAGTACTTTTGTTTTTTCACCCCATTTTTCCAACCATAGAAAAAACGCATCCACTAGACCCCTCTCTGTCTTCTAAATGCCTATTACCAAAAGAAAACGTTTTTCTTCAGAAGACGAATACGTAATCTGAGCACCTGGTCCCGTTTCGCACGCACGTTTCATATTTCAGTCATGGCTTTGCAAACGGGCATAATTAAGGTCGGGAACGAAACGAAAGAGAAAAAGGAAAGTAGAAAACTTTTAGGCCACACCTAACGTAAGTTGGTAAAAAAAAAAACATGAAAATAACCGTAACGATAAAAATAATAAATGGAGTCGAGGCGATAACGTTTCATCGGCGATCGAAAACGTTACGATGTCAAAAATTTATTCGAGTGTAATAATGCGATGATGATTACCAAGAAATTTCCACACACTTTTCTGTTAAACGAAAATATAAATAATATGAAAACATTTCGCAAGCAGTAAAATTTAATATTGAATATTCAAAATCGTCTATGCCACTTTGAAATTGGAACGTTGATATGAGTAAGTTTAATGTAATCAGAATACTACCTTCAACTATGTGAGCTTATATCTAATGACTTTGATTTAATCTTAAATTAGATATGTTTACGCGCCGGGATCAAATCACGAGAGCTTTTTCAGAACCACCGAAATGTGGCAGTCTTATTTTCGCCAGATTTTCAGCTTTCGCCTCAGAGCTTTTTCCGCCTTTTGAACTACCTGTACGCGCGCCATCTTCAAAAAATGGATGCGCAGATATACACAGAGAGAAATACACACTAGCTCACTACTCATACGTGACAAGTAAATAAGGGCTTTAGTTTACACGTCCGCGTCCCGCATTCGACTGTTGCCGTTGTCGAATGAAAATCCCCAACCGGATAGATTTGCAGTAGTGTTCAAACGCAACGGGCATTGTGTAGGCGCTCTCGCATCCTTTGTGATTTTAAAAATGGTCTCTGTTTACACGAAAAGGATCTTCCCTATATGCGAGACACGACGAAGCAAACAAAAACGACGACCGAAAAATACTTTTTTTTTTTTCAAAACGCCGAGGCGTACGAGCCGTAGTGTAAATGCGACGTTTGAACGAGTTCAGCGAATCACGAGTCTCCTCGCCATTTTGACTGAGTATTTATATACATACATATGTACATATGATAATACGAAACTTAAATTAAGTACGTTTCGAATACTTGTGATACGTATAATATAATATTTGATAATAGTTACGTGAGGATTGGTGTGCAACGTGCGTTCAATGTCGGGATGTTCGTAATTGAATCTCGATAGCGTATCGATATATTTATTGTTTATATATCATTTCTCCATTAAACGTTTATTGTATCTCACTGGCTCGTGATGTGAAACCTTTATTAGACGAGGATAACTTTCCGGATCGCCAGGACGTGTCCGATAATCCATTATGTAGGAGTAATAATGCCGTGCCTTTAAAAAAAAAGTCGCACATTTATATAACAACGAAAATGTAAAATGTATATGTTTAAACATTTACAATTCCAATATAGTACATCGGTGTTTGTTCGTTAGCTGTGCGTTCTTCTTATTATAATTGAAAGATAGGTGATTAAAATTTTATACGAGAATTCAAAATTTTTAATTTCGAATGGTCGATTCATTAGTTTGAAACCGTGCAAAAGTTTTTACTTTAAGCGCTTCGAATTTTTAATCGGAATTATTTTACCTTGAATTTCAAAAGTTAAAATTTATATATTAAAAGTGGAAAGTTTGACGAGCTGATATTTTTAGATTCATTCTGAAATTGATCCGAAAGGCTGTGTAAATTAAACTGCGCTCGAAAGAGTTCTTGAAATTAACTTTGATTCTTTGACTTGTTCCTTTAAGAGTCGGAATTATATGTTTTATATCTATGTATATATTTTAAAAAATCGTAACTTTTAACAATGAGATGATGAAATACGTTTGAGTGTAGGTGTATGTAAATTTTTCGACATAAATTTGCGAAAAAATTCTCCAACGTACGATGTTTCGGTCGTTCAATCTGCCCCTGATTGCTGAAGGGCAAACGAAAAAGAAATGAATACATTTAACTTTCCTTAAACTTCATCAAATAAAAAGTTGATTTCGACAATTTGTTTCTTTTGTAAAGTTTCACACTTGATCATTTTCTCTGCGAGGAGGTGGACAACTTTAGCTAAAATTAAATTTGAAAAGGTCGCTCTCGACAACGATGAACTTTTTCACGTCTCAAACTGCATATTCACATGTACACGTATTCACTATGCTTGAATTTAAGTTTTTTTTTTTTTTAAACACACTTAAAAGTATACTTAGATAAGTATATAAAACAGAGATGTTTTCCTTGGGTTATCGTAGTAGAGTGCACCTTTGCGTTGCACGTCCTCGGAGAACACGAGAAATAATATGGGAATATAGTTTATGACGCAAATAAAAGTCTTGTTTCTTTCTTTACGTGCACAGGAAAACGTTACATTTTTCACATCACCATACACACAAAAATATTTTACTTTTATTAAAAAAAATGTAACACAATTCTTTTTTAGCGCACGTAAAGTTTTAAACGCTCAGTTGCGCGTTGGAGGGTCGTGAAATGAGTTCAAATGTTAATAGGTCGTTATTTTAGCTAACGCGAAGGCTATGGGAATAAGGACAAGCTTTAATGCTTTAATAAAAATAAATTTACTTAAATATACAATATATATTGTAGGCTATATCGAGTGAACCATAAAAATCGACTTTTATTACCGCCGAACAATTCAATTCCCAAAAGAATGGCGGCTGTTAATTAAATCGAATTCGTTGAAAAATCGAAATATTCTACTGCGCACTTATGATTCGATTTCTCCTCTTCGTCGAAACGATTTTCGATATCCTCCTAGACTTACACTTTTCACAAGAAACGATACTGCTATCTCTTAAGAGAAGATTCTATCATTTTCTTGGACGGGGAAGCTCTTGATTCTTTTCATATCACCGGCAAAGTTTTCCCTGAAAGTCTTATTATTCGCCGCTGAGAGTTTCAATGGACTTTTGTAGGTGAAAATGTACGTGGAAAGTGGCCGTTTTGTATGAGAGAAACCACAATAGAAAAACACTTATTGTATTCTGAATGTTTTAGCGAGAAGATACTGTGTGGGATGCGTTCGAAATTGACAATGTTCTGCGTGTTGTTTTTGGGTGGTTCGAGGGCCGCACTCGCGTAAAATTCGCGTAATCTCGTTTCAGCGCGAATTTTCTTTTCAAAGTGCTACTGAAAAGCTTTTCGCTCTCTTTAGAAGTTTCTTGGTGAATTTGAAGATACGCTTATGCGTTTCATCCGTCGAATCCCAACGGGAGAGTTACTCCGGCTGGAAAATGGGAAATAATGGGACGCGATGACGTTTTTCCGTAAACGTTAATTTCGCATCCTTTTTTTTGTGTGCTTTAAATGTTCTTTATGTAAAATCAAATGGAACAACAACATTGTGAACGGATATAAATAAGCAATTTGCGTTGTGTTTATTTCCCTTTTGCGTTTCCGGAAGAGAGAGGAAACAAATATTGTGCTCTGTTTTCCATATACATTTCATTTGTTGTCTATTTCCGGTTAGTTTATTTCTATGACATTGCTTTTATACACGTATTGAAAAAATCAACTACTCTAAATTAATAAATTGAGATATAAACACAGATACAAAACTTAGTCGTATGCTACATTTCGTAGTGTAGGTAGGGGTTGAAAGTTCATTTGAGATACATAAATTGATAGAACATTAGTTAAACACGAAGCGTATTAATGTTAATTAACATGCAAGAATACAAGTGTGTGTTTGTTATAAAGATGGATACTGATGTTATAGCCTTGCCATTGTGTGTATAATTTTCATACACAAAAGCTTCTATTTGGTCTTGAATAATCGTAAACCAAAGTTATTATCGTTATTTCTGTGTATTTAAACAATAACCCTTTGGTAGTATTATAGTCGTTTTAACTGTATCGTTTGCATTATATACGATCTGCGTATCCTATTTATACAAAATAATAATATCCCTAGGATTAGATGGCGTTTTGTATGGCTTCATTGAAACTTTCGCCCACTTATGTATTAATTAATGTAACCTCGCTTTCACAACCAAAATACAAGCTACTATGAACATGAATCGTATAATTTTTAGTTTCATCGTTACAAACTTCATTTTGCAACGTAGCATACGGTTTTGAGAATAAAATATGGCTTCGTAGGAATAATTTCCACTTTGCATACGTAGGAGATCTCTTTACCGGCAATTCTCGAATAATAATCCCTCTCGACTAGAGAGAGGTTCAACGTTTTCACTGGTTATTGAAGCTGCTAGCTCGCCAAGTTAAGTTTCTCAAAAGACAAATTCAAAGTAACACTGACCGAATTGAGAGATAATAAGTAAAATACCAATTTTGTGGGAGGACAAACGAGAGAACTCCCCCAGCTGCAGATTAATTACCAAAGATCTACGATCAAACTCTCAAAACTTTGCAAAACCATATCGAAATTAACGTTGAGCACATACATACATACATACATAAAATGTACTTTCATATTAATCAAAATTGAAGTTTCTTTCAACTTGTATTTACTGTTCAATATTTCATGGTTTATAATTGAATAATACATACTTACATGTTATATTGTACAATACGCTATTTAGCTTAGTTTATTATAAGCATTTTAATTTATTTAAATTAATTTCATGACGATTTTTTTCTCTAACGCACATGATAAATGCTAAGCAATCACGAATAAAATAATCGTTTATATTACAATATAAAAATACGCGTAACGATAAAATCACTTGCGTACGAATTTGAATAAAATTAGTATGAACCATAAAGTAAAATTTAAATAAATATTCTATAAATCTTTCGGTAAAATAACGCACTAACAAACACGAATACAATACGAGCAAATACTTGTTTGGTGATATATTGTTATTTTGAAATTTTTACTTTCCTTTTTATTTCACATTATAGGTAAATAAATCAAACGTGTGAGTGTGAGTACTTAGTGTGAGAGGTATTATTTAAATTATTTTAGTAAAAAGAAAAAAAATTCGTTCGAACATACATAGCACTATCCGTCTTCTTGTAATCGAGTAGTCTTGGTAGGTGAAAAGTCCTCGAGGAAATGGAAAACGGTTTGAGCGAATTTAAATGGAAAGAAACGTTCGTCTCTACGAAATGTCAATTGTCGGTCACAGATTACATTTGACATTTGAATATTTCACTCCAACGGTTGGGTTGCTTAAAATAAACATCCAAAATATTTCGTCTTTAATATTTAAACATTGAGAATTGAAATAAGGGGTGAAATTAAATTAAATTGATATATTCGAATATTTGACGAGCAAACCTGGCTCACCGTTGAACCGAACGGAAATTTGTATTGTAACACATAAGGCAGAGAAAAAGCGTGCACGTGTGTAAACATCTCTGATTTCGAAAGCTCCACCTGCAAAACGTATAAGATAAGCCTTCGTCCAGACATAAGAAGATTATGTACGAGTTTTATTTATTTGAGAAAATTCTGATATTGCCTGTATATGTCAGAATGCGTGTACAGCACGTAACAAAACTTTCTTGTGGAATATTTTCATTGATTTCTTTCTTTAAGTAGAAGTAGGATTTAATTTCAGACTAGTGTTAGCACGACATGGATTTCAAGTAACACTTGCGGATTTTAAGTTGGCTCTTCGTCGTCTACAGACGTACATTTATTATATTAGAAACTGATGGACGTTAAGTCGCTTCCTGGAGGTCAACGTCGTATCCGTTCATAACGGGATAATCCCAAAGTGGACAGGTTTCCCGGAGAGTTTTCCACATCGCAACAACGAATAGCGTTACGCCACCAGAAAATCCAGGAACAGTATCGTTAGAGTGGCTTCAACACTAGAATGTAGCTTAGCGTTTTTCCATTAATATAATCCAACTCTTATTTTTTTCAATTGAAAGTTTGACTAACTTTAATTTTCATACTATACCATATATACATATGTATGTATGTACATACACATATTTACATAGCATATTACCATACCATTACTATACCACGGTCTTCGTGTGGTAACAAATTAAATTTTTCATATTATGACACACCCCTTCTCCGCAGTTCGCATTATCCATGAAAGATTAATGGTGAAGTTGTGAAACCTGAGATAGAAAAGGGGGTGGGTCAAAAAAGTTTTTCATTTAATCCCCGTGTTATTAGCGAGAACTATGGCTGTCACAAAACACCTTGTCCGTGGAAAATATATGCGCCTCTGAGGAAATGTCCGTGACAGGCAGGGGTGAAAGTTTGCTCACAGGGGTGAGCTCACTTAATACAATCTGGGCATAAATCTCCCTGGCAGGCCCATAAATCAACACAAACATTCATCTTAATGATTTTCACATAAACAAATAGAACAGTGCATCTAACGATACTGGCTCCTTGCACTGATTACTCAATATTTACAAATTTAAATTCATTTCATTGTTAATTTGCAAGACTCTAGTTTGAATTTACAATAAATAACTCAAATGTAAGAAAACGGACACGGGCCGACGAAGAAAATTTGGCCAAGTTTATTGAGTTTACGGAACATCGTATATACGATTGTTTACTTAGGACTATTCAGTTTCTACCTTTATTCGACCTGTCGGTGCTTAATTGAACTGGATGAAACTTCTGGGGCTCACGCGTAAACCCAATACAGAAGTTAATCTGGTAAATATGATGATTAACTTCAGTAGAAAATTGGACCTTAAATCGGGATCAATATTTGCGTCGTAAATTTTCAAATAAAATTGCACAGTATCGAACTTAATATTGATTTTTTTTTAATGTGTAAACTTTGAGAGGATATTGTGTTGTAACATAGTTTGTAACATTTTGAATATATGTATGTACTCTTACGTCGCGTCTAATTTCCGCGTCCGTTTCTTATTAGATTGCGCGCGCTCGTAAAACTAAACACGGCGAAACGTACGCTTTCCATCATATTTTCCAGCGGAAAATTTCACGCTGTCCACAGCATGTCCCCGGGCTATATTGGTATCATTTTTATTGCGATCGTGAAACCGGATGTGATGCAGCTCGAAGTGCATCGTAAAGCAGCGACGAAGAGTCGCACCATTGTGGTGGCACAGAAAGCGGACAACCGCCATCTGCTTCCGTCGTGCTTCTTTTCCAATTAAAATCTGTAGATAACTCCGCGGGGCGAAAGGAAGAGATATTGAATTTCGCGGTCGGCACTTCAGGAGAACCACAGGAGACCGTCAGGACAATGAAAGAGCCAGGACACGCGATTCTCGTCTCTCTAAATTGATTCAATTTCATGCCGGCGTCGTCTGAGCAGACTATGCAAATTTGACCGAATCTCCCCTGGAAACTTTATAGGAGATTCCAAATCCGAGGTAAAGAAAAAAAAAGCCTTATAAAAGATCCAATTCTACTTTTTCATCTCTACTTTGAATAATTCGTCGCAGTGCAAAGTGAACGCCATTTCAAACTGAATAAAAACTATCAACATCAAAAAGATCTTATGCTGGTACTACAAAATGTTATACAAATTTTCATACATTCGAATAATTAACAATTTTGCATTGACGTTTCCTATAAAAAGTATTGTGAACGTACGAAAATTCAACCTCGAGTTTTTTTTTAATTCTATATGGTATTTTAATTGGTTTACACTGTTATCTTGTAAAAACGATCGTATAAAATATCAATTAAGAAGTATTGGATTAAGACGAGGCTTCTGAGCTGTTGTCAATTGTCAAGCTTCAATTGTCAATATGAGCTAGCAATAATGATGCGAAGACTATTGATTACGTTATTGCTATTGGTTATCGATTACTTGATATGCTCAAAAAGTCTAAAAGGACCAATGCTAAATTACAATACAATGTACATATGTATGTCAAATGTATTTATTTCTATGCACTAAAATGCCAATACATACGTTACTACATATAATAGCGCCGGGGTCTGCCTGGCTGGGTAGCCGCGAAACGCTCGCATGCACTCACAGCACGTACACATACACTCACTCACTCACACATACATACACTCACGGAATGGGTAGCGCAAAGCTCTCGCATTTTTTAACTACCTACTATGTACATTTTGAACAACTAAATACACATGAATGATAACCACCCGATGAAAATGTCAACGACCATTGACTAGTACTAATTGACGAAAACATCTGGCTGCTCGCTTGACTGGTACTTTGCAGTTACGCTGGAATAAACAAAACTTTTTGCTATGTGTTGCAAACAACTCACTGGTTCAAGTTAACAACGCGATTGTATGACCATACACCCATTCAATCAGCGGTACACTATACAATTGTTTCACGTATTGTCAAACAGGCTAGAGGCTGTACTGTTGTACAAACCAGCGCGCATGAGTGGGAGTTGGGGGGCGGGGCTAGAATCCACCGTCATATAACTGGAAAACCTGGCAAGTAATTTATATTAAAATGATATGATAAGGTAATTATGAAATTCTACTTACATATAGGTATATAGTTTGAAGCCTGGTAATATAAATATTATTCACTATGGCTTAAAACAAAATGTCTACGCTTCATTCATTTCATATAATTCATTGCATTAAAATTTCTGCTTGTAATGATGTCTTTACGGCCTTATTAAAAAAAAAATATTACTTTCGAGAGAGAAACTTTTCTGCACAATGCTTTTTTGTATCAAAAAATCCAATTAGACGCCGCACAATAATTTCGAGTGTAAAAGCCCGACACTCCTCAGTAATAAAAAATTAAAATCTCGTTTCAATTTTTTCACCACCCCGCTAAAGAACAAATAAAAGAGAGCGAGAGAAATATCGTTGGATACGTACCGAAAGTGCAATATCATACATTAAATACAAAATTCGCTCGGAGCAAGCCTTTCGCTTCATTTGCAAACACAAAAAAGCACCGAAAGTTCATCACGAAAGCTCGCCGCGCCGCGCCCGGGGAGCGTTGCGATTTTTTTTTATTTTGAAGATAAGCTCAAGAGCTTTTGTTGCTGTAAAATATTAACTAAAGTTTCAAAAAAGAAACTGGCAGAATAGCGCTATTTTTCGGCGGGCCGCGTCCAAACGCTCGCAGGGAAAAAAAATAGATTTTTTTTTTTTCGCGGGGGTGGGGGGGGGGGGGGCTTCATTTATCTCCTTTAGGTGCGCATATTTCATATTGGAAAGCATTATACCTGAAACCAGTGAAGTATAACACAATCGGGCGCACAGGAACGAAAGTTGGATAGTATAAATATAGAAAAGAAGAAGAATAAGAGGAGGGGAAGTCTACCGCCCGCGGTCGCCGTTGGATTTTCCGCGCTATTTTTATTTGGACCATAAATAATTTTCCCAGCAATTTCTTTGCTCGGTTATGCTTTTTTATACATCCACACTGCGTATTATGTTTGTAAAGCTGATGAATTTCTACGGCTTTAAGCGGATAAACTAATCATATTTTGCCCACAATGTGCCTTGATTGTGTGCTTTTCGAATACGGTATTCATCATATGAATTAAGTGATTGAAAAATGTTCATTAAAGCTCTTGTTCGTTCGATTACAAGTTCATACATACATATATTTTGATGTAATATAAATTTACAATGATTAGAATAACGTATCAAAAATTTGAATCGAGAAAAATAACTCGAATGTGTCCTAATATCGCGTCCTCAGAGCACAAAGGTGACATGTCCATGATTTTGCGAAAATTAGTTATGAATGCAACTTTGTTCCTCTTTAATTATTCTATCAGGGCAGTCAAGTGGCATATCTGAATGACGTCACAATTTTTTTGGCATCACAAAGTACAAAAGTTCTACTAATATTCTTGGAGCAACCACTATACAACTTGTGTATATACATACATATGTACATACTACTATAACGAAAAGTTGAAGAGAATGGTCTCACCTCTTTGGAGACGAGAAGATTGAGAGTCGATCTAATAGAAGTGTATACAATAATAAATAATCAATATAAATATCCAATGAAAAACCTCCTCACGTTCAATAAAAACGCTCATCTCAGAGGTCATACTCTGAGACTCCTAAAGGACAAATCAAACAAAATTGTAAAAGACTGATTATTTTAAAATAGAGTGGTTGAAGTTTGGAACCGCCTACCAAATGAGCTAGTAACTTTAGAAAATATAAACTTCTTTAAAAATCATCTCGACAAGTTTTTGAATATAAATGTATTTTTGTAAGCCATCTAATATACATACATACATAAATAACTAAATAGGTAGATAAAAATTGTATGTACATAATGAAACAGTATTTTTTCATATATTTTAAATAATTAAATAATAATTATATTATACATACATATGTACATATATGTATGTATGTATATAATACTGTTGCCCTGCTGCCCTGAACAATTTACTATTTGGGACACGTCACCTTTGTGCTCTGAGGACGCGATATATCTCTCTCGTATGCAAAAATATGAGTTGGGAATACATCTGAGGTGCGATCAATCACGTCGACCTTTATTTTAAATACCGATTCCGGCCCTGTCTCGCCCACATTTGTCCGTTCTTTATTTATTTTTTCCGCTGACGAATATGACGTTTATTATAAAACGAACGAACCACGCTTTAACGCACTCTTGGTCGTGATGAGTTTTTTTTGTGTACAGATTTTTAGGTATTCGAATAAAAATAAAAATTGACTTTAGTGTATGAAACATGAAATAATAATATTCATTTTCAATGCTTGCAAAAATATAAAGCATAATTACGATATTAGTATTTGGTATTTGGTTTTTTTTCTCTTTTCAATGTGTAATAAATTGAACTTCACGTTCACTGAATTTCAAATAAAAGTGAACGCGACGCGACATTGTACATATAAGCTGATAAATCGTTTTATTTTTTATTTTAGATTGGAAACGTGATTACTAATTTACGTGTCAAAGAAAGACGACAAAACTCAATTTATATATCTTATTTTTGTATAGCAATTTCCAAATTCTGTTCCATTTTGTTATCCGAAAAAGGAATACTTCGAATTCCGTTCCTTATTTTTTCACATTCATTTATTTGTAAACGCGGAAACAACATTCTTCCGAGGAGAGATTTTCTTTAAATATTTTTTTCCACCCGTCTGCGGTATAAAAATCTAAACGCGGGGATTTCTCGCAAATCTCCGTCTGGTAAACATTCTGAAAACCCGCAAAATTAAGCCTCGTCGTGAAATTGATCTAGATTTTTGTGACATTTTTTTCTAGAAATCCAATTAAAAACGTACATTAAGAACTCATTACCATCGCGTCTTCTTTTGCGTTCAGAAACACAATATCTTTTATTACACTTGCCCCGTATTGATCGCATCTGCGAAATAAACCAAACCCTTATCTTCAAAGTTTAGAGCTGATTAAAAAATTCAAACGTAAGACGTCGTCCTATTAAAGAGGCTAATGAAAAAATTAAATGAAATTCAGACGACGCGACCGGTAAAAAAGAAAGACAAGTACAAGGCGATTAAGTGAATGATTAAAAAATGTTCAACGACGAGGAAGGGTCGAAATACCTGGTCTCGTTTTTGTTGTTGCAAGGTTAAATTGAATCCGAGGCCAATACAAGCCCCACGCTAAGGGAGAAGTTAAGAAAAAAATGGCACGGAAAAAAAGGGGTGAGCGCCCTCGTTAATGAAAAACCCTTCGGAAAAGATTCTGCTAACTTTGCGATACGATCGGCGTACCGTTCCCGCGGTACAACAAAGGGATAGAGACCCTATCGGAATTGCTCGACTTGATTTTTTAGGAAATTCAGGCAGATCTGACCCAAAAACGAACGTGTCATCCATTCTGAATTTTCTTCGTTGAAAAAGAAAACGGTTAACTTAACAGCACATACAAACATCCAATTAAGCAAATGGGTATATGCATATTAACACAATTAAATTCTCATTCTCAAATAATATTTTTTCACTTATATAAATCACATTTCACTTATCTTCATAAATTTAAAAGAAAACGTCTTACGCGGAAGAAAAAAATCGGAACGCTTTATTTTCTCCTTGAGTAATTAATTAGAATCTTTCGAGCTTTGCGTAAAAGTTTGAAAATTTCTTCCTCAGCCAACGAGTATATTATGGTATGTATGTATGTACATCGTAAAAAAAGTATAATTTATGTTGAATCTAATTTTAAAATACAAACGAAAGCATTTTCAACATTCGCACGCATTATTGATCTTGTGCCGGGCACACAAGCGAAATCCGGTAATTATCGTCGAACGTTTTCCTTTAACGGATCGCTCTGAATTTATGGGTAGTAGTAGGAACGAACGCGTTTCGGGCTCACTTGAATTATTTGTAAATTTGGACCTATTTAATGGCAAAAGAAAGGAGGAAGATACAAACCGAATAGCCCTCATCAATTTTAGACGATTCATTAGAGTGCAATTTGTAAAAGAAAAACAAAAAAAAACAACAAAGATTCCCTCTCCAAGATGCAGAAAGAAAGTGAAAACTCACAAATAATAAGTTAATAATTCATGTGCACTCAGTTTTGCGTTTGTTTTTGAACACTCTTATTGTATATCGGAGAATGGTTTTAATATTTGATTTTAAGCAGTTTTACACAACATTGAAAGCAAAACCTATTAAAATCACCGGATGAGTATTGAAAATATAGCTGCAAAGCTTACTATGAGTCTCGAATCAACTTCCATATAATAGAAACTGAAACTGTCAGAGGTATTGATTTCTTAAACTTGATATCAAACGGAAAAGTTGATGTTTTCACACATTCAACGAACCTAAAAATATTTTATATTTTGATTCAATATTGAAAGAGTAGCCAGGCGATAGCTCGTTGGTCTCTTGAGCGAAAAGTCTGGAGTTCGATCCCCGCATATATCGTCACTGGTCAGATCTGAATATTAATTTAATTCAGATCGGCTGTCTCCTGTTAGAATTTTCCAATTTATCTAACTTAATTATTGTGAGAAGATTCCATAAACAATTCCACCACCAACCACATCAAGGCAGACGCTAAAATGTTTGTCAAATAGTGAAGAGGCAACGCTTGATATTCAAACTTTCAGAAGAAGTTGAGAGAGTCGTTAGTTTTTAGTTTTTCAAAGATCACAAATACTCAATTTTTGTCCAATTAAACGTTGTACCAATACGTCAAACTTCAATTATCTGATATTCTAATTAAGTCATTCGAATAGACTTTGCAAATGAACGAATACGTATTTTACGTCGGATAAATGCATTATAACTCACCGTTCAACTGTACGGGTGAACTTTGCTTCACTACACGTACGCTCTAGCTCTATACAATATCATGCTTTAGCTTTGTCCTCCATTCAAAAATTTGATTTACGACCTGAGATGGGAATTCGCCTGTGCATAGGTACGAATAATTTGACCACTTGTACATTATTATACAGTCAGAGGAGAGGGGGCAGATGTACCGTAGGTCGTTTGTGTTAGTGGGGTCGACCTGGTCGTGGGCAAATGGGATTTTGGCTCCGGTCGACGTGTGAGGGGATCGCAAACTCAATTATTGTCACCCCACCGGTTTAGACCTGTGCAGAAATGATCAACCGCTGTTTTGAATTACCCAACACGGCCGACTGATAACATAACCTGTATTAATTTATAAGATCACTTTGTCTCGAACGGTAATCGTCGAGGAGTTTCGTTCGAAAAGACTTTTGACCATTTCAAACGGTTGATATATGTATGTACATATGTATGTACATACTCGTCAATAGTGGGGTAGTATAGAATCTGGAAAGAGAGTGGCTCACCCTAACGACCCAAATCACGATTCACCCTTCGCGTTTTCGCTCCCCGTAATGATGTCGATCCTTCCCCCCATACACCCCCTCAATGCCTTACTTTTGGTCTCGTGAATGCCGGAATTCTCTCGGCTAGTGAGTCGACTTCGACGAGTGTGTACGCAAAAGACGATGACAAATCGACCCCGAGAACACATATTTCAAACGTAATGCAAGCACGGGTAATTTGGTAAAGCTTTTGTGATGTTTGACAGTGAAAGAGGACACGAGTTCGCCGCACGCTTTCGCGTTTCCGCGAATATCGCTCGATGCGATACGACTACGACGCACCGACGATTTATTACGAAAAATTAATATACTGTAAACATTCTGCGGACTATTTTTTTGCGATGTTTAATATTACATCAAATTCCAATAAAAAAAATTAGCCGACTTGAGTATACATATGTGGAAGTTCCACTTCTGGTTGATGACAGTTTTTTGATGAAAACGTCTTTTCGCTCGGTAGAGTAAAAACGGTTCATCCAACGTTCCATACGGAGCATATCCCATATCCCCCGCCCCGCACCGTCTCCCACACGCCCCTCGCCTTGCACCACCCCTCAGTTTAGTAAAAACGTGTCATCGTATCGTGGCACGACATGAAAACCAGTCACACCCAGCGGTCAGCGGGTACCCCCCCTCCTCGGCTAGATGTCAGGTAGCAGTGAGAACAGTATGTCATTGGGTGAACGTTTAAAACCACATTTGTGTACACAATTCATTCACATTCACATCTGTATTACTTCTTGTACATTGCACTTGCTTTAAATTGCAAAGAAGTTTTACTTATATAGTGAGTAGCGGCTAGACACTGCCATTTTAGTTTCGGTGTGATCGGATTGATGGTTTTTGAGTTGTAGAAAGTCTACACACATCTGCCCAACACAGACATTTTCCAAAAATCGTGAAAACGTGATTAGCGGACGATATCCAATCAGTCAAAATCTCAAGGTCGAATTTTCGCACGATCTTTATGGATAAAGTGAAAATTATGACGCTTAAATACTTAACGACTAAATAAAACTTGTCTGGAAACTTTCTAACTAGATCGCTTTTAGTTATAATCAGTTTCATTATAATTAAAAACTTGAAATGTCTTTCAATATTAAAATAAATCGTCATCTGTTAAAAAAATCAGTACCTACCTACGGTATAATTCGGAATAAATGACGCACAATTTGAACAAAAATGTGTGAACTGATTAGGCTTATGTAGTTTTACATATGTACATAGTGTTATGTTCACGCTCTTGTCAACTGCGATTGCATACTTAATGACAATCCGTACTGTGTACTCCCAAAAGGTCCCACTCCGAATTCCTAAAACACCGAGGTTATAAATAAACCCTTGTACCATTTGTTGAGGCAGTTGCTCGATACGATTCATAGAGTTAAGAACGATGATTGTTCTTAACTCTTACAACTTTTGTAATTAAAACTAGTTCAATTAATAAACATCAATAGTTTAAATAACTAGAGTTTTATTTCGGGTAGTTCCCAATATATGTATGTACATATATCTACACATACATATATAAAATAACTTGGTGGCAGCGAAAGACCGTCAACAAAGACGATCTCAGGAATCCCAAACATATAACAATACATAAAAGATAAGATTCAAAAATACTTCATTCTCATACACCTACTCGTATTTTGTGTCAGTATAAAATATTCGAGATCGAAATTAAATCTCATTTTACCCTCGAAAATGGCACGATTCTCGTCGGAATTAAAGAACGCGTTTTTTCTACGTTTTTTTTTCTTCATCGCACGCGTGATAATATTTTCACGCATTCGAAAGATTGGTTTTCGCGAGAATATTCTGAAAGCCTATTTCACCTGAGGAGAGAGAGACCCACTTCAAAAGATGACATTTTTCCCTAACAATAAATCATCAAAAGTCTACACAAAAATCTTATATGCGTTCGAAAACGCCCACCCACCCCAACTTCAATGTGTACTTTTATTATATAATATGATAACTTACGATTGAGCTAACGTGCCAGATTGTGAACTTTAAAAAAAATATTTCGATAATACACACACACACACACACATATGGATAAAATTTTCATTTTATATTATATCGTACTTATGTACGTTAGGGCGCATGGCATGGCACACGGTCGTATTTATTCATGCAAGCCGATGTGACTTTCCCGAATACAGATCAAAAGGTAAAATTCACCCAGCAAGGGAGAGGGAAACAGTTGAGAAAATTTCAACAATCGATCAAGCGGAAGAAGGTACCTCAACTGCCACGCTTTCCCAGCGGATAACTGTTGCGGAAATCGAGACTTTCATCGGGCCCACTTTGTTCCTTCTGCGTATTGATTCAAAATCGAATCTTCGCCCCCGTTCTGTCTAATAGATTCGGTACGAAATGTATCAAATTTAACATCGGCCATGCACAGTTCAATATGAGCGTTCGTTCTGATCGAGCGCACATCTACCTGCATACAAAGCACAGCATCTAAAAATATAAATGTATACGTAATTTTTGATTCGAGGCTGCAGCTATGGGATCAGAAGGTTTGACTTGAAATAAATTCAAGCTTAGTGACATTATCCAACCGTGGGAGCATTCTGAGCGGTGATCCTGGGTCAAGGCACGTGTGGCGGCCCACGTGCGGTTCAATGGTTCGTACACGTCAGCAGGGGAAATCGAAGCGTTTCCACCTTTGCGACCTGACTGCACCCTGGCACTGCACCTCGCCTGATTCTGCCATTGTTCCCGCCAATGAGAACCGGGAGAAGGGAGTGAGTGGGGTGGGTTGGGAAGAGTCGATGCATTCGTGCAGCATCAGCTTCCCATCCGCCCACCTGAACGGGATTATTTTAGATCGGCATTAGAATTTGCTCTTAGCAACTAGGGTAGAGGAGGCCGTGCGAGCTTTGAGCGCTGCGAAAGCTCTAATCTCGTTATATTGCTGTTGGATGCACTCGAGCAAAATTAGATCTGTCGGTACACCCAATACACAGTAAAATCGACCAATTTAAATTTTTCGATTGTGCCCGTCGTAGTATAAAATTGGATTGTACTAAAACTGAGCTTTTTTCCATATTTATACATACAAATTGTTCTTTAGCTCTAGTGTAAAAATATTCATATTAGATGTGCAAAATTTCTTTTAGTATTTTTTGTAAATCAAACGTAATTTTATAATCCCTCTCAAGCCCCATTTCGACTATATTTTATCAGGAAATTGAACCAGTAGAAATAATGATACAGTTCCGTTATGAATTCCTTATTTCAAAGCAATAATATCATACAAGCGAAGCAATAGAAATGTATTCCAATTAAATTCCAGAATAAGTTGTTATATACATACATACATATATACATGTACAGTAAAGTTTTCGATTATTAACATTTTAGAAATCATATTAATAAAACTAGATTCTGATTAAAATTGAGATTCCATCGTAGTACAGTATTATATTTTTCATTTGTTACCTTCGTATTTTATTTAATAAAATACGTAGGTATATCTACATACTTTGAATGTAAACAAACACAGTTCAATAAATACGACATACGAAAGTAAAATAATTGCGTGTTATATACACGTTATATACATATGTACAACAATATATAACAATATTCGTTTCGTATAATATTATACGAGACGAATATTGTTGTTGGCTTTAGCGATGTATAGAATCTACACACGTCTTAAATAACTTAAGTGCAAGTTTCTCGAGGTTTTTTTCCTTTATTTAATTTTGAGTTTCGTTGAAGTTTTCTGATAAATTTCCATAACAAAACGCGACCGGATGTTCTGCGCGGAAACGTTCACGCACAAAGAGCTATGATTTTCCCCGTAATGCCCTAATAGAGGAGAGACGCCCGGGAGAACAAAGAGCGTCCGCGCGCTCATCGGCAACGACTCTCGAGATTTTCCCCATTTTATCGCGATGTTTTAATGACTTCTCGGTTTTCAAAGTAAGTAAATTACGACGAATTCAGACTGGAAAGGGGAGCCGCGACCCGGCGAGTTTTATCTTTAACGCCCAAAAGACGAGACAGAGAAGCGCCTGCAATTTAATACCCGTATCTTTAAGTATGATTTTACAGACGATTACACGCACACAGAGATTACGCAGCTGAAAAATTCGGTCACACTCGCCGTAAACCGTGAAAATATCGCACGGAAGTGACACAGCCACTTTTTCGCGTAAAATATTCATATGAACGCACTCCCATTCAGAGTCACTCAACGGGTTAAAATTGCGGATTAAAATAACGCAAATACTTTAAACCGACGTGGAAGGGGAGAAAATAGCTTTACAGCACCATTAATTCAACAATATCGGCAACTTCTTAAATATTAAGCGCTGTACAGGGGCTACGTGGACGAGATGTTAAACTAAAGCTTCCGCTGTTTCGACTTTTCGTTGCATTAATAATTCATGTGCGGTTTTGGATTTGAGGGTCCCGCGAAACTTCGGTGCTTAAGTTCGACGACTTTGGCCGCCTTTCGAAGGCCTATTCCGCAAGTTATAATGATTTTTATGCCGTCATAATTCCACTTGGGTAATCGTGAATTATTGCAACTCCACGCGACGTTTCGCAATTGCTCTATTACAGCTCTACTCCGTTTAATATCGAAACTCACCCGACGCGGTATTTTGTTGTAAAGCACTTTGCGGTCGTATTAACAGTGCCATGAAGTCATAGTAATGAAAAACCAAACGAAAGTTCATATTCATTATATATGTACACACATACATACATATATGTGGTAAAAGATCGGTAATGTTTATATTAAACCTTTTGGGGATACGAAAGCAAACATTGGAAGCTTACAATTTGACCTAAAATAATACACTTAGTATCTGAAAGCATACGTAGGAATACAGGTGTTCTTCGTTACTCTTTCGACTCTTTCGTAACCCAATTCATTTGTTGTATCCGAGATGAGTTCACCGTTTCGGACAAAGCCCTTATGATTGATGCTGCCTCGGGAAATTCCATCCGCTTTATTATCAGGGGTTGTTTGAAAATAATAAACAATTTCGCTGATTCATTTGAAGCTAATGCTTCAGTTGAACGTGAAAAACTAAACACTGATGCATGATTTTGATTGCGAATATATTTTTAGGTCATCCGAAAATATTAAACTGAAGTTTAATATTTGAAACATAATACATACAAGGATTTTAAAATTTATATACTTTGTTAGATATAAGTAGAAATTAAGGTTAGGTTAGCATTTAATGGGTTTATCTTTAGATTGGTATGTACATTTATACACTTGTACATACTAGCTTGAATTTAGGTATATATATTTATATACACCTCGTCCACTGGAGCTCAGACGCATAAAGATGATATAGAGCGAACCGCAAAATTTAGGTGATCATCGGTAGTCGTAATTCGGCCGCATTATGGCCATTTACACGAACGGGCAGGGGTGCGTAAGCGAAGGGCCGCAGCCCAACGCTAATGCGACCGCCGCTCGCTACTAATGCTCCGCATCCATCAAGGGAATGTGACCGGGGACCGCGACCCGCCCTTAAACCAGACCTGACCTACAACCAAGGGTGACATCTCAGACTAAAACCAAAAAAAAAGCGATAAAAATGGCACAAAACCGTCTCGGGACTTTCGCTTTAATTGGATCTGTTAAAACATGCTGTGGGGAAAATTCCAACGTAGTGAAAATGAATTTTATATTGACGATATGCCAAAGTACACTCGAAAGGGTATTTATTTTGTTTTACGACATTTTTTATCCTACATTTCTTTTTCTGCGTCTGTTGAGACATTCAACAAAGAGACGCTGTGAGATGACATAAAAAAAATTACCCCTCGCGGTCGTAGTCGTCGTCAAAATATTGCCCTCTCTCGTTGTTTCGTTTATTCTTTTATACATGTATAGATTTTATCAAATTGTAAAATGAAAATCTGAAATGCGATCTCACCCTCTAAATGCCCTGGTAAAAAGTTTTTCCATATATTTTTTATCGCCAAAATATTATTTGCGCATACATAAACTTCAGAGACGGCTAGACGAAAATAAGTGTAAAAAAAAAAGCAAATTCGTTCACTTTTAAATCGAAACAATTTCAAAATATATAATAAATAAATCGTATCAGAAAAATGTAATGCTTTCTGAAATGACTCAAACAATTCTTATACCCATTATAAATAAACCGTAAAATGCAAATTGAAACGAGAAAAAAAAATTGTTATTTTAAATCAAGTTTACTATAAGATGATTCTTCAAAATTTTCTTTAAAAGCCAAAAAATTTTTTTATGGTGTTTAAAATGTATGTACATATGTTTATACATTTTAGACTTCAAAACTAAGCCAAAAGTTTTAAATTTCATGTTTAAACACATTTTAAACAATACATAAAAAATAACATTGAATTTTACCGAAATAACTGAATTATTCAGAAGCATATGAATTGAAGTATGTATAGCGTAACGAGCCGGTCCCAGTAAAGCTCTATAAAATTAATTCCAACTTTGAAAATAGTCCTAATTGACTTATGCACTTACTGAAACGTTATACAATGGTCATGCACGCGAGTTCAATAATATAATAGCACATGCAAAATGCGATTCACTCTTTCAGCTTATCGTCCAACAAGTATACGCGCGAACATGCCGGGGAAACTTTTGCGTCGAATACGTTGCGGTTGCCGGGGATTAGAATGTGCCCAACCAAAAATGCATATTCGCAGTGCACAACCGAATGCAAATATTTGCAACGGAGCTCGTCGTTCGACTAAAAACAATACGTTTGTGGGATTCGTTGCGCTAGGCGGCTTGCGCGAACCGAAACGCAATCTAGCAAACCGCAACGGGGCGGCTTGCACCTGGCAAAATCCTACCCATCCTGTATAATATGCACAATCGTAGTCATTGTGCAAATACTGGCGTATGTGACGCAACACATCGGCAAATAGTAACGATATAAAAGACTTTGGACAAAGTGGTGCGGTGCGGTTATCGCGGTTATTATCCGAGCTCTGCATATTTCGACACGTTCGTATTGGCTTTACGTTACGTAAATTAGCACGAACTTGCTAAAATGTTACGAGTTAGCTAGTTTGATATAAGTTTTGAGGAAAATGTATTTCAATATGTATAAATAGTACTTTGTTCTTTTATTTATTTTTATAAGACAATGCCTAGATACTGTAAATTACTGTGATCTTCACGGTGGCCTATGATGAAAAAGTGTAATCGCATGTAATTTTTTTTGGAATATGTAAGAGCCTAGCTTTACCTTAAATTAACTTTCAATATTGGCAAACAGTCAATTTAGCGAATATTTCGTATACGTACACAATTTTTTTCGCCTTGAGCTTCATATAAAATATAATGCAAACTTTCGAGATCATTTATTAAATATTTTTAATATACATTCTCTTCGGAAAGAAAAAGCTGTCGTTTTTTAGCGACGATCATCTTCGTTCGTTAAAACTTTATCGTAAACTTTGATTAGTTCAACTGTTTCGCTTTTCGATTCGGCGATCTAATTAAAATTTATAAATATTCAACTTTCATCGTGTATTTTTTTTTCTTCAGCAAAGTAAACATATTTTCGTTGATATATTTTAAAATTCACTGGACGTTTAAACATCCATCTGTGCTTTAAAGCGACGGTATCGTTAAACATATGTATGTATGTACAATGTACATACATATACATATACATATATATATGTAAGATGCGAAACGTTCCACTCAGATGCAGATCCATTCTTTTACGTCTTGCATTTTTAGCACCGCACATTTATCATAGTGCAATGTCTTCCGTATTATTTTTCAACCAGCAATACTATTTGTCTGCATCTCGAGAACTAATCCTTTTTGCAATTTAATTTCCGCAAATGCTTTTTCCATGAAATAAAAACGATTTTCCTGGATTTTTCGCTCACGCGAAAAGAAATAGACGTGGCTTTTGAACGTTTCGCGTTTGTTTAACCTCGTTCTGCTGACTGGTGCTCTCTATCTCTGTTCGCTTCCAAATGAGGAGGATCGAGTGGCGAAGTAGGGGGTGGTGGAATTGAAACGATGATGGAAGAAACAATCGAATCCCATCCCGATGCGGGTTTTGTTTTCTTTAAAAAAAGGTAAGATTTTATTGGTGAACAAGTAACTTTATTGATGTATTCAATCTGATTTGATTTAATGCAATCTCATAGATTTTTTTATACATATACATACATAAATAATTTTTACGTCTGTATGTCTGAATAATCAACACCAAAATTTACAGAAATGCTTATTATAATCCAGGATACTTGATTGCAATAAGATCATTTTCTTTATAGAATCATACAAAGCTTAAATTGGATGAATTCGAATAATGACAGTTGATAGACAGAATATTATTAGCTGAAAATATTAAATTCGCACGGGTAATGTGAACATTTACATTAATATTACATTGTAAGTAGTCTATGACATTTGATCAATTGTCCATTTTCATGCGGTTAAAATTTCGTTTCATATCAAACGGCATAAAAGCACAGAGACGTGTATGTAATCAGAATGCAAAGCTCACCTTTGCCCCTCTCAAGTGCACGGAAAAGCTGTGGTGATTCACGACCGGTGCTCTGGAAGTGAGACAGAAAAGCTCGTAGGAGAGTAGCTCAAAGCTCAATTTTCCTGTAAAGCTTCAAAGTCAAGTATTAGACCGACGGTTTCCAATTAAAATTTCTTTTTTTACGCAATTTTCTTTTCACGTGGCTCGCGTGTTTAATTGAAAGCGAGCTAGGCGTTCAGCCGTTCGGGGAAAAGCGCTCTTTCACCCGACGGATGTTTGCCACTACCCTTTTCAACGTATTTTTCTCACTTATTTCCATTTCCTGTTGAACTTCTGAACCGTGAAAGAGATTTTCGCCTTACTTCTAAAGCAAAGTCCAACCGCGGTATACATATTTATTTATTTATTTATTTATTTACAAATTATACCATAGTGACATAACAGGTTTCCCCAATTCGTCACTATGGCGAGACATGAAAAAAAAACATTATATATAAAATAATGGTAGTAAAAAAAAAAAATATATATATATATATGTATAATCGAATTACATTAAATTTAAATTAAACACAATTAAATAATAATTAGAAAGTATTAATAATAATAAAATGAAATAATAATAATAATAGAATCAAATTAAAAGTTAACATAAAATCAGCAAATCAATTATAAATAAATTAAATTATTACAAACAAAATAAAAATTTAAAAGCATGAGAAATGTGGCGATCTGATGGTGCGTAGCGCAAAAAATATCCAAATGTTGCGCAAGTGAATTGAGGCATTGAATGGCTCGAGCAATGGGCGAGTCAGCAAGAACACCGGTTCTCGCTCTGACAACCTGAAACAATTGACGCGTACGCAACTCCCGGAAGTGTGCAGGAGCCCACAACTTCATCTCCTCGAGGATTGGTGGGTTGCTAATGTCACCTCTCAATAAATTACAGAAGTGATTCACAAGGAGTTTATCTCTACGAGATGACAGAGTGCTGTATCCCAATGTACCTAGAACAAAAGCACTAGGATACAGTGAGGGATAGTAGCCGTATTGTCTCATGTATAGGTATCGGAGAAATTTCCGCTGAACTCTTTCAATCTGTAAATTATACTTGACTTCTCTGGGATTCCATATAATAGAACCAGATTCCAAGATGCTGCGGACCAAAGTGTCGTAAAGAAGGCGTAATACCCTCATATCATTGAAATGATGAGCATTACGCACGACGAATCCTAGCATCTTTGACGCCCTGTTACATATGTCTGAGATATGCACCACAAACTTCCACCTGCTTTCAAACGTAATCCCGAGATCACTTGTGGAAAGTTTCATTTCTAATATATTTCCACCAAGACTATATGGATGTACTAAAGGTGCAAGAGATCGGGAATAAGAAACGACATGACATTTCTCTATGCTAAATGGTAAATGGTTATCAGATGCCCATTCCCACAGCGAATTTAAGTCATTTTGCAGAGCAGTGAAAAATGCTGCTGTCGTTCGAATATCTCTGTACACCTTGAGATCATCAGCATACAATAACAGATTGGAATTAGAAATGACTGTATGGATATCATTAATAAATATAAGAAACAACAATGGACCCAAATTGGAACCCTGTGGTATTCCAGAGAATGTGGGATACACATTGGAATATTGAGATTCATATTTCACGAATTGACAACGCCCACTCAGATAATCAACAAACAATTTTGTGATATTATATGAAAAACCGAGATCAAACAATTTACGGATAAGAATACTATGATCGACTTTGTCGAACGCTTTTTTGAAGTCAGTATAAACCACATCAACTTGAACGTTTGAGTCCATCGATTTCGTGATGAAGTTGGAGAGAGACAGGAGGTTAGTTGTTGTAGACCGGGCGGGGCGAAAACCATGTTGTTGGTCAATGAGAAATGGTTTTACATGATGGTAGATGTATTTATGTAAAATGATTTCCATTAACTTGGCTGGCGAAGAAACTATGGCAATTGGTCTGTAATTGTCAATTAGCGATTTATCACTCTTCTTGTGAATCGGCGTGACTTTCGTGCATTTCCATGAGTTTGGGAATGACGACGTCTTCAGCGATAAATTAAAGATAAATTGAAGTGGATTTGACAGACTTAATTGGCAGCCTTTTAAAATGAAATCCGGTATCAAATCTGGACCAAAAGATCTAATTGATTTCAATTTTTTGAAACCATACTCCATATCACAAATGTCAAATTCGTTGATTATCAAAGTGGGTGACCATGGAGACGATGAGAGACCACAACCATCACTGAAATTAAACGAGGAAGGAGAGTCAGAAAACACTGACTGGAAATGTTGAGCGAAGCCCATGGCAATGCTTTCGGGACCTTCGAAAGTCTCACTTCCTTTAGACATAATTGACAGTTTAGATTGGGTAGTACGTTTTGCGTTCACAAAATTCCAAAAAGATTTCGGATCACTGCGCAATGCATTTTCACATATTTTTATATAATTGCTGTGGCAAGATAAGATTAATCTTTTTGATTGAGCGCGCAAACTGCGAAATTCATTGTGATCAGCGGGATTATTAAACTTTCTCCAACGTTTATGAGCATTGTATTTATCCTTGAGGATGGAAATTAACTCGCTTGAGAACCACTTTGGGTAAATTCTGCTATTTATCCTAGGACGTCTTTTACGAAAACATTCATCGAATGACGAGTATACTAATTCATAAAAAAGTGCTAGAGCAGAACTAACGTCAGTGCACTCGTAAACCCGCCCCCAGCTCGAACCCAGCAAAACCGAATTCAGATCTACAAAATCCACATCACCGAATATCCAACCACTCTCACGCGAAGACATATGAAATTGACTTTGAAGCCCATCTGAACTTAAATCAGCAGAGTTGAGATGGAATTCAATTTCAAGCGTTGGATGGTACTGGTCTTCGGGTACAATAGATACATCACTTCTACAGGTTTTAGCATAATTCAGATTGGTAAGGACAAGATCTAATTTCGAATCAAATACATTATTTACAACATTTACATCAATCAAATTAAAGAGTTCACAAATATTAAAAATATCATTGTTTAAATAACGCAATGCTTCAGTATTAAAATCACCTAGAATAATTAATTTTTTGCGACTCAAGTAGATGCAATTTTCTTGTAATGTATTAAAGAATGCATCTGAAATGGTTCGAGACTGATTTGGAGGAAAGTACAGCACGCAAATTATGATGGAAGAACGGGGAAGTTCGATACTGATCCAGAGATGTTCACCGAAGGTGTGGAGATGATTAAGGGGGCGTACAGATCGCACACGATCAGTGCGGACAGCCAACAGAACACCACCTCCTCTGCTGCCTCGATCTCTTCTAAATACCTGGTATCTATCATCGAACAATTCAGCGTCATTCATCGAATTATTAAGCCAGGTCTCAGTAAGTGCGATGAAATCACGATCCTGTGAAAGAACGGAAGCTAAGCATTTAACTGCTTTAGTATTTAGACCCCTTACGTTCTGATAAAGGATCGTGAAACGGGGATCCATGCGCACCCTATGCTTTTGAGGGTGTATAGCTTCTCCGAAATTTCCATCTGCTGATGGCCACTCCAGATGGCCACATCTGGGGACACAGGAAATCATTCAGGTTATCCTCATGTACTGATACCTTGAAAGAACTATAATCATTCTTAGTCACAAGCTTTGCCACACTTGGGTCGCAATATGGCAGTTTCTGTATGATATAGTCGACAAGAGCCTTCTCTGAAGTATCCTTCTTCAGGTAAAATACGTGAAAGAATTTCCTTCACTGTGCGGCCACCAATAAGTTATCAGCCCCACCCGTGCCACGAATAATCCTTCTAGTTGTACGAGACGTGCTTCCTTGTATCTGCGTCACCGGAGATGAGGGCAGCACATCATCATAATTCTGCCGATCCGCAACGGGAGGTGAAGACGGAAGTACATCCGTGAGTTCCGAAGTAGGTGAAGCCGGAAGTGAGGTCAAAATTGACGAAGAATTCTGAACGATAGCCGGAAGTTCGACAGTAGGTGAAGCTTGAGTCCGAGCTGAAGCCGTAAGTACGGCCGAAAATGAAGCCGGAGGTGAGGCCGGAGTTGCAGTCATCAGCGAAGCTGGAGTCCGACCTGAAGACAGAATCCGAACAGCAGCCGGAGTCAGAACCGTAGTCTGAATCGAAGTTGAGACAGGAGTCACTAGGACAGGTGTCACTGCAGACTGTACTACAGACGTTTTACCGGACGCAATAGACTCAATGGCTCGTAATGCTTTTGAATTCAACGAGCAGATTTCGGCCACTCTTTCAAACTCAACAATGATCTCGCTTACAGCAGATAGTAGGTGCGACTTTTTTGCAGAGGTTAAAATGTTTGCTTTTGTCCCCAGAATGTTTTTGATCGACTTGTGTAGGGCCCGTGCCCTAATGAGATGGTTATCATTATTATCAGACATTATTATAAAGGTATATTCAATTTATTTATTATAATCCAATTTGAATATTCGAAATTATTATTATATTCAAAAATTATTAATAAATTAATATATTCAAATTTATTATTATATTCGATTTATTAAATATAACGAATTTATTCAATGCACTCACTTTGTGACAATAATATACATACGTGCATATAAACGTATAAAGATTCACGAACACAAGAAGAAAAAAAAAAAAGTCACAGCCACAAACAGTTAGACAGTCAAACAAATAGTCACGAATGTCACAAAAGTCACAACAATCAAATAAATCAAATAGCGAGCCAATCGGTCAGAAAAATAGATAGAAATAGCAGAGACGTGTTGAAACACGTCAATTCGACACAATTCCACAATACACTTGTATTGTATAATATGAAAACATCCCCCAGGAAACCTTACTCTGTGCTTCGCCAAACTCAAGATACGCATTTCGCATACGCTCCCTTATGCACATATTATATTCAACAACGACAAAACACATAATTCTTACCATCAAATTTATACACAGACCTTTTACAGAGCTCTTAGTTAATACTATAAGTAATTATTTGAACACCGATCAATGATACTACACACATTTCGTAATAGATTCTGCACTCGAGCATAAAAATTCACACGGACGTGGTAACCCTTTATATATTATGCATTTTACACGTCGTAAAAGTAAGTTCGTTATGCAAATTTGTCGCATGCACTTTCCATGAGTAGCATCCACTTAAATAAGGTCCCCGAATAGAGAGAGGCCGCATTGCAGATAAGAAGTGTTATTCGAACAAGATTTATGGACGACGTTTCACCGTAGACAAAAGGTGGTCTTCCCCATACTACATACATGGTGAGATTGCGACTAGGACCCCATAGTTTTGAACCCCCTCGACAAAAGAACTTCCACCCCGTACATACTTCGTTATTACCGTATAACCTAAACACAAAATTATTGCAAAGTTCCCCAATACCCAATACTCCATATACAAATTTAATTTTATATTCAAAATATATTTTGATTTGCCATTTTTTGATAGCCTCAGTTCAACAGGTGGATTGAGCGTTAAATTGTCACTACCGTGCTAAATTGTCACCATGGGGCATTTATCTTCCTCGGAATGGGGGTTTAGATGTGGTCGATCGTTAACATCAATGCCACACATCAAATGGTGATGTCGATGGTGTTCAATTAACCCCAGTGAAATCCATAGCTATGGATTCCACAGATTCTAAGCATAAGTGATTCTTGGTACACTAGCAGTATATTACAATAACGGAAGCAATATTATCGTTCTCGAGAGAACCCGTGTAGTTCGAAGTACACGTAAGTACCAAATCAACCGATCCAATTACCAAAATATTAACATTACCAACATTTCTGATGGATATTTCAATATGAGTGTATTTAATTATAATCCAAGGTTGCTGAAAATCGTTTTTAGAAGTTCGATGGAGAAAAAATTAATTAATTAATGGATGACAGCGCTACACAGAGATCCGTTACCCAAGGGGCTTTTACTGGGGCTTCTCCTCCCCGAGAGCATAATTATCATTCCGCCGCTGAAACAATGCGATCTTATCGATGGAAAATTCAATTATCGCCGCCAAAGTAGGACCTCGCAAAATAAAGCGAGAAAAAAAAAAAAAGAAATGGGAGGATAGGCGGACTTAAGGAAAAATCAAACTGCAGTTTAATTAAAGTTAAATTGTAGGTGGGCTCTCTTGCAAAGAACAAAAAAATAACGCTCAAAAGAATCTTGAGAGCTCTTCGGCGAGTTTCAAAGACCCATTTCCAGTTTTTTTAACGCGCTTTAAATGTTAATTCGATTTTTTTTTATCGCAAACTTGAGATCTCATATTATTGTTATTAAGGCGAGATTTCATCGCGATGGCGATTATTATGCGCGTCGAAGAAAATTGGCAGCGTGCTACGAGTGCGGAAAATTTCTATAATAAAGGCTCAATTTTCCATAAAATCGATTCGAAGCCTTAAAAGTAAATTGTTCGTCATTAAAATTAAAACGTACGCTTACATTACATTAGTATTATTATATATGTATTACTTTTGTAATTATAGTAGTATTCGTACGCAATTGTAATTATATTTGATATAATCCTTTGGCTCATTTTTGTCATGTATTTACATACATATTATAATATCTCAGCCGTATTACAGGTATACGGATAAAATTTCGCCAGGTTTTTTTCTCATTACGCGCATCGTTCGTCCGAATGAACAGAATCGGAAAAAATATATTACGAGTAATATTCCACAATGCTATATTTAATATGAAGTGGATCGATTTCATTTCTGTGCGACCCGATCGCCTTCAATCATTATACCTCGTTATGTTTGAGGATATTGTTGACCATCCTCATATAGACACATGAGATGAGGTTCGTAATAGGCTATTACACCGGCGTGGAACGGACAAAAAAAAACGAAAATATATTGAATCTGTCAAATACCTAGTGTGTGTACCTATGTCGTCGAACGTTATCTGATTCGAAATTGTTTTACGACATTCCCACGTTTCTCGTAAAACACGACAATTTATTCTTGGGAAGACAAGAAGAACCTGCGTCAATATTGACCGAATCTACGCATTAAATTAAACGGCACGATTTGGCAACTTGAATTTATTCTTTTCCTATGTAGATTTTGTAACGGAATTAAACAGCGTAAACTTACTCGGCGATTTATGTACTATTTTTACTTGCGGTATTAGTATGGATAATATTTTTGATTGGCGTGAGTTTCAGCACAATGCTAACTTAATTAAAGTCGATTAAACCTCTCGGCTTGTATAGTTACTTGTATAGTTGTATAGAAATCCCAGACTTTCCCTTGAAGCTTTCGTTCAATGAAATTCATCCTTGGAACTTCGCATCTAACAATAGCCAAGACTCGTTTTTTTTATATCTTAGCCAGTATTGTGTATATGTTTCACGTTGAATAGTTGTGTGAATTCAGAGTTTATTCGCTATATGGAAAATTGTTTGAGGTTCAACACACATATGCCTTTGATGTCGGCTGAATGTTATTGAAATTCGACTAGTTAGCAGTGGTTGGTTGAAAATTTCGCGTACGAAGTGACTGTGAACAATAGCCCGTTTTGTACGTAGGTACTACGCAACGGAACATTTTTCACCGAACAACGCGACACATCCTTTGTGTACTCTACACGTGTTAGTCAAAGGGAAAATTGTTCAGACGAAATTTTCCACCACCAGTGGCTGTGTAACACACGTAGTACGTGTACGTATGATGTATGTGGGTCAAATAGGTAAACATCCCGCATGCCTTCGGTCTATTGTTCTTGTCGGAGTGCAAGCTTTTAAAAGGTTTTCAAACGTCGCGCAATCACAAAAGGGAATAAAAACCTATTTGGTATCAAGCAGTTTGTACGTTTGTCCACGAGTGAGAAAAAAAATGTGTGTTTTATTCCATAGCCTTTAATATAATGTGGTTGGGGTGTAAATATCTATTGATGAAATTAAGTTTGAAAAAAATAAAAGGTTCATAGTACGACGCCACTCATTTGTTATAGAGCTTATAAAAACTTAACCGATTTAATGCTGTCTAAAGCCAGAACAGAGCCATAAAGAAAATAAAGTACAGTTAAAAAAGGTCTCGACCAAAATTAATGATCTAAAAGATAAGAAAATTCAATGCTGCGGGATCGACATTGGAAAAAGTAGTTAAAGCTCAACAAGGCGCTTTTTCTTATACAATCTTTTTTCTTATTTATTTTTTGAACATCAAAGATCAATTTTATACTCTTATTGATATTTTATTAAACTTTGACCTACAGAAAATTATATACAAGCCTATAGACCTATACAAGCTAAATTATATGTATATAATCTCATTCGTGCCTGGTCACTCGTGGTGGACGGTCGCTCCGCTCGCCAGCAGGTACCTTAAGGCCACGCCCACGCCCCCACCCCCACCCACGACGAAGCGTCTACGTAGTGGACACATCCATGACGGCGTCCTGAAAAGGATTGCTTCCAAAAAAAAGAAGTCGCTCAAAGTTATCTTAGAGACGGCATCCTCACTGGCTTCAGCCAGCAGGGAGAACATGGAGACGGATTGCTGGCAGATCCCGAAGAAAACTGCCAAACGGCCGCTTGACAATGCTCCACCTTCAATTGTCAAGAGCAAAAATCGGTTTGAAGGACTTGCATCAGAGGAAATAAAAAGTGGTAGGGTACCACCAATTATAATGTCTGCAACTGGCACTCACGGCACCATGACGGACACCATCAAGAAGTTCACGAAGGACTTCACGATTAAGTACATCGGTAACAATAATGTGTCGATTCAATGTCGTACCATTGGAGACTTCGAGAAGCTTCGAGATGGTCTGAGGTCACCAGCACTCGGACAAAACTTCCATACCTTCTCCAGGAAAGAGGAGAAAATTATAAAAGCGTCGTCCGGGGCTTGCCAAAGCTGCCAGAATGCGACATCAAAGAGGACCTCATAGCCCAAGGTTTCCCCGTAGCTAAAGTCCTCACCATGAAGACAAAAGAACCGATGAGCAACTCAACCGAGTTGTACCTAGTGTTCTTCGAACCGACGGTCAACACGAAGAAAATAAAAGAAATCCGGTACATCTGCCACACACGGGTTAGTATATCTAAATACACAAATCGTTCACCAAATGTTACCCAATATTTCAGGTGCCAAGATTATGGACATGCAGCGAAAAACTGCAATCGACCTGCCAAGTGCGTCAAGTGCACAGGATCCCACCTCACAGCGGACTGTTCCAAAAAGGACAGGACTACTCCAGCCACCTGTGTGGGTTGCTCAGGACCACACCCTGCGAATTTCAAGGACTGCCCTAAGAGGCAAGAATACTTGAAAATTCTAGAGGCGAGGAAGACTAGAAGACCAGCTACCAATCCATGGAAGACTCCTGAGGTCGCCACCAATAGAAGTGCACCTCTAATCAACAACATAACCTTCCCAAGTCTACCCATACAGACTAATCCTATACCTACATTCCCCAAACCAACAATTCCCACGAAGATCCCACAATCCAATCCTGAATTGACGTCTATTGCATCACTGCAAAAGATGATAAAGATCCTCAAAGAGATACGTGCCAAGACAAGCGGGTGCACCGATAAATTGGAGCTGGCACTCATACTAGTCGAATACCTCGATGAATTCGAATAAGTGGAGAGGCCTGAACATCCTCGCATGGAATGCTCGGGGGCTTAGAAATAAGATTGACGAACTGGAATCGGTAATCGGTGAGCTCAATGTTGACATTATTTTAATCTCCGAGACATTCCTAAAACCGCATGTGCATATTAACCTAAAGAATTTTAACTGTCATCGCGAAGACCGAGACCGTCAGCATGGAGGCGGCGTTGCCATTTTTATAAAATCGTCGATCAAACACTCCCGCGTAATAACACCAATACTAACAAACTTAGAACTTACTGCTATTGAACTAATGGTTGACAACACCCGTCATATTATAGCTTCGGCATATAATCCTCCTCAGAAGGAGTTATTGATGTCTGATTTTAACAAAATATTTAATTTGGGTAACTCGGTAGTAATTAATAGCCGGAGATTTCAATGCCAAGCATCCATTATGGAACTGCCTGAGCACAGATCGCCAAGGATCATCACTTTTCCAACATGTTCAACATACGGATACCACCTTACTACACCCAGGCACACATACACATTACCCCACAAACAACTCACAACCATCTACACTCGACCTCGTTCTCGTCAGAAACTTCCCAACTATATCACTACCGGTGACCCTTCAGGCCCTATCTTCTGACCATCTTCCAATTATGTTTTCAATAGAGAGAAAACTAGAAGAAGTCCCCAAACGTGGATGGAACTATAAAGCGGCAGACTGGAAGTCGTTCAAATCTTACGTGAACGACCACACAACTCTTACATCATCTACTTTAAAAAAAATAAAAGTGACATTGAGAATTCCATCACCAATTGACTGATACCATAACTAAGTCCAAACACCTTCATATACCAATCATCCAATGCACTTCGCAAAATATAGAAATCACAGACTTTGTTAAATATCTTATCATAAGTAAAAAATAAATTACGTAAAATCTGGCAGAGAACAAAAGATCCGACACTGAAACCTTTAATTAATAAACTTTCATATCAAATTAAAATTAGAATCAAGCGAATTAAAAATGACACTTGGTCAGAAAAATTAGAAAAATTAAATGCAATAGATGGCTCCCTCTGGAAATTAACGAAAGCGATCCGTAGATCAAAAAATCGATCCCTCCATTGAGTGATGGCGTGAACATGGTGACACGAGACAGTGACAAGGCGGAACTCTTAGCAAACGCATTCCAAAAGCATCACACACTCACACATCACTACCATCACACACCGACATACAACAAAGTTAACCATTCTATCAAAAAGCATATTAAAACTGATATTAACAATACTAATTCTGTGAAACTAGTCCATCCGTGCGAAATTCAAAATATAATTCATAGTTTAAAGAATAAAAAGCTCCTGGCCGTGACGCAATAGATAATGTAATCATAAAACAACTTCCGTTCAGAACCTTAGTATTATTGTCAAAAATATTTAACGCCTGCTTACTCACTGGGTATTTCCCACAATACTGGAAAGTCGCAAAAGTCATTCCACTGCCGAAGCCAGGTAAGGACCCAAAACCCAGTCAATTACCGACCCATTAGTTTACTTTGCACTCTCTCTAAAATCTTAGAAAAAATCATTTACTCGCGCTTACTAAAAATAGTTGATAAAAATCTGATTAATGAACAATTTGGTTTCCGCTCGGGACATTCCACAACCCAGCAGCTTACCAGATTAACTGAGCACGTGACGAAGAACTTTAATATGAAGAGAAGTACGGGGATGGTGTGTCTCGACATAGAAAAAGCCTTCGACACAGTTTGGCACGATGGACTAATTCACAAACTAATCAATAACAAAGTACCCAACTACCTTATTAATATCATCCGATCATACCTAACCGATATAAAACTAATAGTTAACGTAAAAGACGAACCATCGATGCCGAAACCGATCGTGGCGGGAGTTCCACAGGGAAGTTTGCTAGGGCCACTCCTATTTATTTAATAATTACATGGAGAGGCGGCATAGCCGATAGGCCCATGGGGTTTGGTTTTAGTTAAAAATAAAAAAAAAAAAACAGTATTATAAATGAAAAAAGAAAGAATGAGAGGACAGTATTGCCAAATTTTAACAAAATAAAAAAAAAAAAAAATAAAAAAAAACAAAGATAAAAAAAAATAGTAAAAAAAATAAAAATAGAGATAAAAAATAAAAATAGAGATAAAAAATAAAAAGAATAAGAAAAACAAAAAAAAAAAAATAAAAAAAAAAACAAAATAAAAATAAAGATAAAACAAAAATAAAATGAATAATGGTCCATTTATTAAAGAATTACAAATATCCATTGTTTTTTAAGAATAAATCTAGCAGATTTTTATATAAATTAACATTTTTGAAGTGACTATTGAATCTGGAAGACTATTCCAAACTTGAACCACTCTATTTGAAAAGAATGAATCTCTAACAATCTTATTTGATTTTTTTTTTTTGGAGTCTAAGAGTATGACCTCTTAGATGAGGGTTCTCATTGAACATAATGAGGTTGGTCATATCACATGAATAATGATTATTTATTATTTTGAATACTTCAATTAAATCACCTCTTAATCTCCTCGTCTCCAATGTGGAGAGATTCAGTCTTTTCAATCTTTCATGATAAGGTAGTGATCGAAGTTCGGATGGCATTTTGTAATTCTTCTTTGGACCCTCTCGAGACATAGAATATCTTTTTTTTTAATAAAAAATAAAATTTTTTTTTTAAAATATATTTGCCATATATATAAATGATATTCCCGTTCCAAAAAAAGTGCCACTTAGCACTCTATGCAGACGATACTGCTTGCTTTACGAGCAGCACCAAACCTGACGCAATTCGTAAAAATCTTGAATTAGCTTTAAAATCATTAAACGACCATTTTACAAAGTGGAAAATAAAAATTAACCATACAAAAAACGGACGCTATATTCTTTAGTGTTCGAAAGCACAGGCCGAGTTCAGAACTGAAGATCCCATCAGGAGAAAGGCTGAAATGGCAAGCTCAGTTGAAATATTTAGGAATAATATTTGATAGAAGAATGCGCTGGGCCCCACAATTAGAGTCAGCGAGGTGCAAGGCGATGCGCGCGATGGCAGCGGTCTATCCGTTGTTCAACCGTCGTAGCGCTTTGTCACGATCCAATCGCATCAAAATGTATCGCGCCCTAATACTACCAATATTAACATACGCTGCGCCTGTTTGGAACAATGCCTCCACCACTAACCATACTAAACTGCAAATCGTGCAAAACAAAGCCATCAAAATCATATATAACACCCCCATGTATACTAACCTCAAAACGCTTCACTCGCGAAACAACATCCCACTTGTAACTGATATTACTAACAAATTAACCACGAAGTTTTACCAAAAAACTACCAATAACCACGCTAACAAATTAGTAAAAGTCTCGGTGATTACGATAGTGTGTCATTACCATTCAGGTATAAACATAGGCTCCCGAAACATAATCTGTTTTAAACCTCCGTTTACAGTAAGTCACTAGAAATAAGAATTTAATGTATCTGCATGCATACCCTATTTATTATGTATTGTATTTAAAAAAATAAAAATAAAATTTGTAAATAGGTTTTTTAGCTTAAATTTTCCTACTGTAAAAACAAACACTAACGATAAAGTAAGATTATTTTCCTATTACTACTAACACACATTTATTGTAAAATGGATAATGGCCACTTGACCAGGAACCATTAGGATACTTTTTTTTTTAAGTAAATAAGAAGTATTATGAACATTATATGGATAAATAAAAGTTTAATAAAAAAAAAAAAAAAAATATATGTATATAAAGACCTATAAAAGCTGAGTTACCAAATGCCGTCTACAAGCTAAACCACTCATACCTTATTAAGTACAATTAATATATATTGAATATCATATTTCTAGTTATGATTAATGTACGTGTATAATACATATATCTAAATAGCTGATGCAATTATGCAATGTCATTGCTCACTTTAAAATATTGTGGTAAACTAATTGCAGGATGAGTTTTTGCGACCATTTTATGGAAACCTTCAATGGCGATCGTTTTCCGTGAATTGTTTTCAATTTAGAGCTTTCAATAGCTCGCACGCACACACGTGTGATTAAAATTGAAACATGCGATAAATTACGAATAGCGAGCTCGCATTAACAGCTAAACACGATTTCAATTAATAAAACAATGTGGAATGTGTGCGCACAAATTACCGGAACGGTTTGTAATAACATCAACGCGAGGTGAGCGATAACACGAGATTAAGATTAATGTTTTGGCCACGAATCAAAGAACAACACGACCCACTATTAATTATTCATGTTCGGGGTGCAATTTTGCGGAATCACTTTTCGCGAACGACCAGAATCCGGAAGTGGAAGCTGCGCGATTAGCTCGCGGAAAATGCTCCAAATGCTCAACCTTCGATACCGTTCGTCAATTTATCAAAGCTTCGTATTCTATTAAATAACTACGATTATGGTTGCTTTGATCGATCAAAATACTTCTGTTTACACTTTACAACTCTAACTGTAATGTTTCATGATAATTTTACGAAACTATGTATTAGATAAAGGTATATGAGTTTAACTTTAATAATAATATCAAAGTATTCATTACTCATATTTTGATGAAATATATTCCTCGTTTCAATATAAGTCAACAACATACAGGTTCTAATATAGTCGACTTGACAGGTTTATAGGTCTATCCGAGAGTACAAAAATATCCCTAAACCCGCACACGCCCTCAAAGTAGATTAAATCTTATCGCTCTCGTAAGAGAGGGTTGCTTTTAGGTGCATTACATTGTATTGTATAGAAGTGTGACCGTTGTGTTCAAATCTTACATAGGTCTTTTGTGAAATTGTAGGCGAAACTTTGACGTGAAATTCGACTCGAGTGAATTACCATGGTATTAGATTATATAGGTAGATCAACGGTTGCCAAAGTTTACATGATAATTCACTCTCTCTCTGTCTCTGCGAGTTTCCTTCGCGGAAATGACGACCCCTTCATTACAATTTAAACGAAAGATCAAATTCAATTCTAAAAGGAGGGGGGGGGGTCTATTAGCTCTGTCTTGAGAATTTATGAAGTCCACGAAATTCAAGCAGTACGCTTTTCTTTCTGAAACTACCATTTTCAATGTTTAAAAACAATTAACTATTTATTTTGGCGTGCGCCTTGAATTTTTACTATAAAACCCGGAGAACGTAAAAGACATCGATCGAGTTAATCTGCAAAGGGGTCTCAAAAGTCACTATTTTTACACAGTAAGTACAAACCAAGTCTTACCAACCACATCTTACGTTTAACAAAACTCATAGTCTCACCAAACTGAACTACATATGTATGTATGTATAGTTAAGTTCGCTGGATAGAAACGATCGCTAGCGGATAGTATGTAAGTACACGGCGTCTATGTAGATTGTTCCCATATTCTCACGAAGTTACGAATATCGCATGTAATAAATCAGTCCCCGCATTATACACAAGTCCTATATATACGCTTAAAATCCTCGAATCGTTTATTTGTCGATCGATTTGCGAGAGAAGTCCTCTCCCGTATCGCCATCCGATATGCATTACGCGGTCCCTCTCGGCCCTTAGAGCCGAGTTCCCCGGGGCGCCATTGCCGAACAATAAGCCGTTTCTTATGTGCCAGAGTAAGGGGTAGGGGTAGGGGTGAAGGAGGGGGTGGGTGTGGTCCCAGTGGGGTGACCATGTACAGGCTGCAATAAAATCGTCCCGCATTAAAGATTATTCCACATCCCATTGAGTCTAATAAAAAGGTGGGGTGAGGGGGAGACCGGTCGCGATATTCACGGTCGAAACGTGCCCGGGCCCGTTTCCAAATCGTGATTGCGTCTTATCGGAACCCACTCTCCCCGCCCAATCCGCCCACTCCGCCCCCGTCGCTTGATATATCGTTATTGAATCCGTAGGACGCTAGGAATTGGTCGCGCATAGGCGCCGTTTAATAAATTTTCGTACGAAGTTAGTATCGCACAGTTTGTTGAAAGTGGGGTGCGTGAGGATTCTCAAATTTGTATGATCAATCCTTTGATGGTCAATTTTTAGAGTGTGTGTAGATTTATAATATATATATTTATTTATTTTACATAGATATTTATTCGTCGAATGTTCGTTAAATATTAGCCTTAGCGTTGTGGTCAGCTTCCGCTGCTCACCCGTCCCGAGCGCTACGATCGTATCGCTAGTGGCGCCACTCTAGTGACAACTAGCAAGCGGCAGCGAACGAAGTGTCGCGTCATTGCCTACAGAAATGTCAAGCGTTCAACACATCGCAGTAATCTATGCGACCACCTTGTGTGCATTAAGCATATACAATTACTATCTGGCAGTATGCAATGCCTGGAAGGTAAAAAAACGGTTACTGAATTTGTCCACATGATTGCGCAGTAGTTTACTTAGTAGTACTCTAGTAGTTTACACAGACAACACTGAATGTGGAGGGGGAAGGGTTCGTCACATTGATATACAATGGTTCGTCGCCTTGCTTTTTTCGCTGTCGCTCGCGTTCGCTCAACTTTTGCGGATACCGCGCGAATGTTTATAAAGTACGTTGGCCTTCGCGCGAATGTTTACCCACACCTTGGCGCTCGGCACCGCTCGTCAGCGCTAGTCCAATATGAAGAGCCGGTATAAAAGGCAATGTGCTTTGTGGGGGGAAAAGTTAACCAACAGGTCTAAAAACACAAGGATTCAAACCCAATAACGGGTTAAAATAGGAATAATGGATAGAAGGTGCCAATTTTAAACCTAACCTATGTACATAATTCGACGACCGATCTGGATTCAATAATGTCGAGATCTCACCAATGACGATAATTAAAATCGAAAAAACCGTCGAGAAAATCATTCAACATGTGGAAATCGAACCCCGGACCTGAGCTATCGCCTGACTTATGTATGAAAGTGACTTCAAATTCTCCAAAATAATATCCAATCATAATTTTATACGAATAAGTACAAGTAAGACTTCTTTTCGCTTGGTAGAGTAAAAACGGTTCATCCAACGTTCCATACAAACGGAGCGAGCGATAAGCTGTTACGCATATCCCCACTCCTTTAGTTTGAAGGCATGCTATTGCCCTCTCTCTTGGTCTTTCGCGTTCGTGCGAGAGAGAGATCCGCACCGACAATTCGAGCGTCCCTCTGCGCCCCGCACCACCCCTCAGTGTAGTAAAACCTTTCATTTTCACTACATGCAACAATAACTTTCACCCGCGTACACGTTGCGATTGTTTTGATTGATTGATTTGATTTTGATTTGATTGTTATGATTGTTTTACACTATTGTTTTATATATTTTTGTTTTGTGAAATACAGCATGTTCCTTCAGTCCAATCATTATAAAAATGCATATGTGTGTGTGTGTGTGTATGGCTCGCCTCAACTTTTGCTGCGCGACCTGTAGTAGTGAGAACAGTAAGTCGGTGTGTGAGCGTTTAAAACCACATTTGTGTATACACAATTCTTTCACATTCACATCTACATATATTTCTTCTTGTACATTGCACTTGCTTTAAATTGCAAAGAAGTTGTATTTATATAGTGAGTAGCAGCTACACACTGCGATTTTACTAAATTACAGTTGACTGTAATAGTATATCATTTTACCTTCATTTAAAATGCCCTGACACAGAAGTACTTAATATAATCATTTTTTATCATAGGTATAAATTTATTAAATGAAATAAAACTAAATATTGTGTTATTTTTGTATGGTGATTATTTATGATTTAAATAAATGTAATAACCAAAACTGTTTTAATTAATTTGACTTGCGGTGTATGATGGGCAAAAAGAAACTCAATATAATATTCATCGCCCCAACATTCTGTTTATTTGTTTTTTAAAAAAAGAAAACAAAGTATGTACACGTTTGACGCGTTGTTTATTTTATCTATTCAAATTCGATTCGCATTTGCATGTTTTTGCCACGTTTGAAGCAGCTCGCTCACGTTACCGGGGCCACATTCACTTTGTAGGCATTCGGGACGACGAGTGCTCAAACGTATCAAAAGCTGCAAGGAAACGCTGAAAGCTTTTGTGAAAATTACATTTTAACCGGTTCACAAGGTACGCGATAGTTCTGGGGCCACGATTTTCATGACGTTGAAATATCAAAAGGTTTCACTTTCAAGTTCGCGAACGAACTAATTTGTCGGAAAAACCACGCATCACTTCGGCTCGTTGCACTGAAACCGCTATCCTGTGTATGTGTGTGTTCATATTTTCAAACTTTTGGCCAATTTATGCGCTGGATATACTCTTTTGAAAGTTCGCATTTCGCCGCACAGAAGATAAAGCCTTAAAATAAACCGCCACACAGACGAGGTAGTCCCGCTCGGTCGTATTAAATCTCCTTTTAAAAGAGGAAAGATTCACAAAACGGTCCGCGTAGAGCGCGAGTGGCCATTAAAGATATTACCATTTTTGCTAGGCGAAAGGAAAACTTTTCTGCGAATGATTTCAATTATACTTTCTTTTTTGTTTTGCGTTTTGTTGAAACTTTTTCCAACCCTCCCCTTCACTCTACTCTCTCTCCAGTCCAAGGACAAGATACACTGTGCGAAAATCGAAAATTACACATTATCATGCTGTACCGTAGAATATCAATATGTGGCGTCTGATCGTCTGACGTTTTCACCTTTAACGCCCTTAATGAGAATGAAGTCAGTTATTATAATGAGTCTGGGCAAGGTATAGAGCAGTGGTCTCGAATTGCCCCAGAACTGTTGCTGGGAATACCCATACCCCCACTTGGCGCCAACACTAACCATAATTGATACGAGTAAAACGAGACTATTCATCAGACGAGAGCGAAATTGCACAAAGTGGCAAATTTTCATTGATGATACGTTTTCATGCTATTCATATACCAAAAATCAAAACTAAACTGTGCAAGTTGTAAATTATGTATTTTACTCTGTATATGAGTGAATGAATGCCAAGTTTGCCTCAATCACATTTACGTCGCTGGTAATGAATGACATATTAGTAATAAGCTTATTGCAGTCAAGTGAACTCAGTACCATTTTGAGAGACTTCACAAGGTTCCGAATCGAATGATGCGATATTGGAAAAGCTGGACACTCGTGTGTGGAGTCCTAATGAATTTCAAAGTGATCGAACATAATTGAAAGCTCTCTCGCTCGTTACACGGGAAAGACGGGAAGCAATCCATTAGACGGGAAACGTGTTTAAAATCGGTTTTATTCGTTTTATCGCTTTAATTTCCTACACTTAACGTTTGGAGTCCACACACATAGATACATACATATAGGATATAGATATATAGACACATACATTTTCCGATAGTCAAAAGCGTGCCACCTGCAACCGGGATAACCGTATTACCGTTAAATTTACATCATTTTCCACTCTCGTCACCTGACGATGCCTAAACAGCCAGAACAGGTTGACTTAATTACTTTACCCTCGTTATACAAAATTCAAAACATAATTTTTCACGGAAATTCGACCTTTTTGAGTGGAACGAAATAAAAATTTTATATAAACAATAATAGATATATGAGGCAATCGTTGACAAATCATCCACTTGAGCAATCGTTTCAAGTTTACTCTTGATTGGATTCACCTATATAAGGTAATAGACTAATTAATTATTAAGTATAACTTTTAGCTTGCTTTTGTACAGCTCCCAGTTAGGCAAATCCTTCTCCGACCATTATAAAGTCGTATAGTCGTCAAAAAGCAAACTAATACAACTTAGTCGAGAGCCAGGGGGCGCGTACGACTCTTGTACAATAGACTTGTACTTTAACGACAATATCCAAAAGTTTCCTTGTTCGGTTGCAAGTCCGTTCGTCTCCAACGAACCCGGAATAATCGGCCATACACACACACACACACACACACACACCAAAGTGACGATGTCTTTGTTTTATTTCCTACGCTCGTCTTTGTATTAATCCTCATAACAAAAGTACGTTAATTACGCTCGGCCATTATGTGAAGACGCCTTTCTCATCCCCCTGGTTGCGTTTCTCATCCCCGAGTTTTCCTACCCTTTTGAAGTCTGAATCTCTGCGGCTGCGACTTTCGACAGAAACTTTTCTTGGGCGTGTGATTATAACGGCGGTTCAGGGTATTTTTGCTCGACCACGGTCTTCTTCGTGTACTGATTGCTGAATTCATAAAAATATTATTCGAATTTGAATCCAGTTACTCACCTGTCGCAAAGACGGCTTTGATCTTGCTGAAGCACGGGGAAAAGCTTTGACTCTCTTCTTATCCCGCGTCCGAGGCGGGAACGTCCAGAATTTGGAATGAATTTAAATATTTTAAATACTTCTCTGCCTCCCTGTAGACACCGGTCGCATATAAACTCTCTCTTTAAACCTTAAGGAATAAAAATCGACCAACTTTTCTAAACCGGATTTTTGCCATTCAAAGAAAAATAAAAGTGTACTCGTACTTACACTTAGTGAGAGAATTGAATTGAATTTTCAAGATATAATCATAATAAGGATACTTAAATTTGTTTATTTTGTCTGATTTATATCACTAGTCTAAATAAATATTTAGATACATATGTACATATGTATATGTATGTATGTACATATATGTATGTATGTATGTATGTATACATATGTATGTATGTACATACATATATACTTTAAAAAAATCTATTTTATAAATGTGGTAATATTTACGCTTAGATAATATTCAAAAATCACGTTAATAGAATCAAAATAAAAATTGAAACTGTGTAGGTAGATCGGTAAACAAATATGATATTTTAATTTTAAATTTTAAGCCAAAGATAGGTATGCTAAAATTTGCAACGCGTTCTCAATCGAAAGGTATGCAAATTGGTTCAATCTTTTTTAACCGCACATGTGCTATGGGTGCGCTGTATTTAATTACCCATTGAAAAATCGTTAGCGATTCACGTAATGGAAAACGATTTTGTAAAAATATCCAAACGAGAGAGAGCTTTCTCGCATTAGCATCCTCATTGTGTTTGTATACTTTTTATACAAATAAAATATAAAAATATGTGTGTATATTAAAGAATATTATAATAAAATTGACAAAAAACTCACAGCGCATACGTCCGTTTACACGAATTCTGTACAGAAAGATATTAAAGAGAGGTAGAATCTTTTTGTACTTTTTTTTTTATTATTTGGAAAGAAAATATTTTTTCACCGGAATGAGAACAAAATTTGAAGGCGGAATTTCGCACTGTAAATTCAAAATGTTGTAAATTTCTCGAAAAGCACAATGAAAGTCGCCCGTGGAAAAGCTAATAATATTCAGCGTGCGGATTTACGGGGACGTGGGCAAGTTTATGAAAACCGGGGCTAACCCAACCCAAATAATATACGACCCGAATGAATTTCATTCTTTCTTCGACAACGCACCCAGACGATGCGTGATCCTTGAAAAAGGATTGCCATTAAAGGGCTCCCATATCCTGAATTAATTTTCGGTCAAAAAGACATCACTGAAGACCCACTCGAACATATCACAATATATAAAATCTCACCAACGACTAACTTTTCATATATTCTAATAAAATATTTAATCTTTCCTTTCAGAAAGTAATGAAAAATTGTGTTTATTCATATAAAACTAAAAAATTACATTCATAAAGGTCATACCTTTTCACTTAAAAACACAAATATTGAACACATACATACGTATATGTAGCTACTAACCTATGTATGTACATGCATACATACATATAATATGTACAATATTAGAGTCTCACAGTAAATTTTTATTTCAAATATTTGTATTAAATCATACATAACAATATGTACCATGAATTTAAACTTTCAGAGCATATTTATAATCTACAATCTACATATGTATTAATATAAGATTCATCATCTTATTTTAATTTTAAATACTGAACCGTTTTTGAATATGTGTATATGTATATGTAAATATATACATATAAACGCAAGCATCTGCCTGTCTGCCTGTCTGAGTCGTTGCGTTCACGCTAGTATTGCCAACATAACAACCAAACAATTTTTTGCGGTGTGTTTGCAACCAGCCGCTATTCGCCAAAGCTGGTTCGTATCGAAAATGCGATTTTATAGCAAACAAACCCATTCAATCAACGGTACACTACAATATTTCGCGTAACAATTATTATCTTCATTCTCCCATCCTCAGAATGATTGGATATCGTAATAAATACTCTGATTTTATTGATTTTTTTAAATATTTATCTGTCATCCCTAAGGCGACTACTTATTATTTATTTTATCAACTCTACATAATTTATTTATTAGTTTTTTTCTAATTTAATATATTATGTATTTTATATCTATATACATATGTATATGTATGTACATACATATGTATAAAAATCAATGTCTGTCTGTTTGTTTGTTTGTCTCTTATAGGCTCCTAAATCACTCAACCGATCGCAATGAAACTTTCAGGACTTATTGTGATCATGCCGGGGATGGTTCCTGTAAAAACAATTCTGGAAAAAACGGGAACGGGAACGGGAACGGGCTTGCTCACGCGTCAGATAACGTACTAGGAACGGGAACCGGAACGGGATCGGGATCGGGACCGGGATCGGGACTGGGATCGGGACTGGGACCGGGAATGGGAACGGGAACGGGATCGGGAACGGGCCTGCTCACACGTCAGAAAACGTACTAGGAACGGGAACGGGCATTGCAACGCATGCCGGGTCAGCTAGTGTATAATAAATAAATAAATAAATTGTTCCACGTACTGTCAAGCGCGCTATGGGCTGTACTTTTTTTGTACAAACCAGTGCGTACAGGTGGGTGTTGGGGTTAGAATCCACCGTCATATGACGGGCGAAACAGCTAGTAGATATATTATAATTGTAGATTCTACAAGTGTGTAACTGATTTTAAGCTAACCAGTAAAATTTTTAACTAATCACCGTCAAATCTATCGAACACGATGAAAACATTACAAATATATCAAGTAATTTGAGTCGTTCGTTACTTCATTATTGGAAAATTTTCAATTTTCGCCGATGGACTAAGATCGGCGCCAGGATGTTGCGGCCTAGGGAACTTAAGAAAGCGACCGGATCAAAGGGAGGGCAAGCGAATGGGGATTCGATCCAATTTACGAAAATTCTCTTGGTATTTGCGTTCGCAAACCAACCCTTCGCCACTGGCAAACCCCGTGATTTAATTCACCCACCTTGAAGGTAAACGGAACTCCTCCGTAGAACGCTGCTTTGTAAACTATTAGCGACGAGCAAGCAAACAATGCTTACTTTACGTGTCGAATTCTCCACGGCGAGTGACCACTTTTCCAGGATTTCGTATTACATACATACACAAGTCTTCGTTGTTTCATATCATAAATGCATACACATTACACACACATCTACGGCGATGCAAATTCGTGCATTGCCGTCCCTAGAACAAATGGTAATTTGGTGTGTCGGAATTCTGGCGCAGCTTCCGGTCTCTCTCCCCTCATACTGTTCTCCCCCCCGCTGGAGCATTTGCATTAGGGATTAATGGCGGGTCGAAAATGTTCCACACTGGATTATTGTTACAAATTAATTGCGCTCAAACACGAACCGGCACCGGCCTCACATCTCACGACTGCCACTGATGTACCGATGATATTTCCAATTAAATAACAACGTTTATATATTTACATTTCAGACACCAATATCTATCCCTTATACGAAGACAGTAACTAAATTTATGTTTCATTCATATTAAAATCAGGACTGTGGAGTCGGAGTCGGAGTCGTAAAAAATGGAACGACTCCGACTCCTTTTACCGCATTTTATTTTATTTTTAAAACGAAAACGTTAGATTGTTGATTAACCTAACAAGTACACCGTCATTACTTCCACGCTCGATACGCAATTAGTACTCCAACAATTATTGGATCGTTCATCGTTTCCAGAACAAAGGAGTTTCAGAAGACGTCGTTCGGTTCGAATCAAGGAGAATATTGCTCTTGTGCAAGAGAACGTTGAAGAAAAACACAAAATCTCCACGAGAAGACGTTGTCAACATTTGGGGGGGGGGGGGGGGGGTCAACAAACAATTAAATTTGGCATTTTTTTTTTTTTTAAGTCGGAGTCGCGTTTTTTTTTTAACGACTCCACAGCCCTGATTAAAACTACCTTTCATACACTAAATCCGCTGAATAATTAATCATAAATTATCTCCCTTGTGAAACACTTACTTAAAACCGATCATGACTTAAAACTAGGGTATAAAGTTAATAAATTACAACAGATATCGTCCGAAAGTTTCAGCTGGTAAAATATTGATTTTAACCAACTATTATTACTTAAGCTTAAATTATCATCTTATACGACTGGTTTTATATTCCGATAATGTACGTACATTGTTACAGTGATAACATTACGACACGCTTCAGCGATAAGCATACCAACTGTACTATGTAATATAATGTTTTCCTACACATCACCTAATCGTTTATTATACACAATATACAGATTCATCAATGTGTAATAAGTACATAATACGATCCTGAAGTTTATATTTACTTACATTGGAAAACTTTCGCATAATATAACTTACCCGAATTCACTACCTTGTTTCGGTTTAACTTGCACTGTTTATAGTTTGACTTATTTACCGGACCTTTAAGTTGGTCTGCCATATAAATTACATATACACAATATTGTCTATACACACACGGCGTGTTAAAATACTTGTGTGTGGGGTTTTGAATTATGAACCGAATTCTGAACGAACGTGAATCACCAGCTAAGCCGTCCTTCTTAGTATTAAAACTTTCATCAACCACCCCCCTTTAGTCAAACGGCTCGTATCGAAACGTCAACATCGTTAAATTGGCTTCAAACTCGGATACTAGCAACCCCGAGGAGGCAAGGGTAGTATGGGAAAGAGGAGTGGGTTGCTTTGTGTCTGAGGCCGCAACAACTGGTAGGTCACATGAAAGGCTGAGATTTTAATTATGATTGCTTCGGGCTGAGCCCCATGGCCCCCGCGGAAAACTCCAACTCATAATTTTCCCATCCAGAGTTGCCGAAATAAAGACAAAGGGCCGCCGCTGACATAAAGGGAAGATGGATTACGTTCGTCTGTATGCTCAAACACAACACTAAACTTTAATATAAGACGAATCACCTCGCCTCGCATACGATTCGGCGTTGGTTGAATGTACGAAAAATTTCTCTCCGACTAATTTGGACGAAGACAACACAATGCGCCGCTTCTAAGCCAGACAATTGGCTAATGGCGGACAAAAGGCTTTTTTCATCTTCTTTTCATTTCCGATGCACATATGTACGGGTCTACATGTACGTTCCTATTGTGCCTTTGAAAAAATTAAATTCGTATATACGTGCCTATCCCACATTTACCTATATTATAAGGTTTACCATACGTCCCGGTTTGTCCGGGATTGTCCCGGTTTGTAGATGCGTCCCGACGTTCCGGTCGGTTTGTCGTATTGTCCCGGTTGGCCATTTTGTATGTGTCTATCGTTTCATTCTTTGGAAAACTGACAGACGGCGTCACGAAATACAGGGAACTATTGCGATACCATCCACTCATATTTATGCTTTTGGTAGAGGTGGTAAGCTGCTAACAATAATTGTTGATTTGGTAGTGCATAACGGTCAACATAGGTTATCGAGAGATTTTTTGTCTTGTTTTTACTAAATTTTATAAACGATATCCTGTGTTTTGGAAAAAAATATCGCCTGTTGCGCATTTTTTAAAGGTTTTGTACAATATCTGGTGATTTTCTTATGGAATTCAAAACGATTCAGATGCAAAATGTTCTTATGCAAGAATATATTTCGCTTTGCTAAAAAAAAAAAAAAGTAAATTTCCCAAAAATTGTACAAATTGAAAAAAAAATCCCAGTGTCCTGGTTTGAGAAAAAAATAATATGGTAAGTCTACCTATTTATTATACCTTGAAATAATTATGTTACGAGTCTATTTAAAATAGGATACATTGGCTTTGACGAAAATTTTATTAAACCAGATGATATCCATATACATAACTAATTTTTAATTTAACCATACCTATGTATACATATACATACATATATGTACATATGTAGACTTACCATAAAATTTTCTTTTCAAACCGGGACCTTCGAGAATTTTCTTGAAGTAGTTAGTGAGCCACTTTTAAGTGATTTTAGATTGAGAGAAGTATATTCAGCTAAGTATTAACGATTCAAAAAGGGCTAAGTAATGAATTGGTTAACAAAAAAAAACAATTATTTAGTAATAATTTTTAATTACTTTTAATTGAACATAACTTATTATTAAAAAGAAGTTAACAATATTTATCACTAGCGTGAACTTTCTTTAAAAATTCTTTGTTATTTTTAGCCGCGTCGAAAAATTCACTACAATTTAGTTTTTACAGTTGATAAAACCATTTTACCTCTTTCTTCAGACCATATGTTATTCATTATTGAAAAAATCCTTTCAACCGGTGCAGATGTGCCTGCAGACATGCTGAAAATGTATTCTATAATTTGGACAAGATTGCGCATGCGCGGTGGCTGAGCAACTGACGAATTTGCGTGATACCGTTTGTTTTAAATTTTTTTCCAAATGACCGGGACAAAATGACAAACTGGCCGCGACGCTGGGACACTGGGCTCAAACCGGAACAGTCCCGGTCAAAACGGGACGTATGGTAAGCCTATACATATGTACTATGATCGTGCGAAAATTCGACCTCAAGATTTTACCTGATTTGTATCAGGTCGTCCTCTGATCACGCTTTTTATGATTTTTGGAATGTGTCTGTATGCTTGTGTGAGGCAGATGTGTGTGGAATTGCTATAACTCAAAAATTGCTTATCCTATCCTATCACGCTGAAACTTCATATATTTTAAATTATTTTTGTGAGTTATACAACTTTAGGTTAAAACAAAGGATTTTTTACAAATTGTGCTTGAACCTAATTGACTTTTATTTTAACCAATTGTTAAATAGACTATGAACTCGATAGTGGAAATGTGCAACATTCGCAATTGACAATGTATAAAAACTGAAACGCACCATTGACCTAATTGGAAATGTATATTTAACCCGCTAATGATCAAACAATTACCGCGCCCATTAAAAACAAACACGATACGTGAACAATTTGTATTTTTTTTTTTTTGGAAAATGTTCCAAGCTACTGCTGCCACATTTGACACGTTCGTCTCGTTCGCGTTCAGCAATTTTGCTGCATAAATTTTAAAGCGCTTTATAGAGTGAAAATTTAAGTCAAAGTGCTATCCTTTAATGGGGAATCGAGATCAGAGCTGCTCAGAAACAGTTTGCAGGGTTATTTAGTTTGCTGGAAGCTTTCGGCGATGAAGATGTTTCATAGTGAATTTTGAGACTTGAGCTTGAATTACATCCAATACACTTAAAACGTACAGCTAATGACGTTATTCAAAATTGTATTAATAATATTTTTAGTAAGTTTTCCGTAACTAAATTAGTTAATTATTGACTATCATTTCACATTACCACAAAGCAAATTATAACCATTTCACACTGGACAAACTCTGATCAATACCAGAATGGTACTCAGTGAGCATTTAATGCCGGTCTAGTTAATGTGTAAATAATACTAATGCTCTCCACGGTACAACACTTCATAGTTTTAATGCGTTACATAAATTCAAGCGCACACAGATGCGAATATGCAAATGCAAAGCTGGCACGATTCGATTGAATATTTCACAATATCCTATCCCTGTATACGTAACGTTCAACATTATAAAAGTACAGAATTTTTTTAGAAATCGAACACACGTTCGAAGTTTCACTGTGAATTTCAGCACATTTGCCGAAAGTACGTGCTTGGATAAAAAAAAATGTACGCAATATAAGAGGGTGACGATGTCGATAAATTGCCAACGATTGCTTCCTTCCTTTTGCGTTTATTATTCATGTTTTGTACGTACGGATTTTTGTTCAATCTCCATTGGACTTGTCCGTAAATCAAGCGTAATGGCCGACGTTGCTCAAATGTCAAATGCGTACAATTGTGCTTCTTTTTTTTTCATTCCATCGAAAGCACAGTAGTAGAGTAAAGAGGCGGTTAATCTCCATTTGAACTATTGAATATTTTATTATTTGCGCTTAGCGATATGTGTGTGTGTGAAAATCTATATTTTCATACGAAGATATCTCCACTTCGCGTATTTATTGATCAAACATACGGGATTTCCGGATCAATCATTTCCCGTTCACGCTGTTTAATTAAGGCTCAACAATACTCGTAACGAGGGAATGGAAATATATACGTGTGTACAATTGAATTAAGGCACTTACGACGACTTGAATTTATCTCTACACACAAACCTTTCATCTGTTAATATAAAAATGCATTATTGTCTGTCTGTTAAGTCAATCAGCACCAAACTTATAGAACTTATAGAACAGCGGGACTTATAGAAGCTATAACACAATAATCATTTTTACATTAACAGGTGAAAGGTTTGTGTGTAGAGATAAATACAAGTCATAATATAAGTCCCTAAATTCAATTGTACACACGTTGTCGTATCTGAGCATCCGAAGTCATGGTCGTACCTGTCCATGTAAGCAAAAAAATAGTATTAACTTTAAAACAAGTGTAAATGGCTTTTAATCAATTGATCCTCATCAACCATTATTCGTACACAACACCACAAACAAGAAGATACATAGATATGTCGTTATTTTACATACATATATAATATATATGTACATATGTACATACATGAATCATCAACATTTTCAACCGTTCACCATCCACTGCTGGATGAAGGCCTTCCATTCCTGTCTGTCGTGAGCAATCTGCATCCATTTGACTACACACATTCTTCTCAATTCATCAGCCCATCGTCCACTCGGTCTACCTTGATTTCTTCTACATCCTCTCAGATACCATTCCAATATTTCTCGCTTCCATCTGCCATCCATTCTTTTCGCAATGTTTCCAGCCCATTACTACTTCAACTTTTTCCACACGTTCCGCTATACCTGCCACTTTGGTCATGCTAATCTGTGTGCACTGGATCTTATGTAACATTCTTGAATTCATTCATATTGGAGATAACATAAAAAAAATTATGTTGATAAAATAAATAATAAGTCATTGATAGTCAACGGGCAATATTCTAGTAAAATCATATTGAAAAGTTTATACTTAGGCCAAAGCTTAAAATCTGCTGTCGTTTGTATTTATTCAAACCGATTCCTGTAGGTTTTAAGCTTATTTGGGTGTATTGATAGGATGGTCGTAAAGGACATTATTATGAGTGGTTTCACTGAGAGCATTGTATTATACTTAAGCTCACTCTTATCGCCGTTTCTTTTCCGAATATTCAATAGGAGATTAATTATTTGCGATCCAAAATGTACGCCGGATACTACAGCTACTTTAAAATAGAAAAAAAAATCAAACTACGCACGTATGTACATATGTATGTATTTGAACGGGCGAAAAAAGAGCCGAAAATACTTTTGTGCAAATTTATGATCTATAATGCATGATTGAATAGTTGAAAGGGTGTTTATTGTATGAATTATTCACTCGTCGGTCTATCCATGTGTATTCTGAGTACAATTCGCGACGAGTACCTTCGTTCGATTCGTTCGTATCGATTCGTTCGCTCGCCAGATACACACACTCGGGCGCGCACACACATTCAAAACCAATTTCCATATTTCGAAGTATTATTGTCCCGATACGATCCCTTTTTATGGATACCATCAATTCCGTTTCCACACACGTACATATACATATATATGTATGTAGGTATGTATCGGTTTGGTATAGCTAGATACGTACGCAGTGGCGTGCGGATGGCTAAAGCACGTCCGCGCATTGGCGCCATAATTGACATCCTGTAGCCCCCAACCTGACGCTGTAATAAAATTGAAACGTTCTCGCATCATTTGCCTCTGAAATTTTATTGTTTTACTTTTTTTTTTATGTGTATGTGCAAGCTCGCCTTTTGTTCGACAAAGCCTCCCCGGCCACATGAATATTTCGACGCGAATCATTTCGCGCGAACAACACTGAAAAGTTCGCTTTAAAATATTTATACAAGGCGATTGATTTTACCGCGGAAATAACTGTGTGTATGTATTGTTATGTTCTAACCATTTTCAATCCATATTAGTTGAATAATATTAAGAGGAATCGAATCGACCAAATGAACTTTACAATATGTACCTTGTTATATCTTTACTATTATCAATTCACATTAATTACGTCTATTCGAGTAGCCAACAATCGAAAGAGTAATTCAAACAATAAGATTAGAAAGTCTCTATATCACTGTTAATTCATAGACGATAACCCCTGATCACATAACTAACCATCAAAAATATGATAACAATCTTTTATATGTATATACGAGATAAAGTAATGTAAACAACGAGATTAGAAAGTGTCTATCTCAATGTTAATCTATAAACCATATCTGTAGATAAATTTTAATTTACGAGATGCAGCTGTGATGCAACCAATTGATACAATCAAGAATATATAATCTTCCCTCTCCCAAATATTGTAAAATAGTATTTAAGGTGTAGGAAAGCTCATGCTCACTGTTCAACTAATCCAATAGACATGCGCCATGTCTGGGCTCATTCAGCTAACTATTCTAATAGACGTACACCACGCACTTGTATGTACTCTCAATTATAAATAAATAAACGAAGTTTTACCTATTAAACCGATCGACTATCATTTTGAACTACAAAATATAACAATTTATACACAAGCACTACAAACAAGAAGATACTTATGTCGCAAACGTCGTTATTTTCAAGTTATGTTGCATCTTCGACCATCCTCCACATCGTCATCGTCCATCTCGATAGGACCGATCCGATGTACTATCAATCATCATACTAACAATCACACACGGAGGATGAAGATCGTCGAACGTCGCCCAGCAGCTCCTTCAAACGATCAAAGTCACGAGGAAAGACGTAACAGTATGTGTGCTATAATGTTAGTACAGAAATTTTCAGTTTCAATACGTCTATTGATAGATTGGTGTAAATGTGTACTCAAAGTGTCGAGTATGATATATGTAGGTCGCGCAGGTTGAGTTGAGGCGAACCATACACACACACACATATGCATTTTTAGTATACAGGCTGATGCAAAATTATTATTTTTGATTTAGTTTTAACTTTACCCTTAATAATACCCCACAGTAACTCTATAGGGTTTAGTTCTGGGTGGTAGGGTGGTAGGTGCAGTACACTATGTCCGCGATCTTCCAGGATTTTGTCAAGTACCTACAAATTGTTGGTAATTTGGCTTACTCTTTAGTATTATGTCATATAAAATGGGTTTTGTGCTTTTCTCTGGATACGGTATATTTTAACTAAACTCTAACTAAACTACTAAACTAACTACTCTAACTAAACCAACAAACGATATAAAAATCGAAGACTGAATGATTGGACTTGTCAATAACAATAGTGTCTCTGTTACACTCGTAACGTGTACGCGCGCGAAAGAGACAGAGCGTTTTTATTGTTGCATTTAGTGAAAATTCGTATTATTCACCTATTCACAGACACACAATTTGTGTGTGTGTGGTTCGCCTCAACTCTGGCTGTGCGACCTGTAGTATCGGTATAATCAATAACAACAACGTTTTTGGAAATACATATAATTCAAGGCTCTAAATCAGTGGTCAGGAACTTTTTTTAATTTGCAAAATTGGCAGGTTTGAGAGCCGTAGCAAAATAATAATTTTCGAATAATTCATTTAAAATTAAAACAAAATTTGAGAACTGGAGATTTGTATGAAAATAGTTCACACACACTTACCACACCACACGTGACGTGATTGCGTAACGTGTGACGCCATTGCTATGCATTATGACGTGGGATGGGGTGTTGCAAGTGTGTATCTACGCCATAAAAAAACCATAGAAGTTCATGCGCTTAGGATTTCGCCAGAATGTGTGTGGCGTGGCGTGTTGTAAGTGTGCACAATTATACACAATTTATTGTTGAAAATATTATAAAATTTAGTCCAGAAAACAATTTTTAAGCTTTATAAGGCCGTGCAGGTTATATGAAGTATGTTAAGGGAAAAAATTGGCATAGAATTTTTTTCAAGAATTTTTTTCAAATTTTCACAATGGGAGCTGTGGATTTTCATACAATGAGCCTCTTGTTGCTGAGGAGCCGAAGGTTCCCGACCTCTATTCTAAATAGTGATAGTAGTAGTAATTTGAACAAAAAATCATGTACCATATGTACATACATACATAGGTGCATCTGGAAATCAATCGCTAACAAGTTTATAGATTCTACATATGTACCTACATAGAATCAACATTATCAGTACCTACACATTCAATTAGTCAATTTTCAAAAGATGTAAATTGTATTCACCACAATTATCAATGCATTAATATGACTCAATCTCCGCTATAATTTGTTCTCAATATAAACTTCTCTACAATAATACTTATACAATTTGTCTCCGTACAATGAAATGTAATGCAATCCTTTCTGTAAATACGATTGCACGAACTATCTTATACATATAAACAATGGCAATATCTGTGTTTCTCGCAATATGTGACAGTTTTCCGAGACTACCTTTTTGTTTATTTAATGCAAATGCAATAATGTAAAGTGATATACTCGTGTGTTGTAAGACAATACGGAGTATTGCATCTACGGTGGAAAATGGAATGCAATATGCGAATGCGCTCGCCGTATTTTATATACCACAATGCAACAATGTATTTATGTAAAAATAAATATATTCCTAGTTCCTCGACGTATAATGTGAATGTCGGAAATTTGTATGACCGTAGTAGTGTGTGGTTGTGATTCCAATTCGCCAATATAATAAGTCACTGTCAACATCCCAAAGCCCGAATCGGAAAAGCGCTTTTTTTCGCTCTCGGATTGCCAACCATATGTCGCGAGCGCGTTCCAGAAAAAAGCTAATTCGGTCACTCGGATTATCCAAAAGAGTCCGAAAATCCTTTTGTGAAACGCAATTCGTACGAAGCGTGTGAAAATTCTTTAAATCGTGCAGAATTCGGTCGGCGATTGTTCGACTGATTCGGCGAAAAGCCCGCTGAAAAGTTTTGAATGTTGTGTGATTTTCTGAAATGACAGGACGTTCAATGCAAAAGATTAAATGAAAAATACAATTTGTCCATCAGTACAATTTCATTTATTTGGTCAGATATATTTTGATACGTTACATATATTTCAACATTGGTATACAAATTTTTGTATCGTTTAAATCGATCTTTTTTTATTTCCCATTTTTCATATTTTGCTTATCAACTCACAAAGAATCGCTTTTAACGTACATGATACACATACGAATAGAAATTAAATACATTTTAATTTTAATAAGAAACAATCGTAAACATTTCCACATAAATTATACAAAATTTTAATAAGTATTAGATAATAATAATGTATGAAACGAAAATTTCAATTACATTTTAATGTGTATTTATTTTTTTTTTTTAGTAAGATTTAACGTAGAAAAAATTTTAGTATATATTTTAGCTAACATTATAAAACGGTTCAATTTCATTACGAAGATATATTTTAATTAAAAATTATTACATAATTTTTGAGCTCTCAGTCATTTAATATTTTCATACTAGAAATACAATTTGAATTTTTGGCTAATAAATAAATTACAACGTGACTCTATTGCGGAAACAAAATTGTTTATTTTTTTAATATGGCTTCGGTGAAATTCATAGAAGAAAAATTTAATTGTTTTCATAAAATAAATACAAAAACAACGTATTCAAACATATTATTTACATTGTCTGTAAAAACAAGAAAAATTAAATATTTCGTCGGTACATATTTGCTACAATATTTATTGATGATTTATAATCATTCTTTTAAGTGTATTTATATGTACATAATATTTATTATGTGATTTTAGTTCAAGGTCTTTTATTTCAATGAAAAATCATAAATTTGCTCAATGTCTATCTATTTTTTATTTTTTTTTTTGATGAATTACATTTATCTTACTACTTATATGAACGTCTATAAATAATCAATTAATTTAATATTTACAATCGTCAAATGATTACGACCCTGAACTTTCACCGACTGTTAATAATGCAAAATGAAAAAAATAAATCGCCTTTCGTATACTGCGTATCTCTATAGTTAGTATTAAAACAATGAAATGAAGAATTGCTAAAAACTGGTGTACATACATAAATACATACATAGTTAATGTTCTTGTAAAAATGGCAAAATCTTTTACAAGAATGTACATTTTATTATATATAGGTATATACTTAAATATATGACTTACGACAAATTATATTACACGCGAAAAGGTTCTCCGTGTTCACTTTATTTTTTTCGCTTTTCCTTTCTCTCCCTTTTAATATTTGATATAGTAGATTACGCAGTTTACGAATTAGCTCTGCGATATGTTATAAATGTTAAATTAGCTGAAGGCCTTTATTACAGAACTCGAGCTCAAATTATTCCGAAACCGAAACGTTAACTGTGTAATTTGAGTCAAAAGAACGACGCGAAAAATGACCCAATTTTCGCGTCTGACATTTAAGAAACGTGACATTTTACACAATTATTATTCATCGTTATTACATTATGATCGATGGCAAATCAAATATTTAATATTTAATCTAGGCATATTTTATAGTTGAATACATCGCAACGTTTATATTACACAGTATTTACACACATTGGTAATTCAAAAGCAATTCCGTCGTAGTGTATAATTTCGCGTACGCGAAACGTCGAAATTGAAGTGAAGAGCGCTTTACGATAATTTTACACTCGTGCAGACTTTGTGTGAAATTAAAACAATGTATAATTTAACATCACATTAGAATATTACTAGTGCATTGATATGCAAATACGGAAAATGTTATTTGAAAGTATAAAAATTTTGCAAACTCACCAACTTAACATTTTTTTGTTGACTTTAAGCTCGCAAATATTCACTTGTAAATATTAAAACGTACCAAAGGATTTTTCCACTGCGAGTATTTATTTGATATAAAATATGTATGTTTGGAATGTTCAATCGTTCTGTATGCAAACTTGGCATGAGACGAATTTGTACACTGCGCAATAATGTCGCGTCAACGTTTAACATTTCTACATACTAAATGTATTCGAGAATATTTCTGTAGTCTACATATGTAGTACATATTATGTTTATTGTACAGTTCACAAATTCGTTCAATCTTCTTTTTATTTCAAACTATAATATAAACATCGTTATATTTTACATAATATGATTTATGTTACTCTCTTTTGGCGTATGTAATAATACCCGGTTCAAAGTAAACGAAAATTTCGACATTTTCAGTAAAGGAAGTCTCTTCTACACTGAAATCTCTTGTATCTGCACTCTCTTTTTGGCAGGCCGCAGGCTGCCACCCTCCTCGATCCCTTTCTATAATGGAAAGGCACTAATTTTAACAAGTCCTAAGTAAATAGTACAAAAGCCTTATTTAAAACAAAACGTCACCGCACAAAACGACGGCGATTCTATCCACAAGTATTATATATATGTCATTTGTCGACACAATTAAATGATTTTTCAATAAATTCCGCATCGTTGAAATTTTAATTGAATGAATTTAATAGGTAAATTTGCGTCGTTGCCGCAAATCGACAAACGAACGTTTGTTTTGAACAAAATTAGCGTCTAAAAGGAAATTCTTTAAATTTTCCTAGCAGAAGAGGGGTTCGTCCCTTTGAAAAGAGAAATTGAATCAATTACCGGCGGTTGAACACCCGTAACCGAAAACTCCCAAAGGCAGAAAAAATATATCGAATACGACTTCCTGCTGCGTTCCAAATTATTATTATACACACAGTAATTCCGTAAAAAATAATAATTCAAATCGTAATCTGACCTGATTGTGTAATGCACTCTTGTGTGGTCTGTAAGATGGTGGATGTTCGTGTAAAGTAGTCTGAAGCTCTTGGCCCTCTTCTTCCAATGCTTGTCCTTTTTCGAGACCTACAGTTACACACACACAAAATATTTAATTTAAGTTTCCAGGAATATTATTCCGTTATTGAACATTTTACATTATTATTGACAGTGAAGCGTATTATTTACCGTCGGATATTGACTGTGCCGAGTCGTCCCTTCTCTTCTTAGGCTCCCTTTTCTTTCCTCTTCCCCTTTGATAGTATATACCGGCGAATATGACCATATTCAACACCAGAAGAAAACATCCAATCCCGACTGTGACTCCTAAAGCGGCTGTATAGCTAAAATTTTAACACATTCAATAAATACTTACATATATGTTCATGTAAAGTAATGGGCGTACTTCGACTAAATTAATACGTAATATTTCAGTTTAATCATATTTTCAATGGGTTTCAATCGAAATATTGTTAGCAATGATTATAATATTCATCGAAATATTGTTAACAATGATTATAATAATATTCATCGAAATATTACTCATCGTATACCGCACCTAAAATATTTTGTCGTTGCTTGTTCAAACGTTGTTTGCGTGTTGTAAACTCGACTTTTTAGCTATCGTACATTTACAAGCTGAAGTCCCAGCGTTTCATTTTTTTATTAATACCAGTCACACGACACTTTTTCTAATAAAATATAGAAATTATTGCTGTGTCATTTCGTGTGCGCGTTCTCTTTTTTCGCCTTTCCCGGTAGTAAATACGAGCTTTGAATAACTGGAATAAAGCATGAGCTAATTATTTGCAATCACGCACCCTATATTTATATATGGCAGGTACTTATACCATGCAATCGCGTGATGAATGGAAATTGTATGTATATATAACATTTTCCGATGTAAATTTTTTTCCACCGACTATTTTATGGCGGCTTTTAGAACACGTCGAATGGTTATTTCATATTTACCAATCGACCATCGACAACAATACGCTGAAAATTGTGTAATATTCATCACAATAGAATGGATTAATTAACGCGTACCGAAACAAGGCCAAATTTTATTATAGGCACACCGAACACGTGTATTTAAATATATGCCAAAATTTCGCCAAAACCATCAAAAGCGTATAAAAAAATGTTTACATTGAATGTTGAATACGAATCGTCTCGTTATACGAAGGAAAATACATTAATTCAGGGCGTTGTTTGTAAAAGATATTCAATGACGATGCTACACGTATACAAATAAAAAAAAAATACAAATTCATACATAATATTTTAATATTTTGATACATCAAATAAATTTTCAACGTTGAAGCATTTTACGTGCATAAAGAAATCGGCGAATTATTATTAATCAAAATCAAATCGCTAATTCGGTGGTCGCGTGTAAATGACATCAAACGCAAACTGGGACGTGTGAACGTTTTCGAATTAAACTCAATTTGATAGTTTTGCAAATTGATGCTTCTAAATGAAACAATATCTGACTCAATAGTAGAGAGCATCGTTTGTATGTTTATTTTTTCAATATTTAAGGTGTCTTATGTATTTTGCGTTTAAGTTTGACATGCACTCGTTCAAATTATTTTGGACGAACTATACGAGCACACCCACGGTATATTGGAATTCGAAGCTTTCAGCGCACTCACCCCTTTTTGCGTCTCGGTAACGTTCGCAAGGTAACATTATGTCAAGCGAAAAAAAGGGCAGAGCCGGTTCGTCGATTCAGGAGGGTTTAAAAAAAAAAAAAAAAAAAACTCCGGGTACCGCCAGGATACAGGCGAATAGGCTGAGTACGTGCGCCGCATATTATTATCAAATTAGGGCGTTCGAAAAGGGAGTTCTGGAACAGGGAACGGGGTTGGACCCGTGCGAGTGCTTTTTATTACACGACAAACACAAAAAAAAAATGGGTTGAGGGCGCATTTTCCGATGGGAACGAGTTCGCACCTGCGACGTCTCCTAATGGCGCGTTCAAAAAAATATACACACCGGAAAGTATTATCCACACAAGTCAATTTTAATGTGAGATTATTCGAGTCGAGAGACACACCCCAAGGCGAAAGCTTTCCCGATTCACTTATCTACGAGCGTGCAATGATAACAATATAATCAGCGTACGAGAGATATTGTCTTGGTGTTGTTTCGCAAGTGTTATTAGGGGGGTAACCGACCGCTCGATGTTTGCCCGAAGCTAAACCGATTGTTAAGAATCCCTCGCTATCGCTAGCGATTGTTCAAGAAATCAGATTGTATTTAAGTCTGGCGGCCAAACAAACGATGTTTACAGTTAATTTGGATACGCTAAATACATTCCAAATGATAACTGCGCAACAATCCATACCCTCCGAGAGGGACGAACGACGACTGTGATAATATTTGCCGCGCGTTTGCCCTCTCTACCTCCTTTGCCTCTTATTCTTTGCCCAAATATTTACTACGGCCGTAATAACAACTCTCGGCGAGATTATTATCTCAGCTCGAAATCGAGGCTGCAAAACCGGGAGATGAGGGTGCAGGGGTTGGGGGCATATTAAGAATTCAATTTCCAATTTGCGAAAGGATAATAATTTGAGACTGTAAACGGGAAATTCAACTACACACAATTAATAAGAGGGTCGACTTTACCGCTTAACTACGCGCGATATTCGCCATTTTGTATAGAAATTTACTAGGGTATGAAGGGCTAAAGCTTAGTTTGCCAAACGAAGGGATTGAAATCGATTATTTGACTTGAAATAATGTTATCGACTTGACAATCGGTTAGCACAAAATAACAAAGCAAACCTCAACTCGCATAAAATCTTCATTTATAAAGATATTTTTATACAATCATATGTATGTATGTACAATGTAATAATCTAACAGCTTACGCAAACCCTGTCAAAATAATCACCTTATACGTTCACGTTTTATAAAAAGCGTATATAATATTTATAACACTGAAATTACATAGTCAATATTTGAACTGTCACATAAATATTAAAATTAAACTTAAAATGTATAATTTTATACTTAAGAACGGAATAATGATACGCTTTTCTCGAGGGGAAAAAATACAATTTCCTTTATTTAATTTGGAGCGGTAAGAAAATTTTCACACGCAAGTTGTTTAAAAATGTCAAAACCGCGCATTTTATGGCAAAATATTATGTACGTTATGCGCTCGTAAAATTTTATCCTTTTTCTGCAAAATTTGGCTGTATTCAAAAAAAAAAAAAAAACCAGGAAGAAAATAAACTCAAAAAATGTTACGTCGACATATTTCATTTTTTTTTGTTGTATATAACATCCGGCCAAGCTTAAGGTATTTTAATATTGCGTATGCGTATGAGCGTATCGGAGGCCATACATATATGTACGCTTCCATAACTTTATGGCGAAAATATTTTATATTTAATATTCACGAATACCGTGTCATAGCACATAATGCATACTAAACATGTAGTTTTTGCGATGTCATTAAAATTAAACCACACAGTGATAGCTCATCTCAGATCGTGAACGTGAATAGAAGTTCCATTCCCGATATCGTTGAAAGATTTATCCGATTATATCAACAGTTATTAAAACCCAAATACGCATACTAAGAATGAAGATTCAAATAAAAAAAAAAACGAAATTGTAAAAATGTAAAATTAAAGCAAACATCAACTCGACACAAAGTACATTGAGTCTAAAAATGTAACCGTGAAGTAAGTGAGGCGCGAAGAAGCTTACCTACGCTTTAGGGATCAACCCTCGCACAGAGAGGGTTGAGTGAACGCGCTTTTAATCGAGATTCGCGCCAGGTTCGTTTATTTTTATGGGTTAATAAGATTAGTTACCTGTAAAAATGCTTATTCGCCAGCCTCTGTAGCAGATCCCTCTCCTCTTCCGGCGGAAGTGCCGTTTCGCCGTCGATCGATCCATCGTCCTCTTCATTCTCATCCCCTTCTCCGAGCTCTTCGACGTTTGGCTCGCATTCCGTGGGGTCGTTTCGACCCCCCGACAGACCCATCACTGCCCTCGTGTACATCAGCGTGTAAGACTCTGGTCTCACGGGACCTACGAAACAAAGGACCCAAATTACAAGGAGGACCCTCGACGGAACCATCGACACTACAATATTTAAACGAGGAGGTATGGAACTTTGACCTTTACACTCGCTCTCTTCGCTCCATTTTCTTGGAATCAATATCTCCATTAGTAGTAAAGTGTAAGTTACTCACTCTTTATACTAGTTTTCCTTCTTCGTCTACTCTATTATTAAATTTAATTAAAAATCTTCTACTTGGATACAACGTTTCGGCTCCTGTATATTTTTGCCCCATTTTATAATGCATACAATATATGCACATATGTATGTATGTATGTATGTATATCGAAATTCAACAAACTTTCGGGATTGATAGTTGGTGTAATTAATAAATATAGAAACAATATATCACGCTCTATCGTTAACTGTTTTGTTTTGTCGTGGGGAAATTTAACCGACAGGTCTAAAATAACAAGTATCCAAACCCAATAACAGGTTAACATAGGAATTATGGATAGTAGGTACCAATTTTTGGTGGAACCGTTTCACAACTAAGATAATTTGCAAATTCCAACAGGAGACGGGTGATCTGGATTCAGTAATGTCCAAATCTTATCCAATGATGATAAATAATTGAGGTCGACTAAACCGTAGAGAAAATCATTTGACATGCAGGGATCGAACCTTGAAACATTGCTCAAGAATCTAACCCTCTAACCCCTGAGTTATCGTTTGGCTGTTTTGTTTTTAACGGTTGAGTTACTAAGCTATGTATGTACATATGTGAGTTAAAGAGAAGTAACGCATATAAAAAAATCTGCATTTAAACTATGCAATAGAAGTACAATTATTAGGTCAAAATGAGTCTTTGTTAAAATTCTACGAATTAAACTGTTAATTTTGGTATTTACCTGTATAGAAATGTGGATCTCTTTCCCGAAAGTGGTGGTGGCGCATAGAAACATCTGTAGCACCAGGTTGATGGAGTTGTGGGATTAAATTCAACCATAAAGCCATCTTGTGACCTCTGTAGTGACTTTTCATCTTTGGCTTAGCAGCTGTTCAATACAACGTTAAAAATAAAAATTCAATAGGGCAATTTCGTTTACATAGGGTATATTTATGATGCCAAACTCAGCGGCAGGTGAAATATGAAGATTTTTCAGATCGTTATCGTCTGCTGAAGCTTACGGCCCCCATTGTTGATAACGGGAAAAGATTTAATGGCTCGTCTCCATCGTCAGAAGTGTAAGGAATTTGAACAAAAGCAATAAGATAAATCAAGCGCTTATAATTAATCGCCATTGTACGGCAGATCTGTTCGCGTTCTGCCCATTTCCTCGGCCTTTTGTGTTTGCATCAATTTATGTTTTTTTATCGTTGTAAATTCTCCCTGTTGCGATTGCGAAAAATACAGTTCGCAACGAGAACATTTAAGCTATAAACAATAAATAATTTCCCTTTTAATCAATGTAAATTTTCCACTTCCCCTTTGCGAAACAATGAAATGTACAAGCACTCTCGTCGAAACAAAGAAATGATTCGATTCATTTACACAACAACTAAAATGTATATCCTACAATGAAAATGTATATGATCTGTTCGAGATCGGATTATTTGGAAAACAATATACATATGTACATATTAGCACTATGTATGTACTTTAATTTTTACTACAGCCTTGAATCACGAAATTATTTTATACATAAGACCTAAGAAATTGCTTGAACAAGCATTTCCGCCATTGGTAATTGATTGTTCAGAGCGACTTTATATACTCAAAAGATTTTCGATTGTTCAGCATACTATACGAATGAGATTATTGACAATTTTCTTGAGATGCCGAACATCGCTAAATTTAGTATGCAAAACTATCAAAGTTATCTTCATATGAAAGGCGCTGACATTGGCGCCAATTTTTCGCCACCTAAAACGCTATATAGAGAATGAAGCCACGCCGGCAAGCACCTTAGAATTCAGAGGCCCTGAATTCATAAATCAGGATGGGCCTGAAAACATCGACAGGTGAGGCTGAGCCAACTGAACCGAACAGATTTATGGTCTGTGTAACGGCCGCGTTTACATTTTCGCGGGGTGGGTTTCGAAACCGTAAACTTTTGTCAAGTTTCGCCGGGGAATTCGGAAACGATGGAAGGGGAGAGAGAAAGAGTCGAGAGAGCCAAATACGACAAATACACTTTTAAAATAAAAAAAAGGTTGAGATTCACGCTCAAATGGACAGAATTGAAACGGAGACGCCGGAAAGGAGCGCGCGAGTAAATATTTACCCGGATCAAACGAGAACAAAGAATTTATTGTTTTAACGCGACGTTTGACGCAGAATTTTATATATGTAGTAACTAGAAGAAGTACCGGGCGTTATCCGATTACAAATTTCATTATTTTTCTGAACTTGGTAAAAACCAATATATCCTATATCTGTTATTAACTGGAAAGTTTGGTGTCAATCAGTAAATATTCTGAGAATGTACATACGTATGTACATATAAAGAAAAAATTCCAAAACCCATCTAAACTCTAAGCATGTGTCGTGTACTACACTTCAGTATTTCTAAATCATTTTTCCGCATTTTCTGGGGATTTTCGCAAGACGTGGTAGGGAGAAAATGTAGCGAGTCAAAGCGAAAATTTTATTAAAACTTTGGATGGACGAATTGAAAATGAAAAATGGTCTCGCTATGGAAAACCACATTCCCGTCCGACACGCCGTAAAGGCTTATTGAATTAGGCGGACCGCGCATTTTTTCCTATCTTCTTTGGCTTATATTTGGTTAAAAGTTTTTTTTTTTGATAAAGTTCTTCGAGCCATCAAAATGTGGAAAAATCTGTAAGCTATTTCTCGTACTTTTTGCTTCGCTCCCCTTCGCGAAACTTACTTTTATGTGAGAAAGTACATCGTTAACTCCGATTTTTGACGAGAGCCAACTTAATTAAGCGTCGTTAAAACTTACGGCATGCGAAAATTACTCGGCGCAATATATCAAACTGATGAGACAAATGTTTACGGCACGTTTGACATTTTAAGCTCGCGCGAGAACGGGGTATGAAACCTTTGGCGGATCAAAAATCACAATGGATTTTAATCGTGTCAAATAGTGTGACACGATCATTAACACAGACTACATATGCATATAATGAGGAATTTATTAATAAATTTCATCGGGTTCAACAAGCAATCATTGAAAATACAAATATGAGGGAATAATTATCCAAAATTCTACTCTACATAATACATACCTAATCGTAGGTATAGTGTCCAATTTCGTAGTTTTGCACATTTAATCTATGATGATATTTTGATAGTGATTTTACTTTGATATTCGTCAGCTCGACAAAAATATTACTCACGATTAACTCAACTATTTCACACTGTCAGTATGTCATCATCATCATCATCATTTTCAGCCGTTCACCATCCACTGTCGGATGAAAACCTCTCCAATCCTCTTCCATTCCTGCCTGTCTTGAGAAATCTGCATCCACTTGACTCCACACATTCTTCTCAATTCATCAGCCCATCTTCCACTTGGTCTACCTTGCTTTCTTTCACATCCTCTCGGATACCATCTGCCATCCCTTCTTCTCGCTATGTATCCACTTTTTCACACGTTCCGCTATATCTGCCACTTTGCTCATACTTCTTACCCATGTATTCCTCTTACGATCTCTTCTTGTTATAATCAAGCCATCCCATAATCAATCATTCCATGCTTCTCTGTGTGCACTGGATCTTACGTAGCATTCTTGAATTTAGCATCCAAGTTTCACATCCTTACATCATTACTGGCAGTACGTATTGGTCGTATGCCTTTTTTTTTAACCATATCAGTATGTACAACATTAAATTATTGCTTATTCTTTGTACATTCCCACACAGTTTGATTAATTATTAAAAAACGGGTTTTACATTTCTTCTCGGGGTATTTGATTAAGATAGGAATTCAACCAATGTTACCGAGTATTGCTAAACGAAACACATTGATTGTTGGCGATTCATAAATTAACAATATACAAAGCTCGCGGGGAACACCAGGTACTTACAGTCCGTTAGCAGTAAATTGTATAGAATCAATAATTTAATTACCGGACACACCGCATTACAACTCAATACTCGATGCTTCAAATTAAATTCAAATCCATACCGTTTTGGAAAATGAACATATCCCGGCACGGTGTAAAATATTTAAATTAAAAATTGAAAAGTTAGTTACCTAGGGATAAGTACTGTTGTGATGCCATATCGTAGGGTGCCCAAGTGATTTCTTTATAGCGAGCCCTTTCTCTGCCATAGTCCGTGTACTGAGGTGGTGCAGGATCACCCCTTCTACCGTTCGGATCTCCTATCTTCACAAAGTTCACCACCATGGTGAGCAAAGCCTCAGATATGGCAGCATCTTGCCTTGTGAAGTTGGCCGGAAAGTATGGCAATCCACCGACCAGAGGAAACCCCAATATGTAACCTACTGGTTCCCCTCTAACACTTCCGAGTCTCTATAGAAAACATTAAAATGTATTATATTCAAATCACACAAAGCTTAAAACGAGATAAAACGAACACACACCTGAGGATAGTCACTCTCCTTAGTTTGATATGCGAAATGGAAGAAGTAAGTGACGGCGCCTCGTCGAGCGTGGAGATGAGCCACTTTGAGCAACGGGGCCGCAGTATGGCCGTCGCTCAAAGCCTCCATCGTGGAATCCCTGATGTTTATAGGATGCTGTATCGGCTTGTCCCAATCCGTATACTCGTTCCTTATGGCCGCGTATATTTCGTTCAGATGATAAACGTAAGCGTTCCGCACAAAAGTCCTCAACACTCTGTTCCTGTAGTCCTCCTCGAAACCGTACTGTATATCGGTGGCACTAAAGTCGTAATAACTCTCCGTAGTGGCTACGCCTAACATTAGATCACAAGTGACGAAATTGTCACCGGTAGATTCCATTAGCGGCAAAGGCTCCGAAAGTCCTGGTTCGATGGGATTGTGTGGACCCCACAGCGACATAAACTTGGCCGCTTCTATCCGCACGTCGAGGATTGCTTCTAGGGGCTTTCCTTTGAGACAAGGCGCCAAATCTTCGTCGTCTTCGCTCTGATTGCAGTGTAATTGCTTGGCCACAGCTGATCTTAAATTGTCGGGATCGTGGACTAAAGCCCAGGGACTCAACGCGCTCCCGCTCAACAGTACCAAACGGTGGAATAGACCTGCATTAACAGAAACATATCAGTCGGACTTCTTAGATCAGAGTTCACCAAGCTTCTACATTTTAAATAAATGTTGAAATAAATACGCTTACCTTTAGCTTCAGTTGTGAATAGTAGAAGATTGGCAAGCGCTGCTCCAACACCGTGTCCCAAAAGTGTGAGACGCGAAGGGTCTCCACCGAAAGACTGTAGATTATGTCTGGCCCATCGCAAGGCACAAGCCAAGTCACGTAAAGCTAAATTCCCACCAGTACTTCCAGGACGATTACTCGGCCTAGTTTTGAGGAAACCTTCACAAAGAAAAATGACATTTTTTATTATTTAAATTCAATTCGTACAAACTAAAGAAGACGTTCACGTTTCGTTAAAGTGCTAAAGATAAAATAAAAAAAAACAATAATTTCTACTGTTGGATCTCCTGCAGAATATATTTATATATTGTGAAGAGAAGGAGGTGGGGTGGTACTTTGAGTTTCGTTGAAAGCACCTCCACTCCCAGATACCTATACACCACGAATAGTTTCGTTATCTTATTCACTTAAGTGAGGCCGCCATAAAAGGCATACAAACAGCCTGGCCGACCCTTATAAATCACAGGTGGGGCCTCCGACGGTCACCTCACACCTCCGAGAGGACTCTCGTGGGTATAGAGGAGTGGGTATATGGAAGTGTGTATATAGAAGTGTGCAGGTGAATCTCAACAACCGCAAAGCCACCCGAGGAAAAATCTAAAAGATACGTAACGTCCAACGCCTGTGACAGTCTCCAATTGAAGGCAGAATAATAGATGAGAGCCGAGCAATTTTCGCTTGCATAAAAGCGATACCGAATTTCAGTACATTTCGACGTACAGTGCACCTCCTTACATAATTCACATGCGAGAGTCTTGCCCTTCATTGAATAAGAAACAATTTATTTATCGACGAATAAATCGCTCGGTGCGTCGTATCCACTACCAATTTGTACATAGTTCAACTTGGTTTTCCGAGCGGGTTACGAAACTACCCTTGGATTACTTTAAGGGTTCACTTGATATATAATACGGGTCAAAACGTATCAAGCGGAAAGTCTTTAGATAAAAAAAATTTACTTGTTTTTCATTTCGACCCCATATATTCATCAGATCAAAGCTAAACGGACGTTTTAAATATATGTATAAATAGATCTGAACAATGAAAACCATTTTACGTACAGGTTAGATTATTTTTTATATGAATAAGACACGTTCTATCACTTTAATAACGCACAATGCCCATTAACGCCTAATGTCCTAAAATAAAGTGAGAATTTTATCACATACATACATACATACATACATATTCATATCGAAATTATTAATTAATTTAAAATTATAATTAAATCACATTACTTGGCTTTATTATCAGAACTGTGAAATGTTTTCACAATATTAATACTTTAAAATAAATTATTATTCTGTTCGCTAGTTAGAAGCAAACTAGAGTATAATTATATAGTTTGGTCACCTCATTTTGCCATTCATTCGTATTCTATTGAAAAAATACCGTATAAATTTTTGAGAAATATTAACTTTATTTTTAATAAACCTACTGAATATTTATGTGAATGATTCTCTTTTGTCAAAATTAAGTAATTCAAGAATTATATTCGATGTAATTTTTTTTTATATAACATAATAATAACTCTAATAGATAGTCCCATTCTTGTTCATTTGACTTTGTTCATTTAAAGGTACCGCTGCGTGCTACCCGTTCTCGTTACTTTATTTTTTTTATCGGATTGTGAAAATATTTCACGTAATAATTATATTATCTCCACACTCCCATCCCCATAATGATTAGATATGGCAACAAATATTCCGAATTTATTGATTTTTTTAATACTAATCTTTCGTCAAGACAACGACTTATTGTTTATTTTATTAACTCAACATGATTTATTTATTAGTTTTTTTCTAATTTAATATATTATGCATTTTATGTGTAAAAACCCTAATAGGTGTTTAATAAATAAATAAATATCGACTAAAAATATGATACTTAGTATGAACCAAATACAGAGCATGAATCAAATGCGTATTTCTTCTTTTTTTTTTTATTTTATTTTATTTGACATACTACATAAGTTGAGAAGAAAATACATCATACTTCCAACCATTGTCCCATATTACGACAGTCGGATTCACGACATGCCATATACAAGAGAGTGAACGAAACGATCATTAACCACAGAGTGCGGGACTTCACACACGACATCCCCCCATATATCGGTGCAAATTTGTCCAATAAACACGCGGGTAAAGGACATTCGATGGGGAGAGGATACGCACTATTTGCGGTCGATAAAAAGGGTATCTTCTCCGGTCTCGTCGGAAGACGGATCGCGACGACAACGGGTCCGGAAAATTGTGGGGCGTTTATCACGCGGTTTTCGTCGTTATTACGGCCGCCCAATAATAACCGCCAACAAAGGGTCCAATATCGATCACAATAACTCGCCCTTCCACCTATATCCATAACCCGGGGATAATGTCGACCTATTTCAAACGATATGAGAATCTTAAGCTGTCACTGTTGCAGAGTGTATGTATGTGAACGCGAAATTGATTGACACATTTCAAAATTACCTCCTGACTAAACAGTGGAAACTTAAAGTATTGTTATATGCTTATATGTATGTCAAGCAAGAGAATATTGTATGCCATTTTTATTGCCAGTACCTTTGATTCATTTTTTAAGCATAATTAATTTAAGCTTAAATCTTCAACCTAGTTCACTTATTTAAACTATATGTAGTTCATTTTGCTTTTTGAATATTTTAAAGATTACAATAAAACCCGATCTTATCACTTTTTGAATTTTTAAGGCTAATTTTATACGGCCAATTACTCAAATTTTGCTTAAAAAAGAAGGCATACGAGCAATGCGTACTGCCAGTTATGATGTATGGATGTTAAACGTGGATGCTAAATTCGAGAATGTTACGTAAGATCCGGTGCACACAGAGAAGCATGGAAAGATGTATGCTCTTTTGACAAGAAGAGATCGTAAGAGGAATACATGGGTAAGAAGCATGACCAAAGTGGCAGATATAGCCGAACGTGATGCTGACCCCAAACGCCTTATGCCACAACCACCTCTAAACGCGACTTCAAAGCAACCACAGCTCAAATTTGTACATTTAGACAAAAATAAAAAAATAATGACATAGAAAACCAATCCTTATAAATGCATTAAAATAAAATATTGACCAACGTAACGCATAACACCGGGAAAAATCCGAAAGAAAAAAAATATTTTTGACTTTTAAAATTTGGTAGACGATTACTTATTTAAAACTTTCAAATATCACAATTAATTAAAAGAGAAAATATCTGACTATTACTACCAATACTCGTTTGAACACAAAAGTACTAAATTTTGAGTTACAAACCGCAACAGTACAAAAATTGTCCATTTTTTTTTAAACGCTCACATCTCATAAACCAGAGCTAACGAACAAATTTCATTATCATATTTGTATTCAGTGGGTCAGAATTATTAATAATAATTTTTGGTCTCCGCTCGGGTGAGTCAAAAACGTGATTTTTTTTGTTCCACGGTGTAATTACATACATATGTATTATAGTTATACTCTACCATTCCAAAATTGCTTTGGTACGTCGATGAGTATTATAGAGATGTAATTTTTTTCCTGAATCTGCGTGTGATTTGTCATTTTTTCATCGTTTCATTTCTTTCTCGAATGACCTCTTATTTAATGTATTGTGTTTGATTTATTTTGCTTTTTTTTGTATATGCCATGTGTTGTAGATATAAATTTATTTAATAATTACATGGAGAGGCGGCATAGCCGATAGGCCCATGTGGTTTGGTACAAATATAAAAATAAGATTAAAACAAAAATTAAATTAACATAAAAATAAAATTTGTATAAATCTATTGTCAAAGGTACTCAGTAGGTACCATAAATAAATAAAAATAAGTCCCTTGACCACCGCTCCTTGGACGGGGCGATTCAAAACGTGACAATCAGCTCCAATCCATTATATCCATATGTACATATATATGTATATGTAGTGTACATATGTATGTATGTATGTATATCAACGACAATTTGTAACTGTAATTTATATTTATGATTAACGCGTCGGTTTATTTTAGAAGTGTCCGCCGGATAACGCGGGACGCCTCCACTGGACAAGATTGATAATGAAGCTGTGCGGGTTGAGCAGCCCGAAAATATTTCATTCGGGGAACTAGGCGAGGGGGATGGGAATAAGGGTCGTTGGTGGCCGGTAAAAAATGAGTCCCCCGTGACCTCACACCACTCCACATTGCCCAAGACCGGATATCCAAGTCCAACCCTGTATTCCTCGAAGAACAATGAAAGGAAGAGCTACGCATGGCGTGTGTCATGCGAGCGAATTGCACAGCCTCCGCTTTGAATGGGTCACGCGAGACTAATCTCACCTAATCACAGTCGGCAAGCACTACTTACACTGTGTGTGTTTCGGCTTATAAAGCATTACAATGTCTACAATATTCCCGAATAGCACTGTAGCAATGGCTCTATTGAGTTTTTAAAGTCAAACTTGAATATCACAGCTCTACTGAATTCAAATGTCCATGCGCGATGGTTTGTAAAATAACAGTAAAGCCCCCGACCCGTTTGACAGTACGTGAAACAATTGTACAGTATGCCGTCGATTGAATGGGTTGTATGGCCATAAAGTCGCGTTGTCGACTCGAACCGGATTTGACAGATAGCGTTTTGTTGCCAACACACCGTTAAAAAGTTTTGTTTGTTATGTTGGCAATTCCGGCGTAACTGCAACGAACGACTCATACAGGCAAATTTTACACTTTTATAAATAGTACGTTCTTCATCCATTAGCTACATATGTACATATGTATATAGCAGTGGTCGGGAACCACATATGTATATGAAAAACTGCGGCTCTCGCTGTCATCCAACGTTTTGCGCGAAACACGAAACGTTGACACACAATTTACACAAAATCAAAATGAATCCTATTTCTACATATGTATAGCTTCATGGCTATTAAAGCATCGTTTTTCAATAATACTTTTCAGAAATAAACTTTCGAATATTAAAAAATATCTCGAAGATAGCTTATTCCTTATTCATTTCATAAATGAGTAACATTTAATTTCATTTTGAATATATAATGCGAAGATATTATGTTGCCGCTCCCAAACTTACCAAATTTGCAAGGTTTTAGAAAAGGTTAAAAAAAAAGGTTGCCAACCACTTATATAGAGTATACAAATTCATATTTGGGAAGTCATTTCCCTGCTTGACGATCTCGATGAATATCTGTAATGTCATGCAGGATGATTATGTAAATAAATAAATAAATCAATTATACTAGTGTGCGTACGAGTACTTCAACGTGTTGGATAATTTATTCACAATCGCTTTACATACATACATATGTATTGTAAATTACTTACGTATCATTTGATTCTATGAACGAAATTTACATTCGTTAGTACGGCATAATACATTATTTTCGTATTCAGGATATTCAAATTGATGGGGAATACCATCTTTCAGATGTGGGGAACAAACGAGAGGCTCAGTTCGATTACTTAATCGGATATTGTTATTAAAACGGAAAAACTGTCCAACTCGGAACGGATGAGCAGTTCCCAGGGGATGGATCTCATCTCACTCCCAATAATCCATTCCCCCCTATCCCTACCTCGCAAGAAAATTAAAAAGCTCCTGCGACTTCCGCCAAGCGGGGAACGGATGCACGAGAGGTGTGGGTTGGGGGAGAGCATGGGTAGGAACAGAGTGGAAAATAATCTCATTAAACCGAAGCTCGGCGGTTTTTGCGTGCTTTTGTTTATTCGTTTTTATTTTTATTTTTATTTTGCAGCCGTTGGAGTCCTTTGTTTTCGGCGATTTCATTCATAGGATGCTCGCTGCTAATTCCTTTAGCTTTCGCGACGCGCACCACCGGTCAAGCGAATACAAATATATACATACATATGTATGTTATTAAAAAAATATCAATTATATTATTAGTATTGATGGAAGGCTTGTCGAACCTCTGTCTGTTAGTTCCGATGCTTCTGGAAATTCTGTACTTTCTAATTTAGTGATTGCAGCATTAAAATTGTAACATGTATTCAAAGTTTCAAATGCGCACAGCGCGATCTTTCGTTTGTTTGAAAACCTGAAGAATTTAAGATGAATAAACTATAAAATTTAAGTAATTTTAAATCAACTACATATGTATAAAATAATTTATCCACAGCATGGTTGATTAAGTAGAGCGTTGTATCCACGAATTGAGTATACTATGTATGTATGTATGTATGTATGTATGTATGTATGTACATACATATATGTACATATGTATGACATTCTTTATAATTAAAAGTTTTATTTAAAATTATTCTACTTTCCTAAAGCTGATGATAGTTGAATTGATAATTTTAATGTCATTAAATAATTACAAATGGTCCGTCTCCAATTAGAACTTTTTAAATTTTATTTAACTTATTTTTGTCGGAAAAGTTCCTTACAAAATTGATAATCCAATCAATTAATATATGCAATTCTATTTTTTCCATCCAAAAATCAAGGACAAGTCATAGGAATATGTTTCTTAGTCAAATTCACATATCAATCGATGAATCAAGTAAATCACTTTTTATTTATATCTATCAAGTTCGATGCGTAAAATATCAACACAAATGTTAAAACAAACTTGATATCATATTGAGAGAGTGACATTTCCCATTTGCACGTTTCAATTTAATGATAATAAATAAACAGATAATCACATTTAAAGGTATTAGATAACTATTTATACCGAGGACAATTGGTGAACATGACTGGATGCAAAGAAGAAGAAATAGGATGAATAATGAAACTAGGATCGGGCGCTTTCGTAAGAATGAACATTGTTTTTACTTTATCCTAATCGGATAAAGTATTGTGATCGTGCGAAAATTCGACCTCGAGATTTTGACTGATTTGTATCGAGTATCATCCCCAGATCACGTTTTCATGATTTCTAAAAAATGTCTGTATGTCTGTATGTCTGTATGTCTGTGTACTATGTGTGTGTGTGTATGTATGTCTGTGTGTTTTCTCCGAAACTATCAAGTCTATCAAGCTGAAATTTCATATCTATTATTTTCACGTAAAGTTTAAAAGCCATAAGGAATTTGGTCAACATCATTCAACCGGAAGTAGGGTTTTTTTTTTTCGTGCAGAAAATTCAAAAATCCGGTAAAAAAATCATATTTCCGAAACTGCACCGGGAATTTTCTCCAAATTTCATATCTATAGTTTTCACATTAGCCTTAAGAGATACTGTGATTTTAGTCAACTTCTGACTACCGGAAATGGCAGTTTACTCTTGAACGATTTTTTTTTTTTTTTTTTTTTCGACCTTTTAAATATGTGGTATCGTCACAATATTGTAATGTTGTAATTTTGAGAGAAATTGATATTTAAAAAAAAAAAAAAATTAATAAAACTAGTCAACCGGAAGTTTTTTTTTTTTTTTGTTGAAAAGTTTACCGCAAAATATTTCCGAAACCGCACCGGAATTTTCTCCAAATTTCATATCTATAGTTTTCACATTAGCCTTAAGAGATAATGTGATTTTGGTCAACATCTGACTACCGGAAATGGCGGTTTACTCTTGAACGATTTTTTTTTTTTTTTTTTTTTCGGCCTTTTAAATATGTACTATCGTCACAATATTAAAATGTTGTACTCCTGAGTAAAATTGCTAGTTACAAAAAAATAAATCATTAAAATCAGTCAACCGGAAGTAGGGTTTTTTTTTTGTCGAAAAGTTTACCACAGAATATTTCAGAAACTGCCCTATTGATCAAGTCGAAAATTTATATTTATAATTATCATATAAAATTTAAGAGTTGATAAGGTTTTGAATAAAATCCGCCGATCGGAAGTGGTAGTTTTTCTTATTTGAATATATGCCGAAGATCGTATTTTATATACGCGCGCGCACTCAACACAGTAATTTCATGATATGTACATACATATGTATGTATTTTGATTGGTGTGGTGGTGGTGTATGCGTTTTATTTACTTACGTACTTAAATTAATTTCGTTACTCTTTGTATTCCTCAAATATATGGATAAAGTCATGGGTTGGCTACACCCGAATTTTTTTATCCAATACTCCGCTATGCTTAAAGAAGAGAGCTTTTGACCAATGCGTATTACTAGTCATGACATACGGATGTGAAACGTGGATGCTGAACTCAAAAATGCTACGCAAATTCCAGTGCACACAAAGAAGCATGAAAATAAAAATAGATCGATAGAGGAATACATGGATGAGAAGTATGACCAAAGTGGCGGATATAGCTGATCGTGGGAAAAGGGCGGGAAATATACATATGTAGGAGAAGAATGGATGGCAGATAGAATAGTACCCGATGAGATGTGGAAGAGGACAAGGAAGACCAAATGGACGATAGATTTATGAATTAAAGATAATGTGTGAAGTCAAATGGATGCAGATTGCTCAAAACAGACAGGAATGGAAGTGGATTGGAAAGGCCTTCATCCAGCAGTGGATGCTTTACGACTCAAAATTATGAAATAAGTAGTACATTGTATGTAGTTACCTAATAATCCCAGCCTGAAGTTGAGTGTCAACACTATGACATGCCCATGTGCAGCCAACACAGATCCATCGTACGGATTACCGGAACCCCACTCGTACGAATCGCCATGGATCCAAACCAACACTGCATAAGGAGCTTCCACTCCACGGTTACCTGCAAAACAACAATGCGTTGTAAGACACAATAGACACGAGCATAAAATCAATCCCCGTAAATTTTGATTCACGGTCGACTCGGTTTTTGGCCACGTAAAGTCAGACTTATCCGTTGAATACACCCGCGGGGGTTTCGGGCCTTAAATAAGTGAGACTCTAACCCCTATAACCGACGTCGTATCCACGTGTGTTTATGAGAAAAGTGGGTAGGTGTAGATGGTCGTATATACTTGAGTGGTGAGAAGTCTGCATTTTTTACTCACAGAGATATAAACCCTACGGCGCTCTCGAGATTCAGAGTCGTCGCAAATGCTATGTAGATATATGTAGGTAGTTGTTTGAATGGTCGTTCTGGCTTCGGTTGTTAATTTGAAGCAAAAAAAATTCTATAAAGCAAAATATACGATGGATGGATTGTGTTTTCATTTTTGATCAAATGCGCCGTAAATTTTGAATTAAAAAATAAGTTCGTTGCGTGTTTATTTTATCGGCCGTGCAAAATTGGGTTTATTTACGTTCGCTCGCTTCGAAGGCGACTCGAATTTTCAATACCATTAACTAGGGTCTTATTCACCTATTCAGTGATTCATCTCGCGCAGTCTATCCTTATAAATATTTTCTTTCTTCGTTCATAATGAAGTACTAAAAATTCTATTATGATTCCGTGCAACACAAAATGTAGTATAAGTACGTGCGTTTTTCTTGTTTGTTTTTTTTTCGTTCACTTTCCGGCGATCAATCAGGGAGAGGCATTCTTTGTTTGGCCCATTGATAGGTAGATAAAAGAAGCAAAACTCAAAATAAAAAAAAGGAGATGAAATGAACATTATCAGATTCATTTTGACGGAGCTAATTCCTGGCGAAAAAAATAATAAGCAGTCTCAATTAGCAGATGCGCAATTTTCAATTGCGCTTTATCGACATTATAAACGATATTTTTTTTAATAGGTACATCACTCTTAAATAACCATACGGCAAAATTTGATTAACATCGTAAATATTTAACGCAGACATGCCATTTCCTGTCCCAAAGTGAGGTTCGAGTACTCTCGCGGGTAACCGTGACCTTTTGCCATAATGGTAAATTTTCAACCTATTCAAAAATTTAAATCGCACCACTTTCAAACATTCTAGATGATATAATAACACTTACAACGTCATGGTGAGATCGGAAAATGATCTTTTCTATCTCATAAAATTCTATCAATTTTCTTTGACACAATACCGTATCAAATGCAAGACACGTCCTATAACAACGACACCATTAGCGAGCCCACTCCCCAGAGAGTGATCCCCATCTTGTGTATAACAAGAATATACATACACATACGATAGTGTGTAAATATTGTTTTGAAATATAATTCTCTGTATACACAGATCATTTTGTATAGGTATAATGACCATAATCGGATTATGCAAATGACGCTATAGCCACCCATTGTGCAAACGGTTATAGAGCTAGAAACGTTTTGCAGTCTACAAGTTAAGCTATAAATCTTCAACACCTGTTCGTGCCGAAGTCATAGCGGAACTACATATACATAGCTTGGTGACTTTTGGCCTTTCGACCACATTTGCTTAAACGCGACACTAGGTAGCTCAGTTTTTATTTTTCTACGAACCACTAGGGATTTCTTAGTGTATTTGAGAGCAATTTCAAGGCGGACACCACTTCTTGTACGTTTGGCGAGCTCACACGTTTGAACCACCTGAACTATTTACGGCAAAGGGGGATGAAGGGGTGTGAGGGTCGATTTCTCTCCGGTGAAGTTAGGTCGAGTTTTCCGGGATCTCGGCAAAACTCCTAGGTGTCGTAAATCGTTCTCGCGGCCGACTTAACGTACGTTTGAATATTCCCTCTTTGCATGCAAACCTTGCATATCTACTGTACCTCTGTGGCATGGCGGAAATTTCCCGAGCACTCGTAGACGTGACCTCAATATGCACAATATGAAAATTTGCACGGTTTTTTTACATTGAAATTAGCAATAAATAATAATAAGTTCAATAGAAAAATTCTGGTGATATAAAGTGCATTTCGGCTACAGTAGACAATGTCAATATTATATTTCAGTACAAATAACAATGATTTCAAACAACCTAAGCGTCAACATTATAATTTGTATGGGGCTTGGCAAATTTTCCAGCACGCAATTTACCTGGTGGTGACGTCACATCTATCAAAACTTTTACAAAAGTCAATTACGTCATCGTAAGCGTCAAGCCAAAATCCGAGCCTTTGTGTTATTCTGTTTAACATTGATTCAACTGTATATATGTATGTACGTGTATAATATATAGTAAAAATCAATACTTTGTCATATAAAATATTGAAGTACAAGTCTGTAAAGTAGAGCACATAATTAAATTTTAACTTTATACTGTTTGCTATGACAACAGTATAAAGACAAAACTAAAAAAATTTCATGAATACTATTCATTTAACTACAATTTTAGTACCATTATTACAGTTTTAACTTTCAATAATTCGTTTAACGCTTTTTAATATACACATACATCCGATTCTCTTTTTGCGAGGTTTTGAAATAACACGGTCTGGGAAAACGGACCAATTATTTTTTTTAGACTGATTTTTTTTGTTTTAACACGGTTACAAAAAATTAAAAAGAAAAACAGCAGTAAACGGGCACGTTTATTGTAAAGAGACACTGAATGAATATATTTTTTTATATTAAATTGAAAACCATGTCAATTTATTACTTCATTATGTATGTATATTTTTATACATATTTTTATAAATAAAAAATAAATTCAATTTTTTTTTTATTTCGAAAATTTTTTTTGTCGATGTACCTTTTCTTAACACTGTTTTTTCTTTGCACGGTAGTTAGTCTATGGAACGTATCCCCCATGCAAAAAGAGACTTGGGTGTACCCATATACATACATACATATGTAATATGAATCAGAAATCAATTCTCATTTGAAAATTTAACAAATTTAGCAACACAATGATTAATTATCTAATGTATATGTACATATAACATCATAATACAACTTTCATATAAATAGCAAATTTAATTAAACACAAAATAAGCGTACAAAAGAACGGCGTACAAAATCACCACGCGCGTATTTTTATTATAATTTATCTCGCCAGTCGTCAGCCTTTTTCCCTTATTAAATCGTCCTAAACAAACAATACATTTTATTACATTCTTCAAATCAAGATTGATACTCCGGCGCGCACAAGTGATTAAGTAAACGGAAACGCGCGGGGTGAGCGCGGAAAATATTTTTCACAGCTTTTCCTCCCGCCGTGACGCACATTCGTGCTATTTTTCATTTTTATTTTATCTCACTCGAGTCTCACAATACACTGTGAAGAAACCATTATTCTCGGATACGAACCTTGTACGTGAATTCAACTTACAATTCAACAACGGTATACATTTTTCCCGTGCGAAAAACAAACAAATTTAACCGCAACTATTATCATCGTCTAGCTATATGTATTAGATACGAGTGAAGAGATAATTGAATTCGAACGGAAACACATACTTTATATACGTATACATCGCGAACTTTTCCCGGCTTCACTTCTATTTTGATCCTTGAACAATAACACGTCTAGGATGGATTCGTTTCCATCATCTATGTATGTATGTATCTGCGGTGGGTCGATGTAAGCAATGCCCAGGGGTGTATCGACGAAAAGGTGTATTGCATACCTAATAAGCAAACGAGAAGAACGGTGAGGGCTTTCCCTAAAGTCCTCCGGCATTGAAGATTATACGTTGCATAATATTATCAACTCGTCGAGCTCAGGTGAGGATTAACAGTCGAAACAACGGCATACCTGTGTTGGTTTATATAATAGACAAGTCGTCCGGCAGCTTTGTCGTCAACGTAGCGGTTAATTAAAACGTCATTCAAATTTATCGTTATTGGACTTAAAACCACCGTGTCTATACACATAAGGATTTGCGTATTAATAATTATATTGGCAATATATGTAAAGGTACCGTTCGCAATTTTCATCAATACTGTGAATATTTTAATAAATTCGGTAATTACTTTGTGGAATAAAATTCGGGTGTATCCAACCCATGACTTTATCCATATATTTGAGGAATACAAAGAGTAACGAAATTAATTTTTGTAATTTTGGTCAACATCTGACTACCGGAAATGGCAGTTTACTCTTGAACGATTTTTTGTTTTTTATTTTTTTCGACCTTTTCAATATGTAGTATCGTCACAATATTGTAATGTTGTAATTTTGAGAGAAATTGATATTTAAAAAAAAAAAAATTAATAAACTAGTCAACCGGAAGTAGGTTTTTTTTTTTGTTGAAAAGTTTACCGCAAAATATTTCCGAAACCGCACCGGGAATTTTCTCGAAATTTCATATCTATAATTTTCACGTTAGCCTTAAAAGATACTGTAATTTTGGTCAACATCTGACTACCGGAAATGGCAGTTTACTCTTGAACGATTTTTTTTTTTTTATTTTTTTTTCGACCTTTTAAATTGTAGTATCGTCACAATATTGTAATGTTGTAATTTTGAGAAAAAAGTTGATATTTAAAAAAAAAAAAATAATAAAACTAAACCGGAAGTATTTTTTTTTTGTTGAAAAGTTTAAAAATATTTCCGAAACCGCACCGGGAATTTTCTCGAAATTTCATATCTATAGTTTTCAAAAGAGATACTGTGATTTTAGTCAACTTCTGACTACCGGAAATGGCAGTTTACTCTTGAACGATTTTTTTTTTTTTTTTTTTTTCGACCTTTTAAATATGTAGTAGCGTCACAATATTGTAATGTTGTAATTTTGAGAAAATTTGGTATTTAAAAAAAAAAAATTAATAAAATTAGTCAACTGGAAGTAGGTTTTTTTTAAATTTTGTCGAAAAAAAAACGCAGAATATTTCCGAAACTGCATCGGCGATTTCGTCGAAATTTCATATCTATAGTTTTCACGTTATTTGTAAGAGATACTGTAATTTTAGTCAACTTCTGATGACCGAAAGTGGCAGTTTTTCCTATTTGAATATGTGCCGAAGATCGTATTTTACATACGCGCGCGCACTCAACACAGTGATTCTAATATGTATGTATGTATGTATGTTGGTTGGTGTGGTGGTGTGCATTTTTTATTTACTTACGTACTTAAATTAATTTCGTTACTCTTTGTATTCCTCAAATATATGGATAAAGTCATGGGTTGGCTATTTCCGAATTTTTTTAATTAAATTTACGCTACATGTTACATAGTATTTGGATAAAAAAAGTTTAATTAATATTGGACCAAAAGTCAGATGATATTGACGATTTTTTTTAAATTTATTATACAGGCTTTACATATCTTATGATATAAAAATTTCTTAGGAGAAAAAACATCCGAATTGAATCCTTATCAAGTTACATCCGCAAAAATGTTTTGCCGTTCAGGTAATATTTAAATATTAATTGGTTGTATATTCGTGTTTGCAAAATGATTTCTATTAGTTTTGGATGCATACAGGTACGTGAAAGTAAATAGTGGTATTTAAATGTCTACAACTTGATAAAAATCTAATTTAGATGTAAGACTTGCTTGAATATTTAATTTTGCAATGTGTAGTGGTTCAAATTCAGCGGAATGCGAACTTGTTTGTTCTAGAATTTTTTGCATCAAAAAAAACTAAAGCGCGCTGAAATTCTGAACACAAATTTCAAGTTTTCGCAGTGAGCTTCACTATGAATTTTTTAAATATACATAGATCGTCGTGAAAACATACCACTTCCAGGCACGTAGATGTTGAGATAGAGGCAGTCCTCGCTCTGGTTCATGAGTAACGGCGCCATTTTTCTCAGATGCTGATATCTCCCCAAGGGCATCTTCGTCAAAGCGTAAGTCCTACACAAGTAAAGAAAAAGTTGCACATTATACTGGTTATATTTTCATTCAATTTTGAAGTACAAATAGGTACGAGAAATATTTTTTAATATATCGAAATGATGCAAAGAATTTTCCCGGTGCGCTGTTTGCGCATCAGCGCAACGGAAACGGAAGTGAAATTTCCCAGTAAAAACCTTTGAAGTTTTATTGTTAAAGTTCTCGCACTGAAAAATCTCAACTCGGTTAATTCAACAATAAAAATAATCACCCATTCTGTTGAAATCGAATCGATAAACTTTTCTGACTCGCAGACAAAAGCACTATCGTAAAATGACTACTTCAAAGAATAAATTCAATCCCATACAAACCCTAAATTAAATAAATTAAATTCCGTACAATAATGTTGATGGGAATATAATTTCAAACAATTTTTGAAATATTCAAACAATTTCCTTATTATAATCTATAATTAAGACAAAGAAAATTTTGAAAATTCAACATCGAGTTCTGAAACAACACTCAATGAATATAATTAAACAAAATTTGATATTTATTAATCAAGGTACAAACTACTGTTGTTTATATATGAAAGCACATTCAATTGTAAATCTACATTTACTACCAAAATGACCACATATTGCGAACCATTTCGAAACAGCCATACGTGTACGTACTTACATATGTACATATGTATGTACGTATTTACATTATACGATATACATACATACATACATACATATGTATGTGCTTTGTAATAATTTTCACACACGTTCGAACTATTACAGAACAAAGAATTTTCATAAAAATTCCGTAATTCGCTTTAATAACTTGATCTGAAGCACAATGTGCATATTAATTAATGCTGTCGTGTATTGTACATATGTATGTGTGTGACTTACACTACAATATTATCTCTGGTGAGGCATTTATGTAATATGCTGCTGATCCAATATCATCTCATTCTAAAGAGTAATCCTACTCTCAGGGGTATCGCTATGATCAATATACATAAATATATAACCGTGCATAGACAGTCTGAGCCAAGGGTTGATTTTAAATAATAATATTAATAATAATTCAGTATGAGATAAAGAGAGGGAGAGTTCTTTTGTGGTGGTGTTTAATATAGACACTTTTCTGCAGTTAAAAATAACAAAGAAACGTTTTGCGATCGAAATAATATTTATTCAAGAGTGCGGTCGCTTCGACCCTTTGTCGATCAAATAAAAAACAGACAGACGTAGCTTAATTGAAAATGCTAAGCTCGGACCTTTCCACTTCGTGCGTTTTTTATCGGAATATTCGATATTCGGATTTTACCGCAATTTACATTCCCTTACGAAAGATAAACACGCCTTTCAAAAATGAAAACTTTCAGTACTCGATTGTAAGCGAATTTCAGTCTGTTATTTTGTACTTTTGAACGGCCATGTACCGCTGGTGGGTTGTGAAATTCATCGAATTGTTTCATTGGGACTTGGTTCACTGTTTATTTGTTAAAAGTTGGCATTTTCGCAGCGCATAGCACTGTCCGACGATTTGGAAAATGCCCCGTGACCAAGCTTCCGTGAAACACATCGCGGAACAAACGTGTAAGACATTCCCGGAGAAAAGTGGGAAAACTAACCGAGACGCTCCAGGCCAAAACTCACTCTACGGCAAGAACAAAGAATGGCGGGCGAACTTTCCACAAACGACTTTCGATACTGTTCCCAGATTAAGTTCGCTATGTCTCGAGCTTAAGCCCAGGCATGGTACGCCGACCTAAATTTGATTTAGCTGAAGCAATATGTGCTTTTCCCCAGGTGATATGTGCATGAGCATATTGAAAAGTATTCCTATGTATGTATGTATATATGTATGTACATAATAGCGTAAGCATTTGCCTACTAGCCTGGGTCGTTGGGTCATGCTCGCATTGCCAACATAACAAACAAATACGGTATATTACCAACAAGCCGTTATCTGTAAAAACTGGTTCTAGTCGGCAACGCGAGTTTATGGCCTGAACACTATAAAATCGTTTCACGTACTGTCAAACGGGCTATGGGTTATACTACTATTGTACAAACTAGCGTACACGGGTGGGGTTAGAATCCACCGTCATATGACAAGTAAACCAACTAGTATCTGAATGACACATGTCGAATAATATTTAGAACTATCCATAGGTATAGTTGAGTAAGTGAGTAGGCACTATAAATAAAGTATATAACGTTAGATTGTTTTAAGTTTGTTTTTTAAAGTATATCATAAAATCCATTAGTGAATATTTTATTGCGAATGTGTGTGTGTTGAATTGAAATTCATTTCAATTTAGAAATGGCTAAAGTTTCCGTTTTATTTTCCATCACATGCGAAGGATTTTCCGCGTGCTTACTTTTATAACGCGAACGTAAAATTGTTGACGTGCATTTTTATCGCTTTTTCGAAGGTCGCCTCTAACTTGGGTTATAAAATATAAAATTATATTTCATCTTCAGTAAAGACATTCGCATTACGTCTGTTTTCATCTCGACATTGGTACTTTTTGGGTATATTGAAACTTTTCGACGTAAATTTTTAATATTAGCACGAACAAATTCACCAATTTATACATCAGTTAAAACGTCAAAATTATATTGCGACGAAGACTTCTATTTTCCGGTTCATTGAATATTTATAATTGTAAGTCAACAAAATCATGAGACGCCGGATGGCAAACACGCCGTTTTCCCCACCCCTCTCATCGGAGAAAAGAAATTGTCCCGAAAATCGCTTTTCCGCGATTTTGTTACCAGACGGTGGCATTCGCATAAATGCCAATCACAAAAAAAATGCGATCACATTTATTGGGTTTTCCTTCCGATCGCTAATAACTTCTTTTCTTTCGCTCGCTTTTAAAATAAAAGACGCTACTGTGACAGTGGACTCTGCCATGGGGAATGGGACGAAGGGGGAGAGACTTTGATTTTCTCGAGGAAAAATGTAATAAGTCCCCATCCCGAGGCGACCGGGCTTTTCCTGGACAGCTTATTGATGAGATATTTCACCAAGTTCAGAATTATAATAAGGCTTAAGACGAATCCCAACTCTCCTCCCCGCCCCCTTCTACTCCTCATCCGAGTATGCTTCACCAAAATACGTCCCTTTTGAAAAATGTAATGCCATTATAGAAATTTCCTTATTATTATCTCATTATAGGCTGCCACGATCGGAAAATACTTAAGGAATCATCATCTGGAGATGTAATAAAATTAAAAGTCTATAAAGACAATTCGATGGATTTGCGCACATCTTTAATTCGTATATAAATCTACAGCATCAATTAAATTTATGTATGTATATAAAAGACAGACCATTCTGTTTTTGATCAATTAGCACTAGCGAGTACTTACTTTTTAATAGCAAAATTATAATCATTTAAGTACTAGCATATACTATAAGCACAGCAATGAACGAAGACGGTAAACGTCGCATATAGATATTTGTACGCTTTCTAGTGTTACTTTTTCGTATCGAATGTAAATATCAAACAAAAGTCTAAGAGTCTGGACTTCGTAATAACTGGATTATCCTCGGCAAAAAAGGTCGAGAATATCCTTTGAACACTTGACATTCAAATAAATATCTGCACAATAGTTAAGGGTGAGATGCTAACAATGTCGCTCGGGGTTATTCAATACCCCACTATGTAGAAAAGCGGTCAGAGATCATCTTCAGAGACGTTCGGATGACAACTTTCCAAGGAAAACCACTCGCCGTTTGTTCCGTACCTATGTATGTATGTATACTTACAGCGTGCTACGGACGTACATCTACTATATATATCTACTAAGTATATCTACATTACAGTGTATAACTTACTTGTTTGAAACGTCTGGATATCTCTGAGGACAGACTGGTCCAAAAGAGTCAGCCAAGCGAGTCCCCATCCAAGGCGAAGCTGGTCTCGGTGGTTGCAATCGCTCGGCAAATCCGAAAGGTACTCCAAGAAACGCTTCAACCGGTTCCAAGTGACGAGAGTGTGGCTCCAAAATGATCCCTCGTATCGCTCCTGAAATTACAAATAGGATTAATTTAAATACGTTGCTTTTAAATGTAAAAGAAAATCTTTGGTAAGGGAAAAAGAAGAACGGTCGAACAAATGATTTTTTTTTAAGCCCCAAGCCTTGAGCAATTTTTCAAACGAGGTCACCGAAATTTACTTTGGACCTGGGGGTGGACATATTGAAAAAATACGACCGAGACCTTTCTCAAATTGATGGACACCTTGGGCTATTAAGGAAAACCCCAAGGACCTCATTAAAGTTAGTCACTTTCGAGTGGCCATTACTGACGTTGAATCTTTCGTTTTTCTTTAAAAAATAGAGAACGAAACGACGACCGATAATACGTACATACATCAATACAATACAAACAGAATAATTATATTTTATATGGAAACTTTTAGTATTATTATGTAAAGAGTGTGAAAATAATAGCATCATATCAAATTTAAACGTATTGAACCTATTTACTTATAAATATCAATTTTAATTTACTTAAAAAAAATTTAATACGTGGAAATCCCGAAATATGTATATACATATGACTAAACTCGGTATCAACGTCATTGGCGTGTCCTTTAAATCGAATTTCGTTCACATAAATGTATAGCTTATGAATATTGTTCAAAGTTGAATTTAATAAGAATAAAAGAGAGAATTTGAATAAGATATTTATTTATACGTTTATGCATTATGTATTGACGGAGCAAACAAATTACTTACGGGCAAGAGTGGGCTTTTCAGAGTTAATTTTCCCTCTTTTTCGTGTCGGTGTGATCGAAAAAGGACCCTTGTCGATTTGTTTGCAAGCAAGCACAACAAGAACAACAATGGGGATGAAGAGAGAGGATCTTGAATAAATCACGCGCATTCCTTTCGCCGGGGAAACCCTTCGATTTCATTTACAACTAAAAGCACGTCGACATTATTCGCGATGAATTTTTCCTTTGTTATTTTTTCCCCGTATCGAAATTTTCAATCGTTAGCAATTTTCGCGCACGTAAACTACACACAAGGGGATGGCGATTATTCGAATAATATTCCATCGCTTTTTATATACGCATTTCGTATTATTTATTAAAGACAAAGACGACCACCCCTTGACCCGAGCCTGAGCTTCAATCGGTAGCCCATCCGACCCCCGCCAGGAGAATCTTTGAAATATGAACATCATTACCAGCTCCCTTGTTTGTTTTTTATTTATTTTGTGTTCCTCGACTCGGCGAAAAATTTCTCATCTTATTTCCCTTTGCAGTGTTTCTTATAAAATAATGTACTTATGAAATTCATATACATAATACTCGCATCGAGTCTGAATACTATTTTTAATTTGAAATATGTATTATGACGCATCTGTTTTGTATATTTAACCGGTTGAATATATCGCTGAATAATATTCTGCGAAGAACTGGAGAAATGTAAGTTTCTTTTTTATAATGCGCGGTTCTTGGGCGACGTGAAAAAGTTTCGCAAAGTAAGTTTTGCATAAAATATGCGACAAAAGTTTTATATAACACGAACAAAACTCGAATATAAAAATCTAACCAATATTTTAAATCGTAAAAAAACATAAATCTTTATGACTTACTTAATACGCTTTTTATTATACTTACCACCAAAAAACGAACCATCATTGAATGCAAATGTTATACTTATTCAATCATATGTTGAATTGGAGGCAAAACATGCACTTTTTCTCTAATACGATTTTTTTCAACTGATGAGCTTTTCTATCATTATATGTACATATGTATAACCATGAGCCGTAAATCAGGCTTTACAGTGAGTCAAATCCTGAATATCGACTTAAGCACCGCTACCATGATAAAGCTTGCTCAGAAAGTGTGTTGAAGCTGTACTCACATATAAATTATGAGTTTGCGTGGGAGCGTTAGGGGTGGTTTTAAAAGGGGTCTTGGCCCGTTATCGTGGGTCTGCACGAGCTCCTGAGATTAGCGCCAGCAGCTTAAAGCTCGCGAGTTTTTGATAAGGAAATAACCCGCTCGGCCCGCTCGCATCAATCGACATTATCCCAGACATTTACATGCCAAAAGATTACGCACATATCTGAAACTCGCATCGGAAGAAACCATCGCAGATTTTTTACCCTGAAGTATCTAATTTTTCCATTCAACGCAACCTAAGCGATGAAGGATAAATACGTCCTTACTCGCCGATGAAAAATATGTACGAGAAAAATTAGCGCAATATATTTTCACGTCTATATCACAATATATCTCAACGTAAGCCTATAAAACACACTAACTATACTGATATTGCAACGAATCACATTTAAACTTGAAACGTTCCGTATACGAATCCAAAAACGATTTGCAATGAGCATAAAAAGAAACGTTCACTATTTATGCGGAGATATCGTTCGCTTGTTTTTTTTTTTCTTTAGAGATCTAATCTCCTGAATATGTTTGACGAAATAGCGTCACCCTTTCTGACCCCTTTTTATGTGAAATTTATCTGATGGAGCGTGAAAACGCGGAAAAGAACGGGTGACAAATGACACATATTATACGATAAAGAAAGCAAACTCCCCTATATAGTACGGAGGGGAAATTCAACGATCAGCCAAAATAAACGTTAGCGTAACAAATAAATACATCATCGCGGATAATTCCACGAATCGACAAACGTAATGTGACGTTGCAATTTTACCCAGGTGTAAATTTCACTGTTCCGAATGAATGTTTGCTTCGTGCATCGATTTTGACGGGCATAATCAAATATCGCATCGTTGTTGATAACGAGCCGTCGAATTGGGTTTCGTTCATTCGATTCTACCGGACGCTAATCACTGGAGTATCTCTACATATATGTATGTACATATGTATGTTTATATGTATGTATAATCAGTCGTGATTGTATCGACCGGAACGACAGCTGATATCCGGTCGATTGGCATCCTCGCGTTAATTGCGTAAATTTTCAACTGACACCAATTCCGCGTACCGAGTATAATTAGATACATATACATATGTCCATATATGTATGTGTGTATGTATGTATGTATGATTCAAACATTGGTTTTGTGCGAATAATTGGAATCGAATTCAAACAAGCGCACAAATGAAATAATGCTTCGAATTTATTGTCCACTCGTAAGCGACATCGTACCATCGATGAGACTAAACGAGTATTGAAACGCGATGAATGATGGAAATATCAATATTAAATTTGTAATTGCAATTAACTGAGAATTGCATACGTTTCATGTGGAATTGTCATTTTTTATTCATAATTCAATTCCGCATTGATTTTCTTTATTAAAATGAAAATTTCGTCACACTGAATATTGATTATTCTTTAATGGCAAAACAAGTTATTGCAAAACAACAGCTTCAGTGACTTTTGAGTCACCAGATACAAATTTTCATCGTACTCGTATATTCTATAGTAAAAGTACCAATAAATATATCTACATATGTACATGCATATCAATATTAAAACAATCAATTTTATTGTACATATGTCAATGAGTTTCAATTAAAAAATAGATACCTACGATAGAAATATTATTAAGTATACATCAAGGTAAAAGGAAAAGTTTTCATTATGTTGAATGTCATTTTAAATATTTTTCAAGTAAAACTTCTTTTCGCTCGGTAGAGTAAAAACGGTTCATCCAACGTTCCATACAAACGGAGTGAGCGATATACTGTAACGCAGTGCTACCCAAAGTGGTGGTCCACGGACCGGTACCGGTCCGCGAGCCCTATGTTGCCGGTCCGCACAGTTATCTCAGATTTATGACCAGATCCTGATATTTTTAAACATATTTATATATATTTTTATATTATATACATAGGTATAAAAAAAATAAAATATCAACACTCCTAGAGTTGTATATTTGTTTGAATGCCTACACAATTTCTATTGTGTTAAGACTTTCAGGCAGTCGGACCTAAATGAATGGAATATAGAATATACAATTGGCCGCTCGGGGTTATTTACGAGTAGTTACTATGGATCCTTTATTTTAGCAAAAAAAAATAACACTTTCTTGGAAGAGAAGACTTTCTTCACTTCAATTTCTTGGGAGAGAAGACTTTCTTCACTTCACTTTCTTCCAAGAGAAGATGATCCACGGATAACTGGATGGATCCGAAATCCATTTATTGCATCAAAGGCTGATTTAAATGTCATTTTGCAAGATAAGCTGTTGGATCTATCTGCTGACGAAGGATTGAAGATGGTTTTTAAAACCATGACTTCACTAGCTTCTTTTTAGATAGATACATATCAAATCAGATAATCCTGAACTTGCTAAAATTGCCTTGAAAGTTCTCCTCCCATTTCCTTCAACTTATCTCTGCGAAACTAGTTTTTCATCCATGACTATTATTTAGACATAGTACAGGAACAGTATGGATATTAAGTCCCCTTTGCGTGTAGCAGTGTCAACAATCGAACCACGACTTGATAAACTTGTATAACAATAAACAGGACCACCTTTCGCATTAAAAAGTCACTATTAGCTAATATCATTTTAATTTTAAGAACTGTAGCTTAATTAAAATTTGTTTTATAATTAGTACTGTACATATGTATATCTATATATATAAAAATCAATGTTTGTCTGTCTGTTTGTTTGTTTGTTTGTCTGTCTGTTTGTTTGTTTGTTTGTTTGTCTGTCTGTTTGTCTCTTATAGGCTCCTAAACCACTCAACCGATCGCGATGAAACTTTCAGGACTTATTGTGATCATGCCGGGGATGGCTTTCAGGACTTATTGTGATCAGCGGCCCACTCCTCGGCTAGACGTCAGGTACAGGCCGCGCAGCGAGAGTTGAGGCGAGCTACACACACACACACACACATTGCGCGTATGTAGTGTCTGTGAATATGTGAATAATATGAATTTTCACTACATGCAACAATAAAAAACGCTCTCTTTTGCGTATCTTTCGCGCGCGTACATGTTACGAGTGTAACGGAGACACTATTGTTTTATATATTTTTGTTTTGTGAAATACAGCATTATCAGCATTATCATTATCATTATCAAAATGCATATGTGTGTGTGTGTGTGTGTGTGGCTCGCCTCAACTTTCGCTGCGCGACCTGTAGTAGTGAGAACAGTGAGTCGGTGTGTAAGCGTTTAAAACCACATTTGTGTACACAATTCTTTCACATTCCCATTCACATCTGTATTCCTTCTTGTAAATTGCACTTGCTTTAAATTGCAAATAAGTTTTATTTATATAGTGAGTAGCGGCTACACACTGCGATATTTTTTACAGTTGTTTTAATTTTTCCGTGAAAATTATCTCAAAATAACGAAAATATAATTTTATATACGCCCACTGCCAAAATAGGTAGATGACTCTTTAAACCCAAAAGGGGTTGCTTTACATCGGGGAAAATTTAACAAAAAATTGCCCAAGTGGATATTTTAGATTTACCTATACACTCGTAAATTAAAGTGTACTTATTTCGGCGAAGCGTTCCTTTAAAAAAAGATGCATATACCTGTGTATATTCGCCTAAAAGCGCCAATCCACCCGGGAAGATAAACGTCAAAAAACTTTTATATTGAAAATGTTCTCTCAGTTTGAATTTTCACTTGAGTTTTCAAGTGTGCGTGAGGCTTTCCTCAGGGCATTTCCGAAACTCTAGATTGCCCCCTTCCCTCTTGCTTCTTCAAAAAACCTTATTATTAAACGTTCGACGGTGATATACCAGTAAGTATGTCCTTTTGCGATCTAAACTTTTCGGTTTTAAAAGCTCTCATCTTAAGCTCTCGTCCAATATGTATAATGTGACGATAATGCTGTTAAAACAATATAAATCGTTCATTTGCTTTTTTCGAACGCGACTTAATAACATTTCTGTGTAATTTAAAATAATAATGTTATTTGCAGCTACGTGCATAGTATTGACACGGGGATTGCACTGAATGTGAATTAATATCGAATACAATTAAACATCACATACAAATCAGTAAGTGAATTTATATTGAGCCACACTATACATTAAAAGTTAATTGGAAAATTTTATCTAACAATAGTTAAAGCCAACACAGATCATTCAATGGAACTTTTACAATCGACATAAAGTCAAACAATTCCATTACAGCTATCATAATGACCCTAGTTTAATATACGACACCGTAAATAAATAATTATGTAGATAGTAAACGACCGCAAAGCATTAAATTGACTGAAACACGATGATTCGACGTGACTGGTCGGTTACGGCCAGCATTTTAACGATAAATATCTATATATTCGCATTAAAATATTCCGTTTCGCATCCGATTGGACTGAATTGAAATTTCATTCTCGATGGACGTTTACATGTGACGCGTTTTCGTATTTTCATTAGTTGAGCGAGAAACGGCTTTGACGCACGCCGTGAGCCGTAATGCTTAATTACCGCCGATGAATAAACATGAATAAAATTTCACTATTTTAATTCTGCGGTAATGTCGTCATTGCTTATACGAATTTATAAATTCGTATGTATAATATATATTTTTGCACAGTCGCGATAAAAACGCTCGACGCATACTCGCACTTAAGTGACACTTTGTCTTTCAAACGAAACGGCAATTTGACATTCGATATCCAGCATTCGATTTGTCAAAGCCTTGCGAAAAAGCTCTTCTAAGAAACAATACCAATTTGACATAAATTGCATTGCGTTTAAATTGATTTAATTAAATTTGAGTATAATAATCTTAGTCAATTTTATATACATATGTACATATTACATTAAATAACAAAATTCAACAAGAATTTAAAAAATTCATTTGTTCCAACGATTACAATAATGTTAAATTATCATTATACTAGTAACTGCCCTTTGTCAGTGTCATCGGGTGGTTACCGTGTCATGTGTGTTTGTGTGATCTAGTGAGGTTATGTAGCGTGAGCGCTTTTCGTAATCCATACCGTGTGTGTGTGAGTGAGTGTATGTGTATGTGCCATGCCATGATATGCGATCATTCTGTAGCTATCCGTGCTGAGAGTGAGGTTATGTACATAGCGTGATTGCTCTGTGTTAGCGTGATTGCTCTGTGCTCTGTGTTAAAATACAGCTAGGCAGATTCCTGCTCTGTATTTTAATGTATTGAATTCTAAAAATATCACAGTATCAATAATATATACATTAAAAAATCCATCGCATTCAATGTACATATGTATGTAAGCTCTTAAATAAATACAATTGTGTTATTATTCGATCATAAAGAATTTTCTTAAATATTCCCGATATATGTATTTTACATCCAACAAATAACGACTGCGAAAAAAAATAACTGAATATTTATTATGTGTATCAACGAAAAATGTCAAATATCTTAACGTTCCTATCAAATACACATTCTGAAGCATCACTCGAGTGTTTTTAGCACCACTCGTGTCTGACAGCGAACTTGAAAGCTTTTCACACACTTTTCGCACACTTTTCGCCCAACACAATGACCCTGCGAAAATATTCTACGATACATACATATATAGGAAAGAGAATATATGCGCATCACGTCGTCCCTAGATGTAACCGTTTTGTAATATATTTCTACTATACGGAGCGGATTCGAGTATCGCTTTTCCACATTATTGCGCGAAAATGTACGCACGTATGAGCGCGTACACTTTGCGAAGCATTCGAACAAGTGGCGCGTTATGTTAAGTCAGTCGTTAACGATATCTACTAATACCCATTCTGGCGAAGACAATCTTTGACAGGCCCACAAAATCACAAGTACACACGTTTTCAAGTTTGAACTTTTATATACATAGGTACATGTACATACATTAGGTTTTTTCGTAATATCAAAAATCTTGGGTGCGGGATTAGTGCTCTATCACATACCCATCATAACTGCAAAATATCTCCTAAAAATATTAATTTTCAGTGCTGCCCCAAGCTACTTGAATGTTGAAAAAAAAAAATCTACCATAATCCCATATGATTAGCTGATAGAGAAAACTACTCTTCACGAAAAGACGCAATACTAATGTTCATTAGTACACATTTTATATAATTGAACTGTGGTATTTGTAGACCATAGCTTTCCCCCTTCCACCATCGTGAGTGTTAGAGATAAGGTAAAAAAATGCTGACAGTAATCATCGGAAGATTTACAAATTTAATGATACTTTTAGACATACATATACAAATACATAGCGCAGATACTTTTCAACGTAACAACATGCAAATATAAATGTTTTGAAGTGTGAAAAACGGCGAAAAAAATTGCCTGTATTTAATTTTTGCGAAACATATTGTGGCAATATTATTGATTGGGAAGAGAAGCTTCCTTACAACAAATTCACAGATGAAGAAACTATTTTGCAAGCTATTTCTGATCAAGAAGTAATAAATAGTAATTTTACCCCCAGATAAAGATTTTTCCTTGCCACACTCGAGCTACACAGTGCAAATAGTGACAGAAGTCTCTGCTACTGTTTGTTGACCCCTTAAATCGAGATGGTTTCATAAAAACGCCATTTCATAATAACGAAAAATAATGCCTAATTTCATCACAAAAAATTCAGGTGTAAAATTCAAAAACCCATGACTTTATCCATATATTTGAGGAATATGAAGAGTAACCAAACACTGAAAAAGTAAAAAACCGCGTACAAAAAAAATAAAAGGATTTTTAGAAGTGGGATTTTTCACAAGAAAAAAATCCCACTTCCGGTTGAGCGATTTTGATGATTTTTTTTTTCACAGACTATAATTAGCATAATTATTATATTTTTATAATATTATGAAGATTTCAAATATTTAAAAGGCCGAAAAAAATAAAAAAACGAAAAATCGTTCAAGAGTAAACTGCCACTTTCGCTTGTCAGAAGTTGACTAAAATCACAGTATCTCTTACGGCTAACTTGAAAACTATAGATATGAAATTTCGACACAATTCCCGGAGCCGTTTCGGAAATATTCTGTGGTAAAAGAATTTTAGAATTTTCTACAAGAAAAAAATCCTACTTCCGGTTTACTGATGTTAACCAAATTCCTTATGGCTCTTACACCTTACGTGAAAATAATAGATATGAAATTTCAGCTTGATAGACTTGATAGTTTCGGAGAAAACACACATACAGACACACCCACATATAAGTACACAGACATACAGACATTTTTTTGAAATCATGAAAACGTGATCAGGGGATGATACTCCATCCAAATCAGTCAAAATCTCGAGGTCAAATTTTCGCATGATCATAATACTTTATCCAATTAGGATAAAGTAATAAAATAACAATACCCAGGGCGTAGATTGGTCAATCTTTACTAATTTTGACCCATTGAATTCGAATCCGATAGTGATTTTTGTTGATATGCTCTCATTTGTGAGATATTCGCGATTTAAAAAATGTAAAAAATATCCATTTTTTGGCTTTAGCGGTCTATAACTCAAAATATAGTATCGCTGTGCTCAAAGTGAGTATTGAAATCAATAGTCAGATATTTTTTTGAAATCAATAGTCAAACAGTTTGGAAACGAATATATTTTCCCCAGTGAGTATACATATGTTAAAATATATTTTCACTAGTAGAAATATATATCTACCTACTGATGACAATGTGCCTGGATAAGATTTCACCGAAACGCCAGTGAAAATATATTTTCACTTGAAATATGCTTTCGCTGTAACATATATGTACATATGTACATATGTAGGTACACATGGAGCAACTTTTCCAAACCCAAGCATTTTGATTTTCAAAAAAAAAAATATCGCTCCACCTAATGTATGTACATACATACATACATACATATGTATGTATAATAGATAGGATACTGACCTGATTGTGTGTCGACTATGCGAGAACTGTACCGAGGTCCTGCAGTAGCTCTTGCCAATAAAAGCAACACCAATAGCAGAGGCCACAGCAGCCTCTCCAGCGGCCCTCCTGCCATGCCGCCATCCTCACGTCTAACAACCCCTCCTCACCTTCCCATCTGAAAAAGAAAAACAAATAAAAATAATACCTTTAAATACATAGAGAGATAAATAGCTAAGGAGAAAAAAAATATATATTTTGTCTACATGTTCATATTGATATTATATATACATAGGTATATATATGGGAGTCGTGCCGTGTTAGCGTCGGGATCATATATTGTTGAAACTAAAGGAAAAAGGAAAAAGGAAGCGGGAAAAAAAGACGAAGCGTATACGGCGGAAATGAGATCTCTTCGTGGAGTATCACGCGGATCATTAAGACAATAGCACGGCTTTGAAAGAAAGGAAAACCTGACAAATGACATGAAGAAAAAAAAAATCGACGCCACCGTGATACAGACTAGTTGGGTGGGATGACAAACGAAAAATACTCGCATAGGACGCCTCATATGAAAGGAAAAAGTTCTTTTTGACTTCTAACGCCAAACAATGTCACTTTAAACTATACAAAGCCATATCAAAATATATATGTAGGTACTTTCAATGTAAAAAAAAAAAATCATGAACTGTAACTTCAAGGCAATGAAACAACCTCCAAAGGAATTTTATCATTATTAACTCGTATGTATAGGTCACAATTTACATATTCTAAAAATATTTCTAGTACATTTAGGTAGTACGTAATTTTTTTTGTTGACTTATTATAGATAGAATACGCAAATTTGCGTTGTTATCGAGAGGTATAACTTTGTTTGTTTGTAGTGTAGCACAGACAGTAATGAGCTTAACCGACCGGCGAAATTTCGTTATCGGCGTTTCGCCGTCGCATAATTCACACATTTTTGCAAAGCACATATTTTTTCGCGAGCATATTTAAGTTACAAGCCCATCGTCACTATCGGGGGGCGTTTTTGCGAAAATATGAGACGTTTTTCCGGCACTGTGGCACCGTTTCGTCGCGGATGTCCCGAGGCCGACTTTCCCGGCAAAATCGATAAGAAACAATTTCCTCGTTCCAACAATAATAGCGCAGAGTGGTGCTGAAAGTTTTTTTTTTCCTCTTTCTCTTCGACGCCCACTCGCAATAAGGACACAAAAACAACTTTTATTCTGTCGTAACGAAGCGAGCAATGTCCCACGACCTAAGTCCTTATGCGATTATGACACTTTAGCAGTTTGATATTAGCCGAGACGTACTTGGGGGGTCTCGTCGACGACGACAAATAAGTTTTGGCCAACTTACCGGAACGGCAGGAAGCTCGCTTAATTTATTGCGGTCATTAATCGCGGAGATAAATTTAACGAGTGATTAATTTCTCGGGGTAGCATTAGTTACAGTGCGATTCCCGGGACAGCGTGCGTCAACGAAAAACTTTCGCTAGAGAGTTAAAGTTTCAACTCAACTATGTACTACTCACTTCTCCGCTATGATATTTTCCGGATGTGAGGCGCAAAAGGTGCTCTTTAGCCGTAGTGTGGAGCTTCCGGAATTTTTTGTTTTGAGATTTATTCGCGAAATGGGAAATGAAAACGGCGCAAATTCCTTATTTCGCCGACGAAATCACTTTTACTACTATCATGCGATAAATTTATGACGAATATTTGTGGCGCTCTCATATACAGAATGATTCATGACTCATAATACGTATTTAAAGAAACGCTAAAGGAAAAAAATCCATATGAAAATCTTAACGGCTAATATAATAAATAGCCTACTATGACATTGCTTTCAATATTAACCATAAACACAGCTAGCAATAAATCTTGCTCTGATACTTCAAAGCTTGACCGTATGATTTAAATGTTGTAATTCGTATTTGAGCACATTTTAAACATAACATCAATCTACGTACAATATATACGTTTCGAATCACAGTGATTCGTGCAGAATTCTTCAAATATTGACAACGCGTATAAAGTAAACACGAACACGCACGTTTTCCTACGGCAACGATTTTACACACAGCGCCGTCAAATGAGGCTTAAATCGAATCTTGATTCAACATCGAATATATCAACTATTTGAGAGTATTATACCTACATATATGTATATGTATAGTAAATACTAGTCAGGTACACGATTTACATTAAAAATTATCTACGTGTTAGTACCAAACGTATGCTTGCACTATGTATAGCACTCACCTATCCTAGTACGGGACACTCTCAGCGGTGTTTACCATAGCTCCGGATGTTGACTAACTTAATGGACCATGGTGAACTATTCCCATCGAAAGCTCGAGTGTTGGACAAGCGCTAGTATCTCTACACTCGGTGCAAATTCGTTACAGTGAATTTCCACATACAAACCATGTATACCTACCTACCTTCGTACCTGCGACGCGTACACAAAGGAACACAATACTCGAAACGTTTGCGCACATTTAACCCGGTCCAAAATGTCGACGAGATCCTGAAAAATCAGTATCACACATCCCTCGGCGAATATTTCCTCTAACCCTCGTACACATTTGATACGCCCTCGTGCACCGTCAAAACAACAACAGCCGACACAAAGACAGACCTCGATTACGATGTCGTTTCAGAGTTCAGGGTTCACGGTTCACGGTTCACGATATCTCGTTTGACAGCACTCACGTGCCGCACTTTCGTCTGTTTGGCTTTAATTAAAACAGAGCACAAAAGCGAGTCGGGTGGGAAAATCTCATGTAATTGTCGTACGTGAATTCTCGACGACCCTGCGGTGATTCGCATGTTTGCGGGCGAATACAAAAAAAAGTAATTGTTCCGACACAATTTCGCACTCGCTAACCCTAAACGTTATCGCCACTATTTACATTTAAAATTTTCACCGATATCTTATATCTAAACACCTTTTTTGTTGCCGTTCAAGGACTTGTACTAATAGCTTTCCGACTACTTCGATAAGGCTGAGCTATTACCTTTGTACGTAACAGTCTGGGATTAACGTAGACGCATTTAACTTTGGTAGGTACATCGTTTTATAAAACACACTCTACCCAACCTAAACTGTATGTAAAATATTCCTTTGATCTCAGATCGATGAAAATGGCTTGTGCGCGAAATACCCTATCCCGGAGAGATCACTCGTGCAAATAACATGTAATTTCAACGTGGCATTCCTCTTTCGATCCAGTGAACATTGATGATCATTCCGAAATTCATTAAACTAATTAAAACTATGCGTAAAATGTATTCATAATATACATACATATAAAGTGTTAATTTTTTAAAACACCATCAATCCGCTATTCAGTTCATATCAATTCACTCACAGCCGCTATCTGTCAAAGCCGGTTTGAGTCGACAACGTGATTTTATGGCCACGGCAATACAAGACAACTTTATTGTTTCTCGTACTGTCAAACGAGTTGTACTGTTATGGTACAAAGAAACCTGCACTTGGAATATCTCATTAAAATTTTTAAAACGTTCTAAAAGACGCGTCCCAAGTTGTTTATCCGTATTTCAAAAGTCCTACTCGATATCGGAAAACTCTGCACGTGCCACCATTTTCCTTTAAACGGGGGGGGGGAGGATAATATTGTTTAATTTTCACATTACTAGTTGTTTCGTTATTAAAATTTAATTTCACACACAATCCAAGTCAAACGCGAAGATACGAACTGTTGAATGAAAAACAGAGGGTGTGTTATTAGAGTGTGTGATAGCGAAGTGTTTGAAGTGCCAGTGAATGGAACACGTGTCTGGACTGCAAAAAGGCTTCTCAAAATATGTGTCAGCTTGACTTCTTGAAACTCCTAGTCAGTCGAAGACTAAAATTAGAAGCACGCGCGACTTGCAAATTTTAATATTATATTTGGGCATATTGCGTGTGTGTGTGTGTGTTTGCGCTCGCGGTGCGAAAATTTGATACACGGCACAATTAATATTCGACAAGGTCGTGTTCGGTCAAACACGACGTTTAGCTCGTCGTAAAAGGCGCCTCTAGTTGGGTAGGCGCCTCACGTTTCGCGCACATTTTTCGAGATGAAATGATAGAGAGAAGAGCGGAGTGAGAAGCCTCGTCGAAGTTGGCCTCATCAAAGCACGCGGCACGTGTCGCCCGCAACGGGAATTTGCATTTCGCAATATTAAACACGGGGAAAATCTTCGTCGGCAGGACGCCGAATCAAAAGCGAGAGAAATGGGCGACGAGTCGTGTGCCCGAATAAAGAAAACGAGGGGTGAGGAAAAGGGCGTCCGGAAAACCCGGGAAGAGAAAGCGGTCCGGGTGAGCAGAAAAAAATATAAGAAAATAAAATAAAATTCGCAGCCAGGCTGTGACACTTGGAAATGTCTCAGACCGAATTGCTTTTATATTGGAAAAACTGGGGGGAAAAACATCCCGCGTATAATTCGAACGGGGAGACAATGCGGGGCCGCTCTCGCGTGTCATCGGAAATTTAGTGTAGGTGGTTTTGTGTTTTTTTTTTTTTTTCTTCCCCGCTGATAAATATGAATACGACCGAAAAAATATTTGATTCTCATTTCTCTCGCGTATAAATCTTTCGCATTGAATACGACACACGCAAAAAAAATACGTAAATTAAACGTATGTATGTTTGTTCGGATTCGTGTGACGCAATTTTGAATATGCTACGTCTCCAGAAATAATCTAATACACTGACAAAACAACAGAAAGAATCTGCGTGCAGGAGCCAACTCGAAAAATTCGAATGAAATCAACCGATTTGTCCGTATAAAGGTTCCCACACACAGCTACGTAATCGCGTATGAAAGTCTACCGGCTGCGCAAGCGCCGGTTTCTGTCACTCTGACATAAGCTATCAAACTACCATCTGTCACCTCGCATTCGGAACGCTTGTATTTCACTCACGATTCTCAAGTCAGGGTTATTTACATACAACTCAAATCAACTCAATTCAGAGTTATTTACGTACAACTTTTCCACAAACGTCAGCGAAATCGCCGACATCGTCGGAATTTGGCGGAAAACCGTCTTGGTAAAGACGCGTATTCGGTTATTCTATTCGAGCATTACTGCCACTCAGGCGCATCAACTTTTTTTTTTTTCGCGAATTTGTTTAAATTCTATTAATAATCAATTGTTTTTGCACTACTTTATGTAATATATCTATTATAACAGCTAATGGGCGTATATAATCGCCCCCGCCACCACATACGCCCGTTTCAATGCAAACTAAAGTTTTCACCACGTGGTTATGCCCGAATATTTAGCGGTTAAAACCAACTTTGCTGTCAGGCGCTCTGTATGCTGTCGAGCAGCATACCTAGCGAAATTCGCTGGGTTTGCCGCGCTAGGTTTTCATACGCGATTTCGTAGCTGTGTGTGGGAGCCTTAACGGTGGATTCTAAGCCCCGCCCCCCACCCCCATTCGTGTGCGCTGCTTCGTACAATAACAATTCAGCCCTTAGCCCGTTCGACAGCACGCGAAACAATTGTACAGTGTACCGCCGATTGAACGGGTGTATCACCGTAAAATCGCATTGTTGAATCGAACCAACTTTGACGGAAAAATACACCGCTAAAAAAAATCGTTTGTTATGTTATATGACCGCAGCTACCAATGGAGGCAGACGCTTGCTCTTTAATATTATTAAAATAAAATAAAATTGAAATTGAAACGTATTATTACTTCATTTTATGTACATATGTATGTATTATGATTTTATTGTGTATTATATTTGTATGTATATATGTATGTACATACATATACATACATATATGTATGTGTCTGTGTATGTATACTATGTATATATTTTTTGTAATTTATCCACCATGACGATTTAGTTAATCTGTTATGTCATGGTGAGTGTATCTGTAAATAAATAAATAAATAAATATATTGAATAATGATGCAATGAGCGAAAATGTGGAAAATGGGAGAATATCTATTACAATTTTAACAAATAACCAAAGAAAAAAAAAATGAATAATTTGATTCAATCTCAATTATAGTAGAAAGGTTTAAACATTATTTTCAATTGAATATTATTATTGATTTTGCATTAAAAGTAAGAGCTTTATTTTTTTGGTTAAATGCGTCACGTTTTTGCTAAAATATTATCATACACCTTTTTAAAAATGAATATTATCGCTTAGTAAGCTCATGAAGTAAAAATGTATACGTAGCTCGTACCAGTTGTATTTATTTTGGAATGTAAACAATATTTTATCAATACTATGTACGTACATATGTGTGGTTAAAGTAAAAATTTCAATGGATACAAATTAAATATTAATATTTTATATTCAAAACCACGTTGCATAAAGAACATATAAAATATAAATATTCAAAATTATCATTCGTATTCCGAGCAAGTTCCTAACATAATATATAAGTATATTGTATGTATAAGCCGTGAGAAAAATTAAACCTATAGACCTTTGTGAGTAGAAATGGACTGGCAGATCAAAAGCGGACGGGTCTCTCTAGCAGGCTTCCTTCATTAAACGTTACGGGACTACCATTCGATTACTTCCGTGATTTTTCCCGGAAGCGAGAGTGCCTCGGCTACGTGAGCGAAATTCCAGAAATATTCCCGGGATTTTCGCCGCGTCGAGTTTCGCCGCGAATGAAGATGGATACGCGGCCTCTCGTAATGACCCCTACTACCGACTGTCTACTTGCATACATACGTGTGTGTGTGTGTATTGTAAGGGTACGTAAATACATTTTTTGTGCAATTTTCCCACCCCCTGACGGCGATAAATTAGGCCCGCTGAATTAGGGTGTCGCGAAAAAGTACCCACCGCGGAAAAACTGTGCGAATTTTCCGAAAGCGCGCTCTTTCGCCCGCTGACGATGTGCCAAAACCAAAGCCAAATTTTCACCAACGTGAAAATTAAATTACGCTTTAAAAAAAAAAAATTGAAATATTTACCGAAAACGCCCGCGACTAATGGATTGTATTCAACATAAGCAGTAAATGTGGGCGAAATATAGGTTACATTCAAATAATATTTTATTTTTCATTATGTATACAAATTGACAGTATTATCACGTAGATAGTCATGATGATACATATAATATGAAACATATAGGTACAATTATACACCATAGCACCAAAATAAGAATGTTACTTAAGATCCACTGCACACAGATAAGCATGGAAAGATGTACATACATATACTCGGTATAACAAGAAGGAATACATCAGTAAGAAGCTTGACCAAAGTGGTATATACATATGTACATATAGCGGAACGTGTGAAAAAGTTGAAGTGGCAATGGGCTGGACACATAGCAACAAGAGTGGGTGGCAGATGGACGCGAGAAATACTGGAATGGTATCCGAGAGGATTTGAAAGGAAGCAAGTAAGACCGAGTGGAAGATGAATTGAGAATAATATGTGGAGTCAACCGAATGCAGATTGCTCAAAATAGACAGGTATGGAGGTGGATTGGAGAGGTCATCATCCAGCAGTGGATGGTGAATGTCTGAAGATGATGATTATGAGCACCAAAATATTAATCACTTTCTATAATACTTGCGATAGTGCGTTCTTCTTTTTGTTGCAATGGCAGTTGATAAATAAAGTATTCCCAGTCAAAAAAGTGCTCAACTCATAATGCACACAAACAAATCCACATACTATAGCTATTTTTTTTTGCAAATTCAATGTGTAACATGTATCGCCATAAAATTGATGTACATATGTACATACATAGTATGAGCGTGCGTATATCAACAAGGTGAAATTAAATGCTGAATAATATTAGAGCTCGCTTCTAGTAAATTAGAGGACATGTTCGGCAAATTAGGTAACATTGCTTAAGGAGGAGCAGAAAGCTTCAAAAGCTCGCTGAGCGCGTATTACGCACAACAAAGGACTTATTTTACACGAAAGTTGTTTAACGCACACGTGTTTTCAACTTATTTAAGAGCCCTTTTCATACGATCTTCCGTTGTTAAATTTTCAACGAAAATAGTAATGTCTGTTATATTACAAGCTATAGTCTTGATACTTTTATGAAATATCTATGTATATTGAATGCTATGTCGCCAACTTTGCGGATCTTCTAACCCCGGTGGAAGCTCGGATCTCCCATTTTACGATTAAAACTACTCTACCATTGCACTCTCGAAGCGATCTTGATGAGAATGATCATTATAACTGAAGTTGCAGTAATAAAAATTTGCGTAGTAAATGCGTAATGAAAACCGTTGTCGAGCATTGCTATGAAGTAAGCAAAAAACTCAAATACGTGGCACGATATTAAGTTGCGCTCTAGCGAAATTTCATTTCAGTATTATACACGAAAAATATCGCTACGAGGTTCTCTTATTAAGTTTTCATGAATCGTATCGTCGGTATGATATGTTGACAAATTTTTTTTTTATTTCCGTCGTCGTCGTCGTCGCTCACTGGAGAATGAATTTCAATTTTTGCAAAATGTTTTTCAACATCGTCTCAGTCGGAAAAACTAAACGGAAAAGCCGAAGCGAGAGAGTGCAAAAAATTTCTGACGACACTGTAAGTGAAACGGATGAAAGTTTTCTGGTAGCCGTTACACAAAAACAACCGGGGACGTTTGCGCAAACTTTGGACGAGAGTTGTGTTTGTTCAGCGTTGGTCCATTTGCGCCAACTCTGCATCTTTTGTGTACAAAAAGCCTCACTGTGTTTGCCACGTTCAATTTAGAACCTTAATGACCAAAACCGCAGTGAATGCATCCGACGAATCTGGACCCCCTAATTGAACAAGTAGAAACTAAGATACACATTGCATAAGATAATATAGCAGTATGTAATGTAAACTTGCTTGGTATGCTTCGTCGGCTAAAGTTATACACCACATCACGCACAACGTACAAGGAATACTTTTAATACACTTATTTGGTGGTTAATTTTGTGGAAATGTGGCTCGCGTGTATACTTGTGAATACAGAACGTGGAAAAAATAGTACCCTTTCACTCAACAACAACAGCGGCGTACGAAAAAAAAACAACCAAATCTCAGGAAAATGTATGAGGCTTCTGGCGTTGACAGTGGAAAAACACAAGTCTTGCCAAACTAATAGGAAAACTTCCTTTCGTATGCAGAAGTACCGTACCGTATCCTGGAAACACAATTTGATCACGAAATTATCCTGAATAAATGGATATTTTTTTTTGTTCTTGGAAACATATCGCGTTTCTCGCTTCGGCTATTACACAAGAGCGAATATAATACACGGTTTGTATATAATAAATACGAACATAATATTAACATGTTTTCGATTTAATTAACACCATATTATATGTACTGTATCTTCGTAATAACATAGTAATATAGCACGAAAACAATACACCTAACATCCATCCATCGTAACGTACTATGTAAATCTATAATTACATATATATATCTGTGCGATATATCAAATCAACTGTGTAGTATATAGTAATTGTGTCGTAAACGCGATCGTTACCGTGTAGACTTTCATATTGTTGCATTTAAAAGTTTTACTCTCAAAAGTGGAAAACTTTTGACCCCAAAGCACTCGTGCAGTTAAGTTGTGCACTGGGGGAAATTTGTCGCACAAATTTACCTCTGAACTAACTGAAACATTTAATTGAAAACCTACAAAAGTCAACTATGTTCTGCTACCGTAACGCACGACGAAACGTTCTACACGTACTACATATGTATGTATGTATAGATATCCACATAATCGACATTCGTATGTACAATTTACATGAAAGTCATGAACAATTTCCACAATATAATAGACTCTACAGACACACACGTATACCTGCATGTTGGGTAAAAATCGCAGACGACAAACGCTAGTGCGGTGTTACGTGTCGGGAATAAAGCCTTTACTCTCGCGACCACTTTACCACGGTCCAATTCACTTATGCACACGTGATCGGCACGCGGAAACACGTGCCGCCTGCTAGAGATCACTCGGGGGGCCCCATCCGGAAGCCTGGGGGGCCCAGCCCTTTGCTTGTAGACCTGTCTTACACTATATCATCAAACCGAGCCAGAACCACTACAAACAAACCAACCAGTTCGCTACAATCGCTCCAATTCGGCTATAACCACAATATAGTGCCTCTAGATATGCGGGCATAACTCTACTATGACTGATAGGCCACTGAGTTTTTGAGCAAATTTGGAACTATTGGAGCAATTTGAATATAATTCAATGCAAATATGATATTGCCATTTAAGAAAATGTTCAATCGCTGTACATATTTAGATATTATTCTGAAGATCATCATCATTTTCAGCCGTTCGCCATCCACTGCTGGATGAAGGCCTCTCCAATCCTCTTCCATTCCTGTCTGTCTTGAGCAATCTGCATCCACTTGACTCCACATATTTTTCTGAATTCATCAGCCCATCTTCCACTCGGTCTACCTTGTTTTCTTTCACATCCTCTCGGATAACATTCCAGTATTTCTCGCTATGTGTTCACTCCGACTGTTTTACACGTTCCGCTATATTTGGCACTTCTTACCAATGTATTCCTCTTACAATCTCTTCTTGTTATACCAAGCATACATCTTTCCATGCTTCTCTGTGTGCACCGGATCTTACGTAACATTTTTGAATTCAGCATCCACGTTTCACATCCACACGTCAAAATCGGCAGTACGCATTGGCCTTCTTTTTTAAGTATAGCGGAATGTTGGATTTAAAAACTATGTATGTTCATTCTTCTAAAAGCGCAGTAAATTTAATGAATTTATTTTAATTTAGATCACATATCTATACCTTATATAGAAAAATGGGTTATTATTCTTGACCTCCATAATTTTCAATGAAAATTCCATTTTTAAAAAAAGGAGTAAATTTTTAATTAAGATTATAAATCATTTACTATTTATATTTTAAAATTACAGTAATAACCGATGAAGATAAGGTTCTACGTTATTCAATTACCTTTAAATATGCTTAAGTACAATATAATGACTTTTACTATTTAATACGTTCAAAAATATAATAATTTTCGCACAAATTATTCCCCCATTAGAGAAGTCATTAGCATCACGCGGAGTCATTACATGAATTATACAAAATTTTGATATTTTTTCGAGATATACATACATATTTCGGACGCTCGAGTGTATTCCAGATATGGTCAATTATATATAGTCTTGAAAACGTTCGAGTCTCATTATTATTGGCTGAGGATCGCCAACATTTTTTGGCGAATCTCGGCATCAATCAGTGTGCTATTTACTTTCAGACAGACAATGGATGAAAATTTCACATGAAAAACCAATGACGGGGAGCAATTCATCAGCTGTCGGTTTTGGAAAAGTTTTCCAAATCGCGTCGAAGCGTCTCTAATGGATTTCCCATAGTCCGTACGAGGAAACTCTATTGAATCGCCTCAATAAAAATAAAAATAAAAACGAACAAACATATTTTATACACGTATGTTTGTGTGCGTTTTAAAAACCCCTAATTTATATATGTATATATTTAAAAATACGAGCGGGCGCATTTTATTTGCTGAAAATCCCAAAATATACGAGTCAACCACAACATTCCAATTAAAAAGTTACCACGTAACAAAACCCCCCTTTTATATGAAAAAGCACACACTTCACCCTTTTACTCGGCATGTTTATTTTTACAATAATATTATCACAAAACGAAACGGGTTTAATTTTATTTTTAAAAAATATGTTATTGTTACATTTACATACATACGTATATACAATATTTTAGTAGCTACTTTAGTAGTTACATACAATCCTAACTTTACAAAGGGAAACTATGTGTTAGCGTTTATTCACTTTGTTAACAGTTTAAGCGTACGTGTATAACTTCAGAGCTATTGCATATTTAATAAAAGCTCACGTATTATACTGAAACGACCGCTGTGTGCTTTTGAGCTATGTTAAACGAATTTAACCGCGTATTTTTGCCGTGAAATCGAATTAGAAAAACGTAGAAGTATACGTACAATTGTGTATGCGAGGAAATCGTAGAGCTCCATTCGGTCAATTTGATATGAAAGCGTTCGGGCGAAATTGAAAGCTCTGTCGGTGGACGATTTTCAAAAGTACTACCTCTCTAATCCGAAACACGGCCAACTACCTTTCTCAAAGATTTTACCTCTTCAAATCGGATATCCATTTTGTAGCGATTCTATTTTTTTGCGTATCGGAAAAAAGTCCTTCCACGTTTTGTACGAATGAAATTGTTCGAATGTCGCGTGTAAAAAAATTCGGGTGTAGCCAACCCATGACTTTATCCATATATTTGAGGAATACAAAGAGTAACGAAATTATTTTTTAAGTACGTAAGTAAATAAAACGCATACACCACCACCACACCAATCAAAATACATACATATGTATGTACATATCATGAAATTACTGTGTTGAGTGCGCGCGCGTATATATCTCTAAATATCTCTTTAGTCACTGTGAACCTTTCTTGATTGATCAACAACATGGCTTTAGACCCTTCGGTCTACTGTAACAAATCTGTTGTGTCTCTCTAATTTTGTTACTAAGTCTTTAGATGCGAATAAACAGGTTGATATTGTCTATACGTTTCGAGAAGGCTTTTGATGTAGTGAACCATGAGATTTTATTGGAGAAATTAGATCGTTTTGGTATCTCCAATAGTCTCATGTTACTCTTCAGAAATTATTTTGTGAATCGTAAGCAATATGTTGTCTATTGCTCTAAATCCTCGCCAGAATATAGTGCTCACTCGGGAGTACCACAGGGTTCAAACTTGGGCCCTTTTTACTTTTCTTGATTTATGTTAATGACATATTTGATGTCATTAAATATTCTAATTTCTACTTTTTGCTGACGATCTGAAACTATATAGATCAATTGTAACTACAATGGATTCCGCTTTATTACAATTGGATCTTGATGCTGTTGCAGCATGGTCAGCAAAAAATAGCTTGTACTTCAGTATTAATAAATGTTGTTCTTTACGTTTTCCAGATCCCATAATCATGTATCTACTGTTTACCATATTCTTGACAGTGACCTAAATATGGTGGATGAGTTTCGTGATCTGGGAGTCTTATTTTCTTCTAAATTTAGTTTTGGGCGTCATATAGACGGTGTATGTATGAAGGCCTCTAAATTTGGGTTTTGTTCTCAGAGTGAGCAAACCTTTCCAATCTGCCATGGTACTTAAGATTCTGTATGAAACACTAGTACGGACTGTTCTAGAGTTTTCTTCAATTATATGGAGTCCTTCTGATAAGGCCCATATATCTAAACTTGAAAAGGTTCAGAAAAGGTTCCTTAGGTATCTCTATATGACAACATATGGACGGTATCCTTGGATGTACCCAGTGGCTTCCTTTTGGGTGCCCTGGGATTTTACTCTTTGGAATCAAGAAGAAAGGTCTACCTGGGTAAACACTTTTACAAGCTGTTAGTTGGTTTGATACACAATCCTCTGGTTCTTATGGAGCTTGAATTGTGGGTACCGAGTCAGCTTAGATTTCCCAGGCAACATCTTTTGCTTTATCCATCGGCGGCACGTACCAATATAATGCTAAATTCTCCGGTTGCTAAAGCTATTGCTTTACTCAACCTGGTGGCTGACTCTATCGATATATTTTCTTGCAGTTATGCTAACATGGTAGAGACTATGCTTAATTATAAGATTTTGTGATAGATACACGTTATGCATAACATGTAACATATTATTTTACGATTCTTGAGCCTTTCTGTTTTTTTCTTTATAATTTTTATTTTATTTCTTCACATATTTTATCTAACTTTTTTTTTTAAATATTTTTTTGTATAATTATATTATATGCTATGTTTATATTCTATGTACACACATCTATCTAATGTTTCTAAGTTTTTATTGTGGTTTTAGGATACTACATATATATGTACATGTATATATTGTTTTCCCCTGCATGACGATCTGGATTTATATCTGTAATGTCTTGCAGGACGTTTTTATAAATAAATAAATAAATAAATAAATAAATAAAATACGATCTTCGGCATATATTCAAATAAGAAAAACTACCACTTCCGGTCGGCGGATTTTAATCAAAACCTTATCAACTCTTAAATTTTATATGATAATTATAAATATAAATTTTCGACTTGATCAATAGGGCAGTTTCTGAAATATTCTGTGGTAAAATTTTTGACAAAAAAAAAACCCTACTTCCGGTTGAATGATTTTAATGATTTATTTTTTTTTTAAACTAGCAATTTTACTCAGGAGTACAAAATTATAATATTGTGACGATAGTACATATTTAAAAGGCCGAAAAAATAAAAACAAAAAAAATCGTTCAAGAGTAAACTGCCATTTCCGGTAGTCATATGTTGACCAAAATCACAGTATCTCTTAAGGCTAACGTGAAAACTATAGATATGAAATTTCGACGAAATCGCCGATGCAGTTTCGGAAATATTCTGCGGTAAACTTTTCGACAAAAAAAAAAAACCTACTTCCGGTTGACTAATTTTAATGATTTATTTTTTTTTTTTTTAAATAGCAATTTCTCTCAAAATTACAACATTACAATATTGTGACGATACTACATATTTAAAAGGTCGAAAAAAATAAAAACAAAAAAATCGTTCAAGAGTAAACTGCCATTTCCGGTAGTCAGATGTTGACCAAAATCACAGTATGTCTTACAGCTAACGTGAAAACTATAGATATGAAATTTAGACAAAATTCCCGGAGCCGTTTCGGAAATATTCTGTGGTAAAAGAATTTTAGAATTTTCTACAAGAAAAAAACCCTACTTCCCGTTCACTGATGTTGACCAAATTCGTTATGGCTCTTACACCTTACGTGAAAATAATAGATATGAAATTTCAGCTTGATAGACTTGACAATTTCGGAGAAAACACGCATACAGACACACACACACATAAGTACACAGACATAGACATACAGACATTTTTTAGAAATCATGAAAACGTGATCAGGGGATGATACCTGATACAAATCAGTCAAAATCTCGAGGTCGAATTTTCGCACGATCACAATACTTTATCCAATTAGGATAAAGTAAAAATAAGTTGATCGTTTATCTTCAAATCACGAATCGGTCGTTAATTTTTCGCGATGCAATATTTACACTGCTCTTAAAAATGTAGTCATAAAAGATGATCCCCCCCCCCCCGGCTTTTACATCTTTTACGAAATGTTTATCGCATTTCGTATTCATAATGCAAGAATTAATATTACGAACTTCTCCCTTTTATAGCTTGTACTTAGCTGCACATTTTTATGGCCGTAATAATATATACGTGATTTCCATACAGCTTTACATATTTTCGTTTTCTTATTATTATTACATAGGCTAATGCACTGAACGAATTGCTGAGATCATAATCAAAACCGTAATTTTCAACCATTGAACTTTTAAAATATTGAATTCGTTGTAATGTTCTCAAGAATAATACAAGACAAAACATATTTCTTAAGTACTTCTGTTGACTTTTCATACAAAAGACCACTCTTTGCATGGAAAAAATCTCACATATCGCAAGAGCTGCATGCAATTAGAATCTTCCATACAAAAAGTATAATCGGGTTTACTTTTCGTTACCAGTGTGAAAAGAGCGTCGACTAGTGAGTGCATTAAGTGATATTTCAGTGTCAAACATTACTCTCAAGAAGAAAATTTACACCGGTGAAAAGCGTGTCTCGAGAGCGGAACCTTGTCACTGAAAGAACAATGTAAACGTTACGCTGTGGCGCTCTCGAGAGTTTCCGACAAGTCAGAAATTTCAACGATCAACCATCATCATTCACTTCAAAATCCATTCGAAATAAGTCAAAAGAAGGATTAAGCTTAAAATCTCCAACGGTTCGACTAATTGAATCGTTAAATCCAATTATTTTCAATAGTACCACACTGTCATTAATCAGTCTAGTTTAAATATACCCTCATTGGGACAATGTCCAGAGGGATTTCCGCGATTGAATTACGAGCCGACAATTCACCCACCCACCCCACACAACCCCCTACCCCCCATTTCGAATTATACAATACATCGTAGGGGTAGTGTAGTGGTTAATTTCGATCGAAGAACCATTCGTAACGGCCGACACTAAATCTAATATCGGCTCTAAACTGTATGTACCTACATGTATATACATACATACATACGTGTGCGTCTGTAGTTGAGTATCGTCGTTAACTAGTGCACGTGATCGTTAAACGACATTTCAGTTTTAATTAGGTGTCAGTTATCGACGCACAGCGGGTCATTCGTTACGGGGGATGATACCTCGCCAACCCCCATGAATGATACCCTTAATGAGATCCAATTACAGGCCCTGACCCGACGGATTTACGACCGTCTCCCTCTTCGTGTAAATAAGTATTTTCGTATGAGATCCGATCTTAACGTGAAAAATACGATACTCATGAATATTGTGATAAATGTTATAATAATAATAAAGCTTCTGCTCAAATTATGTCCGAAATTGATATATGTATGTGCTATGAAAGTTTGAGCTTTTCATTATTCGTCATTAATTTTAGCACAATGATCCACACCCAATTACAGGTTAACATAGGAATAATGAATTGGTAGTGCCAATTTTTTATTGAACCGTCTCATAACTAAGTTAGATATATTGGCAAACTCTAACAGGAGACGGCCGATTTATGTACATATGTAGTCATGTACATATGTCCAGATCTTGCCAATGACGATAATTAAGGTTAAGAGATTAACGCTCTAATCCAGTAATCGGGAACCGGCGGCTCTCGCTTCATCCAACGTTTTGCGTGAAACACAAAATGTTGACACACAATAAATTTACACAAGATCAAAATTAATCGTATTTTCACAACGCGTTGTGGCCATGACGTTGTAAAAAGCTCATAATCGTTTTTTAAGATTAAACTTTATAATAATGTTTTTAATAATAAACTGTCGACCGTTAAGAAATATCACTAGCATAACTTATTTCTTACAGATATCCATGTCATTAATGGTTAATGAGTAACATTTAATTTAATTTTGAATATGTAATTCGAAAATAATATGTTGCGGTTCCCAAACTTACAAGGTTTTCCCTAATTTGGTTCTCAGCTTGAAAAAGGTTCACGACCACTGCTCTAATCATTGAGAAATCGCCTGGCTGGCTATAGTGCTCGATACTTTCTGCATACTTCTACAATGGTAGTTAATTACAATAATGCTTATACTGTAGTAACTATTAAAATGCCAAAGTTAGCACAACATTTACATTCATATGTATAGGTATGTATGTACATTGTGAAACTATTTTTTATAGAAAACTAGCTGAATTTCCCGGCGTTGCTCGGGCGGGTTAAATTTCTTCTTAAAACAAAAATTGAAACAAATGAAAACATTTATTCTCCAGTTCAAAAAAAAAATTGATTAAAAATTTTGTATATGGGGGCCCGTCGACCCCCTGATCCGATCCCTTCCAAAACCCACCTACGGTCTGACTTAGGGTATCATGAGATAGTATACCAAGTTTGGCGGTTCTAAGTTGAAAACTGTAGATTTGCATAGCGGAACGACAAACAAACAAACAAACATTGAATTTTATATAGTACATAAATAAATACAATTAATGTATCTGTAGCTTGCTTTTGAACTGGCTATGTGATATCTTCAATTGATATATTTAATAATAAATAATAAAAATTTAATTATAAGCATTTACGTATTATTTTTAAATGTCTCAAAAAACATTTATATACGCATATAACTTATTTAAATAATTCTATCAATAATCGTTAAGTCATCGACATTACGTATACACATCACCCACTCAATTCGCCCACACTTTAACATTGTATGTATGTATGTAGCTTTTAGAACTAAACTGCGAATATATTTTGTCGATAAAATTATGTCACATTATCAATAAATTTCGCTGAAGCCTCTTAGTAGGCACGTGTGTGGAAATTGTGTACCGATGATATAATAGTATGATTTCCCAAAGGTATCCTAATTTATCACACAACGATCGGGCGATCACATGTGGCTAGATCAGAACCCCATTAGGCCGCCTCGAAAGCTCAAAAATTCATGATAATGAGGGGGCGGAGAGCTTTTTACGTACGCGACACGCATTATCCGAATTATATGACTTCCTCGGCGAGGGCCGCTAATGTTTTTCGCGCGCTCCGTGGAGTTTTCCGCGAGTTTTCCCCGCACCGCTCGCGCTAGTCAATTTATCACTGAGCGGGTCGACGCGTTTCCCTTTTGTAAGCGAAGAATTATAAATGACGGGACGTCTCCGCCGAGATGGCAATAAAGCCTCTCGCTCTCGGTGCTCCAATAAAAAGCTCGCGAGGAAGGTTTCACGACGCGAAAGCTCCGCCAGATGACTGGCTCGAGTCGTCGTCTCGTTGTTCCGGTGAAATTGGGTCGAACGATCCGCTCTATCTGTCGCCGGTTGAAACGCGACGCGTTAATTGATGTCGCAAAATATATATTCGCGAAAATTGATGACGTTCCGATGCTGCCGCGAGCTTTTCGGGGGAAAATCTCGAACTTGACGAGTCGGCGTTTTAAGACGCCCCCGCAAAGCAAAAACGCAAAATTTCAATTTCAAATCTACGCAGTCTTGAACAGTATTGTGCGTCTTCAAAATAAAACTAATTAATGTGGAGTGTTTAAGCTAGCAGCCTGTTTTAAAACAATAAATGAAAATACATTTACTTATTTTGAACACTTTGAATGATGCCAATAATTTTAAGACAATCGAGCTTCGCAAGTGTTTTTCCAACAACAATTATCGAAATGAATTATATCAATCGAAAATTTCTCAGTATTGAACAATTCTTTTGTGATTAAATTTTGATCCATTCAAAATTATGATACAAAAAATTTCACCGAAATTGCGATTTTATGATAACTATGTATGTATGTACATAGAGGGATATTAAAATTTATTTCAAATTTTAACAGTACTAGATTTGAATCGAACTTTACAAAGAAATTCGGCTTTGTTTCAAACGTTGTCAAGCTTTAAATATCATTTAATTTAAATGAAAAATATGGTCTTTAAGATTAAAATTTAATTACTTTTAGTAGTGAATGCGGCTGCCATTTTATATAGCAATTTTTTTATAAAATACATTGAGACAAATACATAAACAGTGACTATTATAATACTCTAGAATTAGTAGTCTCTTGTTACGGTGTAAAAGTCACTCGATTTGAAATTTCAGCGAAACGTTTAGCAAATTTTCCGCTCGTTGAGCGCAATTCTATCGACTTTGAATTAGCGTTTATTTTATCAGCGCCAAAGTATGAAATCGCCAGAGCACGAAATCGCTCTGACGACAGCTAATTACGTATTTGACATTAATTAATTTCAAAGTCAACATCGAAATAGGTCGGCGCAAAAAAAAAAGAGAACGAATCACAAAGCGACGACCGGCCCAACTTTTGCGATAGTCCGTCGGCAGTAATATTAATTGCTATAATGCGAAAAAAAAAAAAAAAAAAAAGGTATCTATTGTTCGCGAAAACCGCTAATGCGATGAGTTAAGTTACCGCGCGCCGTCTCGACGGGATTCTCCCGTCAAAATGAACAATCCGAAGGAGCTTAATTGGTTATCGGTTAATTATTTAGTTAAATCTTCGTATGTCAGATACATTTTGGTGGAAATTAATCAACGCTTTTCCGTTTCCTCTCAAAGGGGAAACTTTAATGGTACATTGATGCGAACTCGTAAACTTCCGTCGAAACCCATATCCATCAAACAATTTCCTATTTACACACGTACACGCCAACACATACACTTTTACAACGAATTTATTGGATCAAATTTTCAATGACACTTTCATTCCAAACTGGACATTGATTTCAAATTTTAATACAAAATTTATAAGTAAACAAACATTCGCATATGCGCATTTTATAAAACACTTCATGTACTACCTTAAAAGTACCTTTAAACCTGCCTCAAAACCAAATAGAAAGACATGCTACGATTACATTTACTTGTTGTTGTATTAAGCATATTATCACATGAGATAAAATTGCTATAAAATATTTATATTCTAAAAATTTAACAAAAAAAAGATTTAAAAAAAAACAAGTGAAAATAATTGCTATTTTACAAGTATTGCATTTAAATTCAGGTATACATGCCATTGAAATTTTTAATTAAACAAAAGGTTATATGTACCTTTCTAAATTTTCCACCGATGCTAAGCATATTTCTTCCCACGTACGCAATAGACCTATTCGTCACGTGAATAACACCATTGCAACACTTTAATTTATCACTATAAACAAAGCATGACATCACCTCGATATGATATTAAGACGATACAACAAAAAAACAAAATCATACACGTCGAATTTTCACGCGACGATCACAGAACATAACACGTCATCGCACGTGACGATATTATTTCATAAAAAAAATTATTTGCTTATTATAAGACGGTAGCTGTTAAAATCACTGGAACACCGATCGGCGAAACTTTATGTGTTTATTTTTTTGCAAGTCGCGTGCGATACGTTTCGGAACAATGTTGGGAACAATGGGAAAAGCTCGGAGCACACACCTCACCCTGAGCTTTCCAGCATTAAACTGATCTGGCTCCGGTCCCATCAGGCGTCGGTTCGCTCGAACCGAACGAACCCGACGAACAAGTGCGTCCCTGTCGCACCAACTACGTCCCTGTGGCGAAAGGGCGCCTCGGAAAAACCTACTATGTACTGCTGAAAAAAGCTCCTATACGTTGCGACTTCATAACGACTGATTTTTTCATCATTAGGTCCCTTTCAAGTCGCGACATTTCATATTTGTACTAAGTATAGTACATTATCTTCTCCAATTATATGATTATAGTGCATTTACAAATCACGTGGTATAATGATGATGTTTGTCAGTCAAATTTAATATTAACCTATAGATAAATGGCGAACTTGTGACCCCACTGCATATCTCAATTAAAAATTATCGCAATATTTATATATTTTATAACAATATTTGCCGAAATAGTATATACAGAATGATCCAAATATTTTATAAAGAAAAAGTCACAGAAATCGGCCGTTCTAAATTTTATATGTAAAAATGGACCTTCTTAATTATCGTTTTTATAGGTGTATGTATTCATAATTTATTGAAATTTAATCTTCTTTCAAAAGTTCGTCAATAATAATAATGATTTCATTTATTTCAGACAATAAAGAGAGTTATAAATAGAGAATAAATGTATAAATAATTTAATTAAATGGCAATAGATAAAAAATATTCGGGTGTGGCCAACCCATGACTTTATCCATATATTTGAGGAATACAAAGAGTAACAAAATTATTTTTTTAAGTACGTAAGTAAATAAAACGCATGCACACCACCACAACAACCAACATACATACATATGTACATGATTTTAATGATTTATTTTTTCGTAACTAGCAATTTCTTTGAGGATTACAACATTACAAGAGTTAACTGCCACTTCCGGTAGTCAGATGTTGACCAAAATCATAGTATCTCTTACGGCTAACGTGAAAACTATAGATATGAAATTTCGACGAGATCGCCGGTGAAGTTTCGGAAATATGATTTTTAACAGGATTTTTGAATTTTCTGTACGAAAAAAACTGACTGATGACTGGTGTTGACCAAATTCCTTACGTCTCTTACACCTTACGTGAAAATAATAGATATGAAATTTCAGCTTGATAGACTTGATATTTTTGGAGAAAACACACAGACAGATACAAATACATTGACTGATACCAATCAGTCAAAATCCCGAGGTCGAATTTTTGCACAATCACAATACCTTATCCGATTAGGATAAAGTAAAAAAATAGAAAATAGAAGAATGTAAATATTAAATAATTAAAAATAAATTATTTGGATTATTAGGATGTAATTAAGAATAAATAATATTAGCAAAACTACGTATATTTTTTTTTTCTCACAATATACCTATACATACATATGTATGTACATTGTACATACATACATACATATGTATGTATGTGCATTGTACATATGTACATACATACATATGTACACCATATTTGAAATTGAAAATGTGTATTGAATACAAGTTAAATGATGAACAAAACTTAAATTCGTAATTGTATAACCAATTTAGTGTAACATCCTATAGAACTTATTAAAATGAAATGTGATATGATGTACATATGTAAATATAAATAAAAGTCTCCCGCGTTCGAGCGACTCTCTCAATTAATAGCCGTACAAAAACACGCTTCGCAATGCCTCCCAAATACAAGTTAATTTATTTCGATATCAAAGGATTGGGAGAGTGTATTAAATATATTTTTGCCTACAAAGGGATCGACTATGAGTGTGAAACGGTTTATTTTTTCACGGATAAAGGTCAATGGAACGACATAAAAGAGAGTAAGTTCCAACACAATATTATTTTTAATCATTTTTTATTTTGAATAAAAATATACATACATTGGTTCATTAGGTATGCCATTCGGTCAACTGCCCGTACTCGAAGTGGACCGAAAAAGAATTTATCAATCTCAAGCAATTTGCCAATATTTGGCAAGCCAATACGACTTGCTAACTGGCAATGCATGGGACGATGCTCAAAACGTTGCTCTGGCATCGGCTATGATGGATCTTATCGCAAGTATGTACATATATTATTGAGATTTTTTTATTAGAATGTACGTATAAAAATGTTTGAGTGTTAATACAATTTTTTGTAGGGGTTGCAAGATACTATTACGAGAAAGATCCTGAAGTGAAAGCAAATCTAAAGAAAGAACGAGAAGATACAATGCTACCGTTTTATTATAGACGATTCGAAAATATTTTAAAATCAAAAGGAGACTTTTATGCTTCAAAGGTTTTTATTTTGATTCAATTGCTTAATTTTTCAATAGTTCATTTGATTTTTTTTTAATTAAATCAATTAAAATTCTTTTAGTTGTCTTGGGTCGATTTTTATATGGTAGCTGGAATTGAAGCCGTTGATGGAATGATGGAAGCTGATCACATTTCCGGAAAGTTTCCCATTTTAAAATCTCATATGATGAGAGTGTGGAATTTGCCAAACATTAAAGAATACGTAGCGACAAGACCGCCTTATACTCGCTAAGAATAAATTTTGTGCTTTCGTTTTGCCGTACTTTCGTTATTTTGTTTTTATGTTAGCCACTGTATAGCTTATATTGTTCTATGAGCATTTATTAAATAACTTTTCTAATAACACTTGTATATATAGAGCATTACTATCGTTTCCTCTACCCAGTTTCCCTTCGCCCCAAGTGCTGTACTTTGTAAATTACTTGTTCTTACGTACGAGTATCACTTTTATTTTATCGCGAATAAATTGTGCAAATTGTTCCCAGACATTGCAACTGAAATTTATACCCAATTTAAAACATTCCACTACATATACATACATATGTATACACTGTTTATATTGAAATATACACGTTTAATGTATTTTATACGCTTATCGTCCAGAACAGTCTACCTGATGCATGCTAATAGTTATTACGCAAATAAATCACCGTTAATCTGCTATCTGATAAACGTTAAACTAATTTTATTGCCCACCGAAAGGAGACTGTTCCATTGAATTATTTTACACTGGAATAACTAAATTAGAATCGAAATATCAGTCGATTTCAGTACTCTTACTATAAATAGTGCGTAATATTCACGATAGCATACAAAATCCATGGTTAAAGGTTACGCACGTTTAACCTCAGATAATACTCATAACAAACGAATCGTCTCATATTCCCAATAATGAAAAATAGTCTGCTATATTCAGGATATATAAAGCGCATGTCGTATATCAGAATTGTAGTTCGAACATTGTATAAATAGTTATAGTAAAATAGATACAAACAACATCACTAAAGGCTAGAGGACAAACGCGACTTTTGAACCGGAGCGGTGTATTGGCCGCACTAGACTTTCATTAAAAGTTGCTCGAAAGCTACACAAGAAGAACACATAAGTTCTCCATTGTCAAAGCTTCCGACGGGCAATAAAACTAATTTATTGGACCCGAGGGTGAGGGGAAAAGATGAGGGGAAGAGGCTTGGAACTAGTGGCGGAAAAAGCGTAACGTCGCCGTTTCGTTTGATACGCTTTATATTATACGTATGTATGTACATATGTATATGTATATTGTGCGAGTGTAAATCTTGACGAAATTTCATTATTAAGACGTTTCTAACGTAAGAAGTTTTCAAGCTTTCGTGTAGCCATAGTGACGCAAAGATTGAGAGCTTTCGTTTTGCGTCGCGCGAGAGAAAGTTTCGCAAATGCGCGTCGACTTCCTGCTCTTAATAAATATGTTATTAACTTCCGGAGAAAATTATATTAATTTCGCATTGCAAAACATTCAAAAGTTAATTCGATCGCTTGCTGATATTTTAATATTGCGTATTTTAAATTCCTTTAATATATAATTTCGGTAACTTCGTTCCAAAACGTCAAGATCAAAACATTACTTTTATTAGACACTAGTAACTGCCCGTTGACAGTGTCATCGCATGGTTATCATTTATTTATATATGTATGTACCTATAGTGTATTTAGTAGTTTAAAATGTAGTAGGTAGTAGAAAAATGCGAGCGCTTCGCGCTACCCATGCCGTAAGTGTATGTACATATGTATGTATGAATGAGTGTGTGCCATGCTGTGAGTGTATGCTACCCAACCAGACAGACCCTTGCGATATTATATATAATAACGTATGTATTGCCATTTTAGTGAATGAAAATAAATGCATTTGATATATTGTAATTTAGCATTGGTCCTTTTAGAGCATATCAAGTAATCGATAACCAATAGCAATAGTTTTCGCATCATTATTGCTAGCTCATAGCGACAATTGAACTGATTACAGCTCAGAAGCCTCGTCTTGCTATACCTGAGAGACCGTTTTTGTACGTACGAATAATTAATTGGGCATTTTCCGCGAACGACACTCGTTATTCACGCGCGCGCTGGAAAACGCACATTTTCCGGCATCGAATCCGAGAATAAATTCACCTGTGCCTTTTTTCCACTCTAACTTAACACCGCAAAATCTTTTTTCAACGAATGTTCACGTTCTCTGACTCCCTCTATCTCGCGCACACCTGAATCGTTCTCACCCTCTCGACTAATGGCACAATCTCGGATTTTCCCGCCATATATCTTGCCGCGCGAAGAAAAGCGAGAAGGCGAAACGTCGGAACGGAAAAACTGAGAGTTTTCCCGACTCTGCATGCGCCCAACACGCTGTACGTAGTTTTCCGAGGCGGCTCACTGCTTGCTGCACCCCCGAAATGCAAGTATGTACTTTCGCGAAACTAATTTTCTTTTATTGCCAGTCGGAAGCTGGGGTGGTTCCCGCTTAGCTTCTTGACAAATCGCGTTGTTTAACAAACGGCGTCATTCCACGGACAGATAAGACGTTTCGACGCCGACTCTCCAACTCTGTCTCGCGAGTCTGAGAGAAAGGGGGGGAAATGGTTTATCCGGTCGTGGAGCGATCGGCTTCCGTGAAAAAAGACGCCGGATATCAGATGCGCTGAAGACATAAATAAAGATTACATACGCATGCGTCTCGGATAAGTCGTATCGTAAATAAACATATACATCTCGATGTAACGGTGAACATTTGTAAATACTTTAAATTCGAACGTATACTACATAAGTACATACATATCACATATGTACATACATCGATAACTGCGAGTATATATGTACAATGTACCTCCATCGTAAACTTTACTACAAAGCATGCGACATTGTGTGTAATACCATATTAAGTTTGCGCATAGTTAATTATTGACAATGACATAATTTCGGGTTTAAGTATGATTTAGTGTATTATTCGCATCCCTTGTCAAATGTCAAGAAAATATGGCACCGCATGACATCCGACAAATTTGCCATAATCACAAAATTCATTCGTCATATTATGTTAATATTATCTGTAGTATATACTTATATATATGTAGTACATTGTCCGGGTGAAAAGATCGATCTGGTTTTTTTTTTTTTTTTGTAGGGCCAACAGGTCTAAGAACACAGTGATAATAATTCTGTTGAAATCTTCTTGTAAAATTTACATAATGACGTACGTTTAGCTTTAATCTGTCCAAATGGTACCCAAGTCATACAAACTGCATACTTTGATACAGCTATCTACATATTTATACAACTCACACACACGGGTCGGTTTCACATGTGACACTCATAGATAAATCTAAGAACACAAGGATCAAGACCCAATAACAGGTTAACATAGGAATAATAGGAATAGAAGGTGCACATTTTTGGTGGAACCAATTCACAACTGCTAGATAAATTGGCAAATTTTCATAGGAGATGGCCGATCTCAATTTAGTAATGTTCAAATCTTGCCAGTGACGATAATTTAGATCGAAAAAGTAGAGAAAATCATTCGACATGCGAGGTTCGGACTGCGGACGTTCGCCCAAGAAATAGCGCTCCATAATACCCACAGGATCATAAGAAACACATGTGAAAAGTCTGATTGGTCAAACGGTATACGTGTCTACGAAGAATAAACAAACAGACAAGAATTTAATATTATATAATAGGATTTCTGGTTATATACGTACACATACTGTACGTATGTACATATCGCGTCCTCTGAGCACAAACGTGACATGACCATGATTTTGCGAAAATGAGTTATGAATGCAACTCTGTCCCTCTTTAATTATTCTATCAGGACAGTCAAGTGGCACATTCGAATGACGTCACAATTTTTTTGGCATCACAAAGTACAAAAGTTCTACTACTATTCTTGAAGCACACAAGTGACAAGTCTGGACTTTTTGCGTGTAATCTGAAAAATGTATTTGTGTAAATTCAATAACAATGAAATAGTATCTAAAAATCTAATTATTTTTATATCATCTAATTATCATTTTTATATAAAGTTCCCCTGATTTATGATGACCAGTTCAAACTTTAAAACTGCTGCCCAGACCAATTTACTATTTTGGATATGTCGCCTTTGTGCTCTGAGGGCGCGATTTCGAATTTCTCTCAAAGCACTTTCTGCAAATCCAATTTTATTTTTATATCCAAACGCAGCGCAGATGAGCTTTCGCTAGTGATGCATTTCCGCAAAAGCTCTCCTCGGAGCTTTTTAATTTTTAATTTATGTACGGCTTCCCTTCACAACGAAAGCGGGATGGTGGTTGTTTTTAATCATGGTCCGTTCGCGGAGAGGGTATGGGGATTTTCCAGAAGTCAGATCAGAAAACACGTAATCCAATGCTTTGTACACGTGTGGAATTGAATCTCCACCGAGCAACCTGTGTGCTCGTGTGAAGCTAAGTGCACTAATCTCCCAGGGGATAAATTCAAACTTTAACGTTCGAATTATTTGTATATAATACACACACACCATATATAAAAATGTAATAATGTCCATTAAGAAAAATATTATCATACTTTCGATATAAAAAATCCTTCTCAGTTTACCACGTGCCTTTTTTTTGCGCCGATTTAAAAACATCCGACGTTTTAAATAGAATATAAAACCTTTATAAATTTTCAGCGAGAACGCTTAACGTAGTGAAAATTATTTTACGTTTTAAACCGTAAACTTTTCCGTGAAAATTTAGGAATCGCCTAATAAATAATCCATTTTGCCACACTGAAATTCTCATATACCTACGCACCCTACTCACTTGGTTTTTTTTTTTATACATTTTTCAATGCTTATAATAATGCGCGTGAAAAGCGTACACTTCGACATTTACCACAAGAATGACGTTTCTTTGAGACCATTTCTCACTTTAACTCTCAAAGTATAATATAATAATGATATTGCGAATCGCACGATCGAAATTCTCACATATTTGCATTACTCGGCTACGTATGTGAAAAGAACACGTACACCTTTCAAATTGAACACTGAGCGGAACAAAACCCACGTATACTTAAATCAATAGGTTTCGTAAAGTCGTACTGAAATGAAATTGGCACCTACATACATATGTACGTATGTGTGAATGTATATGTAGGTATATAAGGAAACTTCGCTCATACAATAATTTACCAGTACGTTTAATTCGATTCTTGTGAGTATATCTTTACTGTATGTTATGAAATATTAAATATGCAATACGCTCACGGTTATACACATGCGAATAAATCTTTTAAACGACACACTAAGCACAACTATGAATCATCCAAAATGAAAATCCCACTAGACGCGTTTTCCACGAGGCGCGTCGTTTGAATAGCAGTACGTTGTACTGTTCATACAATGTACCGTTTTTTTCGCGTGCACTAGGCAATTGCTCATTTTCGGAAGACTGATTTTCCCACACACACACAACAATACGACCAGCGAGCAAACGGTAAAATGAAAATCTTCCCCCCATCCCCTCCCCCTCAGCCCAACTCCATCCCCTGTCGTCCCATTTTCCCGCCGAAAAAAAGCGTACGAATTTTAAGCAACGATCTGAAACAGAAGCGCGAGCTTTCTACGAAGAAAAATTACAGCACGTACGCGAAACTTCTCAAATATCATCGAGATATAATAATATTTCTATGGAAAATATCAAAAACCTTTCATTTTTATGAATACTATGTACGAGTTTATACTGCATAGTATTCCAATGTTTTTTTGACGAGTATCTACATATTGTATGTACATACTAGTAACTGCCCGTTGACGGTGTCGCTGGGTGGTTACCGTGTCATTAGTACTGTGTACGTTAAGTGAGGTTATGTATCGTGAGCGTACGCCCGAGTAATACGACTTGCATAGCATAATGTATTATATTGTGAAACAAATATTTAGATTCACTGTAAATTATTTATATCATTTTTATTGTATAGTAAAGTAATACGAGAAATTAATATATGTACATACATATATACATATGTATGTATGTATGTACATATGTCCAAAAATGAATCTTTCAAATTGTCTCAATGAAAAAAGTTCAATTAATTACATATGTATTTCCCATTGAATATAATGTTTCAATATGTCAAACTATTTAATCACTAGCCGGTATGCCCGTCACATGACGGTAGATTCAACCCCACCTCCTACCTGCACCCGTGCGCAATGGTTTGTGCAGTAGCAGTACATTCCGTATCACGTTTGACAATTGTATAGTGTACCGTTAATTGAATGGTTGTATGGCCATAAAATCGCGTTGTCGACTCGACCAGCTTTCACAGATAGCGGCTTGTTGACAATACACCGCTAAAAACAATGTTTTCAATGCGAGTGTACCCGGCTACCCGGCGATACAGGCAGACTTGCGCTACTACATATTTATAGTAACTGCCCGTTGACAATGTCATGGTGTGGTTTAGCAACCTGTGTCGTGTGGTTTAGCAACCTGTGTAGTGTGTGCGTGTGAGAGCGTTAGTAAGGTTATGTAGCGTGAGCGCTGCGCGCAACCCGTGTCATGCGAGTAAATGTCTCTGTAAACTAGCGGTTGATCGCTCACGCAGATACCTGCGCTATTATATATGTACATATAGTAAATTATTCATCAAGATTCTCTTCGCGTTATACAAAATCTGAGTCATCTTTTTTTATATCAATCAATTGTTTTAATTACATTTAAAAATTGCTTTATAAATTTGACTTCAAAGGGAGACTTGGCGCGTAGCGAACGGGTTCGGGGCTTCGTTGAAATAATGAGAGTTCGCGGATTTCGTTCCAAATTATCCGATTGCAGATTAAGCCGTTAATCATAAAATAATATTATTACGCCGTTTTTACACGCAATGGGGGATGGGATGAGGCAGAGAGGGTAGAGGGCGACGAGCACCGAAGAGGAAAGCGAGGAAATTCGACGGGGAAAAACTGATAGGAAACGCGCGCGCACGGGAAAGAAGAGGAACGAACGAATATAGCCGTGCCGAAGTCTCGACCGCCGAAGGCTTAAAGTGAAAATTTCAAACGAGGTTTTCATTAACGGCGAAACAATTAATGGGGATGGGAAGAGAGGATCTCTCGGAATACATCACCGTTCGCCCCGTCGAAGCGTCCATCCGTCTGTCGCATGCAATTTCCTCGTTTCCACCGTGTCGAACGTTCACTTTTCAATTTTGCGCTTATCGTCGACACCTTTTCCTTTCCTTTTTTATGCTTTAGAATACGACAAACGTTCATTTACTATATTACAACACGATCAATATATTGGCGTACGAATTTCTATCAGTGCGGAACATATTAGGGACTAATCAAATTATCTCCATATGTGTATCTCAATGTGTATTAGCTTAGTCCTCAGTTGTATGGTTGAATATTGTACACCTGATTCTCTTTTTGCAAGGGGGATGCGTTCCAAGGACCGTGCGAAGAAAAAACCGTGTAAAAAAAAGATATGTATGTATGTATGTACATCGACAAAAAAAAATTCTCGATATCGAAAATAAATCGAATTTATTTTTTATTTATACATAAAAATATTTTCATCAGTTACATACATAATGAAGTAATAAATTGACATGGTTTTCGATTTAAATTTAATTTAATATAAAAAAATATACATACCTATATTCATTCCGTGTCGCTACTTGACAATAAAAACGTGCCCGTTTACTGCTGTTTTTCTTTTTAATATTTTGTAACCGTGTTGAAACAAAAAAATCAATGTAAAAAAATAATTGGTCCGTTTTCCTGGACCGTGTTATTTCAAAGCCGTGCAAAAAGAGGATCGGGTGTAATTTATTTTTTACAAGGCTCAAACTCGATCGATTTTAAAGCTCTAAAATAAGTATACAAAATCCGAATATTATTGGTTAACCCTGAGCCGATATTTACCTTGAATTTTCTGTTTATTAATAAATCGGTTTCCCACAAATAAGGTCCTGGAGGATCGTTTTTGGGTTGAGCAATAATTTAAAAAAAATTGTATACTTATCCTAGATCCTCTAGATCAGTGATAGGGAACCTTTTTCGAGCTAAGACTCAAATTGAGAAAACCTTGCAAAATTAGTAAGTTTGGGAGTTGCAAAATATTATTTTCGGATTATACATATATTAAAAATGAAATTAAAAGTTTTAGAAATAACTTTTATTACGTTTATTACTAAAAAGTATTATAAAATTTAATCGGAAAAACGATCTATTTATAACTATGAAGTTATGAAAATCGGATTGACTTTGATTTTGTGGAAATTGTTTGTCAACGTTTTGTGTTTTACGCACAAAGAGCCTCCGAAGCTCCGGAGCCGCCGGTTCCCGAGCGCTGCTCTTGATAAAAAATATATACTCAAAGCCTTAAAAATTGGTCAAAGATTAAGCCTTGTAAAAAACAAATTACAAAATTTCATCATACATGAAATTTTGTATAACTGAGAACCACACTACATACATACATACATACATAATGTGAAATTTATGTGTATCTTTAATTTATTTATAAAATTAATTACAAAATCAAATGCTTACACAGCGAACTTGATCTGGCTTTGAAATTTAAATTTATTTCAAAGCTAAAGTAGTGTACAAAGTAAAAGTGCCTATGCATAATTATAATTATACGTACCTCATCCCTCAGCAAATAAATACATATTTTTTTCTGAATGAATGATTCATTTTATCAAAGTTCATTGAAAGGCAAGGACTCAACGCTTGAAATGTATTTTTGTGACCAAATTATTTTAATAGACTTTGGATAATTATTGTTTCACGTTATACAGTGCCATGCATTGAAATCGCGACACCCCTAAATATTACGTATTCTCGGAATTTCTCGGTAGAATGATCCCTAACTTTCTAAAATACTCTTTTATTATCAAAAGGCATAGATATAGAATAACATAGATAGGGCATGTCCATAGATATAGAATACATAGATAGGGCATGTCTAACCTTTTTGCTTAGAGAAAGCGTCCTACGCACCGAGGTTGCGGAGTGCGGGGTAAGGAATTTACCAGAAAAAATCGCACAGGGTAGAATTAGGCATAATTTTGCCCTTTTTTTTAAATTAAATTTAGAAGGAACATATAAAATTAATCAGTTTTATTTCTATTATAATTATGTCAGGGCTCGAAATGGAAATTGATATCATTTTTGAAATCTACATTCTTAAAATATATCTATTAGTATTTTATTCTCTACGAAGCATGCACGGAAGCTTCTCTTTGTCAGTAGTGCTAATCGTTATTGCAATTGAGCAATTATGTAAAACATACATATGTAGATTAACAATACTGTCCGGTAAGGACCACGAGAAGGTGGAAGCAAAATACCTTACCGGGAAAGGGATATGATGAGAAAGTTAGTGCGGAGTTGACAGTATTATTATAAATATAATTTATTATTTTTTATGAATACATGCATACATGCATTAATACTTAAAATCATGCATACATGCATTGGTACTTAAAATCATGCATAATCTTATATTATAGTCGATATAGCAACCATGACTGAACATATTTTTCAGGATTAATTCCCACCCTTGTATCAGGATCCTTGAAAAAGGATTGTTTTGTTAAACAAATGCCTTTTCGAAGAACATTTGCTTACCAAATTGTCCTTTTTCGTTATATAATAAATTCTAATTTTTACATAATTTTCAATCGTTGCGCGAATTAATTGCAATCTATGATTGGAAGTAGCAGGCTGATCTGTAGAATGTACTAATATGCAATTAAAAATATTAGTACCTATGAATAATTCCAATATTTTGGAAACTATCCTGACAGTTGTGATATTCGATGATAATGATTGACCGCCATTTTCTTTTATTAGTCTCTTTATGATGGATTCGCTTTTTAAGCAAATTTGGAATACATCATACGATGGATAAAACAATCCTCCGAAGTTCCGCAAATTTATAAGTTTGTGAAACCACATTTTTTGTGTTGCTAAAAGACTAACAATACATTCCTCACATTTTATTTTTTTCATTAATGATCTAACAACACACCCAGAGATATACCCAATAATTTGCCGACTATTTTCAGATACTATGTCACAATTCAAGTAATTTTGTGACATGGTTTCACAATATCCTATTTCAACAACGTTTTCATCAATTTCATCCTCAAAACGATATTTTGAGGACGTTTGATTAATTTGTTGAATAGCCGATGTACAATTCAAAATTGAAATATTCTCAAAAGGTATGCAGTTGCCATTAAATGAGGATCTTAGTTCTAGGTGGTTTAGTAGCTTTTTGTATATTGCTTTAAATTGTCGGCTATTAGGATTATTATTGTATCCTCCATGCGATCTGATGCTTCATGCTTCAAAAATAGTTAATTTTAATAATTATATTCCAGTGCGGCCCCTGCTTGCGTCGCCCAAGCCTGCGTCGACAAAGCGCTCTAACTACAGTGATCGGCAACCTACATACATACACTGAAATTCCACATAATTTTATTTTAAATATTGGACACTCCGGGTGCTACTAAATTAAATTAATTAAACCATATAAGAAAAAAAAATTGACTATATACACACTATATTAAAATATGATACCATAATAAAACCATCCTTAAACCATAAAAGATGATAAATAAAACCACCCTTAAACCATAAAATATGATAAATAAAACCGTCATTAAAAATTACAATATTTAATCATAAGTAACTTCCTTGAGGTTCAATTTTTGAAGCTGAACTTAGTAGCATCTTAATGCATCTTAGTGGCACACGTGGCATAGGTTTCCGATCGCTGCGCGGTATTAGAGACTACTTATACGGACAAAGTGCCGATATTTGAATAATGTTAAAAATACTATTATAATTAAAGAAATAATATATATTCTTACATATGATATGTGATGCCATCCTCCTTGTTATGTTTTCTTGAGTAATTGTGACACAATTTTGCTACACAAGTTGGCATTTTCGAAAAATGTCAATCGACCTACTCGCTAGAAGTCAAGCAAGCAAATGACGCCGGTGCACTAGGCGTTCGGTGTGCACTAGATATTTTCCGGATACTTCTCGGGCGTTAGGGCCCATCTATGTTATTCTATATCTATGGTTGAAAGAAATTATTGAAAAGACTTGGTTGCATGAAGTTTCAACCGAAATTATAAAAAAAACTTGTCTTATCGATGCCGCAACGAATTGAGGCAGTCATAAAAGCGAAAGGGGGAAGTACAAAATATTAAGTTAAAGTTAATTGCCTTCATGTTTTAATACAAAGATTTTTTTTTAATTGTTTATTTATAATCGAAATCATTATAAACAAATAATAAAATAATTTGCCTGTTTTACATTTTTTTTTTAAATCCTTGTCTTTTATTTATTTCAAAATAAAAATAATATTTATGAATCATAAAACATGCTTAAAATAGTTTAAATTATATAATAAAATCAAGAACGGCCACTTCCGTAAAACCACATTTCTTAAAAAACGAAAACTTCGAAAAACTGAAGGTGTAGCGATTTCAATGCATGGCACTGTATATGTATCGTTAAAATCGGATGGGCATTCATTAGTAAAAAAAAAAGGGAAATATTTCGCGAGCTAATTAAGATTCACGCCCAACAATAATTCCGCGCGGAATTGCCACAATTTTCGCATATCTCCGCCGATAAATCTTTGTTATAACTAGTTCCCATTTTTATTACTGGGATTCGCGGTAGCTAAGCTTGATTTACCGTTGCAAAATAACCGACTTTGCACTTACGCGTGTGTTTCACACCACCAAAATAAAAGACCGTATCGTTTCGTATTCCGATTCGATACAACCGAAGTACCAACCCCTCTCGTACAATAAGATAAGACTGGCAGATGGATTGTATTGTTATAACCACATAATAGAACACACGCCGTACAAGTTTGCGATGCTTATATTATACATCAGAAACCCCAATTTGACGGTTTCAATATCGATAATGCGCAACGATGAACTAAACATATTTCCAATAATATCATATTTCGCGTTGTAAACAAGCGTATTTTCTCGGATTAGCACACGAGTATCAAATATAAACATGATGAAATAAAGACAACGTCAAAACGTTCAACGTAATATGTACGTCATACACATTGTGAGTTGGGTTTTAAACAGAAATGCAAGTCGGCTTTGAAACCAAACCAGGAAAATAGCCAGTATTTTGAGCGAAGGTTCGTAGTTCGAATGATTTTCTCAGTTGTTTTTTTTTTACCTTAATTATCATCATTGGCAAGACCTGGACATTACTATATATATATCTTTGAATTTGTATAGAATTTGCCAATTTATCTAACCGATTTTTTAATTAAACTGAAATTATGTTTAACAAATTTTGCACGCAAAACGTAGTTCACTGTACATACATACATACATAGATAATGACATTGTAGACAGAGTTAAGAATTATTTGTATTTAGAACAATCAGTGAATATGACTGGATGTAAAGACGAAGAATGAAACTAGGATGGAGCGCTTTTTGATGAATGAAGGTAGTTTTAAATCCAACATCCCGCTATGCTTATAAAATAAAGCACACGAACAATGCGTACTGCCATTTATGACGTATGGATGTGAAACTTGGATGCTGAATTCAAGAATGCTACGTAAGATCTAGTGCACACAGAGAAGCATGAAAGATGCAAGTATGCTTGGAATAATAAGAAGAGGTCGACAGAGGAATACGTGGGTGTGAAGCATGGAAAGATCTATGCTTGGAATAAAAATAAGATGTCGAAAGAGGAATACATGGGTGTGAAGCATGGAAAGATCTATGCTTGGAATAACACGAATAGGTCGAAAGAGGAATACGTGGGTGAGAAGCATGACCAAAGTAGCAGATATAGCAGAACGTGTGAAAAAGTTCAGATGGACGCAAGAAATACTGGAATGGTGGCCGAGAAGATGTGAAAGAACGCAAAGTAGACCGAGTGGACGATGGGCTGATGAATTAGGAAGAATGTGTGGAGTCAATTGAATACAGATTGCACAAAACAGACAGTAATGGATGAGGATTGGAGAGGCCTTCACCCAGCAGTGGATGATGAACGGATGAAAATGATGATGGTCCATTATTCCCACGTTAACCTGTTATTGGGTTTGGATCCTTGTCTAATTATTCATCATGCGTTCAAATATTTACGACACTTTGACCCAACAATATGAGAGAACAAGGTGTAGTGTTTTTTCTTTTCAGAATTAGGTTGTTGTATACAGGTTCACCTGTGAGTTAAGCGCCGTCCCGTAAGTCACGTCCGCTTTAATTACGCCCGATGCATTATTCCCAGCGAACTTACGACCCACGAAACTTGCAGCCAACATAGAAATGCTTTCGCGAAAGTATGGGGGGGTGCCGACGGCCGTATAGTTTTAAAACAACTGCGCGGAATGGGCTAAGAAACTTATCCAGAGACTTGGCCCCTTGTGTTAACTACGGACGGTTTGTACGATGTGAGAGACCTTTCCCCTGAACATAATGAAAATAGTTCGTCGAGGGACAATGGTGACTTGTTTTTGTTTTTGTTCTTCAAAAATAAAAAAGGAGGACAATAAGTAAAAGGCGCTCATAAACAACAATGTGTGCTACCTACTTTTTAGCTTAAATAACTCGAGCTGACTTAATATATGTACATCGAATGTACATGGTATGGATGTAAGTCTACGTATGCTAATTTTCTTGTGAGGTGGTAGTGGTATAAGTTTTTCAACTAATATTTAACTTTGATTTTGGTTTTTCGAGGTCAAATTGATTATGTCAAAGTGTATCAAAAACAGTACAAAAATTGTTAACTCCTTGTTTTGGTATAACTGTCCTATTTGATATCATTCCTCCAGAAGAGAACAAGAAACCACTGGAAAATATCTTTCCCTTTTTACCTCACTATGAAAGTTTGTAAATATATGTACTCGATATCGAGTAAGCTATTTTTAGAATTGTAAAATTGCTTTACTTAACTTTACTCTTTGGCCCTATAGCGATAATGAAAGAATGGCAGTATGTAGTGTGTATTTTAAAATATTATACGTGCCTACTTTTACATATGTAGCTCGAAGCCGTATAATTACATAAATAGTAAGACAATTTTCACAATGAAAGTGCATTACTACTTGTAGTAAATACATGTAAAAGTATCGATAGGGTGTTTGAATTCGATTGAAAGCGAATCCGATACTTTCGTAGGCCAAATCGTCCGTGTAATACGGCTGTCCCGCGTAGGGCAACCATCGAATTTATCGGTTAAATTATTTCGCACTGCAACCGCGTGGCCGCCGTTCGATGTCATAAAACAAATTCGTTCTACTTTTTTTTTTTTTTTATTCCTTCGCCTTCTCTTCCTTTAGAGTAAAGTAAAAAGTTAATTGAGCGTTTTAAATAGCGTTCGTTGTCTTCGCGAGATAACCGAATAATTATTTGAACTCGGGGCAAATTGAATCGGGCTCGCTTCGAACGCAAGCATTGGCGAAAGCTCGTTTCGTGTGGATTTTACGACCATCTTTATTATTATGATCGTATCCTTTAATGTTCAATTTTTTTTTTTGCAGCAGACAATCGAGAACAAATATAGGTTCTGCCCATTGTCGAAGTAAAATTCGTCGGCTAGAATTTGTAATTGTCCAAGCTTTATGACCGAAGTCACGATTGCTTTTTTTCGGGTTTTTTTTTATTCAAAGTTTAAAAACAATCTGAGCTTTCAATTTAAATATTTAAAACAAGTTTGAATATTTATGCAAATGGGTGGTGACCAATCCTTTCGAGGACGCCAGTCGCCATCATAGGCTCGATTATGCAAATGGACCGTACTATGTATAAAGGACAACGACGATCATAAATTAAAAATTCTCCATTTCGATACAGTTACACAAGTAATTTATTATGCAAATCATTTTTTCACCCCTCTCTTACCCTCCCTCGGGAAAAGAGTTCGATTTCTTTTCAATTTACAGCGTCGCAAAAGACAGGGACAACTCTTAGCACTTGACGCGAATGGAGGGCTAGCCTTACAAAGGGGAAAAAAACCTCTAAGGAGAAATGAAAGTCATTCAATAAATTAATCTAATATAATTAAGCTGGAATGATCCGCTTTGAAGTATTATAAAAACGATAACACCCAAGACACAAACTGAATCAAAATCGCAACTTAAAAAACCTGATAATATCAAATGAGTCGTTTTCAGTTAATATTTTCCAATTACCAAAAAAAATCACGAGTATATTTTACAGGAAAATTCTCACTGACATACACCGAAAATGTTTACCAAATTGATAAAGCAATGCTTGAAATCAAGTCGCCATTTTAAGTGTAGTAAATAAGCCATTAGAATAGCAAACATACGACCAAGCAAAACATAAATCATTGAAAAATATATTATAACGTAAAAGTAACCTAGATTGGAATTAGGTACTCACTCAAGAAAAATTGTACCTATCTACTAAAGTACGTTTTATCCTATTATATTGAATTTCCTTTTATGGAAAGCCAATAATATTTGTAATACTGTGAATGCTCCACTTTACGTAGGTATATGTTCGATATGAGAATCTTTTAATATAACCGAGTGATGCACGTGTGCATTATAATTTTTCAATCTAAAAGCACTCAGCATATTGACCGACCAACCAAACGAATTTATTCAACTTCACACGATCACGTTTGCTCGATTCACCTCTGCAGACGATATCAAACGATATATTTGTGCGATTTTCGCCAAAAACGTGACCTTCGCCAAAAGTCTTGGCACCCTTCCCCCCACCTATTGTGCGATAACAGTTCGTCTTTTCGCGCGTGAGCGAATCGCGCACAACAAACAAACGAACAAACAAAACACAAAACAAACGAACAAACAACAAAGCCGGCTTAAGCGACGAAATTAGTTTCTGGCGCGCGAAATATTGATAAACGCTCGGTTCAAATCCTCGACGATGAATAGTTAAGCGCGGTCCTTTGTCACGTTATCCCACCAGCCAGATTATTATTAGTATACATGAACTACATACTAGCGGCATAGCGAACGGATAAATAAATATTCATAAGGCGGAGGGAGATGGTCAAGCTAAAAAATAACCAACCGTATATACACATAAGGGATGGGTAACAAAGCATCCCGGGTTTGCGTTCTGCGTCGCCGGTAATTGCATAATTAAAAGATCCCGCGGGATCCGAACCGATAAATATTCACACGTTAGCCAGGGCTGGCTCTCGTTGCGCTGACACGCCACTTGCACCTTTAATTTTTAATGTCGCTATTGATAAGGGTCTCTCGGACCCGTTAACCCCTTGAGCACCGCGGATTCGGAGATAATCCGCGCCAAAAAGTATACAATGCCTGCCATTACATGGTCGGTCGCCGAAAATTTAATTCCGATACGTATGAAACGTAATTTTAAATTGCTTCATTGTCCTACGCTACGTACAGTATCAATTGTATAAATACTTTATATTATAAAGCTTAAATCACTATATCATCTTCATCATTTTCAGCCGTTCACCATTAAACGTTCCGCTATATTTGCCGCTTTGGTCATGATTCTTACCCATGTATTTCTCTTACGGTCTCTTCTTGTTATACCAAACATACATTTTTCCATGCTTCGCTGTGTGGACTGGATCTTACGCAACATTCTTGAATTCAACATCCACGTTTCACATCCATATGTACGTCATAACTGGCAGTACGCATTGGTCGTATGCCTTCTTTTTTAAGCATAGCGGGATGTTGGTGTTTAAATCCTAGTTTTATTTCTGCTTCTTTACATTCATTCATATTGACCAATTGTCCTAGGTACATATATATGTACATATGTATATCTATCAACTATCTCTACAATATGATTATCTACTGTGACTAAATCTCTATATATGTAGTTTGCATTATTATTTTACGGTAATCGCTTATTGATTTTTAAATCTGAAAACTATTAGCTCTTATTTCGCGTTAAAAATTCACAGGCAATCGTGTCCTCTAGTATGAAATCTACGGGGTTTATGGTTATGAATATGGTATGATTATAAATATGATCATATTTTGACTTTGAAATAGGCATTAATATTTTTGTTCCACAATAAAATTTAAGATTTTTTTGTAGTAGCGAAAATGCCTACTGAAATATAAATGTGAATGTGTTTCATGGAATATCCAAAATCATCGATATCTACTTATGTACATATGTACATATGTCTTTTAAAATAGAAACTCTTCAAGTTTATTCCACATTGTAATACAATTTAACTTATTCCAAGCAAACTTGATATACATATTTCAAACGCATTACATGTATGTATGTATGTACGTAGTTGATTGGAAAACTCTTTATGAATGGGTTGATTTGAGATTCTTTCAAAGGGGTATACAAAAAAGATAGTTGCTCCACACAAAGATAATACATAGTCAAAATGGTTAATGATCCAAATGAGGCATCAAACAATGTACAGCACTTAATGGGTTAATGCGGGCCGAAGACGACCCGAGGCGTTTACGATTATGTAGTGGAGCGATAACGAGGCCATATTTAACGCACACGACCCGCTTTATTCCCGTTTACCAAAGTGGGGGAGGGTTAGGAAGTGGAAAATGGAAGGGATGGTGGTGGGTTTCTGTGACGAAGGATGAGAAGGGGATGATTGTCGATCGTGGCTAATCCCACATGTACATACACACCCGTATAATATCCACATACATACATACATATGTACATCGTGGCACGTTAATTAATCGGGCGAATATGCCGCGCACGCCCCGAAAGCTCAACTCCCGAAAAGCCTTCTTCTTTTAGAGCGCTTTGATCGCATTCTAATTCGAGGTAAATTCATCAAAGGCTTTTTCCCACAGCGGTACGCTGAGGAAAAACACAAAACGACGTGTTCGGCCTCTTTGATTTGAAATGCTCTATAATTATGTGCGAGTGCCGAAACTATTGTATCACACATACAAGCTGTAAGCCTGTAAAAGTACCAAGCGTTGCCCATATGCAAATTCTACATACATATGTATGTACAATTGTACATACATTCATATAATCTAAGAATACACTATGTATTTATGTATGTACATATTTTTTTATTTATTTATTTTTTATAATAATAGCTAATTAGCTAATTTAACTTACATCTATTACATATTTATAACAACTACATAAATCAAATACACATTATACACTATACTTATACATAATTCTTAGGATTCGTCGTGCGTAATGCTCATCATTTCAATGATATGAGGGTATTACGCCACTTTGGTCCGCAGCATCTTGGAATCTGGTTCTATTATATGGAATCCCAGAGAAGTCAAGTATAATTTACAGATTGAAAGAGTTCAGCGGAAATTTCTCCGATACCTATACATGAGACAATGCGGCTACTATCCCTCACTGTATCCTAGTGCTTTTGTTCTAGGTACATTGGGATACAGCACTCTGTCATCTCGTAGGGATAAACTCCTTGTGAATCACTTCTGTAATTTATTGAGAGGTGACATATGCAACCCACCAATCCTCGAGGAGATGAAGTTGTGGGCGCGTCAATTGTTTCAGGTTGTCAGAGCGAGAACCGGTGTTCTTGCTGACTCGCCCATTGCTCGAGCCATTCAATGCCTCAATTCACTTGCGCAACATTTGGACATTTTTTGCGCTACGCACCATCAGATCGCCACATTTCTCATGCACTTTAAATTTTAATTTTGTTTGTAATAATTTAATTTATTTATAATTGATTTGCTGATTTTATGTTAACTTTTAATTTGATTCTATTATTATTATTATTTCATTTTATTATTATTAATACTTTCTAATTATTATTTAATTGTGTTTAATTTAAATTTAATGTAGTTCGATTATACATATATATATTTTTTTTTTTTTCTTACTACCATTATTTTATATATAATGTTTTTTTCATGTCTCGCCATAGTGACGAATTGGGGAAACCTGTTATGTCACTATGGTATAATTTGTAAAAAAAATAAAATAAAAATAAATAAATAACTACTATCTCTCACAGAGGTGTCTCCTCACACTTTTCAAGAATGCATCTATTGTCTTAGAAGACTTAATGCACTCCGGGAGGGCATTATACATTAATACACCCCTGTGAAAAACATATGTAGAACAGATGGTCAACTAATATCCTATGGTTATAATGTAATTATAAATATGACTATAATCAAAAAATTCAGTTGATTATCCCTTTATCATTTTATCACCCTTTGTTTCTTTCGATGCTGATCAACGTGAAAATCGATTAAAAGCAAGTCAATTACCGCGTAGAGTAAGTAACTTTGGTCGTTGTGTACTTTGCATTTTTTCCACTTAATTAAATTCCGTCCGCAAACAAAAGGCAGCACGCGAACAAAAGCCGCTTTAATTAACAGAAAAGAAACCCAAAGGGAATGAGAAAATATCTGGGAATTACCCCACTTTTTTGCAGACTCTTCGAGCGCAAAGATTACGCGCTGCGTCACTTACGTATAAACACCAGGAGCTTTTATACATTTATAATAAGAAATCATGATTTAAATTTACACACAACTCATTTCGATAACCATTACTGTATATATTAAGGTAAACGCCTGTCTGCCTGCCTGGATTGCATTGCCAATATAACAAACAAAGTGGTGTGTTGGCAATCAAACCGCTATCTGTCAAAACTGGTTCACGTTGATAACGCCATTTTATGGCCATACACGTATTCAATCAACGGCGCACTATACAATTGTTGCGCATACTGTCAAACGGGCTACGGGCTATATTGTTATTGTAAAAACCAGCAGCACAGATGGGGATCGAGGGCTGGGCTTTGAATCCACCGTCACACTTTCATTAAAGTTGTATTTATTTAAATGAAATGTTAAAAATACCGAAATGTTTTTTACGCATATGACTCGTGGAACAATTTATTTGCATCGTGTTGCATTTTTCGCGTAAAAAAACCTTAACTTTTCAAATAACCAAACGCCATAATGTCAATGTGCACCGTTTGCACATGCCACCCCTACCAGCCTACCACACACACACTGCCAAATTTATCGCACATATTTTCTAATTTTATTAACGCACAGGTGCACTTTAGAGGTAATACGCACATAAACAACGATAATTTTTGGTGCAAATGTTCGTTATTACATTCGACGATCCATATAAACACCGCTACGACAAAACAACAACTACAATTATTGTGCTATTGCGCAATTATGACGCGTTCGATATGAACCATTACTTTTTTTTCGACATGTGCGCGTTTCGAATTTCTTGTACACCATAAAAGTAATAGCGGTGAATTCGTAATATTTACGCGATCCTGTTTTACTGCCTACTTTTATCGTTCGAATTGTTCCCGTATTTTAATCACGCGCTCATAATAGGATATACGCGATATGGGGGATTATGTTTAGACGTGATTCTATTCCGGAGAGTAGTTTCGTCAGACTCGAACCTTCACTACATGTGGATAACTCGAAACGGTCGTCCTTTAGCATTCGAGTCGTTGGATAACTTGATTCCCCTATGGATTCTATGATGCATTCGATTTCAAAACGATACGAAGCCTACATACATACATAGGTATACATATCTGTACGTATAAAAATCTTATCCCGAATTTAATTCCGGGTTCATATTTTGTGCGTGGAACTTGAGTTTCATTTCTGCGAACGATCTTTTTTTATTATTTTTATTTTTTTCCGTTTCACCCTCGCGAATAGTAGGCGTTCCGGTTTCGTTTTTACCGATTCCCGTTTCTGGGAATTAGAAGCCCGAGAGACGTGGGCTTATTCCGGTTCCATTTTACCTTCCTGTGGGAGCACCTGTCTGTCTCTTCGTCCTCCTACCTTCCCTTCCTTTTATTCAACACCCCTACCTCCATCCCCCTCTTCTTCCCTGACTGAGTGAATGTCCCATTTTGCAGGAATCTTCATATTCTTCGAATAGGTAGGTAGCTCTTTCGGCGCTCATGTTACTCGTATTCTCTCTTTCATCTTTTTCGTATCAGCGCAATCGATCAATGTACATATGCATATATAGACGTATGTATTATATAAATGCTTTCAGGGAAATCTTGAATGAACCTATTAAAACAATGACTCACATAAGAAAGTTCCATGTTGTAGACGTAAGTATTCCAATTAAAAAGTTTCGTTGAAATAAATCTTCAGCTTTGATGTATGTATTTAATATAAAGTAATCCAAAAAAACAAACACAATACACGGAAAAAATATAATTAAATTCATAAGAGCCGGTTAAACTTATCGATCAGTTAATTAACGTTTGCTGTAGATTATAACTATATATACGTTTAAATATGGTACGTGTAAAAGTTTACATATGAATTTAGCATTGGTATTTTGAATAGGTGTCTAAGATTATTTTAAATTTGGATATCTGTTTTTATTATTGCAAAATGTGCATGCACCTTACCAAATAATTCTCGAATATATATCTCAAGAGGCATTTCGAGAAATTGAAATACCTTTTGTCGAAATATTACTACACATTCACACGGAAACCTTTCGTCAAAAAAAAAAGCGATGACGCTCGGTTGGATATTGATGGGCGAGATATTGAACCCTGGTCGTCGGCTTTTCAATATTTTCAACATGGAAAAGAGAGGGAGAGAAAGTACAAAATCGCCTAGCTGGTTACCGTCGATACGGTACAATGGCAATGGCGAAAAACGGTTTGGGCAATCTCGGATATGTGAATTTCACGTGCGAGCGTGCCCGACAAAGATGGAAAAGGCGATACGATTTTCCGATTGCAAGCGAAATTTGCATGAAAAATATTGCAACGCGGACGATTGAATTTCCACCAACCCCCCTCACAGAGGTCAAACGGGTCACAACTACGACTTTATACACCTTTCCCCAGACTGAGATTGTCTGAAGCAAATCAAAATTTAATATAAAATCCATGTCTGACGAAACAATTCTACCGAGAATTTGAATCGCAATTGTTGTGTTTATATTACACACGCGTCATATGTACATACGCTGGGGGTTGTTAAGGCGAGCGCACATACGTTTCGTATTAAGCTCCGATTTTCTCGGTCATAAAACTGCTATAAATTGGTATAACGACCCGAACCGCGAAAACACTTAAGATGTAATCTACGGCCGCTGCACTGGGACGCATTCGATGGAGATATCAACCGTCTGGGCTATGGAGATGGGGTAGAAAAGAGCCTAATTCAACATTTTTGCCTAAAGCGGACCAATTAGGCAGAGGCCAACAGCCCTTAAATACACCCCAACCCGGTAGAGCGTGGATCGTTCAGGGGTTGAAAGCCGCAAAAGCCTCGGTGGGGCGAACGAGCCTTGTACACACGCGCCCCCTGACGACCCTGGAATCGCTGTTTGCGGCCCAACAATACACATTTGCTTTCCAGGTACATATGTACATGTACATATGTATAAAGACTGTATAGCAACGATGGGAATAATTATTTCGTTTGTGTGTGTGTGGTACAACGTGTTGTACCACACAATTGAATTTTTTCACAGAATTTTCAAAATCCCAGCACTGTGCAACGCCTGGCGTATCTCGTATCAAACGAAAAAATCCACGATCAAATGATCTATAATGACGTTCCCTGGAGTATCGCCTATCAAAAAAATTCGGGTGTGGCCAACCCATGACTTTATCCATATATTCGAGGAATACAAAAAGTAACGAAATTAATTTTTTAATTTTCAGTTGGGCAGTTTCTGAAATATTCTGTGGTAAACTTTTCGACAAAAAATAACCCTACTTTCTGTTGACTGATTTTAATGATTTATTTTTTGGTAACTAGCAATTTCTCTCAGGATTACAACATTACAATATTTAAAAGGCCGAAATTAATTACAACATTACATACATATTTAAAAGGCCGAAAAAAATAAAAAAAAAAAAACAACAAATCGTTCAAGAGTAAACTGCCACTTCTGCAAGAGGGATTTTGACAAAAATCACAGTAGATATATCTTACGGCTAACGTGAAAACTATAGATGTGAAATTTCGATCGCCGGTGCAGTTTCGGAAATATTCTGCGTTAACAGAATTTTAGAATTTTCATTTTCATTTTCAATTTCAACAAGAAGAGGTCGATAGAGGAATGCATGGGTGAGAAGCATGATCAAAGTGGCAGATATAGCGGAATGTGTGAAAAAGTTCAAGTGGACACATAGCGAGAAGAATGGATGGTAGGTGGACGCGAGAAATACTGGAATGGTATTCCGAGAGGATGTGAAATAAAGCAAGGTAGACCGTGTGAAAGATGGGCAGATTGGAGTCAAGACAGACGGGCATGGAAGAGGATTGGAGAGGCCTTCATCCAACAGTGGATGGTGAACGGCTGAAAATGATGAATGATGAAATGAAAATAAATAAGGGGAGAGGAAAACTTTGGGGGAAATTTTAGGTGTGAATGTAATTAGGGATCGGACAAGTATTTGAATACAGACTTTTTAAATGTTGAAAGTTTGGAATTAGAACTTGGAATTTTTTTAACCGCATTAGATGCAATAAATGGAATAAATCGTGAAAGAAATTTGAAGTTGAGGATTACAAGTTGAAGTACAATTAGAGAACATTTTAAAAAGGGCTGTCAACCAAATTATTAAGGGGTTTATACAAAAATCAAAGGTTGTCTATCGCTCTTATAGTTGCTAGTTGGTTAGGATTTGGGTTGGACAAAATATTATCATAAGAATATTAGTATATTGCCTGTTGCAATCAACGTGTGTTTATTATCGACTACTATGAGCTACGAGAAAAAATAAGAATTCGAATTTTCAATGAAAACAACAGAAGTTTTGACGGTCAAACAGACGTTGGTTAAACCAGTATATAAATTTTAGCTCTTTGTATAATATGTATGTACATAAGTATAGTGTGGGTGCTTACTTATCTTGAATATATTCAGTTTCATTGTGTTTATGTTTAATTTTGCCGAAAATGAGATATCGTTTGGAACACAATTTTACAAAACGGTAAATTCAAAAATATAATAATACTTTGTTGTCGGCGTCCTATAATGTGAAAGAAAGTCATAAAATATTTATTTTATCTTTCATACTTTGCTTTAATTCAGCGATAGCACAATGCACTTCTTTCCGAACATGAATTTCTATCCCATCGTTCTAAAGTTTAGCACACTACAGATACTTGAGACCAAGTTTTCCCACCGAAGGCAAATCTTCCGTAAAAGCCATCTCGTCGCGGAAAGCTCCGTCGCATTAGAGCTTAAGAAAATCTTATGAGCGTTCGCTGCACGCGTGCATACAAACATGCACTTTTCAGGTACACGCCAGCTGCAGGCTTCGAATAATCTGAAAATCTTCTGGCACATAATCCGGGGATTGAGATAAGACACGTACACTATACGGTGCATCATCATAAAGTTCGCAGACTGACACACCTAAAGACCTAAATCATTTTAAATGCACATATAATATAATTTTACTACAAATATGAATGCGACGTACGCGGCACAACGTTATCGGGACGACCTGTATTGAGTTTATTCTCCCATTTTGACAACCCGTCTCGGAATTCTCATTTTATCTCGCGATCGCGCACATGTCAAACCCAAAGGAGTTAATTTTCCTAAGTACGCGCCTGTGTGTGACAGGTTAATCTGTCGAAGTCGGTTGTGCGTTCAATTAACGTTTTGCTCCCTATTAAGATAAGTATTATATATTCGTCTATTTATTTATTACGTATACAAAACAACATTAAAATGTGCTGAATCGTTACGTTACCATACAATGATTGTGAAACAAATTGCTTAAACAACAACTACGATTAACAACTAAAATCAGTATTTAATGACCAAGGCTGTCTAAATCAAGCACAAGAACTCTTAAAGAAGCGGTTATTCAATGATTGGCGTTTATAATCAATTGTTTCTACATACATACATATGCAAATGGATCAATTTATATGAAAATTAAGTTTGTATATTTGAGTGGGTACATAATGAATTTTTAAGAGGGACAAGATATTCGCTGCTTGGGTGTAAATTTTCCACCCTCATATTCAATTTTTTTTTTTTTTTTTATTTTTTGGTTTTACCCTTTCTTGCCGCCGGGGCAATTTTGTTCCGGCACATAATTTAACAGTGGCTTGGCGCGCAATAAAAAGGGCTATTTTGATCGAGATTTCATAAATTTCTAAGCCCTTTCAAATGAAAAGACTACGTGATCGGAGCGTTCAATGGCTCGATCGTACAATGGGTTCGCCTTGCGCGAATGCGTATATTCAAAACTCGCACAAAACACCGCGAAACCCCCTCTAACCCCTTCCCCGCCGGTGTCCGTATAAAACAAAATATTATTTATTATGTGTAGGCGGGCGCTAGCCCGTTGTTATGCATATTAGTCTGTCGCGACGGGAAAAGCGAGCGCGAACGTTTTATTACAATATCACGTGTGCGGCAAGCCTAATTCAATTTAGCCACTCTCTCGAATATAATCCGACACTCGGCGCAAATAAGGCGCACCTATCTGTTTCGCGTAGTTTGCTTTGCCAATATTTAAATGTTGTATTAAGGTTAAGGCACATTTTAAGACTAACTGCTACAAGCTCGCAGACGCGCATTTTTTAGACGCCTGCTGACAGAGCTTTACAATTCAATTGTATATGAGAAACTGAGTGTAAAAAAAGCTCAAATGGTTCAAATGGTTCAATGGCTCAAATGGTAAAAATTTGTAATAAATAATTTAGCACTTCTATGGATGGGTAGCTTTTAAATTGAAATTGTTATAAACAATGAAGTACTTTATCAATAGAGCGTCAGTTTCAGTGAAAATAACGACTGTATTTATTATTTGATCAAATCAATTGTATTATACATACTTTAACTTAAATGCTGAGCTGTTTATTTACAATCAGAATTTTTTCTTTTTACTTCTACTTTACTTAGTCGTTGGATAAAGAAATGGTTATACAATTATAGACGTACATATATTATATGTACTTAAAGAATTCAAATACTTAATTCAAATTATTATTTTCATGTAAACATATTAATTGTTTGACGTCGATGTCTAGACTACAGCATTAAAATAGTTTTATTTTATTTTATTTTGTTGGGGAAAAGTTAACGTTGACCGACAGACCTAAGAATACAAGAATCCAGACCCAATAACAGGTAAACATAGGAATAATGGATTAGAGGTGCTAATTTTTAGTCGAACCGACTCACAACTAAGTAAAATAAATTGACAAATCTAACAAGAGACGGCCGATCCAATTTTAGTATTATATTATTTAGTATAATGGTCGAAAAAACCGTCGAGAAAATCATTTCGACGTTTGGAGATCGAACCTCACACCTGCGCTCTAACCGGTGAACTGAAATTTTTATGGACCATTTAATCACACTCTTGAGTGCATCCACACAAATGTATCCTTTATAAAATTAAAACAAGCTAAATTACAATTGAATTGAACTTCATAATATAAATTATATGTTTGTGTTAATTAATTAGTTACATAAATTGGCACATTCTAACATGAGACTATTGATCTGGATTTTCAATGTCCAGATCTCGCCAATGACGCAATGACTATACAAATAATCTCATAATAATTAGTATAAATTATTCGGATGATCATCATTTACCTACGTAGACATATGTACATACATATTATACATATATATGTACATAATACATAATTTGCTACGGTTCAAATTCTATAGAAAATAAAATAGAAATTCGAATATTTTTATATTGTTTTTTGTTAATAATATTCGATTGTTTTTTTTTTCTTCATTCTCAATATCACTTTCGACATTAAAACTGCAGCTCGTTTCAAAAACTGAAAAATATTTAAAAATGCCGCCAAAAAAAGCAGCCGCTCCTGCAGGGGATAAGAAAGCTAAGGCGCCGAACCGTAGCAGATCAAAATCCAAGTCCAAAAAACCAGCAGGTGCAGCAAAAAGCGCACCCAAAAAAGGCGCTAGGAGTAAATCTAGGGGTGGCAAAAAAAAATGAAGAAAAAATGAAAAAAATCATTAAAAATGAAAATAAATTCTTGTTTATAAAAAACATAACGAATCAAACCATGCATAGTTTTAGGCATTGCTTGATTAAATTAGTATGACAAATTGTTACGTCCCAATAAAAATCCATATTCTGAATACGTACATAGTAATGCTATAAAATTACATTATAAATTGTATACATTAAATTCCAAATAAACGATATAAATAGTTTCCCGTTGTTTTTTCTTGAATGCTCCATTTCGACATCTGAACGACATTAGTACCGTCAAATTTTATTCAAACCCGATGTGCAGATAAATAAGTATAGCGTACGCCAAAACTCATGGCGCGACGATGTCATATTGTATGTACATACATACATATGCTACATTTTGAACTACTGAAATATACACTACTGGTACATATGCATATATATGTATAGTAGCGCAGGAATCTACCTGACCAACCGATTGACTGGGTAGCCTAGTCGCGGAACGCTCATACACATACACGCGAAACACACGACACGGATTGCACCTGCACTCACACTACATTCATAACCTCACTAACTCACACAAACATTCTCGCCACGGAATGTTCGCATACAACGAGACGGCATGTACACTTGGATTCGCTCATACATATATGTAAACACACATGGCACGGGTTGGGCGCTACATAACCTCACTAGCTCACACAAACACTCTCGGCGCAGATAGCCACGGAACGATCGCATACAACGGCACAGCACGTACAAATGCACTCACTCACTCACACACATAGCCTCACTAGCTCACACAAACACTCACGATACGGTAACCACCCAATGACACTCTCAACGAGTAGTGCCTAGTTTATCCAGAAAGTTTTCGTTCTCGTTTGAACCCAAATTGAAATCGGTAGAATTTATAAAAAATTGAATTTCATAATAGTAAATGTCCAAAATGCCTGATTGGGGTTAACATACACGTGTATGTATGTACGATGTACGTATTACTGTGTGTAAGTGTATGCGGTATTTATGTTAGGAACGACCATTCCGCTTAAAATCCAACACGACCTAAAAGCTTTCTGATTGCAGCGGCCCGGCAATGTTTCCCCATGTCCAAACGTTACACCTGCCGTCGTAGAGAGAGAGAGAGAACCGGGGGTTTGGGGGTTGGAAAAGTTTGTAGCTTTTAATTCGGAAAAGCGGGAAAACACCTCTACACTCGAGACGGCGGAGGAAAAGCGCGAAGAGGGGATGTGAGAGGGTGATGTATGCCCCACAATCAGCCGCCCCATCTTACCCTGTCTGCGCAGGAAAATTTACTGTTGCACATTAATACTTGGCCGAGCCCCGGCGACTTGCATCCGAAATGGAGCCTAAAAAAGTATGAACAACTACGTCATAAAACATTTCAATGACTGCCCCCATTTTTTTTCGTTTCCGTATTGGAAGTGTGCAATGGACTATTGCAGTTTCCTAGTACAATAGCTGGAACTGATCGCTATTGAGACTAGTAACAATTCAAAATTCATACAACTGTCAAAAGAGTAAACGGTCGCTATATTACAATATTTATTACCTGAAGTTATTTCTGGAAAGAAGAGTAACCGACGATTCTAAAATGATATTTATGAAGCTATTTAGATGATTGTAAACCGGAACACGTCAACTCGGCGACGCCGACGGTGAGAAATCTGTGACAAAAATTATTTTGAAAAGAAAATTATACATATGTATGTATATGTACATGTTTAATTTAGAGTTATTATAAATTTACTAGTCTCAGTCCGTTGAATATCAAGGGATGTTTGTGTTTAATTTAATATTTTTTATAGTTGTTGCATAGATGGCGCGTTATAATACAACAAAGTAACAATTTAGCAAAGTCGCGAGCCTATTGAGAATTTATATTGTCAAACTGTACCAGGCCCGTTATTATCTAGTTTGGTTGAATGCGTAAGCGCACCCTCTTCCGAACTGGTGATATCGGGCTCAAATCCCACTCGCGCGACGTTCTGGTTTTTTAATTATCAACCTCGGCGAGCGTTATTAGCAGACATACCGATGGTCGAAGAGTTAAAAATGTTGACCGTCATTTTTTGATTTCGAGAATTATTTTTTTGTCAATGTACAAATCTTATTTTTTTGCACGGTAGTCCCTGGAACATATCCCCCGTGCAAAAAAAGAATCGGGTGTAGTATACCGTATTGTAAACTATTTGTATAAATTCTTTAAAACATTAGAAATGCTATAGTGGACAATTCAAGCTATTTATTTAATTACATACATTCTCCATTCATACATACATATGTACATACACATAATTTCCTTAACATCTCTATAGAAAATTAGACAGTTTGCCTGTCATATGGTCATATGCCCGTCAGTGGATTCCAACCGCTTGTTTGTACAATAATAGTACATCCTATAGCCCGTTTGACAGTACGTGAAATAATTGCACAATGTACCATTGATTGAATGGGTGTATGGCCATAAAATCGCGCTGTCGACTTGAATCAGCTTTCATAGATAGCGGCTTGCTGCCAATTCACCGCTAAAAAAAATCGCTTCTTGTGTTGGCAATGCTAGCGTGACCGCAACGACACAGGCAGGCATATTTTACGCTAATATAGTATATAATAAACTCTTCGCTACCATATTTCACAAATAAGAGTCCACCATTATTCGAAATGCATCCGGAAAACAACCGACACACACTTAAATAAGAAAGCTCACGCTCTAAAACCTTAAAAGCTCACGCCGGTGCTGCAACGGTGAGCAACCGGCGTAAAAGTATTTAGCACACGCTCGCGAAAGCCTCTTAACACTAACGTCATACATCATTTAACACCACTTAAGACAACGTAAGCTCTGGGGGCTCGATCGAGCGCAAAACCAGGCATTGTTTGCCGAGTCAAATTGGCGGGTAATTGAACTCGCACGAATCGGTGTGGCTGCGCAAAATTAGCTCGCGATCAAAGGTGTCCTCTGCCCCCGAAAGACAGGGCTGAAACCAACGGGTAGGAGGGTGGTTTGTCAGGGTGGGTGGTTTGAGAGAGCGAGAGACCCTTAATTGCCCTTTTGTTAAAGGACATATTCGAAACTCTGCGCCACTTATCATTTTAATGTAATAAGCTTTCAGATGGGCAATCCTTTCAGGCGTGGCCGTTGGATGCTTTTCAAACTCAATTTGTACAAATTACGCTTAGCCGCATCGTCTAATATTGATCTAAAATAAATGTAGTGCGCTTTGCTTAATGAGACAAGGCAAAAACATGTCTCATATTATACACACATTACAGTAGATATGAGATGGCACCCAAATTCTTACTGTAATAGTCTAAAATACCGAGCGAGTGTAATGTAATGGGTCGGTCTTGGTGTATGTGTAATACGGGTCTCATTTTCTATGTTAGTCAAAGTAAAACTGTTGAGTGCCAGTGGTCTTCAACCTTTTTTCGGTCAGCGCCCAGTTTTTCAATATTATTTAATTTGCTATATATCAAACGGCCCACTGCATACAACACGTAAAAAAAAAATTACGTTTGAATTTTCAAACAATCACAATACTTAATTTATGGATAAAGTAAAAATGAATACAGCAATGACGAGATTGTAGGAAAAACCATTTAAAAAATCAAACTCAATTACTTTCAGTATCAAACATTTATTAATGGATAAATATGTACGAGATATTTATTCAGGCTGTAAACTTGATAAAGTCACATGAAGATCGTCTCTTTCCGATACGCACAGGCGATTTCTTAGATCGAAAAGACGATTAATTGAGCTGAAACCCGATTCAACTAAATACAAAGTTGGAAAGTCAGTAGTATTAATGAAATTTTACTCCACAGTTGAGTATATTCTTATTCTACAAGAGTTGTAAATTTTCACCCTGATTAAAATCAGACTTGTATACGTTTTCACGATGCAATTCCAACATCAGACACATTTACATTGTGGATCCATCATCCATCAAGCGATCTTCAAATTTATCAGGTCACTGAATCGAGTCATCGTGTCAGTTCTCATGCCATGCAAATGATTTGCATGCATTGATGTCAGCAGTTGTAAGCTCATGACAATTCTGGAAATTGGTGAAATTCTTTCTGCAAAATATTTTACTTTAACAGAGCTAATTTATCGATAAATATAGAGTATAGCCTTTTTACAATCAATAAATGTAGACAAACTAGACGTTTTCAGCGAATATGTAAAATGAACGAAAATTTAATAGATTTTTCCCATATGCATATTTTATCTGCGGCGCGCTTGTGTAAAGGGAGAACTCACGTTTTTCACGGGCGCTCAAAACTACTAAAAATCCTTTTATAACTCGTAAAAAATTCAATAACGCCATTATCCCGAAATAGGGTTCGCCTCTTTCGCTAGTAGGTACAGATTTAAATTTATTCGCGGCCGTTGTTGTGCGCAGCCCTGAAAACGCAGCGCTTTTAGACTTTCGATTAAATATTTCAAAACTCGATCATCGACGAACGCATAGCGAAAAGTTTCCCATAATAAATCGAACAAAAAGATTAATGTCAAAAAAGATCTATATTATGTAAACTTGTATTTCTTTCTTATTAATTTTGTATTTAATTTTGTACCTTTTATAATATGTACATACATACATAAATATTTTTCATTACGAGAAAGCGCTCGTTTAATCCGGAGTTTTTAACAAGAGAAAATTCAATTATACCTCAATAGGGAACACAAAGCAAACTTTACTCTGATTTCAAAGCTATTCAATTAGTAATCAGAGCAAGGATTTTGATTCTCTCCAAATGAGGTGCTTTATTGTATTTTCTTTTTTTTTTTTTAAACATACCATGGCTACAAACTGTATTTCTTATATAAATAGTCGTTCAAAATATACACACACATACTTGTATTATAATTTAATCTAATGTACATTTACGAGCCGATTTGTCCGTGATACGATGGTGGATTCTAACCATCCATGTGCGCTGGTTTGTATAATAATAGTGCAGCTCATAACCCGTTTGACACTGCGTAAATAAGTGTATGGCCATAAAATTGCGTTGGCAACACGAACCAGCTTTGTGATAAATTTTCTTTTATGTTTACTTATCTTTTTCATAAATAGTGTATAATGTTATTTCGTGGCAATGTTTAATTTCATAATTTTTAATCAAACGTGTTTGTGAAAGATATGTATGTATAGGCTTGAATAATTATATTTCTAAGCTGTTTAGTCCGCTAAAACTAAGATTATTTTTTTGCTAAATATTGAACTTTTCATTTTGATTCCGTTTTATGAAGGCTAACGAACGGAAGTAATTAAATTAAACGTAGGATTAAGTTAATTGGTAGTTATTATAAAAGTTCATAACTTTTTCGTTTAGCTTCTAATGACCATTACAATTATACTAAAAATAAATAGCACAACTTTTTACACACAGTTGAATCGATTATCGCCAAAAATCTAACTTAAATAATTTTACCCGGAAGACAACAATGCTAACAAAGTCAACGAAATATTAATCAAAATTACGTGTTCTTATAAGAAACTATATTTAAACGACTGCATTCAGCAATGCGGACACGTTTAATCACCTTGATGGCTGTTTGCATTTTGTTACAAGTAATTAATTATAAACATAATTATTTGAAAACAGCTAATGGATACACAATGTCTATTTATCCTTTGAATAAAATATATTTGAAGATTAAAAAAAATTTCGTTCAATTGAATTTCCTCGAATTTCTTTCCTCGTGTCTTGCCCCCTCCCCTAGACAGATAATAAAAATAACCACATATATTTTTCGATAGCTCTGAAAAAATCCTATAAAAATTCTTATAGGATTCTTATTAGCAAGGCTCGACAAATAGCTTATTTGGTCGCCAATGTCGAATAGATTTTTCACCTGGCGCTCACCACCATTTTCATCATATGATATCTAAAAATTCGCTTGAACATGTCTATTCTTAATGAATGGTTATGTAAAATGAATATTATGTAAACATTTGAAGCTAGAAGATATGTTGAAATCAACAGAATTCAACAAGGAAAGATTTCCATTTTTTAAGAAGTGTCCTTCCAACTTCAACAGCATCGTGAGAACGTACATACATACATACATTCATGCATAGATTTAACACTATGAGTTTAGTTTAAGTCTACAAATAAGAATTTAGTGAAACAGGGCTTCTCTGAAATTCTGTAGGTTATTAGCAGGTATTAGCAAATTCTGCTATTAGCAGGTAATCCAAATAGCAGCTAATAGCAGGCTGCTAATCATATTTAACAATGAACCGACGGTTGATTTATTTCAACCAGAAAGTGCAATAATTTGATAAGTGGTATTTTTCAAGTAAATCGCGCCATACGAAAGGCCATGCATGTAACAAAATTAAAAATTGTATCTCTACAACAATAATAAACTATGTATGTATCAAAAGATGTTGTTTTTGAGTAAAATTTATGTTATTATTAAAAATTATGTATTTTTGAGTGCGAGAATTTTTTTTTGTCGATGTACGTATGTACAAACATACATTTGTATGTACATATATTTTTTACGCTGTTTTCTTTTGCACGGTAGTCTCTGGAACGTATCCCCCGTGAAAAAAGAGAATCGAAAAACGATCTTCGGCATATATTCAAATAGGAAAAACTACCACTTCCAGTCGGCGGATTTTGATCAAAACCTTATCAACTCTTAAATTTTATATGGAAATTATAAATATAAATTTTCAGCTTGATCGATTAAGCAGTTTCAGAAATATTTCGTGGTAACATGATTTTTGACTTTTCTATAAGAAAAAAACCCAACTTTCGGTTGACTGTTTTTATGATTTATTTTTTCGTAACTAGCAATTTTTGTCAGGATTATAACATTATAATATTGTGACGATACTACATATTTAAAAGGCCGAAATAAAAAACAAAAAATCGTTCAAGAGTAAACTGCCACTTCCGCTCGTCAGATGTTGACCAAAATCACAGTATCTCTTACGGCTAACGTGAAAACTATAGATATGAAATTTCGACTTGATCGCCGGAGCAGTTTCGGAAATATTCTGTGGTAACAAAATTTTAGAATTTTCTACAAGAAAAAAACCCTACTTCCAGTTGACTGATGTTAACCAAATTCCTTATGTCTCTTACACCTTACGTGAAAATAACAGATATGAAATTTCAGCTTGATAGACTTGATAGTTTCGGATAAAACACACGGACAGACACACACACACATAGTACACACACATACAGACATTTTCCAGAAATCGTGAAAACGTGATCAGGGGATGATACCTGCAACAAATCAGTCAAAATCTCGAGGTCGAATTTTCCCACGATCACAATACTTTATCCGATTAGGATAAAGAAAAAAGTAGCTCCCAAACTGAAAAATGTTAAGCACCCTTGCGTTGTGAAATCCATCTTTAGAAAGGTACCTTTATACTGAAACCGCACATTTCGATGATTGTCACACTCAATTACTGTATTTTCTTCTTCGTCACACACGCGTGCGTAATTTTTTAAGATTTCAATTTAATTTCAACAGTAATTTGGAATCGGTCACACACGTTACCTGCCGTTACCAACATTTCCAGAATCTGCGGTCTGCTCGTGTTTGCGGCTTTTCGGTTTCGCGTTTGCCAACAACCGGGATTTTTGTCGACTTTTGGCGGCCGCGCAAGAGAATAGGTGGCGATTTGAGTTATGGGAGCCAGCCCTGAACAATTAGGGTTGCCGGCACTAAATCAGCCGGAAAACACACCGACAACTTCTGCGGGAAATTAACAATTGTTCGATTCCAAGTTTGTCGGATCGCAGGAATTCCTCTAACACCGCGCAGACTATACAAACAGTCTCATAATAATTATTATATATTATTTGAACGACCATCATTTACCTATATGTATTTAGAAACCCACTAAAGAATACATAATGTGCTATATTTCAAATTCAAATGAAAATTTTCAAATAAAAATTCGAATATTTTTATATTGTTTTTTGTTAATAATATTCGATTGTTTTTTTTTTCTTCATTCTCAATATCACATTCGACACTTAAACTGGAGCTCCTTTCAAAATCTGAAAAATATTTAAAAATGCCGCCAAAAAAAGCAGCCGCTCCTGCAGGGGATAAGAAAGCTAAGGCGCCGAACCGTAGCAGATCAAAATCCAAGTCCAAAAAACCAGCAGGTGCAGCAAAAAGCGCACCCAAAAAAGGCGCTAGGAGTAAATCTAAGGGTGGCAAGAAAAAATGAAGAAAAAATGAAAAAATCATTAAAAATGAAAATAAATTCTTGTTAATAAAACATAGCGAATCAAACCATGCATAGTTTTAGGCATTGTTTGATTAGTATGGCAAATTGTTACGTCCCAATAAAAATCCATATTCTGAAAACGTAGTAATGCTATAAAATTACATTATAAATTGTATACATGAAATTTGAAATAAACGATATAAATAGTTTCCCGTTGTTTTTCTGGAATGCTCCATTACGACATCTAAACGACATTAGTATGAGATTATATATAAATATACCGTCAAATTTAATTCGAACGCGATGTGCAGATAAGTAAGTAAAGCGTACGCCAAAACTCATGGCGCGACGATGTCATGTCGTACGAGTGTATGTATGCTACATTTTGAACTACTAAAATAAACACTACAAGTATATTACTATATATGTAGATACACATAGTAGTGCAGGAATCTGCGTAACCGAGCGATCGACCAGGCAGCCTAGTCGCGGAACGCTCGCATACTCGGCACGGCACGTACACATTCGCTCACATATCTTATTCGAACCCGATGTGCAGATAAGTAAGTATAGCGTACGCCAAAACTCATGTCGCGTTTTGTGTTGATTAGTCTACCCCCGCGTACGTGATTATAAAATTTAAAGCTCACACACAAACGTCTTCTGACGGAATATTTTATCATCGTCATCATCATATACAGCCGATAACCATCAACCAGCTGGATGTAGGCCTTTCCAATCCTCTTCCATTCATGTCTGTCTTGAACAATCTGCATCCACTTGATTCCACACATTCTTATTAATTCATCAGCCCATCGTTCACTCGGTCTACCTTGCTTTCTTTCACATCCTCTCTGATACCTTTCCAGTATTTCTCGCGTCCATTTGCCATCCATTCTTCACGCTGTGCGTCCAGCCCATTGCCACTTCAACTTTTTCACACGTTCCGTTATATCTGACACTTGTCATACTTCTTACCCAGTATTCCTGATGGCGTAGAAACATATGTGCAACACCCCACTCCAAGTCACAATCGATAGCGATAGCGTCACGTCACGCGTGGTAGGGTAAGTTAAACATGCACACAAAAATGTCAGCCATGACGATAAACAGCATTCGATAATAGTTTGCTGTTGTTTTTTCGCGAATGCTCCATTACAACTAAACGACATTAGTATGAGATGTATAAATATACCGTCAAATTTTATTCGCCGAACTTTCACCACAAAACAGCCACGGAAAATGCAAACGGAGTCTGCGTAACCCCAAGAGCGTCATTCGAACGCGTACCGCCGATCTATTGTCGCATTAAACTTTATTAAAACCCCAAAACATGGCAGGCCGCACAAACGACTTTAGAAAACAATAAAAACCGACCGTTGGAGCTCTCCTTCGAACCCCGATGTGTAAGTAAAGGAATGTCAAAGCTGGTGGCGCAACATGCTCCGCGGTGATTGGTCGCGCGCCACAATGTGTGACGCGCACTCTACCCCCCTCCCCCCTCCCGTACATGCCGAATATAAAATTTACATACACACAAAAATGTCGGCCATGAATAAAAACAACATTCGGGTAAATTTATTATGCAGCATTCCGGGTTACTGTAACTAAGGTCAGAGTACGGTCATTAATCTCCGCGCGTTGTGATATTACAACATTCCTCGAACCCCCCCCCCCCCCCCGCCCTCTACCATCCACTTTCGCCCCCTTCTCCCCTATTTTCGGGAAAAGAGCACGTGGCCCCAGGGGGTTGCAAAAGCTCCACTTTCCTAGAGGGGGGCGTCGCAATCATTTAACGTTTTGGCACCACGTGCGATTTTATGCTACTCCAAATAAATGTTCCTAATGAATGACGAGCCCGCGCGCACTCCAAGGGGACAAACTTTTTCCAAATTCGGGGATAAAAACGGATAAATTTTATTTAAGTGTGGCGATATTTTATCGCAGAATGAAAATTTCGCGCGATAAAATATCACCGCGTTTTTATTTCATAGACATTTTCGTACTATCTTTATTGCCGGTTAAAAAAAGCGGTAGATATTCCAGACACTACACTTCGGTAGGTGGAAATTCTAATTTTCTGAATTTTATAATATCATTACTATATATAATAGCGCAAGGGTCTGCCTGGATGGGCAGCCTGCCTGGATGCACTGGCATACACTCATGGCACAGGTAGCGCGAAGCTCTCGCCTTTTTCAACACCTTTACTGCATTTTTGCTACATTTTGAACTACTGAATACATTACAGGTATACTACATAAATACACTATGTATTTATATATGTATGTACATATAAACATACATAGGTACATAAACTACACAGTTTGATAAGTCCGTATGTTAACAATTCTGTGAGGTCAAAAGTTAAAAGTATACATACATACATACATATGTATGTATATGAGGAGCTCAGCGCCAGCCGACCCAAACCACAAAGGTAAAAATAAAAGTGTTTGGTACTCTATCGTCTTTTAAAAAATTATTTATCAGGACCCAGTCATTTTATATACATATGTACGTATATATTAAAATTGTCATCATTGTCGCACTAGCATCATCATAAAGTTCGATAGCTCCGTACAAAGTTTTCCTGGACTATATACTTTGAATCGCATTTACTCAAAACAACACATGTACATATGTATGTATATGTTACTCAAAAGTCAATTCAGATTGAGAAGAACATAAAATACCGATTTACGTGTATAACAAATATTTGATCTAGTTGTGCAATTATCAGTATAATTAGAAACTTTCATGTTTTTTATAGTCCTATTAAAATTAGCTTTGATAAAACAGAAGCCTGAAGCTTTTCGATTCGATGAGGTTATTCAATTCCACGTTCAAATGATCAAATGGTTTAAATATTACGCAGTGCGTATATACCTACATACCTTTGCATGTTAAATGGATAAATTGAAAATTTACACAAAGGGATGGAAAAATGGGCTTTGTGTGGAAAAAAGCTCGAAGACCACTGATCTACAGGATCCACCGGGGATTATATGAGAGGAGAGAAATTGTATGTGTCACCTTGGGACAATTTTTTGATCCCCGTAGTAAGCGGTTACTTACGGGACGTATAAATTTTACGTTCGCACTGGATTGGAGGTAGTCAAGCGTGGAATATTGTCCGGAAAAACCCATAGGATATAATGGTGAAAAATAACCATCGCCGACGACCCCGCCCCAGTTCGAAATATACCGATTATGGGAAAATTGGAACCGCACATTATAACGTCCGGCGATAATGGTTAATCCACGTCGAAGGCAAAGTTTATATTTTTACTACCGTGAGCTGCTGAGAAGTTGGTAAATACTTTTATGATTAAAAATGTAGAGATATAATTAACCGTTCGTATCTGAGACAGCAGTACTCAGAGGTACGGGTGTTTTTCCCGGGCAAAACAAAGCCACGCTACGTTGAACTCGGTTTGCAAACAATCACAGCGACACTTCCATTGTCACAAGCTCGCACAAATACACTAGCAAGTGAATATTTTCGTGCTAAATCAACCGCATGTGATAGTGTAGGGGAACGGGGTTGTACCCTCGCATGTCGAGAAGAGAACGGTGAAAGAAGGGGAGGGTGGGAAAAACAAAAGGTTGCGAAGAAAAGTGTTTTTCCGAGCGGGATCGATAGAGCCATCTGCCACTCGGCACCGTTCAAAGGAAGATTGATTGCTGGGCGATATTATTATTTCCACGAGGCGAATATCAACAGGAATGCATTACGTATTGACTGCAAAGATTCGAAATTAATGAGGTGCTCCCTGCTCGGGGGTTTCCCTCGCCGGGAAAACTTCCCGGGAAAAATGACCCTTTACTACTGGAGCGCGCGGAGTGCCGTTCAATTCCGGAAAAGCTCATATTTTATTTAACCGCGAAGTCCGCTTAGCGGGGTGGCACCGAAAAGAAAAGCTAAAAGGTAGCAGTGCAGAGGTGAATTTTATTATAATTTATACACTACGAGAGGGAAAATCTCGCTTTCGTACAATATACTCGGAAAATTGTATGGAAAAATGAAATACATCAATTCAACATAGTTTATAAGCTTTTCGTTGAGGCTCTGATTTGCATTTGATGCTTACGGTAGACATAAGCAACAAGTATCAACACGTCTAAAGAAAAGTTCCATAAGCATGAAACACGTAGGAACAGGAAGTAACGATGTGACTACACGTGAAAAAGTTCGGTTGACACTTTGTATGAATGGGACGTTACATAAGTATGTCAAAGCCTATACAAAAGTCAACGATCGTAAAGTCAAAGTCGTAATCGTCAAACGCAAATCTGAGCCTCAATCAGTAGCTAAGCTAAGTGTTTCGTAAGATCAAAGGTAGCGTTGGCAGATACTAATGTGAATTTTATGGTTTTAATGGCTCTAGGTCTAGGGGACTTGGTTTACTTTCAAGTTAAAGGAGACGTACAGTGTTTGACTGTTTATAATATCGCATAAACAAGTCAGCCAAGTCGAGTGTTCGCTACTTAGTCGAGTGGCATTTCAACTTTTTCGAGGGGTAGGCCGTGTTATAATTAAAAAACTTTTAATTGGATCAAATTCTTAATTAACTCACTTCCGATGCCGTACATGTTGCGAAATGCACGCAATTATATCCTCCCAATCCAACGTTCGCGACCGAGATAAAATAGAAAATCTCAACGTGTACTTTATCATACGACGTATATGGATAAAGTAAAAATGCAAGTGTACAATTAGTATACATATGGTACCAGTGTAAATTTTCTATTTTGATTTGTTTTTTATCCTTTTTTTCGGTTTATTTTATTCAGTCTCGCTCGTTATTCAAAGCGTGTTTTACTTTTGAAGTTCGAAATAAAGGCGAAAACGACTCGCCGAATTGTTCCGTTGAAGGATTATTTTTTTCAATTTTAAATTAATCACGCGTCCCCTTCAATGCCTTTACAGCGGAATAAAAAAAAAGCAAACTGAAAGGATGATCCATCAGCATATTCAAATTTTATTAAAACCCGTCCGCTGAAGAAATCCGAGGAAATCTCTCGAGATTAAAAAAAAATCCGTTCAGATGGACGAAAAATTTATCATTTGGAGTAAAAGGTCAACGCTTCGAGAGCGCTTTTCACTTTCACGGACAGACAATACAATACAAAGGCGATGGAATAACATTTAAAAATGAAAAAAAGGAATAATTACATTTACATTAATCACATCACTTCATTTAATAGCTATTGCTTATCTTAGGTGAAGAGATACATATATAAAAATTCAAGGTTATGAATAGTAAATTAGATAATATATTCCGAATTCACTGCTTTGTTTAATGTAACCATAGTTGTTTATTAATACTCAGTTAGTTAGTTGTTTATTAATACTCAACCACTGTTGAGTATTCCCAACAGTCTGGAAAATAGTCAGCAATGTAGAGACAAAAAAATGGACTTTTGAGTAGACGGTGGGGCAATCTGCAACACAATATAAAAACGCAAACTTTTACGCAATACAATACAAGTACTTAAGATGTGTGATGAAAAAAAAATAGTCAATAGTAAAATGTAATAAACTATATTTTTTGTGTACAACATTAACAATAGTATAATTGAAATTTACTTATACAATGTTAAGATTTTAAACTTATGTATGTATAACAAGATGACTTTGCCACTTTTAACTAAACAAAAATGGATAATCACTCATCGGGTATTTACATTGTATCAAAAACATATCATTAGACTAATTTAGCACTAATAAAAAAGTCATAAAAGGCAAGCATATGCTGATTTGGACTCGTGAGATATAAATTGAAAAGTTAGAAAGATAAAGAAGGAATGGATTGGAAAGGCCCTTCGACAGCAGTCGGCAAATAAAGACTAAAATACGTGGTACAAATGTATAACATATGAGATTGATAATTTTATAGTAAATAGCAAAAAAATATATTAAAACTCTCAAGCATTGGCACAAATGACTAACGTTAAGAACAGATGCCACGTCGATTGCATTTTGAATATATTACGAATTACAATCTACATGATATATGTACATATAACTTCTTTTTCAATATGCCTTATGAGTTAAAATAATATTAACTAAACTAACACAAATTATATTTAAATATAGCGCAAGATGGCATTGATCAAAATTCGATTTTCATATGCGATGTACTTTTTAACAATATATATTTGAATGTGTGAAATTTAATACTTTCAAAAATACCCTTTCTAAAAAGCTTTAAATTGAGATCCGGATAAAAAAAATACTAACAATAACTTCATAATGTTCAATAAAGATGATTGAAATGCATGTTACGACAAAAAATCAATAATTGAATTTGACACGAAGTCATATTAAAACTGTAAAAATAAAGCAACCATTGCAAAAATGTGGTGTTCACTTAAAAAAAAAAAAATACATGCATGAGATTTTATTTATATTCAGTCATGCAAAATGCATTTACGTATTTATTACGAAAACCATCAGTGAATGATCTCCACAATAATAATTACATATGTTCAGAAAAATTATACAACAACAGGTACACTTGTAAAATATTTTCTAAATAATACAGAAGTTTTATTATGCCAACCTCATTATTAAAATGCACGACAATAATAAAAATTTCAGTATTAAACAATAGGATAGGATATTGCAGTCTTTCACCTTATTCTTTGATTAATTTTTTTTTTTTGTGAAATTCATCACTGCAAATAAAAGATATTAAATTAAAAATTTTACTAGTTAACATACCCAAAAATAATCCTACAAAATAAATATATTAAATAAATACAATAATCATGCACGGCATGAAAAGTTTCCTCAAAAATTAATGCATATACATACATACATACATATCCATGTATAAACATCAATAAGACAAAATCTTTGGAACACCAACTATAAAGTTAAATTAATTTTAATTTGATGATCAGCAGTTCAAATTATATTTCAAATATTCGAATAAAATGGTGCGAAATACAAAATTAGTCCATTTAAAAATACGTAAAAGCAATAATTGAAATGCATATCTATTAATTTCACCTTTAAAATTCATCGAATAAAAATAATGCTGACGTCTTCAAACACAATTCAAAGCCAGATCTCGTAATACCCAAAATCATCACAGTACAAATACACAACTCTATATAATCCAATAGATCAATTACATCTTTGGTGCACGTATAAAATTGACATCATAGAATTTGCAGTTAATAGAACTTTTTCAACTGTTCGTAGGATATGAAAAATATGATATTCCACGGACCCATCCGTAGCCAAGCGGGTATAAATCCTTTGTATAAAGCACCAAAACCCTCATTGCGAATTGTCTGGAATGTAAAAAATTAAATCAATTATTCAAACTGGCATTTACAGCTTTCAACATAACACTATGATACATATGTAATATTAAATAGGTCACCTGTGTAGCACAATCCAGAGTACCCTTATAGACCAATTCACCCGGAGAAATACTGCTAATAATTTTCAATTTACGTTGATTCATCAGTCTCGTCTGAAAGCGAAATTTATCACACACCAAATTAAATTTAAATTCATACGATGCATAGTATGTATTACGTAGAGTTACATATACATACTCTAATCACGTCAATCGGAGTGGAAGCAATCGCACTACCTAAGCTAGCGATAAAACTAGACGTAAAGTGGTTGATGACGCTATCTCCCAGCAAACCCATTAATCTGTGTTTGCAGAGATCGTACACAGGAAGTTCTACAGCTGCAATCACAGCTGCTCGTTGAGCTGTTGGACCAACTCCCTAAAAATTGTATAATGTTATTAATTTATCAAAAAACACAATACTCTAACTGTATTAGTAATCATCATTCATCATTATTTTCAGCCGTTCACCATCCACTGCTGGGTGAAGGCCTCTCCAATCCTCTTCCATTCCTGTCTTGAGCAATCTGCATCCAGTTGACTCCACATATTCTTCTCAATTCATCAGCTCATCGTCCACTCAGTCTACCTAACTTTCTTTCACATCCTATCGAATACCAATCCAGTATTTCTCGCAGCCATCTGCCATCCACTCTTCTCGCTATGTGTCCACTTGAACTTTTTCATACATTCCGCTATATCTGCCACTTTGGTCATGCTTATCTGTGTGCACTGGATCTTACGTAACATTCTTGAATTCAAAATCCACGTTTCACATCCATACGTCATAACTTGCAGTTCACATTGGTCATATACTTTATTTTTTAAGCATAACCGAATAGTGGATTTAAAAACTATGTTCATTCTTATAAAAGCGCTTCAACCTAGTTTCATTCTTCGTTTTATCTCTTCTTCTTTACATCCAGTCATGTTCACCAATTGTCCTATTCACCAATTGTCTATTTGTAATAATGAAATTAATTTAAAAAAAACCTATACTCACTCTCCATAAGCCACGAATACCTTCATTGCGATAAATCTCTTGAAAACACTTTGCTAAACTTTTATCGGATCCTTTGCCGTGAATCTAAAACAAATTTATCAATTCGATTTAAAAACATAAATCAAAACAAACAGATGATAGATAATAAATTGCATCACATACGTGTGTACACCGAAAGCCGAACATAAATAGACCAGCTTATCAGTGAACTACAACTTATATCAGTTACATACATCAAGAAACACTACATTCTAAATTATTCGTTTGCAAATTAGTTTTAATTTATTTCTTATGCTAAAGAAATGTAAAAAATAAATAAATATTTATCTCTAAATACAGAGCAATTCAAATGACCTTATCTCAAGTGCAAGTTTACAATAACAATATAATCGGCGAGATGTGTTCTTCAATAATAAAATATTCATGCATGTTAAACTTTATTAATTAACCATTGAACTAACATGATGACGTCAAATCACATAAACGAAACTTGCAATGTGAAGATATTGCAAAAGCATATTTTTATAGCATACCTGCATGCGAATTTTTAATACATCAGTCGGATTAGCAATTGCACTAGAAAATGCACCGGCAAAGACGGCACATCCTATATTTCCCCATACCGACTCTTTGGCACCTGGATTACTATAGTTGGCCAAAATTTTTTTAAGAGAATAGTAAGTTCCGAATTTGATAGTGCCGTACGTTGCTTGGCGAAGAATAGCAGGCCATATTCTTAAAAATATACATATAAATTCATTGAGTACGGTAAACATTCATCATACATCGGAAGAAATCCGAAATTATTTAATACCCAGAATACAGTGCGATGACACCTTCTTGTCGAGATATTTGAACGAAGGCATCAGTCATTCCGCTGTACTTGAGCTTAACATGTCTGGAATCCAACGTCTGTCCCTGTACTTGTAGTCTTGTTTTGGTTGTATCGATTGGGAAGGTACCTATTTATAAATTATATCAAATGAAATTTTAATGCCTTCATCAAATGCTCTAATGGTCTTATTACATTGCTTTTGATTTGTAAACCATAACTACAGTAAGCAGTCTAATGACCGCTAATGACGATTCGTTAAATTATTTTATCTTATACAAATAAAAGATAATGTTTGTTTGCGCATTCATGCTGTAAAACAAAGAGACTAAAAGTTAAATGTTGGCATATATAATTCTATATATATGTATGTATATACTCTAATGAAACTAGAATGGAGCGCTTTTGGAAGAATTAACATAGTTTTTAAATCCAACATTCCGCTAAGCTTAAAAAATAAGGTATACGACCTATGCATACTGACAGTTGTCACGTATGGATATGAAACGTGGATGCTAAATTCAAGAATGTTACGTAAGATCCAGTGCACACAGAGAAGCATGACCAAAGTGGCAGATATAGCGTAACGTGTGAAAATGTTCAAGCGGACAGATAGCGAAAAGAATGGATGGCAGATGGACGCGAGAAATACTGTAATGGTATCTGAGAGGATGTGAAAGAAAGCAAGGTAGACCGAGTGGGCGATGGGCTGATGAATTGAGAAGAACGTGTGGAGTCAAGTGAAATGTAGGTTGCTCAAGACAGATAGGAAAGGAAGAGGATTGAAGAGGCCTTCATCCAGCAGTGGATGATGAACGGGTAAAATGATGATGATGATATATGTACATACGTATATACTCTGGGACACAAGACTTATTCAACTCAGAAATGCATAAATGCTTTAAACACATTGTCGTAGAATAATTGAAATTATTTAATATCTAAATATAAACCGTCCTCGAGTTTGAACTTCTTTGCCAAAAAGTGAATCACATTATTATTGCAAAAAAACCAAACATTTGGCACAACTATTCGTAAATATTTTGTTTGAATACACGCAACATACATATGTATGTATTTACAAACAATAATAACGTATTCTAATTGCATTGCAACGAATGAATGTAGTGGAAAATGCATAATCATCCATAAAATTGCAACGTTTTATACTACATATTTGTCGAGTATTGTTAAAAGCAAATTGCAAATCGAATTGAAACTTGAAACCGTGGAAATACAATATTGATAAAACATTCATAACTACGCTTATATAATATCGAGATTTTTCTCTGTATCTTCTATTAAAATGGTGATTCATATGAACGTTTCTTGAAATTACTTTTAATTCACACAATACATGGAAATAATTATAGAAATGAAGATTAATTACATCTCATTGTGATAAATACATACATAGATAAAATATGAAAATTATATTTTTAATATACATACATTATGTATATACTATGTATAATAAAAAAAAATATTATTAATTAATTAATTGAACAATATTAATTCTTTGAGGTTATATAGTTCGAATGTAAATAAAGTGTGGGTAGTGTTGAAAATGGCGCGAAAAATTTGTTTGGAGGTTAACCTTGAATAGGGCGTATGTATGGTTTTAGGTTATGTACGCACAGTGTAAATACAGTTGCACAAATGCAATGGAAGGATAGTGGTGATAGGTTAGGGGTGCAATTTTATGGTAATTGTTGCGTCAGAATGTATTAAACGTTACCGAATTCGGCTGCAATGGAGGCCACCCCGCCATAGAGGAAGGGTCTCCAATCGCTGGGCATCACGCGTTCGAAGACAACACTCCCACTTCCACTGACTGCTAACTACTGCTGTTCAAAAATAGCCGCAACACGAAAGTGACGTTTGCGCAATGCTGCCACTCGGATAAAATCGCTGCTGATAACGGTGTGGCCATTGCTTAAGATGAAGCCTGCTAATTTTTCTCGAGATAGTCTGCTTTAAATTATTGTACAAATTGTCAATTATATTTTTAGTGATATTATTTCAGCTAAAAATTACATTAAATATTTTAGATTTCATGAAACTGATTTTCGTTTTTTTTTCAAAGGGAAACAGTAGATAAACTTTATCACTTTCAAAATGTGTTTGATACGGTCCAATCTTATATAATAATTAGTAACTGGTTACAATTTATGTATATACCTAACATCATCATTTTCAGCCGTTCGCCATCCACTGCTGGATGAAAGCCTTTCCAATTGTCTTCCATTCCAGTATGTCTGTCATTCATCAGCCCATCGTCCACTCGGTCTACCTTGCTTTCTTTCACATCCTCTCGGATACCATTCCGGTATTTCTCGCTGTGTCCAGTCTATTGCCACTTCAACTTTTTCACACGTTCCGCTATATCTGTCACTTTGGTCAGGCTTCTTACCCATGTATTCCTCTTACGATCTCTTCTTGTTATACCGGGCATACATCTTTCCATGCTTCTCTGTGTGCACTAGATCTTGAGTAGCATTTTTGAATATAATATCCAGGTTCAAGTTCATACTCATTGGTCGTATGCCTTCTTTTTTAATCATAGCGGGTTAGATTTAAAAACTATGTTCATTCTTGCAAAAGCGCTCCATCCTAGTTTAATTCTTGGTATATACCTATAGTGTATTTAATAGTTCAAAATGTAGCAAAACTGTAGTAGGTAGTTGAAAATATAAGGGTTTTGCGCCACCGTGCTGTGAGTGGTTGTGTGAGTGAGTATATGTGTACGTGCTGTGTGTATGCGAACGTTCCGCGGCTACCCAGCCAGGCAGACCCTTGCGCTATTAGCATTTTAGGCGGTTAATGTATAATAAATTCTGATAGCTGTTTGACGATGTTTAATTGACGACGATCGGGATGGATGTGAAGTACATATGTCTCGTAACCGGTAGCAGGGCTGCCCACCCACGCCGGTGTTGCAACCCCTAGCCGGTCATATAGCACCCACACTATAAATAGAAGCCCAAGAATCTGCGCCCAGATGGCGCTAATAACAATTTAGCAAAGTCGCGAACTCTTGCGAGCGTTATCAGCAGACAGACAGACGGATTTCGGCTATTATATATATAATTAAATTATTATTGTGTTATGGTAAATTATTTTAATGTGTGAGCCATGTCAATATTATTGATTTATGATTGAGCTAACTAAACGGAAATAAATTCATACATCCTTTTAAATAGTTTATCTGGATGAATTAATTAATAATTTTATTCAATACTAGAAATCATGACTTATTATTTTTTGTAATTCATTTTATAAATACGTTATAGATAATATTAAGTCATCTAAGTGTTGAAGATTTCATTGTTTAATTTAATAAACATTAGTTGGTCAACACAAGATTTAAAATTATTTCGTATTTGAGATACATATGTAAGTATGTACTACCACACAATAAATAAAATTCATGAATATATTTCAATGTGTATAATTTTTGTATTACATTTTTCAATTAAATTTACATGCATTATAGGCACATCGGTAACATCACACTAATTAAATTAATTAATTAAGTAAATGTGCATTTTATTGCAGGATAAAATTTAAATTTACAGCACAAGATTAAACAGTTCTTACTTGCAATGTTGTCTATTGAATATTTACAAGAAGCCTTTCGTCAATCAACAACAAATAATTCAAAAGTAAATGCAGTAAATTCTTCAGCATATATGATGATGCTAAATTGTTTACAAGTCCCTCAGGTATTTGCATGAAATTTACATAAGAACACACTATAGCCGTTGCACTTCAAGGCTTTGATTTTATTAAATAATGTGAATAGCTAATCAAACAATCCGAGTAGAATTAATAGTAAGTGTCTTTGTATTTAAGCATTGCGTAATGTGTATACATACTTGCACATGAATGCAAACTAATTGAATCTAATGACAACATAACGTATTAAGCTTTCGTCATTCATTCATTCTTTAACTTGTTTTGCATTACTTCTTGTTCCACCTTTGGTACATATGTTGGTGGATTGAGATGAAAAAATACAACTACCGAGAGGGAGTTTCCTCAACTAGTTATTCAAGAGATGTATTTCACAGAAAGAATATTAGAATTTACAAAGATGTTACTAAAAATGACTTAATAACATTATTTTATTATAATACTGTACCAATCCAAAAATATCCTCGGAAGTTAGCCTACGCATATTCTCTGATGTCTAATCAGCTCCTTTAAATTGCTTACGCAATTTAATTGGAAATATGCTATTAATCTTTTATGTAGTTAAATTATAAGCGCAATTAAAATATTAGTCTTGGGTAATGTTTATTTGCTAAATAAATTCACATTTTTAATCTCTTATCTTAACGAATGCAATATTGACCAATATTGTGCATTTACATTGCAGTGGAACTACGTCAAAAATATTCATCCTCATTTCGCACATTTTACACACACACAATTATTTACATTTTTAAAGTGTTAATCATGATCACAGGTCGTTTTCAATTATATAAATAATTGTTTTAAGTTTTAATACAATATTGATAGTCTGCGGGAACACTTTCGCACGACGAAAATAGTTTACAATTCACAATACTTATGAAAGCACAAAAGTTATGACTTGTCGTCATCTTTAGATTCTAGTGACTGTTGAGGTTGTCTGTACAACTGCAGCAGCTCGGAGACAGACAGCTTTGCCAACGACGGGGCCGGAGGTGTCGCTGGGTTCGAAATCTCCATTGGTGTACCATCTGCCAGGGCTTGCTTCACCACTTTAAGCTGCTGCAAAGCTTCATCATAACTCGGCAGACCAGAAACTATTGTGTAGCTTGGTAAGGATTCTGTATCTGCATTGCTATTTTCAGCACCTCCCGCATTACCATTGGCCGATGTTCTCAATACTGAAATAATTAAAAAATCAATTTAGTTACATTATTATCATTTTGATTGCAATACACGATATTATATAATGCAAACAGAGTATAGAGGTGAATTAATATTACACAGGCGATTTCCAATAAAGATTTTCTTTTCTTGTTAAAATAAAACATCAATATACCATCACGAGCCTTTTGCCGAAGGTCGATCGTGGGTCGTGCCTAATCAATTATAGTCATGATAACAAACAGGCATGTGTATATACATATGTACATATATATGTATATGTAATGTCTGTCGTGAAAATTGTAAAAATAAATTCAGTCCCTCCAAAAACGACATGTCTATTCTTCACCAAACGTCACAACTTATTATCTTCCATAGTGATCGTAATTGTTAACTTTGTACCAAAATATGATTTATCATTCACTAAATGTTTATATTTTGTACTTAAAATCAGATACGATATGATGAGGATTTACTTGCATCGATTCTCACGATATGAAGTATCTATGTATGTATGTACATATGTACATACATTTCATGGCGTTTGTACCGAATGTGTGTGACCATATTTTTTTGGAGAAAATAAAGGACAAATCAGAAATTGTTTCATAATAAAAATAAGTAGGTAGCGTTTTTTTGTTTCACTACAACTAAAAAGCTTTATAATATTTATTATTAAATATAAGCATAGCATTTCAAGCAATCGTATTATTACTTAAAAAAATTTAATTTTGATACTTTCCACAATAATTTACTTTTTTTAAATAGCTCAGGTTTGTGTTTTAAGAATTCATAAAACTGTATACAATTCATGTCAAAGTTGCGTTTGGTATAAATGCATGCTTCCAATGTTTCGATTTTCAATTGGGTTTTTTCACTGGTTCACTAATGAAAATACTCATTCAGTGGGGGCCAGTGAGATTTTTAAAATGTATTTTAAAAGATACGTGTTTATCTGTGAAATATTTAAAAATTTCAAACCCTCTACGTTGGCAGAACTCGGCATTTTGTCGTCATTCTTCAATCTTTACACTGATGACATAACTTTTAATACACGAAATTTCATGAAATAGTTCGCCGTCATTTATATTAAAGTTCCAGTGACTGGAAATTAACAAAACGCTTTCCTCGATTTTGTTGCATCATTTAATATGTATTGGATTTTTTCAAAATCTAAAAACCCTTGATTTTTTCGTTCAATTAACTTTAATATATATTGTTGAAATGTTGAAGGTTGGCTGTGAATAAAAAATAATCATGCCTTGGCAAACACATCATTAAAAAAGTTTTTCAGAATCGTGGGACATTTTTCCAGTTTCAAAAAGTACGATTTTAGTGACCTAAATAGTTATAATATTCTCTCTAAAGCTGATAGAAAAGTTACCCATCGCGTTTTGCTGTAACCCAGTAGTTTTCTATATTGAACATCTACATATGTACATCATCAAAAAATTCTTTCAATTTTTTCAATTTTTGCACTCTGGTTGTGTAGATGTAAAAATGTGAATAAATTTTTACTAATATCACTTTAATATCTACCGAACGACAATCGACACTAGTGCTTATGCAATTATTGCTCTGCGTGATATGCGCCAATATTCAATTTACAAAATAAAGGACAAAATGGTAATTTTAGAAAAAAAAAAAATCTAAAGGACAGAGCAGTGAAATAAAGGACTGTCCTCTTAAATAAAGGACGTAAGGTCACCGTAACTATGGGACAGTACGTGTGAATAGATTGTACTTGGAATCCAACGGAAAAATAGTTTTTTATTATTATTACATACATCATATTACATATACATACATACATACATATGTATACATCTTTTTTACTGTCGTCAAATGCAACCGAAATACATTCCGCAGATTTGGATCATTATTTACGTTGCATCACCAGTACAGATTCTTACATATGACACTTTTAAAATAGAAAGTGAAAATTATTGTTTTATACCAAGCATTAAGCAATAAAAAGGAAATGGAACAAACGACCAAACAATTTTATACGATGAATTACTTGATTTTGTGTTGAAAAGCTTGATCGAGAATTAGTTTTTTTTTTATATAAACAAAAACGCACTTAAGAATACCGTAAACAACTAGGTACTTGTCAGTTATTTTGATATAAAATTTTTCTTTGTTTGCGTAATAAGCTTGAGTAGGACTAAGCCAATCCTGACCTTTATCAATGCCAGTCACCACACCAGTTTAAGCTTAGGTATACAATTATGCAACTTGTTGTATCTATGTAAATGCTAAAATAAAATTGACAATGCCTTCCGAAATGGAATCGAGTGGGATCAAGAACGACTTGATACGAATCCAATTAACATTTCCTGATCGCCTTGAAAAGTAAACGAGGAATTGCGTGAAATATGGAAGTTGCTAATGCACGTACTGAACGTCCCTGTAAATTTACTTCAAAGTGTCAACAATACAAGTATAAAAATCAAATAATTCATTTTCACCTCAATCTAATCGTACTTTGCCATTTAAGTATACAACATACCTACATATACATATATAAACGGATTAGGTTATCTTTTCACGTATGTAAATCTTTACTCAATGATAGCTCTTACTTTTAGTACCATGTGTTCGACCTCATCAAGGTGAGTCAACGCTCTATTAGTCAATAATGATGATACATGGGGCATACCAAAACTTTTTAAGCTTTTATACATATTTTTTTAAGTAAACCGGAAAAAGATTTAAACGACCAAAAAATTATACTTACACACGTGTAATAGATTGAACAATGCTATTGACAATTAATAGATATTATCATTATCGATTTACACAACAGACTAACGATATAATATTATCAACAGCGCGATTGCTAATTGCAAATTAATATGCATCGTATGACGCATCAAGTTCCGCATTTGAGAGCAAAACACCGAATTGTAATACATATTGCACAATAAAATAGATTTTTTCGTTACAATATTTTGACACGATGTTATTATAGACAACCTTCTTTTTTTTCGCACAAAATTCGCATGCGTCGCTTTAAACGGCAACTTGTCGACCTCACACTTGTCGACCGTGAATATGACCGGTGAAATCAAGATCGACAATTTTTTGCTATGCCTATAGCTATTATAGTTATAAATGGTCATTTGTATCTTTGTGTGTATTCGTTTTCATCCCAACATCCAAACGATTGATTTAATTTGCATAGTGATGTTTAAACGGTTATCTAACTCCTTATAGTCCTTATATTTCATTTATCTTTGATGTACCTATTGTACATATTTATGGAATGTTATTGAAAGTCTGGAAAACAAAGTCAATAGAATAATATAACCGGAGTGGGGAAAAGTCATGAAGATTTATTATGTTACGAAGAAGTAAAAGTAACGAGGAAAAGTGTTGGAGTTTTCAGTTTCTTATATTTAATGGTGAAAAGTAACTTTCACGCGGTCCAATATGATTTTCACGTAATGCAGAAACGTGCCGAATACTAAACAGTTTTACTTCCGTGCAAAAAAAATAACAAAACTTTGCGAGACTATGTTTTACTTTTAATGTTAGCACGCGCTCTGGCAAAAAATGCGGGATTCCCGAAATAATAAAATATTTATTTTGTTGAATTATTTACAAGATACATATTCGTTTTGCGCCATAGCTAACATTGACTCACAAAACTAAACCGACACAATAAATTATACTGCAAAGCAATTTTTCTAGTGCACTTTTAGAATAATTATCTCGCAATTACTACGTTTGTACTCGTTTGACGAAAATAGGCAGCAATTTTCATACACCAATTTGTTTATCAATGGGTAAATTAAAACGATATCGTGATAGTGATGTACTGATGTACATACATATGTATGTACATAGGTTTTAACGAATTCAATGAAAGTGAACAATTGTATACACGTGTATAACACAATAATAATCTAAAACTTTAATGTTCTGTAAAGTATTTTAATTGCTAACACGGGTTCAAAATACGTCACTATTTGCAAAAGAAATTGTTCTGGTACATTGCTTTTATCACGCATGCACAAACAACTCAATTAACGCTATCAAAATGACTTTAATTTATATTTAAAATGTAATACAAAATAGCAATAAAATAAATGCAACGACTTTGAAGGAGTTCAGATCTTGAAACGAGTTCAAATCTTGAATTAAATTTTATTACAAATTCGATGTTGTCACGTTAATCGATTCGATGATTGAAAATTTCATTAATTTGCGATCTTTAAAAGTAATTTTTCATAAATAACAACCCCAACTAATATCGCTCAAAACGTTAAGTAAATTTGCAATCGTAAAAGCATAACAAGTATTTATTTGAATAAATATTTGTAAACTAATTTACGTTGCATGTGAATGTAAAAATAAAACAATTTTGAATGTGCCAAAACGTTAAGCAAATTGGTGACTTTGATCATAGACCCAGGCTATATTGACCTATAATAACAAAAAATCCATTTTTGCTCACACTGTAAGAGCAAATATAATGAACATCGTTATTACAAAGTCAAGGTTGTTTCAGTTTTTGCTATTTAACGTTACAACTGGTTTTTTTCAGATATTGACGATTGCTTGGTTTTTTTTATATCATGAATGTTTTTAGATTCAGCAGCTTTAATAGTAATTTTTAAAGGGTTTATTTTTAAATTCAACGTTTAAAAGCAAAATGCAAATAAAGTGGCAGCTTCCATTGAATGGTTCTGAACAATGATTGATGATGGATAGACATTGATCTTTTCAAATTTCTGAACAAAGAATCCTTCGATGGGAATAGAATACGTGACTCAGCTACCGTACTTTGAAATTGTAAGAGCTTTCATCGTTTTTGGCTACAAAATGTTTTTCCTCAGCGAAATTCTTTGTACGAAAGTTGCTATAGCCATTTTCTACGTATACGAACTTATGTACATTAGTTAGTCGATACTAATGATTTCAACATTAACCATTTTCGAAACAATTTCCGATATCCAATCATGTTTGCTAAGATCTAACCGCTAACGCACTGACGTATTTTATATTACAGTTAAGTCTTAATACTCATAATTTATCATGTACATATAACAAGGATAATAATGGATTACACTTGACACGCGATTCAATGAATAACGTATTGTTACATTATATAATAATAGATTACGTGTATTTAATAATAAATAATCAATACAGTTCTGATCTCGACCTATTTCACGAAACATTTGACCTATGATTACGTTTGTGATGAAATGCACGTCAAATTGATTTACGATTTTTTATCCCATACATATTATTAACGAATGTACGAGTTTCTTGTAAAATTTGTGATGTTTTAAGGTGGCGCGTTCGAACAGGAAGACTTTTTCCGTAAAGGCAAAAGGTTAACAAAACAAGTTTTTAAAAGTAAAAGCATTTGGATAAACTTCCGACTGATGACACAATCCGTCACGTGTACGCACCGAACTTTAGAATAAAAGAAACAGCGTGAGAAAAAAAAAGGATAAAATTACACGTGTGAGGAAGATAGGGGGTGGATATTTCGAACAAGGTGCTTTTTTTTCCACGCCCAAAACTGGCACAAATAAGAGCTGTCAACTCTAGACGAAGAAAAGGTCTAGCGACCCTTCGATTTGAATTTTTTGCTCCAAAAAGAACGAAGGGTATGCGGTTCTACAAAATAAGGTAAAAAAACTTGACTAAAACCCAAAAATTTAATTTATATGTTGATATGTTTATTAAAATGTATTCAAAACCTAAAACGAAATGTCGGAAATGAAAAATTGAATGAGTCGAATTTTCATTATACATACATTGAGATTTATTTATAATAGTTTTTTGCTTAACTTCAAAGTTATACATACATATGTTTACATTTCATTATGCGCGAAATACAATAGTAAAATATTATCGACCAAAGAACGTAAATCAATGACATGGTATAAATTTGCAAGTAAAAATATTTTATTATGTACAATATGAATTATTTTGCAAGAAATTCATGTGTATGTGTTTTTTCAACTTGACTATCGTATAATCGTATATGTATGTACATACATATGTATGTATGAGAAAAGTTTACAAAGCACTGTAACATTTGGGATGGTATTCCTAGAATTCGTGTCAAAATAGTTTTGTGCAAAAAAAATCAGTTGTTTAGAAACGCAGTGGGATATAATATATAGAACGGTGGTATTAAATTACAATTTATTATTTTTTTTTGTAACAAAAAAAATTATATAATTTATTAACAATAACAGATTTTTATCAAAATAACAAATAGGTTTAAAAAAATAAATTAACATTTGCGCTTAGAAAATTTTTCTCACTTTATATATCGTGTGCGTAAATCAAGCGGACAGAACAAGTTGTTTTATGACTTAATTTGATTTTATCAAAGTATAAATTAAAATTTTTTGAAAATCCCTAAAAAAACACCCCCATTCCAAACTGATTAGATTTACTACAAAGGGAAACGATTTACATTGTATTTTTTTATGGAATAATATTCGACCTACAGAAGTATTTCATTAAAAATTCAAAGTTAAGCTTTTGTAATGAGAAAACTTATAGTTTTTCCATTAATGAATTACTATTGATAAATCAACGACAATAAACACTTAAACATAATGTAAACAGACATAATCACAATAGATACACACTTGACAATTAAACACATACTTAACACATAATCAAACTTAAATAACAAGGAAGTGCCAGGCTAACACTCAGGCTACATCGAAAAGATTTTAGCACACATTGTAAATTTAAACAGAACGTCACATTTGGCCGCGCGACCGGAAATGCGGAGCACGCAAAACTCCCAAAGGACATATCGGGAAACGAATCCCTCAACAGGTTATTCGACTATCTGCTGGGCAGACTTTCTGGAAATATCCTCAGATGTTAAAATAAAATAATTTTGTGTAAAATACGTAGTAGAACCCAAAGCCGTGCGAATCGAACAATGCGTACGACAAGGTCGATTATTTTCTTTCGAAACAAAGAGACTTCTTTTTGTTATTCAAATCGATGGCAACAAATCGAGTATTGCTATATCTATTAAATATTTAACGAATCCTGAAGAGCAGTTTTGAATTCGAAATTGTAGCCGGTACGGAACGTGCACGCGAATAACTATTTAGTGTGGAATACATAAGTTTATTGATTACATACATCACTATCAAATTATTATTGACAAACACTTGTCAAAATTGACCTTGTTCAAGTGTTCCGCAAACTTGTCAGGTTACGAGTCATTGATTCGAATCCAAGTGAATCGATATTATAATAGAGAAAAAAGATTTTGTTGTTCATTCACTCTAGTGAATTAATTATATCGAGATATAAACGAGTTTGTTTACCTTCAATCGAAATTAAAAAGTTATTATCAGAATTAAAAGCTGTTTATTTACAAAGCATAGGCGTTGATTTAATTTGTTTTCACTATATGTAAAACAGTCCCATACAGTCTTTGTTTTCAGTGATAAATGCTTAAAATATATAATACATGATCTTTCACTGCGCCACTTAACAACCTGTGGTTATAAAAACTGTAATGTGTATTGTAAATGTAAATTAAATTCACAATAACTCGTTGCATCACTCGATTTAAAATTACATACAACAATATTGATTACAATCGTTGTTCGGTTCGTCGGTGTGTACGCAGCACTAGTTTCATTCTTCGTTACGTTTACATCCAGTCATATTCACCAATTGCCCTAGGTATAAATTAGACAATCATATTGTAGAATAGTAGGTATTAATATAATAATTTTAGCTGACAAATTATCGTGTTCGTTTAGAATCAACAAAGAAGCGAAGAACGCGCAAGAAATAAATAAACAAAAGAGAGCAACTAGCATTTGATCAAACATCAGACAAAAACGTTACTTACATACATGTTGTATTTTGTAAATAATAAAGTAATTTAGTATCCAAGATGAAATTACATTACACGTGTATTATTAAAATGCGTGAATTTGCATATTCATCAGTTTGTCGATGCATCGTTTGCAGCGAATAAGTCAAATTGCAAGATGAATTTCATCGTGGCGGAAGTAGTCGAATTGCACATGCCGGAAGTGAATGACTAAATTGCACTTTAATAATTGAATTTTTAGTGAGTTTCTGTTCATAAAAAATAAAGGTACGCCCACTGGGAGACTGAGAGTGTATAATCAGTATGAATTAGTCATTTCACGTGCCGGACAAAAAGGATGTCGATGATTCTGACATCAAAGAATTCTTAAGCGGAATGGTGTGCGTGATTATTCAAAGCAATCACTATAAATTATATGACGTGAGGATTACAATTCTAATCAAAATTGTACGCAGGACCAAGTGACAAATTTTTATAGATGATAAGAACAGAATTCTTCGAAACATTTTATTTCTATATTGATGTTAGGATAATTTTAAGAATTGATGGTAAAGTCACATTCGAATGGATTAAGCTCGAAAGTGAAAACACGAATTTCAGTTATTTAATTGATCATTAAACTTTATGATACAAGTTAGTTTGATATGGTTTACAGTTTCATTTGTGCCAATCGACGTGACTTTCGCGTCACAAAAAGCCATTGTATTTTTTACGTACGTAATAATCTTCGAAAGTTTATCGTCCGGTGCGACCTTTGCGTGTGAATGTAAATAATAATGCATATTATGTTATGTGAAGAGAAAAGACGGTGCAATATCGAAGTTGCGTTATGAATATTTTCTACGCAATAATGTTGTAAAATCAAAACTTGTGTCAATATTGTGTATGTGCGATTACAGCATTTATGGTAAGACTATATACTATTTATGAATTTTGCACGCAAAACGTAGAGATAGTAGATAGTTGATAGTTATTTATACTTTGGACAATTGGTGAATATGACTGGATGTAAAGAATAAGAAATAAAACAAAGAATGAAACTAGGATGGAGTGCTTTTGGCAGAATGAACATAGTTTTTAAATCCAACATTCCGCTATGCTTAAAAAAGAAGGCATACGACCAATGCGTACTTCCAGCTGTTATGACGTATGGATGCTGGATTTGAGAATGTTAAGTAAGATCCAGTGCACACAGAGAAGCATGGAAAGATGTATGCTCGGTATAACAAGAAGATATCGTAAGAGGAATACGTGGGTAAGAAGCATGACCAAAGTGGCAGATATAGCGAAACATGTGAAAAAGTTGAAATGGCAGACTGGACACAATAGCGAGAAATACTGGAATGGTATCCGAGAGGATGTGAAAGAAAGCAAGGTAGACCGTGCGGACGATGAGCTGATCAGTGCTCGAAATGGAAATTTTCACGAATGGGAGCGCTCGATAATTTTCAAAAAATATCAAACGACCTTTTTTTTAACTATATGTATAGAAAATGTACGTACATTTCTATACATACATATATTATAACACCAAAACACTTACGTAACATATGTACACCAATATAAATGAATTTATGGTTGTATATATTAGGTTATTAGTATTATTATTATAGAAACTGTGTTACATACATATGTACATGCACAATTTACACGGTTAATTTTTTTTAAATTTGAATAATTGTTAATATCACTATTTAGTTAAGTCACGTGCAGTAATTATAATTCAGACAACTTAAAAAATGTTGCTAGAAAAGTGTTTGTTAATGATGAAGTGCAGTAATAAAATATAAATAAAAAAAATAATCAAGCGATTCCCGATGATAGATTGAAATTGCAAATACGTTCGGTAAATTCAAGTTCTCTCATCAGAGGGACAGGCAAGACTGAAGTATTTTGAAATTTTGGTTTCTTTAGTATAATGGTAGCGGTACAGCTACTTTAGAAATTTTGTTAAAATAAGAAAGCCGACAATTCAAAGAAAGATATCGTAAATTATCGAAATGACCGATGCCCCGAGAGGGACCCGTTGCAGTTCAACCATAGTGTGACAGACAGTACCGACCATAAAGCAATAAAACTTTTTGCGCATAAAAACCCTCGAATTCTAAATGTTATCTTCAAGTAACACAAGTGCATCCAGCTTTTTCAAAACATAATAATATTTTTAATGGCTTTTGGCTACAGATAAGATGCCTTTGTCGGAATTGAAATGAAAAGAATTTAACTTTCAGTCAAAGATTGTGATTTAGGAGTCATAAATGTAAAAAAAAAATTCACCTTCTAACATTTTTTCGGCAATAATTATTGAAAGAGTACGGAAATTTTGGTTTTTTACGAAAGGGAGCGCTAAATTTACAGATTTCACGAAAGGGTGCGCTACGATTTCAAATCTCACGAAAGGGAACGCCCGCTCCCTGCCGCTCCCGCTGAATTCGAGCACTGGAGCTGATGAATTAAGAAGAATGTGTGGAGTCAAATGGATGCAGATTGCTCAAGACAGACAGGAGTGGAAGAGGATTGGAGAGGATTTTATCCAGCAGTGGATGGTGGAAGATGATAATCTTTAGTATGTTTAAAAATCCTTCAATGAAAGTTTTTTGAAGCAAATAGTATTTTCGAAGTTGCGTTAGATTAAAAGTTGTTTATATACATACTATCAATTAAACAAATTTATATAAACAATAACAGTTGATGGCAAGTTATACATTTTATTATGGCAAGTTATCAGTACTTAGATATATCGCAAAGTGCAATTTATGTCAATAGAATTGCTAACACCGACACAATACGAGTTTATATTATGTATTGCATAATTATGAATTAAACGTTTTAAAACAATAATAATTACCAGATCACTTTCCGAGCGTACGTCTATCAATCATTATCGTCTCACGACATATAGTTTCGCACGTTTGAAACCACTTGATTCCGAGATAAAATTTTGAAGATTAAGCCGTTTGTCATCTTCTAATTATTATCTTGCGATAACGACACGCCAGATAAAAAATACGTGTAAGAAAAATAAAAATCGTGAGATGCACATTTTCTGGGTCATTGCATACGCCCATCCTCACGATACCAATCATCCTGAATGAACAAACATAGTAAATTGCAAATATTGGATGGAGGGAAACCGATAAAATCGGCACTAATCAAACATTTTACGAGCGTTTAACGATATTCATACAAATCCATGTAGTGCGAAAATTTTAATCATCTCGCACAAGTGTAGCGTTGACCTTATGTGTATGTATATGTTATGTGTATGTTGACCTTATATGTATGTATGTATGTATGTACGTATACTACGTTACATGTTAAATAAAACCAACCGCGCCAATCTAATGCGAACAAAAACGAAACTGCTAACACTTTGATTTGATATTAAATAACGGAAACCCGAAGAGGAACTCCACAAGTGCGTCACCTAGTAATAATGATCATTGATTTCATACAGGGTCACTTCACATCACACTTTAAAAACAATGCAAAATTCCGTTAAACACGCATCCGCCACTTGCTACTTCATGCGCTATTATCGAGAACAGATAATTTAGTGAAAATCTTTGATTATTCTTAGAATTACTATTAGAAGGTAATATGTAGTAAAAATTATATAAGATAATTCGATGTTGTTCTAAATATATGTACAACGCATAAGACACAATATTGCCAACAAGCGATTTCGTCGAATGAAAAGTGATTTATTTATGATAGGTTATGGTGCCCATTCACGGTCCGTATTTGCCGGGGTACAGAACGGTGTCTCATCAAAAAATATCGCAAATGTGCTAAATCGATTGAAAACGGTCGATTTAGCAGTGGTGGCCATTCACGATCCGTTTTCCGCTGGGTATAGTTTTTTAATGTTTTTTGATGAGACAATGTTCTGTACCCCGGCAAATACGGACCGTGATTGGGTACAGTAACGTTTGACCAATCGATTGCTATCATAAAAGTCGCTCGAAAGAATCGTATATACTTTCAATTGTCTATGCATCATACCTTGTTTAAACAAGTAATAAAAATGTATAAAAATATTACATAAATATCACAAGTTTGTCACACATTAAGCAACTACATACATACATATGTATGTATGTTACGTATTTCACATAGTAAATATTTACATCGAGATTGCATGCATTCCACATGCAATTTAAACCCCCTAATTGTTTACAATTCCGATAAAAATTAACGTACATTAAAGCTAGCATGAAAACAGTCTGATATTGAACAACATTGACCGTGACCAAAGTGACAGTTCAGGTAAAACGCGTATATTCACATTAACGCGATCGATTGCCACTCTATGACTATAATGGCATAAGCGATTTAGTAATTGAATATGCAAATGTAAGCGGAACAATTATTATGGCACGGTCACGAAGACGACGTTCAAAAAAAAGACCAAATCAAATATTTACAATTCGCTTCGATATATTTGAATATTTTCGATAATAATTGCATTAGAGTTTCTCAAACTGAGATGGGATGCGATTTTTCTAGATGGTGTGTAGGAAAACCTTACGATTTTCCGCCTATCGATTTCGATTGAAGTTCGATTACGTGCGCGATCTGTAATGACGCGATTAGTCTATCTCGAGTTTCTCCTGGTATTGAGATAAATGTGACTAATAAAAACCAGTTTTGTCCAAAGCACACGTATCACAGTGTAAACGTAGTTACCGATGTATGTATATATAAATTTAATGTTCGTTTATAAATATTTTTTTTGTTTCAATTATTAAATATTTATCGGATGGCTTACGTACACACTCGACAGACGACAACAGGATAAGTGGTGATTTAAAGATGATTATTATATCAATTGATATACAAATTGATCAATTGATTGATACAAAAATATTTACTTAAATTGGGGACAGTATTGAAAAGACGAATATTATTCATCGTTTGATGTGAATGTATGCAATAAATCGATGGGTATACATATAATTTGAGAGAAAAATTATTATAATGCAAGCGTTTCCGCTTCCGGTTGGTGTAAATTTGCTTTAAAAAGGTTACTAAAAAGATATCCTAGAGACTTTCATTATAATATTATCTATTTTATCGATTCCGGATAATGAATGGCATGCTAACAAATCACTTCCGATTGGAGACAATCTTTTAAAATATTACAATTCTTATCTTTCAGAAAAGCTATAGAGACACATACGAGTAGATAATAGATTATGTCTATATTAGACCCAATAACAGGTTAACATAGGAATAATGGATAGGAAGTGCCAATTTTTGGAGTAACCGTCTCATAACTAAGTAAGATAAATTGGAAAATTCTAACAAGAGACGTCCGACCTGGTTTTAGTAATGTACATATCTTACCAATGACGATAATTAAGGTCGAAAAAATCATTCCAACATACGGGGATCGAACCCTACACCTGCGCTCCAGAGACTAACGCTTTAACCACTAAGCTGAAAATTTTTTAAATACATATCAATCACTTATGGACAATTCAATTACACTCTTGAGTGAATCCACACAAATGTATCCTTCATAAAATTAAAACAAGCTAAATTAAATTAAACTTGATAATATAAACCAGGATTTTTCAAATTGTGACCCATTGGTGGGTCGCAAAATAAATAAAAACAAACGGAAAAAATTAAAAAAAAAATTGGTTTCGTCAAACGTTGCAAATATTGAAGATGGAACGAGTCGTCTTTAGAACAAATTTTATGACTTCATAGAATTTGTGAAAGGGCCAGTTCGCATGACACCGGAATGGTCAGTTCCTCTACCATTGTTTAACATTGTCAATGAAGATACATATTTTAAAAGAATTGAAACTCGAGATATTGTCACATCTCACTTCTCTATCCCAAAGCTTTGATAACTATGTTCCATTGCAGAAATTTGAAACAGTAAAGAAAAGCCTTTGGATAAAAAAAATCCACTTGATTTTGAAAGCTCTGAATCAATAATTGAGTTAAATTTTGATCTTGAAGAGGCGGGTGAATATCTGCACCTTATTAGTTCATTTACACTGAGGAATTATTTTCAGAAATTATATTTGTCATCATTTTGGATTAAGGTTAAAGGAGAATTTCCACTTTTAAGTAAAAAAGCAATCTTTATTCTATTACCTTTTACATACTTCAACTTATTTGTGTGAACTAGGATTTTCCACTTTATCACAATTAAATACAAAGTTTCTAATTTAAAACTAGTTTCATCCATAAATATGCATATATCATGTGTCAATAGTAAATAAAGGAACACAATGGACATAGTTTGTGTTTGATATAAATATTATTATATAGGCATACTGGGTCGCAATACAAAATGTAGTTCTTGCAGTGGGTCGTGGTAAAAAAAGTTTGAAAACGCTGAATTATAAACTATAAATGTTCGTGTAAATTAATAGTCGCTATAGAAATATCTATCTACCTATATAATACCGAATAACTTGCGTGCTTCGTTGAAATTTGCAAAACAGACATATAATTAACATCATCACCATTTCATAATTAAATGAAACATTATAATTACGCTGAAACATGATAGAATTTAATACCGAAAATAAAATAAATAGGAACTGACCGTTTCTCTTCCAAACTTGAAATCTGTGGTAGATAATGCACGAGCACATGCAAGCCACGCACGATAGCACGAGCAGGGTGAGCACGATTCCCACCCAAACATCGGTGATCAACTTCTCCTCCTGAGCTGGATCACTCTTCAGAATGCTCTCCTCAATCTCAGTCACCACCAGGGTAATGTTGTGAGGAAAAGGCTCCAACTCCGACTCGCCAGGCACTTGAATCACAATCATTGACTCGGTCATCTTGAACATCTTCTTGGGTGTCTCTCGTTCTATGTTGATATTCTACGTCTTGTTCATGACAGGAAAGTCATTTAACGATGACGAATTTGTCAGAAAGTTCGTTGTTCGCACTCTGAGTACGAGTAATTCGTATTGTTATCGAATTTCGTAAACACTAGCTGCGAAAGAGCGAACGCGCACGTACTAGACGAGGTTTTTCCGCTGACTGAGCGATTTGTGGGTATGCTACTCGTTATATATGTACACACAGCTGATAGAACGAGTATGAGAACGAAAGTGAGGTCAGGTATGAACCCCATTAGTTTTTCACAAACTTTATCTTGCGATATGTTGTTTCTTCAAAAAAATTGTCAAATTCGTAAAATTGCACCTTATGAAATTAGCCATGTTCCACTAATTGAAGATTCTACATACATATGTACATAAATTGTATGATCAATCGAAAAAAAAAATATTAGTGCTATGAGAACTAAGCCTTTTAACTTATCTAACTTTATCTTGCGATACATTGATGTTTCCTGAAAAAAAAAATGGAAAATTGCACCATATGAAATCACCCAGATTCCATGTAAAGATTGTACGATCCATAAAAAAAATCTTAGTTTGGTGTATAGCGAATTTAAGGACTAAGCCATGCACAAAATTTAGCTAATCTTTAGATACAGATAACAAGTACCATTCCGTCGGTAGATAAAACAATAAATTGGTCCAAATCTTTCGGTTGAAAAAGTATAAACTATAAATAAATTATTTTATCTGTTGATATGTGAACATATGGCATGCGTGTTGATCGTTTGATGAAGCCTTAGAAATATAAAATGAGTTTGGATGTTGGATGTGTCGTTTGGGTGAAATAAAATGTGCAATATAAATATTGTATATACACTTTATTAAATAACATTGATATTATTGATATATGTATGTAGTTCAATATTGTATTTAACTCTTATAGATTATGCACAAAACAACTATTGATTAAATTTATGTGTATGTTAAGCATATTTTTACCTTAGAAATTAATTGAACAAAGCATACACAATCACCCAAACGAATACAATGGTTTATGTATTGTAGATATTATTACTATTTTGATATTTTCGGTGATGGTGTTATGGATTCGTATAAAGCGATCGTTCATAAAAACGGTATCTATCTAACTAACTAAATACCAGAATACGTGCATACATACATATGTATATGTATATTAAACTCAACCGCCTTTCGCTAAAATGATAATAATCACAGTACATATTACGATGTATTATATATTTCAAATGAATATACAAATAAAATACATGCATATAAACATTGAGCCCTTTAAATGATAATGATGATTAATGATATATTTATAAAAAGGAAACCCACATAATTCTTAATTGGAGATGCACAAGTTGTATTGAATGAACTCAAAATAAAGCTATCATAAGATTTTTACTTCATCCATTTATATACGTAGTATTGTTTTTAGTATACGTTCAATGTAAAATTCGGTGTTTCATTTGTGCTCGAATATTTGGAAGAGCAAATGTTAAAATTTTAAAATGGGGAATCAAAATGTTTTAAAATAGAATACGTATAAAATGTTTCATGCGATTTGGCACAGATTAAAAATTGCAATGGAATCTCATATTTTTTTAATAAAAATAATATCAAACCCTAAAATAAAAACGTACTTTATAATTTCAATTTGACAATTTCAGTTCTGGGAAGGTCAGCATTGTGAATTCTCACACGAATTTAATTTAATCATAAGATAAATATTAAAAAATAAATATTTGAAACTAAACTAACAAGAATGAAATATCACATAATAATCTCAACCACAAAAGATTGTATTAAGCTTACTTTAAAATACGTATAATCTAAATGTGAACACTTTATTACACTCAATATTTTGTGCATCTCCTCTTACAATCAATGTGGAATGAGAATAAATATCACGAATAATGACTATATTAATATACACAAAAGTTTAAGTCTATATAACAGGAATCATGATTTTGCACTAATCAAACAACAATACTAATCTAACGACATCCAATGAATGCAAATCGCTCGAGTTAAAAGATTTTTTAACAAATTTCAATACAATGCGAAAACAACGCGATTATCTTTTATATTGGATAATATTGACTAACGGAATAATTAAAATTTTAACGTTTATTACATCTTACAAAATTCATACGCAAGATGGATAAATGGAGAAAATTTAAACATCAATGGATAATTAATAAACAAGCTTCCGATAACACTATTGCAACAGCACGTTTGTTTGGATATATTGTTATCTAACTTTTCAATAAAGTCTTGAATTTAAAACACATTAATTATTAAATAATTCTTACAATTATTTAGTGACTAATTATATGGCTATAAAGATACGTGTCTTGTGTGCGAACGTGTTTTTTTTACGTGCACTCAAAACATTACACAAAGTTCAATTAAATTTAGGTTTGAAAATAAATCAGTTTAATTCGTATCAAATGAACTGTATAGCCCTATTTAATTAATTAACACGAACTTAAGTGTAAGTTGAGTTGGAAGAAAGGAATTATAAACGAAAGTACGAATTAAACTCATCAACGTAAACCAAGGATACATGCTTTGGATATGTATTATAATTTGTAATAAATGTTATTTGAAAATCCTTAACACTGAATGTTCATTATTTGGAAATATTTGCTATTCGTTTTATTTCCGTCAAATAGAACTAATGACACCGAAAAACTATATTACTTTAAATTGCTAATTCTAACACATCAGATAACACTGCCAATACTTAACTACATTTATGTATGTATTACTGCCATTATGTTGGTTTAACGAATACGATGTGAAATCAATACATTCCATTCACTGGCGTTTTTAAAGCATCAACACGTACATTCACTACTAGTGAATTTTATAATGTATACAGAAAAATATCAATTTAATTTGCATATTTTTAAATAAATAATTGCCAACTTCAATCTGTATAATTGACTCAATCTTCAACCATCAACCAGATCGATGTACATTTGCCTGATGTTTGACAGGATTCAACTATAAAAGCAAATGCAAGGCAAACCAAATAATTTCTGAACATTTTATGTGATTATAAAATGGATGATTACTAATTTGGTCGATGATTACAAGCACAATAGGTCGTTAAGGTTTTGGCGAAACACAACAAACTTGAACAATGTGGCTATCTTTGTTATATCTGTTTCAAATCCAGGAACTTATTCGATTCATAAAATGAAAATGATGTTTCACAAAGCAATACCAGCATGTCGTGTGATGTAAGAAGTTATAAAAAGCCTTACATGCTAGTGCAAACATTTGATGGCTCGACTCTTGACCTAGATTTTCCCTTTATATAAAGAACTAAGCCTTAAAAATACAATAGACCTATCTCTGGTAGTTTGTAGTACTTGGATAGCTCCACTTTAACCACTTCAAAATTTCACTACATTCAAAAAGTGAAATAATGGATAATTACATAGTTCAAATTTGTCTAACACCAACACCAAATCCGCAACTATAGGCAGTTAACATAGATTTACAATTTTTTAAGGTAAATTCGTCAAATGAGAAAATATTGATAATTGATTTTTTGGGGAAAATATAATAAAAATATATATGTATGTGATTCTATAAAGTCCGTGCAAAATATATATAATAAAAGTGAGAAATGAATACAAACATAAAAATATCCACAGATTTTGAATAACAATTAGTTAAAACGTCAAATATGACGCCTAATAAAAAATAAAATTATTTAACATTATGTATTATTTTATTTTGAAAAATACATTTTAATGCGCACACACCCAAAAAATATGTTTCTTTAGTAAAAATAAAAAATTGTGTGCATTTCTTTGCGCATAAGATGAATTAAAAAAATTGATTTAAAATATTAAAATGGAAAATGAAATTTGATGATTTCATATTTTTAGTATTTTTACAAATAAATATATTATAATGAGGACCGGACTGTTTGGAAGATATAAATATTAGTATACAAAATTTTAAATTGTACGAAATATATTTTTTTCAATTAAAATATTATCTTTCATTTGTATAATTTGATTATAAAAATTCCATTGAAGTTTAAATTCAAAATGGTAAGAACCGATAATACCAATTAGTAAAAGCACTTCTTATTATATCAAAGTCACATATAATATAACAAAATTGGACTGGTAGAAAAATATATAAATGTTGATACACAAAGTAAAATAATTAATATAAAATTTTGTCTAAAAACAATTTTACATAAATTGTAAAATCAAAAAAAAAAAAGTCTTATATACAGATTATGTAAATGATTAAGTTAATCATACATACACACAATAGTAAATTCATAATACATATATAAAAAATCTCACAATTGCTACTGCCAAAAATTAATAGTTAAATAAATATTTGTGAATGTCACACATTGCTATCAAATCCTGGTACTCCAGTAAAACTCATCGGTGCTGCATTCTCTACTAGATTAGATTTTAAACTAGATGATGGTGGTTGTTTAGATGGTAGCGAGCTTGGAGCTGACTGTGATGCTGCAACAGACATCTCTTCGATCGACGCTCTAAAAATGGACACATTACATCAAATAACTGATCAAACGCAAATCAAATTTCTACTAATGTGAGTAATTGCTACTATAAAAATATAAGTACAAACTCACAGAATCCCACATTTATAACACATGCACAAATTGGAAAAAAACAAACATAATAAGTAATTAAGTATATATGTATGTACTAGTAAATACTGTTCTATTAACATTGCCTATCCACTCGTACAATACATACAGCTATAATTGACTGACAACGGCGTGTATCAAATAATATTTTATTAACTATTCTATAGGAATGAAAAGAAGATGACATATAACATTTTAACTAAATTAAATAATAAATAAGACGTAGCTTAACCGAATAAAATATTTCGTTGAAAGTAAATTTAATAAAAATAAGATAATGAGCAGTGAAGTGATCTATTCTACAATTCAAGATTTTACTTATAAAATTAATTTATCAATTAATTACAAATATGTATCGTGTACCTTTAGTAGTAGCCTCAAGACAGTAAGTAATGCGAAATTGTCATACTAATGCAATCCCCAGCACTTTTTCAATGCATTCAACCAATAAGCATTGGTTGTACTTGTACAACCATTGTATTCAATGTTTCGAATTAATGTAAGCACCCAAGCTAACGTGTAATGTTTTAAGTTTAACTAAAAGCATTACATTTTCGTTATAAAATAAATATAGAGGAAAGGGAAACATAGTCCAACTCAGTCACCTTCCCCCAACAATTGAAGCCACCAATAAATAATTATATATTTAATTATCACAATCATTATCAGCGAAAACAAAAAAAGACTCTAAATTTTCTTACTCCCATAATATATGTACATACATATGCATGTACGTATATATCATCATTTTCAGCCGTTCACCATCCACTACTGGATTAAGGCCTCTCAATCCTCTTCCTTTCCTGTTTGTCTTGAGCAATCTGCATCCACTCGACTACACACATTCTTCTCAATTCATCAGTCCATCGCTTAATCAGTCTACCTTGCTTTCTTTCACATCCTCTCGGATACTATTCCAGTATTTCTCGCGTTCATCTCCCATCCATTCTTCTCGCTATGTATCCACTTTAACTTTTTCACATGTTCCGCTATATCTGCCACTTTGGTCTTACTTCTTCACGTATTCCTCTTTCGACCTCTTTTTGTTATTCCAAGCATACATCTTTCCATGCTTCACCGTATGCACTGGATCTTGCGTAACATTCTTGAATTCAGCATCCACGTTTCAGATCCATACGTCATAACTGGCAGTATGCATCGGTCGTATGCCTTCTTTTTTAAGCATAGTGGGATGTTATATATATATAAATCATTTACTAATCTACACATATGTATATATATATATATATAATTATACTTTATTTATCAAAAGAACGAGATAATTAAAATTAATTTGCATAAGAAATTTGTATTATTGAATATGCCACTTCTCCACCGAACACCTCAAATAATTAAGCTACATAAATAAACCAAATACCCCAACTGAAACACCAAAATCAAAAGAAAAATGTAATGTGAAGCAAATGAAATGTGCCAACATCAATATTAATATTGTTAATTTGCCTTGATTATGTTAATGTGATTTAGTTTGGACGCCACACATCAGGATCCTCCATGAGAGTGGCATGACCATGATCCGGACCACCGACTCCTTGAGGAGTGGAACCACCCACACCTCCTTCTGCCATGGCAGCCATGTCATCGCGAGAACCCCTACATTTACATCAAAGCTTATGCCACACACCGTAATCACACAAAAATCAGCAAATTTTATATTAGCAATGAATGACTCGGAAGCAATGTTAGTCGTGAATACAATTTAAACACATGTTAATTCAGGATGAAACTTTAAAGCGTATACTTTTTTTGGCACTTAAAAATATAACATAATACAATATCAACGATACTCACTTCTTTCCCAACGACATCATACCATATACAACACCGGTGGCGAATATAAGACCACTGCCGAATAAACTGCTCATTCCGATGCACATAAATATGGGCGGAAGTGATATTCTGCAACATGTCGTTAAACAAGCCGTTAAATTAAACCATGTTCATTTTTAACAATGTTCAATTTTGCAATTGAAACTTACCCGACGTAAATGGCCGCTTTATTCCAATGGGGTCGATTCTCCACAGAATTGGAGAGATTTTGCACAAAGTCGATAAACATGCAACAGCACGGTGCTTCGCACACGATCACGAAAAATCCTGCAATCATCTGCCACAATCCAGACAGGAGACATAAGACGTTGCCGAACATGATGGAGATGCAATTCCATAGTCCAAAAAATACAGCCACTGTGAATTTGATCGAACATTAGGAATACGCTCACTAAACATTATGATAAATTGTTTATTGTGTAAACAAACAAATAATCAAATTATACGATTCATTCTTCCAAAGATAACACAGGCCTACAAATTTCAAAACGTTGTTTTTAAGTTTGATACCTATTCTTATATAAATCGACCGTTCTGAACTCATAGGTGTACTTAGTTTTTGGCTACCACGTGGTTTAAACTGACGAATGGGGGGCGAATAGGGACATTGGGTCCATGAAGAACAGGTTTTGCAGATGGTATATCAGGATAAGAAATTTTCCAGAGCAATGCTTAATCATTTCCGTCAAATATAAACAAACTATTTCAATGCATTGTTTCATTGTTCAATAAAATAATCTGTAGCCTCATATCAGATACATATGGGTTTAACAAATTAAAGTACATGTGTACCTTTACGGCAAGGGTGCTCAACCTTTTTCAGTTTGGGAGCTACTTTTTTTTTTATTTGCATGGCGATCAACTTCCATGCAAGAATTTAGGTGGGGGAAAAGTCCGGATACTAACTAGAATCTTATAAGAATTATTAATAAAGATTATTTTGTGACTACTTTTTTTTATACGTTCTTTTCTATATATATATATATATATATATATATATATATACATATATATTATAATTTAATTAAAATTATAATATATGTATATGTATATTTTTTAATTTCTTCCTCATTTCCTTTAACTTTTTTTTTATCGATCGAAATGTGACAGTCCCGATCTATGATTTTGAAAATCTGGCAACCCTGGTCTCATCTCATTTAATCAACCCACGGCCTACAATTGCCCAGTTAAGTTTTATATTATTTCAAAAAGGAACAGAACGGTGAAATAGAACCACTGAAAATGTTTTGTTCGACTATGCCCAGGATAAAAGGCATCAGTGCAACGTATTTTGTCTCTAATGAATTCGCCAAGGAATAACCTGCAATTGGACATGGTAAAATCTATTTTGGTATTAGAGACTTATTTTCGGGATGCATCATGTATAGTTTTTTTGATACAAACAAAGACCTTTTGATAGAAAGACACTCGTCATTTAAAAATTTCGGCAACGGGAAGGTGTCTTCGATGCAGGAATTAACTAAATTTTTCGCAGTCGAATTCATCGATTTGTATACCTAGATAAAATATATTTTTTTTAATTGAAAGATAGAGGAGCCGCCTATCGGCGACTGATCAAACTATCTGACAGCTGTCAAAATCGGAACAGTTTCGATCCATAAGGTGACGTACGAGTGCGTACGTGGAATCGAACACTGACGCGAACGAACATGAAATGACATTATAATGGTGATAAGAGAAGACGAATGAATTGTACTGACAGCCTCCTCCGACGGTTCCGAGTACACGTCCGCCTGTGCGCATCCACCATGGCACGTCATCTTTAGGCACATTATCTTGGCCAGGCCGCGCCAGCATACCAGACAAGCGCTCCGCGAACGACTGAAACACAACACACACACAATGACATTAGCATCTGGTGTAAATCGGTGTTTAGAAAGAAGGTGTTGAGAGACTCCTCCTCACCATTTCAGCCGGCGATTGATCCGCTGAGCGCTGACAACCGGCCACACGCCGACAACACTACAACTATGAGTGCTAACAACTAACTGCCAACTGAAGCGCACATCGCCAACACTGCGCACATAACTGCCAACTCATGGGTCTACTACGATTGACCGAAAGACGATTGATCGAAACTGTTTGAGTAGCGTTGAAGCCCCGCCCCGTAGGAGGAGTCCCATGAAGCGTCATAGCCCCCTATTTCCCTATTTCGTCATCGCTCATCTAATCTTTAAACTCAGTCTGAGAATCGAATTTAAAACGATTTTAAAGTGAATCATTCGTCGAATAAAGTGGCTTTATTTTTCGTTCGAACGCAAAAATACTTCGCGTTCACACTTAGCGGCGGTTATTAGCTTCGTGCGTTCATTTCCTCCTATGGATGTGAACACAATGTTCATTGAACTAATACATTACATATATACAAGACATAATTAATAAATCAATTATTTTCAAAAAAAGATAGGTCGTAGCAGATGGAGCATAGCGTTTGTTTGTATGCAGATTCATCTAGGTTTTGATTTGAGAATTTTTACTTTAGCGGAGCTTTACCCCGTAAATCGATTCAGTTGTCCTTGTGCATGTTACTCATCATCATCATCCCAGGAGTCTAAATTAAAACTATTTCGATTTTAATTACTAAATTACTAAATTAAAAGATTTCGTACCACGCTTACTTTTTTAAATCCTCAAAATATCGCTTCGAATTCAATCTGGATGCGTATCTAGCGAATTTTTTTGGACGATACTTCATTCCCCCTTTGTAGACTTTTTGGCAAGGGAAAGAAAAGTGTGGAAAGCTTTGCGGCTGTAGCCAGCTTTCCATCCGACGCACTTACGAAACCACGCCTTTATACTTGGAAAAGTGGCTTTTGAGGCGTTCCAGGCAAGTGTGAAAAAACGTGTGCTTGAAATGAGTAGGTTAGGCTTGATTTTGCAAATGACCGCGACCGCTTTCCGGGCATCTGTCAAATTCTCTACAAAAAAAGGCCTATGCCACACGAGGCCACTTGCGAAACCAAGCTTTACATAAGACCAAACAAGCAAAAATGAATTGGACTGAGTATTCGTCGTTTTTATTTAATTTATTTGGAGTAAAACTTTTTTAATATTATTTTTGTCGTTAAAATTGGAGAGATAGTATATTTGAATGAATATGAAATTGTAAATGAGTTCAATTAAGAAGTACACTTTAGTTGAATTAAAGTAATGGCCGTGAATGTAGTTGTTATGGCGTGCAGAGAGTCGGCGTCGGCGTTGGCGGCTTCGCTTGTCAGTTAAGTTCAGTTGACAGATAGCGTTTGAGTGGGGTGGTCGTGTGCGACTCAACATGGAGTCCTCCCAGCTGATTCCTGTGCTACAGCTGCTCAGAAAATATAACCTCAAAGTACAAATATCATCATTACTTCATACGAGCACACGTCACTATTTAACACGCCTATCTACATATGTCAATTGTGTAAATTTCACTTGCAGGGTACTGAAGAATTACTCAAAAAGGAAGCTAACCTCTCCGATTTGAATCTCCAACACCTGGACACGCAAACAGATTTGAACCTCACTCATACTTTCACGTCGTTTCATTCCGAGAGGGACTTGTTGGTTTATACAAATGCTTACGAAAACTTAAAAAAGTTTGTGGAAGTTTCTCTAGACATGTACAAGGTATGTTCAATTTTTTTTTAGTTTTGCGTGACTGCGAAGTGTACCATTTCATTGTTATTTATCCATGATTTATAGCACGAGCTGTCGTCGTTGCTGTATCCCGTTTTAATATACATGTATATAGAGTTAGTGTGTAACGGCAATCACGAACATGCAAAAACGTTGTTGGACAGGTTCGGACCCGAGCAAGAAGAGTTCTTTCTGGAGGATATCACTAAAATTTCACAAGTCATTAATCAGATGCAAATCGCTCAAAACGAACTCACATCGGCTTTCAAGTATGGTTCCAAACAATTATGTTCGTCAATTTCAATACCGTATATGACGATACGTAATCCAGTGTTACTTTAATTTTTTCAGTTCGAATAAGTATCTCACTCAAATATCGCGCGATGCATCAATATTGATAAAGCGATTTCTCAACGAAATGAAAAATTCTAATATATTGACCAACATTATAAATAATCGACTGCAATTGGAAGTTTATGAAGGAGCGTCCCGGAATCGTAATCAAATGATTGCAACGGCCGGAGGTTATCTAGGAGAGGCTGCTAAATATGGTGTGTGTATATTTTAATCATTATAATCATAATCATCTATCGACCTCTTCTTGTTATTCCAAGCATACATCTTTCCATGCTTCTTTGTGTGCACCGCATTTTGCGTAACATTCTTGAATTCAGCATCCACGTTTCACATCCATACTGGCAGTACACATTGGTTGTATGCCTTCTCTTTTAAGCGTAGCGGGATGTTGGATTTAAAAACTATGTTCATTCTCCCAAAAGCGCTCCATCCTAGTTTCATTCTTCGTTTTATTTCTTCTTCTTTACATCCAGTCATGTTCGCCAATTGTCCTAGGTATAAATAATTATCAACTATCTGTACAATATGGTTATCTACTGTGAAAAGTTTTTGAATCCGGTATACTTTATTTGTATTATATTTTGCAGAGAATCGTTCCAGAGTATACTATGGTTTGTTTAAGGAGCCCGAATTTCAGGGTCTGACCGTGCCCGAAGATGACGAAGAAGTCGAAGAAGCGCCCGATAAACCCAAGAAGAAGAAAGCTCGGAAAGATCCGTTCTTATCGAAGAAAGCAAAATCGGACCCCAATGCACCGCCTTACGATAGAATGCCCTTACCAGAATTGTAAAATATCCACCGATTTCCGATTGAATATTTTTCAGGCTGCGTATTAAATGCCGATTTTACTTTCAGAAAAGAAATATATAAATTGGAGAAGTGCAAAGCGCTTCGTGAAGCATCCAGACGAGTGGTTTTAGGTCCTGACTGTTTGCCGTCTATTTGCTTTTATACCATGTTGAATTCGGCACATAGCGTTATTTGCGCCGACTTTTGTGAAGATTCAAGCCTTGTAGCTGTAGGATTTAGCAATTCCTCTATTAAGGTATTGTATTTTCGAAAAATTACACAATATTTATTAATACCTACATCATTTTCAGCCGTTCACCATCCACTGTTGGATGAAAGCTTCTCCAATCCTCTTCCATTCCTGTCTATCTTGAAAAATCTGCATCCAATTGACTCCACACATTCTTTTCAATTCATCAGCCTATCGTCCATTTGGCCTCCTTGCTTTTTTCACATCCTCTCGGATACCATTCCAGTATTTCTCGCGTCCACCTGCCATCAATTCTTCTTGCTATATCCAGCCCATTGCCACTTCAAATTTTTCACACGTTACGCTATATCTGCCACTTTGGTCATACTTCTCACCCATGTATTCCTCTTACGATATCTTCGTGCTATACCAAGTATACAGCTTTCCATGCTTCTCTGTGTGCACTGGATCTTACGTAACATTATTAAATTCACTATCCTCGTTTCACATCTGTACGTCATAACTGGCGGAATACCTACATATGTACATTATTTCAATTATCTAATGACAATATATAATTTCAGGTGTTTTCTCTCACTGCGAATAAGCTTCGTTCCATGAAACCTGCTGAAAAGTTGGCCGACATTGACAGAGAAGCTGGTATACCATCACTATGTTGAATATTGAATATACTATTACTATAATAAAAATTCGGTTGATTTTAAACATCTTTGTTTTAACAGTGGATGTACACGTGCGTATGATGGACGAACGAATGGGTGAAACGAGTCGAACTTTACTCGGCCATTCTGGTCCAGTGTATCGGGTAACGTTTGATCCATTTAGATCACTATTACTATCATGCTCGGAAGACGGAACTGGTAATTTTAACAATGTATAAATAACGATTATCTTATATTTATTCCAATTATATAAATAATGAATTTTTTTAGTAAGACTCTGGTCTCTTCATGCCTGGAAGTGTATAGTGTGTTACCGTGGACATATTTTTCCCGTTTGGGATGTTCAGTTTTCACCACACGGTTATTATTTTGCTACTGCATCTCACGATAGAACGGCACGCCTGTGGGCCACAGATCATTATTCTCCTCTCCGAATCTTCAACGGTCATCTGTCGAGCGTTGATGTTAGTTATTTTATTGCCGATCGTTTAAATGAAGTCTAATTGTACAAGAGCAACTATCTGAGAACTTTGTTTGTTTCCAGTGTTTACAATTTCATCCAAATTCTAATTATGTAGTGACGGGTTCCAGCGATCGTACCGTGAGGATGTGGGATTGCGTGACTGGAAATCAAGTCAGAGTATTGACCGGTCACAAAGTGAGTATATCTTTCAGTAGCTAATTGAAATTTACTCTTGAGCAAAATGGTATTTTACTTTTTTTTTGCAGACTATCGTCAACACTGTGACGTTTTCAGCATGCGGACGATTCATTGCGTCCGGAAGTGCTGGTGGACAAATTTTGATATGGGACATTCCTTTAGGATTCCTTATTGCTGAATTTTCGAATCATTCTGCTCCGATTCATTCCTTATGTTTTAGTAGAGACGGGACGATGCTCGCTTCCGGTACGTCTTATTATTTTTTTGAATTCTATCAAATGTACGATTGTATATAACGATTTAAAAATTCTAGGTGCATTGGATTGTACTTTAAAACTGTGGGATTTCAACGTGCTAAACGAAGAAATCACGAATGAAGAGAATAACGGGCCACACAATCCAGAAGTTAGATCCGGCGATCGCTATTTCCTGAGATCGTACGCAACCAAAAAAACTCCAATCATTTCGTTACATTTCACTAGAAGAAATCTACTGTTGGCTGTAGGAATGTATGAATCGTCATGACATCAATCGGGAATACAAGCTTACGATTGAAATTTTATATTTATATTATCACATTAAATTGAAAATAAATAGTTTTTATCAATATCCTTCTTTTAATATTTTATCTGTTCAGGTTTTACACGCAAGCAGTCAAAATAAAAACTAGTCAAATAAAGTAACATAGAATTTTATTAAAAAAAAATCTAGTTTTTAAACCTTCAAACCATCAATTTAAAATTACATTTCGAAAATATGACTATTCTAATAACAAATATTGTGTGACTTGGCGGTGTTTAGGCAATTTCAATTAACAACTAAGCCCATAAAGAAAGCTAAATTCTGAAAAATTTATATAAAATTTTTTAATTATTATTTTATTATAATTTCAACAGAAAAGTTTCAAAATGAATTTTTTTTAAATTTTAATATGCAAATAGTTTCTCACTAATGTTTACATATGATTTTTGATATCACTGAGTGTTTCACTTCAGAAGTAAAGCTGGGTTTTCCTTTCAATTATGAAATTCGACAAAAACTACTACCGTATTTCATCAATTCTAAGACGCACTCTTATTTTTGAACTAGTCAACGCCCGTTGACAGTGTCATCGGGTGGTTATCATTTATGTACATAGTTTAAAATGTAGTAGGAAGTTGAAAAATGTGAGCGTTCCGTGGCTACCCAGCCAGGCAGACCTTTGCGCTTGTATTATTGGTATTACTATACCAATAATAAAAATAATTATTACAACAGAAGATCTTCTGTAGTATCACTATCAGGGTCTAAAACTTCTTTTTACATCGATTGTAAGACGCATCCCAAATTCAGAGACACCAAAATGTGAAAAAATAAAATAGAATCAATGAAATACGGTATTTCATAAATGAAATAATGTAATCCTTTCATTTTTAAAATACAATAATCATTGACGATAATAACTTTTCTACTTCGTGGAACTTCTCCATGCTGTCTAAAATTAATACATTATCATAATAGTAAAAGTAAAATATTTACAACTTCACTTATTACTATTTGTACAGGGTTACATTTTTATTTTGAATTATGTTAGGATCAGGGTTTCTCAAACTTTTCCTACAACGGAGCACTTTGTAAATCCCAAAATTTTAATGGAACACCTATTTTATAAGGTAGTTTTAATTTTAGTTAAATTTTCAGAAGACATTCACCTTTATGCGCGATGGGAAAAAACCCAGGGTTGGCACAAATTGCATATTAATTTTGATAATTTTTCACCGAACACTTACACACTCTTCACGGAACATAGTTTGAGAAACCCTGTGTTAGATAATAGAATTTATTGAAAATTATCATTATGAGCAAAGTGTCTTACTGTATTATAATATAAATCCTTGTATACATATGGGTATATTTATAGCAGTGCTTACTTCAATATGTACTAAATTCTATATATGTATAATCTTACATTACAGTACATTCGTGGATTTTCTTATTGCACACAATAATCACGTATAAACACTGGTGTTTGGTTGATTTTTTTTCCAGTCACAGCACTAAATGATTGATACCATTAAGTACATAATTCAATATAAACTAATAATGATTGAAAGTTTAATTCATGACATACATACATATGTAGATGTTACTTAATTTTATATTTAAAAAAAAAAAATTTTTTTGATAAACTATTAAATGTTTAGAAGGAAGAATAGACATTTTAAAATTTACGATAGTGTTGATTAAAATGTACCTTTACCAAATATAAATTAATGTAACTATTCGACATCTTCGGCTTGCATCCTATTTTGAGCGAGTTGAGTGGCGGGTTCCTCTTCGTAATTATCTTCAGTGTCCATGGTGGACAGAAATTGGAATAGATTTCCCAATATACCATTTTGCATGTGCGATTTTTGAGGCATTATGTCGAACCATATCCGTCCGATTCTTCTGATACCGTTTCCGTACGAAGCATCCCGTTTTATGCTTTGCTCATACGTAACCAACAGCTCATTGAACACATTCACGTTTTTCCTACACACGAAAACAATAAATGTATAAAAGTTAGACGATATTGTACATCAACTATAGATTATGACTATACTCACGTCTCGACAGCCTGGAGAAGGAACCAAATGAAATTCAACAGTTCCGTCATAAACGGAGGACCGGTTTCGTTTAAAATCGTAGGATGTAAGCCGACGTAATACAGGAACGTGTCACGGGCCAACTGAAGCTTTTTCCTACACAATATTTGCAACACCGCACCGGCTATGTACGTGTCTATATTACTATCAGATCCTTGATTCTTATGCATCTCAACAAGCATGGCAGCAAACGACAGACCGTCATTTGAATGGAAGAAATGCTGTTGAGCACCTTGATAATTATTCTCTTTCCACAACGCTAAGGCAATATTCTGAAACAGTGCAATTCACAATATTAATAATAAAAAGTTATGCACATGCAATTCTATTTGTGTCAGTATGTGACTTCAAAAAGTATTGGGCAGCTTTCGAGCACACTGAGCTAATTAGTATTAATGTTCTAGTAGCCTCATATACAGTTAGTGGAGTAGGAGTATTGCCCATAGTAGTTGTTTTTTGTTTATGATCGACGTGAGTGGGTTAACAATAGGGGTAGCTATGGGTTATTGGAAAAAAATAATAATTAAAATTTTCGATGGAAACAAACTAAAGTAAAAATGTGTTGGGCTGTGTACTCCTGAAGCAAAATTTCAATACAATTCCTGACGGACAAACAGATTGACGACAGACTTTACCTTTACGCATAACTTTATTTGGACAACATTTTGGATAGTACATATGTAAGGACAAAAATGTATTAAAATAACCTTATGTAGTAATGGGTCGCCATGGGACATTTCTCCCATCGACCATCGTATAGAATTAGATAAAAATGTTTCTCTTTCGGCGATAGACGAATCGATCTGCATGAATATATTCGATATATTTTCTATAATTTTTCCATCGACGGGTGTCTTGGATGTAGACAATACGTCTACGTATAAAATTCCAATATCCACACCGCTTTGCTGCTGACCACGCTTCAGAAATTCAATAGCACCAGAATATAACAAGTCCAACAGTTCATCGTAGGACTTCTTTGATAATAACCTGAAGATAAATATCCAGAATAAGTATCGAAGATCAATGTTTTTTTATAGATAGGTTATTATTTTTCAACTAGTCAATGCCTGTTTAAAGTGTCATCGGGTGGTTATCATTTATGTATATGTTACAGTTAAAGTGTATACATTGCCTAGCTTAGCCAATTACAGTACATATACAAGGGAGAATGAATAGACATATTTGCTAGACAGACAATGCATACATACATTAACCATACAGACGTAGTTAAATCTTCTAAACAGATCAATATCAATATGTATGTTGTTTGTAAAAAATGATGAATTATCTCATGCAGAAATTAATAAATGAAACATGTTTCGGGTGCCAGTCATCCTGCAACTGAGATAGGGATGACTGTGAGAATGAAGGTTCCGGAAGTAGATAGGTTTTGCAAAAACCAATAGATGTTCGTGCGTGAAGAATAAACTTTTGTGCAATTCGAAATGCCACTCATGTATGCTGTACTGCAAGAAATAGTTTTCTTAATAAGCTTGCTTAGTTTGTCAAAATATGTAAATATTCCATAAAATGAATGACGTTTTACTAGCGCTCATTTGTGAGTTTATACACTTACTAGTTAATTCGTACATCGTCTAGTTAAAGTAAATGTGGAATGTAATGTTGTGAGCTTGGATTAGAACTTTTAGTTAATGTATACATTGACGAGATTTAACAATTTAACTAACATATACAACTATGGTCTAGTTCAAAATGTAGCAAAAATGTAGTAGACAGTTGAAAAGTGCGGACGCTTTGCGCTACCCATTTCTGAGCGTATGTGAGCGTTCCGCGGCTAGGGTAGTAGTTTGCGCTACTAGTTACTTTTATTCAAAAAAAGATTATATTTGAAAAGGCCTGCCCTATCGAGAAGTGTTGAAAAGGCCGAATCCAATAAGAATTAATCCATTACGGTCAAATTAAAAATGTCGCAAACGGATAAGGTCTAATAGGAAGCTGATAGAAAGTGGATTTGATCGAAAGGTACATACAAAACACATTCTTCGAATAAAAAAAGATTGAAAATCACTGGTTGAAAACTCAAAAGAAATTACTTGTGTCTTATTTTATAGATTTTCGACCTTGTATGCATTTTGACTTTTCGATCAAATCCACTCTATCTTTTTCCTATTAGACCTTATCCGTTTGCGACATTTTCCATCCAACCATAATGGAATCAAATTCTTTAGAGTACACCTACAATGTTATATATTAATATTCATATAGTATAGACAAGGCATATGCCATGTTTCAATGTACCTGAAGTGTATGGTGCGGTACATTTGATGAGCCTCATAGAAGTTTCCTTGGGCAAGACAGGCAGCCAGTTTAGCCCTGACACGGGTTAGGCCTCCGCCCCCTCCTGGTGCCCCCCGCGTCCCCATCGCCCCTCCACCCGACATTATAACTCCAAAGTTGAAGGATCCAACACGAACACACCGATTCTGATGACAGCGCCACTACCAACCTAACCTCAATGTCTTCGACAGCTCGCACTACCAACTGTTTTTCAATTAGCACAAAATTCTTCTTTGAGCTCTTTTTGTGAAAAATGGCATCATCATCATCATTTTCAATTACGCTATATCTGCCACTTTGGTCATGCTTCTTACCCATGTATTCCTCTTACGATCTCTTCTTGTTATACCGATCATACATCTTTCCATTCTTCTTTGTGTGCACTGGATCTTACGTAACATTCTTCATAAGAATATAATGTGATTCAAACATGAGGCACACAATGAATATTAATTTTATTATATTCAGAATTGTTTTGTACGCCAATATTATTTTCAATAAGGTGACCGGAAGTATTGGTTTTAGGACAATTCTCTTTTTTGAAAAGGTGAGGTGCACCGTAGCAGACTGGAGAAAACTGCAGCACGTGCGAAGCCAAGTGTTAAGGGAAAAGGTGATTAGCTTTGTCCTAGTATTATCGTTTCTTTATATAGGTATAAACAAATTTGGTGTGTGGCTGTGTCGAACACGGCCGTAGGTTTTCCGTGAATACGTCTGCGTGAGCGGCTAATATTTTATTTGGAATATGAGAATTAAATGAAAGCATCGAGATGGATACATTAATATATTTTTATTTGGCATAACGAATAAAGTCTTAACTAGTAATCGATTACAATTTTATTTATCAATGGGGCCTGCCACACTTGTCAATACGGATTATGATACTAGTATTGTTGGTTTGACGGAGTATCATGATACTGAAATAGGGTGTTACACTTATCAATACTAATTGACGTCTAGGCAAGTTTTGAGCTTAGAGCAGTGATGCACAACCCGCGCGCCGCGCAGTGATACCGCGGCCCAGGGGTTGTGCGGGTTGGACCGTATGCGGCCCGAAATGATATTTCTTCTAAGTACTTCATCACCAAGTGCTTCTACTATTAGACGTCAGTATGTAGTTTGAGTTAGTAGTGGATATTTGCGTTTTGTGTTTGAGCCTTGAAAATGGACAATAGAAGAAAAGCCGCTATAGCTATAGTTTTTGCGCTTGCGTTGAAAATTAAACATCACAGAAGGCGTTGGGTAAAAAATTGGATTTTAAAACGAAACCAATATGCTCATTTGAATATCACACAAGAAATGCTCTTGGGCGGTGACTTGGACGATTACTATAGAATGAGTGAGGATTTGTTTGAGAAACTTTTAACCCTGGTTTCGCCTTATATTACTAAACAAAACACGTTTGAGACAAGCTATATCGCCAAGATCTCTCAACGTCACAATAATATATGTACGGTGACCATATTTTTTTGGAGAAAATAAAGGACAAATCAGAAATTGTTTCATAATAAAAAAAGTAGGTAGCGTATTTTTGTTTCACTACAAATAAAAAGCTTTATAATATTTATTATTAAATATAAGCATAGCATTTCAAACAATCATATTATTACTTTAAAAAAATTTATTTTGATACTTTTCACAAGAATTTACTTTTTTTAATAGCTCGGGTTTGTGTTTTAAGAATTCATAAAACTGTAAACAATTCATATCAAAGTTGCGTTTGGTATAAATGCATGCTTCCAATGTTTCGATTTTCAATTGGGTTTTTTCACTGGTTCACTAATGAAAATACAGTGGGGGCCAGTGAGATTTTCAAAATGTATTTTAAAAGATACGTGTTTATCTGTGAAATATTTAAAAATTTCAAACCATCTACGTTGGCAGAACTACTGGTGACATAACTTTTAATACACGAAATTTCATGAAATAGTTCGCCGTCATTTATATTAAAGTTCCAGTGACTGGAAATTAACAAAACGCTTTCCTCGATTTTGTTGCATCTTTTAATATGTATCGGATTTTTCAAAAATCTAAAAACCATTGATTTTTTGGTTCAATTAATTTTAATATATATTGTTGAAATGTTGAAGCTTGGCTGTGAATAAAAATAAATCATGCCTCGGCAAACACATCATTAAAAAAGTTTTTCAGAATCGTGGGACATTTTTCCAGTTTCAAAAAGTACGATTTTAGTGACCTGAGTAGTTATAATATTCTCTCTAAAGCCGATAGAAAAGTTACCCATCGCGTTTTGCTGTAACTCAGTAGTTTTCTATATTGAACATTTACATTATTAATTTATTGAGAATTTTTTCAATTTTTTCATTCTGATTGTGTAGATGTAAAAATGTGAATAAATTTTTACTTATATCACTTTAATATCTACCGGAATCGATACACGAAGACAATCGATACTAGTGCTTATGCAATTATTGCACTGCGTGATATGCGCCAATATTCAATTTACTATTTCAATTCACAAAATAAAGGACAAAATGGTCATTTTAGAAAAAAAAAAATCTAAAGGACAGAGCAGTGAAATAAAGGACTGTCCTCTTAAATAAAGGACGTATGGTCACCGTAATCATAACGTGTGAAAAAATTGAAGTGGCAATGGGCTGGACATACATATAGCGAGAAGAATGGATGGCAGATGGACGTGAGAAACACTGGAATGGTATCCGAGAGGATGTGAATGAAAGCAAGGTAGACCGAGTGGATGATGGGCTGATGAATTGAATGCTGAAGAATATTTGGAGTCAAGTGGATGCAGATTGCTCAAGACAGACAGGAATGGAAGAGGATTGTAGAGGCCTTCATCCCGCAGTGGATGGTGAATGGCTGAAAATGATGATGATGATGATGATGGAATCTTCTTATATCATTTAAAGAAATTATTATGCCAACAATTATTTTCGAAGGCAATGTCACCCCTCAGATTAATTTATCATTCAATTTATTTATAAATACAAAAAATCAGTCAAATTTTCGCATGATTACAATATTTTATCTGATTTGGAAAATGTAAAAATAATGAACTAGGCACAACTAATTCCCTCTGAAATGTTGGCTAAAATTAATTTATTTTGCTGGTATTTGAACACAAAATAGATTTTTTAATCTACTTTTTTTTTGTATAAATTCAGTTGGCCCAACATATACATACATACACAGGAGTAATCTTTGGTAATTGAAATATCACTATATCTATTACTAATCATGAAATGTTCTATGAATAAAATGAATTTTCAACAACGTGTGTGTATTATTTTATTCAATAAAGTGAAATCCAATACATATATACAAACATTTAAGTTGACTAGCGTGATATATTTGGTGTTCTTATTGAGATAAATTTGATACAGTTCTATGCATAATAATATAAGGACAAGACAACAGAAAGTATACAAACAACAATTTTGCTATAGCTTTAAAGTCATAGAATATAAATAATTTAGATAAAATATAATATGTAAATTTTCGTCCAATCTCATCATTAAAATTAAATTGATAAATAACATTTTCACAACTTTCACAACTTCCATAGTGCAACAAAGAAAACACTCAGCTTCTATAAAACTAGAATCTTAAGTATTCATTATATTTACAATATAAATGTACACACAGCCTATTAACCTATTGTTAACTGTATTCATTTAACGATACAGCTATGTATTTGTATTAGAGTGCAAAGCAACAAAGATACAAATAATATTGTTCATTTTAGACATATTGTCCCGAAACATATTTACATTTTAAATTGTATATGAGAATTATATTTTATACAAATTCTATACATATATGTACACTAAGAATAAGCTGCTAAAAAATTACAACACTGTAACAATTTCATCCTGCGGTCTAAACGATGACATCACAAGGAAATCATCATCTATCCATAAATTTTCTTGAACTACTTGATGTCTACTTTGCCAGGCATCGTTTTGAGGTTCACTATCAGGAGGACTTTCTCTTGGGAATTCCCACTGTTGTGCCCATTCTGTTCTACCGTATTGGTAATCAGACTGTGTTTGATCTTGGAGAGCAATGTAGTCTTCGTAAGCTGGAGGCTTCAGTGTTGACATTGGAGTTGAATTATTATCTAAATATTGTCTTGGCTTGGGTGTTGGCGTTTGCAGAAATTGTATTAATGGCCCAACTTGCATTTGCAACTGAGGATTTGCTAAAGATGTCCTTTCTAATAGTCTAAAATATAAATAAAACATTTCCATTAACGAAATTTTGATTCATCAAATATTTGACAATGATTATTGTATACTGGGGTTATATTATATCAAATGTCACACAATTCACCTTTCAGCCCAGCTTGATAATCTTGGCCAATCTGGAGGTATTACTGGAATGTCCTGTCTATTAAGGAGCATTAAAATTTTTGCTAAATCACTGAGAGAACGTCTATGAAAATAAAAATAAAGGTAAATTCATCTACATATATTTTGCAATATTGTGTATTATTAATGATAAATTATATGGAGGAATAATTTAATATTTACCCACAAACAACTGCAGCATCAGAATTACCAGCTCTATGCATATCCCTCACTTGTCTTCTGACATTGTTTAATATAGCTAAGAATGTATAAGCGTGAGGCTGCAAAATGAATAAACTCTTAATAGAAAAAACTAAAATATTTTCACGTAATAAGCAGATTTATATTTACCCGTAATCGATCTAGCTCTCTGTGAAAATTCTTTAACTCTTTGGCACTGTTTTTAGGAAGACGTTCTTTCCTATGCTTTTTTCTCCTTAGGCGTACACAAAGCAAACCTCCCATTGCTAACGCGATGCACACAACAACTCCTACTGAAACTCCTATGACCAACTAGAATCAAATCAATACATAGATTGGTGAATATGACATTGATAAAATACAAAATTTTGAATAAATATAGACGTTTAATGTAGTACCTCGTTGTATTTCGGAATTCGATAGCACGTATTGTGAAAATTATGAAGTGTGAGACAATATTTCATACAATGTCCCTTGAGAATGTCCTCTTCACATGTTCTACACGCTGAATTGCAATCTTTAAAGAATCAAAAAAGACACATTAACTTCATTCCTTCTGTGGAATATATAGAATTATACGGTTTGCACAATTGCATAAATTTTTATATTATTACTGAACGTGGGTCGGTGAAAATTAAGCAACTCGTTGAAGCAATTAAAAGAAGCGTAGGACGGAGACGTCAAGGAAACGACTCATAATTAAATGACCTTATAGGAACCTCTGCGACTTGATCAGTTTATTTTTTCCTTATTATACCGTAAAATTGGAAGAATAAAATTTTATTCACCCGTACCAATTACCCAGTACATAGTATTTTACAAATTACTTTATGCATTTACGTATATTTACCTGTTGAGTTATCAGATTTGGACTCTTGCGGATAGCAGATCACAAAGAAGAAGATAAGCAGCCACGTTAGGTCCATACCCTTTTACAATTCCTTAATGATCAAATTACGCAATAGTATGTGAAACACCATTCACTACATTGTTTATTGTAAGCTTTTGTTATATGGCACGTTCACATTACGACAGTTGATTAGAGCCAATCCAAATTGTTACCTATGCAAAAGTTAAATGCGCGTTATGAATTTTGCGCCATTGCACCGGTGGAACGTGACATCAATTTAGCAACAATCAAAACCGATCTATCGCACTGTGGGGGAGTAGGAAGTGCAATTACTTCTTACGGCGACCATTTTCTAGCTAGCGGATGAACCGCAATCAATTAGAGATGGCCGTGGCCGAATATCTGCGTCTTGGGAACGTCGAAATATAATAATGGACGTATTGAAGAAGACGTAGCGGTGTGGCCAAAGTAGAGTAGGAAAATGGGTCCAATTAGAAATTGACGGTTCGCGATTGTTAACGGTGTGTGGAAATCGTCCAAACGCCGTTTTGGCGAATCTGGGAAAGCGTGATGGAAAACAAGCCTTCGGAACGGTGAACATTTGAAAATAAATATGCAAAACTACCGATTTATCAAAGAACAAAAATTAAATTTCGTTACAATTGTACCCATTAAGTTTATCCAAAAATGGTTCATCACGGATACTGTGTATAATTGTTGAAATAGTCAGAGGTAACGTATGGGTGAACATAATAATATAGTGTTTTACATTAGATTTGCGAAGACTTTCCCACGAATTCAATCAACTGAAACAATGCTCAAAGTACAATAGGAAATTAACGCTGCACCAAAAAGCGATTATAACATTTACAAATTTGTCTCAGAAGATTGACGCATAACACGCTTGTAATTTTGTGTAGCATCAGTGCGATGTAGAAACTTAATATCACAGCAATTACCACAAACACGTGGCTCACGTTTATACGAGCTCTTACAAAGGGAAAAATGATAGTTTCGCTTTACGAAACATGCCGTCTTTTGTCAACTAAATGTTCTTTTAACCGCAGTCATTAAGATCGAACGCATATTTTACAAGGTTTTCCACATGGGGGATAATTAGAATAGGTACACATTATGTTGCACAATTCTTTGTACACTTTTGAGTCGTTAGCGTTCACCTTAATCTAATGCGTTCACAAATTCCTAAATCTGTCGCAACATTGTACAATATTAAACATACTGTTTTTTTTTGCCTCGTTTGTTACTATTAAGCATTTTAAATCGTACGAAATGAATTACAACGACTCAATTGTGTACTAGTTTCCACCGTTTAAAAAAGTAAGATTAATTTCCATAACATTGCATATTATGAAATAAAATATGTTGTGTCTGTGTATGTATGTATGTATGTATGATATAAACGTTGACACGATGACTCGATTGAATACATTATGTACATGTGAAATATACACGAAATTTTATACTACTGTTCGATTTTAAAGGAAATTGTAATACAGGAAGTGGTCGCTTGCTCAATGCTAATTTTAGTTTTTGTTCAATAAAATTTTGACACAGTTGATTGCACCAAAGTTACCAAATTCAAATTGATGTAAATGAAAAGTTTACAGTCGAATTTTTGAGTTTGAAAAGGGTACGTGTTGCGTTTGTAACGCGCTAGATTGAATCATTTGAATGTATGTATGTATTTAAAAATTATCTTGCAGTATTATTCGATATTAACAATTTAAATTTTCATCAATAGCACCGCCGTGTGCTACATCATTAAAACGCAACATTTGGAATAAATTTAAATAAATAATTGATTGTGGTGTTTGTTTATTGCTTCGTTGAATATGTATACGATACGTAGTAGTGGGTGAATGGGGCACGTGCCCACGGCGCACTCTTTAAAGGGGGATGTCCAAATTGAATAAGTGGTTTATAATGATACAGAGGAAGAGCATCATATTAACACAACATACCGGTCATACACACTTTCAAGTTAATATGATAACAAATTGATTGTCACATTCACTGAGGAAACAACTTTCTAATACGTTCGGTCTTGGGTTTTTTAGAGTTGCGTTGCGCGAACGATCCGGTTAATTTTTATCAGTTTTTATTTTTCGTCCAACGATATCGATTTGTATCGTTTGATTATTGTTGCGAAAATGTTGAAAAAGTTTTAGAAGTAACTTTTATTGTAACCGGAAGAGCGAACGAGCGACCGCGAGCGAACACCATGAAGTACGACTCAACACTGACTAGGTTAGCAGAACAGGCGTTGTCAGACACGAAAAGAAGTAAATGTCCAGTGCTTCTAAAACCCGACTACGATTATAAACTATTCCTCTATCATATGACAGTTAAAAAATTTACGTTTTGTCAGTTATTATTACAATACCATACGCATTACTATACCCTGTCTAGATCGAGAATACACTTTTTCGACCGTTTTGGAGATTTTTTGCGCATAATGTTACGCCCTTTTGCGAAAATGACCAATGAAAGTGAGAGTGACAACAAAATGTACCGTTTATAATGTATTGCACAGTTGCTTCAAAAGTGACACAACTCAAAAAACGTGATTTTCGAGTTGTTGCCCTATATTACCTTATCAATCATCATAAGTGGACTAACTTAGCTTCATTATCATTTTTTCCATTTACTGAAAAACTTAATTTTTTGAGTTGTCACTTTGAAGCAAAGGTACATAGGTATATGATATAAAATTGTAATTCCCTTGCACATACGTAGTATTTTATTTCACTTTGAATTTTCCTATCATTTCCTTTAAGGAAATTACTGGCATTCACTACAATAAGTATAAGTAAAGTAAAAATTAAAATGTGAAATAAAATATTACTTGACACCAGTTAGTTGTGTGAGGGTTAGTCGTAAATCTTAGACTATCCTCTTTTTTTAGCTGCGCAAGAGAAGGTCCATCTTGGTCTGGACACTGTATAGATCTGTGCACCAGCAGATTCTTATAAAATTGTAAATAGGTTTTTTAGCCTTACATAGCTTTCCTACTGTAAAAACAAACACTAACGATAAAGTAAGATTATTTTAAAGTCCACTTAACCAGGAACCATTAGGATACGTTTTTAGTAAATAAGAAATATTATGAACATCAAATTAAAAATCAGTAGATTCAAATTCTAAGCATAGAACTAAAACATACGCTTTCCTTTTAATTTTATTCCACAAACAGTTTGATAACAACATATTAACATTCGTATATCAAAAATGTTGCGAAAGAATGTTTAAGAACCACTTCATTTGATTTACTCAATTTGCTCATAGTGATGTTCAACATTTATCCTAAGCATTTGACATTGAAAATAACAGAAAAAAAATACTAATATTTCATATTATATGTAGCATACCTATTGATTTCATATGAATGATTAAAACAATATTTTGCACTGTGTTGTATGAAATCGTGCAATTTTTTTTTAATTTTCGATTAATAGCTGCAAATATAATACTGACTCATCCCAATAGCAATCGAAAAATGCAAAACATTCAAAAGTGTTTTAAGCACCCGTAGAATGCACGACGAATCTCGTTTGACCCACTCTTGCGTTTATTTGTATTGTGATTCATCGCGACTGACTTGATCAAAGAAAGGTGAAAACTATGGCGTAACATTTTACGAACACACATCAAAACACGATACATCTGGCAGCACAGATTCCCAAAACTAAATCAAACTCGTACAAACGAAACGATGCGACATAACGCCAACGTGGAATACGTAGTATGTATGAGAATTTTTGCGCGACTAATGTATGCCACGAACGAAGGAGTTGGCCGTTCACCTCTCGTTTGGCGTTTTTGTTTTATTTCCATCGATGAAGTACGACCGATCACACTTGTACTTCTATTTTCAGTTTCTTCAGAAGTCATTCTACGGATGATTTAAAAAAAATGTAGAAAAATCGAAGGCGATCCAGCGAATGGGACCAATTACAAGTCGCAATCCATAATCACACCGTTTTTTTTCATTTACATAACAATTGCAAGTTATATATGAATTGCCGTGTGAAAAGTTTTCGCTTTTTGTAAGTTTATTGATTCATTCAATATAAACGAGCAATAAACATGCTGCATAAATCTAACGGTGACATGAATTTTTTTGTAGGCAAACGTGTGGAACCACTTGTGAGTGATTCTCACTTCACCGCCTTATTAAAAGTAATTGGGAGTTAAAAAATGGGGATTTTCACCGTTCAAGTGTGACGTTGATCCTTTTAGATTTTCTTGACAATATGATGGTCACGTAGGCTTCAGAGGTCACCATTTGTCCGAGCGATTAAGCATTTGACCCGACGCCGACATGTGGGACACGCAAGCCAGTCACAACAACTAACTAACGGTGAATAGCAAACAGCACACATGGATTTCGTTGTAGTAGTCGTTACACGTTCGATTCTCGGAATGCGAAATTGGTTGCTCATCGCTTCGCTAATCGAATAATCGAACGCCCATTGTACGAGCTCGCTGTGTCGCAACCGTTCGCTCGAGTTGGGGCTATGCTTGATCGCAAATCATGTGGGTGACAGGTTTTCACTTCCAAATACGATTTTGTATATTATTATGAGATTCACGCATACCACCAATTTCACGGTGAAATCTTCCCGTAGTGTCCTTCGTTAATATTAAAATACTAACCGGTTTGCCCGTCGTATGACGGTGGATTCTCAAACCAACCCCTCACCATTCCCCAACCTCCGTTTACAGACGTCCCTTATATGAGGATGAGATAAACCCCACCGTGCGCGCTGATTTGCACAATAACAGTATGTGAAACAATGGTATAGTGTGCCGTTGATTGAATGGGTGTATGGCTATAAAATTGCGTTGTTGAATCGAACCACCTTTGACGGGTAGCGGCTTGTTGCCAACATACCGCTAAAAAAATGTTTTTATGTTGGCAATGATAGCTTGATCACAACGACGCGACCCATAGGAGTGCAGAAAGAAGCTTACGCTAATACATACATACATATAGTGATTAACTGTTTGATATATTGAGAAAACAGGCATGATTTTCCAGATGTGATTTATATATATGTATACCCAGTATACCTACTGTTGCCTACACAACGCTAAAATATTGCTTGGCAATGCCAGCGTGACCGCAACGACCCATGCAAGCAGGCAGGCAGATTTAACATTGGCTTAAAACCAAGGATATAATGAGGACATTTATATTACATTGAAAATTTGGTTTCCCTGTTTGTTTAAAATTTAAATATTTAATATTACTTCAATTAAATATTCAAGTGAATTGTTGTGAAAAAAATTAGCGCCCGTATTTCTGCCGCACTTTAAGTGTGATCTGATTGGTCAAGTCAAAATTTGATTTTTGAGGTAATTTTTTGACACAGAAGTTCAAACAAGATTTAAGGCACTCCAACAAATGTTTAAACAAATTAAATAACTAAAGCAAACACCGTAAAATGAACGCGAAAAAAAGGTAACAGTGTCGATCGTGCGCGGCTATTGGCGTAACGCAACGGTTCTTCCGTTACTTTCCTATCGAAATTGTTATCGTCGATCAATTTTATATTGCGCGTACGCATCGCACAGTTTCACTTGAACGCCCAGTTTGTAATGATAAATAGCACATTAATAATAAAAGAAGAAGTGGAGCGCGTGCCGCCAGCGAGTGCGCGAACGGACTCCAAGTTAATGGTTCGAAGAACTGGTAAAGCGTTGTTGTTGTTGTTATTGCGGCAACCCGGATTTACTGGTGCCTCGGGCTATCTCAGCTATCATGTTTAGCCACAATTGTAAATCTGACGATTGCTGTGATTCCGACTAATATAGGCTTACAATTTAAACCTTGACTTTCCCATTCGTTTGAGCGTAAAGGAAAAGGCGTAGGCTAGTTCTCGTACATATGTAGATACTATTTACGGAACACATCTTCTTTGAACTAAATCTGTAAAAGAATGATCGAAGAAGTATAGTAAAAAAAAATTCTACACTTACATACGTACATATGTAAGATGCAAGATTAAAGTATGTTTATTGTACAAAAAGAAAATCAATTAAGCTAGAGACATCTATCGGTGAAAATTCAAAATACAACGAGAAAATATTAATTTATCTTCGACACAAACCATACATTTTCTTTTTAGACACTCAAACAAACCGTTTCTAAGCTAAAATTCAAAACTTTTAGCGACAATGTTTATGTAAATTAAATAAAGTTCTTCACAGTTCAAGTAAACTGAACCGACATAAAACCGCATTTTTTGTGCAACCTAATAAAATACGAATTTTAACATGCGATAATTTAATTTAATATAATAACGATTTGCGTAGTTACGATCGATGTCAACAAAGTGTTAACTCATTAGTCGCTATTCCATAATGGTCAGTTTACTCGTCATAATACGATGAATTCTAACCCCAACCGCCACCCTTGCCCCAAACCCGTTTCACAAATGCGTGGAACAATTGTAGTGTACCGTTGATTGAACGGGTGTATGCCTATAAAAACTCGAACCAGTTTTGAAATATAGCGGCCTGCTGCCAACACATCGTTTAAAAATTTGTTTGTAACCGTAACAGGCGGGCAAGCACATTTTACACTAATATATATAGAAATAATTACGATATGGATAATTAAGCCGCGTACTCATTAGCGAACGCGAACGTATAATGCAACGTGTAATGCAATGCGCGTTCGCGTTCGCTAATGAGTACGCACACTGCGCGCCACTTTGTGTTTGACTGACACCGACAACGAGTTGCAGAACGTTGCAGAGCGCGCGCGAACGCGTACACATTTACGAACTTTGTTGCTTACACGTTCGCGTTCACGAATGAGTACGCGGCTTTAGCGAACCGCGCGTGTAATGCAATGCGCACAGTAACACGTACCTTATGGCGTTGTCTCACGCCCAGAGAGAGACAACGCCATACGTGTGAGGGACAACAACATACGTACGACACGAATTCGTACGAATACGTACCCAGTGTACGCCCGGCCTAATGCGGAAGCACACTGCGCGCCCCTTTGTGTTTGACCGACACCGACACCGAGTGGATCGCGACGAACGTTGCAGAGCGCGCGCGTACACATTTACGAACTTACGAACGTTCGCTAATGAGTACGCGGCTTTATGCGTACGAAAAGCTAGTGTGTGCGTTTATTGACTATTCATATAATATGTACATAGTATACGATCCAAAGACGATGTGAAAGTATCAATTTGTGAGTAATTTACAATCAATCAAGTTTAAACGGTTAAAACTTTTGAACTCGCTTTTTTCCTTTATTGTGGCAAGTGTTAGTTTTCTTAACCGCGGTTTTGTCGAGTAACAATTATAGTAACAATTTGATCGGACAAATCTAGACTCGGTGGCGACGTCCCATTTGTCTGCTTGTACTAGGCACGGGCGTCGAGCAATTAAAGTGTTTTCGGGGGTGGTTTTTGGAGGTTTTGTTTTTCAGGGGGTAGGAGATTCTACGCCCCCCTACGACGCCGGCGCCCCAAATCCCATAAACGACGCCAGTAGCCGCCCTGGGGCGACGCGAGGCGAACGCCGCCCCCATCGTTCGATCCCGCGGAAAATTCCGGAAAACATCGCGAAAGTTTCACAGTGCAAAGTATTTGTGTAAACTCGAAATTTCCTCGGTCAATCGTTCCGGAGTGGTTTGGCGAATTTTCCGATCGATTTCTATTTCATCTGAGGGTAAGCTTGCACAATTGCACATTTACAATATTTTAATCATTTATCGAGTATGTATAACCAACGGTGTAAGTATGTTGTAGTTCATTGCAATGTACTTTTTTATTGCAAAAGTTAAAAATATATACATTCGTCGTAATGTGTAAAAGTTCGCCTTACATTTTTTTTTATCACATTTACAAGAAAAAAAAAATACATTGGAAAAGTTATAAACAAAGTTAGAAAACTTGAACGTGTTTTATTCAATTTTATAGCCATAGTGTATCAAAAATTGTAGCTACATAAATAAAAATATGATTTATTTACACATAAAAGGAAATTAAATTCGATTTAATGTAAACATTATTTTTGAACTCATTAGTTAAATTTTTTTTTTTCAATTAAAGCACATTACAGTTTAGAATCGTTTTATCACACATCAAAAATCTTTGCGATCGTATTTCGGAATAGATTGGATTCGTAATTTTGCCCGATTTGTCAAAAGTTTGTATACAATACAAACACCGAAATTCAATTTGGCGTGTAAATATTTTCGTTTGCACTAGATACGGTTAACTCATTTCTTCACCGTTTCCTTTATATGTATAGCATGTATCGAATTTACATTATCGAGACCTACAGAAGATAAATAATAAAAAAATAACACGATTCTCCATATACGCGCGCTTTCAATCTTCGATGCATCGTGTTTTTTTTTTTTACAAAATTACATAAATACGATTTCTATTGTTATTGTTAAGCAATTTAAGAATATGACAAATTGCCGCTACAATTTTAATATTACATAATATTTCAATTTACGGCGCACCAAAATGAAATTTCAAAAGTATTCTCGAACAACCGCATAAATGGAAATATGAAAACGGTGGTGTGGGAGTTTTCCGAGCGAGAGTTCAACTCGGAAAAGGAAGTTGGCAAACTTGGTGCATAATGAGGTGGGGCAATGAATGCTCGCTAGGACCTCGAGGGTGAGTCCAAGATAGCTGAAAGTGTTTATGCCATTAACTCGAACGTTAATATTCTTCACTCGACTTCTTTTTCACTTCTTTTTTCGCCTCTCTCTTTCTTTCTACGTATTCGTCGAACCCCCAGAGCTCCTAATGTTTACACATAAAAGAATATTTAACGCTAAACTTCGTCAAGTTATGTGTATATGTATTTTTTTTTTACCCCCCTCTCACACCATATTATAAAATTTAACGATTTCACTCGCAAATTATGTTTTTTATTTCCATTTTTATCATTCACAATAACTCATACTAACACTTTTCCTTTAATTTCATTTACAAAACTTAAAAGATATACACTTGCTCTATACAATATTGATTATGCTTAGTTGAGAGAATTTTTTTTTCCTTTTGAATATTACAACTCGTTCATTTTTCAGCCGAGTCACGCTATCTCTGCATACTGTGTGAAAAATCGAAAGTTTTCACTCTGTCGACTCAGAGTTTTCCTAAAGTGATTGACGTTCACCTTACTCTAGTTATTCTAAGATTGATGCCTATATTTCAAACTGAGGTTGCGCAGCAGCTCACTCGAGAATCTTCACAGTATCGGTGTGGAAAGTTTGCAAGGCTGAATATGATATTTAAGGGGGAAACTTCCTCTGTGTCTTAAGAGGGCTCGTGTCTACTTAAAGTTCTACTTTATAGCTCAAGAGAGACTTGGACATTACGGAAATGAAAGTAGTTCAAAAACTATCGAACACGTTGTACTCGAACGTTTGAATTAAGCGGAGGAAAAGTTAGATTTTTGTTTACGCGTACCTATGTACATACATACATATACGAGTACGTAAGGTTATTGTGTAATTTCAAATGTGCAGTTCAGAATTTTCGGGATAATTTAATGCTGAATATTATTATTTAAAGCCTGTAGAGAGTTCTTTGTTTGTAAAGCTGTAGACTCATTCAATGTACAATGCACGTTGTATATACATTCATATGTATGTATACATACATAGGTACATAATATGTGCATCCATTGACGTTAAATCAATTGACTGTGCTGTGCGCCATATCATACACTAGAGTTTGCAATCAAGCTGAATGATCCAATATTTCATATTTAATTCACATTTCTAATCTTAGCATAATAAAATTTACAATCTAATGTTTATAACATAATTAATATTAATTTATTTTGTTTAATATTTGAAAATATATAGGCATTTCGAATGCGATGACTTATTTTGGGCAACACGTCCATTGTACATACATAATGTACATACACATGCATGGCAGTAGTCTTTCAATGGACCGGAGTTCGGTCGTACGTACCATCCCCTTTGCCCTGATTTATTGAAGTCGGTTTCACGACAAAGCGTACGGCGACGTACATACATATATAGCGCTTTACGACCATGCACAAAAATTATTCCGACATGAATAACCGAGGCGTCTTCGGCATTCAAAAGCTTTGGCGTTAACGCGCTCCACAGCCGTTATTTTGACTAATTGGGACCCAAAACATTCGGAGCTCGCAAACGGGCCCTTTTGCCGTTGAGGCCCACCTCTCAACCCCCAGTCTCCCCTGCCGAAAACAAGGGTGGGAATCAATAATAATTAGCCCACGTTTCCGGCGAGCAAACGGGCCGCTTTACGTGGAATTAATTATGCCCAATTAAAACGGGCGGTTCAGGTGCAATTTCCTGCCAGCTATTGACTTAGGACGCCCTTTGATATCATATTTTGTATTTCCCGCCATTTTCGTACAGGATGAATAGTGTGTTATTAAGTTATACTCGAGAGGGATTCGCCGCTTCGGTGAATAACAGGATAATCGTCAAATCATCTATGCGTAACTATGTATTTATCCATATTACGTCTGTGAATGTTGACTTTTATAATCAAAGAACGAGCCTTTTAATAATACATTTTTAATATACAGAGTAATATAAAAAGTATTGCTTCATTATATATCCTACTTTGTTTTCTTTTAACAGCTTTGCGGTGTTGAAATTAATGTTGTTTACGCTTCGAGTTTAATAACCAAACTCTGAAGATATGCGAGGTTTCGCTTGTATCGCGTATGTCGGGCACAAACAAACGGAAAATGGGAAAACTTGTGCGAAATATGAAAACTTGTCAATTTGGCACGGACTTTTGCAGTGAAAACTGAGAAATTGCGAGACTCTAGTCGAGCGGATTTTTTTCGCCTCATATCGTATATACAAATTAACGTGAATTTATTACATATAATCTTTTCATTATTATTATTACGTAGGTATAATATTTTATCTCATAATATCATGGTCACTGGGTGAAAGCCAAAAGCTATAAACATCATCGCGAAATTTTCCGATAGCTTTTAAAGTTTGCAATTTTTCCACTGAGTACCTACCTACCGACCACGCGCGAAAAAGATTTTACAATATTGCAAAAGTTTTGATTGATGTCCCGAATCTAAAGAGGGTAAAATAATAATCATTGGGACGATTTAAATTTTCGGCTTTTTAAAGTAAATCACCGTGATTAACTTTTTTTTATATTCCGCAATTGAATATTTTTTTCGCACCCTGCGTATTATAAATGTGATAAATTCGACAAATTTTTCCACTAACGATTTTATAACAAGATTTATGTGGGCACCCTTCAAAATACGACCCAAAGTCGAAACATCAATACTTTACACCAGTGATTCTCAACATGCATAAAAAGTGACTCAAAATAACTTTTTCACTTTCATTCGAATAAATACTTAAACACCCGAATGAAATACTCCGGATAGTTGAAAATATCAAATTTATTGATGGAAAGTTCTTGGTTGAATCTTTGCATACCATACAATTTATCTATACATAACATTAATTTAAGTAATACATTTACATATGTACATTGTAGTATACATATGTGTTATAGGGAAAAAGTAAAATACCAAAAACTTCAGGAATACCGAATATTTATTTATTTATTTAATAATTACACGGAGAGGCGGTATAGCCGATAGGCCCATGGGGTACAAAAATAAAAATAAAATAAAAACAAAATAAAATAAAATAAAATTAACATAAAAAATAAAATTTATTTATTTATTTATATTTATTATTTATTTATTTATTTATTATCCATTTATTAAAGAATTACAAATACCCATTGTTTTTTAAGAATAAATCTAGTTGATTTTTATATAAATTAATATTTTTTAAAGTGACTATTGAATCCGGAAGACTATTCCAAACTTCAACCAATCTATGTATTTGCAAAGAATGAATCCTAACAATCTTATTTGATTTTTCTTTACGGAGTCTAAGAGTATGGACCTCTTAGATGAGGGTTCTCATTGAACATAATGAGATTGGTCATTTCACATGAATAATGATTGTTTATTATTTTGAATACTTCAATTAAATCACCTCTTAATCTCCTCGTCTCCAGTGTGGAGAGATTCAGTCTTTTCAATCTTTCATGATAAGGTAGTGACCGAAGTTCGGATGGCATTTTTGTAATTCTTCTTTGGACCCTCTCGAAAACTAGCTGGTTTGCCCGTCATATGACGGTGTTTTAACTCCATTGTGCGCGCTGGTTTGAACAATAACGGTGCAGGCCATGGCCAGTTTGACAGTACGTGAAACAATTGCGTAATTCAACCCCACCTCCTACCTGCACCTGTGCGCACTGGTTTGTACAATAGCAGTACATCCCGTAGCCCGTTTGACAATTGTATGGTGTACCGTTAATGTAATGGGTGTATGGTCATAAAATCGTGTTTTTGACTCGATCTTGCTTTGAAAGAAAGCGGCTTATTGTTAAAACACCGCTTTTTTTGTTATATTGGCAATGCAAGCGTCACCGCAGTGATCCAGACAGGCAGGCAGACGCTTTCGCTAATTTATATAATTTTTCATCGCTATACTTTGACGTTGAGAATCACTACTTTATATATGTATGTGTATGCGATGCGGAAAAAATTGTCGTCGCTTTGAAAATTTTCTCGGGCAAGGCGTCGAAATATTAATTTTCGGTGAGGGTCGAAATCATAGAAAAAAATTGAATTTTCCGCGCGCGAAAATGCGGTCTCCTCGACGAGGGGAAAAATATTTTCCCCTATCGCATTTTTCGACAGCGCGAATTAATACGAACGCCGACGCCGGAAGCGACAGTGGCGCCCCCAGTGCAAAATTTCCCGCACAGGATAAAAGTTCGCAGAAGCCTTCCACCGTCTCCTTTTCCACGTTGCGCGATTTTCCACCGAACTTTGCGCATTTTAAATGGAAAATTCCATCCACTCGTGGATGTTATTAATACGATTGCACTTGGTGGGCGAGTTCGGCAACTTTATCCGCGAATAATGGGCGCCGGGGATTTTCCCGTTATGAAGAGTGTGCTAGCTTTTCTCGTATAATGAGAATTATTTCTCGCCTCGTGTGTGTGTGTCACTAGCACGGTTTTTCCACCCTTATCCCTTTCACTTTTTTTTTTCCCCAACCGGTTCGAAAATTCCGCGGAGGCGGGGGGCTATTTGAACCTTTGCGAAAAATAAACCGGCAAAATTTATTCCATATATTACACTTAAAAGAGTGCCAGTTTTTTGTGGCCCCGTTTTGTGCCTACATAAATAAGTTAAAATGCCCTTATTATATACGCGCACGTTTTGAATTTTTTCCTTCGAAATACATATAATATATGAAATCGCGCGAAACGTGCTTATATGCCACTGGGATTAATCTCACAAATGAATTACTGAAATACAAATCTATCTAAAATATTAATCATGTTTCGAAAAATACGAATGTCAAATTTCTGCACAACAACAATACTTTATCTACTCTACATACTACATATGTATGTATGTACGTATATGAATAAAGTAACACGAGCTGGCAATTTTGTATCATTTCGATATCAAGGTATATTATATCAAACTGCAAACCTTATGATTTTTTCTAGGTTTAGTATGAGAACTTTAAGCAAACTTTTAATGATCGTTATTGAATAATATTCCGACTGCTTCTTATTTAATTTTGAATCACATTCGATAAGTAAATAATAAATTTTTCCATAACCAGAAACACATTGATAAATTTAAATCAATTTTACTAGATATAGTTTTTATTTTATTTATTTATATAATATAGTAGCTAAAGCTAATTACATACATAATCCTTAACTAAGCACCTACATATTGTACAGAGATGTTTTTTGAGACCGCCAGGAATTTATCAATAGTTTTGGAACTTCTAATTCCATCCGGCAGTCTATTATATTCCAAAACACCTCTGTACAAGATGCTTCTCCTATTTCTATTTATTCTAACATTTTTTTATAATTAAATTATTTTTATTCCTTAAATTATACTCACGTCATCCATTCCTGTCACAATAAATTTACTAAAATATGATGAAAAAATCACTAATATTAAAATATTTCAATATTCAAATTGATTGGTCGCAATTTAATCAATAAAAGCTCACATTGTACGTTTCAAATATTAAAAAGGAAAGCATTTTTAATGAAATGCGCACATCAACGAAATAGCGTGCCGTTAAAAAGGGAAATATTGATTTTTCGTCGTCGCCAAAGTTAAAAGCGGATTTAACGGATTAGAGTTTGATAATCTCTTGACGCAAAATGGACGGAAAAAGCCCATGATTCATTTATTTACTTTAGCTCTTTTATAAAACACACGTTTTGCAATTTCGTATTGATTAAACGTAACACACTCGACAAATTTTAGTATTGTATATATTTATTAACGTGCATCGATAGCTCGAAGTGCATCGCGGTAACAAAGTATCGTCGATTAACAAGATTAAGCACTTCTGCGTTCTAGAACCACAACTTTAATTGAACTAAAGTTGCTCGCCCTCGATGCATCCACGTGCAATAAATAAGTCTGTGTCGCGAATGCACCCGGGGTGAACTCTCGGATGAACCACAGCAAAGCGTGCTCTTAATTAACCGGAATGCACAGCGTCGGTTATTACTTTGCGTATTAAATTTGTGAGGTGGGTGCTTTCGTATGTATTTACGACTCTACTGGGTACTAGTATCTACTATGTCACTGTCGTGTATAATACACGGTGAAATGTGACGTTGATTTGTCGCGTGTAATGGGAATTTCGTAAAAAAGTTGTGGAGTATAGAATTATGTTGTATCGGATGTACATACATACATACATATAATATGTACATATGTACGTGTCGTATGAAAATTACTCGGGAGTTTGTGTAAGTGGTTTTAGATTTGTTTGAATTGTGAGTCGTGATTGCCGTACAGATTGTTCCCATAGGAAATTTAACTGAAAACTAATACAGCTTACTTGGGGGAGGACCGATCAAGTTTAACGATAACTATACATATAATGGTCAGAAATTTTAGCACATACAATAGTGAAAACATTTTATTCACTATTGCGGAATCGCATTATTCATTATATTTATTGTATGTATCATACAAAAGCTTTCGGTTAAAGTTGAGTAACTTCCATGGGAAACTTTTGTACTAAAAAATTTTTGCCATCCATCAGCCGTTTTCCGATGTTATTTCTTTATATTTAACGGAAGGATTTTCGTGCAAAAACTTTGATAAAATTGTAAGCTATTAAATATTTTTTAAGTTGTAAATTATTATAATCTTGTTTGTATTCCTGCTGCCTTACGTTTTTAATTAGAAAATTTTATATTTTATTCGCATACTAGCAATGCTTCTTTGATTTGTATGAAAAGTAATATATTGAATCCCATTGAAATGTTTGTAGTGAAAATTTCAATCGCTTCTTTCAAAAAATGAAATTGCTTTTCAGAGTAACTGAACCAGTACACTTCTTTTCTGAATTTAAGCATAATGCATACCGTGTACGTTGCTTTTATATAGGCATATAGGTCGGGTGGAAGCTGTCAAGCCTTAAAGGAAAACTGAATACTTTAAAGTAAGACGATGTTCATTAATCTTGCTAGGAAACTCCCCCTGAACATTTGTCAACCTTCCTTCCCTTGTCATCGAGCATCCATTACTGTCAGGCAATGACGAACCTTTAATTTCTTAAGTGCTTGTTCTTCGCAATCATAACGCGCGGCGCCATTTTGACTTTGAGAAATTTAATTCATGAAAATTTAAATCCTGAAAAACTATTATTTTCGAATGCGGACATTTTTCAATTAGCTTATCGATTACAAGTTATACTATAAAATATATATTTTAGTGGGTATGCGCCAGCATAGAGCTCGTTGACACGCCTCCGTGTTCCCCCGGACTAACACAATGCCTTATTTGCATCACAATCGGCAGTGTGACGCTTTGATTTCATAAAAAAAAAAAAAAAAAAACGAGAGGAAAATCGCTTTTCATTTGCATTCATTCCGCGATACGATCTGAAAATGAAATTCGATCGAGTCTCGTTATTGAGAAGGCGCTCTCTGTTATGATATAACGCATTTGTGCCATTGTATGTAATATTATTCGTTTCACTTATGTACATCTATGTATCGAATAAATCCATTTATTGAGCCAAAACGAATCCACACAATATAATCTTTTTGCATATTCATACATTTTGTATTAGAATAACGTTCCCGCTTGTATGTGCGCGTCCCCATAACTGTTAAGTATGCATCGCTATAAAAATTGCCATTACTTTTGTTACATCCTTTAGATTATTCATAATTGGATGGAAAAATTCCTCAAAAGTTACGCTCAACTTAATGGTAGATCCCCTAAATTAATAATTTGTTAATAATCTTGTCAAGGGGTGGGTAAATTTTAAGGCATAGATTAAATATCGCCCGGTTTGTCGGGCCGCCAACATGATGAAGTTTTTCAATTTGGAAGTTCGACTTCGGTACATTCATAACAAGTCTCGAATCCCGCAATAGATGACTTTTGTTTCGTTCTTGTTTCGCGGTTGAATCCGACTGTTTGAGGGTTCGAAACTTCCGGTCGAAACGTCCCCGATACAAGGGTGGCTTTTTGCCCAATATATCACCTTGCAAAAGATGTACATAGTCTTGCGCGAAAATGAGACAAGTCGAGTACCGAAACAATGCAACATTTATAGAAACGTTTTGCGAGATTTTCCATAACAGCTTTGTGGTTATTACTTATATTAGTAAGTACATATTATATAAATTTAATACAGTGGATTCGGTCAACATATTTAGTTTATCCTAATCGGATTAAGTATTGTGATCGTGTGAAAATTCGACCTCGAGATTTTGACTGATTTGTATCAGGTATCATCCCCTGATCACGTTTTCCTGATTTCTGGAAAATGTCTGTATGTCTTTGTACTATGTGTGTGTGTGTGTCTGTCTGTGTATTTTCTCCTAAACTATTAAGTCTATCAAGCTGAAATTTCTATTTTGGTCAATATTCGCTAACCGGAAGTGGCAGTTTACTCTTGTACGAGATTTCGTTTTTTTATTTTTTTCGGCCTTTTAAATATTTTGTATCTTCATAATATTGTAATATTATAATCCTTAAAGCAATACCTAGTCACAAAAAGATAAATCATTAAAATCAGTCAACCGAAGTTGGTTTTTTTTTTGTTTACTTGTAAAAAAGTAAAAAAAACTGTTATTTTTTTGTACACGGTTTTTTTACTTTTTCAGTGTTTGATTACTCTTCATATTCCTCAAATATATGGATAAAGTCATGGGTTGGCCACACCCGATTTTTTTCGTGTGTGTCGATACAATGTTTCTTCGTGTTAGTACAGGTTTCACGTACATACATATGTATATGGAACTGTTCTTTCGACGTGTTGGCACTTCAATGGAAACACCCGTTGCCCCCGTGTATACCAGACCTAATGTAAAGTCAAAATCTTGATACCCTTTGTCTCTGTGTGAACTAGGCTTTACAGTGGAAAAGTTGTCGCAATTTGAAGTTCTTTGAACAACACACGCGTCGTGTTATTATCGCAAATATTTCATACCAAAGGCAACGTCACAATTTCAACAAGACGCATGTATAGAATTGACTTCTCAAAAAGCGTTGGTATGTCACCAACCCTGTCGCGGAAGGTTGTGCCAGGTACCCTGAAAGGTTTTAGTGCCTCCATCCCTTTAAAACAACCCCTCATCTCCTCCATTACCACCACCGTCCCTTCAAACAACCCACCCATCACCGTTCTACCCCACTTTCTATCAGATACTCTCATCACCACTCCTTCTACTAATTGCTTTTGATATGCCACTCGCATACCCCACCAGAGAGGGGTAGAGTGGGTGCAGCGGGGGGAGAGGAGGGGATGGGTGGGAAACACTTCCATCAAACGCTTCCTAATATACCGAACAATAACTTAAATATTCATCGGAAGCAAAGGGAAATAAATAAACAAATGGAAATTATGATCCGAAGAGGCTGAAGCTTTTAATACCCTTGAGTATTACACCGAGTGAAATTCGCCTTAGTATAAAAATATTTCTCATTTTTCCTTCTTGTCTTCTAGGCGCAGAGAACACCCGACTCCCACCACTTTCACGGGGAGAAGGATTACGTTTCCCATTCAATTACGAAAATCCGGTAGACTTTTCCCCATCCTTGAAAATTCGAGTTTTTCCGCGCCGTGGACGCTTAGATGTGACGCGTAACAAAGGCCCTTTTTTTCATCTTCTCCTCCACTTTATGAACGTTTGTTTGTTCGACTTAAATTACTAATTAAAAATAATTAAAATGAGTCAAAACGAACATCCCGTTTTAGTACATTATACATAACTTTAAAATTAAATATATCTGTTGGTTTTAATTTATTATTGCATAAAGTGTATTCGAGTGATTAATGCGTCTCATTACGCTAAATAATAGTCTGCTTACGATATTGTAATATTTTACATTTATTTATAAAATAATTTCACTACCCATGTTGTTTATATTATTTATGTTATGCGAAGTTTATTTAATTCGTTTTATTGTGACTATTCATAGTTGAGTCGTTCTGCAGAAACTTTTTTTTATTTCATTCGCTTGGAATATCATTAGACTTCGTTTGCTCCATTTCTTTGTTCCATTCTTTTTACTTTACTATGTTCGCTTTTCCGTCATTCAATACGTTGTTTCTTTTTGTGGAAAATTTTTATAACTTAATGTCAAAACTTGATCGAGGCAATCATGTTGTATTTTCTTTTTTTTTTTTTGCGATATAATCAACGTTCGTCGCGAATGCATGACATATATAGATTAAGAAATATTTCATCCAAAATTAGACTAAATTCAACAAAGACGACCATTTTGCTATTTTTATGCATTGATAAGTTACAAAATTACGGAAAATCAATACAGTACTATACCAAATTATGCATAGCTGTAAGTTTTTTGATACAATTATAATAAAAGTCCTAAATAATGTTAAATTTATGATTGATGGAATTCGAAAATGTAATCTTTTTTCGTATACACGTTTATCAATCATAGTTACGACATTTTTCACCACGAATGAAACATAAAATACAACTCACAATAATTTACTTACACGGTTTCTTTGTTACTCGCAATAGTAGATTAAATCAAAGTTGTATTTATTGTGTTTATTTTTTCATTTGCAAAAACATGGCTACGTAAAATACAATGCACACTATCAGATTGTTCTAAAACTGACTGGATTGTATGTCTGTTGTATATATAGTTTGATACCTTTTCGAAAGGCAAAATATTCCCCGAGGTCCATTGGTAGTATAATTGTGCCGGGTTCGACGAGTTCATAGGGATGGGGTTTTCCATGGCTTCGCTTTGGTCTGTTTACCCTTTAATGATGCTCGCAGACGGGTACCGCCACGTGACAGTCCTCTGGAGGCTTTAGCCCTAAGCACGTATAGGTCGCACGTGGCCGAAGGGTTTAAATAAATCTTTAAAGGCCCCTCAAAGACACCGAGAAACGTCTGAATTTATTCAAAGCATACAACGGTGTCGGCGACGTAGTAAATCAAACGTTACCAGAATTCCAAATAACCCCACACACTCACTTTACGACCGTTCAATGCGTGTTTTATTATTTTTCTTATTTCATTTTTACACAGAAAATCTATCCATCCAGTATACTAGGATGGTAAATTGAATTCTGCCTGATCCAGTGGTCCTAATACGTTCCCGCATAGGTTGGTTAATCGAAACCAAAGTTTGGGCCTCTATAGTAACTATGGGTCTCGTGAAATTTGAACTCGCACACCACCGAGTAATACAGCTTATTCTTGTCGATATGCTTGTACCTTCTACGTTATTTCTTAAAAATTTCGCAAAGGTACTTCTTATGATCCGGCGGATCTTGTAATATACCCACTTGAGTACCATAGCCATTTTTATTTCGGCTAGCTACCATGCAAAGTCTTGTTTAAAATACTTTGTCCATAAATTAATTAGATACATATCAGAAGTAAATATAGAATAATCATATACCCCGATTTCCTTTTTGCACGGGGGATACGTTCTAGGGACTACCGTGCAAAAAAATGTGTAAAAATGTACATCGACAAAAAAAAATCTCGAAATCAAAAATAAATCGAATTTATTTTTTATTTATACATACATATGTACATAAAAATATTTTCATAAGTTATTTACATAATGAAGTAATAAATTGACATGGTTCTCGATTTAATTCAATGCAAAAAAATATATTCATTCAGTGTCGCTACAATAAACGTGCCCGTTTACTGCTGTTTTTTTCTTTTTTTTTTTGTAACCGTGTTAAAACAAAAAAATCAGTGCAAAAAAAATAATTAGTCCATTTTCCTGGACCGTATTATTTCAAAACCGTGCAAAAAGAAAATCGGGTGTAAAGCGGATAGGGAAATTCGGGAAGAAATTTTAGGTGTGAATAGTAAAATTGAATGCATCGACAGCGCTTGAAATTTTGTTAAAGGTAATTCAATTCATCCATGTTCTATACATGGATGAATTGTGAGAGAAATTTAAAGTTGGAGACTAAAGTGGAAATTTTAAAATCAAGATACGAGCTCTACCAAATTATTTAGGAATTTATACAAGAAGCAAAGGTCATTTATCATTCTTTTAGTTTCTAGTGGCGTAGGATTGCAGTTAGAGCATTGCCAGTTGTGAATGGAAAAGTATAACCTTTTGAACCTATGTAGGTAGCTTCTGGTAGATTCAGTTACGTAGTTATTTCACATTGATGTACAGTTAAATTTTACATGTGCGAATTTTTAGTGTGCGTTGAGCGCGCCCGTACGAATTTCGTTCGTAATGAAAATAATGTTCAGTGCATTAAAATTATTCGGTAATTTGCTGAAAGGCCAAACACAACGGGGACCAGGCATAACTAACGGTTTTTCAGCCGCGTTGCCTAATTGAAAAATAATGCCAGTGTCCGAGTCCGGCCCCCCCGATAAATCATACAATTATGGGGCGCGACAGGTGCACCCGGCCCTGGACAATACCATTTTTCATGCACATATGAATCAACTATAATTATAGTCGGCGTGTCCTAGTTTTCCTTGACATTTTTTTTTAATTTAATCCATGGTGTGCTTTTGTGCGCTCGGAATAATTAAATTTGCAACGAAAATATTTTTCAGCCCGCAGTATATGTACATACGAGTATGTACATATATATCTATATGTATGTAAATTACATAGATAGAGCTAAAATCACACCAAGAAAATCCTGCCTGTTTTCCGAATATACCAAACATGTTATTATTACGTTACATGTCTCTTCTAGATCGAGAATTCATTTGAAATCCTCAAGGGCTGAAGAGGGTTGGCTTGTTTGTGCCGAATAATTACACACGTTCGCGAACACATCGCCTACTCGGTGAGCCCATTAGTCAGGTCAAATTTATTGGCAGTTTCTCCAGTTAATAGAGCTCTTAAACTATTTAATTCCCTAGCAACCGATGATATGGACATTTTTCTCATCACTTATCCTCGTTTTGTGTCGTATCTGAAGATTAATTTAGCTAGGATACTAAGCGAGGATGGTGATGGGGTTTACTTATTTTTTATTTATTTTATTATTATCATTATGCATTACGATTACATTTAAATGAATTAAATATTAAACCGCAAAGTGTTAACAAAATTTTTATTGGTTATGAGTTAATTTTTATGAAACTCCATTGTAATTTTTAAACCTTTTCAATGACATTCTGAAAAACTTATTTTTTTCCCTATTAAAACTCTTTGAACTCGGAATTCATTTTGACATTTTTCAATATCCAAACGATGAAAGTCAATTACAAAAATAAAATATTTTTAGCCTCTTGGGACAAAAAATAACTATAAATCCGTGAAACATATCCTCGGCATTGTATAAAATGAAAAACCATTAAATGAATCTTTCGAACCAGTGCTTCTCAAATTTTTCTACAGAAACATATCTATTTCATCTTTACCAACTTGAAAATACCACAATTTCGGGGATTTTGATTTTTTTTAAATTTGTTTCTTGAATAAATTATTTGAGGATTTGGACCGTCCGACCAGGGTAAGCAACTTTACGAGGCAAAATCTGAACATGGGTTAAACTTGATTTGAAAATCATGATTACCTTTCGTCATAAAATTTTAAAACGTTCGACAAAAAAATTATTTTCTCAATAAATAATGATTTTACATATTATTTATTGATGATGAAAAATCTTCCCCATACTGTTGCCAAATAACCAGCCATTCTCAAAAAAATTTTTTCCAGTAGTTCCAAAACTTTTTTCAAAAATATATTTTCACTTTTGATGAAATTTGGAGATAAAAAATTGCATCGGGGATATTTTAGAGACTTTATAAAATAAAGAGAATGTTTGAGAATGTACATATAATACAAAAATTAATTTTTTGTCAAGTAACCATTTTTACTTAAAAAGAAATTACGCTTTTGGAAAGCTAATGTTTGAGAATCACTAGCGTGAAACGAAAATTTCAAAACTGAACCAGCTGTTCTCCAAGATATGCTAATTGGATTGTCAAAAATAGTGGTTTCAGTCAGTTTACATCTCAAAAATGAAGTCAAAGTACCTATAAATGTCGAGCTATCTTCGACATACGAGTTCAAAGAGTTATTAAAAACTGCCCGGCACGTCAGACAGTCGATAAATAATATTTGGGAATTTTTGGCACGCGCTTGTAAAAAGGTTCGCCATCCCTGGTCTACAATATACATATATGTACATATGTACATATTATACATTATATTTCTTAGTAATTCATTGCCCAATTGCCCGCATTGGGCATAGCCCGATTAAAACTCTGAATCAAAAGCACTTACAAGAAGAGACTAGAAACGTAAAAAAATAAAATAAAGAGTACATAACTAGCAGAGCGTGTTTATATAAATCTTTCCACTTGCAAAAACAAGCGAGGCGTTGTCGCCATCCATCTTCATACTTTACAAACTCTCGTGTTCCGTTCGGCGCCCCTGCGGGGACCACCACTAAACGGAAAATTCAGCAGCCCCTAACCATAACCATCACCTCTCCTCCCCCTGACAAAACGAAACGAAACGAAAAAATACCTACCCCTCTTCCTCATCCCGGTCCTCGCATGCGGACCGGGGATTAATTCATTTACAAATTAAATCCGCAACCCCAATCTGGTTTATACGCGTAGCCTCCTATCCCCATCCCCTTATCTCTCCTTATGCCCCCCACACCTAGGCTTCTCTCACGGCCGGAGGGAAATTTGCCGGCGATTATTTATGCTAAGTGCGAAGGCTCCGAAACGTCATTAAGAAACGGAAACGTTTGTGGACACAGCCGACGAACACTTTGAAAAACCCCGGAGGATTGTCGCAACGCTGCAACCAACAGCGACGCGCATTATCGATAAATTATTAAGATTCTAATTCTACCATCTGTTGAAGATCTCCGTACTGATTTATCAAATTCATTATTATTCTACCGTCCCCTACTTTCATTCTGATCTTATAAATTAAATTAAAATCCATCTGTTTGTTCCGTCGACGTTGCCAGGTTTCCACGCATATTTATGAATTACTAGTCGGTTTGCCCGTCATATTACGGTGGATTCTCAGTTTCTCACCCACCCCCTCACCACTCCCCAACATCCACAGCATTCGTGCGCGCTGGTTTTTATAATAACAGCCCAACCCTTGGCCCATTTGACAGTATGTGAAACAATTGTGTAGTGTAGTGTAGTGTACTCGAACCACTGCGACTTGTTGCCTACACACCACAAACAAATTGTTTGCTATGTTGACAATGCCACATGCAGATTGACAGGGCAGATTTGACGCTGATACACATACATATGTAGTAGAATAATACAAATTAATAGTTCCCATTTGTAACGGGAGTAGTTAACTAGCGCGACAAAACTGGTTTTCAGGAGCGTGCAGACTCTGTTGTGGAAGATTGCAGTGTGTATTATTAAACTGTCCCTACATACATATGTACATATGTATGTAGGGACAGTTTAATACATATGTATGTATGTATATATGTATATTTCAATGCAACCGATATTAACATCAATACAACGCCAGTTGTTATAGATATGCGAATACGAATTATAGGTTATGTTCACGTGTATTGCGGAGTGAATCGAATCCTGTGGTTAATTGCTCAAGAGTAAATAATAAATCTACGAATGAGGTTGATTTAGGGGGGTGGGTAGGGGTGGAATTGAGCGGTTTAAATCGCGCATTTAAATTTTCACGGCGCATTAAGCGACGAAAGTGTCGTTAATTTTAATTGAAAATTTATATGCAAATGAAAAGCTCTCTATTTAGACTTAACGAAACAAATTTTAAACGGAGCTTAAAAGCTTTGGCGCGAGCGCGAGCGCGCGTGAGCTTAATATCGCAATCTCTAAGATGATTGAAATCGATTGGAGTTGCGGTTTAACTTCATCGTTGGGTTTTTAATCAAACTCTTAATTGCGACCCGAAAACAAAAACAAACTTTTGTCTATAGGAACCAAAGCGTAATTCGAAATAACGCAACATACATATGTAAATAGTCGATCACTTTATGAATATATGTATGTATGTATATATGTATTCCGTTTAAAATCTATTCAAGTATAGGTTGCATGTGATTTGTGAACAAACGGCCACTTTAAAAGATTCTACGGCATTACTCTTCGAGCGTAAGTTACTTTTTGTCGAAAACTTCACAGGTTTGCACGGTTTGTTTTGTCCGGTTAAGTTTGCTCTAAAATCTGTTTCGTTCCTAACAGAACGTTTTGCAAGTTTTGTCGCAATTTGAAACTTAAACTCGGTTGCAGCGAAGTTTCCAAACAAAGATCTTCTTATGCAACCAATTCGAATGCATTTTCAAAGCTGAACGAGTTTCACAATTGCAAAGCGAAGAGCTTTTTCTCGAACAGCGTATTTTTTTCCATTTTTTTTTTTTTGTTTTTGAGACAGACCTGCTGGTATAAAAGTGGGATTAATTAAATGAAGAACTACATTTGTACAGTAAAAAAATAACATTAACAATAAAATAGTTCGGATTCATACGGAGGCAAAGAGAGCTTTGATCCGTGAACTTCCACTTTGTATTTTCCTCGTTATTTTCTTCGAGTTCGACTGAAACAAACCCGACCGCAGAATTGCGAGTGCACTCAAAACTGCATTATTATACAATTTCCTTTTTGTTCATTACAAAGTGTATTTCGAAAACAGAACCACCGAACACTCTAATTTATTTTCTTATTATCTCAAAACTTGCTTATTCCTGTTATTTCATCCGTTGTGAAACCTGATGCAAAGTCAAAATGTCGACAATATTGTTGTCTCTGTTTGTACCGCCTTTATTTTTGATATTAAACTGAAGCGTCAAACACATACATACGTATGTATGTTGTGTGTTCATGTGAGTGTATAAATTAAAATTTATGATATTTTGGTTTGTTTCGCATGTGACCATTAACCGAAAGGGTTATAAACATAAATTAGGTCGGACACAAATATCGATATCGGCTCATACGACCCTTTTTCGGCGTGTTCATTAATAAGCGTAACTTTGGGCTCCCGATTGGCTGCTGTAGTTCCGGTTTTGGGGGCAACCATCACAAGGGACGGTCGCACAGACGAATATGAAAATATAAAATCGGGAAAAATTCCACTTTGAATGTGCCCGAACGGGGAAATGGCGCACAAACAACCCGCGGCGGAAAAACTGACACGAGCGCGTGTATAACATTGGGCGTATTTCACTTTTGAGAGTTTTCCGGGTGGTGAAGGGAAATAAAATAAAATAATGGTCTTCGAAACACTTTGCGTTCGCCGGGACGAGCCTGCGGGAATACAGGACCGAAAGTCTTTCCAGTGGATTGCCAGTTCCAACAACGGGGAATTATGAATACGAAATTTAAATTTTGGCGGCCCCAAAACGAATGCGCGCCGAAATGAGATTTTATCAAAGGAAAATTCCGGTTGATTGATCGCAGTCCATTTTTATACTTTTGGGAAAAAATCGTATGCATGGATTTAAAAAAGACACTCAAACACGAACAGATGCACGTCGAACACGATGGCAAAAATATTTTGCTCGGTAACTTTTTAATAATTTACACGAGAATTTATATACGAATGCCCATTATCGATCATAGTGCATATCCACAAGGCTTAAGACAATTTTTTTATGAATTTATAGAGCCGCTTATCGCTTTGTCAATCTGAAAGAAATGTACCTACGTTGTGTTTCTATAGATAAGCTTAATTTTGACACACCTACAGTACATAATACGTCGTATGGTGTAAATGGTATAAATTTTACACCATTTGTAAATATCATAGTATTTATGTGTACGTGTGTCATTTTTAATAAAGTGTTTCACGATGTTTTACATATTATATACTTATGTATAAGTGTCCAAAAAATTACAAATTGACCTGGGTGTTGTTATCTCAAAAGACTTTTATAAACTCTTTAAGTAAATAAATGTTATTCATTTATATATATTATTAATCGTGTATTTGAGGATTTTAGTATCCATTTGCTGTCAAAAATTTATAAATTCTATATTGGACCTAAATTAGAATTTGCTGTAAATATTTGGAACCCTAACTTTAAAAAAGACATTGTATGTTTAGAAAGTCATTAAATGAAAATAAATTCTTGTCTGACAAAGAACGAATCAAACCATGCATTGTTTTAGTATTGTTTGATTAAATTAGTATTACAAATTGTTTAGTCACAATAGAAATCCATATTTTGAACACGTAGTAATGCCGTAAAATTACATCAAAAATTGTATATGTACAGGTACATGAAATGTGAAATAAACGATACAAATAGCACTGTTGTTTTTCTTAAATGCTCTATTACAAATAAACGACATTAGTATGAGTTGTATGTACATATATATGTATAAATATATGAACCGTCGAATTTTATTCGCCGACTTCCACCACAAAATAGCAACAAAGATGTCCATATCTTGCCAATGACGATAATTATGGCCGAGATTATCATTTCCACATACAAGGATCGAACCTCGGATCTACGCTAAATAGACTAACTCTCTAACCACTGAGCTATCGTCTGGCTTATTAATATAGCGCCCTCAGAGCTCAAAGGTGACATGTCCAAAATAGTAAATTATTCAGGGCAGCAGTTTTCAAGTTTATCATAAATCAGAGGAAATTTATATAAAAATGATAATTTTACATTTTACTCTAGATTATTAGATGCAATTTCATTATTATTGAGTTTACACAAGTATAATTTTCAAATTGCATGCAAAAAGTTCAGACTTGTCACTTGTGTGCTCCAAGAATATTAGTAAGTCTTTTCTTCTTTGTGCTAGGAATCTGCTTGGCTGACGGGCTGGTTAGGTAGCTTAGTCGCGGAACGCTCGCGCACTCATACGACATGGTTTGCACCCTGTGCTCACGCTACATAACCTCACTAACTCATACAAACACTCATTTCACACATTCTTCTCAATTCATCAGCCCATATTCCACGCGGTTTCTTCCCAACCTTGCTTTCTTTCACATCCTCTCGGATACCATTCCAGTGTTTCTTGCGTCCATCTGCCATCCATTCTTCTCGCTATGTGTCCAACCCATTGCCACTTCAACTTTTTCGCACGTTCCGCTATATCTGCCACTTTGGTCATATTTCTTACCCATGTATTCCTCTTACGATCCCTTCTTGTTATACCAAGCGTGCATCTTTCCATGCTTCTCTGTGTGCACTGGATTTTATGTAGCATTCTTGAATTAAGCATTCACGTTTCACATCCATACGCCATAACTGGCAGTACGTTGTATTCCTTCTTTTTTAAACATGTTGGATTTAAATACTGAATTCATAACTCATTATCGCCAAATCATGGACATGTCACCTTTGCGCTCCGAGGACGCGAAATATTCCATTGACATTGTTCGCACATCGAAAGAAGTATGGGTGATCCCAACGCTATCCGATAACCTGAATATATGTATTTTCTAGTACCGTAAATAAACTCGTATTTCGAAAAGTGCAAATTTCTCACTGCAGTGGTAATTCCCATGGAAAAACTAGCATAGCATTTTCGCATTCGTTGCATAGAATGACCCACTGTAAATCTAGTTGTTGTGGGTTGACCTAACCGTCACTTCTGGGGGGCGACCACAGGGGCGCGGAGCACCCTCATGGGAACCCCATGGACCTACAACACCGCTGTCAAATAATCTACACATATTACTGCACCCAAAATATACGCCTCCTCTCGCGGGACCTGTAAAAGGGTATGACTTCTAAAATTTACTTATATTCCCCGGATATAATATCAACTGGGTATACACTGTATAAATATACTGGTCCTAGTTTATGTTCCCCATTGATTTATTTACGAAAATACAATATTCGATGCACGTGATGCGATGTACATATGTATAAAAATGCATATCGCAAGAGTTTCCTTTGATCAATACGTGTATCTCTACTGTGTCAGTTTGGGAACCACTGCGCTCTTTTGGCAACCCTCTAGGCTTCGTGCTCCGCAAAAAATCTATTTGCATGCTCTCGATATATATATAGAGGGGGTGGGGTGTTATCTCTGGGTTCAACCGCTCCGGTCCAAATATCAATTTATTTTTTGTACCGGATTTCCGGTTGCGGTTTTCCCGCTAGTATATGCGAGTATGTACCGTTCTAGCTCCACATACTATTGTCGTTATTGTTGTATTGCTTCGCCTCTGCATAGCCTAACCTGTGGAGCAATTCGTTCGACGAGATTCGTCTCGCTTTCAAATGGGGGGTGAAATTTTATTTTTTCATCGCTGAAACAAACATAAAAAAAACACGACAGTATAATCTCACTTCCGGCGAACATCGCTACACGCTTTTCGGCAATTTTTCCGTATAAACAATCGCGGAATATTGCATTTCAAAGCCTATGAATTAAGTTTGTGTCGTGAATACCATGCATATCAATCTATAGCAGCTCAATAGAGCAATGTTTCTTAAAAAAATCAAAACATATACGTACAATACTTATGAGCGTAAGCTGCCTGTCTGCTCACCTGGGTCGTTGCAATCACGCTAGCAACATAACAAACATCATTTTTTAGCCGTATTGTCTAATATATAATAGGCAATGAGTTTCTTAGTTACGTTCATGGATGAATGAGGTCAACTTATGCCATCACCGGTACACTACACACTTGTTTAATGTAGTGTCAAACGGGCTGTACTGCTATTGTACAAACCAAACCACATTACATTACAGTCAAATAGTATGAATATAATTAATTTGAACTGTTGCAACAGATGCTATAATTGGCTAGTCTAATCTTCTATCAAGGGCGTAAGTTATGCTAGGACAGCTAGTTTACATACATACATATGTATGTATGTGCATACATACATGAATGAAACGTAAATTGAATACAGTCATTATTTAGAGTTCGTTAATTTTTATGGCAAAGTTATATAAGAGGAAATAATAACGCGAAAAGAAGAGATAAAGGGAAGTATACAATAAAAAAAAAAATTGTAATAAAGGATGAGTTTTTTTATTATTTTTATTACTTTTGATAGTTTTGGATATAGTTTTGTGCGTGTTTCTTTTTTCGACATTTCGTCCATAAAACGTCGGATTTCCATGGTCATTACCATAACGATCCGACGGTGCTGTAGGGGCACCTTATCATCAGAATGGGTTGTGGGTAGCTTGAGGTAGGGGATGAAGAGGGAGATGGGGCGTGCTGATGATGGACGGCATCTTGGGACGACCTGGCGAACCTGCCCCATAAATAATTCATCAGAACCACCAGAGTCGGTTCAATTTTCCGCAGAAAAACGTTTTATGGGTGAAAAACCCCGATTTGGATAGGGAAGAATGCGCGACTTACACACGTCAAGTCTTAATGGCTCACCTCGTATATTCCAACACACACATACCTAAATCCAACATTCAAAATACGCACACGAATAGATTTATTATGGTATATGGATCTACGCACGATTTCATGCACATTCAATATGATTTATGACGCGTATTAATTGTGAAAATTACATTTTGTTTCAGACAAAAAGAAGTTAGAGCGCCTCTCCAACTGAAAAGACGCGTTGCCATCAAATGAAAGGATAAAATAAAAGGTATTTCATTTGATGAATTGTTTGTACAGTTTAATTAAATTGTTGTCAAGGTCATTTAAGTCATAAAATGTACCATAGTAGTGATAATAAAGGCGTGTTTTTGCACAGTGAAATATCTAAGCGCGCCGCGCCGCGCAGGAAGCTTTCAACGGTTAATCATTTCTAAAACATTTATATTCAGATTTCGTTTGCGAAAGAGACTATTATAATTTGCTCGTCCGAATTTACAATTTCAGGATGCCCTTTCTCTAAAAACTTCCTTTTCGCATGAAAAATACACACCAAATTATGTCTCCGAAGTTACAAGAAAATATATGTATAATACAAAATATAATAATGAAGTCAACGATGCGAGATGCGACTACATACATACATACATATATCATTCGAATTATTTTATTTTTGTACGAATGAGTCAAAAGTAGGTATTATCTACAATGTATTTTGTGTAAATATGCCTTTTCCAGTCTAGCAATCGTGTATATATGACGCTTTTAATCTTCACCGCAAAACACAAAAGCTTATCGAAATACAATGTTTGCATTCGAGTCTCGTATCTAAATTGCGTTTTTATTCATATAATGGTGTAAGTTTCTCAACCGCAATACGATCAACAGTTAAATTTTTAATCCATCAAATAATATGTATGTATTCAAACTTTGTATAGAAATCATCGTGAGTCAATTATAGATCAAAGTACATTTATAATAGGATTTGTACATACATACATATATGTACATATTAATCTTTAGTATTAACTCTCCATTTCGCTATTTGAAACATCTCTAAGCCGATAATAGATCAATAAGATTTTGTTCATTCGACGATCTGACGCTATAAGCACAACTTTTACCAGCAATTTTAACGAAATTTACGACTCGACAAGATGAGAAATAATAAATGTAACGATTTGACGCTTTGCGAAAAGTATCCCACGACCCCCGCGGGGTTCTGTAAGACATTTGCAACATTGCTCATCCTTTCCGAGGATATTTTTTCTGGTCATTATCGTCCTGGGGCTCTCATCGCGAGCTGATTCCATAATGAACGTTAATGGATATTCCGGTCCCCTGCAGGCCTTCTCACGCCGAATTTAATGCGGCCCTTGCTTGAGCTCCCCTCTTTCATCTTAATGTATTTTCAACTCCATCGTGTCAGGTATGCGCGTACAAATCTTCAACGAATTAAAACATGAATTTCCAACGGTTTAGTGTTTCAATATTCGACGAGGGCCTGTAATGTATTATGCAAAGACGTCTTTTCGCATACGCTCGTCGATTTTATACGATCGCACTCGTAAGATTCGGGAATTTATCCAGTCGAATTCGAGATTCCCATATTTATGGGCATTCGAAAGAAAATGCTCGAGAATTGGTTATCGGGCATACGTTTTCCAGGAGAGTGGAGCATAAAGTTCTCTCTGTAAGCTCGTTTGCTACAGCGCAGCGTGTGTGTGAACATTGTGGCTTCATGGTCCGCTTACCACAGAAAGGATTCTAGCAATCCTCACAAGCAACCTTCGAGGATTCAGGCTCTCACTTCTAAAGCTAGAACGTCTTTTAAAAATAAATTTAAAATTTCAAACCGCTTCAAACCGCTACCAAAATTATATTCTCGAAATTCATACTGCTTTCACTGTCAAGTAATCTAGAAATTAATCATACAAATCTATGTGGAGTATTTTTCTTTCATTTTATTGAAGTGTCAGACGCAGAAATGATATAATAATACAAAGAAACCTTATCTTAATTATCTCTTAGTTATCGATATATTATTTTCAATTCAATTCGCAAAATTAATTCATTTCAAGCGTATAACTCTTATTTGTGCACAGTTTAATGACTCACAAACTATGTACATATATGAGTACCTATGTATGTATGTATATCACAAACAGCGGTCACATACTGTTTTATAATTTGTATACTTCACATGCAAACGTACGTTTAACAAGATAAATTACTTAGTGACTTAAAACTACAGTGAAACAGTGTTCGTACGTTTGTGACTAACGACTCCTTAATTCATCCCAATTTTTATTTCAAACTTTGAAATACTGAACGATATATCTACATATGTAAGTGGGGGGGGCAAACATTTGCTCTATAAAAAGTGCATTGGGATTTTTGTGAAATATTATTCGTTTCGCAAACGTGGAGGCGCGTTTGCACTCTCGAAACTTATATGTACGTTCGTGAAATGTGGAAATCGTTTTAGCGTTATTGCTGTTGGAAAGGAAACTCGCAAAGGAAAACTGCAAGTACTGTTGAAAAATTGCATTTCCCCTTTGGATCCGGCGCGATCCGTTTTCGAATCTGTGGGCTGATTGTGACACCCATACACATCCACAAATACGGTCATTCAATCACTACCGTGTAAACAGTCCCAGTAGTGGACAATATATTCCATCAGATTTGCACTTAAGCCTATCGAAGCGCTTAGCTTTATCTATGGCTAGATTGGATTCCTGTGGGAATGAACAGAATGTTCTATCAATGGGTGTACTTATACTGTATATGTACATATGCATTGACAGATTTAATGAATGGTTAAGTTAATGTTGTTATCTTCACTCAATTGTGACTTTGTGGGTGTGCAAAATTTATCCTAATCGGATAAAGTATTGTGATCGTGCGAAAATTCGACCTCGAGATTTTGACTGATTTGTATCAGGTATCATCCCCTGATCACGTTTTCATAATTTCTGGAAAATGTCTGTATGGCTATGTACTGTGTGTGTGTGTGTGTGCCTGTATGTGTGTTTTCTCCGAAATTATCAAGTCTATCAAGCTGAAATTTCATTTATATTATTTTCACGTAAGGTGTAAGAGACATAAGGAATTTGGTCACCATCAGTCAACCGGAAGTAGGGTTTTTTTCTTGTAGAAAATTCTAAAATTCTGTTTCCACAGAATATTTCCGAAACTGCTCCGGCGATCAAGTCGAAATTTTTTTTTTTAATGTAGTGTATAATGTGAATTTGTAAATAGATTTTATGGCGATGTTTTTACGCAATTAGGGGAAAACAATGCAATCATCTTGAAAGGCGCTCCGCGCAAGACCAAAACCGGAAGTGCGCTCTCATTTCCTGTCCCGTCCCGGAACGTCAATCCCCTGTCAATAGCGAAAGTCTCGCCGGTGCTTTTGCCGCTTGTTTTTGCTCAACGTTTAGCATAGCGTGAAAGCTTCGCTCGTGTTTTGCTTCGGCGAACCCTTTTTGCACTTAAAATCGGGAAAATTTCCGTTGAAAAACACATCGACACGCACCCGCGTAGCAAAAGCCTCAAAAATAAATTGTTAAACACAACATGTTATTTATGACCCAACTATAGAATCGTACTTTACGGTGTTCATTACCTATCTTTGACGTGTATGCTATTAATTTTTGCACACTACATAATATATTGTACTACTTTTGGAATTTTTTTATTCATATCAAGGGAATATTTACACGATATTTTTCATAGTGAAATGTAATATACAATTTTTGCGCTTATTACACCCATTCGTTCATATCTCTTCTATGGCGTTTCTGCACTGAGATTTTCATCCGGCGTTTCACCCCTCCACTTTTCCATTTGATATCAGATTGACAAACGTCCTGCTCTTTCTTTTGACACATTTCATCTCGAAATTTATACGCACTACTATGTACATATGTGTATGCGTATTTTTTTTTTTATTTATTCTCGTCCCTTTGCGCGCAGGAATCTAATTTCATTTACAGTCGAGGCAGTATTCTACGGCGTTCTAAAAAATTGCAATGATAAAACGAGCACACAATGCGTAAGTAACTTTCGGCGAACGGGACCAAAGCGCTAGTTTGGCCGAAATGCGCGCGTGTATGGAAAAACTTTCGGCTGAAACTTTCAGATAACAAGATTTCACCGCGCTTGTGTGCTACTTTTGCGACAAAAATTTGATTTTCGAGTTCGATCGTGTTGAACAACATCTATGGATATTTTTATAAGTAAACTATACCGGTTAGTAGAAATGTCTATTATATGTATGTACATACACATTCCTTCTAAAAATTGCTTCTGGTTCCATCGACTGTCCCCAGCTATTATCCCGAATTTCTCTCTTGACACCAGCAAAGTTACTACCGGTCTAATCAGCTATTATATCTCCCATCGGCATGTACAAACTACAGGCAAAATGCGTTTCTATGGCGGGAAAGCAAGAATTTTAATGGGTTGTCTAAAAACATCATTGATCTTGGCGAAAGGTTTATTAAGTCGTCGTTTTTTTTCTGCCCCATAGTAGTTCTTTGTGAATATGAATGGATGTAAAGAAGAATAAATAAAACGAAGAATGAAACTGGGATGGAGTGCTTTTGGAAGAATGAACATAGTTTTTAAATCCAACATTCCGCTATGCTTAAAAAACAAGGCATACGACCAATGCGTACTGCCAGTATGGATGTGAAACTTGGACGCTAAATTCAAGAATGCTACGAAAGATCCAGTGCACACAGAGAATCATGGAAAGATGTATGCTTGGTATAACAAGAAGAGATCGCAAAAGAAATACATGGGTAAGAAGTAAGACCAAAGTGGCACCAAGCAGTACGCGTGAAAAAGTTGAAGTGGCAATGGGCTGGACACATATCAAAAAGAATGGATGGCAGATGGACGCGAGAAATACTGGAATGGTATCCGAGAGGATGTGAAAGAAAGCAAGGTAGACCGAGTAGAAGATGGGCTGATGAATTGAGAAGAATGTGTGGAGTCAAGTGGATGCAGATTGCTCAAGACAGACAGGATTGGAAGAGGATTGGAGAGGCCTTCATCCATCAGTGGATGGTGAACGGCTGAAAATGATGATGAGTGTGACAATTATGGGTTAGTTGTATCATACTAGCTTTTGTTACTTTACTATACTACATATGTATGTACATATTATGTATATGTACATATACCGTTGTGCTATACTAGCTGCTGTTACTTTATTTTACTTTACTATACTATATACTGTTATACTTTACTAGCTGTTGTTACTTTACTCTATTATACTATACTATATGCTTTTGTACTATACTGCTGTTACTTTACTTTACTTTACTGTTGTAATATATTAGCTGTTGTTTTGTTGTTGTTTTGTTACTTTTTGTGGAGACATATTATTGGCTTTCCGTATTTATATAAGTTTCTGTTTTTGTAGTATAGCTGTTAGTCTTCCTTAAAATAAATAAAACATTACCACACTGTACTATTGGACTAATCAGCCTGCGGATTTTCGAACATTTCGAGTGGCTTCCATACAGCATTTTATTTGAGTGACTTCGGTTAATTACAGATTAAGTATATAAATACGTTGTAAACACTGTGAAGTATGGCTTCAGCGGCATTAATTGTGATTCTACAAAGGTGATGTTTTTCCGGTGAGCATTTCCCGGAAATGCTCAACCGACGCAACGAGGGATTTTCCGCTAATTTGGCGTGTGCGAGCGAACGGCTCTCCCTCCCACTCGTGTACGTCATTTCCGTTGATTTACGGCCTTAGCAAAAGCTCAAAGCTCACAACCGGACGTTGGCGACTTTCGCACACAGAAGTTGGCGACCTCACCCACTCGCCACTCGCCACTCACCACAGACGTGAGGTGTGCCCGACTCACTTCTACAATTGTTTTACCCCGAAGCAAAGTTTGGACAGCGGACAGCTCGACAAATCGCATTTCCATTACTGCGATTGTTCCCCCGCCTACCTCATATTATATTATTATTATATTTTTACTTTTAACTATAAACAAATTATAGCCCTTCCCCCCATTCGTGCGTTATTCGAAATGGATCAATTTTGTCGGCGTTGTTGTTTTTACAGCGTTTATTTCGAGAGTAAATTTGAAGCTTTGAAAAAACGGCTCACTTCAAAAAAAAAAGGATAAGAAGTGAGGGGAAGTCGTCAAGTTTGAGGTTTCGTAATTAAAATTTCATTCATTCACCCGTCAAACAAAGATGAACGGCTTTGAATTGTGCTTCTTCCGTTACACTTACTTACTTTAAATAATATTATATCACCTATTAAATGAGAGGCGTTTTTTTTTTTTTTAATAATTTACTGATATCCCGTTTAAAAAGTTCATAATGAATGCCGTGTGAATAACCGTAACTTAATTTTGCAGAATTGTGAGTTTGGATAGTTTCGTTTTTAATATTTGAATTTTATTTTACAATTAATACCATAGTGACATGACAGGTTGCCCCAATTCGTCACTATGGCGAGACATGAGAAAAACATTTATAAAAAAAGTTGAAGTGGCAATGGGCTGGACACATTAGTGAGAAGAATAATAATAGTGGTATAGTATCCGAGAGGATGTGAAAGAAAGCAAGGTAGACCGAGTGGACGATGGGCTGATGAATTGAGAAGAATGTGTGGAGTCAACTGGATGCAGATTGCCCAAGACAGGAATGGAAGAGGATTGGAGAGGCCTTCATTCAGCAGTGAACGGCTGAAAATGATGATGATGAATTACATATGTATATGTATCTATATCTATATATATATATACATATAAAATTGAATAGTATTAGCAAAATATAATGAAATCAAATATTAACAATAACATAAAATTAACAAATATTAAAATTAATATTAAATATAATCAAATTACATTAAATCAAATAATTCCATAAAAAATTAAAAGATTACATAAATATAAATAAATATTTCAATCTCATCATAATTGGCACTAAAGATGTCAATATAACGTGTAAGCTAAGATAGGCTATCTTTTCAGTTAGTTACCGATAAATTGATATGAATTTCGTTTACCATGACAAAACATTTTTCAGTAATATTTAACGATGAAAGTTTCTGCAGCGGATTGTGGTCGGGGAAACTAGGGTAAATTGTGAATAATAAGTCGGTCATTATAGTGAGCTACGCTTCAACGAACAATTCTCTCTGCTCTGCTATATTGCAATCAAAATTTCTACTGAGAAATTTTCCATATAATAATTCACCTTGCACTATATAGGTATACATACATAGGTATAAAAAAATATTTCATATACTATGTATACGACCTTTTATTTTTATTTAAATAAAAAATAAATATATTACACATTGGCACGATCGAATAAATTCGCCGGACGCGGGTATTTGATTAATGACCCAGGTGCTCCGCTCTAGTGCGTGGTCATAGGAAAAATAAATCACTCGATCGCCAAGAAAGGCATTTTCTAAAGGCACCCCCTAAATAAAAGCCCCATTGAGGGACATATTGAGCTAAGGGGCAACCACTACATACAAAATTTCACCTTCAATTGGCCGAGAGTCTTTCATAGCGCACCGCACTTCTAAATCAAATTTTATATGACTAAATGTCACTGTCAGCTAGTGTTATATATATTAGCGTAAGCGGCGGCCTATGTGGGTCGTTGCGGTCACGCTAGCATTGTCAACGTAATAACCAATAAATTTTGTGTTGACAACAAACTTTTGTCAAAGTTGGTTCAAGTCGACTACGCGATTTTATCAATCAACGTTGAACTATACAATTAATTCACGCACTGTCAAACTATGGCCTGTACCTTTATTGTACAAACCAGCGCACACGGGTGGAGGTTGGGGCGTGGGGTAAGAATCCACCGTCATATGACGGGCAAACCGGCTAGTTATTTAAACGCATAAAATTATACAAAGCAATGTGATTTTAGAACGTTGGAGTTACATTGAATTCGGACGTCCTTTATTACGCAACTATGTATACAAAGTCACCTCGTTAAATCATATTTAAAATTTCCGCGCGTTAATTAAAGGAGATTTATTCCGGTTATGCGGAATTATCCGGGCTTTGGAAGCGGAATTCGACCTAATTGATAGTGGCATATGAACGTGCGCCTTTACTATTATTTAAATGCTGTACACGTTTTGGCGGTAGACCCAAAGCAATCAAGCAAACTTTTCTATACCGGCCGGACCGAGAACCGTTTACCTCTCTTTGTGCCGGTTTGATCTTTAGCGTTAAATAAATTTATCTAGCGAGAGCGAGGGCAAATTGAATAAAAATAAATTATGTATATAGAATCGGCGTGCTTTGTTTGCGCTGAATAACCTTTTCGTCGTTCACACGAGAGACGAGGCGCGCGCGCCCCTTAAGGGAATTTTCTCCTTACACAATTTTCTCTCTTTGCTCAAACAAATTTTCCGCTAAATTTCGCAATAACCTTTTTCACCGTGTCTAATGAGGATCGTTAAATCCGGGCCGATGACTCGGGCATTACCGATTTCATTGATGTTGAAAATTCACTCAATAATGACGCATTATCGGGGTAAAGGGCACCGCGCACTCCCGAAACATCCCTTTGACGCTCACCGCTTAAAAGCAATATTACGATTCACTTCCTATTACAAAATTGGATTGATTTCAAGTCCTCGATCCGTCTCTTAATAATATTATAACGAACCACTTAAAGCGACTCGTAGAAATGAAAATTTAAATGCGATCGTGTTCTGAAATCGCTCAATGAACCAATTTTGTCTAGACGGTATTTATGGGTATACATATGTATGTATATGTACAAGTTAGTATTATGTTAAAGTCATCGATACGTTCGAATCAATGCTCTCATTAGAGGCGCACATTCTAAAAGAGACTGAAAGTTATGGCATCGTTTTGTTTTATTATTGTTGTATGCGTACATTTCGTATATTTCTAATCTTCATAAAAGGTATTGATTTTCCATTTTTCCTATCGCAAACCTAGTCATAAAGAGGCTTGAGAGGGGCTGCGTTCGCCCCTAATGGGATTAAAGACAGATTGGTCTGTGCGCTGAAGTCTTTAGGGTGTGTCTACGGATAATAACCCGCAAACACTTCTTAGCCGAAATAGACCCATCTGAGCAGATTAACGTTATCGCATTATGTCAAATCTAATTTATGTAACCCAGGCATGCCAACGTCATACGCTTGATCGCTGAACGATTTATCAAAATCAAAAAATTGAACCGCGATAACTCGTCACTTTTTCGTCCATAATACTAGTATGTACTAAAAAAAGATCAATACATTAATTGTATTTTATTAAATGCTTCAAAATAGAGCCTCATGTGATAACGCATATTATGACAGCGAGTTTGAATTCTTAAAGTTAAATCCTTAAAATGTAGGGTTAAATTTGCAAAACCGCTATGGATTTATCAGGCAACCGCTTTTCCTAAGTCAGTCCTGACTTACGTCGTCTATTTGTCAGCGTCGCAACGCTTAAGGGAACTTGGGACTGGTAAATCGCCCACAATGCCCTATTTATCCCATTGAACCAGCTTGTACTGACCAATCTCTCCATACGACCGCGCTAAAGATAAAATAATTAACAAAAATATTTTTCATAAATAAATACCGTTTACTTGCGACATTTTGTTACGATGTGAGCGTGCTTAATGAAAGTCATGTGTCAAAATACATAATGAACGTTGGTCGTTTTTCTTATATTTTTTTGTGGGATTCTCCCACGCTTTGGCAAATATGTGCTTTAAGGTTTTTTTTCCCGAGGGACCTCGAATCCCAACACTGACCTGAAAAATATTTCAAAGCATGTTGACGTTTTCAGAAACGTGTATGGTCGGGGGAAGGGATCATCGTACTCGTCACATGTCCTATTTTGGCTTTCAAAGGATATGAAGGCCTCCCTTTGACGCAATGACATGAAACGTGCATTGCAAAGCCACAAAACATCTAATTTGCTTAATTTTTAAAAATGAGCATTAAAACGAAGAACTTAAGGTTATTGTGTTGCGTTTCAGAACTATGAGGCAAACACCACAGTGCAATTATAGCGAATCAAAGACACAATGAAAAAGTAATTAATATTATTACAATAAATAAAGCATTGAAGTGCAAAGAGAAGAAAATACATATTTTCCTAAAGAAATTTTTTCTCTAAGTTTCCAATTTCAGTGTCGAATTCCACGCTCGTATTGTTGCATTAATTGAACTCGCTCCTCATCCCTATCCCCACTGCCCACAAAGAAGGGAAGTTTTCCCCAAGTGCGGTTTCGAGGAATTCGCCCGTTCACACTCGAAGTGTTTCAGATTTTCTCGAAAGTTTTCCGTTACGCATTATCAATTCCGGTTCTTTTCTTCAGCTCTGAGAGAAGGTGGGGAGAAAGAGTAGGGGGATTCATTTTCCGGAGGGTGAGAATTCTTTATGAATAGACCGGACCGTTGTGGGAAGAAAGAAAATCTTTGTAAAAAAGCGTCATTGCTTGGTGGTGCCATCCACCAAAATTACTTATCGATTCTTCCTGAACGACCGTGACACCGGAACGTTTCACTTTTGGAAACCTAATAACCTGAAAAGTATTTCAATAATATACCACACAAAGATTCGTTTAGATAGCTCTGATAAATGACAGTTGAAAGATAGAATATTGCTAGTCGAAAGAATTTGACTATGCAACGCGAAATACATACGAGCAACGCCAGGTAGTAGAATTAGTGCTTTCATATATCAATACTTAGAGTTTTAGTAACTGTAAATCAGTGTGTCTTATAAAATAAATTTCTACCTCCGTTCAAACGAACCGTGAAATAAATATTAACTTGCGGCGAAATTATCGTCGGCCATTACGTTTGATCTTCGTATATAGATTTATATAAATTCGGTTACTTTGGAAGGAAATAACAATTTTCTTCGAATGGATGTGCTTAATGTTTTCCGATTTGTTACCGTTCAGAATAAGTGCGGTCGTTCCTTAAAAAAAAAGGAAGAGGCTCAAATGGATACTTGAACGCAGCTCAACAAGTAGCCGTGTATGGTTTTCCGACAACTCATGAATAAAACATGCGAAAACGGGGTGGTGAAAATTGCCTAATCAATTCACCGTCGAATATTTGCACAACGCATTATAAAATCGTGACAATGAATAATAAAAATATATTTATTTCGATAAGAGGAAAATGGGTTTGCGGGGTTTGACAAACCCTGACATTGTTTTTTCAGGCACGCGCACGGCACTTCCTAGGCGGAAGACGTTTTGCAAAAGGGGAATCGGTGCAAATCTAGTGAAAAGATGATGGATGAAGGAAAGCGAAAGTGAAAAATTGAAGCCGGGTAAGAGGAGGAAAACGCAAATGTTTGCATAGGACATTCGGAAAACACGCTCTGCCACTATTCCTCGGTGTGTTTTACTGATAAATCTGACTTTGAGGAATCTGCGAGATCTGTGCGCTCGCACGTGTCGTACATGCGTGATAATTAATCATGTATAAGCACGTGCGTGTGTGACGGAAGTGCTGAAAACAATGGCGGCACCTGAAGAAGTGTCGAGGCGTCTGAAGTGGAGAAATAGCGTGTTGACTTCATCAATCAGCCTTTGTCTTGCGTGCTTTATTGATAAAGCTCCATATAATGAATAGACAACAAAAGCTTCACGGGTAAAAAGCTCATTCATCTCCCGATCGAATCGACGTGACTGACGACTGTTTAACCTATTTAACTTCAATTATAATACAACGAAGAAAAAATCAAGTTCCTTTATAGGTACATATAACGCGACTGAATTCTATTTATTCTAGCTTTTTTTTTTTCAAAACGAGATCGATACGCTTTTTCACTTTTTGATAAATTTTAATAATGAAGTGTCTTAGAAAATATACTCTCCAATGATTTCCAGTTATCTTTTGGAGGGGACAGAAATAAAAGTCAGAAGGGGCGGTAAATAGAAGGGTAGGAATAATTTTACGTGTAGTCAATTTTGTATGGAACTGTCTCAACTAAGTTAGATCAATTGGCAAATTCTGACCGGATAAGATGTACATATAGCATCTACATATGTACATAAATCTTTCCCGCATTAATAGCGATACTTGTTTAAGCTGTAGTATGTAGCTATCGGTGTGATTTCTAATTATATATCAATCTAGTCTACAAACATAGGTGTTGAATCTAATATGTATGAATGTACTTTCATTAGAAGCGTTTAAAAGACATAAATTTAATATTCAGAGTGTTATGGTGAAATATGTATGGTACCGTAGACCAACTGGTTCCCTTTATTAATTCACCCCACGTTTTCTTACTTAAAAACCATAAAAATCTCCACGGATTCGAGCAGGTGCCGTTTTAATATGAAAATATTTCAGGGGGTTGCGCTTAATGAACAGCTCAAAAAACTGGCCCACACTAGTCATAAAAATTTTAAATTAAAACCGCGCGCAACCGACAAGAGAATTTATGAATATACGTGACGTTATGAACTTTGCCTGCAGATGCTATACTACAGATGTTATAGAATGGGCACTGAGGGTACTTATATCGGAAAATCTCATCCATTTTCCAAATGGCGGAACACGACGCTCTGATGATGCAATTAATCTTTTATGACGGAGAAAAGTACGAATTTCGCAAAAGCAACGAAGCAGACACCGTCTATATGTTGATTTCACACGCCGTTGCTTAATCACTTCAGTGCGAATCCGATTTAAAAAGCACTCAACAACGAAGGGAACGGAATGTTTTCACTATTCAAAAAGGATATTCAACGAGCTAATTATTATTTATCAACGCGATTCTATCCCCCATTTTGTTGTTTGCAATATGCAATTGTTCGCGCTCACTTCAGCGTCCCCAATGCGCGAATTGTGAAACATATTCGTATCTTTATAAATATCCAACAATTGACCATCCCCTTTTGATATTCCGATGACGTGTAGGCAACCGCGATAGGGGAGGATATTCGCTCGAACGGAAAGGGAAATTTAGTCGATCGATGGGGAGAATTAATCATGTTCGCTCGAACGGTTTCGAATGCGTCGCAGATATGATATAATTCAATATGGTCATTACTGAAGTGCACGGACCTGGGCTGGACCGATATTCGCTCAAGGAAATTTTCGGAAAATCAGTAGACGCAAAGAGAACAGCGCGACTGAGTCGATCAATTCAAATAGATTGTGTTTACGGAGCTAACAAGCCTGAAGGCGAACTTTGTCTAGCGCAGTTTTGCGCAAAATGTATTTTTGCTTTACGGACAATTATTTACTATTATAATATTATGATATAAATTATTTAATACTTCATCTGTCGTTAGCTGAAGTCATCGAAACAAGACTATGTATGGCAAATGCCCGAAAGAAAAATGTCAAGTGTGCGATAGATTATTTTAATAAAAGGAATGGCAGGAATTTGACTTGCATTAATATCTTAAATACTTCTAGCTTTAGTCGTGATGTATGGATTCTCATTTTTCAATGCACTGTATTCAGGTTCGAGTGCAGATAAGAATCCGAAAGAGTCAACGTGAAAAAAATACGTCGTTGAAATTCGAGTCGGTTGCAATTAATCTTGTTGATTCGTTATGTTACAAGTTTCTGATAACCGAAACAATCATTTGTATCATTAAATCATGGTCCGATATATAAATAAATAAATTCGTTTCGGGGAAATTCTCAATTTTCTCGAAGAAAAGCTAAATGCGTGCGGTATACCAATGGCTATCTTTGAATTAAGATAGACGACCGTGCTATTGGAATGCAATAAATATTGATGAAGTCACTTGTGGCTTTTGCCTACCCCCCCCTCGTCCCACTGAGGCGTCACTTTCGTCCCATCCTTTACACATTTGGGTGGTAGTAATCCCTAAAAGTGAACGCAATAAATCGTTCGATTCCATGCGCCTCTAAAACTATTAACTTTTTACCTATTGCGTTATAAAATTTTTAATTTATATTTCACTGTATACTTATGTAACTATCTAAACGAGTACGCGAATCCAAAATGAAAACTGTTCAATTGCTATTTTGTTGGTTGATGCTTTCTTACTTTTCATTGAAAACTCGTTCGGTTTTATAATTGATTGGTGTATGTAAAAATATCTTAATCGTAAGTTGAGCAATGTTAAACTGTTAAGAAAGAACTGTCAGTACAAAATATAGATAAACATACGTATATCAAAAAGGTTGCCATCTGTTGAACGTTGCAGTATAAACGTGGCGTGAGGTTGTGGTTAATGAAAACAGATGGCTTCTTTTATACGTACATAATCTAGGTATATATGTATGTAAACGATTCCTATTTTATTCAATATTTTACATACTTGAATAACTTGTAGAAATCTTCCAGAGACGAGCGCGTTCAATTTTTTGACCTATTTTTAAAAACGACAGGAATTTTCCGAAACAAAAGAATCTATTGCTACTCAGACGCCAACCGTTTCCAAAGAGACTGCTCGTGTTTTATTTTCGATAAAATTTCAAAATTATGCGTTTTATTTTTAAAAAATCCATTTCCACCGTGTCCATATTAATTATTGTCTACGAAGGAAATTCGAAATTCTCTAACCGACAAACATAATTTATTTCGCTCGGTTGAACCGAGTCAAAGCGTCCACTCGAACGAGATAATCTCGGATAATAATAATGCCGAGAACGAGCTAAAAATGCGATACTAAAAAGTAAAGTAAAGGGGGGAGTGGGTGGGCGATTGTCGGAAACCTTCACTATCTGCGTAACGGGCGCAGCTTTCAAATTAACACTTAAACTTAAGAATTCTACGTAAAACTGTTCTCTATCTGAACGTTAAATAGATAATTACTGAGTGAAGAAAAGTTCCATCCCGTTCCGTGTTTCAATCAGTTAAGAGATTACAAGTCTTCCAACACGAAGTTGGGAAGGGGTTGAAAATGGCAGTGGGTGGGGAGCTCACCCCTCTCCCGCGGAAATAAGTTAATTCAATTCTCGGTCTGGTGCTCGTTAGCACTTATTTATCAGCAATTTCAGCGATTTTCCCTACTCTTGACGATCGTACCTATACGGGCCAATTGTCTGCCTATTATATTTAATTAACTACATATATAAAATTTAATTCTTGTCTGTCTGTTTGCGCCTTACGCCGTTGTTAATTGCACACCACGCCGTTTGACTAATCAACAAACTTTGCAAAGGTACTTACTATGATCCTGTGCGTCTTACATACATACATACATATATGGTACTCAAGAGCGATACTATATTTTTCTTTCAGATAGCCGCCATACAAAGTTATAATGACTTCGGCTAGTGAGAGATAAAGTTTTATCAGTTGAAAAATGCATAACCCATTCAGAGTTACAAAATATATGTAAATATATTATATCCACATGTATATTAGCGTATGCGTCTGGCGTCAACATAACAAACATAATATTTAAGCGGTGTTTTGACAACAAGCCGCTATCTGTCTGAGCTGGTTTGAGTTACACCCATTCAATTAATGGTACACTGTACAATTGTTTCACGTACTGTCAAATGAACTATGGACTGTACCGCTATTGTAGAAAGAATCGCGCACGGGTGGGGGTTGAGGGGTGGGGTAAGAATCCACCGTCATATGACGGGCAAATCGGCTAGTATGTGAATAGTTTTAGTTTAATTAAAACAACATAAACCATTTAGAAAATTTACACTCACAATTCAGAATATTAAACTCAATTTGAACGAAATGGTATTTGTGTGCTCGTAGCTCTTTTTAAGCATTGTAAATATTCCCAATATCAAATTTAAACTTGCATAATTGAATTCGCGTTTAGTTTAGCAGTGATACGTTTGCTCGCTGGGGGGGGTGGCGAACGTTCCGGTGATTGAATACGAGGCGCGAAACTTTGCATGTTTCCGTTGCAACATTTTGTGCAATATTGTTTCGGTATTAGTGTTGGCAACGCCAAAAAGTTACTGTCGCGGAGCACTCGCGCGCGAAACTTTTTAATTTATTCGCCTCTGACAAAATCTCGCAAACAAATCACAATCTGCACTAACTTTGTAATTTATTGCAGACATTAATCTCTCCGCGCATTCTGCTCTCGATTTATGCGAAATTGTTAACTCGCGTTGTTATTAAATTACTATTAATAAAAAATTGATTAAAAGTAAATATGTACCTAAGTGTTGTTCATTTGTATACGTATATGTATGTATTATCAGACGTGTCCTTAAGAATTTTATTATCCAGTTGCTGTCAAAAATTTATAAATCATTTATTAGACCTAAATTAGAATTTGCTGTAAATGTTTGGAACCCTAACTTTAAAAAAGACGTATGTTTAGAAAGGGTTCAAAGAAGGACAAGATGAATGCCATCTGAACTACGATCCTTATTACCCTATGACGAAAGGTTGAAGAGAATAAGTCTCACCTCTTTGGAGACGAGAAGATTGAGAGGCGATCTAATTGAAGTGTACAAAATAATAAATATTCAATAAAAAAACTCTCCAGGTTCAAAAAAACGGTTATCTCAGAGGTTATACATACTATGAGTCTCCTAAAAGGCAAATCAAACAAAATTGTCTCATTCTTTTCAAATATAGTGGTTGAAGTTTGGAACCGACCCCCAAATCAGCTAGTAACTTTAGAAAATATAAACCTCTTTAAAAATCACCTCGACAAGTTTTTGAATATACATATGTAAATGGATGTAATCCTTCAAATATTAGATAAACTAGATAGATAAAAATTGTATGTACGTAATGCAACAGATCCCTAGGCTCCATCGGCTATGACACCTGCCCATGTATTTTAAATAAATAAAAGCATCATTCGGAGACTACATACATACATTAATTATTTTAAATACCATGAAAGTGTCATTAATTGATCGGTTTTTTTTTATTTTGACTGTAAGTATGGGGCCCTGTAATTTGATCATTTTTTAACAGTAATTGCGCGTACGAAATTACGCGGGGTAAGCTCGAAAATGTTATTGTCGAGTGAGAGAGAGATGGATAAAAAAAATGGTACAGTTAACGAACGCCTCGAACCAATTATTCTTCATCCAATTACACACACACGCATATTAGCATAAATTGAACAAAACAAGTTACAAAATATACGCGGTACGTGCGTAAAATAGATCCCGGTCGTAAAAGCATCTAATTATCGAAATTTCCATTGAATTTCCATAACAGTCATAACGAATTACTGACATCAGATTAACTCTAAATACCCAGAAATTTTATACATAGCAATTTTGTATGACTTGAGTTTGTATTAAATTGTATAGAAAATGAAAGCATAGGTAGTCTTTATTGAACCACTTTAGAGTTGCATAGTAGTCAAGTGTGTGATAGATTTATACTCACTTGAAAGTTGAGACCGATACAAATAGTATTGTAGTGCATACAAAAATTAAAAGGTAACCTTAATTGAACCACTTTAAACGACACAGTAGTTATGTATGTATGGGTGAAAGATTTATTATGCAACAAAGTTATGATCATTGAAAGATGAGTGCGTTAGTGTTTGCTTATTTTTCAATAAACCTAAAGACGTACGAGTATGTATGTATGTGCATACATACATAAGTAGCATGAGATCAATTTACAAAAAAAAAACATATCTTCCGTTAACTATTTGAATAAACATATGTATGTATGTATGTATGTATGTAGTTTGCATACGACTAAGTAGATTTACAAAATAGATTAACACATTTAAGCAACGAAAGTAGGAAAGTGGGTTTAAAAATTAATTTCAATATTGCAGAGATAGTTGATAGTTATTTATACCTAGGACAATTGATGAATATGACTGGATGTAATGAAGATGAAATAAAACGAATAATGATACTAGGATGGAGCGATTTTGGAGGAATGAACTTAGTTTTTAAATCCAACACCCCGCAATGCTTAAAAAAGAAAGCATACGACCAATGCGTCCTACCAGTTATGACGTATGGATATAAAACGTGGATGCTGCATTCAAGAATGTTACATAAGACCCAGTACAGACAGCGAAGTATGGAAAAATGTATGCTTGGCATAACAAGAAGAGATCGTAAGAGGAATACATGGATAAGAAGCATCGCCAAAGTGGCAGATATAGCGAAACGTATGAAAAAGTTGAAATGAAAATGGGCTGGACACATGGCGAGTAGAATGGATGGCAGATGGACGCGAGAAATATTGGAATGGTATTCGAGAGGATGTGAAAGAAAGCAAGGTGGACCCAAGTGAACGATGGGCTGATGAATTAACTCATTTGGAAGAATGTGTGGAGTCAACTGGATGCAGATTGCTCAAGACATACAGAAATTGAAGAGGATTGGAAAGGCTTTCATCCAGCAGTGAATGGTGAACGGCTGAAAATGATGATGTATGTGGTTCCACTTTATAATTTTTTTTCGAACTTAGACTTGTGTATCGACTTTTGTTAAACCGTCGAGGAAAATATATGCTATACTCGTACTAGGATTTGATCAGTACCGTAATACAGCCTTGAGCTGATTAAATTCTGCGAATCGTGCAAACGACAATCGTCGCGCAAATTTTCCGCAAACGTGTCGAGCATCTCATTGTTGAATATAAAACCATCAACGACGCAGTATTGCACCAATAACGATGAGGTCAACGGTGGGCAGCAAGAGTTCGAGCCGAGGGGTCAATCCGTTTAAAACTAATTGGTAAGAGACGTCACAACACCCGATGACAATAAATTGCCACTCGAGCATGATTTATGACCAATGAACAGAGAAAGGGGTGCTTTCGTCGTGTGAAAGCAGCGTGTTTCCTTTGTCGATCTGCACACAAGATTTCGCGCATAAGCGAATTAAACGCAGCAATTTCAAATTCAAGACGCTCGTCGGCGACACTTCAGATGCCGGATGTCCAACACATTATTCATCAACCTGCTACATCAGTGACTTGCACACACTCCCGATCGTCTCAGACTAATCCTAAGGATGGCTGCACACGTGATAGTTCTTTGTGGCAATTGAACTGAACATATCTATCGTTTATTTTACCTGCCTGTCTGCCTGGGTCGTTGTTAACAAATAATTTTTTTTTAGCGGTGGCAACAAGCTACCCGTCAAAGGTGGTTGGATTCAACAACGCGATTTTATGGCCATACACCCACTCAATCAACGGTACACTATCAGTCAAACTGGGTAGGGGCTGTACTGTTAATATAAAAACATTTGGGGGTTGGTGAAAGGATTTGGTTAGACTCCACCGCCATATGACGGGAAAACTGGCTAGCATGAATATAATTAATTTGAACGAATGCAACAAATTATGTATTACACAGCCAGGCGATAGCTCAGTGGTTAGAGCGTTAGTCACGATTATCGTTATTGGAAGGATCCGGACATTAATAAATACAAATCGGACTAATTCGAATTAATTCATTTATGAGACAGTTCCTTCAAAAATCCATTGCTCTTATGTTAACTTGCTGTCGTTATTAACTCCTATGTTAACCAACACAACAAAACTATTGTTTCACTCACTCTCTTGACTGTACTGCTATTGTACAAATCAGTGTGCACGGGTGGGGCTGGACTCCAACGTCACATGACGAGCAAACCGGCTAGTGTTTAATGTTTATGGAACTGTTCTTTCGATTTTTTGACACTTGTTGCTTTGTGTCGGTGTTCCAAGGCTATGACTTTAAATTCCCTTGAGTTTATTAAATCCACATTAGAAAACCAATGAAATGAAAGACAATCGCTCTCGACTGATGAAGTGGAGTTCCGAAAAAGAGCGCGTCTAAATTAATGGCACGGTTAGCTAACAATGCAAAATCAGCATACAAATTCAGTCGTCACCTCCTCGGGGGCATTAGAAAGTTCATTAACAGGTCGAAGTGTGTGCGGTTAAACGGTGAAACGAGAAGAAAAATTGTTATTTTCGGTCGGATAGGTAAAAAAAATAAAAAATTGGGCACTTTACGGGTGTCGTGCCCGAAATGGGTTTTTAACGATCGTTTCGATGAATCCGATAGTGCTCCTTTGCATGCGACTCGTTCCGGTGAACTCGAAGGCAACCGGAAGTGGCTCTTCTCATTCGGCGGAAACGGAAGGGCGGCCTATCGGCTCGGCTAGCAGGAAATTTTCTCACGTCAAATCAAAATTTAAGTATTATTCGACCATTGGATGTTGCGCAAAAGCAGTGAGAACTTTGTATGCGTGTGTGCGTTTAGGAAGAGGGACAACATTTGAATGGGTAATTGTGCGATGTTCTTGACCTAATACTATCTTTAAAATAAGTATTAGCACGAGGTATCCTTGTTTATTGAATGTTTTTCGTCATTTCTTAAAGGAAATTAATAGACGGTGAATGCTCGCGCCATCATCATTAATTTTGTCATGGCGTTCGCATTTCACTTGCACGAATTTCGTCGCACAAAAAAAGGTTATTATCGTGCGATTCGAATATAATATTTTTGCGTTTTTGAAATCGCGCGATCTTCGCCGAATTTCGCCTAATTGTCGTTTGTGTTCAAACCTTTTAATTCGACTCTCTCTCTCTTTCTTTCTTTCTTTCTTAATGCCTTCCCAGTGCGCTTCTTTTGGGTCGTCGTTTTCCATTTCTAATTTGCACAAAAAATAAAATTTCGTTCGACAACTATTTGTGATATTAGTATAATATAGTAATAGTAGATATAATTATATATGTATATGCACATCACGTCAGCCCAGTATGTGTGTATGACAAAGCAATTCGAGCAATGGATACGATGCGAATGTAGTGTTTTATTGTTTATTCCTCTCCCCCGAGGGCTAAGTATTTTGTGTATGCCAATTTTGATATGCATTACGTAGTGATTGCTCTGAAAAAATAGCTGAAATTTTTCATGCGGATCTTTGTATTATTAATCAACGGTTTGAAATTGCATGAGCGCATAATTCTCTATTTGAAATAAACAAGAGTAAATTGAAAATGTATGAATAGAGTACAATTTCACTAAAGATTTAATTGAAATAATAATGTTCTCTGTGAAATTTTTTGTGCGAAATTGTTGGAATTACTTTTTTTTTGTTTATTTATAATTCGAGTATGAAAGCGAGCTAAAATCAAAGTAACATAAGTGGAGCGATTAATTAAAGCCGATGATTCCATCAATTTTATTCAATGAAATAAATATTTTACTAATTGCCATATAATCTACTTAAACGCTTCTATTTGGCTAGGTGTCTGTATTTTTATTTTCAATTTATCTTTTATTGATGAGTAAGCTCTTCTACATAGTTTTCTGTATAGTGCATCTTGCTCGATGGAAAGTTATGGACACCTTTTTCCACGCCCATTATTTCAGCAACACTAATTGTATGAAATCGAATAGTAAAAAACTAGACTGTGTCATAGTAAAAATTTCCCACAAATTAGAGGCGAAAGCGACCAATCGCAAATTCGCACTGAAAAAGTTGACAACCCTGACCGTGTGCACTTGCAGCATCAGCAACGGGTCGCTGCACTGCACCAGTAGCAAAAACTGCATCTATGCAACTATGTATGTGTGTATGTAGCCGCCGGAGACGATCATACCGTTACGAGCGAATCGGCTTTTGTTAACGAATCGCGTTCAAGTTTTTCTGCCGTGCGATTTGTATGCGTGTCACTGTGGCAACGGTTGCTCATGCAAACTGCAAAATAAAAACATTAAAACAATACTGTACATGTCTGCGATTAATTTTAAGTTACGCAAAATATTTGAAAACGAATTCAATAAAATGCACCATCAATCAAAAACGTCACGTACTAACGATCAGTCGAATGGAACATACGTATGTACATATGTATGTATATAACGCACGCACCCTCACCCTTGCACATTTGGCACAATTTGTAATCCGGGAGGGTTGAAAAGCCATAAAGGGACGAGATAAAAACTCAGAATAAAATCGATTATGCGGCTGAAATTGTGCTTTTTTTATAAATTCAAGTTAATTAAGTATTTTCATTGTATAAAAAGCCGTTTTAGATTGAGTCTAAAAAAACTGATAAACGTTTCGACAGTGTTGAAATTTATTCTAGCCATTCTATGTAGTATTCTGGGCGTCCAACAAAACTACCAGCCGTAGAAGCGAGGGTAATGGAGAACGAAAATGAATTCAACAAAAGTGGAATTTGCACAAGCGAGCGATAGCTTCCAACTTAAATTGCAAACTTGTGAAATGAACTGGCAAAAGCAAACCTTTTGAAATTAGCGCGTGTAACAAGAAACTCGATAAAAGCTCGTTCCAGTCCTCAAAGCTCGGATCGGATTCGTGTCCGATTGCCAAAATTCACTTTTCGATTCGGGCACATTCAAAGAAAGACTACCTCTCGATTGTCTATCTTTGTTTGCGCATCGTTCAATTTTGTATTCCAGGGCTGTGCAAATATATATTAGGGGGGGTTGGTTCTCGCTCTCGGCGATAGTGACGGAACGACCCTGTCATAAATACGGACGGGCGGGTCGTTTAACTTTTAATCGGATTAAAATTTCGCACAGGGGAGGGCGGTTCAAATTGAATGGAGTTAAAATTTAATTCGAAACCGTCACCTCTCCCCGCGATATCAAGATGACTCATCACTTTGCCACTTTCGGTAATTATTTTTGGGAGGCTCGGGGATTCGACCGCAATTGTGCGGGGAGGTGTTATTTCGACGAACAATTATTTTATACGGACTAGTTTTAATTATCGTTTTGATTTCGCATTCAGTTTTTGGCCGCAACCGACCCATCCTATTCATTGCCGAATCGAAATTAGAAATTAGCTTAAATTTGACTCCTGTATATAAAATTGTAAACACTTTAACATTGTGCATTAGGGTGGAGCGACATTGCAAAAATTAAAAATCGGCATTGTAATACCTACCAAAAGTTTCGTTATATCATCCGTATTCTCGTAAAAATACTGAAAAAAATTTGTGAATATGTCTTTAGGCCTCTACCCGAAGGCAAAAAAATAAAATTTGCCTATTAATTTCGAAATCTGAACACAGAATACAAAATTTTAGATAACATGCTCATAAAATTACCCTAACTTTATTGAATATTATAAGTACTTTTTGTAAAAATCTAATTTATTTACTATATTCCTTGAATTATTCAAATAAGTGTGAATTTGTGAGCGCGGTGGAGGGAGGCATGCGAGTAAAGTAAGTATGTATAGTAAAAATAAATACTAATTTTCCAATTTAAATTGCTATTTATAGAGATTGGAAACAATCAATTGGAAATTTTCATACATGTAAAAGTATTAAGATAAAATTGCTGGTAAAGACCAGAAAAACGTTTTTAATTAAGCAGATTTTTTTGGACAGAAGAAGTATGATGTAGAGGCAACTTTTTATAACTATTTCAAAACGAATATCCAAAAAAAATAAAGTTTCATACATCGTCGCTCTACCCTATTGTGCATACATACTCCGTAGTTTCGTACTATCATATTTTCACAATAAAGGAAACAGGGATGAGGAACTGAGGTGGAGCGGCTTATATTATGGGTTAATGCAGCTAAATTCCCTAAACGATAATATTATTAGCAGCTAAAGCTGCATTATCGTAGTAACGAATCGTAATCCTTATCGCTCGCGCGAGCAGTGGATAATATTAATTCATAAGCACCTGGAGGTAATACAGTATACACATCGGTACGCGTAGAACGCCACTTCAGCTAGCTTCATCTCCATGTTGCCTTTGGGCAACATGTCCAAGATTTTGCAAAAATGAGTTATGAATGCAACTTTGTTCCTCTTTAATTATTATTACTCTATCAGGGCAGTCAAGTGGCACATCCGAATGGCGTAACAATTTTTTTTGGCATCACAGAGTATAAAAGTTACATGTCCTTTTCGTCACCAATGAAAATTTGAACTTTACTTGTGTAAATTTAATAACAATGAAATAGCATCTAAAAATCTAGAGTACATATGTATGTATGTAGATAATTTACAATATGTATAATTATCATTTTTATTTATGTAAAGTTTCCCTGATTTATGATGACCATTTCAAACATTAAAACTGCTGCCCTGAACAATTTACTATTTTGTCACCTTTGTACTTGAGGACGCGATATTTAAAAGTAGTACATACTTAAAAGTAGTCTACTTTTAAGCCTATCTTTAATTGCATCACTGAATTATATCAAACCTAATTAAAAATCCGGATTTTGCCGTCAAAAAATTCCTAAATACTATGAATGCAATCTCATCTATTTTAACTGTTTCCTGCGATAGACATGATGCATTTGCAGGTGCTGCAATTTATAAAATACCTTACTTCGTCTTTCCAATATAAGATGTATGTATGTACATAAGTACATAGATCAGTGATCGGGAGTTGAGAGCCAAATCCGGGAAAACCGTGCAAAATTGGCAAGTATGAGTACACAACATATTATTTTCGGATTACATATATAATCTGAAATGAAATTAAACGTTTGTCATTTATCAACTGAATAGAAATAATTTATCTTCGTGATATTTCTTAATATTTTATTACTTTTTACTATTATAGTATTCATCATCAGCATCATCATTATCAGCCGTTCACCGTCCACTACTGGATGAAGGCCTCTCTAATCCTCTTCCATTCCCGTCTATCTTGAGCAATCTGCATCCACTTGATTCCACACATTCTTCTTAATTCATCAACCCATCGTCCACCCAGTCTACCTTGCTTTATTTCACATCCTCTCGAATACTATTCCAGTATTTCTCGCGTCGATCTGCCATCCATTCTTCTCGCTATGTGTCCATTCCAACTTTTTCACTCGTTTCGCTATACCTGCCTCTTTGGTCATGCTTCTTACCCACGTATTCCTCTTTCGACCTCTTCCTGTTATTCCAAGCATACATATTTTCATGCTTCTCTGTGTGCACTGGATCTCACGTAACATTCTTGAATTCAGCATCCACGTTCCACATCGATACGTCATGACTGGCAGTACGCATTGGTCGTATGCCTTCTTTTTGAAGCATAGCGGAATGTTGGATTTAAAAACTATGTTCCTTCTTCCAAAAGCGCTCCATCCTAGTTTCATACTTCGTTTTATTTTAAAAAGTTTTAAGTTTGAAGATTCTACACCAAATTTCTCAATACTTTCAGATCTCTGATGATGACAACGACTACCACCATCCACAACCACCATTGGCAACCATCAACCCCCGCATACCCGGGTGGTATGTAGCGTCCTCCAGCCAATGCGGGCTGATGGCCTCGACGAGGGCGCTTCCACCACCAGCACCACCACCACCAACAACAACCCCAACAACACCTACATCCCGACCATATCGAATGGCATCCTCGGGGATCCGACGAAACGCCACTCGACACCACCGGAAGAACTGGCAACGACAACAACACCAACGCCAACATCAACATCTCGAGCAGTACCCAAGTCTAGGAGCTGCTACGAGTATGGGAGTAGAGTATCAGTACGGCACCGCAACGCGGAGGAGGCGCTGTCGTCGCTGTTGTGGCAACCATACGAGTGCCGTGGATCACCCCCACCATTGGCCTGGGTTGGCGTTGGCAATGGCAGTGGTGGGGGTTCGAGTAGGCACTCGTTGCCTGTTGGCCGTGATGGGGAGACGTGGTGCGCAACAGACATGCGCATACAAGTGCCTGCGCCAACGCAATCTTCGACAATTGTGACCGGGAAGCCGTTGTGCAGTGTCCACTGTGACCAACAGTGTAGTTCAGTGAGTGTCAATGGTGAGGTGATGAGCGCGTGCCGGACTGCGGCTCGCACGCAACAACAGAGTCAACAACAACAACATCAACATCAACAATCTGTCGTTGTTCCGCAACAACATCACCAACATCAGTCAACAACGGCGGCGGCACCGCAATTGTTGCCGCCGCCGTACAGTACGTTACCGCCACCTCCACCTCATGCGCATCATCCCCTACCTTTGCCCGTACAGACGCACGGATACCCGTTCCAGCCCATCAGTCTCAGAAGGTAGATACCGATTGTGACAATAATACTGTTTTTAGATTTAAGATCTTAAGGGGCCTCACAAACCAGAGCGGATTATTATTCACAGGGGGGTTGTGTAACACAATGTGTTGCACGTTGTGTACCACCGACCGTATTTATCCGCTCCGGTTTGTGAGGCCCAAGTCCGATGTAGTATACAGATCTGCGTTGATGTAGGCCAGTGATGTCTAACCGGGAGCTCGTTGGCGCCTGGCGCAAAGCATTTGAAAGTTCAAAATTTCATAAATTAATGTGTATATTTTTTTTTTATTTCTAAATTATACCATAGTGACATGACAGATTGCCCCAATTCGTCACTTATGGCCAGATAATATATGTATGTATGTATGTATACCATTTTGTACTAGTCTCTCATTTAGTTCTCTAGAAAATTGACGAAGCATGAGTTGTGCGTGAAAACTTTTTATTTTGTAATATGGACGGTAAGGGTTGCACTACCCTCCTTGCCATCTGGAATAAATTATTATCGTTATTATAATTATTTGCTGTAAAAGTAGCTACTTTAGTATATAAGCTTCTAAACGGCTGATTGCTCTTCTAAATGAATATCGACGGTTTTAGAACCAAAGTGTGGTCTTGTTAGAGCGAAATGTGTATGGTACATACATATGTACATATGTCCGGGTTTGCAATTTTGACCCGCGAGGAAGGAAAAGGAAAAAATAATAAAGAAACCCGTCGTTCCAATTGGTAAATGATCTTTCTTTTGCTGTTCGTTAAATTTTTCAAATTATGTGTTTTGGAAGAAAAATCTCGCCTGCGACGCATTTTTTTCTAGAATTTTATACAAAACCTAGTGATTTTCTCATGAAATATAAAATAATTCACATGCAAAATGTTCTTTTGCAAGAAAATATTTCACCTCGGTGCATTTTTGCTCAAAAAAGTAATTTTTTAGAGATTGTATAAAATGCACATAATTTTCCTCGAGTGTTCCGGTTTGAGAGAAAAATAATAAAGTTCTTTGGGCCAGGTATTTGCGGTTAATTATTAAATATTCACACTTTCTGAATGAAGGGGGGCGGCTAAAGATCTCACAAACCGGAGCGGATAAATACGCTCGGTAGCATGTGATGGGAGTTGTTACACAATGTGCAAGCACACATTGTGTTGGCTCGCGAATAATAATCGGCTGCGGTCTGTGAGGTCCTTAATAGGCTTCAGATGGTCAAGGTAGTCCTCGGCTCCAAAAACGTTGGACATCACTGGTGTAGGCAGTTTGAAACACAAATGGGTACCCACCCTTCTTTCAGGTAGAGAAAATAACAATAGACCCAGTACATTTGCAGAAACGTAACCTTGTAAGCTTACGCTAGAGTATTTGCGCTGATCAATTGTTTGAAACAACATTTTTGCTGTTGGACTTGGTGTTAACATAGTGTATGTACATACATGTATGTACATATGTATCAGTTATTTATCAGTTGTCACGTTTGTTTTGAAGTCTGAGATTTGAAGTTGTTTCCGTTCATTAGTAATAAGACTAATACTTGTGTTACTCAATTTCTCCTTGTAAACAATCAAAATTGAGCGAAAAGTAAATGTAAACAAAGGAGTCGTAAATTATATTTGCAACGCTTGATTATTATGCACATTGTGTGCCCTATTGAGAAATTCGCCAGATATGAAGAGCGTTCGTTGTCAAAATTTGTCCAGTGTTGTAATTTGCGACCATCGCATGACCTGTCTTTTTTAATTACCGTAAGCAAGTATGGAATTTGGAATTCGTGCACTTTTTTTGATACTGCAATAATATCGTGTTTCGCCTCCTTGCGGTGTCATAAGTCACATGATGTGCTTACACATTTTTGACGAAAATTCCCGTTTCTGTTCGCTGCTATTCCATTTTACAAGATCGTCTTTCCACTCAGGTAGCCGGGGAACCTATCCAAACATTTTTTGCCTTCAGTACGTTTCTACAAATGGAACGAGTCCTATTCCGAGGATTTGTACCCATTGTAATCGATCATCTTTGTGACAGTACATGTAAAACAATCGCGTATGGGACTCTTTTACATTCACAAGAGACTTAACCCACCTATCTTGCCCGTAATTCATTCGGTTTATTGCCACCCTGCAAATTTGTCCCACTTTCCTTCCCATCACTTTTCCTAACGCTTTCTGCGTCGTCGTTTCGATGTCTTCGTCCCACGCGCGCCATTTTATGCAGCATCTCATCATCATCTCGACACTCGATACACCTCGCAATTACACTTTTACTACTAACTATCTACATACATGTATACTGCACAGAGAACGAGCGAAACTTGGTTGTGTATACAATAGTCAACGAGCCCGTGTTCGTTACTCTCTCTCGTCGGATGCTCGTTCTCTCGTATCGGAGACCACGCGAACCGTTATATAAAACCGCATATATTTCAATCGCAAAAAGAACATTAAAAACAAAATACGGTCCATTCCCGCACATTTTCACTTTTATCTCGTATAATCGATTCCCACAGCTTGCCGCGAATGATGATTACGTTACGAATGCGAGCATTTATCGGATGTAACTTCGTTTCTATACAAAAATTTGATACGCCTATAATATTATGTGTAATTGTCGAATTCAACGCCCCGTTGCACAGTGATGCGTCACTATTATAACTTGTAGCGACTTGTTGACTTTTCAGTGGATTGTCAGTCAAATTCGCATTGAAAATTATAAAAGTCGTTCGATACTTTCTAAATGACTGGACGAAACTCGATATGTATGGCATATTGAGGAACGTCAATCATAGATAATTTTTGTCGATTCATAATTAGGTTATCGCGTATAAATATACATAATTAATGTAGCGATTGATTTGAATTAATTTTTGCAACAATTTGCAACGCGTATGTGTTGTTAAAACAACATGGGATAAACGTCACAGTTTTACAAGCACTCACGCGTGATGGAATGTTTGATAAGAGATTCACTTTGATATCATTAAGTGTTATTTATAGTAAAGTGATCGTATTACAATTTATTCTCGGTTGAGAAATCGACGATTATTTAGAAATGTTTGCATACATAATGCTCAAGGTTCAACTTTATTTATATGACGAATGTTTCAGATCAAATATTACTAAACACTGTATGTATAATGAATATATGGTTATTTTTGTGAACGTAGTGGCCGGTGGCCAAATAACCGATGGTGACTGAAAAGTTCAGCTTTTGCACTGTTGTTTAATAATTTCAAAACGTCGAAATTTTTACCTTAATGTTTATTTTCATAAGCTTTTGAACGTGCGCGAATATAAACATTCTTGGCCTAAACACTAACCAAACTGCACGTAACCTACTTTTAAATCTACCAAAGCGCACTTAAGTGTGGCCCCGCACACGAGAGGAACGTTCTCGAACTAATATTGTATTAATTTTAACTATCGTAACAAAGCTAGTGGGTCGAGTTTCGATCATGCGAAATGTAAATGATTGAGTCAAGTAAATAATATTATTGTAACTGGAAATGAATTTTTCATTTTTTATCCCTGCTGTGGATCACCGTTTCAATTTTGTTCGCTAGATCGAATTCGTATCGAAATACTGAGTATAAAACAGTTTTCAATTGAACATATCTCGTTACGATTCGTCACACGGACCATTCTCGGCCATTTTTACGCATCATCTACGTTTGCGTTTGGATGTTCCGTTTTTTCCGTTCTTTTTGGGGCTTGCCTTCTGGGATAGAAAAGAGGAAGGTCTTCGGGGACATGCCTCGGTGTTAAACGTCTTCTGGTTGGCAGTCGAAATAAAATAATAAAAAAAAATAGCCGCAAAACATTCATCAGAAGCTGCTAGACGTAAACGATACAGAACATCACACGGGTTTTGTACGCAACCGAGAAGAACACGGGAAGAATCGGGATTACCGCGATACGAAACGTACGGGGTAATGGATTTCGGAAAAGCCGATGGGATTTACAATTTCTTGCCGTATGTCCCCCGGTTTTCTTTCGTTCTTTTTCTGCCCGTTTTTTTTTGTTGGTCGATTTTCCTTCTCGTTTTCTATCAGCTGTGTGTGCCTACAAGAAAGTCTATTGTTCGCCCATTCATTGTGCGCGCGTCCCTAAAAGTTGTTTCCCATCCACTTACATGTCATTCTCTGACACAAAAGAATGATAGTTCGCCGAATGAGACTATCCGTCGTTAATATTCGTAATTCTTTTATTTTTGTACCATACTGTAAACTTCAAGTATATCGCATTATGCATTTGTGCAAGTCTGATAAGATACGACTACGAGATACACAATACTTTTGTCTCGCAACTGATAACAAATAGCTCAGTCTGAACGTGTATTCAGGTGCCTCACTGATTGTTTACAATCTTTAACAATCCAAAAGTAACCCTACATAAACATTTAGGCCCGTAACGCACTTGGCAGCCTGGCTGCGCGGCCAATGGCTGCCTGTCTGGCTGCTGCGTATCGGAGCCGGTACCTGTGGCCGCGCAGCCAGGCTGCCAAGTGCGTTACGGGCCTAAGTAGTATACGAGTATTTAGTCCACCGCTATAGAACACTAGATATTTTTTTGATAAATCGTATACGACCAATGCGTACTGCCAGTTATGACGTATGGATGTGAAACGTGGATGCTAAATTCAAGAATGTTACGTAAGATCCAGTGCACACAGAGAAGCATGGAAATATCAATGCTTGGTATAATAAGAAGAGATCGCAAGAGGAATACATGGGTAAAAAGCATGAGCAAAGTGGATAATATAGCGGAACGTGTGAAAAAGTTGAAATGGCAATGGGCTGGACACATAGCGAGAAGAATGGATGGCAGATGGACGAGAGAAATACTGGAATGGTAACCGAGAGGATGTGAAAGAAAACAAGGTAGACTTGCGTCGCGTTTTTGTTTTTGAAATGTGAATTTTTATCCCAGCTGCTTGTTTTCGTTAAGTAAATTATATAAAAAAAGATAATACCTACTCTGGATTTATTGTTAAGTATAAAAACAGTATTAAAAACATACATATAAATACACCCCCCTCCCCCTCATGTTAAAGCTAGGTGGGTCGCAAAAGTTTATCGCGGTACTAAAAAGTTTGGGAAGCACTGTAGTAGTGTAGTGTATCCATGTTCAAAGTAAGATTTGGTCCAACAGTTTAACCTTGCTTCGTCCAACCGTGAATGTCCAAGCGACTGAAGAGCCTTGGTAATCGTTCTCACATTGAACGTTTGATCTGCATACATTATTATTCAATCGCAGATCTATAACACTTGTGATGCAATATCTTCGCGATAAAAATTGGCGCGATGGCGCAACGATGGATACATACAACTTTTTTTTGATTTATTTTTTTGTTACACCTCCAAGTATCAATTTCGCAATTTAGTGAATCACTCTCTATATAAAAGTCGATTCTGTATACTCGGTATCGTTTTATGATCGCTCGGATCAAACCCACTAACGTTGCACGAGTTAACAATTTCCCCATTGGTTATTTTGATTTATTTAAATTCTGTACGTCTTTGTTTGACGAGATGTTGAATTGGCAGATCCATCACGTCTGGAATACCTCCATATCTGCCGCGATCGATATTGTCCGTTGTAGTTTAACATTTAGCAACGATTGTTACAATTGAGCATCGCTTTCGCCGACGACTGTTGCGAAACCATCGGCCGTTGCCGCCAACATAGACTTGCCTACTTCTTCGTGCTTCTTGCCCAACAGACGTCGTTTTTCAACACTGTCAGCCATGAACGAGGCAAAGTTGCCGATTTATGACATAACTGAAAAGCTATTGTCCTCTATGCGCCAACAACTATCTTCAATTTTCAATGCACTCTCGTCGTATTCGAAACTTCGGCAAATGTCGGCGAAGCCGTGAAGACGATTGCGATTGTGATGATAATTCGTATGTCACTGTTGGTGCCAGTACGTCATTTACCTGGCAAGATAATACCCGAAGTGTTGTATCGTTGACAATGTCATTTTTTCTTTCGTTTTCTTTGTTTTCGGTTGTTTCATTCACATCGAGTTTCCGGAAACGTTGTCTTGATACGATGTTAATTGACGCTAGGTAGTTAGTTTCTAACCGTGATTTATTTTTTACCATAAATCTAGAAATCTCTGTAATTACGTTTATGACTTTTTATGTATGCAATTTTGATGAAAGTTGCGCGATAACGATTATATTCGCATTGTAAGGAAACGAGCTCTAATCTAGGCGTATAAAAGCGAATTCATGTCTATCTTGACCAAACTTTGCAGATGTACTTCGCGTGTCCTAGAATACTTGTTAGGTCCCAAACTATGGTTTTTTTTTTAATTATTTGAAAACTAAAAATCCAACTATTTAAAGATCGGATTTTGGAGACGAAGAAGAACCACGGCCACAGCGTTATTTGCTGAAACGTATGTAGCTACTCGCGAACGAGAGCATGCGACCGAACAAAATGCATCGGCATATTTCGATTTTAAAACCACTAGAATTTTTTGAAAGACAATTGGAACAGCTTTAGTCGTCGAAAACGAAGCTTTCGCATTACACCAGCATTAATGAAAAATCTCTCCATGCCTCGTGCCTGATTAGTTTGCGAATCGCACAAGCTGGTAAGCCGCACACAATTAGTGAGTCTCTAGCGCTCCCAGCAATAAAATACACGGTTTGAGTTATGTTTGGTGATAAGAGCAAGAAATAAGTCGAAACGATGAAATGTCCCAGCGGGCAGAAGATGAGCTGATCCAAAGAGTGGGTGCGAGTAAATTTTTCTCATTGCCACTGGACAAGTCCACGGACGTACAAGGTTTATATTATAACCCAGCTGCTTGTTATCGTTAATTATAAATTATATATAAAAAATAAAACTACATATTGTATAAAAACAGTTTTATAAATACTCCCCTCATGTCCATTAAAGATAGGTGGGTCGCGAAAGTTTGTCGTTTTAAAAAGTTTGGGAAGCACTGTGTTAGGACATTTTCATTTCGGATAGCTGCCATACAAATCTTTGTTTCAGATGACAGTTCAGAAAATGCATTTTGTGTTACATCCACTATATATATGTACAATAAAATTACAAAGACGCATTAATTAAAAAACGTGTATTTTTTGTGTCGGGGTATCGCTACGAGTTCTTTGCTTTTTTGGCGCGTCGATCGCGTTTAAATTTTGTGATTTACAAAAAAAAACCTCGAAACGTGATCCACACATTATCCGTAAAATAGTCGAATAAGCAATTTCCGTCGGTACACCATAATGAAGTTCTTCGAGTTGGTGCGAACGGAGTTGGAAGAAGACGAGTGGAAGACAAAAAAAAACTTAACCGATACGAGATTGCCTGTCACTTTCAATCTTCCGAGCGAGACGCGGCGTAAGACCAATTTAAGATGTTTTGAATACATCAGTTTTGCTCTTGCGGAGATAATCCGTTCAGTACAATGGTTGCCGAGGAACGTTCACACGGCACAGGTTTGGACCGGCTGCTCACGTGGGTGGACAGCAATCCTAAGCAGTGGTCGTCGATCTTTTCCTGAAATTCACACTTATGCTCTATTGATTTCATTATCGACCAGCTGTAAGTCCCAGGTGGTGCCCGGGATCAAATAGCTATACTCTTCTCCCACTCTAGTATTTCACAAGACCCGCTGGATCATATGAAGTAACTCCACAAAGATTGTCCCCGATTGGTTAAACGGTATGGAAATGTATGTACATATAAGGAACAAATAAGAATTAAATTTTACATATGTACATATAAAGAAGACGGATAGATTATAATTGAACTCTTGGTCTAGTTTCAAGGTAGAAAAAAACCGTGACTTTGGAGGCGTGAGTTGGAGATTTGCTTACATAATAAACAAACATGTACTCTCAAGAGTAGATTGAATAAATAATGTCAATGCACGCGTGTGTGCACTAAAATAATATATTATAGAGCACTCGTTTAGCCCGACTTTGAAGTTATTAATATCCGATAATGCAATTTGTGAAGCAGTGGTTTATAAGAGTGGGTTGCTATTACTGGTAATACACACGTAGGTGAAAGGTACTCACGGTCGAGTATACAACTGTCTCCAAGCTAGGTGTTTAATCAAATTGCTGTCGTTTTCTCAGCGTACGTATGTACATCTAAATATTATTCTCTAATAACATGTGCATGAGTTAATTGATCGCTAACGGTATGCCTGGTGTATTCTTAAAAGACCAGTGATAATTCTACTCTTCCGCAAACTACTTATGATCCAAGTTATAGAAATTTAAATTTTGTGATAGTAGAACTTCAGCGTGTGTAGTAAACTGTTGTTTTGTTTTTTTTTTCGCAAAAGCACATTAGGAGGTCACAATTTCGAGCAGCGTACCCAAATTTTCAATCCGGTTCTCGCGATTTCTCGTTTCCTTGTTCGACAACAACGACTCGTGACGTAGCGGTCGCATCGTATCGCATTTGACCTCTAATTTTTTGGTGAAAGTCGGCAAGCACAAAAAAAAAGTCGATTTTATCTTTGTCGTGAGATCACTATGTTAATTTATGCGAAAACCGAACTGTAACACTGACTGTTAAATCTAACCAGACAATGCCGTGCCTATTAATAAATTCACGTATGTATGTAATAATCCGATACTGCATACGACGTTGATTATATACTACCTTATTACTGATCGGAGTGGTCAGATTTGCCAATTTGAAAAGAAAGTATTGTGTGAGTAGGTGTAGATATTAAGTGATTGTTGCTAGATTAGCGATGGCCGATTTTGATTAAATAAAAATTAAAACAGTATGGTTTGCGATCGATAAGAAATTCGCTCAAAGTACATGTGGTTGAAAAAGTTGAGGCATTCGTTAATTTCGCTTAAGTTTTTCCGGGGATAAAAAAAGGGACTTGAATACCAAATTTTAATTAGTCTTTCCTTGGATTAAAACGGGGGATTAATTCACTAATCTCGCTTTCATTCTTTTGAGGTAGAAACAAAAGACGCCGTCGACTGAATATAAAACTGCTATTAAATTTTCGTGATTAATATTGTAACATTTAACATCATACATATGTATGTATGTACATGTGCATATTACTGGAAGAAATAAAACTAAGATGGAACGCTCTTTGAAGAATAAACATAGTTTTTAAATCCAATATCCCGCTATGCTTAAAAATAGATGGTGCTTACTGCCAGTTATGACGTATGGATGTGAAACGTGGATGCTGAATTTGACAATGTTACGTAAGATCCAGTGCACACAGAAGCATGGAAAGATGTATGCCTGTAATAACAAGAAGATATCGAAAGAGGAGTACATTGGTAAGAAGTATGACCAAAGTGGCAGATATAGCCGAACGAGTGAAAAAGTTGGAATGGAATGGTATCCGAGAGGATGTGAAAGAAAGCAAAGAAGACCGAGTGGACGATGGGCTGATGAATTGAGAAGAATGTGTGCCGTCAATTGGTTGCAGATTGCTCAAAACAGACAGGAATAGAAGAGGATTGGAGAGACCTTCATCCAGTAGTGTATCCAGCCTATAATATATATATACTACATATAAAAATTCATTTTCATTTATTTATAGCTAGAGATTTTAGGGGATGCGCCGCATCCACAGCATCTATGGATGGGCACGCCACCGGTACATATGTATGTATGTATGTAGGTCTATACAATAAAATGCTTAAATATAATTTTCCATCGAAATTTGGATTCAAACGCGCCTATCTTATACGTCGATCATGTAAAATCAATAGACACTCATTTGGACGATACCAATGTTCAACGTCGAGCTAACGTAAATAAACAATATCGTCGATTAGGCCTAGTATTCAAACCCGCATCCTGTTTATAGTCTTTACGAGTTTTTACGAATGATAGGAGAAACCTTTTGTGAAACATCATAATAATAACTTGCAAACTATTAACATTAACAATTGCTGCGACGTTATCGGATCATACCGGATGTCTTCTGATTCGAGCGTACTTTGAAAGGGCACGGTCATCGATTGCATTATTGTATTATCAAATGGAGTTTCGGTGTTGTGAGTTTTAATACGGATGCTGCAAATCCGAGAGAGAGAAAGGGAAGTAACGATACAAGCGAAAAAGACAGAAGCAAAAAACAACGGCAACAGCGCATTCGTGTTAAACGAAGTAGAACACGGTGCCTCATATACGCATTGGTAAATAGCATTTTTTGACCGAAGTTAGTTGTTTTTTTTATAAATATACATACATATATTCCGGATAGTAACGTTTTCACTTTTTTCTTTGTCCCCAACGGGTGTCTTTCTTCACAATCGTGATTCATTCCGACGACCTTATGCCCTCACCGTAATGTAGTCAGATAGCAGTCTATTTATTTTAACAGCGATGTATTAACACAAAAGCGATTTAAGGTAAAATGTGGATCGAGACAATGGATTTGGAAATCGTAGCCAAAGTTCATCATTGAATGTATCGAACAATGCCGATTTATCGCACTGTGTATGTACATATGTCATCATCATTTTCAGCCGTTTTCCATCCACTGCTGGATCCTCTTCCATTCCTGTCTGTCTTGAGCAGTCTGTATACAATTGACTCCACACATTCTTCTCGAGTCATCAGCCCATCGTCCACTCAAGTTTGCTTTCTTTCACATCCTCTCGGATACCATTCCAGTATTTCTCGCGTCGATCTGCCATCCATTCTTCTCACTATGTGTCCATTCCAACTTATTCACTCGTTTCGCTATATCTGCCACTTTGGTCATACTTCTTACCAATGTATTCCTCTTTCGATCTCTTCTTGTTATTCCAAGCATACATCTTTCCATGCTTCTCTGTGTGCACTGGATCTTAGGCAACATTCTTGAATTCAGCATCCCCGTTTCACATCCATACGTCATAACTGGCAGTACTCATTGGAATAATAAATTATGATTTAAAAATAGCTGATATATATTTGTTTGTAATTTTCGTTTTGAAATGACAAATATGAAAAGTTATCAAGTATACCCACTACACAGCTATTGCGACGAAACGGCAAAACTGTAATAATGTTTGGTGGTGCACGAGTCGAGTGATGCTGTTGCGGAAAAGCATCCGCTTGCGCATGCGCATTAGCTCTCTCCCTCGAATAATCGCGATCGATTGATTTTGATCATATGTTCGACCAATGGATGCTCTCGCCGCTCCGCTTCTTCGGCTGCGTTTATCGTCTCTATTGCAAATCTCAAAACAACTGTGTTTGTATTTTTATTCTTTTAGTTTTCGAGAGTACTTTCGTTATTGTTCTTCATCATTTGGGTTAAAATTTAATTTTAACATGAGGTGGTCATTAGGTCACTGGAAGTTTTCATTTATACACATTACATAGTTTTGTATTAAAAAAGTGCTTTCAAAAGCATCCCCTATACTGAAAGTCACTGCACGCCCGGTATGTTGTGTAGATTTACTTAGTATAAATGTACCCTTATAATACGGGAGTGCGGTGTTTACAAACACCGCACTCTAGTCAAAATTTATTTATTGGCAAATCCTGTATAGTTTCGGTTTTATTATGTATTTTGCTGTGGGGTGCAAGCAACGCTTCTCAACACCGCAATTTATATGTTTACTTTCTCCAGTCTATCGAGAAATATAATCCGGACCCTTTTTGCGAAGTAGCTTCCGCTTTTATGACTTCTTTTCTCCTTTCACTTCCCCGTGTTTTCTTTTTAGCTTTGTTCATTCTGCATGCGAATACTCCAAAATATACTGTCTAGAATGGTTAAACGTATTAAATTCTAATTATTATTATTATTGTAGATACTACTAATACGCATTTCATTATTATTATACCGTTTAATTGAAGACAATTTACAGTTATCGCGTAGTAAAAATGCATTTATTTATAATAGTCAACATGGCGATAAGTTCGTCGAGTTTGGTCGTCTTTCTTTGTTTGACTTTGAGTGGTCGACGATTCTGCGGTTTTTTAGCTATCGTCCATTATTTATTTGCGATGTCGTTACATTTTCGTTCGACTCGGCAGTGTGCGATCGCAGTTGTTGTGTATAATTTCGGTATTATTATATTTTTTCGCCGTATTTTATAGATGTTATTTCATACGAATCGTGACACAATGCACATCGCGTAAATACTGTTATAATGAGACTGGTTACGTGGTCTTGCGAAATGAAACTAATTCTAGCGGAGATAAGCACAACGACCAAATTCAAACAAATTTTATAAAACCGACAAGTGTGCTTATATGGCATTACAGTAAACTTTGTGCAAGTGGATTTTTTATGGTTAAATTATTGTTATTGCGCTTACCCGCGCGTTGATGTCTCTCAATTGCGACACTTGAAAATTTGCGACATTTTTTCTATTTTTCTTATGTACTTACAGCTTAGCATATGTAATATAATTTACACTTGTTGTCATATCGTGCATTTTAATGAAAGAGCCACGGATAAAATGAACTTTCTTCATATCAAAATTTTACCTACTCCACATTTTACTTTCAATTAATTTGAAACGCAATAAAATGTTTATTTTAAGTGGAACTTTACTGTTACATCATTTTTTTTATGGTAAATCACACGCGACATCATAATGTATTCCGTATTTGTCGCGAGTGTTACAATCACTATTCCGTCAAAATGTTCTTGTGCTACATTTGGATTATATTAGTATATTTATTGTGTTTTATGTAACATATTATGAATTTCAATAGTAATAGAGTAATTGCTGGAAAAATATAAGCCCGATTGAATAAACGGAAGTAAAAATTTTCTCATGTCGAATCTATATTTAACTTACTGACATAATGAGCGTATGTTGAGATAGTCATGTAATATTCAATTTTGTTCGGAATTCGCAACCTCAACTCGAATGTCTGAGAGCATAAGAAGCAGCACTTGAACCTGTCCGACTAACTGTTAAACGAAACACTAAACCAGACAATGACGCTAATGAATAATATAAACAAAAACGACGCGCATAGCTCGCCGTCTGCGAACCGACACTTCTTGGTCATTTTAAATTCAAGCAAAGCACGTTTGCCAATTAGCAAAAGTTATGACGCGATCGTAATTCCACTTCTTATGTCCACTTTGTGTGTCCACCTTGGCTTGAAAGCTTCCAAGCGCATATAAAAGTTGAAAGTTTCTTGTTTATTATCTATCATCAATATAATAAAGTATCCTTTTTCGGTGACCCACATTGCGGTAGAAGACTCGCGATCGCTAAACAGGGTCATCTCTTGTACGACAAAATCGTATACCGTAATCCACTACCATCTCTAGTGCCTACGTTTGAAGTCATACTCCATTGTGTGTGAGTTTTTTTGTGCGTGTTTGTTTACCTGGAAGTTCTTTCCGTATTAATTATTATTGTTGTGAAGATTTTTTCAGGCTCATTCGCTAGGACATCGAGGTCGCGGCATGAAATATCGTTGATTGTTCATTTATAAATTAAATAATCGCCGTGAATCCGGATCTGCACAATGTCTCCTCGGTTTATGCACGTCCTTGTGCTAAAATTTATTATAAAAACAATATAAAACTGGATAAAAAAAATGTGTGACCTTCCCGCAATTTTTCATTTCGATTCGCCCACGCGCGCTTCAATCGCAAAAGGTCATCATTATTACTGAAGTTTATTGTGATCACAGAACAATTAATTGCCCTATTGCGAACGTTTATAATTCTGCATCGAATGCGAGACAATCCTATTCCTTTATTTATGGTCTTACAAATTTTGCATTGTCCAGACATTCAGAAAATGGCGTATTTGTGTAATTCGTAATAGTTTTTCTTGCTTTGAAGTGTCAATAACGAAATGGCATATGCATACGCGCTCTTAGCTTCAGTCATACAGATTATATTGCAAGAACACAGTATGTACCGTTATGAATCGACAGTAATTGCCAACCTTTACGTCGCCGCAGATCTTTTAATGCTCTGTTATTATAGTTGACCACGAAAAATTGTGTGCACATTTTTTTTATATAAAATAAAATAAAATGATTAATACAATGCCAATGGCGTTCAAGAACTTAACAATTCCTAAGTACACATACAAAAAAATTAAAACGAATTGAAAATTATACATCCGTTTATATTAGTTCTATACTTTCAGTGTGACCACTGAAATAGTCGATGTACTGAAAGGTTCATCATCACCTCGACGACTTTCTCATCTTGTAATTTCGTAGCCGAATCGATTGATTAGTTTTGTCGGCATCGACAACCGATGGTTTTCGTTGTGGGCGCACTCACTGCACTGTAAACGAACCACTTTCTAATGATTGCCACGGATGAAGCCATAAAACAAAACGCTCAGATATCTCGATGCACTTTCTTTCCTATCAATTATCGCCGAGCTGCAATCGGCCGATGCAACGCCCCCTCCAATCGATTCGAAAGAATCTCCTATCGACCCGAACTTTTCAAACTGTCGTAATTATTACTGCGCATCTAATAGCAAGGGGTCGTTGATGGACGAACGTTGTCTTCTCAAGATACTCTTCTTCCGCGATTTAAATTTTAATGATATCGGAGCTCTTGCTAAATAAATTACGGGTCAGAATTACTCAGAAGTGTCATCCGTATTGTGTAATTTCCTTATGTTTTCATACAAAGCACGCGGCTACTATAAATTTTCCCGGCTGAACTCGACGCCACTCTTTTTCTCTCCCTGTGTCATTCAAGCTGGATGGATCCATTAAGTGACTCCCTGCAGTATCTCCTCTTTTTTTTTTTTTCTTTTTTTTGTTCTCGCCTCGCTCCCTCACAGCATACACGTATAAATTAAGTGAGTATATCGTCTCTTGTCTACCCTGAGTGTGGAGCTAGCTGGGGTCAACGTGGAGAGGGCGCTAAATATAGGCGAGCCAGTACTGAGACGCTACCGCGACTTCCTTATAAACTAGAAAGGCAATAAAAGTATCTGGTTTCGCGTGGCTCCGTAGATTAATGGCAATATTAATAAGCTGATACTCCAATGTACTCCAAACTCCAACACCGTTCATTACTCATTATTTTAATCAATGTTAAAAAAAATTATATTTCCACTAGCCGGTTTGTCTGTTATATGACCAATCGAACTAATCGAAACCAAACTTTACAGAGTTACTTCCTATGATCCTGCGGATCTTATAGGTATAAGGTTTATGTGTGCGTGGGTCATTTTTCTTTCAGGCACCATACGAAGTTTTGTTTTGATGGCTCTAGAATCTAGATAACTAGTAATATGACGGTGGATTCTAGCTCCACGCGTTCGCGCTGGTTTGTCCAATAACAGTACAGCCGCTAGCCCGTTTGACAGTACGTGAAACAATTGTATAGTATATCGTTGATTAAATGGGTGTGTGGCCATAAAATCGAGTTGTCGACTTGAACCGACTTTGACAGATAAGGACTCATTGCCAACACCGCTTAAAATACATTGTTTTTTTTTATGTTGACAATGCAAGCGTGACACAATGAACCAGGCAGGCAGGCAGATATAGTAATGTTATATTAACCACAACGATATCTAAGGATGCTACTATCCAGATCGATCGACTCCTGGCGGAATTTCTCGTTTTTAAAATCTAAATTTAGTTGTGGCGAAGGTTCATTACAAAATTGGCACCAGCTAAAATTTCTCTTTGCCACCAATTAATTATTCATTGCCTCCTCTTTCTATCCCTTCCAGAAGACAACGGAAAACTACTGACGAGTATCTTTCCGTAGATACATATGTAAATACATTTACAGACACAGACTAGGTAATAATGTTTGTCAAAAAGTGAAGTATGCCACTATAGGAAATTGGTTTTTTTTAAGCTGTTGAATATACCGTATGTATGTATGTATGTATGTATGTAGTGGTGTGTAGGAACGGAACTGTTCGGTTGTTTTTACTTTGTTTCAAATTTAAAATAGAAATTTGACTTTTACAATCCGGTATTACGTATTCCAGCTCCCCCGAGGCTGCTGTCGTGTAATTCAACAGGATTATGCTTATGTTCTCCGACCCGTGTGTACATACATGTATACATTACATTTCCCAAGTCATTGTGGCGTTGTTAGTGGAGCACGTCACACAGCTAGCTGGCTTGCAAAAGTTTTGGGACGTGTAAATTAACATTCATATCCTTAGTTTCGTCTGTCCGTCTCCCTTTATACGTACATATAATACAATCAGTCGAAAGGTTGACGACGTTATTAAACTTTCCGCTAATTTTTTTCCCCGCCTACTTCGCTTTGTTCTATTCCGGTCTTTGGTCTTTGGGATGTCAAAATCGAACTTGGAAGCATCTGGTCTTCGTATCTTTAGACTTCTTTTTTATTATTCTTCTTCTTGGCCATCCTAGCTATGTACGTTCACGGACGAAAGAGACCATCTTCCAAAAGAAAGATATGGTAGCCATCGGCACTTAACTGGGCGCTTTATTTTGGTATTCTCTAGTTCGGCGACACATGGATAACATTATTCTGTCTTTAGTCGAAGCTGTTGTGTTTTCTCTTCGCTGATTTACAACATCTGGTCAAAGTACTCTTTCTAAGTGTGCTATCGTCTTCGCTTGCGAACAATTTAATTGATCTCCAAAAATGGATTACTTTTCCCACGGACCGTTTCAGATATTCATGCATATTATACGAGGTGCTAATTTATTTTTTCGAACATAACTTCTTCGGGTCTCATCGAATTATGGTAATCGTTGAATCCTCGTAATCTTGCTATGAAAGAAATAAAGTAAAAATGCAGACTGAACGAACACGCTATAAAAACGAAGTCACATAAATGTACCCAAACACGTTCAGAACGACTCACCCAGTGTATAATAATAAATACGGAATCCATGTCAATTTTTTTGATAAATTCATTACACTATCGATTCCTTGATCTTTGTATTTACATTAATTGACAGTTGGGTATAGAAACTTTATGAATATTTTTACTTATCGTGAACGATCGTGAGTGGGTCACTTTTTGGATCGTTTTCAGGTATGAGATTCCTCACTAATGGACATCGCTTCTCAGCGTATCGACTAAATTTAAATTCTTGTAAAACAAATTAACATATTTGAGATATGTACTGATTTGCATCGATAGCATTGTTACAAATTTTTGTTAACGAATTAAGTATAAATTGTGTAAATTGAGCATTTTGTGTATGTAAGTATTAAAATACTAATGCACAGTATTGAATTGTTGATTTTATATTATGTAGCATACTTAATTTGAAGTATTCAAATATTTAAAATAGAAACCGATCATTGGAAACGAAAGTGTAAATGCGATAATTAAAAATGCTTGCTAAGCCATCATCGCATCGGCCATATGTCGATAATTTTCACGTTATCGTTACGCAGTGTGATCTGGTTTATCTTAACACTCTTGTGTCGGTGAAAATTTTCCAAGTATGACAGCAATTTGCCTATTTGAAAAATCGTGATTTTTCGATACACGTTGTTTAGCACCAGAGCCATGTTTATATTCACCCAAACACATCGACTATAAATATTTACTTTTCGGTCTAGACCGGTCCTGCGCGCACTTACATATTAACAGTTTGGTTCAATCGTAATTGATTGTGGAGAAATCGATGTGTGTTCATAAATTTTACCAGTTGTTTATTTTTCCAATGTATCATTATTTCCAAACAACATATTGCTTCGCCTATACGTACTCAATATTGTAAATGTGCGTTCACACTCGATATAAAAGCACATCTACTACAAACTTCGACATATGTGAGTTTTTTATACTGTACGCGTATTTTTTCGACAACACGCCACTTCCCATCACTATGTACATATTTGACATTTGTCATTTGAGAATGAACGGTATTGTATTCCATTTCTTTACATCGAGTATATAAAAAGGTACTGTACTGTAAAAAGGTACGTACTGTACGTGTATGAAACGTATTGACCTATAGACAGTAGAACGTTGAAATCTAAATTTAATCTCCTGTTATTCTAGTCTAACTTTATGCACGAATAATGGCCAAACATTTCCATGAAAAGTTTTACTTCTGTGTATAATATGCAAAACGTATGGCTAATGGAGATTTCGTGTTGCAAAATTGCGTTCACTGCAGTGAGCGATCAAATTTGCAGATGGGATATGGTAAAAAAGAAAGGTCAAAGTAAAAAAAAAAAAACAGTACGAGATTCGTTCAGGCTAAATTCGAGAAAAACCGACCTCAATCTTGGCCCTTATCATGAATAATTTGATAAACAATTTTAGACCCTTTTCAAGGATTGCAGCCATCGTAGACATCTTTAGAATACAAAGTACCTGAATTTTTCCGCACTTGTTTCTTTTTTTTTGCAATACACAACTGAGCAGTCTAGTCTATTTTTAGTCTTCCCGTTTCACCCCCTAGTACATTACCCAAAGCACATAAACTGAATCCGATCGCGGCATTTTACCAGTGCAAAACGTCGTATCTTATTTACTTTACTTTTGTGCAATGTTACCAAAACCCGGATGCTCGTAAAGACTTAATCGCCTCTATAAACTTTTGCACTGCTGAAACTTCGACCGAGTGCTGAAATTTAATAAAGGCTCACAAGACCTTTGGCTTCACAGTTTCAGTGTGTTAATAAGCGGATTATAACGCCACTTCCAAAACCTGACCTTCCTCAGCGAAAGTTGTACCCACCCGGTTTTGAATGCATTCGAAGAGCGAGCGGAAGATCATTCAGCTGATAATGTGTATGTGTGTATGCGCAAATGCCAAATGTTAGTATGCAAAAACTAGGGTCATCACGCATCGTCTTATCAGTCGTCACGATTGTCCAGGGCGTATTTAGGGACTAAGGTGTTGATAAAATTTAGACATTCACAGAAAAAGCGGACCGGACCTTGTGCTTATACAATGGAGTCAACAATAGGCACTCTTGACTGACACTGTCCTACCTCAAAGGCGCTCACATACCTTAGAAAAAAATTGACGCCCTCTATCGTCGTTGATTCGCACCAATGCGGATTATATCGGTGTGAATGGGACGGCGATAGGGGCGAAAGTTTGACGCAGCGAATTCGCTAAGGTGTGTGAGCGCCTTAAGGTGTGCAGCCTTTATAATGGGTGTATTTTTTCAATTAAACTTTAAGGACGATATTCCCTTAAGCTGTGTAGACTAGGAATGTGAATTGTTCTAGTTAACGATGTATGTATGTATGTAGTTTCGTCAACACGTGTTTATACGTGTGTTCAATGCAAATGAAGTTGACGTTCCCTCTTCGTTCACCAGTATTTTGTCAGGGTTTTGTTCATAGTTTCCGCCGTATCGTCTTTCGTTCTGTGTGCCAACTTCGTTCCCAATATCCTTCCTGTAAGATGTTAGCTATAAAGCAATGTTTAATGCACGCGAAGTGCACGGAACAAGACTTTCCTTTCACCGCTGCAAAGTTTCGCAGACTAGAGTACCTACATATTGCACATCATCGGTATATCGTCGGGGAATAGAAGACAATTCCCGTATTTTATGAGTCCCGTCGGAAGAAAATCTACACGGTTATACTACCGTCGTCGCCGTTGGGACGTCTTCTATTTCTAGAAATAAAGATAATAAAAAGAAGAAGCACTTCGATGACAACCCTGGCTGGTATCGTAGAAGTGGCTTGACAGATGAACGATCTAGTCGCCGGGAACCGGTTCGCTTCGAATATATCCGCCGCGTGCTCCAAATCGAAAGACCGCTTTGTGTGCTTCTTCTTATTATTTTTCTTCTTCCCATTCACACGGCAGATTAGCATAATTTCGCATAGCAATTTAGACGATACATTTCCCATGCGTGATACGTTATTTTCGGGTAAATTGGAACCGGCCGCGTCCTATCCTCGCACGTACAAACAATACAAAACGATACAGGGAGACAATGAGTGTCAACGTTGAAACATCAACAAGTATGTAACAGTTCCATAAACATGAAAATCAAAACGTCGACACTTGTGTAGGCCTCCGTCTATCCGAGCCCGTACAATTACTCAAAATTTCAAAAGATGCGTTCGTAATGTTAAATCGTTCTATTTGGTTTAAAATCAATCAACGACCAATGAATTTCAGCCGCATAAACAAATCTATCACGAGTGCTCGCGCACACTACGACAAAGTAACTTCAAAGTAATCACAAGTGCGCGCGTTTTGTGATTATTTACAGTCCGAGTGGACGCTAATTGAGAGTGCCATTGATTTATTTTCTATAGTTTTGAAGGATTCAAACGAGTCAAAGGGCCCTTTGTGTGCCGCATTAACGCCGTCGTCACTAATTGCTCATTGTGTTGAGTAAATTTAACCTGCAAGTGTTATTATCGGCACCCTTCTCTACTACCCCTTTCGCCTTGGCTTAAAGGCTTCTTTTAGTCCTCCCCTATCCGCGACTTTGAAGCCCTCTCGTCACTTTGAGGGTCCTTGATGGTTAGTACTCTGTGAAACGGGGTCACTTCACCTCGCGACACAAATTACCGCAATTTTTCGCTTTGATTCCCCTTTGTAATTAAAGCTGTACTAACTCCAATGAAAATATTCAACTTTGCGTTTACTAGGTATTTGAAGGCAAAGTTTCAATTGGGAAGACGATTAGTTTTCTCTTGTTTATGCTTAGACAAATTTACATTGTTTTATTGTTATCGAGTCCAGATAAAGGCTGTGTCGGACACGCAACGACCTTCGATAACCGACCCAAAGACCTCTATCTTCGGATCTTCCACACAATGACCGTGCTCGTTCATTCGTAATGAGTAATTACTACCCGGTATGTACCATACGTATCCGAAGGAGGAGAGATAGGCATCGGGAATTAAGCAACCCGGCTCTAACGAGGCTAATGGCCGACTCCACTCATTAAAATTATCCGCTCGAGATGACCCCCATATTACCTTTTCGTTTTGTGCGACGACGAGAAGAGCCACCGAAAAAAAGTTGGAAAGGAAAAGAGTAGAAAGTTGGGGTGTGCCACCGGGGAAAACTCGAATTTGATCCGAGAGACTGACTGTCTAGGTTTTCCACCTCCTGTTTATTTAATGTATGTAGCATATTTTAACACCCTCTTAGATTATTGTTTTGTTCTATTTTAAATTGGACGCGGGTGTAGCATCCACGAGGACAGGTGATTTACGTTGTTGTTGTTGGCCATTAACCTGTTTTAAATTCGACAAATTTGAATACAATGAATGACACTGTACTGCTTGCGATCTTCGGGTGTTTTTTTTTTTTTAACCATTGTTGCCTAAAAAAAGTAGCGATCGCAATCAAAGAGGTCGTTAAAATCTTTCTAGTTCAAGTAAACGATCATCAATCACTCAAGCAAACATTCCATACTTCACGTATTTGGACAATCAGTGGAAATTGATTTTGTCTGCTGTGGTAGTTTTTTGATTGAATTTGTAGGCCGACACGTTCCCTTGTGCATTACTGATTGAATTGTATTTATTTTTGTTTCTGTTTTGTTGTACGCTTTGTAACAAATTTTAACAATCATCATTTTGGCTTCACATGAGCAATCACAAGTATACATTACCATCATTGGTTATCCGAGTCGATTTCTTCTTTGATGATCGCCGATTCACAACTACCTGTCATTTCTGTAAGTGCGGTGCGGTGTCGTAAACGATAAAAGGATTCAATGTTTTTGGTGTGCATTGAATTGCATGCTGTAATGTCACGGTTAAATGTAAAGCATTCCTCGCGGTGTTTCAGATTAGATTTCATATGATATTGTTTTACTGTTGAAATAATACACGACTTCCCAATAAAGCGTGTGGCGTGCCGCAAGGACGATATACATATGTAGTTTCGAAACGTTTTAGAAATGCACGCGTACCAATTTTTATTACTAAAAGGACGGTCGGACCAATCCGTAACTATGGACTAACCATGCGTGCGAATTCGACGCAACTAGTTCACATCGTTTCGCATTATTCAACAGACATGTTCGTTGCAACGGAATACAAGAAAGAAGGGAAAAATACATTGAAGATGAAGAGAGAGAGAGGCCGTAAAAAATACGAGCGAAAAATGGGGACGAAAAGGTTAGCGCGTCTTCTCGTCCTTTTGTCGCGTGTATCGTAAATAAAGGAATTTTCTGTATTTGACAGGACGAGAAGGACAATATTCCCTCGTAAGGGCGTCTATCTACTACTTATTCGACGCGACCTTTTTTTTTTTTGAATGGGAGTATAAAAAGGGGGTGGAAATGTTCGACCGAAATAAATTTTCGACAAAATATTACGTTTTTGGTCAAAGTGGGTTTGTAAAAAGGTACACATCTCACATAAATTATTTGCGTACTGAATATTTGTCAACGTTCAATAGCGAAATATATTACAATGGAGATAAACCTGAGTTATTGCATTTTATGTTGTTATTTTTCACATTTTCGACAGTCGTTTAGCGGATCCAAAAATAGCGTCGCATTCTAATTGAGTATATGGCGCACTAGTACAAATTCACTGTAATTATTTGGGCCGCTTTGAAAGTTTTAGCAATCAATATATGTTAACTGTGTTAAAAAATAAACGGTAGTTGGAATCTTAAGCTCAATATTAGAACCGGTTTTTTTTTTCATCGCAAATTTTTATACGCATTGTCAATCGACTATAATCGCCGACGCTATTACGATTCAATGCGAATATTATACAAAACGCTTATTAGTCACTTCCTATTAGCTTCAATTTTACACTTGAACTTGCCGAAATGTGACCCTACACACTCGTTACCTTTACGTTCAATTAATTAACTCGAGGCTAGTTACAGTGGTAATAACAACTATGTACTAGTCCCTAAACTGCTTTTGAAATTACACGTATAATTTTCATTATATGTAATGTACGCTCAGACAAAACAACCTTCATATGAATGCAATATTTATTCTAATCTCTATAAAAGTGGCTGTCATTTTTTACATTTTTACCGACTGTCATGTCATAGTGAAGTAAAAGCTTCTTCAGCTATTCGACGAAGCTTAGAGCCTTGAGGCTCATGTGTGAATACTGCCGCTAAAACTCATACCTCTACGCTAACCTCGTCGTAGCGCTTCGACATAAACACACCCCAAATCAAATCGACAAATTCTGACTGGAGACGCTGATCTGAACTTCAGTAACATTTAAATCTTGCTAGCAGTCACAGTAATGTTTGAAACCTTAACTAGGATTTTTTTAACTGGCGATGAGTTTCACCGCAGTTACAGTTGAGATAAGTTCCCACTTGTGTATCTACTGACTTTTCCAACCTACAGTTCTCATAAATGGTGCACTAATTGTGCCTACTGCTAGGGTAGGGTTCGAGGATTGTCGACTCGGCTTGTTTCGCGCGCAAAAGGCGTATCCACATTAGCATTCGTAATGAAGTTAGTCGGCACGTGTGGCATCATCCGTGACTCGAGTGGTGCAATACTCTCCTTGCACTATTCATATCTACATTCAAGTGGATGAATATGTGGATGGATGTGTCCCTTTAGGCTCTGACACGTTTTCACCCCTTGGTCACCCGTTTCTCATCCCCTCGTCACGGCAACGACCTCTCTCTTTCTGCAATCGAATATATTACATAGTATCGTCGAAGTAATGGCTTTTACGAGCGCCTCGCCGTGAACGATTTCATCGGTGAATTTTATTGCGAAGGGAGTGGCTATCGCTTTACACCCTCATACCAACCCCATATCCAAAAGACACTGTGGTGTAATAGCACTCTGAACATTGTATATGAACGTGTATACCCACCTACGAATGTGTATCGAGTTGACGTATGATTTTCTCGTGTGAATTTATTCATACACTGTGATTCACCAGCTCACAGTGCGTATCGTAAGGATATTGATTGGATAAGTTTTCGATATATGTACACTTGCAGTTAGTTTTCGAGTGAATGCTGTGTACGCGAACGTGCACCGTTGACGGACAGTTAAACTCGTGCGTGTGATGTTTAACTTTTAACGTATTTGCGTACTTCTTTTGAACGAAAGCGTCCATTTGTCAAACGTCCGTTGAATCCAGCGAAATAATGCCGTCGATTTGTCGACAAAATAAATGTTGACGACCGCTGTCAATATTTCGAGCGTGAAAAACAACACGGACAAAAAAATGTTTCAAACAATGCCTCTTCAATTGCGCGAACCTTGTTTTAAACGTATGCGTGTACATAAGAGTTAAGTTGGTTCATTTTAACGTTCACTTTTATTGTCTTAAATAAATATAATAATAATACGTTAATGTTTGATCGTTTGGCTGTAATGCTAATCGTTCTCATTGTTTGCTTTTCGCTTGATTGAGTCGTCGACATCGAAAAAAAAAACAAGTATTTTTTTTATTGCTCATTGTAAACATATTGTAAAATGCGTCTACGATCGGCGATAATTCGACTGTGTCATGTCATAATAATCGTTCACAACAATGAAGTAATAATCTAATAATGTACACTTCCTCTCGTGGTGTAATTTTATAATATACGGATAGATATAACTGGTATCGATAATTTAGGGAAATGCATTCATTCGCAGTGATGCAAACGCGTTTTCATGACATTTTCAAGTTGAACTTATTCCTCGCAAGTTTCCCATAACATAATAACAGCCAGCGCAAATCATGTATAATTTTCTTGCGCAATATTCTATTGTGCTATATATGTATGTATTACTATGTTTGATTGTTATCTGGAACTTTATTTTATTTTTTCTTTAATTTTAATGCACATACATACAATAGGCTAAATTTCGAGTTGAATTGAATTTGATTGATGATTCGTAACACCCCTCTATACTTATTCTGGTTTTATTTTGTATTGTGCTTCAACTAGGCATGTAATATAATACAATCAAAACTATAAACTTTCATTATCCTAATGGATTGTATTTGTTGCAAAATTTACCAAGTTTTTGCATTATTTTTTGCACAACACAAGTAATCCGTCTGAAAGTTCATGGTCAACTTACTGAGAGCTATCTGTACAGCATTCTATTATTCTTCGAATTTGCACATCGCACAATATCAATCATTCCACGTCAGCTCGCTGCAGTTGAGCATTATGCAAACGGCTGAATTGTCACATAGAGGATCGTTTCCATTCGGACGAGTTTATGCACCGTGCCATACCGACACGGCAACGTGAACATTTAATTGTATTCCATTGTATGTATGTATGTACATACATAAATTTGAATTTTCCGATTGATTTCACCATATTGCAAACAAACAGAGGTACTCAATTCCCCTAGACGTTTTTGGAAGATAGAAAGAGTTCTTCCTGTAAAAAGTTTGAGGAACTCCGATTGCAGTGGCTATTCGATCCTTGCCTATATGGTTGGATGCGTCCACTTAGCAACCTGGGGGAAGGAGAGAGAGAGGGAGTGGTGCATTTTGTGCCTCGTAACAGGATCTGGGCTCGGGGAGGCGCATCCGCCCCCCTTTATTGTCGTCATTTTTATGGTCATTTTTTTATGTATGTATATGTTACGTTTATTATTATTTATAAAGGGGAGGAGAGGGGCAATCGGTATATCACAGCAGCGGGTCGTTGCTCTTTGCATTTGAGAGGGGGAGGAAAGAATAAACTCGGAACTGGTCGAAACCGTATCGGAAAAACACGAAAAGCACATCTGGCCTATAATGAAATGATAATAAATTTAATTTGAAACGAAAATCCGTCACAATTGGTACAGTACATATTGGGTGATTGCTTTAAGTATGTATGTAGTCAATATCGGCCAGAATTTTAGATTTATATATAAATAATTCAATATTGAGTCATTCGACAAAAAAATTGTATGATGGCTACGTGATATCGCAATCGAAAAACTCTACAGTTTTCTGTGATTCTAGAGTGATTCTGCAAAGCTTAGCCCCGATTAGTCAACGCTATGCTGAATGCATACGACCAATGCGTACTGCCAGTTATGACGTATGGATGTTAAATTCAAGAATGTTACGCAAGATCCAGTGCACACAGAGAAGCATGAAAAGATGTATGCTTGGTATAACGAGAAGAGATCGTAAGAGAATACATGGGTAAGAAGCATGATCAAGGTGGCAGATATAGCGGAACGTGTGAAAAAGTCGGAGTGGACACAGCGAGAATGTATGGAAAATGGCCGCGAGAAATACTGGAATGGAATCCAAGAGGATGTAAAAGAAAGCAAGGTAGACCGAGTGGACGACGGGGTGATGAATTGAAAAGAATGTGTGGAGTCAACTGGATGCAGATTGCTCAAAACAGACAGGAATGGAAGAGGATTGGAGATGCCTTTATCCAGCAGTGGATGGTGAACGGCTGAAAATGAGCAGCCACGTTCCACGTATCGATGTGGAACGTGGATGCTGAATTCAAGAATGTTACGTGAGATCCAGTGCACACAGAGAAGCATGAAAAGATGTATGCTTGGAATAACAGGAAGAGGTCGAAAGAGGAATACGTGGGTAAGAAGCATGACCAAAGAGGCAGATATAGCGGAACGTGTGAAGAAGTTGAAGTGGCAATGGGCTGGACACAGCGAAAAGAATGGATGGCAGATAGATGCAAGAAATACTGGAATGGCATTCGAGAGGATGTGAAAGAAAGCAAGGTAGACCTATTGGACGATGGGCTGATGGAATCAAGTGGGTGCAAGTTGCTCAATACAGACAGGAATGGAAGAGGATTGGAGAGGCCTTCATCCAGCAATGTATGTTAAACGGCTGAAAATGATGATGATGAGTCAACGTGTGTAGAAATGTATAAAGTACGAAAAAAAACTGACCATCGTATAATATACGCACACGAAAGATCTAAATATATGTACGTTTTTGTCGTGTCTACTAGTGCTTTTGCTCGTAGCGTGTGGACAAGGCCTTAGTCCGTTCGACTGATGATAATCTAATTACACGCGGGCTTGTGCAAATCGGTAAGTGCTTGCGGTTAATTAATATTACCCACACACCTCCATCCGGAAGCTTTCGTGTGTTTGATGTGTATGTCTATATAACAATATGGCGATAGACAAATTTAATGCGATCAAAAGGTCTAATGGTACGATTGTTAAACACAGCTGGCAATACAGCAGCTGGTTTCATCCAGCCGCGACGACTACTACTGCCACCAGGTTTTAACAGTGGGTCATTATCGGTCGCACACGAGCAAAATTACACCCCTTTATTATTGGACAGCGAAAGGAAGAACCCCATTGCACTTTCGGGATATACAGATAGTGGACAGGACAAATCATACTCTGTTTATCTCTAGTTTTGGTGCAGAGTTCATTGTTGTCTAGACTTGCCACTCTTGTGTTACAAAATTTAGCTGATCTTTCTCATTACCATTTGCGTAATTTGAGCAAGAGGAAAGGTTCAAATCGCAATTAGTGCAATTAGTGTTTGCTTATTTTTCACTAAACTTAAGGACGTAAGTAGCATGAGATCAATTATTAAGATCAAAAAAAAACACATCTTCCGTTAATTATTTGAATATATGTATGTATGTATGTAGTTTGCATGCGACTCGGTAGATTTACAAAATAGATTAACGCAATTAAGCAACAAAAGTATGAAAGTAGGTTTACAAATTCATTTTAATAAAACTAAAATTATATTTAATGAATTTGCACGCAAAACGTAGTCACAGTAGATAATCATATTGTAGAGATAGTTGATAGTTATTTATACCTAAGGCAATTGGTGAACATGACTGACTGAATGTAAAGAACGCTTTCTGAAGATTAAACATCCAGATCCAGTGCACATAGGGAAGCAATGAAAGGTATGATTGGAATAACAAGAAGGGGTCGAAAGATGAATACATGAGTGAGAAGCTTCGTTACCGAAGTGTCGGAAATAGCGGAACTTGTTTAAAGGCTGAAGTGACAGTGGGCGAGTGGCATATTGTGGGAAAAATGGATAGCAGATGGACCCAAGAGGATGTTGACGAATGTGTGGTGTCAAATGGATGCAGATTGCTCAAGACAGACATGAATGGTAAGATGATTGGAGTGGTTTTCATCCAACAGTGGGTGGTGAACGGCTGAAAACGATGACGATATAAATATTTAACTATCATATGAAATACATATGTATGTACATACAAACGTGTATAAATCGGATACTACGTATGTATTGGAAAGTGAATAAAAAACACGGCAAAGGCATGTCGCTTTGAGGAAAATTTAGGCGTTCGACAAAAAGAAGGGTCAGATGGAGATTTGCGCTCGGAGCAAAAAGGTTTTGATCCGTCAGTCGTGGTAGTAGAGTTTCGCCTCGGGGATCGGTCATACCATATTTGTCAATGATGGATGTACGACAGTGTAAATCTGGTCTTAATAAGCCGACTCGTCGGTAACGAGGCCGGGGATAAAGCCGCCGAAAGAAGAGGAGACTATGTTATAAATCACAGTAAAGAGGGTTTTCATTATTTCGGTCCCGAGTCGATATTGCGAACGACCCTAGAGTGAGAGGAAGGGCCTACAAAAATAACGGAATGGATAACATCTGCCGTCTCGTATGTACCTACATATATAAAATATCTATAATGCGAATTCACACACACACGTATGTACGTATGTACATATGTACATAGAAATAATAATTCTGCGGTGATCCCTTCGTTACACGTGGAAAACTTTTGATTTCGTGATATATTGGACATGTGGTCTTTTGTGAATAAGTACGTACACGAACGTGTGTCATGCTTGTGTCGCATGTTTACAGAAAACGTGAATATATTATTGAAAATGTCAGGTAATTTTAGAATGTAATGTTTGTCGAGAAACTTTTGTTCGTTTCTTCGCCGAGCTTTTTATTTAAAATTGCTTGTCGGAATTAACTATTAACTACAGTAAAATTCGAGATCATACTAAAATTAATCGGAAAAACTGAACGGTTCATTGTTTTCAGTCGATTTGCTCGCTTTATTTCGCTTCAAGCTTCAGCGGCCAGACGCGAAAATCTCTCTCTTTCTCTCCGTGTTCGCATTTCACTGCGTAATCTCAGTGTCCGTTAACACATACTTAACCGTCTTGTTTTGCGGCTATGGCTGGTGAAATTTGACCTGACTGACGCTTTCAGTAGTTGAACTTTGCCGAACACAAGAGTTGCTCTCGGAACGGAACCGCAAACGACCCAGAGAAATCGTTCAACGTTATGCGTAAGAAAATACAATAAAAAAAAATCGGCGAATCTGCACAGATCGTTTGTGCGAATTTCATTTTAAAGTACATACATATATGTATGTATATGCTTTTTTTTATATAAAACGAACGAAAGGCACGTTCCGTAAAAATGACACCGTAAAATGATATGGAGTGTAAGATCTGAGATTCAATGGTTCATACCTAAAATGGCTAGGGTGGCTAGGGTCGTCGTGTACGATTACAATAATGCTATTGTTACACATAACATATTTCAAATGTAACAAAGCGATATTGTACGTCAATGCTTGGTGATTTCCAAATCCAATATTTCAATATTTAATGTACATATAGTAAAATCGATTCATCTTACTAGAAGCTAAAATGAGTAGAATTTTATATCGCTTAAGCAAACCACACGTTGAGAGTATTAGAGGCTCAGATTCGCGCTCGACGCTACGACAAAATAAGCATTGCCGTATTGAATTTTGTTTTCGTGTGTGTATCATAATTCATAATTATGTATGTACATATATCTATATTGTGTATGTTCTAGCCATTGGTTTTTCTCTCCTTAGTCTGTGGAAGTGTATCGCAGTGGGTAATAGTCTGCCGAACGGTTGTTGTATGCAAATGCACTTTGTTTTAATTGGTCCCATTTTGCAGTAGCAATGTTCCAATAACTGGTGACCTTGAGATTGTGGCACAAAAACTGTTAACTTAATTAAAAATTGCGCAATGGCCGTGTACGGGTCCCGCACATTTCCCTCGGCAACTACGAAAACAATGAAAAAACAACTTGACACTGAATCAAATCGAAATTATTCATACGGAAAACAATGGCCATTGAAATCGCATTTGCGGAGAATTTCATTTTAAAATATATCTATGCAAATGCGATAAAAAGGCAATTTTCGCAATTTCGCCGCGATGGCCATTAATTACGTTTGTTGTTCGAATTAAGTTTTGTTATTTAACGGTTTGAACGCGAACGATAAATTTTGCAGCTCGCGACATTCGTCCCGCGTTATTTTCGGAAAATTCCGCCGTTTATTAAATCGTTTCGTTAATGCGAATTTTCCACCGTTTTCATTTCGTACGTATATCAACGCAGCTCTATGCCAAGCATGTATGTACATATGTAGGTATTTATTTTAATATAATACATATCTAATAACGACCGGACATTTCCACATACGGTCAAAAACTTTAATATAAATAATCATACAAACGGCAGTTTTGTGTTATTCGTATGTAAAGTGTAATATGAGAATTAAATAAAATTCGCTTTGATATCTTTTGACCATTTTTGTAACGATGTACTTGAACGTTTTTTCGTGGCTAACGAGCATACCGCATTCGACAATTTATGTTTATGTTTTTTGTTCTTTTTTGTAAGATTTTCAACGACCGGAAGTTGATGTAAGTCTGCTGCATGGTTATTTCAAAATTAACGTGTATAGCAAACAATATTGTGTATCAAAAAGCGTGTTCAATTTTTTTTCGCTCCTCTAAGGTGTATTGGTGTAAGTTTTTTGTACATTCTCAAAGGTTTTCATTGGAAAAGAAAATCGCTTTTCCTCCATTATACCATCAATATTACCGTTCACAAACGGATTTCGCTGAATAAATTATTTCGGCTCGCGCATACTTTTTCTCCGTTTCATCCACCTTCATTTCTAAGAGGATCACGGCTAAGGAGAAACATCTCAATATCCCGTGTCTTTCAGTGAAAAAAAAAAGGAATTTTAAATTCACCATATCAATGGCGCATTTGCTTTCTGTAGGGAGGATTTTTACAAAAGAAAAATATATTTTTTCGTAGAGAAAAACAACGTGTAGTAAAAGTTTTTGTGCTTTTTCTGTGCTACATTATCATATTGATACGCAAGCATACAACGAATCGTTCAGTATCATACAGAATATATGGATTTTTTAAATGTAAAATGGGAATCAAGTCCACTTTGGGAAAAGTCTACACAAAAATATCAATTGGTTTTTTTATGTGAGAAAAATTCAATCATTTTTATAAACACTTTGTATCGTCAGACTGAACGTAATTTTTATGAAACATTCTCGTGAATGCTTTAGTATAGAGTTGAAACTTTTTGCAACATTGTTTTGTTGGAAAACATTCTAATATTGTTATTTTTGTTTCAGGTAAGAACACACAACGCTCTTCGGCATGTTTGTAAGTCATTTGAATATTTACTTATGACATACTTTTCCTGAATTTAAAACATTCAAATAAACTCTTATCATACTACAATATATGTATTATAAAGCGGATGGCCACACAATAGTACCTGAGACTAATTCAATTAATACAATTTAATCATTGATTTGGATCTTTTGTATTATTCGGATTTTTTTAATGTGGAATCGCATTTTTCCTTATGCAATTAATTCCTTATTTGTTTGTAATTGTTCAACCAAGGAGAATAATGTACTTGCGATTAATATGCGTATCCTTTTTCAATCATACTCATCACGTACCATATCCATATTGAGCATTATCATTGACACAGGTTTCAATTACAAATATTATGCACGGACGAACTGATTTGGGATATTCAACCTAGTTAAGTGCGTCAACCATCGTATCGCACGTTTGTTTCATTGGAATAATTTTTAAAGTAAAAAGTGAAAGTAAATTATGATCATTAAGAAGGAAGTGAAGAAAAGGTTTTATATGGGTATATTTCCCCCTTTGTGCATTTATAGTTTTCTCATTGTTTGTTGTGCGCAATTTGGATAATGACTTCTGAGGAATCTGAATCGCCGTCTAATGACTTCAGTCGGTATTTCTCCATCAGGGATACTCAAGCGTTCGAAATTCGAATAACTTTTCCCCAACTAATTATATCAAATCGCCACTGGCAAAATTCGAATCTGTAAATTCCCATCAACGTGCTTTAGCAACGCGCCAAGAAAAGCTTTCTTGCAACGTAAATATTTTGACATTTTGAAGCAAACAAAAGCTCACCTTAATTTCTACAGATTGACGTCATTATTTTTAAATTCAAAATTTAAATCTCGTTGCATGACAGCCCCTACAATAACAATAATGACAATGATTGATAGACTGAAATTTCACATGTCCATTCATTTCCAACTCTATCGATACGATCGTAACAAAAGTTGCTTATCAAAACCCCTTTGAAAGACCTGTCAACAGGTGGGCCGCACTCGAAAGCCTATTTGGAAATAATTAATTATTTAGCGATTCGATTACGTCGGTTGGCGTTGACCGAATTCGGTTTACGCTCTTTGGAAACGTTGGATTTTAAGGGATGAGAGGAGGGTGTGTACCGACTTAGGTACACCGCCGAAATATCTACTATGCGAGCTTTTATCTCACTACGACTCTGAAATTCTTATTGAGAGCACTTCCCTTGTATTTACAATGTGATTAATATTCATGAGCTCTGTGGCGAAATACATGTATTGCATATCAAGTTGTTTGAATAAACCAACAAAGTGATTAATTAGTATAGCGTGAATCTTCGTCTCTGAGGGAATAGTGAATTTTGCGTTGCGTTCGAAAGCTCTCAGTTAAACCTCGACCTGCAAAAATAATCACATCAAATTTCCTCTTATCTCAACACCAAACGAGCTATTGAAACATTCAATGTGTATTATCTATGTATATTTGCCAAAATATATTTGATCCAAAGCGTAGTAAATTGTAACGAGAATTTATTCACACGATACTCGATGATAACACCGAATTCAACGATCTCATGCATTATCTGATCTTTTGAATCGCCTCATATGTTATGTAGATATTTGCAATTTTCATAATGCAATCATGTAATATAAAAATATTGGTCATATTCGTTAAACCGGAACTAACACTTTTTTCCTATACGAATTACGCTTTTCACTTTCACATATTATGATAATCCACATTGCATTATACATAGGCAGAGAGCAGCATACTGATATTTTCAGTAAGCTAAACATACAATCGATAGATACACAAAATTAGCTGTCTTTCGTGTCCATAAATTAACTTTCATTCGTGCAATACATACAAACTCTCGCATGTATCCAATTAGTAACATATACCCAGACCACTAACTCTCAGTGGGTGAAATAGCACTTCCAAACTAAAAATATGACCCCTTATCTTGTTCTATTTCGACGCATAATATTTTTTCCTGAATTTATCGCGCGTGGAAGCGCGTAATAAAACAACACCGCGTAATCTCGCACACGTGTAAACGAACTATCGAGAACACACGAATGTTTTCATATTGTTTCATGTTTTTAATCAGCGTAATAAAAACGACCAACCTTCAAATTTGGTATTAGTATAATGCGGTGTTGATTTCAAGAACATCGTGCTCACTCGACTGTCAATTAGAGGCCGGAAAAGCCTTCCGAAACTATCGCGGTAATACTTATTGTTAATTGTTATATCTCTGTCATACTTTTTGTATTTAAAATTTTGAATAACAACAGCGGTAATTGTGTCGCGGTTAAACTGCCATATTTGAGCTTAAAGTTATTTGCTGCGCAATGTAACCTTATTAGTTTGAAGGTAAGGGTTGGCAAATTCATTCCGTTCGATATTTCGTCAACTTGACACCGTTGACCATTTGAGAAATAACTTTTCTCGTAATTACAATATGCGTGTCCATCCTCGGTATAATCGAATTGTGTAATTATTATATAGTACGATCTGAAGGTTTATTTTTATATTCGATACACCTCTGTAAGTCTATACTTATATAATGTATCTTTATCGGCGTGTGAGAATCAAGGTTTCGCCGCGGTCGAACACGTAACTTGTCATAATCGATGGTTTAACGTCCTCACCTTGACAAAGTTAATTAATTAACCGTCTTGCATAATACGGTCACGCATTGTAAATGTTAATAGTTACTGTGATTTGTGCGCATTAACACTGCATTGACATATAAACATACTGTGGGCGTACATGTACTATTTTTTTTTTTATTATACAAATTCTTCTACTGAAATTTGACAATCATCATAGCTATCTTAACTTTTGATACTTCAATCTGAGACATAGATTTCATGCTATTTCTCTACGGATTCTGTAGATTCTGGGGGCCAATTGGCGCAAGCACTCGGGTCTATACCAGCTTCCTCTTTTCGATAAAATTGACAAGGTCTCTGCTCTTAGTCATACAGTCCATCAATTTGAAAGTTACCCAACTGATCAACCGACAAATTTATGCGCATATCCACATCTCAATATATTATATTGAATAGAGTTTGAGCTGGTGTCTAGTACGATATTTGTAAAAAAAAATTGTATAGAATGATTTAACTTTGATGAAGGGTGTTTTTTGAGACGATGACTTTTTTATAAGCTAGGCAACTATGACACTCACCCACTCAATGTAGCATCGAATTCTCATTTCCATTCGAATTTAGCTAAGGTTAATTTGCGAATGTGTCCGTTAATGGTAAAAGGTAAAAGTTAGGACGTATAGTCCTTTGTTGTTGTTGTTGTTGTTGTTGTTGTTATTGTTGTTCTACGAATCGCTTTGTCTTTGGTTATCCGTGGTATTATTATATCACTAGCGGGTGCGTTTACATAACGCGCTCCGTGACACTTTGCCGAACTGGGTCGTGTATTGAAATCTCATCCAGCGACTCTCAAACTGTGTTGCGACGACCCACTAAACGTCTCACCATCCACAGATACACACAAAGAAATGGTACATTTAAAATTTCAGAACTCGCGTTTAGTTTCGGGGCTGTTGCGTTAACGGTTAACTGTTAGCACGTGCTCGTTCGCGGAAAATGAAGAAAAGTTTTAGTATCTGCGGTATGTAAGTATAGTACAATGGCAGTCTAATGGTTTCGGTTTGCGCAAACATCGTTATGGCACGCTTCATTGTTTGATAGTCGACCAAACCCTTGGCCCCTCTACCTCCTCCCCATATCAGACCATTATGCTTCGGACACATAGGGGGCATTAATGTCGCACGAGCGTGGATTATCCTTTGGTTTCCCCTTTCCCCGTTTTCCCCCTACCTGTATCCCGTAACCGAAAGGGAAAACTGTAACTGTGGCATTGTCGTAATTAGTGACCAGATAATGACGGCATTCCCGACCGAAGGTATTGTGTGCATTAAGCGTGTGTCGAGAAAATTCGTTGCGTTGCGGTCAGCAGCTCGATCGTTAATGTGTTGATTTTAAATAACTGTTCCGTAGCGATAATCGATCGGTAGGTAATTTCAATATTGTTTTTCCCATAGCGTGCAATATCCATCTCGATATTTTCAAATTGCCTATTATGTATGTATGTATGTACACATATGTAAAAAATCGAGTTAAACTTACGCGGCTCAATATGCAACACACTACAAGTTCATATTTTCATTTTCAAATATGCAATAATTTGACTTATGATATTTTCAATATCATTAGTTTATAACTGGCGGTTCATAACCCTATATGCTCATTTCCTCTCATGGAAGTGAACACAATGTTCATTTATCCCCCTCCCTCTATTTTTGGACTCCTAGCTTTTGTCTTGATACTGACTAATTTTGAAATTTCAGATTTGTAAAGATACATTGGCCATAGCAAACGTAATTACATACATAAGTGCTTTGTAACTGTTTGAGAGCACCAAAATTCATCCGGGTTTTGATTTGTGAATTATTGATTCAGCAGAGATTTGCTCTGTAAATCGAAGACGTCGTCCTTATGCATGTAGGCATCATCCATGGAGGCCAAATTAAAACGGAAAGGATTTCGTTTCGAACCTTCGTTTTTTAAATGAGGTTGAAAAGTAATCGTCAAAGGACTATATTAGATTTTTCAAATCCCTCAAAATATCGCCTTGATTCTAATCTGGAAGTATAATCTAACGAGTTATTACAATTTTTTGGGGAGATTCCTCCCCTAGGGAGGAAAACACCATAGGCTAAAAATCCCTGGTTTATAGGGTAATTTCGTGGCATACGGACACCAATAAGCTCCTTAGTGTCCGTTTGTCCCAAATTTACCTTATGAGCTAATGATCAAACCCAGTAGAAAGTAACTATTGCAAGTTCAACTTATTCATATCGTGTATCTATTAATTATACTTTTTCAGATAATATAAATTAAGATTCTTGTTCCGATAAGTTAAATAATGGATCTTGTATGTATGTACATACATATTTAGAATTAATGTTAAATCATAATTGTTGAAAACTAACTGATTTACCCGTCATATGACGGTGGATTCTAACCCCGTACCCTACTCGTGTGCGCTGGTTTTTACAATAACAGTTCAGCCCCTAACCTGTTCGACAGTACGTGAAACAATTGTATAGTGTACCGTTGATTGAATGAGTGTATAATACAGCCATAAAATTGGGTTGTTGACTCGAACCAGCTTTGCCAACTCACATGTTAGTAATTTTGATGTACATTTGTTATGTCATAGTTAAATATTATGGATATTGTATGCTTATGCAAAATTTTGAAGTGTCAATCATTCGAAAATTTTCAATTGTGACTTTTGAACAGACATGTGCAATCTCCAGTCATTTAAAAAAAAAAATCATACACAGGTGCCCGTACAAATGACAAACAGACGCCAGTGTCGAAAATTGTAGCCAAGTGAAATTCGTTCGACGTTGTCATTGTTGGACATTGTGGTTTTTTCTTGTCGACACAACCAACAATGTCGACAATTTACGTCGTGTTTGGTGAAACGTCCGCGCTCGTTTCGCTCACTAAAGGTCATCATGCACACACACGTGTCAATTTTTCAAATATTATATTTTGTATACATATGTATGTACATACATACAAACTGTTGACACGACACACGGTCTAGTTATATGTAGACTCGCACACGTGTCAGGGCAAACGCCCTATCTATGTATGTATATGAGCCCTCTAAAAGAAGACGTTGTCCGTGACTAGATGTGCACTTATCGCTGTCAGGATTTCAACACCGCTCAATAACCATGATTATTATTGTCCGAGGAACCGAGTGCTCGAAACGCGACATAATAATAATGGTGGTGAAGTGTTGTGACACCGTTCGTTCGTTGTGTCGAGTCTTTTTACTGGGTCATTGCTAAACGCGACTCAATCCGAACTAGAAAATAAATCTCGACAAAACGAGAAAGTTTCTGAAAGTATGCAATTTCGGCGCTTAACGGCTAAAGAAAGTTTCGCAGTAACTTTGAATCAACTGACTAGCTCTGAACTCCATAAAAAGTTTCATATTCCATTGATTTACCGAAAACTTACGTATTATTGCAATGATGTATATATATGTATGTATGGATGGGTAGAGCCTTAGTTCAAATATTATTATCGGCTTAGCCACAAGCTGAAATGTGTATGCATCAGGTGCTATCGATGTTCTAGTCAATTAATTACCGGTTATATTAATTATTATTCCCAACCATATTTATAAATAGTAATTTGTAGTAATACCTACGATTTTTAAATTAAGATAAGCTTTAACATTTAAAAATCAATTTATAACAACGGAACCTTTCACTATCTGAAATGGGTGTCTATATTTTTTCAAAATAGCAATGTTCATTAATAGCGCATTAGATAAATTCTAATACATTAAAAATCGTTTATGTCAAATGTAAAAACGTTGCATCAGAAAGTCCAAGGTTCCCATATTGTCATTCCGTTGGAAATAATTAAAATGTCTTAAACTGTTCGTTGATTTCCTTTCCACTTAATTATATTGCATTAATCTAAATAGTGACTTACCGATGTACAGATTGTATTTTGTGTAATATATTATTACTAGTGTACGCCCGTTGAATGTCAACGGAGCGTTCTCGTCACCCGTACTGAAAAATAATATTAAATTTAATAGTTTTATAGCGCCATCTATGACGCGTTATAATTTAACACAGATTTAATGATGGCCAATTATAGCACGTGCGTCATCGCCTCCGTTTGGAAGATAGTGTAAGCACGATTCCTCCCAACCTGGTGGTACTGGGTTCAAATCCCACTCGTGCGACGTTCTGGTTTTTTAAATTATTTACCTCATCGAGCGTTATCAGCAGACAGACAGACGGATTTCGGCTTTTATATATATATAATATAATAATAATGTAGGTGGTAGTATGAGTATATGTATATACATATATATTAATAATCGAAGTCCGTGTTGACGAACTCGTTGCGTGCACGTAAGCCAAAGTAATTTTCGCCAAACTTTCACCGGAAAGGTTGACTTGGATATTGGGGATGGGATGGAGGGTGCTGAACCAACATACAACCCCCTCTCATTCTCCACCCCATCTCTCGACTCTTTCAGCGAGCAACTTTTCCACTTTTCCTTGCAAAAATTTCACGAGATTTTCACGGCGAGCGATCCATCCACTCGCGAAAGGAACGCGTCTTAGCTCCTCGCACCGGAAGACTCACAACTACATCGAAAATTATATTACTCTTGAAATTTATATAAACAACGTACTTACGTTTCGCGGTTTGTTTGCTTAGGACCGCCGATCTCGATATTTCATCCCCTCGGTTAGGTATGTAGGTATCGTCGATCGTCGATTTCAGGGCTTCAACCCACCCCGTCGACTCCCGCCATTAATATTTGGTATATTAATTTTATTTAGTTACTTTCGCGGTGATTGGAGGGGGCGAACGGTGTGGTTCAATGTTTGAAGTCCAAAAATTAACCCAAATATACCTGCGATGTTTGCGCTAAGGTACGTTGTATATTATATGGGGGTGAAGCGAAGTTGCGGTGTTGAAGCAAATGGACCAAAAGAGGGTGCAAAAGGGGGTGGAGGAATTAATTCGAAAATATTGCTGATGAACGGACCCGGTCAGAACGGGTTGATCGATCCTGACGCGAATTAAATTTGCAAAGGATTTTGCGCATAGTCATCGAAAGGGGCGAAGCCCTACAAAAAGGGATGAAATCGCACTATCATCGTCGGCGCTTTGCTAATTTTTACCCGATCCGTTGACGACGACCCTTTATACGTACATAATCGCATGATTGATGTCCGTTTGTTCAACAGATTCATCTGGATTTTAATCCTCCATCATTATCGGTGGTACACCTGAACTCGTTTCTATTCAATTCAATACAATTACACTTTATAGAGGTAACGCAAATTACCATTGTAAAATTCACTTTCCATCACATTAGACTCACCGTCGTATATATCGGAACACAATTAAGTCAACGTAGAGATAATCTAATGGTCCATTCGGTTTTCTATCTACGTTGGCCGACCCCTGGAACCACAGCGTATATGTGCCGTTCTCCTCCGGAATTTCCCATAACGTTTAATCGTAAAATCCTAAGGCGAAAACTCGAAAAATAATTTCACCCTGCGGGTCATAAAGCATCGACATACAAGCGCTCCTCAAACTGTTTTCGGGAGGTTACCAATCTACGCGTCGTAAACCGCATAATCACCGACGACCGCAATTTTCTTTTAAGGCGACGAGAAAATAATAGTTTTCCCCGGGAAAAAGGTCGTAAAGCGAACGAGCCCGCGTTTTAGTTTCTTTTATACGCCACTATTAAACGTTACTTTGAAATTAACCCGCGCGTTGCGTTTATATTGTGAACCTTTGTTTACTTCAATTTTTAACTCGATGTCGTATAAGATAGAGTAATAGCATTTTATTTACTTTACTTACTATATGTACACATATGTATGTACTTAGCAATAAAAGCGATCGCGTATAAAAGGAAACATACATTCCTTTTTTTTTTTTTTCGGAAAATACCTTTCTTGAACCGATCAAGGTAAAGGTATCACCGCTTGAACACGATCCACTGCGAAAAGCGAAACCGTGTGATTTATTTGCGTGGAATATTGTAAAGTCGCTTTTCAGTGTGTCTTGCGTGTGCGGATATTAAAGATCTTTCTTTTTTATTTATTTTTTCGCCCTTACGCTATCAAATACGTGGAATTTTTCAAATTTTTTCACCGTCGTAAAAACATCACTTGATTTCACCCCTCCAATATATGCGAAACGGATATATTAAGCTTCTTTCTGGGGATTATTTTTTTATGCAAATTTAATGAATACACAAACATTTGTATACATATATATTTTCACGTGATTGGTTCTTGTAAATCTGGAAAAACACGAGACGTAAATAATAATAAGGCTTTGTTATTGCAATATAATAGAACTTATACAAAAAAATAAAACCAATTTATAAGAATTTTCTCATGCTGAAGCAAAATCTATCTATAGATAGATATGTCCATCTGCCAAGATATAATTTGGCCAAACATTCATTTTAGCGTGTTTAATCATTATTGTAAGAATCTTTGGTATTGCCGTTCATTTATGGAAATTGTATCTTAACCGTACTAAAATTTTACTATAATACTAGTATCTACATAGATTCAATTAAATTTTATTGCGCTTATTTTCGAATGATACTCGTTCTTTCACTCAATATAACTATATCGAGACTACAATTCCTTACTTTCAATTGCGTGGAGCTATGACTCGAAAGTATCAATTAAAACAATCTATCGGGAACTGGGAGCTTTGAAAGCTACATTTACTTTGATTTTACGCTTCATTGCTTCTCAACCGGTAAACACTACTGTTTCACAACGAAACGATTGCTTGTATCCTTTGGATATTTGGAACAGAATTGTATGTATTATAGTACTCCTTTAAATTCAAAGAGGCAAATTTAATTTCTGTAACTATTCACAGTGTTCGCCCACCCTAACCGTTTATATCCCGATACGGCGCTCCGCGTAGCGTTTTTTTAAGCACGGCCAGGCAACTTTGGCGCTCATAAATCGTGGCAATGCTACTCGGTGCTACAGTTTCACGTGCATCCGAGTCGACGGTGTGCCCCGCGTAGCGACAAATTAAATTTCTGCTACAATTGCCCTCAAGATATCGGATACGCACTCAATGGGGCGTTAAGGTGGCTTCGCTTCACCAACTCCGGAAGGTCTTCAACACCAGTCACGTACCGAGGAAATTCAATAGGTATCCCACCATCAAGTTTACTCCTCCATCCTTCTCCGCCAGCCCTCTTCAGGATGTAATCAATTGGCGACGACTAATTGTGCGTAGCGCCAGATTTAATTTGCTCTATGGCGACGTAGATTGACCGAGACTGGCGCCGAAGTTCGACTTTGAGGTATCGTTGAAAAACGTATTGATGTACAGTAATGTGCGTGATTATGCAGATTATGTTAATGAGACGTCAAAAACGTGAAGTCTATGCAGATTAGACAAACGTAACAAGTGTCAACATTTTGACTTCATTTATTTATATAGTTGGTAAATAAAAGTTACATTTAAAACTAAAGAGTACATGCTATATTTATCTATCTATTAGCACTTGTACCTATACATATGTATGTACATATTACATATGTGTTGTTTTAAGGCTACCAGGAATCTGTCAACTTGGTTAATTTTTCTTAAATCATCCGGCAGCCCATCTTTTAGATCTACATACATATGTATGTACCTACTTAATTATAAATTCTTGACTATTAACTCATTATGATTATCTATGTATCCTGTTATTAAATATTTTGTTAAAAAAAATAAAACTAACATGCATACATATGTACATACTTATAATGTTTCACTTACATTTAAAATGCTCCGCATAGCTTTATTTTACAATCTTTGCATCATATCTTTAATTGATCTATTCAGCAGATTTTCTGAAGAAATTATGTCAGCATTTTATGCTGATATAATTCCTTCAGATAAATCTGCTGAAATGCTCGTTCAAATTATGATTTATCCACCTAAAATAAACAACCTCATATTATATAAAAATTTATGACAGAATAATCAACTAGTCCTACCTACATACATACATACCTATGTATGTATTTAGGTAGGACTATACGCGTATTTTACACAACTTATGAATGTTTGCACTCGATATTCCTCAAAATTACAAGAGTCGCATAAAATAATGAGAAACTAATCTATTGTAGGTTGATGGTTTTCCATCGAAGTGTGTATTTTCGGAATTAAGTGACATGGGTGTGCGTTCTGTCATATTCTTACTAATAACAAAACAAGCCTCTGTGTGGATTTATTCACACAATAAGCTCTACGTTTTGTGTATAATTCGTGCGGTTAGTGGCGGAGCCAGTTCGAAAGAGAGCAAATTAGCGCTTTAACAGATTAATTGCGGGCGACATACATACATATATACATATACGGCCTTTGCGGATAGCAGATAATGCGGTAAGCCGCGTTGAAAAAGCCTCATTTGGGTGGATTAGAAAACGAGTTACATTCAACGAACGGCTAAATGTCGTGTGGATGTCTCTTTTGCGTATCCTCGTTTCTAACAGAAAACTTTTCATGGCCAAAAAGCTTCATGAGTGGACCCCCCTGAGGGTACGCCCGGCAATTGTTTTCCGAATTAAACCGACGAAAAACGTGCAAAGGTCGCTCACGAATCTTATTAAATTTTTGACGAGAGAATAACGCCCGAAAAGGTTAAAAAAAATGATTACAAAAAAACTGATCGAACGTGAAGATTTTCCACTACTGTCGCCCTTGCAGAGGCCGGCTGATGACTATCGTCTGCCATTTTTCAAATGTTCAACAAAGCGCGGCCAAAGAGAAAAAAATATGACAAACGACCAAGTCGTTTTCCAAAAGTCCTTGAGTGCGAAACGCACTGTGCGAATTTTCCAAATTCAATTCGACAATGGCCCGTAATGAAATTGATAGAAGATTGATTCTGTTTTTGACGCGCTGCTCCACTCGATAGGTCACATTATATTATGCTAAACATACAGGCGCCATAGCATATTGAGGCTTCAACGAAACCCGTGGAATAGTTAACCAGTAGAATAGTGCGTGAATTAACTCAAGACTCTCATCTATCAATTCGTACACTCCACACCTCACTGTGAAGCCTTACTTGAACAATACCGATATGCAGATACGATGCCAAACAATCTACACAAACTAAATCGACGGGAAAAAACGACATTTACTTAAATCGGCGTTTTTTGCGGGTTAAAATAAACAATATCATTTATTCATTTGAAGTACATATTTCGAGGTTTAAGGTGGGTAGAATGAGACCCAACATATCACACAATCGAGCTATTCTTCATTTTCATCGCACTGGAATTAATATGAAACGTGTTTTTGTATTATCTATGTACATATAATAATTCCATAGTAACAGTACGAGGTGACAGCGTTGTTTGTTAATAAAGGTTAGATCACCATCCTTCTAGGAACCCATCATATACGAAAGCCCTGTCGTTTTATCTTCACGTGACGTTCGCTACAATCAACATATCATATTTCGAATTTGATTAATTTTTAATGAATTTTATTAGATTTGCGTGCGTGTTAATTAATTGCACACATCGGCTTCGTTTCCATAACGCTAGTGCGCCGCGTCAGACGCGAGGGAAATAACGCTTTGTCAAAGCTTTACTGTCGTTTGATATATTATACCGTTATTTCGACGAGTGTATAATTAATATCCCCCGAGACGGATATGAATTAAGGGTAGTGTACACGTTAACCCCTTCCGGGCCGATTCTCGAGCTACGAGCGCGCACAACCGACTGCTTGCCAAAAAGTATGTATATCTCGACCGTTTCAGACAAAAGGCTTTATTTTGTGAAGCACCTCGGCGACTTCCTTGTCCATTAGTCGCGCCATTGTTTTGTCGCGGCTATGATGGATTTGGTTACGTTTGTAATCCAGCTTTTGTATCGCGAAATATTATTGGCGTCAATCTAGCGCGCCTCGACAATGGCGCGCGCGCACACAATGACCAGTGATTCGCTACATTTCTCGACGAAAGCATACCCCTACCGCGAGGGGTTCAACAAAAGCCCATCTTTCGTTCGTTGTATGTACATAATTGAATTAAGGGTGAAATCGCCGCGCAGACGCCGGATAGAATTGTGCGAAATTGACTCCATGGATCACTTCTGTATTTGCGGTTGCGTGAAAATTAATCAAGTCCTTTTGTATACATTCGTGCTAATTCGCTAATTATACACGAATTTTAATAAAAAAATTATTTGAAAGTTTGAGAAACACTTTCAAATTAAACAGAGTGGTGCTTATGATTTGTTTTTCCTGCGAAAATCGTTCATATAGTCAATCGTGAAAACCCTTTTCAATCATGCTCGTACATATTATAAGAATTTACATGCATGTACCAATTTAACGAAGGTTAATCCTCTCGTTTTCGAGCTTCGAAATGAAGATTTGTTTTTACGATTCAAACTCAGTCAAATGTGAGCATCATATTCCGTGAGTACAACATCAAAGATTACGGCGTGCTTATAAGAGTAACGATAGCAACAAATTTTTTTAGATGTTTCTCATACTATCGTGGAATTCGCTTTTGAAGTGGCCTCTCGTCCTTGAACTTCACATTTCGGCCTTTTGTATTTCGCCAAAGACGAAATCTGCGAAAATCCGTCATAAATGACGGAGAATGATTCTCAAGCTCTCACTCAAATCAATACTCGTATTTTCAAATAGTTCTAACGGAGTGTTTTATAGCACAGAAGAAGATATCGATTGGTCATAGTTAGCGTCTATCACGAATTGCATCCTTTCTGGGTGCACTCGTGCAATTCAAGAGCCTCGCGTTCTTGATACACAAATTCGATAGAGCGAAACTTACGTGACACACTCGGCAATTTTGAAACGAGAAACTGGCGCTATATTGAAAATGAAATACCTATGTATGTATGTATGTATACACCTTTTTTCCACTCCATTGCGCGAAAGCTCCTCAAAGTTTCACGATCCTCTTACCGTTTTGTCGGGGGAGAACAAAACGGTTACAACCGCTGCTATTCTGAAATTACCTGGTCGTTTATATAACAGGTCTCAAGTGATGCTGTAATTCACGGTGATGTTTCAATTCGGGTCAATATACTAGGGTCAATTTGTCTCTTGGGTCATTGCGATTTTTCCGACATTGAACGTTCATTGTTATCATTGTAGTTAGATAATAAATTTGCTATCGTGTGAAAAAAAATTAACAATTGTTCCAATGTTTGTTTCAGGTAAAAGCTTTACTATCGCCGCTTTAATATTTTATAAGTTGTCGGTGAGTTTTTTTTTTTAATATTTTTTACTTGTGTACACTTCCTTTCAAAGTGTATTAAAATTGATCGATCTCGAAAGTTTGCTAAAACTCTGAAAGTGAAAATTTTACTTGAATTATCTCCTTTAACTACTTTAACCGGCTTTTCCACCTGGGAAACGTTTTAATGGAGTCCTTTCCATTAAGTTGCCTTCGCTCTACGTACTTTCGCCAACTCGCCTAAAAAGCTATTTTAATTTAATCAATTAAAATTATAGACTTTCGTTCGTTCAACAAAAGTCGCTTTTTTCACAAATACATACACAAAAAATTCGGGTGTAGCCAACCCATGACTTTATCCATATATTTGAGGAATACAAAGAGTAACGAAATTATTTTTTTAAGTACGTAAGTAAATAAAACGCATACAACACCACCACACCAACCAAAATACATATGTACATACATATGTACATATCATGAAATTACTGAGTGCGCGCGCGTATATAAAATACGATCTTCGGCATATATTTAAATAAGAAAAACTACCACTTTCGGTCGGCGGATTTTAATCAAAACCTTATCAACTCTTAAATTTTATATGATAATTATAAATATAAATTTTAGACTTGATCAATAGGGCAGTTTCTGAAATATTCTGTGGTAAACTTTTCGACAAAAAAAAAAACCTACTTCCGGTTGACTGATTTTAATGATTTATTTTTTTCGTAACTAGCAATTTTACTCAGAAGTACAACATTATAATATTGTGACGATAGTACATATTTAAAAGGCCGAAAAAAAATAAAACAAAAAAATCGTTCAAGAGTAAATTGCCATTTCCGGTAGTCAGATGTTGACCAAAATCACAGTATCTCTTAAGGCTAACGTGAAAACTATAGATATGAAATTTCGACGAAATCGCCGGTACAGTTTCGGAAATATTCTGCAGTAAACTTTTCGACAAAAAAAAAACCTACTTCCGGTTGACTAATTTTAATAATTTTTTTTTTTTTAAATAAAAATTTCTATCAGAATTACAATATTATAATATGGTGACGATACTACATATTTAAAAGGCCGAAAAAAATAAAAAACAAAAAATCGTTCAAGAGTAAACTGCCACTTCTGTCAGACGGATTTGAACCAAAATCACAGTATCTCTTAAGGCTAACTTGAAAACTATAGATATGAAATTTCAACTTGATCGATGGGGCAGTTTCGGAAATATTCTGCGGTAAACTTTTCGACAAAAAAAAAACTTACTTCCGGTTGACTAATTTTAATGATTTATTTTTTTTTAAATAGCAATATCTCTCAAAATTACAACATTACAATATTGTGACGATACTATATATTTAAATGTCGAAAAAAATAAAAAACAAAAAATCGTTCAAGAGTAAACTGCCATTTCCGGTAGTCAGATGTTGACCAAAATCACAGTATCTCTTACGGCTAATGTGAAAACTATAGATATGAAATTTGGACAAAATTCCCGGAGCCGTTTCGGAAATATTCTGTGGTAAAAGAATTTTAGAATTTTCTACAAGAAAAAAACCCTACTTCCGGTTGACTGATGTTGACCAAATTCCTTATGGCTCTTACACCTTACGTGAAAATAATAGATATGAAATTTCAGCTTGATAGCCTTGATAGTTCGGAGAAAACACACATACAGACACACACACGCATAAGTACACAGACATACAGACATACAGACATTTTTTAAAAATCATGAAAACGTGATCTGGGGATGATACTCGATACAAATCAGTCAAAATCTCGAGGTCGAATTTTCGCACGATCACAATACTTTATCCGATTAGGATAAAGTAAAAAAAACTGTTGTTCAAGCGATATATATTTTTTCTTGAAAGATTCCATTGATAATATTTAATTAATGTTTTGGCATAAACGCACTTTCATAATCGATCTGATTTCAATATTTTCAATTTCGATATTTCAAGGCAATCTGGATCTTAGAATAATAATTACTTTACCATACCTGCCTTTTTGTATAGGTACAATTGATTTTTGATCCATTCAAGATAAGTTGATACGTTCAAGTGCGTAATATAAACTTTAACCAACGACAGAGTGGTATTTAGTAATTCTAATTCCACGCGAGACTTCTGTAGTTCATTCAGCAAATTTCAGTCGTCACTTGTTTTCAGCACTTTCTTGACTTAACACCACGCGTAATTCAATTAGTCTCCAAAGCGTATCATCTCGCGAAATCCTCGAAGCGTAACAATTATTCATCGCTAATGATTATTATTATTGCACAATCCGACAGTGCACTATCTCGCCTACTTTCTCCGGATTTTACTTTCACGCGCTTTGTCATCGTATTCGTTTTTTAATGTGACGCGCTCGTATGCATCAACGGAGAAAGACGGATGATAATAAATATTAAATATAATAATAAAACGAGACATTTACCGCGTAACGACTGAAAACGGCCAAAGTAATTTTCGCTGATTTACACCATCGTTTTCGCTCTATTTGGCAAATGTGCAACAGTAAAAGTATATATACGCGTTCGAACGCATGTACATATGAACATATGTATGTGAACGCATTTATCTACATACATACATATATAGTGAATGGGAATAATTTTTGACTTCATCGATCACTACAGATGATGTATGAAACCTTAATAAATTTTAACTTGATGGTTAAAATGTGCTATTGCGATTTGTTAGTACGTCTTGTAGTATTGGTACTCTAATCTTAATCAATTAGAGATGAAATTGTTTTATTTTTTCAATTAAGTACGTGATATCTGAACCTTTGTTATTGCACATTTCGTTCTATAGTGAAACTTTCATATTTCGTATCCCCCGGGCAACGTAAAAGTACGCTCATTGTTCAATAGAGTTCTGAGCAACGTACTAATCTCGTATAGGTAGGTATATTTGGAGGATTTTCAATTTGATAATTAATTCAACTTGTGCGTGTTTTACGGGCAATAAAGCCAAAACATCTTTATTTTCTCCGTAGCTAACATAATTATTACTCGCGCGCGAGCGTTAATTATTAGACATAATACGAGAATAATTACATTAAGTGAGTTCGCATTAAAAGATAATATGTTTTGACGTGCTCTGGCGCCGAGAGGGTTAAAATTTGAAACTGTCGTGCGCTCGCGATAAAGACCCCCCAAACTATTCGGCGAGTTATTGCTTTGTTTGTTAGTTCGTTCGTGAAAATTAACCCTAATCGCGTTAATGGAAGCTGCGTTTCGTTAATTATAATGTATCGCTACTGTGTTGTTGTTGTTATTATATTTTCGTTTTGTCGTCGGCGACGGATCATCGTCCATGAATAAATTTCACGCTCTTCTGATCGCGTCAAAGGCAGGGCTCAAACGATCCGCGATAATCTTGTTTACTACGAAATAATATCGCAAATGTACAGTGAGATTTAGAAAAGCTGACCTTCGCACGGAACAAGTTCGAATTTAAATATAATGAAAGTTTGCCGACTTTTTAGAACGTTTTTCCAAAATCAACTTTTGTCACCGGCCAATGGATAATTCATTGCATTTTTTTTTGTTTGCCGATTTTTAAAAGCGGTTTTTTTACTTTCCGTGAAATTTATTCATGCATAATGACGCTGATTATAAAGAAAGTTTCCGTCTGTTCTCATTGTGAATTTCGACAATATTCAACAAAATAAATAACCATTCTAAAATATACACACGTAACCGTTGTACGTAATGTTACAAAATTGATTGATTGTTTTATGATCCAAAAGTGACCACCGATGACTCAAACATACTACAAATATTGAAGTATGCTTTTCATTATTATTAATTGAATTCAAATAAAACACACGTGTTTTGTATTTTGAAATGTTATCTCGAAATCGAACGGGTGAATAATACAATAATTGGGGTGTGTGACTTGGTCCGTAAATAAGATTTCCGGAAGCGGAAAGAAAAACGATGACTTTTCCGCGATACGAATACCACCCCCCTCTCCACTCTAGCATTGTGTTTTCTTCGGTTTGCCTTTTCTTGAATTTTCCGCTGGAAAACTGCAACGGACATATTCATTTTCCGGCTGCTCTATTCACCGGCGATCGTGTGCGACCAACCGTTTCCGGAAAAATCTTCGAATACACTCTCGGCGAACGTTCCCGCTTTCACCGTAGAATAAAATATAACACTTTGCTTAAATTCTAAACGAAAAATGAAACGGATCAATTCTATTTACATACGTATATTTGATATGAACACATTCACCATATTTTTAACACTAATTTAAACTATTTACTACGGAACAACCGATTATGACTCTTGTCGCGATTGCGAAACAAGACCGCTCAGTTTATTTAATTCCACTTAAAACATCATAAAGTCTTACCGACTATACATGTACATAGATAGTACGCTCTTTTGGTTCAATCCGGCTTGCAGACTAATTTTCCAACGGAAATAGATATAACATATACTTGAGCGTCTATACTATAAATTAAATTGATAATCTCGACTAGCTGTGCAAACTTTTACTTGCCATTTAAATTAGTGCGATTATCACCGTCGGAGTCGAGTCGGGTCAAAATTAACGTTGCCAAGTTGCGAGTTGGTTAGCGGTAGCGGTTCAGGGCTTCTCCGGTTCAATTCGCTTTAACTTATTAAACCGGTTATACTCAAACGTGTGTGTGTATAGTCGGCCAGTTTTCTCGCCTATCGACGTTTTAATAACCGTTTTAGAACCGCCGGTATGCAGTCATTGTTGGATGCACAAATTCCCCGCAAACCGATGAAAGGTACCTACTGGGTACTGCTGACATTGCACAATGAACCAGCTGGTAGTATACCGTGAAAGGTATTATCCGTTGTATTGTTGCTGCATCACCTACCGATTGATACAATTTCTATTTCTCAGTTAAATTTAATAATATGCTTTATTTACCATTCGTAAATCGCGACAAATGTTGAGCTCTTCTTTGTCCCTGTTCGCTTATTGTTTTAAAAATAATCTATACACGGTTGAAATGGCGTAATAATAGGGTTTTAAAACTTTTTAAAAGTGCACAGCGCCGTAACGAGACCAGCGCGACGCAAAAACGTGCACAACCAAAGAATGAACCAACTTTGGGATATTTAACACAAAAACGCCCTTAATTTATTCATTTCATTAAATAGACCGTCGTAAAGTCGCGCACACAACTTTTGAAAACTTTAAAGCGACATTGTTTTTTGATTAAGTTTCGCGACTCGAGCAAAACACTAATAAAATAATATTAAAACGCTTTATTGCGTCTTCGTCGAATTCGGCTGACTTTACTTTGCTTTGATTTTAACGAATTTTTTAATACGTCGATGTAAAATCGGGCTTAGTTTCTCAAGTGGAAAATCGAGCTGTCTGCTTGCTAATTGGCAAAAGTTAAATTTCGACATTAAAGCGAATTTTAACATTTAAAAAAAAAAAATAGAGTCGCAACTTTACGATATAAATTTTACATATTACTCATAAAAAATGCACTATTTCAATATAAAAGTAGAACTTGTTCAAAGAATATATCGAAGTCAGCTGGAAAAAAAAAGGTTCAAACGGGGGAAAAGTGCTCAAACGAAAGAAAGTTTCTTCCCCTCGGAAAAATCAAATTCGTACCATCCTATTATTTATTGAATATGATCCTATTTTTTTTCAATATAAACATACACACATTTTAAATAATAAATATTTCAATTGTACTCGTTTATACCGGGGTTAAAAATGCACGTTGCATTTCGGTATCGTAAATGACACGCGAGTTTCCGACTTCGTTGCACATTCAAGGTTTTTTGTTTGTTTTTATTTTCATTCGAAAAAAATCCCATTTGTTTTTAATGCTCTCCTGTTCTATCTGTCTGTCTGTCTACCCGTTCGTTTATTTTTTTATTATTTCCGTTCTCAAGTGCTTACCTAACGGGCATAAAATTCAATTTCGTACCTACACATTCCCCAACTTCACTCTTACTCAATTATAGCACGCGCGCAATGTAACCGGTTAAAAAATTATCACTTTCTACAATTATTAGCGTAAGCGTCTAGCTGTCTGCCTGAGTCGTTGTGGTCACGCTAGCATTACCAACATAAAACAAATTGGCAACAAGTCGCTGTCAAAGCTGTTTCGAATCGCGACAACGCGATTTTATGGCCATACACCCATTCAATCGACGATACGTCAAACGGGCTGTACTGTTTTGTATAAACCAGCGTATACGGGCTAGTATCCACCGTCATATGACGGGTAAACCGTCTAGTACGTGAATATGTAGTATCGGTTGGCTACGGTGAGATTTACAGCTTATCGCTGAATTGCCTCGCCGACAGGATTGGTCCTGATTTGCGATCTTCCTGTCTGGGATAATCGCGTCCTATTTTTCGCTAATTCAGTAGAGTCCGGAATCCCTTTGTATGGGAGCCGATTCTGTATCACTACTCAATTTAATTCGCAGACCGTCAGGCCTCGGGGCCTCTGCCTAGATGTGATCAAAGCGCGCCCTCACATGCTGAGTGTTGTCTGGATTTTCGCAGACCCTCCCAATCCACCCCTCTCACTCGGAACTCCTTTGTAAGCAAATACGCGAGGGAATAACCCCATCCGAAAATAGCCCTTTTTCCTTCCTTTTTTCGCTCCGGCAACGGCAGAGAAAAAAAAAATATTTTCCCTTCATTTTATTATGCTGCGTTCTACTAATTTGGCGTGGTCACCGCGGGCATACTAATGGATTATTTGCCCAGATTTCTAGATTTGATAGTTTCAAATGTGTGATGTGTTTGTGTGGGTTGGTGGCTCTTGGAAAATTATACTCTGTCAAATCGCGAGAAGTATGCTCGAAATTAGCGCCGGATTTTCCACGGGTCAAGGATTCGAAGCGGAAATGACGAGATGAAACGCCGGCTTTGCAAACCCACCGAACTGTCCGTAATGTGATGGACTTTCAGGTGCGATTATGTTTGCGAGAGCTTTCGCAATAAACCCGCGCGGGGCGAAATTTATTTGTTTTGTCGTTGCTTTCAGCTATGTATGTATTCAAGTAAGTGTTTATGATATGAATATGTGTACCATTTACCGCACAGGCACAGAAAATTGAATCGAAAGACTTCACAGATATAAATCAGACAGTTCAAGTGTGGAACTCGGAATACTATTTACATTTCTTTTTACTTCATTTTATTTACTATTTATCTTTTATATATTTTCCTTTAGGATACATTTTTTTTATTTTCTGAATATTATCTTACGGTTAGTCTTGACTTGAATTTTCTCCTGGTACTGAACCAATATTTTCAAATTTCACGCTCTCTTTGATTTAATCACCATTTTTTCACCAAATGAAATGAAACGATTTTTTTTATTTAAGATTTTTTTTAATTTCCCTGTTCTGTTTCTTGTATCTATGATAAAAGCGTAAAAAATTCAACGCTTTTTGACATTTGTTACAAAAATACTTTCTCGTTTAACTTCTCTCTTTGCGGTTGATTCGATTTATTATTCAATATTAGGGGATTTGGAGGCTCTGCGAGCGAGGCGTCTCATTGGCGAGAAAGCGTTTCTATCATTTGAACATTTCCATACAAAATGAAAATTATGGACGTTGAGTGCGTTTCAATGGCCAAAGTTTGTTTACAATTTGCATGGCTAAAATCGTGTAATGGAAAATTATGCGATCCATTATTATGTTAAGCGGAGTGCGTATCTCTATGTCTTTGCGTTTGTATTCGCCAGATGGGGAACACCAATATGATTATTATTGCGAATTTGCCATATCAAGATATAACAGCTTATGTGGAAAAGGAGCCGGAAGCGATAAAAAAACATTGCAATTATTTTCATTGCTCATTTTTCACGATTCTTTTTATTAGTGCTCAAATATGAATGCCAGAATAAAGTCTTGCGCTCTTTGACTTTTCCCCGATGTATTTTATTATATAAGTGTAGTCTGTAGTATACATACTTCTATACATACATCAAGAGTGGTTTTAGACAGTGTTATCCTTGATGTATGACCCCTTTCTCTTTATTTTTGAACAATGCTGTAAAAAAAGTCGTACAAACGTGTCGGTCAGATAAGCCATCGCGCTATTTGTCCCTTTCGCCGGCGGCACACACAGCCTCTAATTGAGGACGACTGTCCTTATTGTTCGCCATAAATCCCGGCAGGACCATGTCTCCAAAAAGCACCCTTCAACGTGCAGGACGAACACTTCAAGGGGTATTTTTCACCCCCGCCCCGGTGACCTGAGAGAAAGTCGTTAATGCCCGACGCTTTTGCGGCTATCTGATTTGGCGTCGCTTTTTTGCCTCTCTTTTGAAAATTTTACACGAAAAGCTAATGCGGTCCAAGCTCGGACTTATAATACATAATATTCTCAAATTTTAAATTAATTAATTTAATTACAAAAATTATTGTGTGAAAATGAAACGAGAGTATCGATTCATACATTCGTGTTCACTACTACATACTGCCATTGCTCAAATATAACGCGTCAAAGTGTTCGTACCCATATGAAAATGTGTCGCAATTTTTTTGACGTATGAGTATAAGGTCGATTCATCTCGTAATACGGCACGTACGATATTCGTGATGATTTTTTATTTCGTTCTTTCATTGTGTACCATTTTTTTTTATATTCAAAACACGTTTTTTTTCCAATTTAAAATCATGTTTCATTCGAAAACGTACCTATGTATGTACGTCCTTTTTTTTACTCTTAATTGTAAGTCCAATTTTTTTTTTTTTTTTTGTAGAATTTTTCACATTTTATCTAGAATTCTTATTCGGGACGGTCGGTGGCGCATAGCTCGCCATTGCTGAATAGTTTTGCGGTTGAAGCTCGCAAGTTGTAACCACCAAATTACGGCCATTAAAGACCCAAGCTTTCTGTGGCAATGGCGCCATGCATTGACACCATAAAGGCGGCACTAAAGTGGGATTATGCGCCTTCGTGAAAAATCGCCTCGACGCACTGTCCTCGGCGGAAAATATGGTTTTATTTTTTTTTGCTCTCACGTGCAAGGCTCTGGATAAGCGTTGATGAGACGCGTGAACTGCGTACTTGAGCCAGGATAATAGTTCTGTTGAAATCTTCTTGTAAAATTTACATAATGACGTACGTTTAGCTTTAATCTGTCCAAATGGTACCCAAGTCATACAAACTGCATACTTTGATGTAGCTATCTACATATTTATACAACTCACACAAACGGATTGGTTTCACATCTGACACTCATATTTAAGGCCATTTATATGAGAATTAAAGTTTTTTTGTTGGGGAAAGTTAACCAACAGATCTAAGAACACAAGGATCAAGACCCAATAACAGGTTAAACAGGAATAATGGATTTGATGGAATGACAATATTTAATGGAACTGTCAAACAACTAAATCAATGGCAAATTCTAATAAGAGGCGGCCTGGTATCTGGATTTAGTTATATCTAAAATCTGGATTTAGTTAAATCTAGTTGGGCTAAAAACCTGTTAATAAATAAATAAATCTAGACTATAATTAAGGTCGAAAAAATCATTTGATCGGTGGAAATCGAACCCCAGACTTTCGCTCGAGAGACTAATGCTCTCACTACTGAGCTGCCTGGCTTGATAATAATTATCCATGATGCATGATGTCTATTATTAATTCCGATATCAGACCTTAAGTGACCTTACCGTAATGTATGTGTTATCAAGTTATCATATTTTGTTTCGCAGATGAAATTTAATTCGAAAACGACAACATCAAGTTTGTTTTTGTTACCAAATTCTAATTCCGCTTAAGTGTGCAACAATAACTAACGTTCACTGTACGTAATTGAATTAAAAAAACGTTTTCTTTTAGCATAATTGAATTTTTTTGTTTTTCTTTTGTACTGTTTTGTCGACAAATTATCGAATCGCATTTCTTATTAGGGCATGAAAATTTGTTTTCGTAATAAAAATTCAAATTGAAACTCATTACAGCTATTACTTGCAGGCGTTCGTTCTTTCTGAAAATAACCCACGTTCAACTTCAGCTGTGTGTACATATATGTATGTATGTACATACGTTCCAAAAGCACAAATATTCACACTTGTAAATGTCGAGATTTGGCAAAGCTGCTCGATATATTGAAATGTGATTTGTGGATGTGTTATTATTATTACGTACTCGCAACGGTAACACTATAAATCTGGGTCGGTATCCCGATTTTGCATTATCAATGCATCCGGCTCTGGAAACTGCTCGGATTTATAGCGGTGCTTGCACAGCTATCTCCATATCCTGAGCTAATTTTCCAAATTAATTATCATTTATGGTGGTGGATTCATCCGTGACTCACCCCGTTATCGTGTTCCTCGACTCCGTTTTCGCAATGGCTTTACTTCCCGCAGGTCCGTGAACTTCGCTAAACTTCCAAATTTGTACCGAACAATAATAACTCGGTGTAATATCTCAATTATTGCCCTATTATATTGTACGAAATTAAAATTACTTCGCATTCAGATTTCAACGCGTCGCGCGTTCGGCTATTAAACCCTTTTGTTATCTTCTGTCGTTTTCATCGTGTGGATATGCATCAGGAAGAGGGGAGGAGTAAAACGTTGCATTAGATGCTATCTTTATGTGTGAGGAAATTGCCTGGAACACTGCGAAAACATTTTTATTCGACATAAAAGAATCTTCGCCAGTATTCAAAAAATAAATCTGGCTTGAGCGACGCCACACTTTCTCAACATTCAAATTTTCATTGAATTCTGGAGTATTCTACTGACTCGGAAAATTGCCAAAATCCTATCAGAACTGAAGGCTTTCATCATTCGAAAAAAAAAACTCTACTCACAAGTCACAAACATCATTACTAAAATGGTCGAAGCGTGCAGTATTTCCGTATTGTAAAATCTCTTGTGCACTCGCGGATTATGGAGGTTTTAACCTGTAATGTATATCAAATTTCTATAGTATTGTACAAAGCTTTCGTTGTTGTATAAAATGTGTGCAATATAGTAAAGAATGTGAACGATTTTATGGCGGCCGCAATTGATATCTTTCGATACTCGAACGGACGGAAAAGTTGCAGATAAGTTGAAACTCAGCGGGAGGGGTTTTCCACCGCAACACAGAGGAAAATTGCGTTCGTTTTGTTTTGTTTCCTCTACTGGTTGGTTTGCGGTTGGAAATGTAAACGTTTTCTTGTGGCCAACTGATGGGGGACATAAGAAATGGTGTCGGAGGTAAATTGCCAGGCGATAAGGGAAGGCTGTAAGTGATAAATCCCGCTGCCTCCGTGATGAATAGCCACGTCTCGACGTGGCGGAGGAAACGAAAAGAAAAATGCATCTCGTATAGATTTCCGGAAAAAACAAACAATTTTCACGAGACCGCTTCCAGTGGGAGAAAAGAGCGCTACGAAAGCTTCTCTCGGCATTCATTCATACGCTATTCCTCCTTTTACGCTCGAACACACCCCACTTGAATCTGGATTGTGTGAAAAGTGCATAAGCGATTGTTGTTGACTTGTGCAATGTGCATGCAAAACCAACAGAAATCCTAGATTCAAAACATTCAAATGGAACAAAAACAACATTCTTTTGCTTGTAGGCACACGAGGAATAATTCGTCAATTCGTGATTTAACTTAAGGTGAAAACTAGTGATATTGACGGCATCGTCGACATTGTTTCATCGACTTATGCACATCCGCATAAGTCTACCTCGTTTTACAACTCCGACAGATGTACGGTGTTGGCGATCGTAAAAACTCAGCTCACGTCAGAAGATGTGAACGTAGGCGATGTTCAATGTAGGAGACTGGTGTGTCGCTACCGCATTTTACACCGTTATGTCACAAGAGAGTCACGGGGGCACGGCGGTGCACCGTCCGTGAAATTTATTTGCACATGCAAATCGCATCCACTGCACCGCAGAAGGGAAAAAAATGTAAAAGAACGCATCCTGCTACGACGGCCTGATTTGCGGCCCACCGAAATGAACAACTTTGCATGCAAACCGGTGCCTAGTTCGACGTTTTATGCAAACACCCACCAACACCCACCTCCCACCCCCCCAACCCGAAAACAAAAGCTCTGGCTGGTGAGGATTTGGCTGGATTACCCACCGCCAGAATATATAGGTGGGATATGCGAGTACCTATACGTGACTCGGCAAATTAGCGGGCGAAAAGCTTTTCTACGTACACGATTCTGTTCTCGCTCGTGGCATTTTCTCGCCGGCGGCTATTACCGAGAGATTTCAAATTCGAAAGTGAACCAAGTCGAATCGAAGATTATTTTTAAAGACAATTAAAATGGCAGAAGGAATTAAACTAGGGTGGAGCGCTTTTGGAAGAATGAACACAGTTTTTAAATCCAACGTTCCGCTCATTAGCGAACAGCGCGTGTAATGTAATGCGCGTTTGATGCACGCTAATGTGGACGCCATGTACAAACGCGCCGCGCGCCCCTTTGTGTTCGGGCGAAAAATCGACACCGAGTGGATCGCCACGAACGTTGCAGAGCGTGCGAACGCGTACACATTTACAAACTTTGTTGCATTACACGCGCGGTTCGCTAATGAGTACGCGGCATAAAAAATATGGCATATGTAGGTGCGACCAATGCGTACTGCCAGCTATGATGTGAAACGTGGATGATGAATTCAAGAATGATACGTAAAGATCCAGTGAACACGGAGAAGCAGGCAATAACAATGTATGCTTGGTATAACAAGAAGAGATCGTAAGAGGAATACATACATACCTAATGGGTAAGAAGTATGAACAAAGTGGAAGATATAACGGAACGTGTGAAAGGGCTGGACACAGCGAGAATAATGGATGGCAGATGGACGCAAGAAATACTGGATAAAGATTGGATGAAGATTGCTCAAGACAGACAGGAATGGAAGAGGATTGAGGAGGCCTTCATCCAGCAGTGGATGGTGAACGGCTGAAAATGACGATGACGATTATGTATGGACGTCTACAACCTGTAACCACTACTCCTCGGACGGGAAAGCGTTCTGAAACGAGTCAATCGGCTCTGCGCCGTCTTTGTTATGAAAGAAACGTATATATTTCGAATGTTTCCATGCAGTCTTTCAACAAGTTTTCTTTCCCTTCCTATACTACCCGTATAACTCGCTTCCTGTTCTACCATATCTTCCCTTGTAATCTCCTTTCCACTATTCTTCATGCATCGCACCGAAATTTCGATCGTAAAACTTCGAACGATATGCAATCTGGGTCATCACTTCTCGATCTAACTCCAACAGCGCACAATAAAGCCGGTTCGCAGTCGCCGTCAAACGCGACGGAACATCTGTCGCCGTGAGGATTTGAACCTGAACCACTTCCACGACCGTAGTCGGAGCGTTAAATGTCCCGGGCCAAGATAACCGGTCGTGCTTGCATTGTCGTCAGATGAATGGGTAGCTGCGGGGGCGGCTTTACCACGGAATATTAATTGAAATCGTCAAAGGGTGTGCCGCCTACCTGTGTTTATTGTTCCAACCCCCTAGACTCCCACATCCCCCGACCGCAACCAACCCCCCGAACAAAGCTTTTCATTTTGCCGCATTTAAACGCAACAACAATAACGCAATATATTTCGCCCAAAAGGAGCAAGGGTGACACCTTCCCTTTGACGAAAGACACGCTCTCGCTACGCAGGAAGGTAGTGAGAGGCATTAATCGGAAGAACAATACTATTGTGCGACAAAATGGCGGATTTTGGTGCAGGAAATCCGAAAGGAGAATGTCCGTCGATTTGTTTCGATTTATAGACATCCGATGTAAAGTTAAATTAAGCTGATTCATAAATGTATGTATCTATATATGTATGTATGTACATAAGTCTGAGTATTTTGAAGCTGGCAATACTACATACAGTAGAACCTCGATTATCTGGACTGGGATGAGGGTAGTCCGGATAATCGAAAAAAAATAAAAAATTATAATCAAGAGGTGAAAGAAAAATATATCTACATATTATTGTGAATGTTTCTATTGAAATATGTATGTACACATACATATGTACATAGATATAAAACGTTAATTTAAAATTATTCATAATTAAAAAAATCAATAATTGATTTTTGCTTAAAATTAGCTTTCCTTTTAGAAGCCGCCAAATCACGTATACTTTTGAGACATACACATATGTAAGTTGTCTTGAGTTATATTCTTCCTGTCTCTAATACCACTTCATGGCGACATCTAAACACTGAAAAGCCTCAGAATATTTAATACCAATATTTTCCTCCTCGTCGGTAATCTCCTCATTGTCTTCTTGATCTTGTTCTTTTAAAGGTGTGTTATTTCCTCATTATTGAAAATTTGGAATCCAGGATCGTTCGTATTACAATTTAACCACTAGATGACATCTTCTTTATCGCATTCGCTCCATATTGAAATTTGTGCTATTGTATTCGTGATGTCTTCTATGTATATTAACCGAATCAACGAGATCTGCATTACTGGAACTCACTAACGGTCTGTTCAAAAGTTTGTTCCATTTACAGAATCCCAACTCTCTGCTGCCATGTAGCAACAGTCCTTTAAATTGATCTTCTTGTGGAAACTGATAATTGATTCTTCATTATTTTCATCTGTTAACAATAGTCTTCGAAGGATCTGTTTTCGATATAAGCGCTTTAATGTTTCTATTACCCCCTGATCTATCAGTTATATTAAAGATGTGACATTTGGTGGAAGAAATTTTACCACAAACATTTCAGTAATAAGTCGAGTAATAACAATACTTCTCTCTTATCTATTGAATTTTGAAATTGACTAAAAAAAATATTATTAAATCTAATCCGGAATTCCGGATAGTCGAGGTTCTACTGTATGTACATATATCATTAGCTGTAGTCATCGAAATAAAAATGATTGCGACAGCAATCAAGTACTTGACAAGCGGAAGATCACAGAAAGTATTCCTAAAAATTTTAATTTCGACTAATCAAAACAGTGTGGGAATGTTTAAGGAACAATCGCACAGACAAGAATGGTGTTCACTTTATTGATTTTCTGAACAAACCCACACAATTTTTAATTTATTTGTATTATACTGCGATATTTACTTAAAATTTATTGTTCATAAAATAATACACATATGTACAATGCGAAGCATTTCTAGGCTGTCGTGGCGTTCTAATTTTCATAATTTGACCCTAATTCAATGAGATTATTTATGCGGCTTCCATTCCGTCTAAGAGCGTTGGATGTTTTCTCGCGAAATCCAATTAGCCGTGTGAGAGAACTGTTCAAGTTTTTCGCCATTCAAGTCGTTAATATCAATTTTCGATATTCGATCCGATTCGTCGTTGAACAAACTACGTTGTAAGCTACGTATTTATTGAGTTTAATTGTTTCAAAGTGTCGTAAAAACAAGACGTTTTTCAGCCTTAAATGCGTCGTAAATTTTTAGGGTAAACACTCTTACTGAAATTGGCCACTTGAACGTAATTTAAAATTCAATTTATATCACACGTAAATAAGTGGAAACTGTGATATAAATTGACTTTTAATTAACGCATTGCTAATAAAAGGGGGGACGAATAACTAAAACTCACCCTAGCACTAATATATAATAAATAATTGTATTGTGAACTGCTTTCGTAAAATACGTTCACATGTAAACGACATCAACGACCCGCATACAAATTTCACAAAGCAAATCCATCCATACTTATTCGGCACCCCTACAAAGGGACACCAACCCTTTGTTAAATTTTTATACCCACTAATTTTATTATCTTTAATTAATTAATATTTTTTTATTTTGTTTCAGGTAAATACGATACAGCCAAAACATCTTGTAAACTGTAAGTGCTTTGAAGCAGTAACATTTTAAATCAATTAAGTAATTGGTAGACCGTTCTGGAGACTCGATTTTAAATGTATTAAAAACAATTAGAGCGAAATTTAATTATCACGCTCGTTGAACATCCCCCGCTTTCGAGTGTTTCGAGACTGTTCAACGGTGACATCCCAGAGCTTTCAACCCCTTGCATTGCACCCTCAGAATCGCATTCTTGCACATGTGGTTAACATCAGCGTTGAACGCTATGAGCAACACCCTCGATTGCACAAGCCCACCCCAGCGTGTGAAATTTTAAATTGTCAAGCCCCTAAATTCAAAGGGATTTTCACCAAACAGCCCCTTTACAATATTTGTTTCTTCTCCTTCGACAAGTTCTAACTTCGGCGTGTGTAATAAATGATGTCTAATACGTCTATTCCGTTCATCCCCCGTTTCAATTGAATCGCATTAACAAGTTACGGCAACGAATAGACCACCGATATATCTATGTATGTATGTAGATAGCAAACCATGCAATGTTTCAAATTGAAGATAATATATTCACTAGATTTCTCATCATCATCATTTTCAACCACAGTTGGATGAAGTTGCCTTTCCAATCCGCTTCCATTCCTGTCTGTTTTGGACAATCTATGTATATCCATTTGACATCACACATTTTTCTTAATTCGTCCGTTTTATCTTCCACATCCTCTCGGGTACCATTCAAGTACTTCTCCCGTTCATCTGCCATCCATTCTTCTCGCTGTATGTCTAGCTCACTACCACTTCAGCTTTTCCACACGTTGCACTATGTCCGCCACTTTGGTCATGCTTCTCACCCATGTATTCCCCTTTCGACCTCTTCTTATTATTCCAAGCATACATCTTTTCTGTGTGCACTGGATCTCGCGTAATACTCTTGAGTTGAGCATAGCGCGATGTAGGATTCAAAAACTTATTAAATGAAAGAATGTTCATTCTTTCGAAAGCGCCCCATCCTAGTTTCATTCTTCGTATTATTTCTCCCTCTTTACATCCAGTCATGTTCACCAATTTCTAAAGCGATTAAATAAATTGATTATTGAAAAAAACCAAGTTTGTATGTATATTTTCTGGTTGATTCCAATGTTTGTCTCGGATTAATCGATTCGCCTGTTTATTATTAGCATCGCACATTCACATTTAATCATACGTTTGCTTTTGGCTCGGTTTTTAAGTAGTTTTACAATGTTTAATTTTTTTATCTGTCCACGTACTCACACGGACGAATTTCATAACCCCATTACCCTTCGGCGGTCCAAATTGCAAGGCATTTAGAGAGATCCTCCGAGGTCGTTAGGCCTCACCTTATTTTTTGTACAAACACGACCAACCTTTCCACAACATATAAAACATACACCACGCGTTTCTTCTTCTTCTTCTTCGTCGAGAGCAATGTTGCCAGCTCTTCAGGTGAGATGCGTAGATCTATCTCCACGTGGTTTCACCCGCGAGGACCCTTCGTCTGCTCGTCTATTTTTCTATTTTTTTGTTGTTTTCGTTTTGGATGCTTAGAACCAGTCACACGTGTTGAGATTCTCAGGTACCCCTCGTATAGTAGGTATCAACTGCTATGTCTCGAGGCATAGGTGATCCAAGCGGCCTTGGAACGCCCACACTCCACTAAAAGCCTACCTTTTTATTATCGGCATAGAAACACCCTTTGTCCATTATAATCAACTGTTGTTTTGTACGTTGTATTAGGCCTTGTGTGAAATGTGGGTATTGCGTTTTTACTGACGATCAAAGAGTACGACAGAAAGATGGTCGATTATAAGAACCAACATTTGAAATATGTTACATCAAAATATTTCATATTTTCAATATAAAATTAAAAATCAACCTTAAAATTATACATACTAAAAATAACTGAAAATAACTGTCGTATACAAAAGTATTCAATGTCGTGTATAGAAACATGGTGCGCTCACATCTTTAATACAATAATTTTCATTTATGTATATTAATATTATTTTGCACATTTTATTTTAAATAAATAAAATTTAACATCCTTACTCTACGTTGGTGTCCTTGAAGTTGCTCAAATTAAATATCAATAGAAGGGTTTTGAGATTTTTAAATAGCTCATTTCATTACCGCACCCAGTATGAAGCAAACAAACACCCAGTATGTGAAAACCGAAAACGTTATTTTTTCTAGCAATATATAACAATCTTTAAATTCAAATTATTATAAAATAATCGTATCCTGAATTCAAGGTGATACGATGTAGAATAGATTTAGTCAATTCAAAAAAAAAGTGATTGAAATACATACATACATACATAATAGATATGTATGTATGTATGTATGTATATTGCATTCGAGATAGTTAACTGGCTCCTTTTCGAGACTCGCCCGAGGCGATCGCTTCGCCTCCTCGTATCGACCAACTATTGATCAAATTTACAAATGGTTTTAAATAGAAACAACGTATTTTTAAACAAATAGAATTTTTTATATAGGTATGTATGTATATAGTTAATCTTATTAAGAAACCCTACAAATTGACCGCAAACGTTGCGCAAGTTACACTGTCACGTTATCCAGACTAAAATAGTTACAAAACGACAGTCGCTACACTTTGGTTGAAATTCATAATTATTAAGCACAATCTATTTGATACAAGTACAATTTTGATGTACATATGTACGTGTCTGTTTCGAGTGTGGGTCAAACGAAACGACGCGATTTGACCTACAAAGTTCACATTCGTACATACGCTTAGTTTTCGCACACGGTATACATATGTATGTATGTATTTATATCGTCTGCCGTATCTCGTTTGTAATATTGACAGCTCGAAAATGCAATGAATCATTGTTCAAAAGGTATATTGTCCTTTCGGTCGTACCATACTGAACCTTGTTCCGATTCATCGTTTTGTTCTCTTCGATATGTACCGACGCGCAAGCAACTACGAATTGTATCCAAAACTTTGATCGATCATTCTTTTACTTTTTGCCGGCTTTTTTTATTATTCTCCTTCGACAATGGCGCTTCTTCGCCATTGTCCTAACAACACGTCATATTTTCTTATGCCACACTGGGTCGATACGGGTTGTATGTTGTACTGCTACCTCCAACGTAACCCACCTGTGCCAGGTAACGAGCCCAACCGATCCGGCTTAAGCCACGTTCAAGTTTTAGTACCTGCGCTTTGGGCTTTTATCAATTTACCTGTGCTCTCTCTCCTGCACAAACCCGACCCACACAGACCAGTCAATATGGCAGGAATTAATATATTCACATGAACATTACGCGCAGAAAGTTTAGCGTGACGCTTACATAGTACACGCTAGCTCTACGCTAGTGGAGCTTTAATTTCAATAAAAATATACACCTACTCATTGTGACAACTTTCTGGATTATAAACTCATGTTTAGTATAATCATTTTGTAATGAAAATCAATGATACCATTTTTGAATGCTTAAATTCGGTGATAGTATCCGTCTGCATTTTATTTTTTCGTCGCTTCGTCTTTCCCATGTCGCATATGTTGTTTTTCTTTAATACTTAGCTTATCTAGTTATACCGTATCCGGCTCCTGTTTACTGTCGTTGCCTGTCAATATTGTTCGTTTAACTGTCAGTTCAATATGGAAAATCCGGTTACTGCTCTATTTCGCATCGCAACGTTCATATACGTAATATATTTATCTTCTACCCTGAATGGAGATGAAAAAATATATTTATCCGAGTTGTGTTTGTACGGTTTCACGTATTGAATCCTATCGTTGATTCTCGAATACAAAGTAGATGATAAAAGGGCCTAATTTGAATATCACCGCGTACGGATTGTATGGTAGAATTTGCTCGTCAAAGAAGTGGCACAGTTCTAATGCGGCACAAAAAGGCTTCGAATGACATTCATCAGGACTTAGTTGCGGGTCCTCTCCCGCGTCCCACAACTACGGTTTTATACAGTCTTTGATGCTGAGAAACAATCAGACTTCCAGCACAAAAGCCTAGTCGAGCCTTGAACGACAGCTGTGTATTCTGAGGCCCAACGACAGCCGAATACAAAGAAATGATAAAAAAAAGCGACGGAAAACAAAATGAAAGAGCGTTTTTGAAATCGATAAGCACCGTTCGTTGTGTGTCGCACTGAATAAGAACTAATAAATCTCACTTGGCCAATAAAGTCGAGTTTCCTTTCTATGCACTATTTTTTCCCTTGTCGAAAAAGTGCATGTCTAGGTATAAATGCGCACTATACCTACTCGCTCATTGTACATACCTGAGTTTCGTTTTGTGGAAATGTATGCAGGTCGTTGCCGAGAACGAAAGGTTCGGAAAATAAAATAGAAGTTGATGTGTTTATGGGGAAATGGGTCGCAATTTCGCTCGCTTTCGAACTCATCTCGCCGAAGCGAATGCTTCGATGCAGAGCTTTTCAAACTTTACCAGAAATTTAATAAATCCATTTTTCACCTATGTCATTCCAAATTATTATACAGAAAACTATCGAGGCTAATATCGTAAACAAAATTTAATTATACAAATGAAAATCTCAGTAATTAAAAATTCAAATCAAGCTTGCATACAATTCCTTCATACGTGTATGTACGTATGTAGATTGTTTAAATCTACATATTATACCTATACATATAATATATTAAAAAACAGTGGTTTAAAACTTTATCCTCTATCCATTAATATCAGATGCATATCATTTTTCATGTGTGTTGTTTTATTATTGTATTGATAGAATGCAAACAGTACCCACGCTTCCGGTTTTCCAGTGTGCGCTTTACGCGAAAATTTACGATCAACCTTTTATTACACTAGCGTGCATTAAAAGAAAAGCATAACTGTAAAATTTACAATTCTGAACGTAATAAAATTTCGTTCGTTCGTACAATGTTTATTTTGCAGATATGTATGTATGTATGTACGTACTAAATAATATTGTACATTGTGAAATACGCTATTCGCAATGCAATTCACATCGTATTACTAATAGCGCAAGTCCGAAAAGACATCTCCTTCAAATTAAAATGTAAGGTTAACGGTCGAAATTTAACGTCTGCAATAATTTGCGATACATAAATTGATCATTGAACTGAATAGAGCATAAACGTTACTTTCGAATGTCGCAACGTATGATGATCTCACAAATTGGTTGGAATTGTATGTTTTATCCAATCGAACATTCAAACTCGCTTTACATACATACATTGTATACGCTAGCAATATTTTGTCGAATTCCAAATTGTATTGAAGTTTTTTTATTTGCACTCGTTCTGATGCACAATGCAACACAATATCGTCGTAAATAGACAATACAAAAGGCCGCGAAACCGGGAGAGCATTCATACGTACGAAATGCAAACACAATAGGTACGATTTTACCTATGAATAATCGGTGCAAACCACAAATTTACCTGGACGGGAATTACTTGAAATACTCCAATATCAACGTCGGCAATAATACCAATGCAATTGGATCAATGTTTCTATCGCAGTTAACTTGATTTATTAAGTACAAAAAAACTCATATAAATTTGATTAGCATATTAGATGGATTGCAGACAATCAATCAATTCCATAACATTGTTAATGTTGGTAAAAATAAATTATTTTTATCCAATTGCATATTATATATGTACGTGTATGGGGCGCATAAATTTCCCTTTCGCTTCCCTTGGGCATTTTGCCGCAGTTCATTAATTCGCAATAAATAAATCGCCGATTTTGCTTTATTCGCCCGTCGACATTTTTCCTATTTGCGCTTCATTATTATTATCATCGCCATCGCGGCGAAACGTAAAAAGTAATAATAAGTAAATAGGTACGTTCTAGGTACATATGTATGTATAAATCGTGTACACGTTATATGCGAAAGAATAATCGACATTGTGCCAGGCTACGCGGCCTTTTCGCGGACTATCATTAATCAAACCTGACGTTTTTATATGGTAATGTCGTTATTTCGATCCACAACTCTATCCCGTAATACGTACAAAAGGGGATAAGGGATTTTATACCGCCCAGATAGATCGTTTTAATAATGGCGGCTAGTTTTGGCCAGGGCTGCCCACTTTACCTATTTCGAAGGTACAATTTGGGAACGTACATAGTCATTCCGTTTTCATTTGTACGAGAGCAATTTTTTTTATTATTATTAATGATTATGTCTTTGGCAACAAGATTTATTGTAAAAGTTCAAATAAGTTCCGGTTTCGGATCCTAGTCTAAATCAATCCAATTTTCTACCGTATTCAACCGCATAGATAGATTATGTTATCGATATTCTTATTATCCTTCAAATTAGCGATATACTTCAACTTTTTTTTATTTTTGTGGTTTTTGAATTTATGTGGTTTTCTTTCCGATCGTCGTTTTTTCGTGTATTAAAAACTTATATATTATACACTGACAGCCCTGTTTGTATCGTGTACACATAATAACGATCTCGATTTATCGGATTCCCATTATTATCGTTCGCTTTTTTTTCCGTGTATCCGGCTTTTCATAACGCCAGTTAAATCCTTGTATCAATCCTTGTATCAATCAGTGTCACTTCAATAATAATGCACAAATCTTTCGGGCGTTGGCCGGTGTCGATTGCCATAATATTCATCGACCTAATACATACATATACCTACATTTCGTTTTGTTTTTCCATTGTCAATATTTTTTAACCCCTTCTGCAATTTCCTCTCGGTCCGAGGAGTCTTTTTTTTTGCGCCCTTTATTTTGTTTTCGCTTTTGTGTAAATATTTTTTCTTCTCCCTTATCTTCTCGCTTCGGCGATGAACTTTCACTTGTGAAATCGTCATTCCGGGTCGAGCGAAATTCAAGACAAATAGACATTAAGCTCTACATTTCGTTTACACTGCAAACATATCTATCTTATCAGGTCGCACCCACCATTATTAGACGTCGCGAAGCTTGCCGCTCTTCAAACACGCGCGACACGGTATTTTCATTCGTCCAATTCGAAAGAATTCGTAATCCAATACTACAAATTAAAACATCCAAAATCCAAAGCGAACATAAAAACGTTGTTTGTATGAGCTAGGGGAGATTAATGTTCGAAACGAGCGTAAAAAAAATAAGAGAAGGAAAAAAGCTCTCACTGGCGGAATTTAACTCTTAGCGCTCGAACTTAATCTCTCGGGGTATTACTTCTAGCAGTTTTACGGCATCTTTAAAAATCCGAACAAAGGGGAGAGAGAGAGAGAGCGTGAATGAAGTACGTCTCCGGTCGGTCGCGAACGGGTTAATGGGCTTGAACTTCGTGACCCATTTTTCCGATCGTACACACATACACACATCCATACGCGCGGCTTAAATTCAAAATGGAAATTAGATTGAAATATATGTGATATTACAAAAAAAAAGTATACCAAATCCGGTCCTAATCTCGCGTGTGGGTTAGCACACTGGTTTTGCATCGAAACGGTACGGTTTGTACCGGACACGTTTCGTCAGCGTACACTCACCCGTTACCGGAGAGACCTGGTCTCTTCTTCTTGGACAGATGGTGTTCTTCTGTAGAGTTACCAAACCCGTTTTACGAAACCTGACCACTCTTCGGCGCTTCTTTGTCGTGTTTTCGTAACATAAACAACGACCATTCACGTTCGATTTACGCTCGTCGGCTACGAATCGTATCCGTAGTGTACTACATAGAACATAAAATCTTCACTACACAATTTTAGCTCAATGTATTGACTGCATTGAACATTTGTACCGATTTGACAAATGCTGTTTTTTGTTTTACCAAATCTTTGCGTCAAACTACAATAGAATTTGACTCCAAATGATATCCAATCACGTAACGTCGAAATAATAAAATGTACTGTCCGATAATTAATGGAAAGTATTCAGGAACCATTATGATCTCAAAAGGCGCACTCAACCAAAATTAACTAATAACTGTATCAATTTTATTCAAAACTCTTAATAAAAACACTTTGTATTTCCAAAGAAACTTAAAAGATAGCTCGTGCGAGTGTAGCGGGATAGTTTTAAAAGTCATGATAAACTGGTACGGCTATACTTATATGTACATATACATACATAGATACCAGCGAGTACCCGTTGATAGTTTACCGTGTTATGAATGTTGTGTAAGTTATGTTGCCTACACACCGACGAACCTAAAAGCGAACGACGAAGGGTTGTTATTGTGTGGAGCGGTCCACACAATAGCAACCCTTCGTCGTTCGCTGTTCGGTTCGTCGGTGTGTACGCAGCATTAGCGAAGTTATGTGGACACGGTTGGCACATACGCCAACGTGTAAATTTGGGTTGCGTGTTTCACCTTTCGTTGAAGTCTCCCCATACAAATGCAAGCGTGACGGACTCAGATTCCTGGACTTTTATTTAATAGTAATATATACATATATAGCTGAATTCAAGAATGTTACGTAAGATCCAGTCCACACAAAGAAGCATGGAAAGATGCTCGGTAAACCATAAAGAGATCGAAAGAGGAATACTTGACTTGAATACTTGAAGCATGACCAAAGTGGCAGATATAGCGGAACGGGTGAAAATGTTGAAGTAGACACATAGCGAGAAGAATGGATGGACGCGAGAAATACTGGAATGGTATCCGAGAGGATGTGAAAGACCGAGTGGACGATGGGCTAATGAATTGAGAAGAATGTGTGGAGTCAAGAAGCATGGAAAGATGTAGGCTCGGTATAACAGGAAATCCCAAGAGGAATACATGGGTAAGAAGTATGACCAAAGTGGCAGATATAGCGGAACGTGTGAAAAAGTTGAGGTCGACACATAGCAAGAAGAATACATACAATGTACTTAGGTGGCAGATGGACATGAGAAATACTGGAATGGTATCCGACAGGATGTTAAAGAGAAGGTAGACCAAGTGGAAGATGGGCTGATGAATTAATAAGAATGTGTGTAGTCAAGTGGATGCAGATTGCTAAAGACAGACAGGACTAGAAGAGGATTGGAGAGGCCTTCATCCAGCAGTGGATAGTGAACGGATATTACACTATCCACAATTAAACGACGAATCAATCGACGCGTACTACATATAACCAACAGTATTATGTATATAGATAAAGTCGTGGGTTGGTCACGCACGATTTTTGATTTAGGCACTCTTCGAGATTTTTTTTTAAGATTATTTTTTTTTAGTTTATCGTACATTTACGCCAAACAATATCCCTTCGTTGTCGCTGTTTTTTTACTTTATTTTTTATATACCTACCCATACATTCCTTGCACAAAAGACACTCTTCCTTTTGATGTGTGAAATCCACGCTGGCAATTTACGTCGGACCTTTTCATATACCTAACATCAACGCTAATATATCTGTTCGATATTGAGAGGATGGGGGGGGGGGAGGAATTGGTACCCATTTTATTTACACTTTCACGTCATGTCCGTCCGTCCTTCCGACCGGCAATCTGACCCGCACAAATAAAATTTCAGCTTCGCCCGACTGTGTCTCGTTGAATATCTTCCGCTTCGTCAACAATAACAACAAGCGCGTGACCGAACCCGCCGAAGACTTTGAGACCTCAAAAAATAAATAAAAATGATGAAAAAGTCAAAATCGATTTATTTCTCAGATGTCGAGCGTGTGCGTGCGCATAATGCGATCCGAATCGGAAGCGACGATGTACGAGCGACGATATAATTTGCATAATATACGACAGGCCCGGCGTTAGGTACGGAAATGAGTGCAATTTATTCCTAGAGACGGCCCACATATCGCCATGGTTAGGATATGGCTTGCATGGCTAGGCAAGGCCGAAAGTCACGCTCGCCAATTTGGACTCGCGATTTTGATTAAATTCAACGCCCATCACGTTTTGCCACTCCTGGCTATTGTTCGACCGTTGTTCTTGTTCAGCCGCCATACTGTGACGATCTGTTTCAGCGATGGTTAAAAATGGTTAATTAACATTGTCAATAAACGAAAACTTGAAAATTAGACAATGATGTTTGAGTTTAGCTCAAAATTGAACTTTTCATGTTTCAAACTTACACACAACAAAAATATTCGACTTTTTACTCTAAACCAACTTCCTGTTTCTAAATTTTGCCCATCAGCCCATCGTTCACTCGGTCTACCTTGCTTACTTTCACATCCTCTTGGATACCAAGTATTTCTCGCGTCCATCTGTCATCCATTCTTCTCGCTATGTGTCTGCCACTTTGGTCATGCTTCTAAATGCCCGCGCCAGACATGTGTTCAAAGATGTGATCAAATAAGTGTTCACATGTGTGGCACGGGCATTTGATACTGTTGTCACATATTTGATCACTTAAGTGCGCTTTGCCATTCAGTGTCGGTTTTTTAGCGTACATCAAAGGGATAAAAGTCCAAATGTTTGTGTGCCTGCCACACTGCACGAAGCCCAGTTGCGCGAGCGTCGCCGTGGAGAGCTTTGAACACATATCTGGCAGATACAACAATATGTGAACAAATGTGTGAGCAAAGTCTTCAAAGAAGTGATCACTTCTTTGAACTTATGTATGTCTGGCGCCGGCATTATACCAATCATACATATTTCCATGCTTCTCTGTTTTGGAAGTTTTAAGTAATATGTATGTTAATAAAATGACTCTTCTTCTTCATCGTTCCTCTCCCCTATGGAGGTTAGAGATAATCACTGCAATTTTAACTTTTGAGGCAACTGTTCTAAATAATGACTGTGTGCTGCATTGGAACCAGTCCCTCAAGCTATCTAGCCAGGAGGTGGGCCTTCTTCCTGGACTGGGTCTCCCTTGTATCTTCCCCTGTAATATGACCCATTATTTTTTTTTCCCATCATCAAATGCCCAAAATACAAGTTTTCTCTTCTTGATAGAGGTCAATACTTCCTTGTCTTTTTTCATTCGTTTCAGGACATCTTGTCAACCCAGGAAATTTTTAACATTCTCCTGTAGCACCACATTTCATACGCCTCTATCTTTTTTGTGGTGGCTTGGGTTAAGGTCCATGTTTCGACGCCGTAAAGAAGTACCGAGAAGATATCAAAATGTGTTAATATCAAAAGTTTCTATTACATACATAGTAAAATGACTTTTAAAGCGAATTTAATATGATTCATTCAGTTCAATGAATTATCAGTCAAACGAACATAATTATGTACATTCTTATTGTTTTATATTTACTTTATATTAAAGCAATTGTAACAAAACGGCAATGGCGTACATGCAGTCAGTATATAATCATTATACGCCATTCACTGAGCCGAGAGTATTCCATTAGACGCCGTCTGCGTTTCTATTGGTAGATTCGCGTAATCGAATACTCTCGGCTCCTCGAATACACTATAAGGACTTAGGTTTAAATTCAATTACATCAGAATTTGTATTGCAATAAACATAATTAATTATAATGCACACGAATAGTACCTACGGCTAATTTAAATTCAATCCACACAAAGGAATCACACTGTATTTAGGATGCACTTTCGACACATTTACGTTTTCTAACTTGTTGCATTTCCGATTTATATAACCGTGACGAGTCAAACGCGTTGAATCGTTGCTCCGATTCAATGTTTCGCTAAATACCGAATTCCAGTGGTTATATTCCGGTGCACGGACGGACATTGGAACATATGTATGGGAGTGGTTTGAAACGATGACATCGCACGAATCGATTACTTGCATCGGCTAACGAGATCCATTGTACTATCTGTTCGGTAGGTACATGTGCGAATATTACTGATATTCGCTGACTATCCTCCCCTTTCGCATTGTACAAATCCATTTTTTTTGCCCGTCCGAGTTTCATTCGTTTCGGCGTACGCCGCAAACTATGAAGTATGTGTACTTGTGTAGAGTGGGTATGCGTATTTGCCGATTTTCCGTTTAGTTCATTCCGAACAAAGGTGATGATGATCTGTTCGTTTGTTAATGAGCGTGTTTTTTTTTCTTCTTTTTGCTTTTAATCTTCGTTAATCAGGTCGTCCACGTTTTATTTTTTAAGTCTGTTATTCGAATTCAATCTTGTCGTTATTTAATTAGGGAATTTTCCGCCTTCTTCTTCTTCCTCTAAACTTTTTCATTAATTTAATCAGCTTTGCGCCGAAACGGGCAAAACTTTGCATCGCGTTAACTTCTTTTTATTTTAATGCAATTATTTTTATTTTTTATTCGAGTTTTCAGGGTTTTTTTTCTTCGGATAAATATTAACGTAAACGTAGAGCAAGTCCACTATAATCTATTAGTTGTTATTTGAATATAATTGAATCATATGATCTATGTAATGTATCCATAACCTACATACATACATATATGTACATAATTTTCAACATTTTTAATCAATTTTAGCCACTTGTATTGAAAGTATTATAAGTTCATCGAAATTCCGTAAAACGATAATAATAAACGACTACATACATACATGATATTGACACCAAACGTCTTTTTATTTATGTACATTCATCGAAAGGTACGAATCATTTCGGTAAATAGTCTTTGATGAAACAATTAAGTGATTTTCTTGCAGCGAAAGAATTAATGTACTCGTATACTAATATTATGTTCATTGCGATAAAAATTTCGGTTAAAAACAATATTGACAAATCACGTTTAGAAACTTTCATTCTGCAACAAGCGCAATTCAGAAGCGTAACGAACGGCATATATGTACATACATACATATGTATGTACATACCTACTCCCAGTACCTACATATACGCAAACACTCCAATATTAAATTGGTTTTTTAATTTTGGACACTTCTAATAAATTAACTTTTATATCGATAACTACATAGGATACGCTTTCTTCCTGAGAAGAAATCATTCAAAGTCGACCGTGCGTAGGTGGATTTCGAGTTCCTTTGAAATGTGCCAAAATTGTTAGATCCTTTTTATTACTGACACCGGTGGCACTTTCACTGTTTTCGACCAGTTCAGATCCGAATTCAACTGGATGGGTGGGTGGGTGGGTGGGTGACCCAGTGTCCCAGTGTCTACAAGGCCGCTCATCACTAACTGATTGTGAGCCACTTTCTAAGGCGCCAACGAAACGGGCCTCCATTATGACGACATCCTCCGAAGATATGGCGGCCCTGCACGTCTAAAATCCCCAAACTGGTTTCCATTGACACGCCTCGCTTTCAATCAATATCGATCGTCTTTTTTTTCTGCTTCTTCCTGGGTGTAGGTACTCTCTAAGCTCTTCTTTTCTGCCCTGCGAAACGAATTTGGCTAAGCCCACTTTAAACATCCACGTGGCTCTACTTTCCATTGGAATTGTATCCTACATACAATGCTTTAATATATATCCTCTGTTTAATCGTACCATACAGATAATGTTGACACATAAACGAGATTTGAGAACAATGAGTATATTTACTAACAAATTCCTCATCGTTGATGACTTTGTACGTGTTTACATATGTATATCATCATTTTCAGTCGTTCATCATCCACTACGGGACGAAGGCCTTTCCAATCTTCTTCTATGCATGTCTATCTTGAGCAATCTGCATCCATTTGACACATTCATCATATATAAGCCGCCTTAATAATTAATTTATCATCAAATTTCGGTGCGATGCATGGCGAATAGTGGAAAGGAGATTACAGGGGAAGATGTGGTAGAACGGGGAGCGAGTTATACGGGTAGAATAGGAAGAGAAAGAAAACTTGTTGAAAGACTGCATGGAAACATTCAAAATATATACATACATATGTACGTTTCTTATCATACAAAGACGGCACATAGCCGATTGACACGTTTCAGAACGCTTTCCCGTCCGAAGAGTAGGGGTTAAAGGTTGTAGATGTACATCATCATCATCAGCCGTTTTTCAGCCGCCATCAGTCATTTTCAGCCGTTCACCATCCACTACTAGATAAAGGCCTCTCCAATCCTCTTCCATTCCTGTCGGTCTTGAGCAACTTGCATCCACTTGATTCCACACATTCTTCTCAATTTATCAGCCCATCCTCCACTAGGTCTACCTTACTTTCTTTCACATCCTCTCGGATACCATTCCAGTATTACTCGCGTCCATTATTTTCGCTGTGTATCACAGCCACGTTTTTCACACTTTCCGTTATATCTGCCACTTTGGCCATGCTTCTCGCCCATGTATTCCTCTTTTAGTATCTTCTTATTAATCCAAGCATACATCTTTTCATGCTCCCCTTTGTGCACCTGATCTTGTGTACTTGAGTTCAGCATTCGTATATGTCATAAATGGTAATACGCATTGGTCAAAAAGCCCTCTTCTTTAAGCATAGCGGGATCTTGGATTTAAAGGCAATTTTAACTCATCCGAAAGCGCTCCATTCTAGAATTATTCTTCTGCTTTACATCCAGTCATGTTCACAAATTGTCCTAGGTATAAATAGTTATCCACTATGTGATTATTTACAGTGTATGTATCCTCTCTTTTCGCTTGTCGATGCTTGGAAAAGTGTTAGATATTTTTTTTTGTTCCGTGAATGTCTTTATGTCATGATAAATATGCATTCTCATTCACTGTGTCGATATCATTTATTTTTTTAGCGATGCGAGCAGCCTTTTAGTCGCAACTTAAGTGAAAAATTAGTTCCCGTTTTTTAGAATAATGGCTGTTATTGTAAAACTGCTTTCTAACACTTACTTTCTTTCATTTGGAGAACGATAGGATTCGATTCGGTGTTGTTTCGAAGGTGATGATCGGTCGCCGACACAACACCTCGGGCCATCTTACAGCAAAAGTAGGCTGAGCATCCGCGATGGATCATCATCATCTAGCTATTGTAAATCGGCGATACCCAAACCGAACGCTGTTCGTTCATCTCACAAATGGACCGGAAATCCAGTTCCAGTTCATCGATCGACACAATGCAAAGTCGGAACCATTATTAAATATTACTCACCGTGGGTATACTTCCTAAGATTTAATGAGTATAACGATGTAACTCGAATTGACCCGAGTCCGTCTATATTGACCTGTCTGTGTTGACACGTTCGATCTACTCGTTCCTTTTGCCGAGCCAACACTCGTCTCGTCTGCATTTTGTGTGCATACCGCATCAAGGCGAAGTGTATGCACCGCTCAAACCTGTCTAAAATTAACGTTCTACAGCATAGATCACTAGACTATACTTTTCCGACCCGCATCAATTTGATTCATAAGCCGGATGTTCTAATTCATCTCGTTTGATCAAAGTCGTATAAAGTTTTATCCACACGTACCTACTACGTCTGCTCTTCCGTACGAACGTATTGGTTGATTTGTTTTTATTTTGATTTTGTCGTGTAGGGTAAATTGCAATTGAGAAGCGTCTATCGGTGAACCAATACGGTGGCTGCAGATTGAGCAAAGGGGGTGGGTGTATGGGGGTTAAACGAATGTCCGATCCCAGACTGAGGGTAAACAGAGTGACCTCCCAGACAGGGGATGCTCTTTCAACCCTTCCACTCCAGCGAACTAGACGGTACTTTATTGGATGAGAGAAATCGAAAATATAAATTAGATGCATTTCCAACTCCATCGCATCGGCGACTATTTATTACAGACAAACACTCTTGACAGTGCCTAGTGATTATATAATCCCCTATACGTATACCTGCTGAAGCATTCCTCAAACAACCTGAAGGGACCCAAACGTGCGGTTTTCGATGTCTTTAATAAGCAAAAGTTTGTCAAACTTTACGGTCTAGAATGAGAGCAGAATCTCGTCAAGTATTTCGAGTGCCCACCCACTTCCAAAAGTGCTCCGCGACTTTTCCAATGCGAAATTAGCATTGCCTGGTGTTTGAATAGTCTACGACGTATGTACGTGGTACTGTAACAATCGATACCGATAGATAGTCGTCGTGTTTGACTTGCGGTATGTTTGAACACTTGGGCCGTTACGTATCCGATTACCGGTGGACGTCCGGACTCCATCATCAGGAAATCAACAATGGAGGTGTATCGCTTTCGACGATCTGGTCGAATGGATTTCCACCGGCGTGACTGGCGACTTCCTCCTCGTACCAAGTCCTGGACTCTCCTCGCCATTCTGGTTCACCAGGACGTTTACCTGACGAATGAGGTCAAATCGAGTACAACATCCTGTTGCGGCCACACCTTTATTAGTTTCCAATAGATATTTTTAAGATTAAAATCAAATTTACTCGCATTTAAATACTCTACTTACAATCTGTTCGACCGGCAAATTGGCTTTTTGTCATTACTATACATCTTAACGTAAGCGTCTGTCTGCCTACTTGGGTCGTTGCGGTCACGCTAGCATTGCCAATCAAGCCGCTATCTGTCAAAGCTGGTTCGAGTCGACAATGCGATTTTACAGCCAAACACCCATTCCATCAACGGTACACTATAAAATTGTTTCACGTGCTGTCAAACGGTGTATGGACTGTAATGTTATTGTACAAACGGGTGGCGCTAGAATTCACCGTCGTGTGACGAGGAAACCGGATAGTTATCTAGATTCGTCAAAACAAAACTTCGTATGGTGCCTAAAAGAAAAATGACCCACGCACACAAAAAACTTATACCTATAAGATCCGCAGGATCATATGATGTAACACTGATAGTTTGGTTTCGAAGTTAAACGTACTGTGTATTATACGTAGCTAGAGTTATTAAGTATAGTGAATTTTCCTTTGTGCACGTTCATTTAATGCATTATTGACGTAAAGTGCAATCGTAATAGTGATTTGAATAGAGCAGGTAATAAGTGATAGATTTATTAGAGCAATTAAATTCATCAATTAATTATCATTGTCTGAGAGCTAGCGAGATTCGAACAAAGTAAAACTTCGATGAACATTAATGCACATCACGTCCTACCTCGTAGGTAATATACGATCAAACTTTCGGCATTGAGCTGAAAATTTATATGTAAATCCTTGCTGTTACGTAATAACAGTGCATTAATATGCTAACATTGCTCGTAATATGTAAATTTTATTAGACACTGTCGATTATTAATTGAAATTCGAAATGTAGACCTGTCAAAAGTCGACCTTACGAAGGTATATATTATTGTACACGGGAATGGTCTTGTAACTAATTCCAGGACCGGGGGATTGTCGGGTTAATTCGACCCAGAGGACCCTAATCCGCATTAGTACGATGTGCCTTCGTAGTCTTCGGAGGGGTCAAAGTGGACAATCGATCCCTCAAACTGACAATTTGAATGAAGCGATTTAAAATTCACATCGTATTTGAATCTCTTCGGGAGTTCACTAAAAACATCGACACTTTAGTTTGGCTAGACTTCAAAATTAGATGAACCACAGCCAAAATATTACTGCACACGAGTGTCTTTGTAATTACAATCTGTGTAACATTCAGCTCGCAGCACATTCGCACAAGCCAAATATCAAAGTTAGTCCGTGTGCCAGATTCAATTTAGCGGAAGTCAATTTCTAGGCACGATTTTGATCGGTTTAAACGATACACGAGCAACCGGGGAAATTTCGAACCGGGTGAACTGCCGGATAAATATGTGCATTCGTTGGATAAGTGTTTAATTTGATTTGCATCGCAAAATGCATCCAGTTACCAACATATGTACATATGTTCGTCTCGGGCCCCAGTTCAAATTTTAAACAAGCTAAAATTGGCTCTATTTCATAGGTAATTAATGCGAAATAACTTTCGATAATTTTATTATGAAAAAAAAAACCAATGACAGTTGAAATACATATTTATTTAAAATAAAATAAAAAAATCAGTCTCCGTTTATAATAACGGTATCTATATTATCACTCATGCTAATTACTTGTTTATCTCTTACTTTGAATTAATCGTCTGACTATCTACAAACAGAATGCTTGATTATATTATATTAACATCGTTGATATAATGCAATGTTTACAATATTATCGGTCAACGACATTACGAGTATTATGATAGCACAGTTCACTCACAATAATTGACCCAAGTATACATATTAGTACTAACTGGTTTACGCATCATGTGACGGTACATTCTAACCCCACCGGTACACGTGCGCTGGTTTTTACAATAACAGTACAGCTCATGGCCCGTTTGACAGTACGTGAAACAATTGCATAGTGTACCGCTGATTGAATGAAATTGAACCAACTTTGACAGATAGCGACTTAATGCCAACAATTTTTGGTTTGTTATGTTGGCAATGCTAACGTGACCGCAACAACCCATACTGAAATGCAATTGTATCTACTTATATTCCCAGCGTTAAAAAATGTTTATATTCAGAGTGTGATATTTTACTCTCATTGTTGAATTGGCACGAGTAAGTGTACATACATATGTACGTATGTATGTATGTAGTACTTTCGAGCGTCGTTCATTTATCCAAAATCGAATTTAACACCACGTAGAGTCCGGTTCGAACGATTAAACGTTAACCCTAAAGCGACAGTGCGGTTCTCGTTTATTTATAGTAAAATTTCGATGGCTTTGTATCGAATCGTGTGTGCGTAGCATGTTGAAAGCGTGACGAAGTGTGACCGCAACGCGTTCGTTCAAATCCCAGTGGGACAATTGAGTGAGCACTCCATGCGTTGCGGCCTCTTTGGCGGAACAACACTGACATGTGTTGTCCCAACACTGACGCACACTGGGCGCTTTTCATACTAATTTTTCGTTAAAATCTTGTCGCTTTCTTGTGTCGCACTGCGTCAAAAAATATACCATTCACCTCTCCTCTCTCTCTGTGTATTTCAATCTCGAAAGACATTTAATTTCGAACCGGATAAAAATCCCTTTGACCGTAATACTTGCGGTTATAACCTAAGAGTATTAAATGCTGTGTAATAACGAGGGGACATCCTCCAGAGAATACTTCCATCAGACTTGGCAAAATGAGAGCACTTGCTACATTTTCAATATAAGTTGTTTCCATAGTTATTTGAACGTACATATAGCGCAAGAATCAACGTACTGTAAATTATTCATAATATAATGCGTTTGTGTACATACATAGATGGCGCTGTATACCTATGTGCATATATAATTGTATATCTTTACATATCAATCTTTCAGTTAAACTGGGCATACTTTTGCTACCTATATTTTCATTGAAAAAATCGGATATTTTCATATTAGGCGTAGTGAGTGAGTGGCCGTCAGATTTGACGGAATGCCATTAGTGTGGCTGTCTGCTTGTAGACATTTCTGCTTGGTCAGATTGAGCGAAATTACGTGTAACCCCAATGCGTTGAACTATTCCCGCAGGAATGCGACCGCTTCGTTCGCTAAAATCCACTTTTTTCCCCCCCTCTAGTATTAGCGGAGTTTGATTAAGAAAACCTGATTCTGCAACGTAGTTTTTACATACATTAAATGTAATATTAAATGTAATCGCGCATTTATGGATGCTGATGAATCGCTGCAATTTCGAGCGTTTTCGCTAGGTTAGGCTATAATATAAAATATTCAAAATTTAAACAAGCCGAGGTTCGCAACGTTTTTGTTTCATGTCGCCATTAATTAATCGGGAACCGTTCGTTTATTCATGAAAACCGTCGAATCTCACCGAACACGAGCTGACTTTGAAATGGCGCGGCACCGACAAGTGTAATCGTTTCTGTTGGGGAAACTTCGTTAAAATTAATTCGTTAACCTTTAACCGGCCGACCATTCGTCGGTAAATACGGATTCAGCTCGTTGTACCCACTTACTTACTCACACACAGTGCAATATCGTGAAATGTCAAATGTGAAAATAATATAAAATGGGAACGCGCACGCCACCACTACGTATCCATCGGATTCGGATCTAATTAATTAACTAGTAACTGCCCGTTGACAGTGTCATGAGTGTTTGGTTAGTGAAGTTATACAACGTGAGCGCTGGACGCAACACGGGTTACGTTACACGATATGGTATGCGCAACCCGTGCCGTGTGTGTGTGTGTGACTAGGTGTATGCGATGCGTGGAGTGCTTGTGAGGTTATGTAGCGTGATAGATTCGCGCAACCCGCATCGTGTGAATGAATGAGAGTTAAACTAGATTACCCAGCCAGTCATGCAGATTCCTGAGCTACTACATATTACATAATTGTGTTAAAGAAATTTGTATCAATTACAAAATTAACTCCCCGAACTAATTTTACAAACCTAGAAAAAGTTAAATTCAAATGATAATGAAAACACAATGGATTACTAACTGAAAGGCTTATGCGGCAGAAAAATGGACTATTATAAAGTTTCAATAACTACTTCAAATATTTAATTTTTTTTTAATATTATAAAATATTATTAAAGTACATAGAAAAGCATTTTATATTATAAAAATAAATTCTTAAAATTGACAAAAATTACAGTATTTCTGAATATGACGCATTCTAGTAACAAATGTCGCACTACGTTCAAGGTTATTTTAATAATACTAAAGGCAATTTATTTTACTGAAACCATTTCATATTGTTTATTCAATACATTTAATCGATTGGTTTAATTAAATAGTGTTTCGGTCGTGAAAGATGTCCTCGAAGTGCAATTAATCGCCCGTATCTCTGCCGCACTGTATAATATTACTTGCACAAAAATAAATTCTCGTATTTTCTTCTACGTTAAAGCAAATCCATTCGAATCGGCGCCATTGATATATGTATGTATGTACATACGTATATGCATGGACCAGTTCATAATTCATCATCAGCTCCTGTCTCCGAGGCTAGTGTGCGGGACACGACAACTTTTAATTTCCCCTGGTAACAGTTTTGACCTTCATTAACATGTTGGTTCAGGTCGAAGGCATTCCCTCGGGACATATTGAAAGCCTGCTCATCCTATCCACCCCCTCGTAATTACCAACTCCACCTACACACACACACACCATACATTTTTGCCGTATTTGTTCCCATGTCTCCAGTAAAGTTAGCTCGTCGATTAATTCAAGTGAAACTTTTGCCCTACCTGCGATCAATCTCCCTTTATGAATTCGCAGCTAGAGATGAATTTTTGTAATATTACATATTACTCTCGTGTGTGATTTTATTTATTTTTTGTGTTTTCGTAAAAATTAAAGCCGCCCTGCGTTTTCAAAGCCCCTGAAACTCTACAACGGGCTCTGCCCGGAATTAGTCGGACACATTTTTCACCGGAATCACCTGCTGCAGGTGCGAGAGCGGTGACAAATTACATTGCCGCGGTGATTTGAAGAATTTATAACGTAATTCGACGCGATTTTATGACGAGGTATCAACATACCCTCCTCTTTCTCACCCTCCTCTCATCCCTCACCCGAATATGCAGAGCGAGCCCCGTCCATTTTTCAACATTACGACCTCAAAATAGTATCTCATTTTTGGAGATTGCCCGTCGTAAAATAGCGCACAACAATCGCTCTCGACTAAAAATGACATTCATAACGTAGAACGGCTTTTTTCGTACCTTTTCAACCAGGAGATACCATGAGCTTGAACATTTCTAATACATCATGTTATAATAATACAAGTGTGTGCATTGAGAGTTAAAGTCTGTCTATATAATCATTTTCAGCCGTTCACCATTCCTGTCTGTTTTGAGCAATCTGCATTCAGTTGACTCCACACATTCTTCTCAATTCATCAGCCCATCGTCCACTCGGTCTACCTTGCTTTCTTCACATCCTCTCGGTTACCATTTCAGTATTTCTCGCGTCCATTCTTCTCGCCATGTGTCCACCATCTTTTTCACACGTTCTATTATATCTGCCACTTTGGTCATGCTTCTTACCCATGTATTCCTCTTACGATCTCTTCTTGTTATACCTAATATACATCTTGCCATGATTCTCTGTCTGCACTGGATCTTGCGTAACATTCTTGAATTTAGCATCCACGTTTTACATCCATTCTGTCTATATATCCGTCGGAAATTGTACATATTTCAGGAGTAGATATCAATGCTTGACACACTTTTTTCACACAAAATTTAAATTATTACTTTTTTTATTGTAACTGATAGTTACGCTATTGTAAAGGTAAACCCACATACGTCAATAATAAACACCCGTTGATTGTCAACGGGTTGAAAACTCTGTTGAAAAATAACGGCATAAGCACACTTCTACAGTCTACATACAAGGCCCAGAATGAAATGATAAATGGTACCTCAAGTGTAAACGTCGAGGCGCTTCGACATAAACGCACCACATAATAATATGCGTGAAAGCTCAATGCGAATGAGTTTGTTTCGAACTGTAAGATCCAATCTAGCTAGCTACTATTGAATCAATTTGTTATTAATTTCGACAAATTCTACCACACCGTTCACAGACCGATCCAGACTCCGTAAAATATGGACTTTTACAATACTTTTATCAGCCATGAGGTGCTATAAATAAGATGGGCGTTCCACAAAATTTCCGATTCTAGAAACGCAGATCTTCAGCGATACGAAACGAAGGCGCCATATTTGGACAGCCGCGAATTACCAATTGCGAAATCACAATCCAACGAACAAAACGTATTCGATCGCATTTGAGATTACTATTTCAACGGACAACGGCTTTCGCTATCAAAGACACCGTTCAATACTTAAAAACTGACCAGACTGAAGTGACTCGGGTGTGCCGACGATAGATAAGCAGTTCTTTTAGTCGGTCGTGTCGATTTGGTGATTTATAATAATACACACGTATAGAAGAAGTGCGTTGCGAAATATTTATATGTGCCATGTTGGATAGTTCACGGCGCGTGGGCAAAACCGACCCAAACTAGCCCCGAGGAGTTCGTTGGTTTTGTATTATATGGTGAAGTTGTTTCGTTCGAAACAACCTTTTGAATCATGTTACAAAATTCAAAATTAGCCACGCTTTTATTCTGCTAGAGAGACTGCGTGGCGCGGCGTTGATTCTTTGTTTTAGATTTGATAAAATCGAACGAAGAATTCGTATTATAAATTGTCGAGAGTTTAACCAGATTACAATCAGGCGAAAGATGAAGGTAAAATTAGGGGGAAGTGAAAAATCAATTGTTTCAACAGAGTAATTATTTTATTTCGCAGCGGTATACTTTCGTAAGTCCGTTCGTTTTTCTTTGAATTCAATTCAAATTTCGTTTGATTCAGATGATTTGTCAGAATTGCGATATTGTCTATTTATTTTAACTCCGAGGAAAAGATTACTTAGCACTCTATTTAATAATAACTAAAAACTTAGAATGCCAAGTAATCTTAAACTATCCAAGTGTTTTTAAGCCTAAGCATTTTATACAATGTCTAAGTATGAAATAAATGAATTCAGTTGTCCGAATCGTTTTTTTGTATCTCACCAATCTGACAGATGAACCAATTTTTACTTTATCCTAATCGGATATAGTATTGTGATCGTGCGAAAATTCGACCTCGAGATTTTGACTGATTTGTATCGAGTATCATCCCCTGATCACGTTTTCATGATTTCTGGAAAATGTCTGTGTGTCTGTGTACTTATGTGTGTGTGTGGCTGTATGTGTGTTTTCTCCGAAACTATCAAGTCTATCAACCTGAAATTTCATATCTATTATTTTCACGTAAGGCGTAAAAGCTATAAGGAATTTGGTCAACATCATTCAACCGGAAGTAAGGTTTTTTTCTTGTAGAAAATTATAAAATTCTTTTACCACAGAATATTTCCGAAACGGCTCCGGGAATTTTGTCAAAATTTCATATCTATAGTTTTCACGTTAGCCGTAAGAGATACTGTGATTTTAGTCAACTTCTGACGAGCGAAAGTGGCAGTTTACTCTTGAACGATTTTTTTTTTTTTTATTTTTTTCGACCTTTTAAATATGTAGTATCGTCACAATATTGTAATGTTGTAGTTTTGAGAGAAATTTATATTTAAAAAAAAAAAAAAAAAAAATTAAAATTAGTCAACCGGAAGTAGGTTTTTTTTTTTTCGTCGAAAAGTTTACGACAGAATATTTCCGAAACGGCTCCGGGAATTTTGACGAAATTTCATATCTATAGTTTTCACGTTAGTCGTAAGAGATACTCTGATTTTAGTTAACTTCTGACGAGCGAAAATGGCAGTTTACTCTTGAACGATTTTTTTGTTTTTATTTTTTTGACCTTTTAAATATGTAGTATCGTCACAATATTATAATATTGTAATTTTGAGAGAAAATCATATTTAAAAAAAAAAAAAAAATAATTAAAATTAGTCAACCGGAAGTAGGTTTTTTTTTTCGTCGAAAAGTTTACGACAGAATATTTCCGAAACGGCTCCGGGAATTTTGACGAAATTTCATATCTATAGTTTTCACGTTAGCCGTAAGAGATACTGTGATTTTAGTTAACTTCTGACGAGCGAAAATGGCAGTTTTTCTAATTTGAATATATGCCGAAGATCGTATTTTACATACGCGCGCGCACTCAACACAGTGATTTCATGATATGTATGTTGGTTGGTGTGGTGCTGTGCATACGTTTTATTTACTTGCGTACTTAAAAAAATAATTTCGTTACTGTTTGTATTCCTCAAATATATGGATAAAGTCATGGGTTGGCCACACCCGAATTTTTTTTCATGTGGTCTACATACGTATATGTACATATGTACATGAACTTTTTAATTTTTCATACTTTTCCGGGCCATTTTAGACATAGGAATTTCTCACTTACATTTCTCAAGGTTTAGGGAAAGCTATGTTATCATACCGATTTACTGATAATGAAAAACATCAAATGCATTCAGTAAAGTATGTTCGATTTTTTTTTTTCATATGGTAGTAACTGCCCGTTGACAGTGTCATCGGGTGGTTATCATCTATATATATATATATGTATGTATGTATACCCATAGTGTATTTCATCATCATTTTCACTCGTTCACCATCCACTGGTGGAAGAAGGCCTATCCAATTCTCTTCCATACCTGTTTGTCTTTGGCAATCTGCATCCACTTGACTCCACAAATTTTTCTCGATTCATCAGCCCATCGTCCACTCAGTCAACCTTGCTTTCTTTCACATCCTCTCGGATACCATTCAAGTATTTTTCGCGCCCATCTGCCATCCATTCTTCTCGCTATGTGTCCACTTCAACTTTTTCACACGTTCCGCTTCCGCTATATCTGCCACTTTGGTCATGCTTCTTCTCATATATTTCTATTATGATCTCTTATTTTTATACCAAGTATACATCTTTCCATGCTTCTCTATGTGCTCTGGATCTTACCAAACATTTTTGAATTCAGATAGTGTATTTGATAGTTCGAAATGTAGCAAAAATGTAGTAGGTAGTTGAAAAGTGCCGTAAGTGTATGCGATCCTTCCGCAGCTACCCAGCCAGACAGACCCTTGCGCTACTACACATACACTAGTGTAAGCCCGTTGAACATCAACACCCCCTGAATTTTAAATATCGTAAAATGCTTTTTCAATAGAGATCCCCACTAATTGATCGCACGGTATCGATACCCAACTCGATAAAATATTTTTTTTTACTATTTATATTATAATTATTAATTATTATATGTATAATAATTATAATTTTTTATTTTTTTAATTTTGTAAGTGAGTTGTAAAAATCGAAAAAAAAAAAAAAAAAAAAGTTTTTATAGCGCCATCTATGTATTATTAGCAAAGTCACGACCTCATTCGTAGCTAATGATTAAAAAAAAAAGGACCAAATCGACAACCGGCGATGGCGATTAGCGTAAGCGCGTTCCTCCCGACCTGGCGTCCCGGGTTCGATCCCCCACTCGTTCTGGTTTTTTAATTATTTACCTCAGCGAGCGTTATCAGCAGACACACAGACAGACGGATTTCGGCTATTATATACATACATATATAGTAATTGTTATCGTTTTGACAGTTCGCAGCTGAGGCAATTTTATGTAACGCCATTCACATCAGTCATGTCCAAATGTCATACGCATATCGAAATTCATCATAATTAACCACGTTATCGGCGTACTTTCTTCCATTAATATTTATAATATTTTTTTCATTGCAGGTGTCAATATGGCGAAGAATCAGAAGGTCCAAAGACGTGTTGCGGGGGTATGGGGGCGCGAGCCCTTGGCCTCAGATGGTTTATCGCCGTTGTGGCCCTCGCTGGAGTCTGCTGTGTCCTCGTCGGTACCGTCCTGGGAGCAGTACGAGCACACGGAAGGGCTCATCTCACAGTACTGCTTGTCATGATAGGTAATTAACATTTTTAATTTATTGGGTAATTAAACAACAAAAAAATGCGAGTTTTCCATTTCCCCTCCGTTCTGTTTTGGTGGTGGACTTCCCTTCGCGCACGACAATGTCTTCATTACCCTTCTGTGGTTTTTTTTTTAATTGTTGGTCATTTTTAATCCGGCTTTATTGCACATTCCGGGAACAAACCGTGGAAGTTTAGCGGGGAGATGTGCTCTCGCGGACATGGACGGAATATGATCCATTTCGGTCTCGCGTGGCCGCCATTTCCGTTTTATGTCCCCGCTTTTCATCCTAAATTTTACGACGCGGATGGAAAGGCTGTAAAAGTGGCCGCACACAACACAACAAACATCTGCTTCTGCACAATGTCTCCCTTCACGTATTTCCAGCTGTGCGAATAAATAAATAAAAAAAAAGAAAGACGTTGAAAATTTGTCACAATTTCAATTCGCGCTGAAAGCCGCCATTAAACCATAGTGCCAACTGCTTTTCCTAAAAATGTTAAATTCACATATTGTTTCATCATCATCATTTTCAGCCGTTCACCATCCTCTGCTGGATGAAGACCTCTCCAATCCTCTTCCATTCCTGTCTGTCTTGAGCAATCTGCATCCACTTGACTCCACACATTCTTCTCAATTCATCAGCCCATCGTCCACTCGGTCTATCTTGCTTTCTTCACATCCTCTTGGTTACCATTTCAGTATTTCTCGCGTCCATCTGCCATCCATTCTTCTCGCCATGTGTCCACCAACTTTTTCACACGTTCCGCTATATCTGTCACTTTCGTTATATGTACTTCTTTCCCATGTATTCCTCTTACGATCTCTTCTTGTTATACCAAGCATACATCTTTACATGCTTCTCTGTGTGTACTGGACCTGTTCAATACTCCAAAAAAAATTATATATCTTACAGTTTTATCAAAAAAATCTCAATCTATGTATATCACTTTTATATAGTGCATCTGAGCGCTTATTATTTTTCACATAAGAGCTGCACTTAACCCAGATACGCCCCTCATCCCCTTTTAGCATCGAAGCCTTTGATGTTTACTTCCAGACACGCTCCTCTTCTAAAAAAAAAAAATGAAAGTGTCGTTTCTTCTTCTGATCGGGTGTACATTTTCATTTTTGACCAGCATCGAGATTAAATCTTTGTTTGGTAGCGTAGTGCGGGCCACCCCATCCCTCTTTCCACACTCTCTTCTCTCGGCTTGTGTTTGTAACGAGGTTTTGGACCCCTAAAGGCCCGCATCGCATCCCTTTCGTATCCTGACAGTTCGCCGAAACGAGCAGCTTAAATCCCGAAATCCTGATAAATGACGCGGGCCATACACCCCGCTACTGATTATCGAGGGGCTTAGCCCAATATCCAATAATAATATATTTACAATTTCAAATCTAACGTATTATCTGTTTACACGAATGCCCAATCCGTATAAACGGAATAACTAATTCCTATACTCATTATTGCTTATATTATAAAACTCAATTTACTTCCAAAAATCGCAAAGACCTACTTCAAATAAATTAAAACGCTTTCCAGTAATAAATAAATAAATTATAATAGTGTAAGCCGACTACAATGGATACAGAGTCAAACAGACACTTCGTAAGCAGTTAGAGCAGCGTTGCATTAATTAGTGTAGCTGTAGATCAGTGGTCGGGAACCTGCGGCTCTTCGTATGAAAACCTGCTCTGATTGTCATTCAAAGTTTTGCGTTAAGTAAAATAAAACATTCCAAAAAGGTGTTTGAAACGCAATTTTTACAAAATCCCATCCGTTTAACCAACTTTAATGTACATATACCAAACTTTATAATAAGTTTCAGTTGCCTGTCATTGAGGATTACCGTGACGATAACTAATGTCTTATAATTTTCCAGTAAAAAATTATTTTTATTTTAAATATGCTGCGGGCTCTCAAGCATGCCAATTTTGCAATTTCTCCCCGATTTGACTCTTAGCGTGAAAAAGGTTCCCGACCACTGCTGTAAACAAAATATAGCTAATCTTAATCGTAAACTTTTCTTCTGGTAAAAAAAATAACAATCGACTCTATACATTCACAGAAAATATAGCCCTAAGCTTTGCGCGTATAAGCTATGGATCCCGGTAGTAACTAAGCGAGAACAAATAGTCATTGTCCCAGGAATTACTCTATAAGAACATTTCATCATCATCATTTTCACTCGTTCACCATCCACTGGTGGAAGAAGGCCTATCCAATCCTCTTCCATTCCTGTTTGTCTTGAGCAATCTGCGTCCACTTGACTCCACAAGTCCACACATTCTTCTCAATTCATCAGCCCATCGTCCATTAGGTCTACCTTGCTTTCTTTCACATCCTTAGTTAGATAGATTGGCGAATTCTAACAGGAGACAGCCAATCTGGTCAATGACGATATAATCATTATTATCATCATCATCAACCGATTTTTCGTCACCACTTTTCTGTGTGTACTGGATCTTACGTAACATTCTTGAATTCAGCATCCACGTTTCACATTCATACGTCATAAAAGAACATTTATTATTCTAAAACAACAATTTGTTTGTTTTTATTTGTATTAAGCATTTAGCGCCATAATCTTTAATTCCAAGTGTGCTAATCATAGTCATAATTTGTTTCAGGCGTGGGTTTGGTTTTGGTAACTGTTAGCGGTGTAGCTTGGCGAGCGGCTGGCCGACGTGCCAACAGCGTAACAGGAGGTGGAGCAAACCGGACAGGATCTTCAGGACCAAGACGGACGGCACTGCCGTGCGCTAGAGCTCATCATCCTTATGCGGCGATGCTCTATCCAGAATTTCACTGTCGTCCTCCACCGCCTTCCTATCAAGCTTCCATGCACGAGTACAGACTCAGGTAAACAAATTGTGAACTTCATTTATATTACATAGCCAATACCATCACCCTCCACTATTTAATTTCATTGTATATGCAATTGGAATCATATGTGCGTTATGAAACTTCAGGTTACTTCTACTGGATCGTGCAACTTCACCTCCGCCTGTAGCGTGTCCTCCTCCGGCTTATAGACCCAGGTTTAAATCTCTCCAATTTACTTGTAATAATTATTCTGTATACATTGAAATTATACTAAATGTTATTTGTTATGATTACAGGAGAGTGGCGATAGCTGGTCCACAGTATGTGGGTGGACGAGGAACGCGAGGAAGACGTCGACCTGAACAGCAACCGCCGCCATCGTCTCTCTCAGCTGTCGTGATACAAAACATAGGTTTGGAGTCGTACGATGATATTAAATACGACGATGGACCGGAAATCGAATCGCATATTGTTAGTGATTGTAAGGATGATGTACAGCCGGAGAACAAGGAAGGCAATCTCGTTACAATCGTTCAGACGGGCGAAGACAGTAGTCCCGTGATCGTGACCGTATCTGGCTCCATGCCCGAAGAGAGAACATCACACATTCACACGTCTGAAATAGACATTTTAGCCCATTTGTAATCGGTTATACGCATAATATGTAAACGTATCTGTAAATAATTTTTTTTTAACATTTGCATTTGAATGACCTCGACCGATCTACTACTACTAAAATTGTTAAATGTAAATTTTTATTATTTATATTTATCGAATGGACCATACCTTTATGCTTTGTAATCAATATTTCAAACTTATGTTACCAGCACTATGATTCATTGAATAATTCGGTGTTGCCATTAATTAAATTTTCATTATTCAAATTCAAAATGTGCCTCCATTGGAAAGTATGTTTAATCAAACAATTTAAGATTGATTTTTTTATCATTGATAAAATTTACTGGTTTATTATTATTAAGAAAAAGATCAATCATAACAATGCATAACTTTTTCTGTCTTCAGACACATAAAGAGTGATTAAGTATATTTTGTGATATAAAATAGAAATAATTTTCCAGTATTATCTGTTTCAAGACAATTCCATGGATTTCCTAAATTGGAAATCCCGATTCAATTTATATTATCTTACAAACGACCTCATGTCAAATATTACTTAATTTCTCTCAACACCATTGAAACATTAGAAAAAAAATTTTTCAACTTGTATAGAACACTATCTGTTAATTGTATAGACAACATTTTGTAAACATAGCACCTATGTATTTCCATATGTATGTATTTCAGCAGCGTGCATCAAAGCTCATTCTACTCTTTGGACCCAAACCAAAGATACGATGTTTAATCACTAAATTTCAAATTAAACCTAACTTCTTATGATACAATTGACGGTTGGATTTTAACTGAGAAATACGACACCCATGTAGGTCTACTGATAAAAACCTTGGGGCAGAATAAACTCATGCCTACTACTAGTTTATTTGACTCTTATCAAACAGGAATTGATACATGCCCAAAGATTTATAATAGAGATCTTTTGCATACAATCAATTTAAGAAATATCATATTTATAAATAACTTCTTATACATAAACGATTAATGTTTCATCGTCCAATCATTAACGATTAACTTATCCTTCAAATTCTATATCTCTTCATACAAAAATGATTCCTAACTCTACGGATATCGTATGTACTATAGACACCGACTTAAAATGCAAATTCTAACGATTTCTCCTGGTAAATATATAGAAATATGGGACATTATCAAATCCTGTAATAATCTACGACGATATTTACAACCGAACAATGCAATTGTACGAAAGCAGAGTGCCATCACAATATTGCACATATTGATGTCACAAATGTTTCAAGTCAAAGACTGTCCCTGTACGAAAATGTATGTACATATGTAATTGCTATAATGAAAGGAAATGAAGTTTTTTTAAATAACAAATGGAATCGTACTAAAACCAAAGGGTCGTTTGCATTTCCTGAATATGTATTAATATAATTTATATTACTTTACAGCTATGTATATGTTGTTTGCATTTTTTCACCCTGTGTATTTTGTGTTTTTCTTTTGTAATTAATATTTTCATTTGTGACCCTAAGTGTAATAAAGTTAATATAGAATATATTTATAATATAGGTCAGTTTTGTGTATATGCATAGCGTCTGTGTCAAACGACTGAAACGAATAGTGCCGTTGCAATTTAGTAACAAAATGATTGGTAAAATGTATCAGAATGTTAGTTGGCGAAAATTGAATAACAAATCCAATATGAATTTATTATTTTGATACGGTACAGATGCGATGCATATAATTTATGTTAAGTCTAATATTATAATTATGTAAATAATGTTATCGCCTCTATTCAATAGACTTTATGGAAAAAATCATAGAACCAAAATATATTTATAAAAATTTAAAGCATTTTATTCATTAAACCATTATGACAATATTTATGTTTATGAAAGTCATCGACAACGTTAAATCATCACATCAACATTTGGGAACTTTTTTTTTTTACAAAAGGATAATAAAATTTTATTTTAAATATTTATTGCATCTAAATTATTCTTACAATTTAAATCAACATTGATCAATAGAGAGTAAATTATACATTATTAAATAATGGAAAATAAAAAAATATTCATTATAGCATTTAGCATAAGTGTGACAATCGGCAGAATTTATTGTGATGGCTTTGATATCGGTAGTAAGTATAGTTGTTACAATTATACAAAAAAAACGCATACAAATACATAGTAGAAACAATATCGTATTTATTGTACTTGCTAACAATATGCTCTGCAGGCTGCCACACTCTACACTAAATATAAGTCTGACTAATAAATTAAATCTATGATGCACTGATTCGAGTACAATTGTCGAGAGCCTTATCTTTGTGTGAATTTGAAAACTGACTTACAATTTTTTAGTTGATTAAGTGTCCAAACGAGTATATTGTTAAAAAAATACTTAATACGTACAAAACATGAAATCCATATTGAGTATCTTCAAAAATAACACATGGAAGTGGTAATTTACCTAATGAAAAAAAGAATCATTCGAAAAATACGACTTTGACTGATACTATTTATTTTATTCGCGCATCACATGCAAGTGTACGTTACGATTTAGAAGAATTCACATTTAAAAAACTTATAAAATTGTAAATAAAGCTGCATTGAGTATAAATTTTCAGAATACGCATTTTATCAAATTACATCCAGCATTCAATACAAATTTTTAAATATACAAAATTTTTATGGTCTTGTTCCGTTGGTTTTCCGATCAGGTCTACCTGGTACCAGACTTTGTCTTGGCTTCTTTACTTTGTTTTTCGAGTTCTCTGCGCTTGGCAGCCTCCTCTCGCTGCTGACGAACAAGGGCGAGACGAGCTAAATCAGATCGAGCTTCTTCGGTATGTCCTGCAGCATGCAATTTCTGATATGCGGCGGCACCACGTTGCCTTTCCAATTCTTCACGCTCCCGCCTGAATATGAAACGTACGAAAAGTATGAAATTCATTCCGAAAAAATTACACAAAGAATGGACAAAAATTTACCTAGATAACTCTGGTTTTGCAGTATCTTTTATTGTTTCATTTAATGTACTAAGTTTTTTTGCTTTTTTTACAACCCTGTTTGGATTCTCGACTTCGATTAGTCCAGACACTCCTTTAGCTTTTCCAGGCTGCAACAATGATAAAATTAAAATTGTTAACTAATCCGATTCCTATCATGTGTAATAACAAATTTGACAACGTTTCAATGATTACAGTTGAAAAGACCGAATATAATAAGAAGGAATCCATTATGGTCGAATGGAAAATGTCGCAAACAGATGAGGTATATAGTAGGAATAATGTAGAAAGCGAATAAGCTCTAATACACAGGTTCCCAACCTTTTTCTAGTGGCGACCCTTTTTATTAAAGCCAAATGAGTCTATAGAGTTTTTCGCATATATTTTATATCGATTTTAGCATTTTCATTTGTCATTTTAGCATTTTGTAGCGAATAAAATGTTTGATTTTAGCATCTATTTAGCATTTATTTTTATTAGATAATTTTTTAATATAGATCAATTTCAATACTAAGTAACACAATTTATTATATACAAACAATTTAAAACTAACTGACAAATAAAAAATTATTAAGAAATAGCAAAATGGAGAAATACAGAGGCAAAAATCATGAATTAAAAAATAAAATATAACATTAATTTAAAATTTATTAAAACTAAGCATGGAACATATTTCCACAGATGACACTTTTTAGTTAGTACGACGATCAGTTACCACTAAATTATATTTACTAAAAAATCTTTCTGCATCTACACTATTTACAGGATGCCAAATTGAATTTATTACAGCAGAACCAAACTCCTCATATTTAATTTTTGGGGGACATTAACAATTGCAGTATATTAGGTTTTAAACCACTTTTTACATTTGAAACATTTTGGAAACCATTTATGGGTTAAGCGATTAACTAATAAAAACAAAGTGGAGAAACGCTCATATACATTAAATAATATTTGGAAATTTCACATGGTGGAATATTCTTATCTTATTATTATTTTTTCCAATCGATAAAATTTTCATAGAAAGGTTTGTAAAAGTACCTATTAATTTTAAATAAGATGTAATTTTGACAGAAAAGCTATCTTGGATAAGTAAATTTCTTTAAATGAGCAGTCAACAATACAAAATAATCATGTTTTGCGCGCTTATGTCGGGGTTGTACTGCGCGCATCTGGCGTTGCAGTGGGACCACTGCGACATGTGGACCTGCTGTCATCCTCTCGCGCATTTAGCGCCTTTCGCTGCTTTGCAGCCAAGTTTGGAGATTTCGTATTTCCACCACAGACACCGACACCGAATCCAAACGCTTAGCCCACTCTGGGCATGTACCTGCTTCGGGGCTACTTTATTATCTTTTTTTTAAAAATGTACATGTGATCGCAAAAAAACTAGCGAACAATTTGCTGTCGTTTTTTATTTACTTATTGTTCCCTATTATCAATTTATATTATAACATTGCACCAATGTCCCTACTAATAACCCGTGACTGGAGGGCCTCCACTCTGAATGTCACCCCTTCAGACTGGACTCCCTCCGGGTAGCCTCATTAACTTTTTTTTTTTGCTGCCGTTCAGCCATCACGAGTGATTGAGACCCATGATCCTCGTGCGCGTTAAAAAATAATTTCTTACGAGAGCCTTCTCCGTTAGAGTGACCTCTTTTGGGCACTACAGAGAAAGGGTGTGTGGTGGAGGCGAATCTCCTGGGATCAAGGCTAAGTCGTTTAAAAGTTGCTACAATGGTCTAAATTCTTTCACGTTCACGAATCTTCAAAAGTTCACGACTACACGTAAGAGACCGATCGCGAAACAAGAAGAACGACTCTTGTTGAAGTCAAACGACAAACTGATTTTTAGTTGCATTTTTTTTTAAATAATACTGCAATCTGCATATGTAGTTTTCGATATTTACCATCAATAAAACTATGTTTGGGTAAAATCATCTCAATTTTTACCTCCAGGTAAAAAAAAGGTTTTAGAAACACTGATGATTTACCTTGGGTAATTCGTCTCTAAAACTTAACTGCAGTTATTTGGGTAAAATTTTCGTATGGGTTTTTTCGTTGACTCGTCATTTCCGACCCAGGTGTTGACGACCCCACTGTTAGTGTCAATATGGACACGACATGTTTTAAGAACTCAAAAATAATATTTGAATTTAACTTTCAGTTATTAGTTCGCTATTTAGTGTGTACAAAGAAGTCTCAACGTTGTTTCAGTAATATTTTTCTTAACATAAAATTTTTTATATTTTTTTTGTGATTTTCAGCATCTATTCGCACATTTTACGACCCCCATATATTTGAAAAGGGGAAAAAATATTAATCAAACATAAAGACACCGATTAAAAATGAAAATTGCATTATATATATGTATATAGGAAGAAAATCATTTGTTTTAGTGTATTTAGTCTAGTTTACCCGTGCTCTAATAATAATAAGATGGAAAGCGCATGAGGTCTAATAGGAATAGGATAGAAAGTGGATTTGATCAAAAGGTATAAAATTGAAAAACATATACAAGGTCGAAAATCTTAAATAAGACATTTGATAATAGCCAGTGATTCTCAACCTTTTTAAATCAACGAATGTATATTTTCACCTTTCGATCGTCAACTATCTATCTTATTTCTATTAGATCTTATGCACTTTCCATCTTATTCTTATTGAATCGTATTCGCATTCTGCATTACTAGTAGATCTTATCCGTTTGCGACATTTTCCGTTCGGCTGCTTCCAACGCCTCCAATTTCAATCAACCATAAGTTAACATTACCTCATCTTCCGACGAAGATTCGTCCGAATCAGATCCACTTCCCTTCGCGGCGGCATCCTCATCATCACTACCGCTAACATCACCCTGTTGGGCCTTTCGTCTGAAATAATATCAAATCAAATGAATCCAGCGCAAATAAACACCATACAGCCGGCGAGATAATAAACATACCGTCGTTTCTCTTCATCTTGTTTACGCTGCTCTTCTAACTCTTCCGGATTGGTAAACTTGCGATTACGGCCTTTGTGATTTAAGAACTTTCCTGCAATACAAATTTAATTCAATTAAGTGATTTTCCAAAATTGATATTAAAATTATCAAAATTCTTTACGTTGACATTATTTTTGGTGAAACATTCCTACGACAAACCTAACAAAATCAACAAAAGAAATTCATGAACTACTTGTTTCGGAATTTGAATTTACATATTAAATGGTATCCTTTGAAAAATAGTCTCAGAGTTGGTCAATTTACGTGAACCCTATACCTGTATTTAGGTCGATCGCTAAATTAAACAAACATATGTATGTATACAAAATCGGCTCATACCAATTGCACAATTAGTTGGCATTACATCAAAACCACACATTACACCTACAACAAAACAACATTAATTTGCAATGTACATACAAATTTTGAGGTTATGTCCGCTGAATACATATTGGCAATGTAATTTCTCATCTGTAACACGTCTGAACGTATTCCAGTCCGTGGACCGACAGAAACGGAATAACCGGAATGAACCACCGAAGAATTGGAGACTAGCTTGTACCAGCAGATGATAATCATCGAATAGTAAAAGTGTACCGATGTGGAGAAAGAAGTATGGGGGTGAACAAAATGGAATATTGAACATGCGGTAGACAATGTATGAGACCTGAAGATTGGCCAGGGGGAAAGAAGGGGGTATGTGAATCATCAGGCTTCTTACCTCTGGGCATTTTGGCGGGGGGTTTGGGTGGGGTGAGGGGTGGAAAATAGTCAAGAAGTCGACGATGACTGTTGCTAGTCACTGGTCGCTGGACTACCAGTTACCAATTGGCGACAGTGTTCTGGTTGTTCGCATTCGTGACTTGACAGCTCGTTTCACAGCCATTGCCTCTCGTACAAACACGTCTCAGCTATTTTTAGTTTTATATTGTTGTTAAGGTTTTTAAAACTCATTGGTTATTTTATTAGTGGTTTTTAGAATTTTAAACGTTGTTTTTTAGATAATTTGATGTATCTACATCGAATTGGAAAGAGCACTTGCAAACAAAAAAGAAGAAAATAAAATTAAAATTAGAAAGATGAACTGGCTTCAGGGTTGCCAGATTTTTAAAACAGCATATCGGAATTTTAGTCAAAAAAAAAGGATAAATAAAAATTTCCCTCCGGGTTAAATTTTACCATTCTCTTTAACCTTTTCTTCTTACTTTCATTAATTTATGTTTGGAAGTTTTCAGAGTCACAATCAGACATTTTGAATATTTATTCTAGAATTAACGATGGACTTATCTTTAAATAAATAAATAAATATTCAAAACATTAGAAAAACAACAAGCCGATTTTGATTAGTGTTAAGGTTAGGATAAACGTCAGTTGCGTTGACTCTTGTCTCTGTTGACTTTTGACATGAGTGGAAGTTGATTGTAAAAAGGTTTGTTTTTGGGTTATTGATAGTTATTTATACCTAGGACAATTGGTGAATATGACTGCTGGATGAAGGCCTCTTCAATCCTCTTTCATTCCTATCTGTCTTGAGCAATCTGCATCCATTTCACTCCACACATTTTTCTCTATTCATCAGTCTATTGTCCACTCGGTCTACCTTGCTTTTTTTCACATCTTCTCAAATACCATTCCAGTTTTTCTCGCCTCCATCTGCAATCCATTCTTCTCGCTGTGTTCAACCCATTGCCACTTTAACTTTCCACACGTTCCGCTATATCTGTCACTTTGGTCATACTTCTTACCTCTTACGATATCTTCTTGTTATACGGAGCATACATCTTTCCATGCTTCTCTGTGTGCACTGGATCTTACGCAACATTCTTGAATTTAGCATTAAGTTAAAACAAATCCGGGAAGAGAACACAACCCTGTGAAAAAGAACTGACGATATGAGAATGAGTAGTTAATTATGCATATTGAAGAGTATCGGGATTCCTACATTTCAATAATAATATTTCCTAAGTTTAATATGATTGTTTTTTCAGTACAATGCAGTCCTTGTACATATTGATTTGCATCACATGGATTATACCCGTATTGGCAAATGTCCCTACACCTATCAAAACCTATCGTGTGGACTGCAGCACCCTGAGATTGGGTCAATACATTTGCCCCGATCCCAATACAAAGCACATAGATCCAAACACTCAACAATTGTTTGGATGTACGCGTGAAAATAAGGCTGAAGGTATAGTTTCCACATCGACAACATACATACATATTTCCTTCACACATACATCGTAAACCTTAATATTTTGATGTTTTCAGTGACGTGTCTGGCTGCTCCGGGATTAATATGCGAAAAGACGGAGACTTCTTATTTCAAAAAAGAAATGCCATGCAAGTGGACGTTAGTTGATTTCCTATCGTCGACAATATAATACAAAAAATAAATATACATATTACTTTCACTTGTTGCAGAAATGGTAAATCGTTGGAATGTGCATTACTATTGTCTGTATTTCTCGGAATGTTCGGTTTGGATAGATTTTATTTAGGCTATCCTGCTTTAGGCCTAGCCAAACTTTGCACTCTCGGCTTTATGTTCGTAGGACAACTGTTGGATATTTTACTTATAGCTTCGCAGGTACGAATCGTTCGCTGTTGATTTAAACTTTTGTAGTATGCTGTAAAAAATTTGCTTTGTAGGTTGTTGGTCCGGCCGATGGAGCAGCATATGTTATACCGTACTATGGAGCTGGTGTGCAAGTTGTACGTAGTGATAACAACACATACAGATTGCCGCAAGATGACTGGAATAATGTAATATAAAATAAAACAATACTGTTTACTATTCAAAATAAAGGATCTCAACAATGATTACTTTTCTTTTTTTCAAGTATTTCCAAAGTAAGTCTTTCATATAAAGATTTGTTCCAGTTGCTGTATTTACAAACGGAAGCCTAGCATGTCGTACCAAGACTTGTGTAAATAATTTATTACAGTGAAAATTGTATGTAAGTGATTTTTTGATACAAAAAATAAAATAAAATAATTTTCTTTTTCTTTGTTTTTAATCTACACATATGTAAGAAAAAATCGAGACATACTTAACGATTGTCATTTTTAATACAAACGAAATCATTATATATCAAACTATTTATAATTTCATTCAAACTTCATAAAGGCACATAATTAACTTTTATCATATACGTAGCGTATTGCTCGTTGATGATCCGATGTTGACGTCACAGCGTTACGGGACAGACAGACACACATTAAGCTCTTTATTAATAGTAAATATGTAATGTAGTGGCATCTAACAATTTTAGTCAAATAAATATTTTCAATGAAAATATAAGTATCAAAAGTAGTAGTCTGTTTGGATTTTGACTAACGCCACCGCATTAGTAATATACTATAAGACACATTGTTTTAAGATAAGGTAACAAATAAAAATATCATAGCAAAATTTTACTGTTGTGTAAAAAAAATACAAATACTTCACATATACAGATATGTATGTACTTCACATATACAGATATGTATGTACTTCACATAGAAAATGGACGGATAAGAATATAACTTATTGCAACAAATAATGTCACATTAAAAATTGTAATATTCATACTTCTTAAATATAATACATACATAAAATAAAAATTAATTCCACAGCAGTGGTTTATAAAATGGACAGAATTTCTCATTACATGTAACAAATCATTTTGTAGATGAAAATATCCGATTTTGAATCGAAAGTTATATAAAATGAGACAACTTCATCTACTCGATACAAATTATTTAAAATATATAATATACACTATATTTGTACTAAATTATAGTTTATAAACGAATTGTGCATTGTATTCTAATTATGAGTATATACAGTCAATTGATAAAAATCTAAAAATTAAAAGTATGTATGCAATATAAAAATGGAATGTTTTCTAAAATCAAACATTTTATTCTGAGATTCAATTGTAATGTAAAGTAATGTAAATAATATCAAAAATTCAATTGTAAAATGATTTTGGACTAAATTTCTATATTACGAACACAAAAACATTAACAAAAATAATTCATTAATGACAACATGACTAACAATGCATAAACTATATTTGGAATGTTTAATCGAACTGCCAACGACGTAGACGGAGAGCAATCGGTCAAACGATGAGCCCTCATGAAGACGTGTCCCAAATAATGAGAAGCACGACGTTGCTTATCTTTAAGCGGTCGAAGCTGACGAGTACTATCGGAAAATATCAAATCGAAGAATGGAGCCGGCGACGTAAACATGCTGAAACTAAAATCGAAAATATTAACACCAATTTAATTTTACATCCGATTAGCTAAAAGATGAATGATCACCTGAATTCATCCAACGTGTACGTTCCATAAAATTGTTGAGCATACAAAAATAAGTTTGTATAAGCTGCAATTTGTGTTTCGTTACGAGCATCACCTCCTCGTGTAACCATAGCGTTTGCCGGCACTTCACCTAAATTACACTTTTTGTAATCTTTCATCAGCCCACGTGTACCTTAAAATGGTAAATGTAATTTATAATAGCATTGCCTAAGTTGTAAATATTGTAAACTTGATGTTAAAAAAGTCATACCATCCGGACACAAAAGTTGGAAATCATCTTTCAACGTATTACGTGCCCACCATTCTCGTTTTCTTCCACCGGCAGCTTCAGCTACGGTCAAATGGCGTACAAATGCAACATCACCACCTCCCTCGATGAGACAACGAAGAGCTCCTGTAACAATTTGAGTCCATTACAAAAGAGATCATCGATACGACATATCTTGTATGAAACCATACCTATATTGCCGTAATAGGCTTCCGATGCATCTCTCCGACAAAAATTATACGAAGAACCATGACAAAGTCGGCACAGTGGTGCATGAGGAACTCCCATATTATACTCGGGCGACATAGCACCGGGTACACACGACCGAGAAAACCATTCCGCGGCCGCTTTCGCAGCATCACATCCGTAAGGTCTGAAATGAGATATAATTACGATAAAGCAAACTGATGAACCAACACATTTGCAAATTTGTATCTGTATATAACCTTATCCATCCATTAGAAATTAGATAAGCCAACGGGTACATCCATCCAGCCGCTGTACCGATTCCTGAATGACACGTATTTTTTCCTGCAAGCAATTCATAGTGTTTGTTATCACATTCGTACAAAATTAAATAATGTGACAATGTACAACCAATAAATGAATATACCTTTGAGATATGTGATTTCGGTACTTGGATCTTGTTCTTTGGCAACGGCCACTGCGTAATAGCTCGTCTCTCCCAAACCGTACACTTCGGAGAGAAAAGGTTCTAATGAATAGTGTCGAGCAGCTTCCCAAACATCAGCTGCATCTAACATGATACCGTCTGCGGTGCCAGAACTGATCGCCTAAATTGCAGAAATAGTTACAAAACATATTCACCGTTTGTTTATTATCGAGATCAAAAACATTCAAGTCAGTTATACCTGCATACAGTTAATTTGGGAATGTCCTCTGAAGCATCCCATATCCGGTTTCAATAACTGAGCTTTCATAGCAGTCTGCAAAATAAAATTCAAATTGTAACATTCAACGTTCTTTACGTTTCAAAATTTAGGAATACTCGTAGCTAACCCTCATTTTGACACATTTGTCCATTTCGGGATCTGAAGTGACGCAAAGTGTAAAACGTTTCACAGGACAATCTCGAATTGCCAACACTGGTTTCTCCGCCGATCCTAAGAATCTCTTGATGATTTGTTTTTCTTCGGGTATACTGTCTAAACTGCGAGACGAATCCTAAAAATAAAATATCCTCGAAATATAAAAATAATTAAAATAACGATGGAGATCGTTCAATTTAGTTAGATTTTCGCAAAATACATACCTCGAGAAGTAGATCGGTACGAACACCATACCGAGCCGATTCAAAAATTTCAAAACTCTCAACTGGACCAAGGTTATCATTAGTATTGCTATAATCTTCAGTGCTGGTTGATGTACTAAAACTAAAAAAAATGTACAATTAACATATTTTGAATAAAATCATTCTTAATAATAGTTTTAAAATGAGATTACAAACCTGCGGCTGTTGGTGTTATTCCATCTTGAACTGCCACTATACTCGTTATTGTATGGATTACTACTTATTGGATTACCGTATTGATCTCTATTTTGGATAGGATTTCCATATTGATCTCTATTCTGGATAGGATTTCCATTTTGATCTCTCTCAATCGGATTGCCATATTGATCTTTTTCAAAACTCCTACCATCTGGGTTTCTTTTATTGTCAACGACAGTGCTATTATCTATTTTATTAGAGTAAATTTGAATCATCTTTTGAAGAAACTTTTGATATCTAAAATAAAGAGACATTTTTATTAAAATAAACATTTTCTGAAACTTACTTGATTGGTAGTTGAATATTACTTTTTTCTCAATTCTTCATTTTTTGCCGTTGTCGTAACTATGGTATTTGCCGGTGCTTGTCCCCAATTGCACGATATGTAATCGTTCACTTGTCGCCGAGATCCATCTTTGCACAGCAACTCAAACTTATCTGGTGAAATTTGACCTAAAAATAAAATACGATATAATTAAAGGACCCTCTGATATGAAACCTTATTTTAGACAAATATTTTTTTATTAACTGAATTCGGTATGCGTGGCAAGAGCAAATGGAATAGTAGAGTGTTTCAAGAAAGCAATATCTCCAGTTTCTAAAAGGCATCTTAACGCTCCTGTAAAACCAGCATAAGGATCACCCAAAGAACAACGATAACCCAGCTTACCAGTGCAAAGCTCACACAATCTAAAAAAAAAAAAAAATAAATAAATGTAAATTTTCATGTAAAATAAAAATAATATATTCAATATGTTGTATAACGAAAGTTACTTGTCGGAGTTATCTCCAATCGGGTTATTTTTATCTAATAGAGAATTGGGTGCACAGGATGGCCCAAAATAGTTTATGACCGACTTGACGTGATTATTACAATCTACGACCTGTAGACCACCATCGTTGATAAGCTAAAAATGAATAAATCAGTATAGATCAAAGCCAAACAAAAATCAGCAACAGTTTCTAAAATACGATCTCTTTTGATACCGTATGTACGGGTAAAACCCAACCAGCGTACGATCCAACAGCGGGGAAACAAGCTCTCACACCACGCAAGGAACTTAATCCGTCTGCTCCTACGCTGCTTCCACGCTTCACCACAGCTACGGCATAAGAGTTTCTTAAGCCACCCCTGTGAACTTCCTGAAAATGACTCCACAACGTTAGTACGAATTATATATGTACATATATTATGACATATGGATGTGAAACATAGATGCTGAATTCAAGAATGTTACGTAAGATAAAGTCCACACAGAGAAGCATGGAAAGATGTATGCTTGGATATACAAGAAGAGGTCGAAAGAGGAATACATGGGTAAGAAACATGACCAAAGTGGCAGATATAGTGGAACTTGTGAAAAAGTTGAAGTGAGAAGAATGGGTGATAGGTGGACGCAAGAAATACTGGAATGGTATCCGAAAGGATGTGAAAGAAAGCAGGATAGACCGAGTGGACGATGAGCTGATGAATTGAGAAAAATGCGTGGAGTCAAGTGGATGCAGATTGCTCAAAACAGACAGGAATGGAAGAGGATCATCCAAGTTCATCATCCAACAGTGGATGATGAATGGCTGAAAATGATGATGATGATATACATATAACGTATAATACCTGCATAATAGGCACGAGCAGATGAAACCTTCCGGCGACGAAAAGTTCACCGGAATCGAGACTAGTTATATCGACTTTTTCCTCGTCCAACCAAGTCATACATTCATCCTTGTCGAATGCCTGAAATTAAAACAACACAATTACTTAACACGGGGCTTATTAACCTATGGTATTTACTAGTTTTCTAACATAGGGGAGGAATGAGATGTCTCTAAAAAACTAATAATTCGTCAGAGACGCTTCCAGATTGGATTGAGGGCGATATTTTGAAACATTTAGAAAATCTAATAGAAACCTTTGAGGATTATTTTCAAACTGATTTAAAAATCTACTGATTCAAACTATGTGGACGATGCCGACACGCAGAAGGACGACTTCATCGATTTACAGAGCAAAGCTCTGCTGAAGTAAGAATTCTCAAATCAAAACCTTGATGAAATTTATCGCTCTCAACCAGATTTGGCAAATAAGCCACTTATGGCCATAATTCCATTTGCTACGACTTATGTATCTTTGAGAATCTGGATTTTCAATATTCTTCTTCTTTGTGTACCCTGCCCGTCCTCGGCGTCTATCTTAAAAGAAATCAATTGGCGAAGTCGGCTCTTCCGTCCAGTTGCCGATATTCTTTATCCATGAATGTTTTTTCTTCCCAGCCAGAGCAACCCCACAACCTTCCCTTCCATTATTACTCGGAGGAGTCGATACTTCAGTCCACGGATAATGTGCCCAAAGTAATCAACTTTTCGACGCTTGGCTGTCTTCAAGAATTACCTATCTTTGAGGAGGATGCTAAATACCGTATCATTTCTGACGTGTTCATGATTTCAATATTAAACAGTATCGAAACAAAAACTGGACGTCAGATGACATGCTCTTAACTACATATATCCAAGGACGATCAAATCAAGTTTCTCTTCTTATTGATCAAAAGCAACAACAATAATCTAATCAACATTGAATTCTAATGAACATTGTGTCACTGAAATGAGCGCATAAGGTAAAGAACCCCCGAGTCTTGACGTCTCCCATTTACGAAAATTAACAACGACGGATCAAATCACAATACCTGTTTACACTCCAATTCAAAGTGATTACTACCGAAGAGTTTTCGGTCCCTTTCGATGGCTTTGGTGAGATTACCGCATTTGTACTGTTCTTCCTTGTTGACAGTACACCAAATGATTATTTCCCCTATTGAATTAGATCTATAAAACGTTTCGGCATCTAAAAGCACAAAATGATATTCGTTTGAATCAGTTCCGCCTGTGTATTTTCAACGGGATTTTCAAAATGCGTCAACTGTCAAATGGGGCGTGTCACTTGAGTTTGACGTTAAGTACGTAAGATGTTACCGTAAGCGGCTGAGACGAGGGGCGCAGTCTCCAGCAGGATGAATGGTATCAAAAGTGGAACAATTAAAAGGGGCAGAGCACCCCAAACTCGGGCTGCGTCACACATTTTTGACAGCTCTTGCCTTAACCGCACCCCGCCCATTACTCACCTAGTGGTCTAAACACCCGAAGTTATAACCATATACTCGAACGATAAACAATGCAAAATGTCATTTTATTTTTTTTTTTAGTGGGAAAATGTCAATAAAAAAAATATGTTGGTAATTTTATTCATGATAAATTATCAAAAGGACAATATATTGTATCTAAATTGGTCCTTTTATTTCATAATGTAATTTAAAACAAGAGTATTGCCCACTGGCAATCAATGAATGTTTATTATTGACATACATACTAGTCGTTCCACGACTATCCGTCAGCATGGTTATGTAACGTGACCGCTTCGCGCAACTCCCTTTGGGTGACTAAGTGAGCGTATGCGTACATACTGTGTCTGGTATGCCAGTGTTCCACAACTAGGTTACCCAGCCAACCAGGCAGATTCCTGCGCTACCATATATGTATAGCAATGAGTGGGATTAGAATAAGTATGTTGAGCGTTAGTAGTATTTATAATTGTATTCGTTGAGTTTGAAACTCAAACCAATTGTTTACAATATTTCTTTTCAATAATTTCAATAGCATGTAAATCTCCAACCATGTTTTATTCAGATAATATACAATTTACAATTAGCCGCACCTAAAGTTATCGCGATTTATGATCAATTTTTAATTTACACAACTACCTATACACAGCAAACGTGCTATAAAATTAAACGCACATATTTACACATAGTTGTAGATTGCCATATTGCCATATCGTATGAACGAATGCTAAACAGATGCAAAACATTATGCTAAGCAGCAGATGATATTCACTTCTAAATACAAATAAAGAGACATATTTGTCTAATGAATCTGAAAATATGTGCAACGATTTTTCAGACTGCATTAGGTTGAATTTCATTCTGCAACAGTTATATTGCACAAAATAGTCGCACGTTCATGAAAATGGATGTTTTTTTTGAATTTTTGATATGTTTATGTATGGAATGTGGATCAACCCCGGCTAAGCGACAGGTTTGGTGTGTGTATTTCAAACCGAGAGGGTTAGTAGCGATCGATTGTAAGCGCGCGCAAGTCGTCGCTAGACCGCGCTCGTCGTCAAATTCGCACAAATCATCAAAAATACAAACAATTCGCGGATTCATAACACAAATTTGACACAATTCGAATCGGTAAAATCAATCTGCCGGATAAAAATTCAATAAATCGTCACGGAAATGAACGTGCGAGCCGGATAAAAGGACAAAACCGGAACGGGCAGAGAGCATCACCGTGGGAATTGACCTGTCGCGGAAGTATATTAAATTTTTCACTGAAAAAAAAAATTTAATACTCAATTTGATGATTTATTGTGACAATCTAGTGTGTTTTACGGCATAAAAAAATTATTTTGATCAAAATATTGTTATTGAAATCTATTAAATTCGACATACATATGTATGACAAAATAAGCGTGTACATTTACAGAGTACCCATATTTTTACAAGGAAAACTGTATTATATTTATACGCATCTATCGAAATCCCTTTGGGAAAATCTACTTGGAACCTCTCCCCTTTATTTACTTATGTACATATATTGGATGAAAAATTTTCCGAACCGGTGACGTAGTCGAAACGAATTTATTACTATTGAAAAATTGCATTAAAATTTTACTATAAATTCAAATACATTTTAACTATTTTGCATTTTGATACGATAAAAAATATATAAATTTGATGTTGCAAAACACCCAAACCTCACACTTACTGTGATAATTGATAACATGTATATCATTTTTACTTCAACTCTTGCTAAAAATTGGGCGGTTCAATCGAAAAAATCAGACAAATAAATATAAATGATATCATATTTCATACTTTCATTGACAATAAATTTCGTATATTATAATATTCAACGAAAAGATTTAATCGCAAATAAAAAATGTATGAAAGAAAACGCTCCGCAACACGAAATCGCGTGTGTATTTTTTTATGTTAATTAATTTTGATTATTTAAAGATAAAACCATAAAAGAAACTATGCAGCTGAAATGGCACAGGAAATAAAAATGGCATTGAGTGTTTTTAAACACTATGCCGACCGCAAATTAGGAGGACATCCTTTTCATCAGAACAATACACGACAAAATATAATAGCATTGTATTATTGTAATAATGCTGATAGGCACTGTGCATATATATACACATCGAGATTATTTAGAATTTGGAGTAGCAATAAATTAATATCAATTAGTAGTAATAATTAAACGTAATAATAGGTAACTGGAATTTAGCAGACGCCTAGTTCGTCACACGACGTTCAATTTACGTACGCGATTAATGATTACATATACATATGTATGTATATCTACATTGAAAAATTACCCTAATTTTACTAACGATGTGTATAAAAAAAAATAGGTCGTTGATTACGGGTTGACAGGGTGCGAACCTAGTGCGTGTTTCCAGTGTTGTAGCAAATACATACTTTTAAATTTATTTTTAATAATTAATATGAATTCATACACAACAAAACTGAATTCTGTTTCGTTAAACTGGGTACATATTAATTTTTATCAATATTTCTACTGCAGTTAAAAGGGAATCCGTGCTAAACGGAGAAAATAATAGGTATAAATAACTCATACAAGTCATTAATATTATGTACATGTAAGAACGTGAGCTAACTCGAAGCTAACTACATACATTTATCTTATTGTTTATGTGAAGATAATGTATGTACATGCTGTACGACTCAAGTACACTGTTAACTTTAGCTGCACTAGATATATACATACATACATATGTACATATTTGTATACAAATTTGCAATATACAAACGTTTGCGCCATTTGTCAATTTCCGTTTACAGTATTATAAAACGTATCTCAATCCGTGCCTTAAACGCTAGAATGCATACCGTAGATTAAAAAATCGATAATCAATTCTTAATAATGGTTGAACGAAGGGAAAGGTTAATATAATCGACATTTAAATATTAATTATTTACATCAAACCAGAACGTAGCAGTCAAATTTTCTATTTTCAACGAGTACATTTTGGTATGGAGTAGTAAGATTAAGCTATTTTTTACATGCAACACTTGAATTAAAATAGGTTATCGAGATTTTATTTTGACCACGCTTGATTAGAAATTTGCGCTTTCACCCTTCTCGAGCTTTAATGGTAGAAACTTTAATACCGTTATACATTTTTAACGCGATTACATTATGTTCCTCTTGAAAAATACTCAACCAGACTGAAAATTCACGAAAAGTCAAAGAGGAAAAAGTGCACTGGAGCAAAGTCTCACATAATGAGACCGCACATTCGCAATTTCAATTTTTCTCGCTTATCTTTCAAAGGGAAATTTTACGTGCTTTATCTCTAAAGAATTTTTACAACGCGAAAGCTATAAAATATCTTGCACACACATAAATAAATATTTATGGCCACTAGATGTAATCGGGTCAATTTATTTTGGTCTGGCGTTGAACCTTTTTTCACCGTTAATAGATATGGATACCTGAAGATGTGCACGGTGAGCTTTGTAAAATTTCGTTGTGGATAACAAAAAAAAATTGCTATATATTTTTAGCGACACGATAAACCGTGCGAAAGCTTCAAAATTTGTATACCGAGAACGAAGGGAGATAATGTGGGTACGCGCAAAACGATACCCACGGGGCATTTTACATTATGGATATTAATATTATAAATTTGTTTTAAAAAAAAAGCCACAGACGAATATATACAGATATTATTTTGGAAATTTATATCCAGTGTTTAAACGGCGTAGTACGAGAACCACCTGTTGAAAGGATAAACCTTTTATTTCGTACTTAGTTTCTACCATTTTTTCTACACTTAAGTTCTACTTTGTGTCGTTATTTTTTTTTATTTAAATTATTCTTATTATATGAGTACATTGTACCTACATATGTATGTTATTAATGGATTGAAAAATTAATCATTTGTAAATACAATCTATTTGGGAAATCGATTGATTGTTTGTCATTTTTCCAATCACTGATGTTTTTACTTCGGATAAACTTTAATGAATTAACAATATATAAATTGCTTACGCGTACAACCAAAAGGTATTATTTGGGATATTTGTATCCGATGACAAGCAATCAAACGTGACGACATTGGCCAAATAATAGATATGTCTACTTCTATGTAGATAAAATTCTGTCAAATCAAAGGTCCCTAATCTCTAATATTATCCTCCCTGCTTATCACTATACTTACGCAATTGAAACAAATTCTCAATATTGGTATCGTAATGCTAAAAAACTTAATTCGGGATTGTTGTAATATAATATTGTATTACGCACTATCTAACTACGCACGACTAACGCTCGTTTGTTTAATTTTAGAGGAATAAGTATGAGCACATTCGTCAACGCGTTAAAATTAAACCATATACCATTTACGTAATTTGCGATATTATGATTCGCAATGTGCGCATGGATCTATTTATATTGATTGATTGGCGTTTTTAATTAAAAATGAAATTGGTTTTGGATAATTTTGGAACGTCCCTCGAACAGAAAAGCGCGTGAGAATAGCATTGAACGATTAAACCTTCACTCTTATTAAGTTATTACTAGAGACCGGTCAGAATTGGCATGAACGTAGGCTGCAGGTACAGAAACCGGTTTGCAGGGCCGTATTGGAAATTGTCGTCACGGCTGAAATATAGACGAGAAGTATGAAGGAGCGGGAACGGCTTGCAAAAGCTGATGTCATCGAAAAAATCCACTTTTCGAGTTTTACGACTTTCTTCGCGGTCCAAATTATAATCGTTTAAAGTATTGGTTACTGAAAAAAAAGAAAGTCGATCTTTCCTGACGGACAGACAGGCTCAAGGCTAGTATCTATTAATTGTTGAACTATTTTTCAGGTTTTGGAGATGATGGAGTGGTGGTCGTATAGCTGGTGTCTGGCCATGTGAGGAATGGGGGCGCGTCTCGGGGCGGGCGGGGCGCGCGCTCGAGAGCGCGCCCGCGTCAGCTTCTTCATCGTCGTTATGTTCTTCGCTGTCTTCGGCCTGATAGTCCTCACCGAGCTGCTCCTGGTGGAGCCAAGGGAGCCTCGATCTCCCTCTCCAGGATCAGCCGATAGACCTGACTATGAGCAATTTCAGGTAAACGTGGCTGTATCCAATTATGATGGTTTAGGCTGAGTCGATCATGAAGTGGTGTGGGATCCACTCCCTACGAATTACATATACAGTGGAACCCCGTTGCATCGTTCTCGCTTGTATTGTTTTTTCGCATACATCGCTATTTTTTCATAGTCCCGGCCAAACACCCATAACACCCACAGTGTTAAATAATCTCGCTTGCATCGTTCTCCTATATATCGTTATTCTGTATCAATCGTCTAAATATTACGGTCCCTTCACAAATTTTACCATGATAGATCGTTTTTTTTTTCTTTGTCACACGTGCGAGAACCCAGTCTAGACCAAAAGTCGGAAGCACCCCATTTTTTCTCGAAATTTCTAAACAATTACACTGTACACCAAAGTGGTGGAAGCAGGTATGTAGTTGTGCCTGACATTCCAAGAAAAAAACGGTACAACAACCTTTATTTTTTTTTTACTCTACTGTTTCCGAATTTACCTGATACCTACTTGCGCCCGATGTTTTAAGAACATTAAAACACAACGTAAAATACCACGCCAACAAGAAGGCATAGATGATCACAAACATTTTTATGGTTTTCTCGAGGACAATCGAGTCATTATGTAATGCAGCCAATTACACCAGCGAAGAAGAAGACGATGAAGAAAATGAATGAATTTTCCGACATTCGCAGAAGCATTGATAGCATTCGATAAAGTGAAATCATTTTTGTATTCATATGAGATAGACGAATCTTTTGTGAAAAAAGTGAGCGAATTTGGGAGGTCATTGCTTGAATTAAAATGCAAGACTGCAAAGAGGCAAATCACTATGAAAGACTTCTTTGTAAAAAAAAGAATGTTCTGATGATTATTATGTGTAATTAATACGTGTCCATAGATATGTACATAATACGTGTACATAGATACGTGTAATTATTGATTATTTCTGATGGTTTTATTAGTTTTTTTTTAATTTTACAAAACACTTTTTATTTTATTTATGTATTATGTATTTATTTATTTATTTGAATAAAGTAGCTTAAAAAGCTAATTACAAACAAAAAGTATCTTAAAGCTAATGTATAATGTGTTTATGTATTAAAATTTTCTGATAATTAAACAATTTTTTTTAAATGTTACAAAACGCGTTTTTTTTTCATTATCGTATAAGTCGTTTATCTGCATACATCGTTTTTTTTACGGTCCCTTGAAAAACGATGCATAGGGGTTCCACTGTACTTGATTTGCAGTTTATCGAAGTTATTTTGACTAATTTACATTGTACGTGCTATAAGTACAAAAGATTTACAAAGAAATTATAATATAAGTTGAAGAAAGAAATCTGTATGAGCGTAGATGAAATTTAGCGGTACGCGACAGTTGGGCGATGGTTAAATGGGCGATAGTCTACTGGGCGGTGGGTAATTTGGGCTACATAAACAAAAAAATGCACAATTAGTAGGTATGTGTATGATTTGGCGGATTTTTTGTAAATACATACATATATGTAGGTATATACATAAATATAAATATGGTTAAGACTTATGAGGTGTGAGACTTATAACTTATAAGCTATGATATTGCCACATAATCGAAAAAAACTAAAACTAATCCAGATCTAACCTAATTCATCTGACCTAAGCTTACCTGCCTGAATTTGCGATGTTCTAATTTTCGATAAATTAAAAAAAAATTCGAAGAATTGATCATTCGAAAACCTCATTAAAAAGAAATATTAGTGCATTGGTTAATAATGTTTTGCACGTGTAACCTGGATAGTTTTGTTTGCATCATGGTGTTTTTAGATTTTTGAAGCACGATAAAGCTCGATTTAAATCATCAAGTAAAGTTAAAAATATCGGTAAAAAACATATAGAAAGATGCATTTTTTAATTATTTAAAGTATGGTACTAATGTATTTTTTATACATATGTAGAGAAAGCCTTTTACAACAAAACTGTTTATTTAAAAAAAATATAAGCGTAACATTTGATCTATTATTTCGTCGCCCAATTACCCGTTACCCAGCTGTTGTCCGTCGCCCAAATGACCGTGTTCGAAAATTTAATGCTGTCGAACAATTGTAAGCGTTGGTATGTAAAGGAAAGTTGCCGTATTGAAGAATGAGGAAGGAAGGAATTGTTAAAATTGCCTTGGAAAAAGTCACATATCTCTCGCTCAAAGTACATATGTAATGGTCAATTAGAGGAGACTATCGACTCAAAATGCGGATAAGCAACAAAGCAACCCATGTCGCTCACGATAGTACCGCAGAATTTCTCAGATTTTATACATATGTATATTGTCTATGTACATATTGATTAATTATCAGAAAGTAAGTGTAATTCTAAAAAATCACAATGATACTCATACAAATCAAATCAATCAAAATCTCAATACTTTATCCGATATGGATAAAATAAAAACACTATAAAATCATTCGTAAAAGAAAATTCACCAACGTGAACATTTTCCAGGTATTTTAAATAATATTTGGTATTTTCTTTAAGAAGTTGATAAATATAAAAATCTTACGGGAAGTCGTTTCAGCTTACGTATGTAATTTTGAAAATGAGTTTTTCGGCTGAAAAAACGCTCGTTTATCCGAAGATTCATCTTTGAACAAAATCATGTACGGCTCATTATTTTCGGTAAAAAATACAAATCGCTGACAAATTGTGCCTAATCAACGATACAAAATTATATAAAGTATGTAAGTTTTCACATTATTTGAGGGGTTCAGAGCCAAACAGGCTCAAGTCACGAAAGTAATAAAAAAAATTCGGTTGTGGCCAACCCATGACTTTATCCATATATTTGAGGAATACAAAGAGTAATGAAATTAATTTTTAAGTACGTAATTAAATAAAACGCATGCACACCACCACACCAACCAACATACATACATAAATACATATCATGAAATCACTGTGTTGAGTGCGCGCGTGTATGTAAAATACGATCTTCGGCATATATTCAAATAGGAAAAACTGCCACTTCCGCTCGTCAGATGTTGACCAAAATCACAGTATCTCTTACGGCTAACGTGAAAACTATAGATATGAAATTACGACAAAATCGCCGGTGCAGTTTCGGAAATATGATTTTTAACAGGATTTTTTAATTTTCTGCACGAAAAAAACCCTACTTCCGGTTGACTGATGTTGACCAAACTCCTTATGTCTCTGACACCATACGTGAAAATAATAGATATGAAATTTCAGCTTGATAGTTTTGGAGAAAACACACAGACATAAACACACACACACACAGCCATACAGACATTTTCCAGAAATCATGAAAACGTGATCAGGGGATGATACTTGATCCAAATCGGTCAAAATCTCGAGGTTGAATTTTCGCACGATCACAATACTTCATCCGATTAAGATAAAGTAAAAGTGAGTTAGTTACGCTATCGTTTTTTAAAAATAATTATTTATCAGGAACGAGGCATTCTATATTAATATTGGCATTATTATCATACTGCCATCATCGTGAAGTTTGGTAACTCGATATAAAGTGTTCCTGGACTAATTGCATTTACCTATACATATGTAGGTACATACTCAAAACAACATGCGTGTGGCTTGTGTTCATTTCAACACTATCAAAAATTTTGTAGTGGAATCAGAAAATCGTTAAAATTTTAGATAAAAGTTATCAAGTTCCCAGAGTAAAACGTTTAATTTCAATGCTTGTGTACTTGGCAGCTACTAGAACCACCGTAGTCATAATTTTTAGTGTTCTTGGTAGAGTTAATATGTTACTTAAGTCTTCTAGTCGTGCTTCTTGATTGCATACTTGAATGTTAATGAAGTGATACGTTTCCAGGGCGAAGACTATCTAGGTGTACGATTAGGGGTGGTTCGCGTGGTAGGAAGTCACCCAGAATCCAAGGGTAGGGCACCCTTACCACCGGTATCTGAAGAACGTTTACCACCACCACCCCCAAATGCTACACCACCCGATGCACAGTGGCAGCCAGTCGGAGGTACCAGGTGACGTAAATAACCACCCCCTACTTGCATATTTTATTCGTATTGACTCGTATTGCAGTCTAATTTGAATCGTGAAATCTTAATGGTGACTCGGATGAAAATTGCCTACTAACCATCACTCCGTTCGATTCGAATTACAGATATAAATTTTTGGTGTACTCGGCTTTTTACGAACATCGGGGTGGGCGATCGGTGAGATTGATTGGCGCCACTAAAACTAGGGGTGCCGAAAGAGTATGGTGCAGACTTTGGTTCTCCGGCAACCAGTCTGCAACTGTTTTAGCCAAAGTTAAGGTATGTAAATACATGAATGTTTTATTTCATTATAATTTGCGTTGTTAGAAATAGGGACAGGTCTAAAAACACATCAAAACTAATACTCAACATGGTAGCACTTTATACAGGTGAGGCAGTGCAAGTTGACAATATAAAGTGGAGATTAGGGGATGTAACCATACACCAATCAATAGAAAACGCCCGTTGGATTGTGTATAGTTTTTTCATCGGAAATGGAGAAATGGAAAACAAATCCAATCCTTTACAAAATAGAATTATTAAGACTGCCCTACGCGCACAGATTTGCCTGCACAGTTGCTAAGTTTGCCTACATAAGATTACTATTGCCTACATAATATTTTATTACCTACACGCTCCGTTTTGCCTAGACAAGCATGCACGTGTAGGGCAACCTTTAGAATGAAATTTGGTTTAATTTATGACAAATTAAAGAAATTCTTTTAAAAAGTGGCCGGATTGTTTGAGTGTTTTTGCGGATGTTCCAAGGTGTAGATAAATTTAGAGATAGCAAATTGGTCCCTTGGTATCCGATGAGCGCTGGTATTGTTTCAAAGACATCTCACTAATAATCAAACATACTAATTATATGTTAGTTATGCAATGCGATGGAATAATTAATGTATATTTAGAATCAATACCTGACTACGGCATAGTTGTGAAGACAGTATGAACCTTGAATGTTAAAATTTTGCAAAATATTGAATATGCAGAGAGAAATATTAAGTACAGCACCATTAGTATTCAAAATAAGGTTACATGTTTGAGAAAGATGTGAAGCTTCAAAAATTGCCTTAACGGTAGGAAAGATCATAAAATACACCGATAGAAAACTAGCTTATGATACAAGATGATTTACCATAATTTACCAGTCTACTTACTGTATTTGAATAGTTGAGACTAATTTTATTAAGAAATGAGTTATAAAATCTAATAGCACATTTTAAGTGGTATTGATTGAATTTTAATGTACTTTAAAATATTTTCAGATGATCCGTGAAAATTGGAATTTGAAATATAGCGCCTGTTTCGTGGTATGTCCATTGAGACGTAACCAAACATGTCCACACAGCGTATCGGTGGTAGCAAGACCACGAGCACCCCTCACGAACCTGCTCCAAGTTCTCGGACCACGTGCTGACATTATGCCTCCATCTCCTGAAAGCTTAGCCGTGTGCATCAAACCATTGCACTTTTATTACAACAGACCATTGCAACTTCTTGAATTCATCGAATTGAACACTTTGCTCGGCGCTACCCACTTCATGATGTACAACCACACGGTGGGCAAGCAGGCCGCCTGCATTTTAAATCATTATCACAAAAAAGGAATTCTATCCTTATTTCCATGGCAGCTTAATATGGTATCTCAAAAAGAAATAAGGTAACATTATAATATTCAATTGAAATTCATTCATTTTTTATATGGATTATGTAACTTTTATGTGATTTTGTAGGACTGAAGGTCTGTTTGCAGCACTGAACGATTGTTTATATCGTAGTATGTATCATTTTACATATACAGCACTAATCGATTTAGACGAGTTTATAATACCACACAAAACCAACACGTTGCCCTCATTGTTGGAAAGTTTAAGTGAGAGATCAGACTCGAAAGCGGCAGGCGCTTACTCGTTCCAAAATGCATTTTTTTACCTGCAATGGCCGGATGAGAGGCCCAAACCGGACGAAAGTAGATTAGTCGGGGCGTTGATAACGCAGAGGAAGACACGTCGGAGACAGAAGTTGCATCCGCACAAACAGCGCAGTAAATACATCTGCAGACCGGAGAGAGTATTCGAAGCTGGTAATCATTTCGTTTGGGAATTTGTACCGGGCAGTGGAGCACTGAGCGTACCACCGGATCAAGCGATTCTCCACCACTACAGAGTATGTGTATATTTTAGTTTTGATCGTACAAAATCCACTACGCGGTCGTTTAATTGGTCGTTTTTTATTCAGGTGTGTGAATTTGGCGGTGATGATTGTATAAAAACCCCATCGTACGTAGATAGAACGGCGCTGAAGTATAAAAATGAATTGGTGGAACGTGTGAGAAGACAGTATGATGATCTACGTATTCCGTGTTCGTTGCCGGATCTGCCTCCGTTGCGGGTCGTGTCTTTGAGGATGGCTCCGATGCCTCATCCACTATCACCACCAGCCCCTGTGTGATTATTCAAAATGTATTTTTTATATGTAAATTACTTCATATTAACAGAATGCATCATGGTTACTTATGTAGATACATATTTTTTTTCATATATGAACACATATTATACATAATATTTTTGTTTATAATTAAAAAATATAATATAAAAACAGGTGATAGAATACATACCTACAATATTTTTAAGTATAAATAATAGCTAACTTTTACGAAGCATTTGTAAAACCATAAAATCTTTTCAGTGCTACAATATAATACATTATATGTAATCCAACAAGAGTAATAGAATATCGAAACAAAACCTTATGCAAGTGTATCAAAATCAAAAACAAGTAAGTTTTTAAATACTGGAAGAAGGTGTATGCAATACTTGAAGTGTGAATGTTGGAGCTATTATATCCTTTCATTTTCATTATCATCATATTATTCATATTCCACTTCAAGGATGGTTAATTTAACAGAAATTTTGATTATTCTAATCACAACACTATAATTATAATATAAAGGTAACACGTGTTCACAATGATGAAAACATTATGAGAATTTCATAGAAAACAATGATTTGCATAAAATATGTATAAATGTAAAAAAAAATAAAATATTTTAATAAATATTGAAAACACGTAATAAATATTGAAAAAATGTATTCAGTCACGCTAATTAAAAACAATAATTTTAGTGATAATAATGAAAATCTATTTTATAAATATTAAATGGTTGTTGTTTAGCAAAACATATATACATGCATTCATAAAATATAACTATGTACGTTTATTAATACATACTCGTACATAGAATCATATATGTATAATATTTATTTATACAAAAAGCATCGTAATTTTTTGATAAATGCAAGTTCACAAAGAAAAATCAGTATTGAAAAGTATTACAATAAGTTTATTTTATAAGTATAAAAATAAGCGTATGAGTTAATGAAGGCGAGTAACTTAAATAGTGCAATCGTATAAAAGATAAATGAAGTGTGATAACCATATAATTCCATCATTATAATAAATAGTTAACATTCTATTTTTTTTTTGCAAAAACAATGCATAAGTTGTACTAAATTATTAAAAAGCATTACAACATAACATTTGCATATTTATTATTTACTTTGGAGATGACCAGTGAAGTGAAATACGAAAAAAAAATCAAGTTAATTGAAATATCGTCCTCAGAGCACAAAGGTGACATGTCCATAATAGTAAATTGTTCAGGGCGGCAGTTTTAAAGTACGAACTGGTCATCGTACATCAAGGGACTTTATATAAAAAAGATAATTCTACATATTTTAGTCTAGATTTTTTATGCTATTTCATTACTATTGAATTTACACTTGTAAAATTTTCAAATTGTATGCAAAAAGTCCAAAGTTGTGCTCCAAAAATATCAAAACTTTTGTAGTGATGATAAAAAAAATTGTGACGTTATTCGGATGTACCACTTGATTATCCTGATAGAATAATTAAAGAGGAACAAAGTTGGATTCATTACTTATTTTTGCAAAACCTTGGACATGTCACCTTTGTGCCCCGAGGACACTATGTATAAAAACATTTGACTTCTACTGCACTAACAATTCTATTTTCATCAATCTTTTGGATAATTTTCCTTATCAATATGTACCTACCTAAATTATAATCCGACATTCCATCGTTCATGTTAGCCCACTTGCATAAAAGCATGCAAAATCGTACGTCTACATTGTGTATAGCAAATTGTATTTAAATATTGATCGTTTTTTATGGTAATTTATCAAAAAATAGTTAAGAAACTAATTTAGGAGAATTTACGATACAAACATTTCTGGGCTCTTCTACTTCTGTCTTGAGCTTTTTGACTTTTGTATATATATTTTTTTATATAAAGAAAATATCGTTTTATTATTTATAATCGTGAAATAACAACTGTATATAATATATTGTCAATAAAGTGTCAACACAAATTATTTATTTGTACTAATTAAACCATCAATGATTTAAGGATGTAACTACAAGAGGTATTCAGACAAAAAAAAAAATGCAATAAAATAAAGGTGAAGGGTTTATTGAAATTGTTAAATCAGTTGTAATCACAATATTAGTTAACTCTGCATCTTGATGACTTCCATTACCTGAAAAATAATAACACAACATTAATAGATGAATTCGATAGAAAAACATTTCACTTTCATAATCATCTATCAGACCGCTGTAGCTGTATTCGTCCACATAAAATTTCAGTGTTCTAACCATTGACAAACCATTCATCATTTTGATAAAATTATATAAATTTACATATTAAAACCATTTACCTATGAATATTTCTTCAATACTTCTGCCACCATCATGCTCTCGAATCTGAAAGAAACAATAGAGAAAACTTTAAACAACATCAATAAATGAATTCAATAGAAAAGTAATTTCACTTTAATAATCATCAATCAGACCGCTGTAGCTGTATTCGTCCACATAAAATTTCAGTGTTCTAACCATTGACAAACCATTCATCATTTTGATAAAAAAAATTATAGAAATTTGGAGGTAAATACAGATTAAATCTTTACCTATGAATTCATCTCTTCAATACTTCTGACCACGTGCTCCTGAATCTGAAAGGAACATACAGAAAACTTAATACATGAACCAGCTTGACAAATAACCAACGAGTTGGAACTATAATATTCAGACCTATCATTACGTATCATATATGTATCAAACAACATAATAGGCTCTATGTATGGTTCATCATGTAAATTAAGAATAAAATCAAATGGTATAAAAAGTAAAACCAAATTACCACCAAACTGGAACATCGAAGGACTCATTCAGCCAAAAGACATGCCACTTTACTCATGGTTTAATTTCTTAAAATCGATTACATTTCGAATTATAATTTGTCAGCCACTGGTATACTCTTCACATGTTTGGATACTTCCTGATAGTCTAGAATAGAAAATGTGGTAAGTTTATGATGCGTAAAAACAAGCATGGTATATCTTCGATTTGCAATAATTTGTTAGTGCAAGGATAGCTGGATAGGTTAACTTTTAGGAAAGCTGTAAATTGGAATACTATGTAGGATGGCAAGGATACGTGTGGATTAAGATTTTTAGGTTATGTATACAAATTAGATGCAATGAAGGCAGTTTGATCATCAGTTTCTAAACACGTGTTATAAAAGGGGACGACTGATTTGCCATATTTAGCGCATGCGGTTTGAAGAAACAGATACGCTAATACTCTTGCTAGAAACAAGACAAGGCGAAAGAATGCCACAATAGAAAACTACATAATTGTATATAATATACTCACAAATGTGGAGAAACCATGCTTGATTTCCATGACCAAATGTTTACGGACGACCTTTCCCGGCTGTGCACGAAAGACGAATGAGCGAATGCTGGTTTGTCGTCCGGCAAAAATGAACATGGACAGGAAATTAGATTGCATTGTCGCCAGTGTTAACTTTTTATTTTGCATATATGAATATATAATTCGAAATATTACAAGTCAAGTCAATACATTCATTATTCCAAAATAATAATTTTAATGGTGTTTGGATCCTTGCTCTAGAAATAATTATCTTAAGTGAAGAAATTAATGAACTGCTAAAGGCATGGTTTCGCAAGTGACAGTGGCCTGGTCTACTTGGCTGCTATGGCTGTTGTAACCACGGCCGCTTTCCATCCATCTGTCAAATTCTATACAAAAAAAACCAAACGTCTTAACCAACCCAAGGGGTTTTTAACTGTTTATAATGTTTATATAGTTATATTAAAAGCGGAACCAAGACATTGTTTCTTAGCTCCATGCATTAAAATGAATTATCACATTGTCCGCTTTTCAAGGTAAAGTCCCGAACAGACGCGTGCGGCGCGGTCGGGGCTATAGCCTTGACCGCTGACCCGGTTTGTTCGGGCCTTAGCTTGATTTGGCGAGTGTGGCGGCCTGTACTGTATCTGTGTGTTCGTCTTGATATTCAGCGACGTGATGATGTACTTCGAATGAGGATCCGTGCGTAGAGGTGTGCTACGATGAGTATCTACGTTTGTTTGGGCAGCGTAAGTTCGACTGACGAGCGTATATCTTGTCTAGTGAGAGACTGGTGTGCCGAGGGCTGAGCTTCTCTGAGGTAACCCGTTGAGAGTCCAGAGAGTTGATAACTGGAGTCGCGTAGTGGTTGTCTTCAGTGGAAAGAGCACTCATTGTTCGTCGAGGGCTTTTGTAGCAGCAAGGTGATGGTGTTAGTCATCGAAGCAGATGTTTCAGATGGTGTGAGAGACCGGAGAGAACTGACGATGCTGAACTGATCGTCGTAATTTATATTACACTGTAGGAATCCCGACGTACGTGTAAAGCATACACGAGTCAGTACCATCCACGTGTTGTTAACTCATTAATATTCCCCGGAAACATATCTCGAGCAAACACATAAAAGACTCGGGTCATGAACCCATTAAAACTCCCTAAATTGAATCTGTGGGAAAACGCATAAAAACAACACTGTCGCGAACCCATAAATTCATTATCGCTTTGGGAACAAAGACGTCGCTACGCTTAAACATAACAAACACCCGGATTGACACGTACAACCCGACAGGGACAAAGGACACTTAAAAGTGAACTCATTAAAATTCCCTAAATTGAATCTGTGGGAAAACACATAAAATCGATAAATTCATTATCGCTTTGGGAACAAAGACTCGTCGTATGCACCTCATAAAATATTCCCACGAGTTCTACCCTTTCTAGTCAGCACGTCCAATCACAAATGCGCACTCGAGCGGTTTAAGGCCCGTAACGCACTTGGCAGCCTGGCTGCCCGGCCATGGCCGCGGCGGCCAAGAAAACGTGCACCCAGTTCAAGCAGCCAAAGCGGCAGCCAGAGCTCAGTTCTCAGAAATTTAGCGGCAAGTTCTCAAACAAAAGATGCTCACAAATGGACAGCGATACAACATATTATTTTCAATGCAATATTTGGTTCGTAATCTCGGATCTCGGATCCTTTTGTACTGTATGTATGTACATATGTACATATGTAGATGCAAATAATTCGTTGAAAATAGTTTTATATACATTATTTCCAGCGCGCAATATTAGCGAGATTTTTTTTTTATATTTTTATCTTATTCGTTGAATTTAGTGTAAAATTTATAATGGAATTGGAATTGTTTATTCAGATTTTCAGCCGAAGCGGCTGAAAATCAGAAATGGCAAACGTGAATTGACTGGCTGCCGAGCAGCCAGGCTGCTAGTGCGTACATCGCACAGGCAGCCACATACATTTGCTTTGTTAAATACATCTCGTGTTGGCCGCGGCGGCCAGTGTCTGCCTGTCTGGCTGCTGCGTATCGGAGCCGGTACCTGTGGCCGCGCAGCCAGAGTTTCCTGGCTGCCTCAGTGCGTTGTCAAACAGGCAGCCACATACATTTCCTAACATCGTTGTGGCCGCCGCGGCTACGGCCGCGCAGCCAGGCTGCCAAGTGCGTTACGGGCCTAAATACGCCACCATCGTCCACAGTCAATCACTGTTCCTGAACTCTCTCCACTGAAGACAACCACTACGGGACTCCAGCTCTCAACCCTCTGGGCTCTCAACCCTCTGGGCCCTCAACGGGCTACCACGGAGATGAACGTCCCCCTGGCACACGAGTCCGCACCAGACGAAACAAACGCTCGCCAGTCGAACTCACACTGCCCACGACGACCGTCCTCACGCTGCTTAAGACAACCGTACTCATCGTAGCACATACCTACGCCGGATCCAGAGTCAAGGAACACGTCACAACGTCCACCAATCAAAACGCACTCACGACACAGTACTCTGGACCACACACGGAAGACTCGTCGCACACAACTACGTAGACGCTTCTACGTGCCTGTAAATTGCTGTACTTACTTCAACAAATAAATAAAATATAAAACTCTATCTTGTATGAAAATAGAACGTTTCACACACCTGACCCAGCGTTCCTATAATTGGTAGTGACAACGTCTCTTAAAACATAAATGCGCATTTGGATTTGGGAACACTAACAGGAGGGGGAATCTTGCGTGTGAATTTATGGGTTCACGAAGTTCTTTTACCTCACTTTAGTGTGTCATGTGTAAGAGGTCACTTTTTGGGTGCTCTTTGTTCGACGTACTTGATGCGCAGTTAATTCCTTTGTTTCCGGTGGGCTCATGTTATGTGATCACGCATTTTTAATGTCGGGGCCTGCCACACTTGTCAATATATCATCAATATACCGCGTATCATCAATATAAAAGTAGAAGTATTGTCGCTATCGTGGTATCTTGGCATCTAGCCAAGTCTGTTTTGAAATCCGCCGCACCAGGGGGCGTGGCTTCCCTAAGATTGACCGAAAGACGGCTTAATAGTTATGCATGACAGTTGCGAATTTCGTTCAGAAACTGGTTTCTTCGACAGTTAAGATCTCCCAAATAAGTCGGAAGCAGATTTAAAAATATTTATTTATACCTACGAGACGTGCCCAGCATTATATAACCCGAACGATGAGAATTACAAAAAAAAAATTTTTTAAAAATGAACAAAAACAATAATTAATTATTTATACATATTTATCCACCTTGCGAATTTTTTTAAATAAATTATTATTTAAATAAATTATTACGTTTATTATAAATTATTTACGTTTACTTTTCAACGCAATCGCGAGTACTATAGCTATAGCGACTTTTTTTCTATCATCCATTTGGTATCATGGGCATGTATCCAACTTGTTTGGAAATTCGCGATACCAGGGGGCGTGGCTTCCCTTCCCCACTAATGTTGCCAGTAGGCGCTTTATAGCTATGGCCGCCGGCTGTGAATTTCGTTCAGAAACCAGAAAATGAATCTGGAGCAGATTTGAAAAAATCATATATATTTACGAGACGTGTCCGGCATTGTGGAATCCAATTATTACATTAATTACCAAAATAAATCTAAATAAATTGAACACCTCGATAGAATATTACAAATGGCGTATATTATTATGAAGCCAGATGCGACAAGAGATGACGTGAAGAAAAAAAATTACGGCAAGTTTTTCTCTTGGCGATATATGTATGTAGCTTGTCTCGAACGTGTGTTTTGTTTAGTAATATAAGGCGAAACCAAGGCTAGAAGTTTTTCAAACAAATCCTCACTCATTCTATGGTAATTGCTGTAATCTTCGGTGTCACCGCCCAAGAGCATTTCTTGGGTGATGTTCAAATGGGTATATTGCTTTTGTTTTAATATCCAATTCTTTACCCAACACCTTCTGTGACGTTTACTTTTTAACGCATTCGCGAGAACTATAGCTATAGCGGCTTTTCTTTTATTGTCCATTATATACTAGCTGACCCGGCATGCGTTGCAATGCCCGTTCCCGATCCCGTTCCCGTTCCTAGTACGTTATCTAACGCGTGAGTAGGCCCGTTCACGTTCCCGCTCCCGTTTTTTTCCGATTTTTTTTCACAGGAACCATACCTGGCATGATCACAATAAGTCCTGAAAGTTTTAATCGCGATCGGTTGAGTGGTTTAGGAGCCTATAAGAGACAAACAAACAGACAGATAGACATTGATTTTTATATATATATATAGATATAGATTTTCAAGGCTCAAACACAAAACGCAAATATCGTCTACTAACTCAAACTGCATACTGACGTCTAATAGATCTTCTTGTGATCTGGTCTATATGCAACGCAGTTTACAGCCATGTGCTTTTACTGCGCTATCAAACGTTTGTATTTAGGAACTGACTTCGATCTGAAAGCAAAAATAAATAGGCTAACGTACTGATTTTTTTAATTAATCAGTCCGTGAACCACATTATGTTTGGGGTTGCGAAAGGATACATCGCGGAGACGTCTAATAGAAGCACTTGGTTCTTGTGATCTGGTCTATATGCAACGCAGTTTACAGCCATGTGCTTTTACTTCGCTATCAAACGTTTGTATTTACTGACTTCGATCTGAAAGCAAAAATAAATAGGCTAACGTACTGATTTTTTTAAATTAATCAGTCCGTCAACCACATTATGTTTGGGGTTGCGAAAGGATACATCGCGGATATATATTTTTCTGCAGATTTGGCGGTGCTGCAGCCACAACGCGTGGCCGGTCCCGTAAAATACTAGAGACCTCCCTGCCTCAAGTCGGCAGGCGGAGTCCCACCTGGGTTGGCGGTCGGATTCGCCGTCTTTTTTTTAGAAGTTAAATCTTTTGCACAAGTGTTGTGGGGACAGGACGTCCTGGGGTTGGCTTTCACTGCAATCTAAGCGAATTGCCAGTGCCTTGATGAGCGCGTGCTTATCTGTTTCAAACCGCAGAAAATATTTTTTTGACAAGTCTATTAGGTGATTGCCGACTGTCGGGAATTTCAAGTCTCTGTGAATTTGGCGGTTTCGGACGTACCACGGGGCATTTACTGCCATTCTAAGGGCTTTGTTTTGAGGGATTTGGAGGTTATTGAGCCAGGTGTGGTTTAGAGCGTGGGCCCATACCGGGGCCTGTAAAGCAATACTTTATTTTTTTGTGATAGTCTGCTCTTCCTCTTGAGGAGAGGGTAGAGCCGTGCGAGGGCTACAGAAGCTGCTCTATGGATATTCCGGTAGTGTGGAAGCCAGCTAAGTTTGTACTGCAGGGTGAGTCCAAGGTATTTCGCTTGTTTCGCCCAGGGTAAGCTTACGTTATTTAGGGTAACCGTATGAAGTTTACTGATTTGACAGTTCCGCCCTGTGGGTAAGAACATGATAGCCTGTGTCTTGGCGGGATTTGCTGAGAACCTCCACCTGTGAAACCACTGTTCTAGGCGGTCTAGATAGTTTTGGAGGAGTCGGTTAACTTCACCGCGTCTTTCAGCGCTTGCAAGGATGGCGGTGTCGTCTGCGTACAGGGCTAGAAGTAGGTTAACACCGTCTGGGCGGGGTAAGTCTGATGAGTATATATTAAATAAAGAGGGACCGAGAAGTGACCCTTGTGGGACACCAGCGCGTATTTTGCGTGGAAGTGATAAGGTGTTGCCTATTTTGACTATGAATGTTCTGCCGTACAGAAAAGAGCGCGTGATTTTAGTTAATGAGGGCGGGAAGTTATGTTTTATCATTTTGTGCAGTAAGCCAGCATGCCACACCTTGTCAAAAGCCTTAGAGATGTCGAGAAAAATTCCTCCTACCGATCTGCAGCGAGAGGTCTCCTGCTTCACGAATCCGACCACCCGCTGTAACTGGTGCACCGCCGACATTCCGGCGCGGAACCCGAATTGTTCAGGAGGGAGGATATTGTGTTCTGCCATATGCATGGACATGCGATTAAGGATAAGTCTCTCCATCACCTTACCGAGGCATGAGAGGAGGCTAATAGGACGGTAGTTCACGGGTAAGGTTGGGTCTGAACCTGGTTTTCGAATCATAACCACGCTGGCCGTTTTCCAAGGTTTGGGGAAGTACTCCTTGCGGAAGGAAGCATTACAGATAGCTGTTAATGAGCTAATCGCATTTTCCGGAAGAATTTTTTAGCGCTCTGTTCGGTATGTTGTCGGGGCCCGGGCCTTTCCTGTTTTAGGGATCTGAGGATCTTACAGACTTCTATGGGGCTCGCATAGCCGGTAAACGTCTGGGAGTTAGTGGTTTCCGCAAAGCTTTGGACTAGCTTTTCGGTGTTGATTATGGTCGCTGGGTTAGCGTCCGTTCGGTTGATGTCGAATTGGAGTTCAAGACTGTCGGCAAAAGCCTTGGCCATACTCTCCGTTGTATAGACTAGGCCTTCGGTGGCTGATAGGATTTTCTGGGGTTTTACCGGTTGGCTTTTGAAGAATTTGGCCATCCTCCAGAAGGCGTTTTCTTTTACGTTTAACGCTTCTATTTTCGCTTCCCATAGAAGGTTCCGGTGGCTAGAAAGTTCCTCTCGGACTTCGTATTGAAGTTTACAAAGCGCGGATCTGTGGACCGGGTCCCTAGTTCTTTGCCATTTTTTTCTGGCGCGATTTTTTTTACTAATTAATTGTCTGATTTGTCTCGGAAGTGATTGTTGGGAGATGTTATCTTCGGTGGTTGAGGTCGTGGCTTTATCGATTACCACCGTTAGGGATTCCGTTAGATTCTCAACTGCCGCATCAATCCTTGTTTCCGAGTCAAGGTTGGTAGGGTACGTTGTGTTTTGCTCAACTAAATAAACAAAGTAGCCCCAGTCGATTGTTTTGCGATTGAGAGGGTTCACCAGCGGGGAGCTGTTGGTAAGTTCTAGGAGGATCGGGTTATGGTCCGATGAGAGGTCATTATGGTTTATGAGGTTGTAGCCACCTACATAATCTTTAAAAATTACTATATCGAGTACGTCGGCAAATCCGTCAGTGAGTCTGTGGTAGGTTGGCTCGGAGGGAGCGTCTATGTGGAAGTTTAGTTCGGCGGAGATGTCCGCGAGTCGTCTGCCGTTACGGTTACTGCGTCTGGCATGCCAGTTTCGGTGTTTGCTGTTTAAGTCACCTGCTATGATGTTGGGTTGGTCGGGGATTAGAATGTCTGCAAAATCCTCGGGAGCAATGGTGCGGTTTGGAGGATTGTAGACTGCGTGAAGGATTATTGATTTGGATTTTCCGATCCATACTTCTATCGAGGTGCAGTTGAGAGCTTCGGTGAGGGAGGAGTCATTTATGAGATTTTGGGAGAGACAACGTTTTGCGTACACCGCTGTTCCGCCACCTCTCCTTCCCATCCGGTCAGTACGGTATAGGTTATAATTTGCGATACGCGGGTTGGTTCCAGCCGTAAGGTGGGTTTCATTTATTAATGCGACGTCAACGTTGTGTCGCTGCAGGTAGTCGGCTAGTTCCGGTTTTTTTGTTTGCGAGTCCGTTCGCATTCCAAAAGAGGATTCTAAGTTCGCGTTCAGCCATTAAATTGGATTAGGGAAGCTAATTGACTTATTTTTGATTCTAGGATTGAGAATCTAGAGTTCATGGCATTAGCTATTTCATTCACGTTACGCGTGAGTCTATCCAGGTCAGTTTCGGAGGAGTGCTCTAGGGAGGGAAGGCCCATCGAGGCAGCGTAGGAGGTAGCCGGAGGGCTCAGTGCTGCAGTGTAGGAGAGGAGAGGCGAGACCAAGCTAGTCGTTGCAGCTCTGCGGGGGGCAGGTTGAGGGGGTTGTTGGGACCCGTTTTGAGAGGGGATAGGGACATGGGAATGCTTCCTCTTATCCCTATTTCGGCCGTTGTTTGGGTTGAGGGGACATCCTCCGTACGAAGCGAAGTGGTCTCCTTCGCAGTTGGCGCACTTGCGTGGGGGATTTATGGCCTCGCACTCTTGTGCTGAAGCACTTGGTGATGAAGTACTTGTCATTTTTGGCCGCAAGAAATATCATTTCGGGCCGCATACGGTCCAACCGCGTAGTGAATCACTGCTCTAAGCTCAAAACTTGCTTAGGCCGTCAATAGTATTGATAAGTGTAACACCCTATTTCAGTATCATGATACTCCGTCAAACCAACAATACTAGTATTGACAAGTGTGGCAGGCCCCTTTGCTCTAGATTTGTTTATAGTTCACGACACGCGGACGGTGTCATGTCACAAAGACACGTGTTTGTAATTATACGTGTCGAGATTCCTACATACTTAAAATTTTGTATTTATACTGAGTGAAAATATTTATAATTAAATAATAAAATACTGGGCGAAGTATTTATCGCCTCTCTGGTGAGATTGATGAGTGTGTTCTGCGTGGCGTAATGCCTATGCGCTTAAAGGTAATGGCCGTATATTGAGCGGCTATCGACAACTGTCAGATACAAGATCGGCTGAACGAATTAGTCGTCTCGTCTGTCAGAATCGAGGCAAAATGACGGATCACCCGAAAAACCCCGTCAAGGACTTCGCCATGTCCGTATATGGGATTATCGATGCACCTGTCACCTGGTTTCGCGGTAACAACGCATCCCCCAACCCCACATATTCCCACCCCTTAATTTGCCACCTGCCCTCCCCCTCGTCACATCACCTCATATTTAGAGATATTTCCTTGGTATTGAGTAATACTCTAGTAGTAGCCGAGGATCTGGTCACGAAATCCAACCCCATTTTTAACATCGCCGCTCTATTACATAATTGCAGTCTTCGTAAACAATGTGTATTTTGTATAATGTGTGAATGCATCTGATTTCAGAAAAGGTGGTAGAACCTAACCGTAAACATTACCCGTGGTATCACCAGAAGTACCGCCGTGTGCCGACTGTAGATCAGTGCTACACTGACGATCACGTTTGCCAATTTGAAGCTACTTACCAATATAAGAGAGACAAGTAAGTCAATAATGAATTTTACTAATGCGCTTACAATTACTCGGGGGTTTAACTTTTTTGACAAAAAACCAATGAAGATTTACCCCCAATGTACATACTCGATTCTATATTTAATTTAATCTTCAGATTAGTAGAAAATGAGATTCTGAGCATTGTGAGACAAAGGATGGAAGCTTGCATAATGTACGAAAGGCCCGACGTGCAGCGCTGTGATGAGCTCATCAAACAATACAAAGAAGCTGAAGAAAATTGGTTTACCAAACGTAAGTTTAAAGAGTAATTGCTGTAGCGGATGTTACATTTTGCAATATCTCCTCGTCGGTAATGCGAATACATCGTAAATGGTTTCAATTTGTTCAGATGGAGATCTCGGCGCATTCTACGATGCTCCATCAGCATACATGAAGCAGAAGCATCGTATGATTTGGGAACGGCGCCATGGACCCGTCGGTACAGGGATGAGGGTCGACGATTTGGGTTTCCCTGTTAAAGCCAAAGAAGGGAGTGAGGAATGATTAGTTTCGAATATGTTTTTTTATAGAAACGAAATTGGTCCATACGTCAATTTCTTCTAATTTTTGTTTCGAGAGATAATGCTTTCTTTATACTTAGAGAAAATATCATTTTGAAATAACTCATTTGTACATAAATAATAGATTATTTAAAAAAATATATTGGCTTTTTATTGAACAGATTAAATAATAGGGAATAATATGTATGTATTCTGAATAAGACTTTGTTTTTTTAATTCCTATAAAACAATTTTTATTTTGACGAATATATATAGAAAAAGTACAAAATTTAAAATTTGTAATAAGTTTTGTGGATAAAATTTGTTACATATTTTAAATATAGAAATGCGGTGAAACTGATAAAACTCCTTATTAACTACAACATGCAATTAGACATACACATCACTACAATTTGAAATTATATCTCACATAATACATTTACTTAAGATTAACATTGGAAATGTACTTTTGTATAAATGATTGCAATGTAACGGTAACATTACTAAGATTTTTACTTTATTTCGTTTGAAGTCCACATTATTTTAATACAAAAATAGTTCGTTTCTTTTAAATATACTTTACAAAGAATATATACGAAAGAACAAATAAATTGAAGTGCTTAAGGAATGTAAATGTAATAATACAATAATCTCCTTATAGGAACTTTCGAAACGTCTTTATCTTTTTTTATTCATAAAATAAATAACTATCTGATGGAAAATAGCTAAAGAGAACGTAATAACATAATATATAGAGAATATTATATGTAATCTCATTGTGGATATAATTATATTGAGAGAATTGATTTAATTATCAATATTTGTATTGGTCATTTGCTTAAAAGCATTATAAAACAAATTTAAGTACACTACTACAATACACAATTATTAATTTGTTCATGAACATCACACGATTTAAAAAAATGTGAGTTTCGCATTTATACTTTTTTTAAACAACATTTAGTATAAAATACTTTCTCTTAAGTACATTTTAAATTCATTACAATTACATTACAAATACAATATTACACAGCTATTTGATCACAGAAATTATCAGAGGTAAAAACATTTGGCTTTGAGCCGAAAAAGAACACAATTCTAAAATTACACTAACTACCACCTAAGATTTTACACATTTGGTTGTTATCGCACTGGCGTAACTGTATATCACAACATTTATTCATTATACAACAAATAAGTAGAATTTCTACATCGAGAATACCGTGCAGGTTGAGTACGATACGTTTATCACCGAAATAATTACATATGTAATACACAAATAGAATTTTGTAACATTAATTATAAATTACACAGTTCATATACAATATTACCCGGCCGGTAATAAAAAAATATTCAATAAAAGTTTAAGTAATTTAACATGCAGTAAAAATGGTCAAGCGTATATGTAACGAGACCAAATAATTGAAATAAATTGCATAATATAATGAGATCAGTCTGAATATTTGGTGTACCCCAATATAATAAGTTTTAATTTGTGCTTTTGAATCTTTGGATGGAAATTTACGTCGGTGAATCGAATTGTGCTGCAAGACGTACCCTACCTGTTAAAGAAAAATCACATTTAATGTTTATTCAATACTTAATTAGCTGTTTGTATAAGGGTTTAGATATTCTAGGAATACATATCAAAAATCATACAAATCAAATGATAAGAAAAAACTATATGTGATCTTACGTTTTGTTAGACCTAGAAGTTGTGGTGCCGGCAACGGAAGCATGCTAGGAGCTGGTGGTGCTGGAGACATCTTCCACGGTCCACAAGGCACTGCAGGTGGTGTGGACCAAACCCCGCTCTAATGCAAAAACAACACTTTATCATAACAGCCAAATATAAATAAAACAGTATTATAAAATGAAAGACAAATTTGTGTTGTAGGAACATTAGATTTCGAAAAAATTATCGAAATAACCTTTTGGCCCGGTGGAGTGCTTGGTAATAAATCTATTTGCGACTTATTGTCTGAAGAAATAAGCTTTGAGAATTCTGGACGGATACGAACATGACCATTTGGTGATTTTTCCCATATTTCGTAAAAAAAGTCAATTAAGGATTTAACTGTTGAAAATCCTGAAATTGAATTAAGCGAGCGCTTAAAATTATGATTTCATATCAAATCTTGTTTCTATTTCAAAATTAATATTAATCATACCTAATTCATTATAAGGCAACTGTTGGATATATTGTTGTTGATATAAACCAGCCAATTCCACCGGCAACAAAGCATTTTCCTTTTGAAGACTTACAAGTCGACCTATGCAACGCCACAAAGGCGATAGCAGTACACATCCATTCGTAAGCTAAAATCGATCCAATTCATGAATATAATAATGTAATCTTACCCATATTACACATTAGACAATCATTCATTACCTTAATACAATTTTTCTGCTCGAGCAACGTGAGTGGAGGGTCGTACCCTGCCGAATCGTTGAAATCTTTTTGGAATTGCAACAACTGGGAACCACCGTTGGAAACGCAACGATCACTGGCCAACGCTGAGTAAGCGAACAGAGCTGACGACACCCAACTCTTAGATTGTTGATCTTTGGGCAATATTTTAACGGCGTGCATCTCCGACGACTGTTGAATAGGCTCAAATTTGGTTTGTTTCTGTTCACCGCTCCAAGTCTGATTGTGGACCACCAAAGCTCCACCCTCACCACATCCTTCGACGACCTTTATAAACGGTAATCAGTCAAATTGATAAATAAAATAAAAAAAAAGGTATAGTGTTTATATCTGTATAAGTACTTGTATATCTGATATTATTCGCAGTAAGGATATTAAATCAGAGCATCCATAAGCAGACGGAAGCAAAGCGTGTCCGTAAACCGATCGATATGTGTGAGGCAAGTTAGCGAGCGATAGAGGAAGAGGAAGAGCTGCAAGTTGGGTTCCGAGGACTCTTCGCGCTGCATCGGCACGTAAAGCTACAACGCGCTCTCCTTCTTCGTTAACCCACATCTATATAAGATGTATCAAATTAGCACATTACTCGTAAGCGATTATTATTACAAATGCATTTAATTGGCTTACCTCGACAGTGTCGGGTATTGCGTGGAATAAATCCTGTACTTTCGGAAGACCGTAATGTGCAACCCGGAGCTGTCTACCGAAATGCGTATGATACGCCGGAACGAATCTAGACAATTCGAGTCTACAGTTGGGTGCATGACGCAGAAGTTCAGCAGCCTGTTCATAAAACGAAATAAGTTAACAAACATAATGATGTTTAATGAAATTTTGGTATGAACTGAACCTGAGAAGCGAAGTGTCGCATCCGGGCGACTTCATCTGGTGTTTGCCTGTGTCTCGGCAGACTTATACGTCCCTCTTCGGGTCCAAATGCTACACAATAACGCGGAACATTGTTGATGAGATCTTCAAGTCGGCAAGCGCCGTATTCCACTGCCTCGAATTCTCGACCTGAATATGTTTTACATTTTTTTATATACGCCAGTTTGGGATGTGAATATAGGCTGATTGGATGATGTAACTCACCAAGACAACGTTGGTATAGATCCGGAAGCAGTTGCAGCATTAGAGATTTATCTGGTTGAGCGCGTAGAACTTTCAACAAATCAGCAGTGAACCTTTTCATTTGTGCCGAGTGACTAAGAGTTATTACACGTGTAGACCCTTCCCCCATTACCTAAATTTTATGTATGTATATTTAATTTTAAAAAATACACATTTTTAATGAATTGCGAACACAGCTATATTCAATAAGGGAACTCACTTGTACGGTATGATTAAGCGAATCTAATAAATCTGCCAAACGTGTAAAACCATAATCAGCAACTCGACATTGACGACCGAAATGTAAATGATAGCTCGGTATTAATCTAGCAAAAACGTGAAATTATTAAAATGAAAAATTTCAAATAAATACGCAGGTAAAAGTAAGACAAATAATATACCTGCTGAAAGGCATTTGACATCGTGGAACTGTTCGCAGAAGATCATGCAGTTCTCGTGCTAAAAGAGTTCTCAAAGACAACAAAGAGCTAGGTACTTCTTCCTCGCTACTACCAGGACCACTACCTACTTAAACGAATAAAATAATATAATACAACGTTAAAAGTGTACAGTTTGGAAAAACTTGTAAAATTACCATCGGTGTTACAAGTCGACGGTGAACCGATGATGATTTTTCGTGCTCTGGGAGGTGATAAGCTTCGTAGGATAACGTTGCGAACACAGGCTATCAGATGCTCCAAAGGAACACCCCTATTCGTATCGACGATTAGGGATTCTCCGAATTGAGATTGATAACAGTGCGGGAAGCTACAATCAAAACAAACCAATGCGTAAAATTACAAAACAAATACAATGCTGATGAGCGAAAGAAAAAAAAACTACCAATGCAAAAGTAAGCCGCCTCCGTGTTCATTCAACATGGAATGCAAACGATGAGATAGAATCGGCAATTCAATTAACACGGGAAGAAGACCGGTACCACCGATGACAACTTCATCACTCTCCTCGGTATTAGAACCGCCGTGTATTTTGCAAACGTCCGATTCATTCCACCACTGAAAAAAATAATACATACACGTCAAACAACAACCGTCCGAGAACCAAAATTTAATCACTTGCAACAATTTAACCTCTTGATTTTGGAATTGCGGTTGGACTGGATACGAGTGAACCGGTGGTGATTTGATCAGTTTAACCGATCGTCCTCGAGGACTATCCACGAGTTGGCACGTGTCTCTCAAGCGAGCTACCTCAGCAGCCGGCAAAGCTCGGCCATGTTTCGTAGCGTACAATTCACGCAATCGGAACAATGGCAACTGTTGATCGGGTGCAGTCTGAAATTTTCATTTGAACGCATAACATTGGTGCAAAACATCATTGTATTACAATATAACTTGTTACAGTACCTGAAGCAAAGATGCTACTTGTAACCGAAGAAGCGGCAAAGAAGTGGGAGCCGGCGGTGGAGCTAGAGATAGAAGTAAGCGTCGACCAGCGACTCGACGACGGTGTAAACGTGCCACTGCTAATTGTGCAGCTCCGGTTCCACAGACTCTGACTCGGGCCCAAAGAGTTTCAGCCGCTCCACGGATGCTAACATCGAGTACCTACAATTTTACAGCCATTTAGAGGTTGCAGAGTACGATTGAAGCTTAACAATGCGATCGATGCACTAACCGGGACGTGTTCGCTGAAAATACGGTGTAGCATATTGCGAACTTCGAGTGGATCGGCAGAGTGTTCTAAATTTGTCACCGTTATGTCAACGTATGTGGGACCGGTGGGCGGAGATCCTGAACGAGCATCGCTGCGAAATTATAAAGTGTGATTTTATGATCGGGAGTCTATATTGAATGTTAGCATTGTCGTAGATTTTCATACCTATGTTCACTAGTGCTATTATGTTCGGATAAATTCCAATTATTCGCATCTAGCATAGTGGGACTAGGTGATGGTGATGGGGTGACTGATGCGGCGGGTGATATGGAAGGTACCGGTGAGGGAGATGGTGATATTTGATGAATAGAAGACTGATCGACGTAACCATCTGAGAAAATAACAACGAATTGTGGATAAATAAGCCGAAAAAAAGTAAAACAATGTGACAATGATTTTCATGTGTTGAAATTGAGCTCGGGTGTGCACTTACTGAACGATTTTCGATTTCCATGTGTTCCTCGGATGCTGCGGAAGCCTAGCGGTGTTCGCGGTGTGGGACGCTGTATGCTTTTATTGTCGATATTGTCTTCTGAGCGAAAATTGACTAAATGTCCGCCGTTCCATGATCGATTGGATAGCGTCTAAGAATTTATATAATTTGCATATACAAAAGAAATTTTAAATTATATAGAAAATAATTTAAGTTTTTCTGGTTTTACTTTGTTAGAATTTTGAGTTTGTGTGGTAAATGTAGGCATCGGCGGCATCGGAGGCATAGGAGCTATAGGGGCACTCGTTGGTCTTCCAGTACCAGTTTGATAACCTTCATCGCTTGATGATCTTACACCTATTGAAATGTTCAAGGAAATTTCAAACACTTTTTATATTTTTAGGAATTTCTCAAAAGCTCAACGAAGAATATTATCACAAATTAAAAATGGAGGTTGTAAAAATTATCCATTAATGTAGTTTCCATACTGGTGTTTTAATAATTCGTCTGTATAAACTTTATGTACGGTTAGTAAAAAAAAAATGTGTTTAATAAAAATGGATTTGTCAAGTTTAACTTACAGCATACAAAGTTATTGTTGCTGAAATTAATTGTGTGTATTTAATTAATTAATGTGTAATTAATTGTGTATAGGTATGAATTAATTGTGCTAAACTGTGTATTGTTTTATGACAGTTGAAAGTTTTAAAAAAGCATATAAAAAAGTACCATTGTAGTAATTTTTCATGGATGGAACCACTCGAATTTTCTGGCCAAAGACATCTTCTCCATTCATCCGTTTGATAGCTCTGAAAAAAACAAGCAAAATAAATATAAATCCAAAGTAAAAAATGTAAAAAAGAATAGTAATAAAGTAAAGTAACAAAAACACACCTTTCTTTGAAGTAGTTGTAGTTTAACATCATTTTACAATGTAATGATGAATTTTAATATGAAATTTTCAAGTTTTACTTTATCCGTTGTCAATTTATTAAAATAAACGTTACAATAATAATTTAATACTGAACAAACACAACCTCTGCAGTACTCACTAATATTTTTTTGATTACAAAACTTAAATCGAGTTTTTGATTTGAATTAAAATTCCCACGTAGCCGCATCGCGGTATGCTCAAAAATTCGCGTGCAAAAACACTTTTAGCATGTGATACGTGCACCGGGAACTAAATATCAAACGCAAGTTCGCAATATATAACATCCTACATCCAGCCGATACTACCGACAGCGAAAATAAATCGAATTTAGAACCGTATAAAAATAAATCACGGTAAGCACATAATTTAAAATTATTTTTAATGTATCGAATGGAAAATCTCATCAGACGCGATACAATTTTAGAATTACATTCGAGAAAATAGCAATGTTGTAATAAAACAGTAGTAAATTTGATTCAAATTATTATCACAAAGTGTACATACATTATTGAATTCCGTAGTAGGTAAGTTTTGATAAACAATACACATTCGAGTTAGAATTGTGCACGTGAGTGCAATAGTTTGTGAAGTTTAACTGTACGATATAATAATTTGAGGAAAATGGTTTAAAACAGTGAAAATTATGACTATATTGATAAAAATAAATGCAAACCGAAGTGTTTGGTGGACGGTCTGGAAACGTACAACCGCATTAGGAGGATTTATGGAGATAACTTTCCCACCAAGATTGCTTGCTAGTTGTTTTAACCTTCTCGACAAAGTGGCCAAAGTCCAATTAGTAACAGGTAAACCGCTGACGTCTACGTTATGGCTGTTAGACGATTCCGAGTCAATTTGCTATATAGGAAAAGGTCCATAATTATTTTGTTTTCGGTACATCTATTCCTCGATTAACATGGTACTTGGTTCAACACGGACGATTTTTTACACGGTTTTATTTGAATTCGAAACACGTATTTTCAACTTGCACCGCAAAATATGTCCGAAGAAGTTAGTTCTAGTAGTGACGAGTTTTAACCGATAAATGAGAAGAAAATTGTTACTCCATTACGAAGTGATGAAGATTTGGAATAAAAATATTGAGTGAAATTGCTTAGAGCTTGCACTTATTGCAATTATTTATAAATCTAAGACGCGAGATATACTGGAATGGTATTCGAGAGGATGTGAAAGAAAGCAAGGTAGACCAAGTAGATAATGAATTGAGGAAAATGTGTGGAGTCAAGTGGATGCAGATTGCTCAAGACAGACAGGAATGGAAGACGCCTTCATCCACCAGTGGATGGTGAATGGCTGAAAACGATGATGATATAAATCGTTGACATAAATAACCTTTTGTACAACAAACAAAATAAATAAAGCCAAAGAAAAAATTAAAGTACCTTGTACTTTTTTTTTTGAAAACTATTCCGGCATTTTACATACAAACGTTGCTCTTGTTTTACACGGTTTTAAGTTACATATTGATTTCGCAGAACCAATCTACCGTGTACATCGAGGGATAGGTGTATACAGAAATAAACATACACCTAAAATTTATAAAAATATATATACTTTTGTAATTCTAGGGAGACGTGTTGTAAGACTAGTGAAACAATGATGTTGAGTGGCACACGACATCAAAGCCGGTGACGTATTATTCATATGAACTAATATCACTTCCATTTTTTTCCTAAATTTTTAAAGAAATTTAAACACATTTTAATATAAATTAAGCTAAATATTTATAGCAATTGAATTGAATACATGCCTGTATCGAAAATCACTGAGATCAGCGGCGAAGTTAATATCGCCTGATATAAGAAGTATAGCTGGACGCATCTGCGACTTTCTCGGTGTAACTACGGCACTAGCATGGAGCTCCGCATATCGACGCATACATTGTCTTAATTTTTCATCGGCTGCATTTTTTTGCGTGCCGCACACGTGCAGTAGATTAATCTGTATATCAAAATTGTACAATTAAACCACACATTTGGATGTCGGTCGCTGAAAAATTACACGGTAAAGGCCAAAGACTAAACCTGTGCATCATTTAACTCTTGAAGTAATGTCGGTTGTTCCTTTCGCGTATCGCACACAACGACAAATTCAACTTCACGTCTTCCTAATAAAAAAGTATTCCTAATTGCGGCTACGACGGCGATGGCCGAACATTTCTTTGGTACCTATTTAAAAATGTCACAGTTTAATAAGCGAAAGTATGCAATCACTATTTGTAACGTGTGATAAATTTCATATGCTTTCAGATACCTGGCAATTTTCAATGTCCCAAAAGAATCCGATGGGCGGTAAATCAGTGGAAGATTGTGACGATTGATAATGTCTATGGGATAATTTAGTTCGGTTCGGAGTCTCCGGCAATACATCCGATTCAACGTCACTCGAACCGCTAGATTCATCTGTAATGGTAAATTTATATTTAATAAATGTTACGTAAGACCAGTGCACACAGAGAAGCATGGAAATATGTATGCTCGGTATAACAAAAAGAGATCGTAAGAGGAATACATGGGTAAGAAGCATGACCAAAGTGGCAGATATAGCGGAACGTGTGAAAAAGTTGAACTGAGAAGAATGGATAGCAGATGGACGCGAGAAATACTGGAATGGTATCCGAGAGGATGTGAAAGAAAGCAAGGTAGACCTAGTAGACGATGTGGTGACGAATTAATAAGAATGTGTGGAAACAAGTGGATACAGATTGCTCAAGACAGATAGGAATGGAAAAGGATTGGAGAGGACTTTATCCAGCAGTGGATGGTGAACGTGGCTGAAAATGACTTAAAAATATCGGTTTGTCTATTGATGCATCTAGAACGCTTGAAATTTTGTTCCAGGAGTATCGACGCTTCAAATACCTGTTGACAGTGTCATCGGATGGTTATCATTTCAAGCTTGTTGGGTTGTGAGTGTTTGTGTGAGTCAGTGAGGTTATCTAGCATGAGCGCTTTGCGCAACCCACTTCGTGTGTGTGTGTGTGTGTGTGTGTGTGTGTGTGTGTGTGTGTGTGTGTGAGTGAGCGTATGTGTGCGTGCCGTGCTATGCTAGCGTTCTACAGCTATCCATGCTGAGAGTGATTGTGTAGGTGAGCGCTATGAACAACCTATGTCGTGGTATGCGAGCGTTCTGCGTTTAGGCTACCCAGCCGGGCAGATTCCTGTGCTACCATATATAGTAATACATTCATTCCTTTACCGTAAACACAGTCACCGCTAATAGCCCATTCATATGACAATAATAAATACCCGTTGACCTTCAACGGGCAATACTCTAGTTAAGTATTTCCCATAGTGTGGTACGCGAAAAGGTTTGAAGGGGTACACCGTTCAATGTTTTGTTGCACCTTTCGAGTGGATAAGAAATCCTTTTCTCACAAGTATTCATACATTGCCGCATAATCTCCCAAATACAGAAGAACAGCTCTTGGAGCTGACTTCAGATGGTTTTTTGAAAATTTGAACAAAGTGAAACGACTTAATTTTGATTGAGCACCAGTTCTGAATATTCATCTTCGGTTTAAGATATTGTCACACTAATATCTGGTCACGAGCAATTCCATCCCACCCATCTAACAGTTTGTTTTCTATTGACAATTTTAATACCAAAATTAGACTTATACATACATCCTGGTTTGATTGGGCGTCCTGAAGTCCCGGCCGGTTTGTCATTTTGCAAACTATTACGATACTATCCACTCATATTTATGCTTTTAGCGGGGAGGGTTGCGGCGGCGGTGAATATCGAAGCTTTTCGAACCCAAGTTTAGCGAACTTAAGAGCTAATTACGCATACCTGGAAGTACATACATATGGTCCGTGTGTCCAGTTTTGTAATTTTAACCCACCCAGTTACAGGGAAATAATAAATAAACCCGTCATTTCAATTTGTAAATAAACTTATTCTATTCAATTCACCAAATTTTACAAACGATACGCTGTGTTTTGGAAAAAAAAATTAAAGTTTTGCACAAAATCTATGTAATTTTCTTACGAAATTTAAACTAATTTAGATAGAAAATCTTCTTATGCAAGAAAATATTTTGCTTGCGGTGCATTTTTGCTCGGAAGTCGAAGTAATTTGTAAAAATTGTACAAAATAAAGATACTTTTTTACAAAACTTTCACTCCCAATTTATTGAATTACGAACGTGTTTATAACACCATCCCCTCACCCTAATTGTTTTTGTCAAAAGTGGGGTACGCCGGTACAATCGACGTCTCAAAAAGTACGCGCATGTTGTAAGTTTGGGAAACACTTCTCCTGTTGATTGGCAATACATAAAAATGGAATAATTACCCGAGAAACTGACTTTGGGCGGTGGTGGAAATTTAAATTTAGAATTGAATTTTTTCGTCATTGAAGAATTTTCAACTGTGTCATCGATGCCTTCTGATTCACTCATATTTGTATACTATCTGAAAACACAAAGATCACACACTTAATCACACAAAATTATGCGCAGTGTTATTTGTTATCACATAGATAAATGCACAGGATTGAAAACGATGCAAAATAAATACATAGAATATACATTTGTTAAGGATAATGGTTTGAATTGAAATTATGTACTATGCATGTGCGAGAATGTATAGAAAGGTTTTCACAATATGTAAATGGTGACCTGTTTGACATAACCTCCAAAAGGACAATACAAACAGTGAATGCGCAGTCAGCAATTTGGTTAGTTTTATAAAAACTATAGTACCATACGTGTAAAATGAAAACACCGAGTTAATAATATGCAAAAAAAATGGTTAAAAGTGATGAACTGACGTGCAAAATAAGGTACGTTATGCAAACAACGCAGACTGCTATGACAGCCACGAAGCTATAGCAGGTTTGCCAACTTGAAATTGACACGCAACTGATTGTTCAATATTTTGATTGTGAATTGGCGGATAAAACGTGTAAAAAATTCTTTTAAATCGGCCGTTCTCTTTTTTTGATTTATTTTTAGATTTAATTTTACACATGAAAATTTGGCGATGTTATTTTTATGATTGTCATCTGTTTTATGTTGGCTATTCTGTTATGTGCCGTTCATATGTTCTGTTCGCTTAGGCCGGCTTCGCACGATGCGGTTTTACGGCACGTTTTTTCCAGGTATAAACCGGGTAACTCCAGTGATACATTGTTTTGGATGAGGGTATTCCCATGGTCAAGATTTGGCCGCGATACGGCTACGGTCGCCGTTTACAGCCCGTACTTGTCACTGGAGGCGACGGTTCCCTTTCCGGGATCACACACGCTGCTACCTGAAATCTATGCTTCCTTCGCTAGTTTTTACAAAAAATCATCAGTCGAGTTTCGTCACCCATTACAAGGGGCTGGTATTTTGCCAGCCCGTCAATATTTACCGTCCATAAACCATAGAATGTGAAAGCAAAGCAAAAACGAGGGCTCGGGCTATTAAACCGTAAAACCTTGTCGTGCGAACCCGCCCTTACAGGGTCAAATTGTCATTCGAAATGTTCGGTATCAAATGTCATTGTATTGACGCAGCATCTAGTAAAGTGGCTTGCATACGACTGAAACTTGACGAGTGCAGCGTGAGTGAGTGAGTGTCTCTCTTACGCAAATAGAGTGCGAGTGAGACAACGGCAAGTGCATCACCTCTGTATGATTTATTTACGTCACTTTCAAAATAGACAAATCTTAAAAAAAAAAATACTTATTTTTTTTCGTGTTTCTTATATAAAATTGCCTAATAATCATATTATATTCTCGTCGGTTTTGGCCTCTTACAGAGCTCTACACTTTTATGGAGATGTTTAAGATTATTGTGTATGTTCAGATTTGACGAATTTGGAGATTTTTGAAGATTTGATGAATCTTTGAAAATAAGAAGAAAAATAAGGATCTGGACTGAAACTTTCTTCGGAAATCACTATCTGTGAGTAGTGTTTATCTCGTAGTATGAAAAATTCGTCTTTTTTTTTTCGTTTTTCGTTTTTTTTAAAAAAAAAAACTTTTTTTTTTTCGTGTTACCTGTACAAAATTGTCTAAGAAACCCATATTTGAAGTTTGAAACCCATGCCTATATAAACGTCTTTTCGGGTCGTGAAAATCGTGAGTCTCCCAGAGTTGCCGTGACGGCATGTAGTCGTCGGTAGTCGTCCATAGTTGCGGAGACTGAGTTGCCCGGTGAGGTCCGCTCCGTCTAAACGCTAACATTTTGACGACACGACGACTAAGGCCGACTAGTCTGCAGACTAGTCGGCAGATTAGTTGCCCGGTGAGGCTCGGGCCTTATTAGAAATATCTAAACGAAAATGCACACAGCCGCGGTGCGAGGGAGACCGCATATACGTAAGACCATCGGAGAAGGGGGAGAAGCGCTATCTGGCCATGTATGCGTGCGGTCGCGTGTAGCGATCAACGGAATCCTGGGGCTAGGCCATTATTACAAGTGTTTACATTATCAAGTTGTTTATAAACAATATAAACACTTGTAATAATGGCCTAGCCCCAGGATTCCGTTGATCGCTACACGCGACCGCACGCATACATGGCCAGATAGCGCTTCCCCCCCTTCTCCGATGGTCTTACGTATATGCGGTCTCCCTCGCACCGCGGCTGTGTGCATTTTCGTTTAGATATTTCCAATAAGCGTTCTGTTCGTACAGAAAGAAAAGAAAGGAAACGTATTTTAGATCAAATGCTGCTATATTGAAAATAATGAAATGATCGTCGTAATTTTATCATTTATTTCCCAGTATAAAGATTGAATCGTAGCATGAAAATACAATTTGTTTTTCCATTTCATTCAATGCAGAGGTTTGTTTGAATATTTATTTAGCTACAGATAGATATCTACTTATTTAGTTTTTAATATAAGTGTCTACTTGGAGATCGTTCATAAATGCGTCACGCCCTAAAGGGGTCTGATATAATGTGATTATTTGTAACGAAGATGTAAAATATATTGTGACGAAATGTGATAATGGGGGGGGGGGGTTAAAAAATACTCAAAATCATGTGACGTCGTCTGTGAACGATCCGTAGATTTTTTTATGTTAACGGTCTTTCGTATTTCATCTTCTACTATTTTTACTTTATCCTAATCGGATAAGTATTGTGATCGTTCGAAAATTCGACCTCGAGATTTTGACTGATTTGGATCAAGTATCATCCCCTGATCACGTTTTCATGATTTCTGGAAAATGTCTGTATGGCTGTGTGTCTGTGTACTTGTGTGAGTGTGTGTGTTTGTATGTGTATTTTCTCCGAAACTATCAAGTCTATCAAGGTGAAATTTCATATCTATTATTTTCACGTAAGGTGTAAGAGCCATAAGGAATTTGGTCAACATCAGTCAACCGGAAGTAGGGTTTTTTCTTGTAGAAAATTCTAAAATTCTTTTACCACAGAATATTTCCGAAACGGTTCCGGCGATTTTGTCAAAATTTCATATCTATGTATAGTTTTCACGTTAACCGTAAGGGCGGGTTCGCACGACAAGGTTTTACGGTTTAATAGCCCGAGCCCTCGTTTTTGCTTTGCTTTCACATTCTATGGTTTATGGACGGTAAATATTGACGGGCTGGCAAAATACCAGCCGCTTGTAATGGGTGACAAAACTCGACTGATGATTTTTTGTAAAAACTAGCGAAGGAAGCATAGATTTCAGGTAGCAGCGTGGGTGGTCCCGGAAAGGGAACCGTCGCCTCCAGTGACAAGTACGGGCTGTAAACGGTGACCGTAGCCGTATCGCGGCCAAATCTTGACCATGGGAATACCCTCATCCAAAACAATGTATTACTGGAGTTACCCGGTTTATACCTGGAAAAAACGTACCGTAAAACCACATCGTGCGAAGCAGGCCTAGAGATACTGGGATTTTGGTCAAAATCCCTCTTGCAGAAATGGCAGTTTACTCTTGAACGATTTGTTGTTTTTTATTTTTTTCGGCCTTTTAAATATGTAGTATCGTCACAATATTTTAATGTTGTACACCTAAAAGAAATTGCTAGTTACGAAAAAATAAATCATTAAAATCAGTCAACCAGAAGAAGGTTTTCTTTTTTTGTCGAAAAGTTTACCACAGAATATTTCAGAAACTGCACCGGCGATATATAGTTTTCACGTTAGCTGTAAGAGATATTGTGATTTTGGTCAACATCTGACGACCGAAAGTGGCAGTTTTTCCTATTTGAATGTATGCCGAAGATCGTATTTTACATACGCGCGCGCACTCAACACAGTGATTTAATGATATGTATGTATGTATGTATGTTGGTTTGGTGTGGTGGTGTGCATGCGTTTTATTTACTTACGTACTTAAAAAATGAATTTCGTTATTATTTGTATTTCTCAAATACATGGATAAAGTCATGGGTTGGCCACACCCGAATTTTTTTTTAATTGCCACTTCAGAATAATTGACTTTCTTGTAACACTTAATTTGTAATACTTTAGAGCAGCGGTCGGGAACCTGCAGCTCTGGAGCCACACGCGGCTCTTTGCATGAGAACCTGCGGCTCTCATTGTCAACCAACGTTTGCGTGAAATAATATAAATATTCCGAAAAGGGTGTTTGATACATAAATTACTCAAAATCAAGATGAATCTATCCTAATTTTTCCTTTCCCACTTTTCATATACAATGTAACTCTTAAAAAGCTTTAAAATCGTTATTAAACTTTATAATAATTGTTGTTAGCAATAAATTGTCTAAAATTAAGAAATATTATGATTTTCATACAACTCCGGTCCACAAATAATTTAGCATCCACGTTTCACATCCATACGTCATAACTGGCAGTATGCCTTATTTTTTAAACATAGCGGGATGTGTTTTTGCCAAACTTACATAGGCATTTTTAGTCATCAACAAGTACTTATGTAAATATAATTTTTTCAAGCACTTGCCTTTGTAAAGTGTATATCTACATAATAGAAAATTGAGTTTGCAACAAAAAAATTGGTTTTTATGATTATATGTATTTTCAAGGTTGGATCAACTCGTAAAATGGATAATGTGATAAAGAAAATTGCGTTTTCCACTTACATATATGTACATATGTATGTATACCGAGAAGGTATGATTTCACAAATTTCAACCGGATTTGATAAGAATTAATGGATAAAAAACAAATGTGATAGTATATGGTAGTAGAATAAATTAACCTTTTGTGCATAGAGACTTTGACCATTACGTTTTGAAACTAACTTTATCAAGTGTTTTAATTTTTTATGTCTATTTGTCGAAGCACTACGAGATCAATATTTATGACGAGATTATACGTATTTGTCGACTTTAAAACCGAAAAGTAGGTATAGAATTATAAGATTATGATACTCTAAATATATTGATTGATATCTAAATACACCACTTAAAATTGAAATCATTAATAAGTACATATGCATGTACATACATACGTACATACGTATGTATATCATGAACAAAAGCAACATAAAGGTTAAATCTGCTGCTAAAATGTACAAAATGTGTATTTTTTTAATAATAAATTAAATTGATGATTTAATGAATAATTAATTTACTGATTACAATGTATTGCACAAATGTTGCGATCAGATATGATTGTTTTAAGTCTTCGAACTTTGAAACTTACAAATAAGTGATGGAAAGGTCATTGTATGTATGTATGTGTGACGACACAATTGAAATTCCCGTAAGCCAAAGATCAGTAAAATCGAACTGATAAAAATAATTTATCAATAAAATTATGCACGAAAAAAAAAAAAATGTACTTGGTGACGTAAAATCTTTTAGACTTTATACAAATCAGATCTTTGCAATGAGATGTTCATAACAATATTACGTGAGCACTATTTGGGTATAAATGTCAATATGAAAGATATGACCTTGATTTTCAATTTGATTTTTGCTCAGATTATATTCGTAATAACAATACCTACTAGTAGATCAAAATTTTCACTAATTTTAGAGATTATCGCGTTATCTATTTTTTTAAATGAATTGCATTCCAGGGATTATATATGTAGGTATGTACATAGTTAAGATCAGTTTAAGCAATGTTAAAAAAAATTGTGTTATCAAAAGTACCGTACTATTTTGAATTTACAAAACTTTAAATTGAATATATGTAATAGATATTAAAATAAATTCGGGATAACGAAAGGTTTTTAAAAGGCCAAATTTTATACGGAATCGTTAAAACTTTTGATATACGTATACTTATAAGTAGTAAGTATTCAATCTAGTAAGCTTTCAGATTACTAAATTGAACACCGATCAAATACGGCATATCGAAACGAATTAAATTACAAGCTTTTCACACCGCACATTTTTAGCACGATGATTCAAATTGAACAATTAATACATAATATAACATGTACTTAATACATTAATACATAATAAAACATGTACTTAATACATTAATACATAATAAAACATGTAATTAATACATTAATACATAATAAACTAATCAATCGTGTAAAAAGAATTAAACAATTCATCATAAAACAAAGTACAAAAGTTGCGATTAGACTATGAAGTTTTTTGTTACCAAGCGATGTATTTTACAAAGTGAGATTAAGCGAACAGTTTTTCTTTTCCAAAGAAAATTTTCCTTACCTAGTTTATGTACATACATATGTAGGTACAATCAATCTTGCCCCAGAGTCACCGAAAGTTCATCAACTCCTTATCGATACAGAATCTTCTCTGATCTTAATTAGTATTTCTTTATAATATGCTAATGAGGATGAAAAACGAAGATCACTCGCATCGAAATGATTTTTACGACCTTTTTTTTAGCGATAAGACCGTTTCGAATGTTCGTATCATATTATTCACGTGCACCATTGGTCAGAATGTGTAACGATCTCGTAGGGGTAACGGATTGAACTTTGCGATGGTACAAAGTGTCAGATAAGCATCCACACACTTTGTATGGATACTTTTTGTTTTACGAAGCCACCGACGACACAGAGAGAACGAGACAGATAATGATATCAGTATTTCTCGTATGAAATAATGACGAATGTCAGCGCTTATTTATCGAGTGATCATTGGGATTTAGTCATTGTGCTCAGTGCTGTGACCTGAAGAACATTTCACACAACCCCGACTGTTTCAGTTAATCGTGAAATACGGTGAGAAATTACAGTCGATCAGTATTATTTATTCCTATTAACGTGCCCCCCTTTCAACAGTAGTTAATTTAAATTGTAAATTTGGCGATCGTGTGATTTGCTAATTAAAAAAATACAGTAAAGAATTTTGTTTATGTTTTTTTTATGTATCGGTTTATTGTGTATTGAACGCTTATTATTCATAACAACGAAATTTTCGTATTTACACAGTTTGACTTTATTTTGCGTTTCGTTTTTACCTTTCGCTTTTCTACGATGCGTAATTCTTTCGTTGTTCTTTCATAAACAGATACCTATAATCCAAAAACAAATAAAAACAATACCACATTGCGTATACTGTATGGATTAGGTATAAAATATTTAGAAATAAACTTTTTTTTTAACTTACATATATCAACTTATTGTTACGTGAGATGTATTGAAACGCACTTTTGAAAAATTATTAGTATGTTAACTGAGTGCTTAGTAGTTAATTAAAACATAAAAGTTCGTGAATGCTTTTCATATAAAAATAAAGTTAAAAGTAGCATCTGAAAAAATTTACACGCTCGGTTTGAAAAAATTAAATCCACGTTTCGAACTTCCCAATTGTATAATAATATTAGCAGTATTAAAATTAAATAATTGAACATTGACCAAAATACGTACGTGTAGCAAATTATCTTATTTTTACTGTCAGTTTTTGACATTGTGACCTGTTAACGATCAAATCCAAGGACCGTGATATTGAATATTGCTTACACGAGACGATACTAGGTCATTCACACACACACACACACACGATTAGCAAAACCGCAAATCGATTACACTCTTGCATTTAAAAACCACCGATCCAATTGATTAATAACTAAATGGAATACGAATGTAACTTATAAGATTAGAATTGTCGGTTTCGGTGATTGTTTTGGTAAAATGTATGTACTAATTAGCAATGATGTGTTGATGTTTCAGAGTGAAGATGTCGCAAGATTTGCGCATAGAGACGGACCCTATGAGGCCGGATACGATGAAAATCGCTGAAGAGCAACTCAGAGAAACTCCCGAAAGAGTCAAAGAAGCAACGGAAAAACTTAGAGAGCTCCTGAAAGCCGATAGGACCATTCACTATCGTGACGATGACGAATTCCTTCTAATATTTTTAAGACCCTGCAAATTTTACCCAGAGAGTGCTCTAGAATTCGTAAGTTTCATTTAAATCAAATTTTATTCACCAGTGTGTATTTGTTTGTGCCCTGAGATACGCTGAATTGTGTTTTTGCAACCGATAAGAGCACAATGAGAGCTCTGAGCGAAATAGGACGCGATACATGTCGATCGGTAAACATAAATACACACTATTGCAAGATAGTTTTTATCTTGCAATGTGCGTAATGTAAATGAAAATAATTGCTCAAAATGCGTCAATGCTTTGGATGTGCATCGGCTAAGTTCAATTTCCAAATTTTATTACTACTTAAATTCGACAAGATTATTAAAATTTTGTCCTCTTTCGATCAATCAATAACGTCAAAGGTCACAATCGTTGAACTCTTTTTTTAGCTGTATCCGCTTTTCTGTATCTCGATCTATGTAAATATAATATATGAATAGACTATTAAAAAGACAATTCTTCCTATTTTAAACAAGTGCATTTAGAATTTACAGTGACAACTTTCTGTTCTATAAAATTTGAAAAGGAATACATACACTTTCGTGCACTTGAGTGCCTTGGGTCAATTTACTGTAATGTTTTTCACGTGTTTGCGTTTGATTTGCTGCATTATATCAATTTTTATTGTATTCAAATTGTCGTAGAGAACATGAGTAAAAATATTCAGCCGCACACTGAATCCATATCTGAAGTAATCATTGAAAAAAAATTAAATAAAAATATATATCTGCCGCAATAAAAATGATTCATTGGTGACATACACTTATTCAAATAAAATGGGACATAGTCCACTGTTGCGTAAAAAAGTACGCAGCACTCACTCGAACAATAAACTTAATGTCCTTGCAAACGTAAACAAAGGAATGTGTGCAATTTTACAACTGCTATAAGAAATTGCGGGTATTTTTCCAGTTTTTTGGTAATTTCACCTGCATTGTGATTCTTTGTGAATCACAAATAAACAATCTTATTGAAACGAAATCTCACCTGTATTGATCATATTAATAGCACGATCATATTATTTAACTTAAACACATACACAAGTTATAATTTCATAGAGATAAAGCTTCTTCCATACATGTTAATTAATCGAGTAACCTATGACCTGACCTGTTAGCGTGTTGACGCATTCGTTACACTAAACTAGCGATACGATACGTCGGGGTGTTGAACTATGTATGTATGTAGGTATGTATATAACTTGTTATCAGAAAAAGTGTCCAACTAAGGTTTCGATGGTTCTCTTTCAAATATCCATGGTTCATAATACAAAGTTCATGGTGGACATTATAAAAAAGGAAAAAGCTTAGGAAAACGCATTACTACGTTTCTTCAAAATATTCGGTTTTTAAAAGAATTGTCGTCATAGTGTTTTTTTTTTTCATTAAAATCATTTTAAACTACATGGCAACAGATTCCAATGTTTGTTAGAATTGTTTTTATACAACACATATTCTTCATTATGGCTAGTTCATTCTTTAAATTTAACCAATGAATTATCTAATAAGTAAGATTGTGTTATATTTAAAAGAGATTGATCATCGTGATAAGTTTCAAGTGGTATTTCCCGACATCTTTATATGCATATTAAATACGGCGTTTGATTTTTATCGATCGTCGACTTTTGATGCATCGTATCTCTTAATTTAAAATCGCTTGCATTCCGCAAATATTCATTGATTGATTGAGATCATATTTTACAATGTACATACGATAGCAATAATCTACATCAAAGATAACAGATTCAAGTATTGTTTGTTTGAAGTTGGTATAATTTTTTTTTTTATATCTTACAGATGAAAAGAATAGCAGAGTTCAGGAAATACAATTCACACTTATTGGCCGATCTGATGCCGGAAGATGAAAAGGATGCGTTTGTAGCAAACGATGTTGTCAATATATTGAAAGGAAGAGATCAGAAAGGACGAAGAGTTTTGATTGTAAATGTTGGAGGTACATACATATAAATGATATATATATATATATTTTTTTTAAGTAATGTGAACTTGAATATTATCAGTTACCTATATGAACGACATCAGTTGTTAATTAAGATTTTTAACGTTAACACAGCTGTTTGGGATACAAAACGAGTGAACGCTGATCAGTTATTCAGAGTGTTCTATTTAATACACGAAGCTGCAATTCTAGAACCAGAAACTCAAGTGAATGGTGTAGTAGTTATTATGAACTTCGATGGAATGGGTATGAAACAGGTAAATTGTCAAAATATTGAACTACATAAAATACGAATTATTTTGGATAGACGTTGAACACCTTTGATAATTGCAGGTCAGAGAATTGGGTCCTACGTTTTCAAAACTTTTGTTGACGTTTATTCAAGATGCGATGCCTGTTAGACTAAAGGAAGTGCACTTCATTAATGAACCTTGGCTATTCAACATGGTATGGCAATTATTCAAACCTTTAGTGAGAGCCAAGTTGAGGGGAAGGGTAAGCTATTTTTGTTAAATTATATGTAAAATTAGAATCCCAAATAGTTTTTGTACTTATGATTAAACTTTCTTCACAGATGTTCTTCCACAAGAAAGACATGAATTCGCTGCACAAATTTTTGGACCCTAAATTTTTACCATCAAATTATGGTGGACAGTTGCCCGAAATGGACTATACATCTGCTGATTGGTTCCCATGCGTTGAAAACCACCTTGACCACATACAAAAGTGGAATTCATACGGATTGGTAAAAAATCAGAACAAATGGTGAATTTTGCAAAGTTATAATTAAGTTAAAATAGTCAATAGTTTAAATATTTATGTATGTGTTCTCTGATATTCTTTGCACAGATATATTCTTGCAACGTTATACAATTTTTGTGATAACATATTTAATGATATATACATATTTATGAATTGACCCTATGTGACATTTATGATAAAGTGTAATAAATTGGTTTAGTTAAAAATTATGCAATACGTGATAATTTAATATCTAGCATCAAATCACTGCTAAATTGAAAAAATGTTGTGTTACAGTAAACCTTGATTTTAATTATTGTATCAAATAAAACAATTATTTTCATAACTTGAAAGAAGTATTTTCTGACAAAGATTATTTTTTTGTAAAAATTTTATTTTTATTTTTAAGACGACTTCTACGAGATCTGTTCGTTAATTCTAAAAAAATAGTAGTATAGGATATATGCCTTTATACATATTATTATTTTCCATATATTGAAATTTCTATATGTTATGTATCTTATGAATAAATAAAATCCTATATACACGATCATTTTCATTAATTTTATTTAATTATAAATTTTTCTGGAAGTCTTTTGGACACGTATTAAGTAAAAGGCCTAAAATAATTTTGCTAATTGAAATAGAATGAAATAAAAATATACTATCCTTGTTGAGTATACTAACTGATCCAGGGAATATACTTGTAAATTTATATAAACAAATTTAAGCAGGAAAATTTTGAAGGGGAAACCAATTCAGAAATGTATAAGAAATTGCATAAAGTCAGGCGCTATTATAAATTTATATTATGAGCGATCAAACAAAACAGTTTCTGATCTTCGGATTAATATGTATTGATATGTAAGATGTGAATCATTTTATTAGATATTTATAATTGAATAAATACCAAAATATAGAAATTAGATCAATTTCATATTATTGTTTATTACTTCTCAGTATGTATGTACATACATACATACATATGTATGTATATTCCACTTTTGCATATCTCAAGTCTCGTAAAGTAAAATATTCTTCACGATGATTTTCTACAGGTACAAACAAATGTATGGAATATTCCGACGAAACTATAAAAATCTATTTTTATTTATCAAAAATAATAAAAATAATGACAAAAAAATCGTCCGAAGTCTTTGAGGTCAAGGAATGTAAATAAAAATATATTGTATTTCGATGGATAAGTTCACTATTTTATCAATATATGTAGGTCGCAGTCTGCTAATTATGCCAAAGAAAAATACGAACTCTGTATGATTAATTTACAGATTAACATAATAAATTTCTTTTAATAATTTCCTATAATTAAAAGAAGTTATTCCTTTTAAACAATATAAAGCTTATATTCAGCAAAGTGTTTGTTCACCTGTGATAATGTTTTATAATAATATTTTAAATTTCAATGCTATACGACCTCAAAGAACGGCCCACAACCACAAGCCAAAAACCACTTATAAACTTCCAAGTATCAAGTTGAATTTGCAATTATTGCAATTGGATTAAGTGACAAGAAGGTAAACAACTGTAGTGCATTGAGAATAATCTTACATTTTCTTAAGGACTTCTACTTTTAAAATTAAATATAAACATATTTTATATTGGCGCGTTTCTTAAACTGTTGCATTCAACATTCAATGTGGTTCCATTATCGTTGATGTTATAATCGCACATTATTGATGAACCAAAACCATTGTACTGAATTGTGCAATGTGCAAAAATGTGCAAATAATTCACTCGAACTTTGATCAAAAAGATAATAGCTAACAATTGTCTATAAAAATAACGTCAAAATTAATTGACTTTAAATCATAATTTTCCCGGATTTGATTTCAATTGTCGTCAATCAAGAGCACGTGCTTATAAAGAGTTCACCCAAAAGTTCTAAGAACCCACGCGAGTTTATTCATCAGAGTTCTTCACAATAATAAAGCCGGTTTATAAAAATTGCACAACCGCATAAAGATCCAGAGGCTCTAAAATCCGGTTCAAAGGCTTCGCAACGTGGCCGTGATCTATCAAAGTTGAGTTACAAGTATTTCTTTGATTTTAAGGTTGCCCAGTTACACGTTACGAAATAAAGGGCTGAATATTCAAAAAAATCTGTTGCCTATTGCACGATGAATTTAAAACAGAATACGCCCACTAGTTGTACTTTTCTCACTGCAATCTTTTGCGAAAGAAAAAGACGATGATGTAAAAAGATGTAAAAAGAAAAAAAAGAAAAATAATGATGTAAAAAGTTTGTGAAACAAAACAAGGAATTGTAGTCAAAATCAGATAGATCTGTAAAAAGAAAGCGTAATCATTTTTTAAGCAAAACGTGAGGTTATTGAAGAGCGAAAACAATCACGTATGAGGAAGTCAAGGTACTAGTATTTGTAAGAGCAAAATTTATGCTGATAGCCAAAAAAACGACCATTCATTAAATGGATCTGCTGTGAATATCACTCGACGTTTCGATATTTATTTGCAAAAGTTTATAAACAATATTTTTAATCATAAGGAGTTTTGCACTCTTTTATGATTTTAAAGACATACTCCTTACGTTCTTCGATTTAGATTAAACTCGTAATAGAATTTTTAAATACATTTTCATCAAAAAAAGTTCATGACTTTGTTGTACTTTTTTCAATGGTCACTTTAATAATATGTATGTATGTACATAATACAGCAAAATCCACCATGTTTGAAGGATTTCGTAAACATTCAGTATTAATAGAAAAGTTTTAAAAACAGGTAAATCATATTTATATCTTGATTCAAATTTTTATTTGTTTCGTTTGTACGTGGAAAAAATAAAAATAAGTCATTGGCCATTAAAAAAGAGCAACATTGAAACAAATTGGTTGATTATCTCCTCAACGAGGTCACGCTACGTGGATGACTCCTTGCAAAGCCAGATGATCACTAGTAGTTGGACCAGAATCAGTACTGATTTCTCGGTGAACTGTTGTGTGCGACGAGTGTTTCCCAAACACTAGTTGTTTATAAACACTAGAGTGGGTATCAGACTCGATTCAGTGACAGCGAGACCGTGCCTCAAACCACACCATTTCTATCTGTATCTTTCCATTGTTGTTTCGCCACAGTTGAGTGAACAGTAATCATGTCTCTCGAATTGGATCAAAATTTCGGATGGTACATCAAACTGGGCGTCTACAAGATCAGACTAGAGAAAGAAGAACTATCTGAAGAGATGAAGATAAAAGCTCGGGAGGAATTAAGAGAGACTCCTGAGATCGTGGAAAACGCTTTGAAGGAGTTCAAGAAACTTTTGACCTGTGAGTGTTGTCTTTGGCAATGTGTGCTCATTTTACATACATACATACATAGATTGGGCATATCAAATATTATCATTAAGTATAATTATGAAATCTGTGAATGCGTAGTAATTATATGTAAATCAGGTTGCTGATACATTTAGTGCAGAACTTATTTAATGTGTAAAAACTGAATGGATCAGCAATCTGAATCTTGCAAATCGTATCTAGATTCTCGATCGGTCTTTACCGGTTTATAATGATTTTACACAGACTTTTTCCTGTTGTATAAGAATGTATTATGATTCTAAAAGGTTTTACAATAAAATTCTAATTAAACAATATGAACAATATAAAAAATTATGTATGGCCAAATGTTCTCAAAGTCCTTATAAGTAAACTGATTTAACAACGTCTGACGTGAATATTGCATAAAAATATTTAATTCTTTATAATTACGTCAACCGAGAAATGCACGCGATCAACCGGTGAAAATTATAGTTTTTTTTATAGAAAAAATGCTATACAATTTTCTCGTTCGTATTTGACACAATTTTCCGAAAATTGCTTCATTCTTCACAGTTAGAACTAAATATATATTTTTCATTGAAAACGTGACTCGATCGATCACAGCCCTTGAAAGTCTTTGAATAAATTATTGCACTTGTAGTATGACTTTGACTTGCGTATTTACACATAAGTACATATGTAATTCTCTGTTTATTTTTAAATCATAATTTATGTGTACATAATTGAAAATTAGTTAGAAATAAATTTTATACATTTTTCATTAAACGCGTCATTTGATCGTCATTTGAAGTCTTTGAATAAACCATTACACTTGTCAATAAAATAATCAAGACTTATGACTTCGATTTGCGTATACGTATGTACATAAGTACATATGTATGTATGCAAACTTGTAATATGTATGTACATATGTTTATATGAATGCTAATTATTTTAGCTTTGATTGAAATAATGCATTAATATGGCAAACGTATAAATAATTCTATACGTAAAGATAAAGTTGCGTGTTGGTCGCAGCGGATATTTTGTCACTGTATAAAAAATCTAATCATAATTGCACCAATGCATGCTCCGGTACACGCATAATTATTTTCAGCGTATTTAAGAGAGATTTTTAATAGAACTATAATATTGATGTTGCGATTTTGATTGATGTCGTTATATAATTTTGCAATAATCATTATGTTATCAGCCGTTTTTTTTAATATGTACAAAATTGTACATTGACATGTACAATCACGCAGGAAACGATGTCATTATAATATGTACATATGGTTTCGTAAAGTACCTATGATAATATTTAATTTTGTCTCAAATATCCGATGTCGCACAGTAACAATTGTCGCAAACGTAAACATAGTCCAATCAAGAAAAATTTATTTGTAATAGGTGATAATACGTCAAAGTATACTATGTACTACCCATCTACCCATTTGAAATTTCCATGAGCAAATAAAATCAGCACGCCTTTGCTGGCTGATTCGAGTGATCAATCAATATGGCGACGTACCAATGATATCTAATTATGTGGCTTAACGAGTCTACACATAACATGTATTATAAATATCGAATTGGTCATTATGGCACTGTTTATATGTACATAATGAGTAAAAATCGAAATCGTATCGTATTCTAACAGTTAACAGTTAACTTGGCAAGGCCGTATGTTAGCTTTTAGCCGGTCGGTTCAGGTCTACTGTGTAACAACACTGTGCAACATGAATTAATAATACGTATATACCGTCGAAAAAATATATATTCTACATATCAGTGTGTAACCAAACGAATTTCGACCGAAATCGTAAAAGTATCGCCTTGAGACGCATTCTGTGGAAGAACTACGGTTCGAAAGTCAACCTTGCGTGCAGTAATGATGAAATTTTCACTTTCAATGTTCTTAATTCGACTTTTCGTTATATTTTAGCGTGGTACTGGAAGATTTATCATACGATATATGAACCGAGATTAAATGGTGTAACAATTGTAACGTTTGTGCATTTATTGTATGCTGTAATAGTTGAATTAATTAACTGGACTTGTCGCAACACTAATGCTTCTTTCGCAGTAGAAGAAAATATAATGTTTGCAAATTTTCAAATATTCCACTGATAGCCTGTTATAAAATGAAAAGTAGGTTAAATTAATCATCAAACATTCTTCAAAGTAAATGTTCACGATACTAATTGATACGTTCAATTAATTAATTTAACATTGAAGGCAATGATGATTTATGAAAAAATCAGTTTCCTGTGAGATATGTACATAGGTATGTACATACATACATATGTATGTAAGTATATCAAAAAGCGTGACTGACTGCACAGGAAATTGCTAGTGCTAGGATGAATTGTTTCTATTATATGAGTAATAAATGTATTCTAATGCAAATAAATAATTCGATTTTGAATATTTAACTGTTCATTAATAAAACTTTCCACACACGGTAAATAAAGTTGGTTTTCTTTGAACGAATGTCTTGGTTAGATGGAAATAGATTGGTCATTATTTTGTTGGATTTATTTAAGTTTTGTCAAAATTAGAATATCCAGAAGCTGTGTAATAAATGATTCGAAAACATTTTAATCAATTCCATGTGGAATAATCATATGGAATTATTTATAACTATTACGACACTATTTTATACATCAAAATTAATAATCTGTTAATAGCAAGGAACGCTTTCTGTCAAAAAAATGCTCGCTGAATTAATTGTATCGATTCTTTATAGTTTATAAAGTTAAAAGAAACTCCCAGTTGCATAATACAAGAGAACAATATCATCTTTAAATTCTTGCACGCATGTGTGCATAAGTATTGTACGTTGTAATTTATAATCGGATACAATACATTTTCAAAAATACGTGATTGTGTAGATCAAATTATGTATGTTTTTTTTATCTTAATCTATCTACATATGTACATATGTATATATGATACTATTACGATAAGTACATTAAAAAAATAAAATTATTGTGTTGTAATACACTGCTTTGTCAATACATTTTTTTTTTAATATTTTAGGTGAAACTGATTTATATGTACCAATGGATAGGGATGATTATATGATAAAATTTTTACGACCTTGCAAATTTTACCCAGAGAGTGCGCTTCAACAAGTAATCAAATTAGATAAATAGTTAATTTAATACATAATATATACATACATTAATTAATCAAATTTCAACATATTTTTACAGCTCAAAAGATTTTACATGTTCAAAAAGAAAAACGCAATATATTGTGACAATTTATTACCCGATAATAATAGAAACGCTTTCAGTAAGGGATTGATCGGTTTTCAAGAAATTCGCGACCATAACGGGTCTAGAATCATGGTTATTGAATCAGGAGGTGAGTAAATGTAAACATTGTATTCAAATTAAACTTATAAATGATAATTTTGAAACTTTTTTTAGCAAAATGGATACCAAATGAATGTTCTTTGGTAGAACTATTCCGTTCCGTTGAGTTGTCTTTAGAAGCAGCCATGGTAGAACCAAAGACTCAAGTTGGAGGCGTAGTCGTAATATTTAACATGCAAGGTTTTTCACTATCGCATGTCGTACAAATAACTCCAAGTTTCGCTAAAATGGTCGTAGATTGGATTCAAGTAAAGTGTTCGCCTTTTTTTTAAATCATTATTATACTGTGTAAAATAAAACTTATAGTATTGGTATTCGATTTCAGGATTGCATCCCTATTAGATTGAAAGCGATACACGTTGTGAATCAACCATATATTTTCAATATGGTTTTTCAATTATTTAAGCCCTTCATGAGGGAAAAGTTGAAGACGAGGTTACACTTTCATGGTTCAAATTATGATTCTCTACAAAAATATGTACCGAAAGAGGCTCTTAGGCCGGAGTTCAAAGGCACCATGGTCATGCCGGAGATGAAAGGAGAGCTGCTGTGTGATCTTTTTTGCAAATACAAAGAAGACTTTGCTCGTAAGTTTCAAAATATGAATTGAAATAATCAAAGATTACAACTTTTTACAATAAATGTAATACATTTTTTCAGTCGCAGATTCTTTTGGATACAAGAAAGATAGAATATAAATAAATTAAATTTGATGTGGTTTATTGAAACTATGGAATTATACAATGTGATATTCTTTTAATTTTACTCCATTTATGTAATTAATTCATTATGGCATTAGATATGATATATATTGCAAGAATACTCACTTCGTGAAAAAAAATTGATATCTAAGTATAGTTTAAAACTGTTATATAAATAAATTATTAGTGTTTGATTATGTAATTGTGCTTATTTACGTAGTTGGTGAATGATTTTTTGATGATGATTAAAATTGATAACTATATTATAAACATATAACGCATATACATGACTGATTTAATGTGCAAATATATTCAATATATTGCAGTTTCATTCGAAATATAAATTAATAGAATACAATTTTATATACCATCTTATTATAGAAATATTAAAAATATATGTATTTTATGTATTATAATTGTAACATTCGCATTTCATTGTATGTATGTATATACATATACATATGTACATACATATGTATGTACATATACATATGTGGATCAGATGTGTGGATGAACTACATATGTACTTCATTATATAATTAAAAAACCATTGAAAATGTTTTATTAAAAATATTTATTTCATACAATGTACAATTACAATATATGTATTTGTATAACAGTTTCATATAATTTTTTTCTCCTTTCACATTACAATTTAAATATTGAATTAAAAAAATACACATAAATTTAATATTAAGAGGAATGTATAAAATTATATTTTTACAAAGTCATGGAAACTTCTTCATATAAATATTCATCACATTAGATACATAAAAATGGTTTATAATGCCAGACAGCAGTCGTGTTTAAAAACTATTTTTAATATTTTACTGTTTACAGATCGTTCCAAGAATGTAGTATTTTAAGAATTCAATTGACAATAGTACAATATTATAACCCCAAAATCTAATTTTTTTAAATTGAATTACAATTATTATTATTTTTTACTAAAATATTAGTTTATTGTGATTTTTTCTAAATTAATTAAACGGGTTAAGTAAAATAAAATAATATTTCGCGATTCATAATAACAATCACAAATTAAAAAAAACGCATCTCAAAAAAATTTGAGGTATGTATGTACATATGTACATATGTATGTACGTACATACATATGTATAATACCTATACGTATGTATGTTCATTGAAAAATGTGGTATTTCTAAAATAAATACATTTGCATGAATTAATGTTCCAATAGCTGCTAATGATAAACATCTTTATACAAAAAGGTTGGTAGAACCAATTGAACCCTTTAAAAAAATTTCAAACCATATTTTCCATTCTAAGGTTTTATATAAATTAATTTTTCATACAATGTATTATCTATACCTACAATAGTTTGTAAAAAAAAATCACTTTTATTCTAATAATATAGGAAGAGTATAGTATGTATGTATAGTTTTGGCACTGCTCACTTGTTTAACACTTTTTTATAGCCATACGAGTTGATTGCTGAAACAATATAAAAGCAAACATTAATTTGGAAAAAATTATTCATTTGGAAACAAAATTGTATTTAAAAATATCTCACCTTCATATTCAGCATCACATTTAATCAACAGTTCTAACCATTGCGGTCCCGTAATCTGAGGCATTTCTAAAGTTCCTCCATACTTTAACGGTAAGCACTTAGCACTAACGTATTTATGCAGAGAGTTTCTGTCAGATCCGTGGAAGATTATACGATTTTTTAACTTTTCCTGAAGGAACGGTTTGAACAGGGCAAATACCATATTGAAAATGTATGGTTGGTTGACAACGTGAATTCCTTTAATCCTAAGAGGAACACTTTCCTGAAAATCACACACGTTTATTATAAAAGATGAGTTAAGCGAATTTTTGCAACTCGGAGATGTATCAATCTAATAATACCTGTAGCCAATCGACGATTCTTTTCGCGAAAGGCGGTGTGAATTGCCATACTTGTTGCAACGACAAACCGTCCATGTCGAATAAAACTATTGCTCCGGCTACTTGGGTTTCCGGTTCTAACATGGCTGCCTCCAAAAACAAAACGCAACCTTTGAAAACTTCGTCGAGTGAACACTTATTATGCTTCCATTTTTCTGAAAATAATTTATATAAACGATAAGAAAAAACATTCAACTTGAAATATAACAAAAAAATGTATTGGTAAAACTAACTTCCTAATTCAATGAGCAGCATTCTTCTTCCATATTGATCTCTATTGGGCATAACCGTAAGAATATTGTGGTTGAAAATATTTTGTTCCCGGCTCGGCAAGAGGTTTTTGTACATATCAAAGTGCTTTACTTTAAATGCATAATATCTTTTAACCTAAAATTGATTTATAAATGTTGAAAATGTATTAAAATATATTATAATATAATAAATGATAAATTTATACCAATTCAAGTGCACTTTGAGGATAAAATTTACACGGCCGAAGGAAGCGTGTCAACCATGCATCATTATCCAAAGGAAGGTGAAGATCATGCTCCTCTAAAAAAAAAACAGAAAAACATTAATATTACTTCAAGTAAATAGCACAATATAAATAAATAATATTGTAGCTTTTCATATAATAAAAAATGATTGTATGATAAGTCAGAAGACGGCAACAATTAATAATACTTGAATACAACGATAATTGTATGACTACATGGCGTGTTATTCAAAGAAGTTAGAGCATGTCAGTAATGACTTCTCCGACAAACGGCGACGAGGATATGAAATTTATTGACACAAAGCACACAACTGCTTTGCATTAGCATAGAATTAATAATCAATTATCGTACTAGGTTTAACGTTCAAGATGTCAACAGACTGAGCCGTCATAACATTGTCCACCACCGAACAATGTTACACTTTCAATAGAGGTCGCCCGCTGAATCGAGGTGTTTTGAAAAGTTTTCCCAGAAGTTTATTCAATGGGAGGAACAATGAAATGCGAGGAATTTTACTGAATGTGTTTTTACCTTTGAGCAATTCCCTCAGGGTGGCAACGGCATCTTTGGATACGTCGGAAGTTTCTCTCAGCTCTTTGCGAGCGACTTCTCGGGCTGAAGGTGGCAAATCGTCCAGCTCAAATTGGAGAGTGAAGTCTCCAAATTGGATGCTGGGAAGTTGCTCCAAACCCGACAGCATGATGCAGGCACCTTTTGAATATAATTTTTTTTTATTAATATAAAATAATGAATATGGCTTACTAAACAGAATTGTTGTATAAAATAATTTTTTTCATCGGTTTAGGAATAAAACAATTTTTCAATTTATTGGATGTTACACTTTTAAGTTTTCCAATACATAATATAGAAAAATCATACGTTTAACATTGAAAATATTGCTGTTGAGCTATTTATCAAAATTTCAACCCAAAATCTAAAGAAAAATGTTTTTCTATGTACGTGTAAGGCATATTGGTATAATTCAATATCTCAAATTATTCAAATACTAATTGGGTCATAAAGCTCAATTTTTCAAATAATAAAATCATCATGATTTATATTCTAAAAAACTAAAAAATACAGAAACTAATCAAAAAAATAAACAATCAGGACAGCAGTGTCTGGTTATACAAATATGTATGTATATGTACATAGCTACCACATCATATGTATGTAGTAGCTATGACTCATCCTGTATAGATATTATATATATACGGGATGAGTCATAATATGTAGCTCATGGTACAAATAATTGTAAGGACAGGTCATTTGGAAAATTGACCGTTACATATAAAGTTACTCGAATATTACCCGTTGACAATCAACGGGCGTTTATTAGTGGGCTAAAAATAGCAGTAGCAGTGGGTTATGGGAAATTTTTTTTATTATTAATGAAAAAAAAAAAGTGACAAAATTTCAAGCGTTCCGGACGGATCAACAGTCAAACCAACAGATGAGACATTTACGTTTCGTACGTTTGTTAAAAATTAAGTACAAATTGAGACGCAGAACAGGTCCGTACAATTTTCAATATCAAATGTACATATGTACACTGTACACAACACGAGCGACCTTATACGAGGATTGCGCGGGAAAATCGTTGAAATTAACATTCAAATCGAACGCGCAAAAATGGAACACCGCATTTGGCGGCCGCGATCGCCGATTGCGAATTCAGTAGCGCGTCGATACAATCCGCGTTGAATTTAACACAATATAAAAGATACGTACGTACATAATTACGCGTTGCATAACGACTACGGACACGGACAAGTGGACGGACGCCAAAACGTGATAAGGTTTTGAAACGCCAGGATAAGCGTATTATTCGGCGGCCTTGAAACGATTAAAACGTTTTTGAGTTTGGATGGTCAAAATGTACAAATACCTGCATAAGATGAAAATGGAAAATTGACCTTTGATCAAGGAGGAGCACTCGATGCGGTTCCGGCTTTAATCAAACAAGCTTCGAATAGATTTAATTAATTAAAATACTACGTACGTTTTACCTTTTGTAAATTTGGTTCCATACGGAAATTTATTTAACCCGTTCACGGTCGCATTAATATACTCGTTATTAAATATTCATTTTTGTTTATTCTTCATGAGTTCAAATAAGTAATCGAACCTTGCATCAGAGTGTATGTTTAATGAGTATCATTGAAAATGAGTCGACTTTCTGTGAACGTTAAAGGACTTATAGTCTCCGCGATAAGGTTGTGGTAAAAACTGACATGCATATTGATCAATACTGAAGATGTTGCAAAAAAAAATCAAATTATACAAAGTTTAATGGAAATCGCTTTGTCAAAGTGTGTCAACGTGTGTGGGTCGTTCGGTTAGAATTTATCAAAATGTGTGTCCGATTGCATCGTGTCACATATCCTGTTTGTCCTTTGAAATGTTCCACTGGAAATTATTTACGAGTGCGTACACATATTTTACGAAGCGGAAACTTTCACTTGTTTCCGGTCAAAGTTTTACACTGTTTACCAAAAAAAACGGTCGCATTTGACTTGACGAGCGAAAGGTCGCCGACAAAAGGTACTTTGAGTGATTTTAAGTAAGAGTAAAAACTGGAAAGTGCTGTTTTAACAGCGCCAAGTAAACGTTGTTGATTACAGTCGCTAAAAAGTTTCACTTAGTGCACAAATGACTTTCAAAAACCCAGTGAAATTGCGTAATATGTATGTATGTTTCATTCGAGGAAAACGGTGAGAGGTCTTTGATTTTCTTAAACAATGAACTGTATTACACATTATTAACTAACTACTTGATTCCGTCCTATGACGCGTATGCGCTGGGTTGTACAATAACAGTACAGTCCATAGCCCGTTTGACAGTACGCGAAACAATTGTAAACAAATCACGTTGTCGACTCGAACCAACTTTGACATATAGCGGATTGCCAACATTTTTATTTGTTATGTTGGCAATGCTAGCGTGACCGCAACCACCCAGTCAGGCAGGCAGGCTGGCAGATACTTACGCTAATATATAGCAGTATCTCTTATTCATTTGTACTTTTTATACCATATAAAAATATCAATTTGTTTAAATTTATCTAAACATTGATAAAATTGCACAATACAAAAAGGAATATTTTTTTTAAATCTAAGTAGTAGTCATTTCTGTTTATTCTAGCATATTCAAATAATTTTTTTTTTAAGGCATCAAAAGTCAGAAAAAAGTAAATTTTTTTCAGAAATACATACATACGATTATAGCTCGCGGGTCGTACAAAAATACGATTCGGGCCGCATGCGGCCCGCGGGCCGTAGTTTGCCCAGGCCTGGTCTAGCTAGTCTAGTCTAATCGCGTTGTCGACTTGAACCAACTTTGATAGATAGCTTGTTGCCAACACATCGCTAAAAAAAAAATGTTTGTTATGATGGCAATGCGAGCGTGACCCAACGACCCAGACGAGCAGACAGGCCGACGCTTACGCTAAAACATATAGTAATCAAATTTAATCTAATCGGAACTTGTGCTTAGCTCAGACATAAGTTGTAACGGAAATTGTCATCATATGTTGCATGTCGAAAATTATTATGAAATACTTAGACATAATAGAAAAATATGAATTGTTTTACTAGCGATGTCAATAAGCGACATTTTCCGCCAAACAAAAAAAATAAAAAGCTCACGTCACCAACTCGTAACCAAACGATTCTAATACAAAATTCTTAGTATCATACATATGTACATACATACATACATACAAGTACAACGATACCTTTTCAATGCACTATTTAAGGAACTAGAGGTTACATCGACACTTGACCTCCTTCTGGAAAATATCCCGTACGTCGTGTGGGCAGTTTGACTGGTCGAATAAAATTTTAGAGAGTCTTCATCGAGATCCAATCAGTATTGAGTCGTCGAGGCAAACAAAAAACGATTTATCCGGAAAAAAGTGGGCCATAAATTGGCACTCGACCTGACTCGCGATAAATCGAACAATTATTATTACCGAACGCGTTCATTTGTCGGCGTATCGTATCGATCGTTAGGTATATTTTATAGTTTCGTCGTATATTATGATGAATTTGATGATTCGAGTGCACAGTTGCGATATCTGCTTGATAAAGTACTATTTTGTTATTCTATGATACACATACATAGTTCTAATATTAGGTCTACACAGTAATGAAGTCAAAATGGCGCGTGCCGTGTGACGAGATTTAGCCAGTTGTATGAAAGCCAGAATGATTGACAGTGAAAAACAGGAAAGATAAACAAATATGTGGTCTTCCATTAGTGTTTTGCTTTCATCCGTTGATTTCTCAACAGGGAACCTCGCTCGTCTAAAACAAAGCTTAACAAGGCTAATTAGCGGAATGCGGAATCTTTATTGTCGCTAGTTTGCAGATGCTCGCAGACTCACGTTTGGAAAACGTTGATTTGGACAATATTGTGTTTAGAAAAGAAATCAAGAATGCGTTACTGGTGAGTAAACATTCAGGTCTCAGCTGCACATCATTCGTTCAAGGTAAAGTAAATGGAATTTTAATTTTTTGCAATGCAACTCGAAAATAGTGTTCATTCGTCTGTGTCGTACATTTGCCTGTAGTGGCGAATTTGATTCGTATAAAAATCAAAACATAATTTTATTTGAATCACGTAGAGATGACCAGGTGATTTATTCAACTGTTCGGAATAAATAATTGACTGCATTACATAATAGATTCTATGTTGTAAAAAAAAAATTATTTTCAATCGTAAAACTACATAATTTGTTGTTAAATGTTTGCACGGTCAATATTTAAACATCGATCGAGGAAAATTATGTACGTAAAATTTTCCCATTAGTTTTTTTCCCACAGATACTCAAAATATACTCGAATGCAGCTTCAAAAATTTTCTTGTTTAAATCGAGATTTTCGACTTGAAAATGTAACACGAAGAATTTCCACTGTCAATGAGTAACCGAGGAAATTAACTGAACATGAGTGGACACTTTCGATAATTGTATACAAGAGCACGTTCTAAAGTTCACAAAAAATAAACTGCTATACATTCGCACGTATAGTGTGTTGCTAATTTTTTTTATAACGAATTGTACTATCGGACATAAAACGGTTAGACTAAATATGATAATAGCAAAATAAATACTATCGCGTGAAAAACTTTGGAACGTAAATCAACATGTGTTTGAATGCGAAAAACCAATGTATTCTTTGAAGCGTGAAGGAAAATCCATGAAGATGCATAATAATTCTCAGAAATAGTTTTTTCTGAGCCATTTTAAGTTGACAATCTCAAACATTGACGATTCATAAAGTAAAAATCAACAGGCGTGTATGAAAATACACTCATAAGAAGTTTCGAGCAATTGTAGTGTTTTCCACTGATCGATTGATTACTATTATAAGAAAAGAAAAATCGATGGAATAACACTGATACACGAATGAATAATAAATACGAAACTGTGACACGTTTCTTACTATGTACATTTAACATAATTAGTAATTACAACGTTACTAAAAATATCCCTTAAGCGTATTATCGATTAATTTACATAAAAAATAAACTATTTGATTATATGAATGCAATCATAGTTGAACTAATTGATAATAATACGAACGCGCCTTAACTCGTCGAGGTTTTCTTTAATGCATCCTTGATTTATATAAATTACATTATGGTAATTGGTGGCCATTTGAATTTTTTAAACACATGATCGTGAACTAGATTATTGCTAATTTTTTTCATTTTAATATTTCTTAAAGCTGATTGATGAATGGAAGTAAATCAATAATCTCAACTATCGCAAAATGTCATATGAACGAATTTTACAATCACTTCTTATTTGAAGTGCACTTCATTATAAAGCAAACGAAGAAGTGTTTACTGTACATACAACAATAAAATAAATTAAATATTTGCCACGAGGAACATCTTGAAGAGACTTCATGGAATAAAATTTTAAAATATGACCGAGAAAAAAAACCACCTTGAACTATTACGGATATGTATGAGCGTACCTGTGAATAGATATGTAGATCTCTACGGGTACACAATGGAACGAATTGATTATGACGTGTTGTGACTTTGACGAGGTGCAAATGACTGATGAGACTGCGAATGATTTTTAGCAAATAAATACAATAAGCGCACGTTACGATACATGTCCCATTCAATCACGTACATACATATGTACGTACAACGAAGAACTGATAATTTCACACGTTTTCCTTCACAAGCCTCTGGCGAAAACTAAGAACGTGTCTTTTGCGAAGTGTCACTCGTTCGGTTTCTGAGAAAAGGCCGACTCAGATCTTCCTACATTGCACAATGCAAACAACTGCATCTCATCTCAAAGTACAATATTCGCATTTTGTTAAAAAAACGATGATTTCAATCGCGTGGTCCGTTACGTGTGTCCTACAATTTCGTTGGCCGTGAATCGAATCTCATATTATTATAATGTATTCGTTTTATTTACATATTGCGAATATACCGTGCTATAATTTATAGAAAGGAAAGTTGACTAGTAATGTAAATAATACACATTGTTTGAGAAAGTGAAACCGAAGTGATATAGCTTTTGTTCAGTACGCACAGGGAAAAATTATTTTAATGTTAATAACATTATCAGTTTCACCCGAGCTTAAAGCTAAATAGAGATCTAATTATCTGTTGAATTTTATCGGAAAATGAATGATAAAACAATCGTAATTTCATACGTGGGAAATTCCTAACTGAACAATATACGTTTCATCACAGTTGGTAAAGCAAATTTTCCGCTTATAATTAAAACAAACATGAACCGATGTGTAGATAATTAATACTTTTAAACAATTCCTTTGGAAATTAGATGCTTTTCGTGTTGATTTACTTGAGAATTATTCACAAAATTATGTTAATTAATTAAAACAAAACTAGAGCAACTCTTCGTCGTACATAGATAGTAGATACATATACTAGAATTAAAAACATATTAAGTGAGTTAAAATGGTTGAATTGTAAGAGAGAATGCGAAGTTATGCATATGTTTATTAATAAATTAGATCATAAGTTGTTACCGGAGTATTTTAATAGTTGTATGTAGGATAAGAACTTAAGAAGGTATACATAATTATAGCAATAGGATTAAAAATAAGCTAGTTATAAAAGGAAGCAATGAGAGTAGGACTAGATTTTGTACACCACTGTCAAAGAATATAATGAAACCAATTGACAGGATAGTTTAAAAGGATACCTCTATGCAAGTAGAGTTTAAGTTTTTGGTGCTAAGTTTATCATTATTTTTAAATTAGTTGTAAGCTAATATTTCAGAAATAAAAATAAACCAATTTCAGACCACATATCACGTGCATACTTATTATATACGTATACATAGATGCATAACCTGATATGGCCCAATCCTTAAATTATACGAATTCGTCATGCTACCATACAGCATCTTGAAACGTTTAAATAAGAAAATTCAACACAAAGGCAAACATTCTTTCCAGTACACATAATATTTTTAAAGCGTATCAAAACCACAAAGCGGTATGAGGAATGACTAAAATGTGGAGTGACGGTATACCGTTATTTAGGTACAGTACAAATCCATTATTTACTAGTACGACGCAGTTTCGATCGACTTTCGTCGGTTAGATTTTTTTTTAACTTTATTTTTATTCAAGTTATACATACACTCACTCTGTGGCATATTATCGACTGTTAACTTGAACCGGTACGCGAATTCTCGAACAGGTACGCCGACGTACACCACGGACGACCGACACCGGCCTACTGTCGGTTCTTCGTTTACCACTCGAGTTATATTGTATTCAACAACATCACCGACCATCATCAGATATTGCAATCATAGTATAATCCCTGCCCCTGGTGATGATCGTGATTCCAGTTTACCGTTCAGAAGTGGTATTTATACATAAGTACATATGTACGTATGTATGTACATACGCAGAAGTACGTTAGTGCTAAGATGGACGAGTCGAGAAGGGCGAGTGAAATAAATTCCGAGGTACAAGCACAGAGTGTATCGTATTATTCAGAATATTAGTATCGTATTTGATTTCCGTATTAAATTAATGCATCTATCTACTAAGTTAGAATGGTATCAAAGCAATTGAACATTAAATCCAATGGGGCCAAAAGGACAAGGATGAAAGACCAATGTGAAATTGTATTGCTTTTATTAATGATACTTGAATTTTGTATGTATTAAATTATCCTTATACTGAGTATTTTTTAAAAGATGCCACTCAATGTCAATTAAGAAATTCATTTGAATTATTTGTGTTGAACTTCAATAGTAGCGTACAATTAATATTATTATTATTATTATAAAGATAAAAAGTAATTCGACTGAATACAATTTAAGGTGCACATAAAGATTTAAATTATGGTCTAGTAAAATTTTACGAATTTTTTTATAAATTTTTAGGTATACGTTATGTGTAATTTTTTGTTACAATTCGACGGGGAAAACTTTGAAATATCCCACAAAATAAATATTTGGTTTTCGCGTATTAGATTAAATTTTTACTCCGTATAGTCTACAATTTACTAATGACATTTTCCTTAAAAATTTCATTACGGATGGTCTGTCTGTAAATTTTTTTTAAAAATATTAATACATACATAATATGTATGTATGTACATATTATCTATACATAAAATACACGACATTTCGCTTTATGAGCGTAAATTTAATTTTTTGGCACATCATTGTAATTTTATTATTTGATTGTACAGCCCGCAATCAAAGTACAATAAAATGATGTTTACACCACAATTTATTAAAATCTTGAAACTTTTTCGATAAAAAAAAAACCTGCACACTATGTTTATAACTAATATTTGTATTAAAAAATTATACGCATCAAATAAATTTATGATAATATACAAGTACACAATAAAGAAAATTACTATACATATGTACATACATAGATTAAACTCAACAGTTTATATATGTATGTATGTTGTATGTATGTACATATGTATCATTCTTACTCTAGTCAGAACTAATCTCTTCACTTCTATCTAAATGTCTTGTTCACACGCTTCAGTTAAACTAAATAATAGAAAACAATTCTCAAGTCTTATATAAAACTCGGTCGTCACGTGTGAATACTACTTCAATTATAAATGTCATTAAATCAATTATTGCAAAATAATAACTCGCGTAATGTATGAGCAGTGAATATTTGAAAAATCAGTTAATGGACGTCGTAATTAACATAAATTTCAAATAAATAAGTAACACTACCAACCTTTTACCTGTAAATAAAGGTTGATCCATTCGATAAATAAACAATAGTAAATTGCGTCAATAATACTAATAACAGTGAGCACCGTTGTTAATTAGAATTATCAATGAGAATAATTGTGCTATGAGTAGATCGAGAAAAGATGACCTTGCAGCTTGCACGTAAATACAAAAGAATTCTCAATTTTGTATAGGAAGTGTGTGCTGAGCAATCGTAGATGGGTCACCTCTTTGGCCACGTTTTCGAACGATATTTTAAATTACGTGCCGTTTGTGAATAAGAGAGCTAACGCTTAATAATAATAAGTAGACCTCGGAATTTCGGATTCTCTAACCTTTTGCCGCAGGTATATTTGGGTGTTGCCGTTGCCCGCCTGAATTTTCGTTTGACATATTGAATATTATTTATTAAATTTTATATGTATGTATGTATGTTGTACGCATGTATGTATGTATATGTATAAAATGGTTCCATGGATAAACAGAACCATGACAATTATTCAGAACAGGGGAAAAATCAAAGGTAAAAAAGGTATTTCGTAGATAATGCGTGGGTTTTTCCGAAATTTGACCAACCGGGTGGTACACCTGATTCTCTTTTTGTAAAAGTATTCTGTTCTTCGCTGTTCTGTTTTGTCACTGTTCTAATTCTTCGTGTTCTGTTTCGTCCGATTACCGTATAAAATAAATGATATATTTAGATTAATATATAATACAATGTTAATAGAATAAAAATGTTCAAGGAAAAACCCTCATATCTCAGACATTTCAGCATTGTGCAGCACGACCAGCATTTCGCAGAATTTGCCATATTTTGTAATTCGTTGGAATATTAAAAAAATATAGAGTACATACATATGTACATAAAAAAAAGCGTTTTCTCGCCAATTGGAGACACTAAAACCTCACTATTTTTGGGTATGTAAAAAATATATATAAAAATAATATTATTGAGTAATTATATGTATTTATGCTATATCTTATAGGTTAAAATTTGTTACTATAAATAATTTTTCTGTAAAGGATGAAGAGAATATATTAATGGTAGAGTACGAACGTTAGTTCGGGTGGGTAAAGGAATGTCCTAAGAAGAGTTTAGTGTTCAAAGGTAGCACGTTATCAAAAGCATCCATCTTTCCGCCGTCTAATAATAAGTCACACTTTCGCGTGCTGGCGAATATGAACGGTTTTGTCTAATCTTTAACCTTTTCAAATCCGACAACGCTCTCCAAAACAACAATGAATAAAATTATTGAAATCGTTTCAATTTGTTAATCGGTTAATGCTCACGTCTCGCAATTCAGTGTTGAACCTTTGAATCGTTTTAATTTATTCGTCGAAGTCTGAAAATAATAATGCAAAGATCGTAGAAGTGAGGTCAAACTTAACAACGTTGCAGATTTAATTACAAAAAAGGCGCCGCAAGATCACGGTCACAAGATGATTGTTAAACGCTCTCAGTGTTGACGAAACGGAGAAGTTAGGAAAATGTGCAGATTTCACACGCAGTTGAATCAAAACCTATGAATAAAATAATGAATAAATAAGCAATGGGTATTTAACACGTCTCTAATATGTCACACGTAATACGTGTCTACTGTTTAACGGTCGGACGAAAATAGTCAAATAATGAAACGCGTCAATTTGACATTTCCGCGAAATTGCGCATGACGTTATAGCGTCATCACTATCACCATCATCGCGATCAACGTTTCTAGTGTGTCCATTGCAAAGGTCAAAGGGGCGAATCCTAGAAACGGTTTGAAGCTTTTTTTTTCTTCCCACGAAGCAAAGTCCAACGATAAAAGCGTCAAGTCGAATCCATTGTTTGCGTTCGTGTTCTGCATCCGTTTTATCGTTTGTAATTATGTGAAAAATTGATTTGGCACGCATGCCAATAAACTTTCACGTGCATTTTGTTTTTATAAATGTGTAGTGATTTGTACTTTGGAACGAAAAATAAATTATGAATTTATCAAAACGTGCGTTGAACTTATCGGATTAGTGATAAATACAGACGTGCGAAAATATCACGGTTCGATTAATTAGTATTCCGCAAAATGTTCAATGAAAATTTAACAAACAATGTATCTGTAATATTTATTTTGAATCAACTGCAATTAACCAAAATAAACATTTACGTTCGATTTAATGATTTGCATATTTTAAAGTCTATCAAAATTATTATGATCAACTAACTATCTAGAACTAAGCACTAAAAATATAAAATCAGATTTGATACAGAATGAAAACGCTGGTTATCAGTTCCATCAATAAAAGAAATATATATTAAAATTTCTTAATTAGTCGACTCTTGTTGATTCCCGAAAAGATCCCAGACGTGTAAAAATTGAAAAATACATTCAAACCACAATCAACAGTCTGATCAAACCGAAATGTATTTTTATACATTTTATACTCGTACAAAATTACTATACCTACTATGTGTACATATGTACATATGTACATACATGTATATCAGCGCAAGCGTTCGCCTGTTTGGGTCATTGTGGTCACGCTGGCATTGCCAAAATTACAAAATAAATTTTGTACGGCGGTGTGTTGGCTACAAGCCGCTATCCACCAAAGCTGGTTCGAATCGACAACGCGATTTTAAGTCCATACACCCAGTCAATCAACGGTACACTATACAATATTGTTTCACGTACTGTCAAGCGAGAAAGGGGCTGTTGTTGTACAAACCAGCGCGCATGTGGGGTGAGAATCCAGCGTCATATGACGGGAAAATCAGCTAGTTTTGTATACTAGTAATGCATTGTGTTACATTTGAAAAAAAAAACATTTTCCGTTGATGGATAGGCCAATCTACATACTTAAGCGACAGTTACATATGTATTTGCTTTTTTTTTGAAGATTAGCTACCTTTTTGCAACACCTCAAAGCCAATTAATACTACCATAATATTGTATTGTTTTGAAAACTTCTAAAATAATATTAAAATAGCGTTTCAAAGTATGACGTATTATTGACGTCTGATTTGTTTATATTTGTAACTGCAGCCACTTTGCTTATTGTAACAGTATACGATGATGCAACAATCAATACAACGTACATCAAGTCCACTTCAATTGGGTAGTACAATTCTTTCACGCACTGTCAACCGGGCTAGTGGCTGTGCTGTTATTGTACAAAATAGCGCCCACGTATGGGGGTTGGATTTAGATTCTACCGTCATATGACGGGTAAACCAGCCACTAACGTAAAATCTAGCTGCCTGGGTCATTGCGGTACATACACCCATTCAATCAACGGTGAACTATACAATTTTATTGTTTCACGTACTATCAAACGGGCTGAAGGCTCCAAGCTCCAAGGCTCCAAGACGGGCGAAGTGGAGGTTGGGTTCAGAATCAACCGTCATATGACGGGTAAACAAGTTAGTTTCAAATAAGATTACATCAGACTGGTGAAATTGTTAGGATAACATGACTTTTATAAACTTATCAGTAAAGTTTCATACATTATGTCTAGTTTACTTAATAGAAAGTAAATCAACATATGTAGATACCACTACTTCATACAAATTTTGTAATGGCACACAAGTATATGTATGTATGTAGTATCTCGTCAGAAAGTGCAATTTGTTTGTCTTCTAATACAGTTGCAACGAATCGATCGGTCGTTGAGCCAAAACTACTCGTATGATAAATACGTTTTTAAATAGTCCACTGCCATTGCTGTTTATACAAAGTTATTCCGTTTCGATTTACACTCCTTAAAGTCGATATTGGCTTTTGCCCCCAGGAGCCACGTCATGATGCCACGAAGTTAGTAAACGTCATCGTGCAGCAAAAATTCACTCATTATATTTTATAATCAGGACGCCATTGTTACGACAATCGCACGACAATCGGCGAACGTTCCCACATCAGAAACGGAAAAAAATAAGACTATAAAACAAAACGCACGCGCGTGATTATGTAGGTCAGTGTTGAAAATATCACTTGAAAAACGAACATTAATTTATGTCTGAAAATTGCCCTATTGTCTTAAGTAAGTTACTCAGAAAAGTGACCTGTAAAAAGGAGACACATAAAAGTTGCTGAATTGAACGCACAAAACACTTAAATGGGTCAAATTAATGGGGGTTAAATTCTCGCCCTCATGCCGCAGGTGTATTTTGGCGTTGCCTTTATGACCTTTATTTTTTGTATAAAATCCTCAATAATTTAGTTGACAGCCCTTGTCTCTTGTCTATAATCTCCTTCAATTGTCCTTCCAGAACGTTCCGCAATCCTAACTTGTTCCACCTTAAGTTTTCAACTTCGAATTTCTCTTACAATTTTTTCATCGTGTGAAGCTATCAACGAAATTTCTATTGATCAAAAGTTCTATTTATATATTCACTTCCAACCATTCAACATTTAAAATCTCTGTATACAAACACCATTCCAATCCTTAATCCAATCCACACCCATGTATAACTTCCTCCTAACTTTTCTTTCTCCTAGTACTATTTTTCCTTATTTTACTTACATATATTATCTTTTTATTTATGTATTTACTCATGTTAATTACTTCAAAAATCAACCTGTAGAAACTATTCTGGTTTTTGCCACAACTTTTTCTTCCTCAAATTTTGTATTCCTCTTATACTCTTATACTTTTTATATCTTTTTGCATTCTATATACTGTATGTTTATTTCTTAAATAAATAAACAAAATACAAGTTAATAGAATGAAAATGTTCAAGGAAAAAACCCTCACATCTCAGACAGCCAGCATTTCGCAGATTTTGCCATATTTCGTAATATTGGTAAGAATATTAAAAAAAAAATAGAGTGCATTAAAAAATATATTAAGAGCATTTACTCGCCAACTGGAGACACAAAACACTAAAACCTCATTATTATATATATATTTATGTTATATTATACAGGTTAAAATATGTTATTATAATTAATTCTTCTGTAAGGGATGGAATATGTTAATGGTAGAGTGGAATGATACGAACGTGAGATCGGGTGGGTAATGAAATATCCTAAGAAGCGTTTAGGGTCCAACGGTCGCACGTTACCAAAATAATCCATAATTCCGGGGTCTAGCCATTATTTTCATCCTGATTTATTCAATATATGTTGTAGAATATCATAAACCACAAGCCGCACGCACAAATGAATCATTTGATTGAAACATAATAACAAAGGTCATTATAAACGTTCGACGCATTAGCCTAACATTGATAATGAGCTACGGATAGATACGTGTAAACAATATCGAAAAACACACTCACCATCTTCCCATTTGATGTGTTTGTATTGTATCTGCACCCTGAGAGGATTTTCCATGGTCATGTCTGAAAATAAAAAAAAACCAAAAACAACTTAACGGAGATTGGTTCGAAAGTACACTTGTATTTTGTATTGGTATAATGCTGCGTCCACACGCAGCCAATGAGATATGGCTAAAAAATTAGCTCACTTACAAGTTTGAAGATTGTATTGACAAGTCGTATGCAAATTGATTGGGTATCTATGCATTAAGGTGTGTAACGTGTGTCTGAGGCCGGTTCAAATTACTTTTGATGGTCGTACAAAATGTTGCGGCTCAATACTTCGTATGTCATAATCTCAAGTTTCACAATCTAGCCCTGACGATTAGAACGGTGGACGATTTGACCCTCAAGCTATTAGTTGGGTCGCTTGGAAGCCAATCTAAGCTTTCGAAGTTCGATTGAAATAAAATTGATGAGATGTTCCACTCGAGAGCTCGAGTGATAACATAAATTATGCTCTAACCAGTCTAACGGTAGACGCAATGTAACGTGTTAAACTTTGAATCCATAATCGGACACATGGTGTGTTTAAAATAAATTCACAAAAATTATATTTATTTATGCAAAGCACATACAAATCATACGTGAAAAAAATTTATTGACCTCAATATACGATTGAAAACAACCACAGGTACAACACGTATTATTTTACATACATAGATACGTAATGATGTAATTTTTTTAAATGATAAAAATTTAATTATCCAAACCCTATAAGTCAAGTTACAGTTGGGGCTATTTTAAGATTGCAATAAAGTGCGTACAATAAAAAATAAAAATAAAAAACGGGTTTCACACACTTCGATTCAACTTTCTCCCAGCTTGCAAAACGGTAAAATTGATATTTTACGTATTTAAATTAACGAAACCCGTCATTTTATTTAAAGCGACATATTAATTATGTAAAAATAAAATTCACTTTTGAATTTCAACACATCATTGAAAATTGCATTCAAACAAAATGGACACATAAACATTACAAAGTTTGTTTAATGAGAAAAAGCTATCTAACTACATATTACTGAAATACGCATTTTATTATATTATTTACATAAATTTAAACAGTAATACATTCGCGCATACATAAAATAACATGATTGCGTAAAAGTTAGCAGTAAAGCTATTTTGAATATGTACACACATAGTTCAATGATAAACTAGCATTTTACATGTGCATTTTGGATTGAAAAAAGTCAACGAATTTAATTTTTTCGTCTGGAAATAAATAGGCCTATATTTATTGTCAGTAACTTTTCCGATTTTCGGTCAGTTATTCTATATTCAGTACTTAAGTGATCAATAATTAATACTTAATGGTGTTTAATGACCGTTTGTGAAAAAGTTATTAACCAAAAATATATTTTTTACTCAACATTTATTATTTTTACTGACCACTTTCTAAATATAACACTAACCATTTTCGTTACTGACCGTTTAATTAGTTGCCAAATAAATACGCTAACTGTCACCCGTCGGAGTCATCGATACAATACATTGCATAATCGTATAAAGAAAAATACGACAGCCGATATATCATAGGAAGTACCTCTGCAAAGTTTGATACCGATTAGTTAAACGATGAAAGAATGTATAAGGAACAAACAGACAGGCAAATATGCCTTTGAAGAGACGCCTCCAACTTCTTCCTCCTCAAGACCCTCAAATGAGGACATCTCCCCCCGCAACGAATATAGTCTATCGACCTTTCCGTTGGAGTCAGACGAATATACGAAGGCGTACTAGATTCTTAATAGAAATTCTCACCGTTGGTTTATACAGGCAACTGCTGAAACTTTTCAGGAAAATTTCGAGCGAACCACAGTTTGACAGTCGTGCGTTGATGCAGTCGAGATGCACTCACGTCAACTGACCAAAGTGCAATCTCCCTGTGGTTTCATAGCGATCGCAGGTTCACGACGGGGTACCACCACTGATTGCAAAACTGTGGGACGTGATCGGAATGCAACTCTGGGATGATAACAACAAAGCAGCTGACACTGCGAAACCTGGACAACTACTGACCGCCGCAAGGAGTACAAGTAGATACATAAATAAAATAATGAATAATCAAACCGGGAGGGGGGTATCGAAACCCCCCCATATCCGTTTATTGCGTGCTCGATCCAGTATCATTACGCTTAACGCGTGCATGTCGTTGTTGACGATGCACTGGTCGTTAGATGACCCTCACACGTATAATATATCGATAGTGTAGTCGTAAATAGTGACATGGTCAATTAAAAAATATTACCCCCCCCCCCCCTTTTCCCGCGGTTTTTATTAACAGATTGAGAAATGTATTGTTTGTCTCGGTTTGAGATAAATCGCTTTCCCGGGCATTGTTCGAGAGTTCAAAAACTTATTTTTGATGGGCAAAGTGGCGACACTACGACCTTATGAACTGATAATTTGCGGTTAAAAATAAATTCGCAAGTGATTTTCGGTATGCATCGTATGCGTCTCGAGTTCAATGATATTCAATTTTAAAGGCATGGCGGCAGGGCAGGTACGTCTATGATTCATACGTGTGTGTGTATAAATCTTATTAGATTCCAAGAGCGACTACTCCATTCTTAAATTACACGAACAAAGACCAATAACAAGAAAGTGCATTAGTATGTTTAAGAAACTAATTAGCTTAGTTAAAATATGTAATGTGATGAAATTTTCTTACAGATAGTTCTGTGAGAGTATTTTTAATCGAATTAGTCAATATTCACTTTTGATAGTTGATTTAGGGCTCACACACACTTACCACACGCTACACGCGTCTGACGAAATCTTAAACGGATGAATTTATATGGTTTTGTATTGCGTAGATACACACTTGCAACACCCCACTCCACGTCACAATTCATAGCAACGACGTCACGTCACGCAATCACATCAAGTGTGGTGTAGTATGTGTGTGCGTGTGTGCCCTTAAGCGACCATAGTTTGTATTAAAAATTAAAAAAATCAAAGGTATAAGTTTAAAATGTATTTACTTGTACAAGTAAAAGTCGTCGATTTGTGAAAAAAATGGTCTGAAATATTGTAAAGCATACCTGCTCGCTATGAACAATACTGATCGTACTGTATGATCATTTCATTGATATGTAATTATTGGACACGATTAATACTGTGGAGTGTAATCTAGGCTACATACATACTATTTACTGCGAAATATTTAATAAGTAGTATTGAAATACACTTATAATAAATAATTCAACGTGATGAAATATCACTTGTCTACCAATCCGCGTACATACATATAACCTGCTACTTCGATGGTGAAATCGCGTTTAATTACACGCGACAATTTTCTCGTACGCCAGGGAATTTTTCTCCATCAGGAAATAATATGTATATAGGTATATTACTATACACACACACACACATATACATACATTGATCGGAAAATGGTCGGAAAAATTCCAGGTAATGGGTGCCGCTCGTTCGTACGTACGTGCGAAATAAAAATCTATTTCCCTTCTTCAATACAGGATATTCGTCAAAAGTACGGAAATCGATTCGTTAAAAAAATAAACATAAATACAAATTTAAAAAAAAAAGTGCAAATTTTATTTACATGCGATCGCAATTAAATCGAGCAAACAAACGCAAGTGTTCAACAATTGAACGACCGTAACGGAGTACTTTTGACCCGTGAGAAAAATATTGCACACATCCGCGCAAGCTTACAGAATCTTGCGATTGTCAATAAAATAAGATATGACAATGGAAATGTCACGAATTTTCCGATAATGCGACATTGACACGGATCATGTACCGCATGTATCTCCGAACATGTACCGCATCGATAATACGCTATCGCGCATTGGGAAACGTATTTAAATTAGATATTGTACAATTTACGTAGATTCGATTAACAATATGTAGATAAAGTAAAGAGAATACGTAATTTGATTGTTGTTTATCGTTTATGTCGATATTTGTTTGGCCTTCGATAATATTGTTTAATAGTTTTTATTACAGACGTGTGCAGGTCAAATATTGTGTATTTACGAACAAGTAACACTCATTTATACAGGTAGTACAACTATGTATGTATGTAGTATCGGTGATATTTAAATTATCTATTGTATTTATTATCTAATTATTCAAGACAATAAATTGCATTGACCTTAGCGGAAAATGTAGTTCATAAAAAATCTCAGATGTGTTTTGAATTTACAAAATGTGCGTTTTGTAACTCATTGTCAAGTAAGTCAGGTTAGAGTACGCATAATAAGAAAAGGTGTATAAAACAAACAAATAAAACGGATTTGTTAGCTGAAAAGGCGCATTTATTGCAATTTATCAACTCAAATCATTGTATGAATTTAAGTTTATTGCAACTCGTTCCATTCATAGTTAATTGGAATTAAATGGGCGGAAGTTGAAGACTTATTTTGATTTGCAGTCACGTTGTCTACCTTTCTGTTAATTCATAATAATTTTATCAATGTACAATCGACCCAGATTTTAGATGAAAACAATAGTGTCACAAACAGAGTGCAAGTACGATGAATAATTACGACAATTCAGTACAAATATATTATATTACCTATTATACTTTATTTATAATAAAATTATTCATCAATTCATATAAATTTATATGAGACAGTACTTTTCCACTGGTTTAGAAAACCTTGATTTTGATATAGTTTTCATTATTGTATAACAACTGACAGTACATTCATGATTTAAGCTACGTTACAAAAATATTAATATTTATAACAGCAATTGAAATAAATTACAAACAAAATGATAAATTTAGTCATTGTAGAGAAACTAAAAAGCGACATCTCTCACGGTTTATAAAAAAATTCAAATTGGCTATCAAAATATAGACATCTATGTTCAAACGATTAGAATTTTGTGATATACAATTTTATTGTTTCGATGACAAAATCAATGTATTTTTAATTAAAATAAATAAATAAACTATGTATATCCATTAAATTATACAAGTAAGAGAAGATCTGTATATTCAGCAACATCATGTATACATCCTACATTAAATACAAATTACATAGTTTAATTTGATTAATGACATAATACAATACTTCTTCCAGAAAGAAAAATATTTTGCTAATGACACCACAAATATCAAGTCAAACATTTATGTACTTTAACCTTTAATAGTAGCATTTGATTATGATTTTCAGTTGTTATTTAACATATGACATGTTTTTTTTCACATTTAAATAAATTGATCGAATCGAAAAGGAAAGCCAATTGGGCAATCAAACCGGAATTCTTTATCATCACACGTATAATTTGAAAGTCAAACTTTTCAACATTATATTTTGTTCGTTCAATTATAATTATATAGGTACATAGATGTATCACACGCATTGCATTCAAAAGCTATTCAAATTCTGTAAAGCTGATAGAATAAACACCATCCTAACGAAAGTAAACAAACACAACTTGGACCATTCCTGTCACGTAATTATGTAAATACCAAACAAGAAAATGTTTCTGAAGTATTTAACTCATCACGTAATACGCGGCACCTGAATCAAAGGTACCGTTAGAGGACCTTACGTATACAGCGATCGTGTCTATGCATTTCAAAACGGACCTTTGTCATGAACCTTAACGAGCGTCGATTTCGTAAGTTACGCCATCCGCTACCACCTACTTAGATAACATACAATTGCGTTCACGTTCATAAAAAAACCAAAATTTTTATTATTCACAACAATGAGAACACATACATATAATATAGCCCAGCATTATTGTGCTAGTAATACTCTCGTACTGATTGCGAGTGCATTCAACGTTTTGAGATAGCCGACGAGTGCAACGACCGTGCAATCCTCTCGTTCTGGTCTTCTAGTTCGAGTCCTTGGTGATTTGCCAATTGGAAAAGTACTGGCATTTCCAGTTCTAGGGCATTTCGCCCGATACCGGTTGGGCCTGCCGTAGTGACCTGCACCAACTGGACATTTTAGTCGGAGCACTCCAGTGTGCCATTCGGATAAACCAACAAACAAACTTCTTCACTTGCCACGGTCAAGTATCGAAGTTGACGCAGTGATACAAGAAACAAAATTCGAGGACAATCTAATAAAAATATAGTACCTACACATAAGGTAGGAAAACTTTACATACCTGAATTTATGCCATTTGCGTTTGATTTGGTCAACCGTTTGCTCTACGGGTGTCGTGTCCATCACATTTGAAAATTTGATGGGAACAGCTCATCTCAAGTCCTATAATAATAAATGAAAAAAAGGCAACTAATTATTCGGTTAGTATTTAAATCAACAAGGTCACGGGCTCCCAACCTATGGGTCGCGAAGGGTTTTCTTTGGCCTCTCCAATTGAAACAGTAAACTAAAAAAAATATTGACTATAATGCAATTTTCATTTTTAATCGATGTCTTGATGTTAGAATAATATTTTTTGGCTTTTACAAATATATATATCGGGGTCGCGGGTCACTTGGCTTTTATAAAAAGGGGTCGCCACTCAAAAAAGGATGGGAACCTGTGCAATAAACGGTCAGTAAAAAATATATTTTTTGCAAGTAACTTTTTCACAAACGGTCAGTAAATAACGATTTTACAGTTGAATACCGACCGTTTATATAAATTTACTTACCGTTCAGTATATTAGACACAGACCTTTTAATATATTTCTTGGTCACTTCAGTACTGATCTTTATAAAACGTACTGACCATTTATTAAAATTTCTCACCATTTGGTCAAAATAACCGATCCAATTAATACAGACCAGTGAAAAACAACGGGTTACTTCAATAACATCGAAGTTTAATTTCAAGTCATGCTAAGAATAAACCAGTTAATTAAATGGTACTTGTTCAATTATCTTTTTTGATTACATAGAAATTGAACCTTGAACCTTTGATCACGACATTATTATCCTATTTAAGGTAAAATTTCCGTTAAAAGTCAATCAACTATTATATATTATATAGGTAGGCTCAATTTTCCGATCATTTAATTAACTATCGTAGTAAATACATAGGTATATTGTACTTTACGCAGCTTTTGCACGTTATGCTCGGTTATTACACCTATGGCAATTAGTAAAAGACAGCAATAACATTACAAATCGATCATACCGCAATTAAAGGCGATTTAACAAGCGAGCGTTGTACATTTTTTCCCCATTATGAACAGCCTTCGGTGCAGTGGTGAACGCGTTTTTTCCTAAAATGTTTCAAAAGTACTTGAGACGACCTCGTGAAATTTAGTAGCCTTCGTCAATCAGTTCCTAATTGATAAGTAGGGGGAAATCCGTCAGATTATGAAGGAAATCAATTTTTGATTACGTCAAAAATGTGGTAGATCTACATATACCGTGGTACATATGTATGTATGTATGTATGAATGTATGTATACCGGTTTTTGTTATTTTGGAATATTGCAGGGATCCAGTATAATTTATTACTTTATCCTAATCGGATAAAGTATTGTGATCGTGCGAAAATTCGACCTTGAGATTTTGACTGATATGTATCAGGTATCATCCCCTGATCACGTTTTCATGATTTCTTTAAAATGTCTGTATGGCTGTGTACTTGTGTGTGTGTGTGTGTGTGTGTCTGTATGTGTTTTCTCCGAAACTATCAAGTCTATCAAGCTGCAATTTCATATCTATTATTTTCACGTAAGGTGTAAGAGACATAAGGAATTTGGTCAACATCAGTTAACCGGAAGTAGGGTTTTTTTTTGTCGAAAAGTTTACCACAGAATATTTCAGAAACTGCCCCATTGATCAAGTCAAAAATTTATATTTATAATTTCCATATAAAATTTAAGAGTTGATAAGGTTTTGATCATAATCCGCCGACCGGAAGTTTTTCTTATTTGAATATATGCCGAAGATCGTATTTTACATACGCGCGCGCACTCAACACAGTAAATTCATGATATGTATTTATGTATTTTGGTTGGTGTGGTGGTGTGCATGCGTTTTATTTACTGACGTACTTAAAAAATTAATTTCGTTACTCTATGTATTCCTCAAATATATGGATAAATAAAGTCATGGGTTGGCCACACCCAAATTTTTTTTATTCATTTCGTGAATGGAACTTTCTCTGTTATAAGAACTTTTTTTTTCTATTAGATATAAGATTACTTTCCGACACTTGATTTTAATGGAGTTATCACGATCGAATACGTGCGATATATGTACTAATATCAAAAATATTGATTTTTATTCACATGCAATGATTTTATATTATATTTGCGAGATTAATTATGAATTTGAATAGCCATGAACTTCAGTATATTGTTTATTACCGTCTTACACAATATTAATCACTATATAATTGAGGAAATTCATCGATTGCAGAAAAATATGTAATAATACGCATGTTTTGATTTAAAAGAACCATCGACAAAACACTGAAGAGAATAATTTAACATGAGGCTAAATTTATATATCGGAATACTTCGGGATTCAAATAATGACGGTTAATTATGTAATTAGTAAGAATAAAAAAATTCACTGTAAATAAACAGCATGTTTAATTATATATTTGTAAATTCTTATAAAATAATAATTTATTCAAGAAGAAATTTATATTTTTATAAAAAAAAGTGCAAATCTTCTAAGACTAGCTCTGCTGCTCACGAAAATCTATACTGGATATCTACAATAATTTCCTTACAATAGATCGCTCACGTAACATTTAACAGTGTCATATCGCTTATTACGCACATTCCAATTCCAAAATCAAGTTTTTTCGATCAGTCCACGTTGCACTTCCTGTCTCTCGAACAAGTTCTATGTTAACAAATATCACCAAACAGAGTTCACCGGATAACTTTTTTTTTTTCCCTACCCCGCCAGAGTATTCATTGTTCAGCCACTGTTGTCCAGCTCATTTCTCGTCACGGACACATTGTGCTCGTTTCCACCGCTTAAACTTCCTGAGAACACAACGTTAAATGCACTATTAAAGTATCGGATCGTAGAGCTTTTGTAATGACAGGCAATTTAAATCTTTTCTTTGGTGAACGGATGAAATATGATTCCGTCGGCTGGAGATATCGACAAAAGATTTTAGCTCTTGAAAGTTCACAGAGCATCGAAATAATGATGATTCATTTCACCGAAACAATTTTAACAGAGCCTTGCGGGTAATCTTCTGGTTGAATGCAATTAGTTGCGGCTAGTAGTGTACAATGCAATTTTAAACTTTCTTCAGTATCGTAACGGCGATCGTACGGCCGTTCTGCTTAAATTCAATGAAAATTTTATCACCAAGTTCACTTTCCTAAATACTAGCTGGTTTACTCGTCATATGACGGTGGATTTTAACCCCAACCCCAATCCGTGCATACTGATTTGTGCAATAAAAATACATCCCCATAACCCTTTCGATAGTGCGTGAAACAATTGTATAGTGTACCATTGATTGAATGGGAGTATGACCATAAAATCGCGCTGTCGACTTGAACCAACTTTGACTTCTTGCCAACATGCTAGCGTGACCGCAACGACCCAAGCAGGCAGGTAGACAAGCAGACAGACGCTAATATATACATATAGTATCTTACATAGCCTTTGACTACTCGGGACCAAACTTTGCAAAGTTACTCCCCATTGTCCTATATGCCTAGGTCCTAGAATTTACATCATTTGAATTCAATAGGATATTTTTATTTTGTATATGTAACGTACAAAGTTTTGTTGTAATGACTACGTATAAATACAAATAGAGTATTAACATTCGAAATAGGGAAACGCCGAGCACTCAAAGCTCATACAGACTAGGGACAGTTTGTAAGTATTTAAATTAGTACATTGGATTAACACAAAAAAAATTTCATTGTACACACTACTAAATTTCCCCCAGAATCACTTATTTCCAAGAATAATGTTAATTTCTATATACATATATGTATGTACATAAATATACTGAAGCTTAAATCACTTTAAAATATCACCAATTTCAATTTTAATATACAATATATTGTACATACATATATATTAGAAAACATAAGCAGAGTTTTGTGATGCAAACAAAATATTATTTTTTTTTAAATTAGGGGACACTTTTCTATGACCGCTACTGTAGTGACCACTTACTACTTGACTTACCAACTGTCCCTAGTCTGTACAAGCCTTTAAAATTTACAGCAAGTATTAATGCCCCGTGCACAAATCAAATCAATGATCAGCAACCTCAAAAAAAAAAAACCGGGTTAATTTGATTGTCGAGTCACTCTGAAATTTCATCCAATATTTAGACATGTCTAATGTGCAATCTCGATATTAAATTACGCTTTTTTTCTTGGAACAATATTTTCATATCACCTTTATGTTTTTACGTCGTTTAATTGCCGAAAAAAAGTTCGATGACAAATATTTATGCATGAGACAAAATTGCTAATACGGTAGGTATTTTTTGCCAGTACCTACATACATAGTATTTATTTACATGGTATACATATATACAAATGCCACTGGTGGTAAAATCTAGTATGAGACGTTGAGTCGTTCTTTATATGTACATAGTTAGTCCACACAATACTTGAGCGTGATCGGTCGCGTCTTTGGCTTATTCGCTTTCGATTTCGATCGAACTTCAGCCAATCGTATAAGACTATAAACCATTGTGGTACAGCAGACAAGAAGAAAACAATAAATTATTAAGGTGATTATTTATTTTGTTAAGTCAATCGATTGTGTAAACAATGCCCAAGGAAAATGCGTATATCAATTATTCGATGCAACGCTATTTTATCGCGCTCGATAATATTGCATTATCATTGATATGTGAACAATTTTAAATACAAATAAACACTTCTAATATGTAATATTGGTAAAGGTCAAGGGCATCAAACTTTAATTTACAAAAAAATTGCTTAACATTAAATTAAAAAAAAAGTTCCTATACATAGCAAATGCCACATAAGTAATTAGTGTAATGGCATGTTGTGTTAATCAAAAAAGTATCCCTGAGCAATTGTTACACACTCGACCTTGTATTTTTTGTTTACGTTATTAACCCAAGTACATGAACATGTTGCATACATAAAGAATTAATGTCTAATGAATGATCAAAAATTGTGACGCAATTTTCACCGATGCTCTTTTTTAGAACGGTTGAATGATTTGCACAATTTTTGAGAATGGAAAATTGATGCATATTTTTTTTTTTTTTTTTTTTTGTGAATGGTGAATGAACCATTTTTTTGACTGATATATCTCTGTCTCGCTATAAGCGTATTTATTATACATCCGTTAGAAATAACAGAGTTGTAATTAAATTATAAATATGTATAAATATAATATTCGCTTGGAATAGAAAGGCGTATGTATGTATGTTGCGTGCTTTTTATAATATCAATAAATTTAAGATAATGATTTAATTCATAAAATTAATTTATTCATGGAAATGCTTACTAGTCTAGTGGGTATGAATATGTGATTTGCCCCACATATCTCTGAGCATATGCACATACATCATATGTATTTATTTCTTGAAGCGTTGTATCAATTCGATTCCTACAGTATAGCCAAATCTTGTACAATTCGATTTCTGTGGTAATGAATTTTTTTTAGCTCATTCGCTTCTCAACTACGCATTTACTCCAAAAAAGTAATCTATTTTCTTGAACGTGTAGTTACAGAAAAACGAAAAAATTGACCCAAAATCAAAAGAGCAAAAAAACCGCGAAAATCTGTCGTAACACTTCATTGATCACAGACTGCAAATCGATTTTATCAAGTGCCGTTTTCGAAGGTGATATAATTGTATACGACGGTTACCAACCTTTTCAACGCAATGCATACAGATAGATGTATCCACATGTAATATTTCTAAATCCATGTGTTGAAATAGAAGCATCCGATACTTTAATTGTAAAACATTGCAACGAAATCGACGTGTGTGATAATTTCAATGAAACGAGAGCGAACGCAACATTATTTAATGATGAAAATAGCAGGGTCAGGGCCAACGAAGTGCTTGAATAATGCATATCTGTATATACCAAATTCATACACATAATTGGGCTATACGTAATTAACTCTCGCTTATTGCGAACTGAATTACCATCGTTTATTTATATTGCGCATAAAAACGCTGTAGTGTAGTGTAAAAGAGTGTGTAGCAAAAGGAATATTGTTTAGGTGTGAAAGAATCTATACAAAAGAACTGGCGTAACCAACCCGAAACTTTCATCCATAAAAAAATGCAGAAATTGTACATGATGTAAATAAACAATCACCAATCTCAAAATACTGCTAATACAATGTAGTACTAATACAAAAAAAGAAATGTAGAATAATGTAATTTACGCATTACTTTTTTTACAGCCGGTAATGACATCCAATAGAGTTCAAGGTTTTATAATAAGTGCTCATACATATATACATGAGAACTTGAACAGCCATAATATATAAAATAAAGTAAAAAAAACCATAAAAATTTATAACATTGTAAAGGATTGTAAGCCTTGATTATAAACTAAGGTAAAATCGACATTGATACCTTGATCAGGTTATACATACATACATACATACATAGAAGGTTGAACGCAATTATCCTATTCTGACAAAACCGAGAACGAGTCGATAGTTTAACTTTGACATTCCGATATCGGTCAATTGATGATTTAGCCGATATAAAAAAAAAAAATGGAAATGAATTACGTATGCAATGAGAGAATTGCACAAATCAATAGCTCATTACACAGTCGCTGACCTACATTTTGTTGAGAATATGTACATATTACAATTCCTAAGTATTGAACCTTTAAATTTCACCGTTAATGGTTTTCAATTTCTCATGCAGATGCATTATACCAAAAAAAGCACACCGGTATAATTCAAACATTAATTATTTATTAGAAAGGTTGATTGAAAAGGGATTCGTTATAACGAAAAAACTGGTATAAGCAAAATCACTATATATGTACATATATGTAATGTATTATCAGACTGAATTGCAGTGTCGAGTATTGTACACCTACATACATATACTTACTGCTTTTGAATATGTATTCTGCAGTGAGAATGCTTATGTAAAGTTATTCGTGAGAAACAATTCCATCCTCAATATGAATTTTCTTATTAATTGTTGAAACTTTTGATTACTGTCACTGTGTTTCGATTGCTATGCCTATTCATATTCAAAATGGCGCAGACTTTTTTAAATGCCACGTATATAAGTATTACCTGACAAAAAGTAAGAGTAAAGTGTGCCCATTCTGAGCGATTGGCTTGGATTATAATAATTGACCATAATGTACAATCTGTCAATTTATTCACTAGCGCCCTTTATAATGGCCGTTTAAAGAAGCGTCAGTGTGAGACACTTTAACTTTGAGAATTAAATATCTTGCGAGAGCACTTGAACGGTGTTATGAGATCATCAATTGTTGTATTAAACATCAGCATAACAATGGAAATGTTTTTTTTGTGCCGAAATAAATACATACATAAATACGTAAGTTAAAATATGAGTCAAAAACGGGCATTAGGTGCAATAACAAGAATATTCTATTCCCACATATAACTTGCCACACGATTGTATGTACATACATATGTTGCAATATCCACAGTGTGTAAGTGAATGGGTGAGTGAATACCAAACCTCTGCAAGCTGCACTAATATGAGCCGTTGTGTTTGAAAGTGGTGTAAGTTCATTTTTTATTGTTTTGAGATATTAATTTAAGGGTTTGCATTTCAATCTATTCAAAGATATTGATATTGCTAATACGCTTGCTTTATGTTTTTGTGATCTTATACACATGTACCTAAATCCAACATCCCGCGAAGCTTGAAAAAGAAGGCACAAGACCAATGCGTACTGGATGAGATGCGTCAGTTATGACGTATGGATGTGAAACGTGGATGTTAAATTCAAGAATGCTATGCAAGATCCAGTGCATACAAAGAAGCATGGAAAGATGTATGTTTGGTATATATTGTAAGAGGAATACATGGGTAAGAAGCATGACCAAAGAGACAGATATAGCGCAGTGGACACATAGATGGAATGGATGGCAGATGGACGCGAGAAATACTGGAATGGTATCCGAGAAGATGTGAAAGAAAACAAGGTAAACCAAGTGGACAATAGGCTGACGAATTAATAAGAATGTGTGGATTCAAGTGGAGGCAGATTGCTCAAGACAGACAGGAATGGAAGAGGATTAGAGAGGCCGTCATCCAGCAGTGGATGGTGAACGGCTGAAAATTATGATGATGATACACATGTTAATTGTTTTGTGATTATTTTTATAAATTATGTTTTTGTTGACCACAAACTGACTTCACCACTTTCAAAAATAATGAATTGTCGAAAGCGTAATTTATACCATAAATATGTTTGAACTAGTAACTGCCCGTTGGCAGTGTTATCGGATGGTTAAACCCGTGCCGATGTGTGTGTGTATGTGTACGTGCACGTGCCGTGCCGTGGTATGAGACCGTTCCGCAGCTATCCGTGCCGATAGTGTTTGTGTGAATTAGTGAGGTTATGTAGCGTGAGCACTTCGCGCAACCAGTGTCGTGTGTGTGTATAAGTGAGTGAGGGTATGTGTACGTGTCGTATCGTGGTATGCGAGCGTTCCGCGACTATGCTATGCAGCCAACCGGTCAGCCATGCAGATTCCTGCGTTACTATACATACATATGTATGTATATATAGTAATTTCGGTTAAATCAGACTATTCAAAAATACATATAGATATGTATGTACACATGTATCATTAAAATATAAAATAATAATAATACAAATAAAATTATTTAATTTCAATATTTGAGCCGTTATTTTTGAAAGTGGTGAGGCTGAATTAAAAAAAATTATATATCATATCTGTTTGTAACTGAAACTATCATTATCTCAAAATTTGACATGTGGTGGGGGTTGTAACACATTGTGTTACAACTGAGCACTGTGTTACAATACCACTGAGCGTATCTATTCGCTCGCGAATAATAATCCGCTCCGGTTTGTGAGGTCTTTATTCATTTATCGAGAAATTAAATTATTAAAAATTAAAAAAAAATAGAAATGTGTCTTGTTAATAAATTTTATTCATATACTATTCCTTATTTTGGGTTTGAGGAAGGTTTTTAAAATATTCGTGGTGTACAGGGGGTATATAAGCCAACAAACCCATCATATTATATTTAACCGATGTAATAGGCCTAAGATTTTTATATAATACATATCATTGAAAATATAATTGATTTCGATGAGCTGATTTTTAAAACATATACATACAATCGACAAAATAAAATAAAATTTTCAATTTCGTTTTACAACTAAACTTATATTGATTAAACCATTTTTTTCAATCAGATATTTAAATATCTTGACTGTGAATTCTTTAAAATTAAATATATCAAATCTGTTTGTAACCAAAACTACCATTAACTCAATTTTTTTCAAAATTTTTTTAATTTTTCAAAACTTACACCTCTTTCAAAAATAACGCCCCATTATTGTCAAGTGCACACAAAATGTACAACCATCATACTAAAATTCATAAATAATTATAATATTACAAACAATGAAATTAATCGACTGTCTGTAACATTATTTAGCTCAATTGTGTACAATAAATAGCGATAAGAATTATCTTACTGTGATGATTAATAAGCGCAACCTGATAACATGTAAGCTGGCAGTGATCGTCGAGCATTCGATGCCAAAAGCAGTGCGGAAACAAAGAAAATAATTGCAGCATGGTAAAGGCGTAAATCTACTGATTTTATTGGTTTAAAGTTTGCGGCTAAGTATGCTGCCAGTATCGTATTTCTAACAGTACTTTCAACTGATTTTTATCAAGACTTGTTCGAATAGCAATAATATTGCAATATTATATTCTTAAACCTTTGTGGCTAATAAGTGTGCCGATGTGAAAATTTACCTTATGTGTGCTAACTAGCAATTTTATTTACAATCTCAATGTACTCTTATTAGAGTTATTACAATCAATTTTTATTTAATCATATAAGTTTTTTAAATCAAGATTTTTTTTTAATTCAGGATACAACTACAACAATGCCAGAAGAATTCTGTGCTGAGCTTGATGTGGGAGAACCACCACCGGAGTTATTAAAATATGCTCGGGAACACTTAGGCGAAGATCCCGATACTCGAACAAAATGCATACAAGAACTAAGAGATATGATTTATGGTAAATTTATTATAAATAATAAATTTTGTAGATAAATTGAAAATAAATGTTAAATAAAAGGTATTGTTATGTTTCAGAAAGAGGTGAATGCACACCACATAGAATGGATGATGAATTCTTATTGAGATATTTAAGAGCAAGATTTTTCAATGTAGAAAGAACTCACCGATTAGTAAGTGAAATTTATATTTACACATTTATCAACTGGTTCAAATAAATATCATCATAATATTTTCAGGTAGTAAATTATTATTTGTTTAAAGAAGACTATCCCGAGTACCACTTAAATGTGGAACCACTAAAATTAAGACACATTGGAGACGATGATATACTTTCAGTGCCACCATATAGAGAGCAAACTGGTAGAAGGCTAATGATATACAGAATCGGTACGTTGAAATTATATTAATAAACAATTTCTAATGTATATTATAGATGTAACTTAAAATTCTATATAACTTTTCAGGTAATTGGAATCCTAGTGCATATTCGATAGATGATTTGTTTAGAGCTACGTTAACAGTGTTGGAATTGGGTATTCTTGAACCGAGGGCCCAAATTTTAGGTGGCGTAGCTATCTTTGATATGGAGAATCTTTCTATGGCACACTCTTGGCAAATAACTCCATCAGTTGCATCTCGAATTGTGCAAGTCATGGTGGTCAGTATACAAATAATTATATTTTTACCATCAAAGACTTAATCTTAAAATGAAATTGTTGCAAAATTTCAGACAAGTTTTCCAATGAAAATACACGCCCTTCACGTAGTGAATCAGCCTTGGATTTTTGAAACGACATATGCTGTTTTTAAACCGTTTTTGAGCAAAAGAATGACAGAGAAAATATATTTCCACGGAGCCAATATGGAATCGTTGCATAAGCACATAGAGACGGACTGTTTGCCTAAAAAGTATGGAGGAGTAAAACAGGAATATCCGTATACGATTTGGTTGGATTCGCTCAAAAGTAACAAATACATTGTGAAAGAAATGAAATCTCTAGGATACAAATTTGATCCGAAAGAAATACCGATTGACGACGATGAAAACTAGATGGAAATAATTTGATGTTCATAGATAGATTTTATACTCTTTATACTATATAAAAATGAAAATATGTACAAAAGAAAATGCAATTGATTAATGCATGTCTTCACATACATATTGCAAGTGAAATGTTTCAATGATATTATTAGGTAATATCTACATATTGTGATAAAAATTAATCAATATATTTTTTTAAAACGGTAGATTTAAAAATTTTTGACATTAATATTAAACAATTAACTGTGTTTCAAGTGGTGTGTTTTACTTATATCTTCAACTGTTTTAAGTGGATATCAAAATGAAATATAGAGAAATTACAGGGCTAACGAACACTTCTTATGGAAATACATCAAAAATTTTTACGATGTGTCCATTTGTTCCAGAATTATCGTTTTATTCAAAGACTCCTACTAGAAATTTACTATGACAGTAGTAGTAACTGTCAAATTTTCTAATCAACCTACCAACTGTTGAACATTGGTAGTATAATGTGATCAATTATAACGTTAGCAAAAATATATTACAATAAGATTTTGGGCTAATTCTTTGAACTGAATGATATTTTAAATAAGCTAAATACCAACTACAATACGACCGCCATCTGTCAAACGCCATCTGTCAACTTTGACAGTTAAGTTTGGTTTGGTCGAAACAGAACAAAAGATGGCGTACGTCAAAAATATTTAATTTTGTATTTTTCAAGGTAACCGGACAAAAGAGAACATGACAAAACAGAACACGACAAAAGAGAACACGAAAAAAGAGAACAGGACAAAAGAGAACAGTGACAAAACAGAACAGTGGAAAAATATAATATTTATTTTTGTCGTATCTACATATTTATTAATTACATATGTACATAGGTATACATATTAAAGAAAATATTATAAAAATACAATATGTATAACAAAACGATAACAAAACTGAACAGTGGAAAAATAATATTTTTTTTTCGTATCTCGATATGTCGTATCTATTTATTAATTAAATACATATAAAACAAAATATAAAAATAAATTATATAAATATATAAAAGCATTCTGTCGAGGATATCGGACGGTGGTAGATGTGACAAATTTATCAGGGCATTTAAATTAACTGCGATGATTTTTTTTATGGCTTTACATTACTTAAGAATTTAATATTTAACATTTTTTATGTGGTTAATTAATAAATAGATACGACATATCGAGATACGAAAAAAAAAAAATTTTTTTTCCACTATTCTGTTTTGTTATCGTTTTGTTATACATACATAGATATTGTATATTTATATATTTTTTATAATATTTTCTTTTACATGTAGATATGTAATTAATAAATAGACACGACAAAAATAAATATTTTATTTTTCCACTGTTTTGTTTTGTCACTGTTCTCTTTTTCGCTGTTCTGTTTTGTCACTGTTCTCTTTTGTCCTGTTCTCTTTTGTCATGGAACCATTTTTCAAGAGTCCTCTTCTTGATATTAGCAATAAAATGTGTATTATTGAAAAAATATATAAAAGATCGAAAATCTTAAATAAGACACGAGGAGCAGTTTTAATCTTGATAAATAATTAATTCGAGTTTGTGGAAATGATTATTTTCAAATATTTAATTTATTAAAATGTTAAAGTTAGTTTTTTACATAGTATTTTCTGTTACATTGATTTGTGCTAACATCAGAGAATTGTATGCGAGTTTAATAGCACTGAGCAACAAACAAAATACCCAGAGCGGAGATTAGTCAATCTTTACTAAGTTTGTCCCAATAAATTCGAATCCGATAATAATTTTTGTTGAAATGTTCTCGTTTATGAGATTTTTGCGATTTAAAAAATGTAAAATATATCCATTTTTTTGGCTTTTGCGGCCTATAACTCAAAATACAGTATTGCTGTGCTCAAAGTGAGTATTGAAATCAATAGTCAGATATTTTTTCCTACTGATTGTGATGTTTTATTGCTTTGAAATACTTATAATTATGTAATTATCTAACGAATTTTTAAAGTCAAAAACATATATTTTTTTATACATTTTTTCCCCGTGTTATTTAGCGTTTGTTTAGAGAATGTTTTATTTTACCACGTTTATGAGGATTGGTTTTCTATCTCAATATTTTTTTATTTTATCTAAATGTACTAATTCGAGCGGAAAATGATTTTAAATTATTTTAAATGGTGAAATAAAAATTCTCTAAACAAACGCCAAAAATTCACGAAATAATTTTTATTTTATTTCAATAAACATGTTAATATAGTTAAAATTAATAAAAAAGAGAACCCAATGACTCAGCTGAGCCTGTTTTTCATTGCAAAGTATATTAGCATCCGCAGTAATTGTCGTGAGTTGTAAACGCATGTCTTCTGCATTTAATCTGTTTCTGTATTTTGTTTTTGTTAGTATACAGAGAGAGAGATCTCTCACAGATATAATTTGATTCAAACGGCATAACGTGTTTTATAGCTTGTTTAACAATATCTCGGGATATTCATTTAAAATTTGAAGTCAAAAATTCATAATGTTATTTTAAAAATATTGTCGTAAAGAATATATGTGGAGTCAGTTGATATATCGATTTGTTGTTCATTTTCTTTTACTGGCAATTAAGAGGTAGCACAAGATTCAACAAAAAGATTTTGAATCCAAATAAAATATTCTGGCTGAGCAGGAAAAAGTTTATTATATACAAATGTATGTATGTAGGTATAGGTAAATCCAATAAATGCTGCAACACATGTTCCTAAACGTTTTCATTCAGTTCAGCGCTGTTGGTTACCAAAAGATCGTGTAATTTAAAAAAGCATTCAGTATTTCCTTTCAAAATACGTACATTTTGCCCAAAATTTCAATTCAATCATAGTTACATATATTTTGTTTTGTACTTTGAAAACCAGAACCATTCAAAAATTCTTTGTTTAAAAACACATGCTGAAGACCACTGATATAGGGTATTCTTATTAAACCTTATTCATATTAGATCTTATTGGTTCGGCAATAATGGATTCGTTCTTATAAGATTCGGCCATTTCAATGCCTCCCTTGCCCTTTAATACTAAATAATTTAAAATATGTATTATTTGAATTCATTTGCTCGTGGAAATAAAATTTAAAATAAACTTTTCATAAAAATAGACGCATCCGTGAATAAAATCAACATTGCGTGAATGATCGTTCGTATTTATAAAATTACACGTTGCATTTCCAGTGATAACTGTATTATATCAATAACCCCGAGTGGAAAATCCTTTCCACGATCGGAAAATCACACAATTGCCACCATAGAGTTATTCTCCAGCGGTGAAACGAGGCACGAAATAACGACATTGTGTTAAATTTACAGAACACTAAATAGTATTGGTTTCGCACTCAAATTTATTTAATACTTCACGCAATCAAACGAGTTGAAATAAACCGGATACGATATTTGGTCGGCGCAGCGATTCAAAATAAATATACGTGTTTTCAAACGATTGGCAGGGATTACAACGGTTAAAATAAAAACCGATCGAGTTCAATCTTTTTTTGCTACATACATACATATGTACATATGTATGTACATAGTTTCTGACGCATTTACCCAATGTCGACTTAGATGCAGTACAAAGCAGTTTCTTGAATAGAATTAGCGGATGTGTTTAACTTATTCGATTCAAGTTTCGTACTAGATTGCATTGAATTCCATTGAATATGTTGATTGTTTTTATTTATGGGTTTAAAATTATTTGAGTAATTTACTAAAAATATTGATTCGTGGAATCAAAAATGTAATTTTAATTACTTCAAGTTATTTTCTATAATTATATTTGTTTGATTTGAAGATTAATTTTAGTTTGTAGTCATTGATTGGAATATTAAGTCACTTTGGAGCGGTTTAAGATTCTTGTACTTTTACAAAATTCGATTTCGATTATTTAAAAAAACAATATGTAGTGCGTGAATAATTTAATGCGCGGATAGTATTGCGAGTATAAATAATAATTGATCAGCAGAACCTTAACTTTCATACGGGTAAGTAAAATTCCCTTCATAGGCTTTTCCTTTCCTTGAAGTTTCTGGTGATTAAATTTAATTTTCTGCGATCAATCATTCGTCTTCCTTAAGATCAAATAGACTGGAATAAAATTATATAGGGTAATTAAGATTCTAGGGCAAACCAACAATAAAATAAACTATTTATAGATACTTCGTAAGGTTTGTTGTTCTTACTCCTTATCTAATGTTTTTTCATCAGAATAGCAGTATATAAATAGATTGTATACATATAAAGCAGTGCATAAAATTGCATTTTTATCAAAGACGTAGTTCTGTCTGGACCCGGTGAATTGTGGTTTTGTTTATTTGCGGTGATTGCAACATAGATCTATGCACGTTTTCGTCACTTTTAATGCATTCGATTATTGCAACTAGCAGCCGATTACTGAAATTCAGCTCATCCACACGTGACTATCATGTTTTGTAGGCCAATGTAGAGGACAAATAAATCACTTTGATTCGTCTACAAACCACAACTGGGAACCCGTTAAGCCGTACACGTGAATTTAACACGAGCAATGTGCTAACGCCAATCGGTCATGTAATTACTGTATAATACAACATACAAACAGTTATTGAATTGCAAATTTACAACGAACTCCATTAAACTATCTCTATTTAAAATTGAAGCTGAACTATTATGTTTTCGGAAATCGAAGTCTAAATTTACAATGGATAGAGCTTGTAAAAATCGCAATCGCAGCGATAATACCAAACTGACCTACACTGCAATGAAACGTGACAGTTTGATACTTTGCAATTGGCACACGATTATGATGTTTATTTTATACTATATCTGAAAATAACTCAACGATTGAGCATTGAGTGGGTGGATGGATATTGGACACGTTCTGTAAAAAATGTTACTTGTTTTATTAATACTTTAAATGAAGTACCAAATTTATTTAAGTTTGAACGTCTACGTGACGTATTTTTCAACTTTTGGCATCTTTCGTTTATGAATATTATAAAAAAAAACTAGTCACTGTCCGTTCTGTCCGTTGACAGTGTCATCGTGTGGTTATAATTTATTTATTTATTTATTTACAGGTTAAAAGCCCAAAAACAAAAAAAATACAAATTACAATGATAATAACAAATGAAAATAATACATATAAACACCCTACATAATATATACACATTTCGACGTAATGCATAATGATAATAATAATAATTAAAAAATTGAAAATAATTAAACACCATCACCATCCTTGCTCAGTATCTTAGCTAAATTAAGCTTCAGATACTACACAAAGCGAGGATAAGTGATAAGAAAAACGTCCACATCATCGGTTGCTAAGGTATTAAATAGTTTGAGAGCCCTAGAAACTGCCAATAAATTTGACCTAGCTAGTAGCTCACTGAGTAGGCGATGTGTTCGCAAACGTACATATGTAATTATTCTGCACAAACAAGCCAATCCTCTTCAGCACTCGAGGACTCCAAATGAATCGTCGATATAGAAGAAACACGAAACGCATTTCTTCTAATCTCAAGTGACTGTATAGTCACTATACTATAGTATGTATATGTACAAAATGTTTAGAACCCTAACTTTAAAAAGACATTGTATGTTTAGAAAGGGTTCAAAGAAGATGAGAAAGGTTGAAGAAAATGAGTCTTACCTCTTTGGAGACGAAAAGATTGAGAGGCGATCTAATATAAGTGTATAAAATAATAAATAATAAATATAAATGTTCAATAAAAAACCTCCTCACATTCAATAAAAACGCTCATCTCAGAGATCTTAATCTGAGACTCCTAAAAGACAAATCTAACAAAATTGTCAGAGACTCATTATTTTCAAATGGAGTCGTTGAAGTTTGGAACCGCCTACTAAATCAGCTAATAGCTTCTGAAAATACAAATCACTTTAAAAATCATCTCGACAAGTTTTTTAATATAAATGGATTTTTGTAATCCTTTAAATATAAATAAGTAAATAATTAAAAATTGTATGTAAAAATTATAACAGACCACTGAGCTCCATCGGCTACACCTGCCCATGTACCTATATTTTAAATAAAATAAATAAATGCGAGCGTTCCGTGGCTACCCGTGCTGTGAGAGTATGTGTGAATAAGTGTATGCGAGCGTTCCGTGACTATCCAGCCAGTCGGCGGCCACTCAGACAGACCCTTGCGCTACTATTTATAGTATAGTTCCTACAATATAGTTGAAAGCAACTTAAAGGAATGGCGTTAAATCTGTTCAGATCAATTTTGAATTGCTTTTTATGCCGTTCAATTTACCTGTATTGTAAAAGACACTAACGTTATTTGTTATAATGAAGGTATTAGGCCATTTTCTATTAAAATAATGAGTTCATTGAAACTTGAGCGAGGCCGTTCTGCGAATGGGACAATGTCGAGTAGATCGCATAAAATCTCATAATGCATACGAAAATAAAATAAAACGTAAAGTGTAATATTAAACTTTGAAGTTAATGAAATACGTCACGTCGATGAAATCTAATCGCCCAATTTACACGTGATTTTCCACGGTTTTCAGCTGTGGATTGAGGGTGGAGATATCTCGTGATTATCGTCAGCATGTCAATAGAGCTGAACACGTGACGTTAAACAATACGGGATTATACCGAGTTTCACGTAAACCGTTTTTAACTATGGATACTTAGTCTGTAGTGACGCATGTATGTACATTGTATATGTACATAGTTCGCTTAACCTTTATAAAGTGCAAACAAACAATGACTTGTCTGTAACTAAAGAGCCTTCTAAATACAAAATGTAGTTAATTCAATGTGAGATTAAGTAATGAATAAATGGATATTTATTTATTTTAAGTGGCAATCAGGCAATGAAAAGTGTGTATTTGAATTAGCGTAGATTGAATAGTGCATAGTGCACGCTACGATAAAATTATTCCGATGAAACAATTAGGAAAAAAAATAAAGCGCAAGCTCGCGCATAATATTCTTCGATAAAAACCCTCACTTTTGACCTAATACAAGATGCGAATATAATACACGTATTCTGAATTAAAACGCAAAATTTCAGGTAGATTGATACCTACATACAATGTACGTGCTAAGCCCTGTAGTAAATGATCGGTCACGTACGATAAATGGAACGTTTGAAAATAAGTACATACGTCTAAAATTTATTAATGGTGGTTTAAAAATAAATGCTTATTTCTAGTTTGAAATTCGAAGTTTTATCGATGTTTCGTAAATGAATGAAAAATTGAGGGTGACCCTGTAACCCTGTTATAATTCGAAGAAAAATACAAAAATAATTCGACTCACTCCCTCGCGGGACGTAAAATGCTTTCAGGGTAATTCTGCGAAAAATAACAGCGTCCATTATTTAATTCGACGGTAATTATACGCAAAAAAATAAATAAATCCCAAACGATGTCATTCTTAGTAGTCTAGTGTAAATTAATTGAAAAAAACATACGATAAGAACAACACGCAAATTTCATTCTACGAAACACAAACGATATAATCAGTACAAATAATCGACCCTTACAAATAAATTGAACGTAATATCTACTATATAAAATTCAATGTTTGTTTGTTTATGATTCCGCTATGCAAATCTACAGTTTTCAACTTAGAACCGCCAAACTTGGTATACTATCTCATGATACCCCAAGTCAGACCGTAGGTGGGTTTTGGAAGGGGTCGGAGTCCGCGGTCAAAGGGGCCCCATAAAAAAATTTTTAATCTGAAAAAAATTTTGTACTGGAGAATAAATGTTTTCATTTGTTTCAATTTTTCATTCAATTTTTGTTTGTACTGGAGAATAAATGTCACCCGTACGAGCAACGCCGGGCAATTCAGCTAGTAAGAAATAAAACTGCTTTCATTGAATGGACGTAAAACATTTCTATCCAAATTAATAAATAGTAGAATCGAACTCTCGCCGCACATTTTAACTAAAATTAAACACAATACAGACGCACAGTTTGTATTCGCCAAAAGTGCTGTCACGTGAAACAAAATTTAATTTCTGCTTCCGGTTGACCGATTTTCAATTGAGTTCCATTGCAATATAGCTCGCACCGTGCTTTTGTTTGCATACGTGCAGAAAATACGCATGATTCCAAAATTACGCATTACTTTTCAGAGGTGGAAAATTCACTTAGTTTTTGAGTTACCCGACCGAGAACCAAACATTATTACTAATTCTGACCCGCTGAGTTCCAAATATGATAATGACATATGTAAAAAAAACAAATTAGCATGTTTAGATTAAAATAAAAACCCAATCCTTATATGTAAAAGTAGTGCAATAAAAAACTGGCTCAAATGCAAAAAAAAAACGGGGAAAAAATCTGTAAAACTATATATTTTTTAAAAATTTGCTAGATAATTAATTATAAATATTTCAAAGTAATTAAATATCACAAACAAAAGGGAAAATATCTTACTATTGATTCCAATACTCAATTTAAGCACAGCAATACTAGATTTTGAGTTAAAGACCGTAAAATCCAAAAAACTGTAAAAACTTCCATTTTTTCTCTCATATCTCAAAAACGAGAGCAAATCAACAAATTTTATAATCATATTCGGATTCGTCGGTCAAACTAATTGAAGATTAATTAGTCTCCGCTCCGCTTGTTTTTTTTGATGCTCAGTGTTATTAATCTATTTCGCCTTCGTGTACACGGCAAACTTTTCACAATAGGTGAAGTGCACTTTGAATCATTTAATAATATGTACATATGTACATAGTTTCACTGTGAAGTTTCAATGTACCTATATATCTAATATGTCTATTTGTTACCGCTTTTCCAAATTGAGAAACTGTGCACAATGTGGGCCAAACGGTGGATTTTCGGTCGGTGAACAATGAGCGCGAACCACGCTACCCTTCAGCAAAACACCCGTTTTCACGTCTGAAACGTTTTTCAAATGCCAATTAGGGTACACGGTTGTTTTGATGTGACACCATTGCTGTCGGGGCCAGCAGGGAGAGCATGTGAAGTCACGACAGACAATAATGTGGGCAAAGGGGTTAATTCGCAAGACTCGTGTAACCTTTCATGCTGTAACCGGATGAAACCAGTCACGGATCCAATGTGTACATCCGGTATCTGGATATTAGTTTCAGGAAGATGCAATGTTGTACAGCATGCACACTGGTGTTGCGAAATTGTATATTATATAAAACTAGCGAAAGCCCGTTGTATTAAATTACAACGGGTTATAACTTACTTTGTGTGTGTGTGTACACGGCGTTTACTCGCTGCGCTTGTATATAGCTGTGCAATGTGCGTGTGACAGCTTACGAATGTATGTCTGGACAATGAAGGGTTCTGCCCAAGTCGGCGATGATGTGAACGTAACCAACATTGTTTATCCCTTGTCTTGGTTTTCGTTATATCACACTATCTCTATAATATTACTATAGGGTAAAGTTCGTACAGTGGGAGAGCGACTTATGTAGGTAAGAGTGTACGCAACTACCGGTTGACTGCAAGGTATACGTTACGCATATATGTACATACCTATGTAGTATGTACATATTTTTTTTTCGTTTTGTATATTTATTGTGTATTTATATAGTAAATAGTAAATACAAAATATGAAAAAATAAATAAAAATGATTTATACATATGTATGTCGGGAACTATGTAAACAACATGTACTAAAGAGCTAAGAAATGTCCTCCCACGTCGAAAGCCGAAGCGATACTAATGACGTCTGCATGTATTTGCACGCACACTCTTGCCTAGGTCGCTCTCCCACTGGACAAACTCTAGGCCCGTAACGCACGTGGCAGCCTGGCTGCGCGGCCATGAATATGTGGCTGCCTGTTTGACAACGCACTGAGGCAGCCAGGAAACTCTGGCTGCGCGGCCACAGGTACCGGCTCCGATACGCAGCAGCCAGACAGGCAGCCACTGGCCGCCGCGGCCAACACGAAATGTATTTAACAAAGCAAATGTATGTGGCTGCCTGTGCGATGCACGCACTAGCAGCCAGTCAATTCATGTTTGCCATTTCTGATTTTCAGCCGCTTCGGCTGAAAATCTGAATAAACAATTCCAATTCCATTATAAATTTTACACCAAATTCACGAATAAGATAAAAATATAAAAAAAAAAATCTCGCTAATATTGCGCGCTGGAAATAATGTATATAAAACTATTTTCAACGAATTATTTGCATCTGCATATGTACATACAATACAAAAGCATCCGAGATCCGAGATTACGAACCAAATATTGCATTGAAAATAATATGTTGTATCGCTGTCCATTTGTGAGCATCTTTTGTTTGAGAACTTGCCGCTAAATTTCTGAGAACTGAGCTCTGGCTGCCGCTTTGGCTGCTTGAACTGGGTGCACGTTTTTCTGGCCGCCACGGCCGCCGCCATGGCCGGGCAGCCAGGCTGCCAAGTGCGTTACGGGCCTAAGGCCCGAGCCTCACCAGGCAACTAGTCTGCCGACTAAGGGCGGGTTCGCACGACAAGGTTTTACGGTTTAATAGCCTGAGCCCTCGTTTTGCTTTGCTTTCACATTCTATGGTTTATGGACGGTAAATATGGATGGGCTGGCAAAATACCAGCCCCTTGTAATGGGTGACGAAACTCGACTGATGATTTTTCGTAAAAACTAGCGAAGGAAGCATAGATTTCAGATAGTCATAAACACTACACACAGATAGTGATTTCCGACGAAATTATCAGTCCAGATCCATATTTTTCTTCTTCTTTTCAAAGATTCGTCAAATCTTGAAAGTAACGAATAAAGACTGATTTTTCACATACAAACATCTCCATAAAAGTGTATAGCTCTGTAAGAGGCCAAAACCGACTAGAATAGAATAGGATTCTTAGGTAATTTTATATAAGAAACACGAAAAAAAATGTATTTTTTTTTAAGATTTGTCCATTTTGAAAGTGACGAGTATAAATCACACGCGGAGGCGATGCACTCGCCGTTGTCTCACTCGCACCCTGTTTTGTTTTCACGTACTGTCAAATTGTTTTCACATACTGTCAAATGAGCCAGGTGCTGTACTGTTATCGTATAAATTAGCGCGCATGATTGTGGGTTGGGGGATGATGAGGGGGGGGGGTGACAATCCACCATCATATGACGGGAAAACCAATTAGTTTTATATGTGTACTACTAGCCGAATTGCCGGCGTTGCTCGGGCAAGTGAATTATGAATATGAATATTATGAATTATGAAAAGAAATGAATATCGAAATAAAAATGTATTCTCCAGTACAAACAAAAATTGATTAAAAATTTTGTATGGGGGCCCCTTTACCCCGGGCTTCCGACCTCTTCCAAAAATCGTCTACGGCCTACGTTAGAGTACCATGAGATAGTATGCCAAATTCGGTGGTTCTAAACTGAAAATTTTAGATTTGCATAGGGGACATACAGACAAACATACAATTGTTTCACGTATTGTGTCAAGCGAGAAAGGAGCTGCTATTGTACAAACCAGCGCGCATTGGGTAGGTGTTTGGGGGGTGGTGCGAAAATCCACTGTCATATGACGGAAAAACCAGCTAGTTTCGTATACTAGTAATATATTACGTTGAAAAAAAAAAAAAAATTCCGTTGATGGATAGAGCCAATCTACCTAGGCGACATACAGTTACATATTTGCTAGTTTTTGAAAATTAGCTACCTTTTTTCAACACCTTGAAGCCAATGAACACTAACTCAACTTTGTACTGCTCTGAAAATTTGGAATATAATACTAAAATAGCGAATCAAACTATGACGTATTATTGACGTCCGATTTGTTTATATTTGTAGTTGCAGCCACTTAGCTTATGCAGTGTCAGTATACGATGATGCAACAGTCAATACAACGTACATACATACATACATACATCAAGAAAATATACCCCAAAACCACTTACAAATATTACTTAGTTCAATATCATCGTGGTTTTATAATATTACGAGTCTCGTATTACGGATCGGTGAATACATCAGTTCGCACGTGTCACTATTATTAGCCACTGTAATTTTGCGAATTTGCTCAGCGGAACGGGTCATGTCCTCAGCTTCCGGGTGGATCCACGTGTCTGAATTTGTGTCAGATCGACAACGACCCTGAGTGGGGCTACGCCCTCGCCTACGCGCCTTCGCCCCCTTTGGCCCCATGGGGCCTCCTTTGAACCCCTGGGGCCCCCCGCTTGGAGCACGTGCATGAAAATTGCCCCCCCCCCACCTGGGGCTGTCTCACGATCCATCCATATTATTGCGAGCTTTAAATATTTTTCAGCTACATATGCTAAGCCCACACATACCGAGTAGATCTAAAACAACGATACCCGTTTCCGAAAATTTGTATCCATGAAACAGCGGTTCCTTTCCCTTTTTTAAAGATTTACCACTTAATCAGGATAGCACCAACATTTTTCATAATCAAACAATGTTTATAAATAACTGGCCCACCTGTATATTTTTCGTATGAATCTTATAACTAAATCACGTTATGCATCGTATTTATTTTCAGACTGAAATTTCACACGTATACGCTGCAATTATGTACGAGCGTAGGGGTTTTGTTGTTAAGTATGATATAGTTAAAGGTCAAGTGTGGGTGAATTTTATTCGCCATACAGACGTGCGAAACAACTAATTTAAATATTAATATGTATAATATTGATTAACCTACTTACGATGCTAGTTAATCTCTTTTGTTAAAATTCGTTTATATAAATAAGCCGATCTTTTACAGTTTGAGTTTTCCTCATATCTTACATATGTATATACCAGAGACGGCCAACTAGATATGAAGTTTTTTTGATAATCTTTGAAAGTTCTTAATATTCAATACATATTCGTAAAACTATCGTAGCGTCACACCTGGGAAATTTCTCCGTAAACTAATATACTGTTCCATATTACGCTGTGTATGAAAATTTTAGTAATGCAAATATTATACCACGGTGTTAGGTAGGTAAACTTCGCTTCATTTCAACCGAGTGTGGGAAGCGTAAGTAATGAATACAAATTGTCGCATTGGAATAATCTATATAGAAACGTGTACAAATGTTAGGAGTTCAACAGCATCCTGTAGCATCCTTTATCTTGAGCTCGTTCAAATCGATGCCACGTGCCAATTGAACAATCGCCTTAATTTCAAGTTCATTGCTAGCCGATCTCTTTTATGATTTTACTCACCCATCCGACGTTGGAAATTTCCCAAATCTATTGTAGAGACTTTAATCACGATAACGACCCGGCTTGTTTCGCGAGCGAGTCTACGTAAAGTCTAAATAATCAATTTTGTGCGTATTTATATACATACATACATATGTATGTATATTTCAGCGGTTATAATATAAGATAATCTAACCCCGAAAAGTCGTCTAATACAAAATAGCCTATGTAATAGTATGATTGCTGTAAAATTTACTATTTCATAGCAATTGTGTTGTTTTATGAAAGGGGGTTTTCAATTCAATGTATTATTGAATACCCCTTAATGAGTTGATGTTGTTCGACATGACCCATTTTTTGTTGTTGTACGAGTGATACAAAAGATTTTTATGTTACGCGTTTTTTCAGTCTAATGAATTTAGAGCAAACACGAAAGAAGGATTTCACTTATGAAAGCAACGACCTTGCGAGCCTCCCACGAGAAGAAATGTAGTACAAAATTTGACTGCGAAAATATGTTTTCCAAAACTCATAATCACCTTATGAAACGAGCACCTGTGACATTGTTGATAAGATATGTTATTCGTAAAATTGTGTACTTAGAATGATTCAGATGAAGTGTTTTAAAATAGTCTTTAGGGCTTTGTTTTCATTACGAAAATAACACGCACAAATCACCGATTCAATTATAGACTGTTTGTTTAGTCAGTATTTGACAAGCAATGATACCGATTTATAAAAAAACAAGAGTTTTCGCATTGAATTGAAAATAATAAAGAGACGACGATTCAGTGCGTCATAAAATCGACATATATAATATCCCAGATGCAATTGAAACCCACTCGCGTGTTATTATCACTTTGGTTCCATCGATGTACGAGATGCGATCAAAAAGCTTAGGCTTAAAATCTGATTCAATTTAAAAACGACGAAGCTAGGCGATAGCTCAGTGGTTAGGGCGTTGCGTTGGTCTCTTGAGAGAAGGGTCTAGGGTCGATTCCCGCATGTTGAAAAAAGTTTTACGGCCTAAAAAATATCGTCACTGGCAAGATCTGGATATTATTAAATTCAGATCGACCCTCTCCCGTTAGAATTTTCCAATTTATTTAACTTGGTCTAACACAAACAACCGAAACAAATTCCTTACTCATTGTCTGTTTCTTCTATCCCTTTCTCCCCGTTAGAAGGCAATGAAAAACCATTGGAGAGTATCTTTCCTTAGTTACTTCACCATGGCAGGCGGTAAAATGTTTGTGAAATAGTGTAGAGGCAACGCCTTATATTCTAATGCGTCACTTTCAGAAGAAGCTTTTTTAAAACATTAATTATTACATTAACAGACATATTTTTTCAAGCTTCAAAGATTAATAGATTACATCATTATGAGTAAAATACTGTAAAGAAAGTCTTGGGATATTTCGAATCAAAAATAGAAACTCCCTTATTGGAAATACTGGTTTAGCTACCCCCGAATGTCTTGTCATATTCAAGTGCCCTATAAAATCCACTGGAAAAACACTGAATGTACAATGTACATACAGAATTTGAACATACATACATATATGGAACAATTATATAGACAGGCAAACATAAAAAAAAATCGGGTGTGGCCAACCCATGACTTTATCCATATATTTGAGGAATACAAAGAGTAACGAAATTAATTTTTACTTTATCCTAATCGGATAAAGTACATATTGTGATCGTGCGAAAATTCGACCTCGAGATTTTGACTGATTTGGATCAAGTATCATTCCCTGATCACGTTTTCATGATTTCTGGAAAATGTCTGTATGTCTGTATGGCTGTGTACTTATGTGTGTGTGTGTCTGTATGTGTGTTTTCTCCGAAACTATCAAGTCTATCAAGCTGAAATTTCATATCTATTATTTTCACGTAAGGTGTGAGAGCTATAAGGAATTTGGTCAACATCAGTCAACCGAAAGTAGGGTTTTTTTCGTGTAGAAAATTCAAAAATTCTGTTACCACAGAATATTTCCGAAATTGCACCGGCGATTTCGTCGAAATTTCATATCTATAGTTTTCACGTTAGCCTTAAGAGATACTGTGATTTTGGTCAACATCTGACGACCGGAAGTGGCAACAAGAACAAGAAAAAAATAAAGTAAAAACAAGAGAAAAACCCTACTTCCGGTTGGCTGATGTTGACTAAATTTCTTATGTCTCTTACGCCATACGTGAAAATGATAGATATCAAATTTCAGTTTGATAGACTTGATAGTTTCAGAGAAAACACACATACAAACACACACACATTCAAGTACACAGACACACAGACACATAGCATAGAGACATTTTCCAGAAATCATGAAAACGTGATCAGGGGATGATACCTGATACAAATCAGTCAAAATCTCAAGGTCGAATTTTCGCACGATCACAATACTTTATCCGATTAGGATAAAGTAAAAAGTTATCTACATATGTATGTATGTTATAAAAGTTGTATATGTACATATGTATGTATTTATATTAGCGTAAAATTTTCCTATCTGCCTGCCTGGGTCGTTGCAGTCACGCTGGCATTGCCAACATGACGAACAAATTGTTTTTAGCGATGTGTTAGCAACAAGCCGCTATCTGTCAAAGCCGTTTCTAGTCGTCAGTGATATTTTACGGTCAAACACCCGTTCAATCAACGGTACACTATAAAACCGTTACACGTACTGTCAAACGAACCAGGGGCTATATTGTTATTGTACAAACCGGCTAGTGTACGATACGGCTAGTGCAGTGTGATACGTATTGACACATAGTTTAATCAATAGTTTTGGGTCAGGTCGATGGAACAAAATACTTGAGGCAACAACTTACTATAAGGCATGACACTTTGAACTCGTCTTTTTCTACCTGAATTAATGGCAGTCATTCTGCTCCAACGCAGCGTAATGCAACACCTTGTCCGAGGGGAGGAAGGGGTGGCAGAAGAATAAGGGTTGCGACCCTCTGTGGCTGATCCTGCGGCTGACAGATTGAATTAGTCAGTTTCTGGGTCACGGTGTCACGGCTCGCTATCGGTTTCATCGGGTTACTTTGCGATTTATTGCATTACGACCGCTTAATGACCGATCGATGTGCTACAAATTCACATTTGCTTCGACCCAAGATCAAACCGACCGATACGAATTACCGGGCACGTCACCTTGGTGCTAAAGTTCACGTAAATAGCCCTCTGAAACTGGGCTTCTGAATGGGTATTATAACGTCACAGTTTGGTTTATCGGACACTTAAGTAGTTCATGGCTCAAACCCTAGTCGGTCTAAAAATTAGACTTCCAAATTAAGCTATTTTTAGCTGCAAATCTATTTTCTTTATCTGTGTGTTCTTTGACGTGTGATTCTTTCAGGTATTGTTAAGTGGAAAATCTCTCAAATCAATCTCGTCTAGCACTATTTCTAAATGTAAGTGTAAGACTTAGGCCCTCCGCACACGGGGCAACTGTTTAGCAACCCGAGTTGCAAAACAGTTGAGCATGCAACTGTTTAGTGACCACGCCCATGTACGGGGGTGGGGGTCCGCACACGAGTCGACTGAAACCAAACCGATTTCAAATCAGCGAACAACTGGTTGCATGCGATCGTTTACCCCAGTCGCAAAACAGTTGAGTTGCATGGTTGCACGTGTCTTCACAAGTACAAGAAATGAGTGATCAAAAAATGAACATTATTTTTATTGGAAAGTTTTGCATGAAGCAGATGTTTTGCTGCTACAAACAGCATTGACTTGATATTTCTCCGTGTATAGGGATGACACCAATATTCCCTTTTTAATGCTAGTCGTACTCTGCGGTACTGATAATAGGCAATTGTGTCTTCTTCATCTGAACTACTACATTTTGCGAAAAACAGCTTTGTGACTACAAACTTGTAGAGAACTTTGCTTAGAATGATCCATAATCAATCGCGCTCGTGTGTGGTGTGAGGTTTCATTTTGATTGCAAACTGGTTGTGTGTGTGACTAGTATGCAACCAGTTTGAAACTTGAGTTGCAAAACAGTCACCCCGTGTGCGAAGGGCCTTATGATTAAAGTTAACTAAAGAATGTTTTTGATGCAGAATCTTATATTAGTCCGTTTGTACTCGATATTGGTCCGAAGCGAACCCTCGGGGAACATTCGGAAAAATTTCCTTTTATTTTAATCAATTACCATGACAAAGAAGTCTGTTATCTTTGATTTTAGTGTGGCATATCAAATTTATGTCTTCAAACTTGAGAAATTTTAAGAAAATGATTTAATGAATCTCAACGTTCGTGCTTGTTACATAAATATTAAAAAGGTCAATTTCATGCTAGATTAAATGAGAAATCTTATATATGAAAACGTGCACGAGAAAGCTCATATTAAAATTAAATTGGTGGTATTTCAATGTACATACATACATATACTAAAATAAGTATACTTATCTCAGTCGGTGGGATGATTGTGCATATTTTAAAATAAAAATTCCAAGCAATCATGGCCTACTCCAATGTTTTCTTAGCTGGTCGAATGGAGCTTTTATTTTTTTACTCTTCGAAGAGATTCTGCGAATGACAACGTGAGTGAGCCAGAAACTCGCACTGTTTACATTGGATGTGAAGCTGTGACCCTTTTTCATGACCAGATCCGTTTCACGAAGTCTGCTCGATGTCAGGCGTTTCGTCATGATGCGAAACATGCCATCTGCAGATTGCAGAAATATTTGGAAAGAAACGGAACAACACAATCAAAGACATAATCATAAAAACGTTACACATACATATGTACATAGCGTCTGTGTATGTATGTATAATAAGAACTGCATCAAATTGTAATATAAATATATAAGACTATGTATGTATATGTACCTATGTACATACATACATATATATGTATACATATATATTTCAAGACTACATATGTTCATATGTACGTACATAGTATTATAATTTGACAGACAACCCTGTAAAAGCGAACTCCTTAGCTGATTCCTGTGGGAATGTACGAGGCTAAGAAAAGGCTTTACCGTAAACCTTTTGCTATATTTTCAATCCTATTTTATTTTAATTAATTTCGTCTCTATTTTAATATTTCGTTTTAATTGTTGTTTGTTTTTCATTTTGTTCAGAGTTAATGAACACATGCTTTATACATATGTATGTACGTGCCAAAGTCACTTGTGTTAAATGTTTTGTTTCATACAGTTAAATTAACATCATTGAAATGTCAACGCTTGACGTAACCAATAATAAAGCCTTTATATAAAATTGAGCTGCAAACGTGTAGTGGGAATAATAAAAACAAGCAACAACACAACCTGCGTCGAATTTACAACAACACCTAGAAAACATACAAAAACCTCTTAAATGTAAAATTAATACTTTTATCGTTCGAAATTGACATTGAATGTTTGCCGCCAGTTGGCTTAAGCGTCAATGCAAAGTAACTTTTCATGTTGCATTCCCAACCGGAAAAAAAGCTCCTTGGCATTATGCGGAATAAAATGGCGATCGAAGATGTAACTGATATTGAGTTGAAATCCCCTGGAGTAAAAAGACACCCTTTGACGAGACGACAGATGTTTCCAGGGCCGTCAAAACAAAGTGTCGAGGCCGAGGATGAAGTAAAGTAAATAAGAAGAAAGTGACCGTTTGCGATATCATAATATTTACACATTTGGGTCAGCGGAACTATAGACACACTGAAATCGTTATCGAGTCGGTATAATCGATGTTATGACCAGTTTAACTAATTGATGTTTATTTAGGATAGGTAATATTATCGATATTGTTAATCAATTGCCAGTAAAACAGCCAGAATTCAGTGTATAGAAATTTTACGGTTGATCACGTGTCTAATACAAATGTGTGTCTTGATTCTATATATGTACAAGGGTAGGTACATGTAACTACTTAATTTAACACTTCAATTATAAGAATACCTTGTTTTTTTTATATAAAATTTTCGGCAGATTTATTTATACATTTTAACGCATAAACATCTAAAAGTGGGATTCCATAGTTTTGACTAACAAAAAAAAATCGTTTACGATTCGTGCGTTTTAATTTCTTTTATTGAAATTTTTACAGCTGGAAAATGGCCGTGGCTGACTAATGTTTATCTGACACACGAGGAAAAAGGCGTCTTTCTGATGAAACTTGCGGTTCGGTGTCGTCATTGCGTTTCACTAAATTACAAAACACAATGCGCGACGTTATATTATTTGCATCTTTCGATATTGGACCGGTGTTTATTGGCCCAATTTTGTCGGAAACCACTAAGTCGCATTTACATGGACACGTACTTTGGGAGAAAATATACACGAACCATGATTGATTCCAGTTTTGTATACGTACGATAATTTTTTTTCGTTAACAAGAGAAAACCCTCACACGGACGCCTGGATCAGATTTTATGTTTTACTCAACACTTTCGTTCGGCTTTTGAGCGAATCAATAATAAATTGACTGGTTTGACCGTTCCAGAAACTGAATATTTATTTGGTTACATCGCCTCAAACATCGTTTCATATTTCAATACTGAGAAATTCTTTTACTTCTATTAGATTATTGGAAAATAAATAAAATTTCTACACATATGTATGTACATACATATGCATATACCCACATAAATAAAATAAAAAGACGATATTAATTATTTATATTATAAGAACACTAAATTTTAGATGTTGCAAATGTAGAACATTCCGAAGCCCATAATTAGTCTCACCATATACATACATATATTATTGTACGCTCAACAACGCGATTTTATACCCATTCGATCAACGATATTTTTACTTTATCCTAATCGGATAAAGTATTGTGCGAAAATTCGACCTCGAGATTTTGACTGATTTAGATCAAGTATCATCCCCTGATCACGTTTTTCAGATTTCTGGAAAATGTCTGTATGACTGTGTACTTGTGTGTGTGTGTCTGTACGTGTGTTTTCTCCGAAACTGTCAAGTCTATCAAGCTAAAATTTCATATCTATAATTTTCACGTAAGGTTTAGTAACCATAAGGAATTTGGTTAATATCAGTCAACCGGAAGTAGGGTTTTTTTCTTGTAGAAAATTCTAAAATTCTTTTACCACAGAATATTTCCGAAACGGCTTCGGCGATTTTGTCGAAATTTCATATCTATAGTGTTCACGTTAGCCGTACGAGATACTGTGATTTTGGTCAACATCTGACGAGCGAAAGTGGCAGTTTTTCCTATTTGAATATATGCCGAAGATCGTATTTTACATACGCGTGCGCACTCAATACAGTGATTTCATGATATGTATGTACATATGTATGTTGGTTGGTGTGGTGGTGTGCATGCGTTTTATTTACTTACGTACTTAAAAAATTAATTTCGTTACTCTTTGTATTCCTCAAATATATGGATAAAGTCATGGTTTGGCCACACCCGAATTTTTTCACGTAGTGGTAAACGGACAATGGGCTGTTATTGTACAAATCAGCACGCACGGATGGGGGTTTGGGGGCTAGGGTTAGAATCCACCGTCATATGACGGACAATCGGCTAGTTAGACACATTACCGTTAAAATTTTGCTTTGCTTATTTTATATTTTAATCAACTATTGACAGTTTTATAAACGAGCGCCTTGAATTGATAATATTTATATTGGCAATTAATACACATTTCCAACATTAAATGGAAAATTTAGATTCTAGACACGATCACATCCAGTGCACGTGTAGTTTTAGTGTGAAAATCATAAATCTAATGTTAATAAATTCCCACGAAATTATTTCATTCTGTCGCAATGCTAATGCGTAATGCATCAGTGTTTATTTAAACGTACCTAGGCAGATACAAATATTGCGAAATGATAATTACGGACGTGGATGATGAGGACGAGGACGCTGTCCGTCAGTTGCGTTAACCGAGGCCTACGTGACTTGAAACTGGACCGTTGAAGATGACGTGATTAAATGTCAAATTGTGCAATGTCGATCTGCCGATATATTATTATCTATCGGCATTCGAAAATTTCTCTTTTTATTGCAATAGATCTATGTACATACTTTTAATATAAAAACGAACCGTGTATACTGTAAAGCATTGTTTAACTTAATTTCTCAAGTAAACTCACGAACATTTTTTTTAATATTTCATATCTACATACACGTATCCTTGCTCTAATTCTGCGTATTCCAAAATGTTGATCGATATGCAGTAACATTGTCATCATGATGGGCGTTCAGTTAAACAAATACATACATACCTACATATGTACCATTCGAGTAAATCTCATCATCGATCATGAATGTGCAAGTATTCGACGCGCAAACTCAATGATACTTTATATGTGTAAAATCAACACTACCACTATTAATTGATCGATCGTTGGTAAATGTATAATTCCACGTTTTGGCAGTTACGGATGGATGGATATTTAATTGGTTTTTACGTAATTAATTTCGTGTGATTTATTTATTGAGTTCATGGAAATCACAGCATCCCAAATTATTTCGTATTAGGCAATAACATTATTTTGCGCATAATGTAAAACGTCTAAAATATCAAGGTTGCATACAAACAATGTTATTCAATCATAATATGTATATTTGGGCAAGTAGTAGTACCTACACGGCATCGTCATTGCCATCGAAGCCATCGAAGCCATTTCAAACTTGTAAAGTTAAATTAAAATGGAAAATAAAGTCAATATAAAGTCTAGCATTAATTACTTGTGCACGGTTGCGAGTGTCTAAAATTTTCCTACTGGTTTAATTAATAAATAATAATCAAAGTTGAAAATGTGCTCAATGAATACGAATCAATTGCATTTAGGAACGTTGATTCGTTCGCACCTCTTTAATCGATCGAAGGTTTCGCATCGCATAACAAATGTTTCATAACGTGTTTACGTGTTATTTTAAAACGCAATTATAGAAAAGTAAGTGGTTTCCAATATAAAATTCCTTATTAATTACCATTTGTTGTACGTACACACATATGTATGTATGTATATGTGGCGTTGACTTTAATTTTTAATATACATATAACCCACTAACACGGTTCGTTAGATATTTTATAAAAAATAATCTAAATCGGTAGGACTGCATTCGTTTAATATTTAAGAAATTTTAATGAAGTTTCATGTTAAAGCCAAATGGAAAGAGAATTTTCTAGATGATATTTGATGAAATTCAGTTAAATATGAATACGTTTTTATACGATCGTTATAATTCGTCTGTTATATGCGTCTATATATGTTACTGCGCATTTCGAATGGGTGTCGACAGCATTATTATTTATAGGATTTTTGTACATGCCGAGGGAAGGATTTGCAAAGTTATGTTGATGAAAAATTTCTTATGACAAGAAAAGTAAAGCTTGTCGAAAGCAGTGCATAGACAGGCACGTGACATTAACAGATAAATGGTAGACAGATCATTTTACAATCAGCCCTTACCTACCGATCGTACCTATATATGTACGTACATATATAACATTGTATTTAGTATTGAGCGCATGAGACGACTGGAAATGAGGAAAATTGTCTCGGTCAATATTTACCGGGAAAAACCCATCGGAGGTCTCACAATGTATATGATATTGTTCATGCACGTGTTTGGAAAACTCTCTCCACTTATTTCGAGACAGGAAGTCAAGCTGAAGATAAAGGAAGGTGGCGGTGAGGTGAAGTACTCGGCATTTCTAGTTTGCCCAGATGTAAACAAAAATCAAAGCTAACGAGTGCGGAAATATGATAAACAAACTTATGGGTGCTAGCTATAATATCAAGGTTCGACTCGATTCCACGGTACAAATAGCCATAAAAACAACAAGCACGTATAGAAAATTGTGTATTTAATTTCGGAGAATTTTTATTCAAGGCTCAACGTGATGGCTTTCAAAGTGGCGTGTGTGAATAAAGCGATGTTATGAGCCTATTTAATTAAACCGTTATGTATTCGTTTTGAACTTTTGTACCTATGCATATGAAATACTTCCTGAAAGTCCGAAACGTACACAAATGAACAGATTACCGACAAGGTTATTAAAATAAACAAAAAAGTGTATGCATCTTTTTTGCTCAATTGGTTTATATTTTAATAATGCAAATATTGAACTGCTTGTGGCATATGTCAATGACAAAAGGATGATACTAAGTTGAGAGATATATTTAAGTTAAATAAGAAGGGAAAAAATAGATAAAGAGTGCATCAAAAAAATAAAAAAAAGAATTATTACCCATAGTGCTTATACATATGTAACTATGAAGAAAAGCAATATGTAAAGTAACGTTAATATTCTGACATAAGTGTGTGCAACATTGTATCTTTAAATTAATTGAAGAAAGTGTTATAATGTAATTTTTTTATATCGAATTCAAAACAATCACGTGCCAGTTTTTGCATAAAGTATGCATATTAATATTAGCAGAAAGTTTTCACGTATCCTAATCAAAGTTGAATAAGCAATATCGCGTATAAATAAAAACTGTTACTGTTGCAATGTAACACCATATATGTATGTATGTATGTTTGTATGTATGTATGTACATATAAATATGTATATTAATAAAATTTTGACGAAATACTACATACACTGTAATTTTTAAATTAAATTTGTATAAGCGACAGCTGATTTGAAAAAAGACTTTGTAATTATCTTTATAAAACCATTCCCGGTTTTGTCTCGCCATAATACAATATATAACTATAATTGAATTCATTGGGTAACTTTTATATTATATACGATGATTGTTTTTCATTCGGCAAAAGCAATTACAAATTTATAAATACATTTAAGCGAGGGGTCTTTTAGTTTTCTTACCTAACGTTTTCTTGCAAGGGCACTTTTCCGATCGAAGCCTCAATCGCATAACAAAATTATATGAAAATAAAAATTTATCATTATATTATAGAACGGTAACGGTTGACAATTCGCGTGAAAGCAATCGCCTTAATGCTACATATGTTGCGTTGCAAATTTTCCCGGAATTTCCCCGACTAACTGGGGAAATACTGCATATATTAATATTTTATGCGAAGAATAAGGCACCATTGTACATATTCTGTGAAATGCGTGGGTCTTGATGGCATTATTTTTCAGGATAATCGCATGTCATCGCCGATCGTTTGTTTCGATCGACACATTTCACTTTGCGCTTACATGTAATTCAATTTATTTTTACTTCATTGCAATACCGACAAAGAAAAGGTAAATTTTAAAAAGCAATACTGCAAATTACCAATAGTCATAACACATATTATTCAATTGTATAACGCGAGAAAAGTTACAGAAAAAGAAAAGTCTGTTATTTGAATGTCAAATGGCTTGCCACAAACAGAATGTATTTTCATCAAGTTACGGCAATAAAAGCACATAATAGAAAATACCAAAATCACAGTATACCGTAATCATATATAAATATGTAAATATTTCCGACAATTTCGTTATATGTATTATAGTACATATATGTACATACATACATACACCTATACATATATGTACATACATACATATGTATGTACATGTAACATAAATTCGTGGAATCATAAGTTGAACAAATCGGTACTTATTCGTTTTTCCAAAAGATGAGACGAAGTACCGGTACAAAATATTTCATATTCTCGGAATCGCAATAATGGGACTCATTCATAAAAATCGACATTGATAGAAACAGTTAGAATGTTAAGTTGTGATCTTCCTAGAACAGGGATAATGAGCTACGAGAAAAATGTATTCGAAAACATTTTTTAAAGAGGAATTTCTTTCCAGCTTCAAAAGAAGATAGATACATACATGGATCAACATTAATATAATAGCTGTAAATTATTTAGCGTTGCTAAGCCAAAATAATTTTTCTAATTATTTAATTAAACATGAACAAATTTCAATTATTGTTTTTCTTTAATGCGGGTAATTACACAGGGATAGTTTAATCGCTACTATCTCGCTAGTTTACTCGCCGCTAGTAAACTAGCTCGTGTAATAGGCGAAGCTAGTAAACTTTTCCGACCGAGTTAGTGAAGTTCGAATCTTTGAACTTTACTCGCTACTATCTGGCTAGTGTAACGTCACTTCATTGACAGTTTGAGGTTAAGCGGTTCATTTTCAGCTCCCAACACACACACACAGTGTACTTCAATGGACATGGATATAGAAGTATTCCATGTGGGTGTTACGTTTTTTTGGAGTGTGTTTTGGTTTTTGGATTTTTTTCAACTTTTTTTTGGTTTTATGAACATTGCAACTTTTTTTTTAATACTTTTGATACCCGAAAGCGGAACCCTCAAACCCCTCAAGCCCCGGCGTCCCCTTTTTGGACTCCCTCAAGCCACGCCGGATCCTCAAACCATCCCTGGAAAAAAATTTAAGAAGTAGCGGGGATCTCTATTAAAAAAGCGCTTTACGATATTGAAAATTCAGCGGGCATTTTGACGGTGGGCGCAAAACACGTGTCGCCACGTTGTAAAGTCACAAGTTGACGACAACGCCACTAGCGAGTAAACTAAACACGTGTAATAGGATTACTATCTACTCGCTACTAGCTCTACGTGTCGGCTAGTAAACTAGCGAGATAGTAGCGAGTAAACTATCTCTGTGTAATACCCGCTTAAAGTGTACATACATATAGTGAAGATTGTAAAATTGATATTTCGCGAATATCAAACCAGTGTCAGTGCCAGTGCAGTGTACTGACGTTTAACGATTACAAACGTTAAAAAGTTAGTCTTTTTTATTAATATAGGTACATACTAGTATATCGTCCGTTGATAACCAATGCGTGTTAATTAATATGGCGATTCAAACGTCAGTTAAACCAGCAAGTAGACTTTAGCTCTTTGTACGGTATATATGGTATTTATCTGTTCATAGATATATTGACAGATTACAGAAATTTACAAGTAACGAAAGTAAAAAAAATCACATTTACCATAGTACAGTGCTTCCCGAACTTTTTAGTAACCGCGACCCACGTTTTAGAAGGACAAATTTTCGCGACCCACCTAGTTTTAATGGACATGATATGGGGGGGGGGGGGGTATTTAAATTATTTTTAATACTGTTTTTATACTTGAAAATAGCCAGAGTTTTATTTATTTTTAAATCTACATCTATATATGTATGTACATACATATATAGATATATAGATATATGAGATAGTCTGTTTGTTTGTTTGTCTGTCTGTCTCTTATAGGCTCCTAAGCCACTCAACCGATCGCGATGAAACTTTCAGGACTTATTGTGATCATGCCGGGGATGGTTCCTGTGAAAAAAAATCGGGAAAAAACGGGAACGGGAACGGGCCTGCTCACGCGTCAGATAACGTACTAGGAACGGGAACGGGAACGGAATCGGGAACGGGATCGGGATCGGGAACGGGACCGGGATCTGGAATCGGGAAAAAGTTTGTTATAAAATTGTTATAAATATGTAATACATGTAAGTTAAATTAGCTAATTAGCTAATATTATATAAAATAAATTAATTAATGTGTGATGTGATGCGAAAGCTTCGATTTCGACGACTTCAGCTGTTTCAGTTGTCTTTCAAAAAATTCTAGTGGCTTGTTTTTAAAATCCGGATGCTTCTTCACAAAATGCTCGGACGCATCCTATTCTCTGTTGTGCCGTCTTGATTTTTTAAATTTTGTTGCATATTATTTTAACTTTCCCATTTTTTTCATATTTTACTTTTTAAATAATTAAAAAAAAATCACATTCTTCGGAATGTGAATTTTTCGCGGCCCACTAAAAATCGCCTCACGATCCACAGTTTGGGAAACGTTGCCATAGTATGTATATTACATCTAATGAACGCCGATTATGAATTTCTTCGGAAAACAACTTTGACTCATCGCAGCATTCAAACATTCTAACGAGACAACCGACCGAGAAAAATTCTGGGAAAACCATTCGCAATTACAATATCGAATTGCACGATAAATAATAACAAAGCGAAATGCATCACACGGTTTTGCACACATTTGCCGCGGTACACAATTGGCGGGGAGATAAGGCAGGGAATGCAGAGTGGCGCTCCGGGGCGCCATTTGCGCGCAGGCGTCCTGACGCCCGGCGTCTATAAAAGACCGGGACGATCCCGTTGGACGCTAGTCGGTACACAGGCGTCCCGCGGGACACTATTTCCGTTTCCCTTTCTGCGCTATGTGGGAAGGAACCGCGTGAAGATTCGCACAACGCGCTCGCGCTCAACGAGACCTAGCACTATTGTTGTTGTTTATCTTCATACGACGCCAACCTGGACAATTATTATTGTCGATTGAAACATTTGCATATGAATACTATGGAACGTTCGTCTTGTCTTTTCTCCGCGTTGTGATTTTGACAGTTGATTGACTCGACGTGCCCCACCAACTATACGAGACTATTGAATTTTCGTTTGTGTTCTTTTCGTTTGATCCGAGAGTAGGACTGAGGTGAGTTCATTCACGTTTATCCGTTTTTTTTTTTTAATATGTATGTAATTGTGTAAAATTATTCGGTATGCGCGGATTCGCCTATTGATTTGTTGCGTTCGTGGCAAGTGCGAATGCCGTTGGGTAAATTCATTTTTTTAATGTTTCCATTATATTATAATAAATTTCAATTCTTTTTACATTCGCATTTCAATTCTATTTCGTTTTCAATAAAAATTTAAAATTTAATGTAACATTTTATTGTAAAATTATCAGCTCAATCAAATATAGTAATAAAATCAATTTATCGTTTATAATTGCTTGTAAATCTATTTTCAAATATCCAAATTAGTTTTTTTTTATTATTTAAATGTATCAGTTACAAAAAAGGTTTGAGTTTTTACTTTTAATATCAATCTTCTGAATGATAATGATAAGTAAGCTTCAATGAAAAGTCTCAAGTGGGTGAATTGACTCTTACCTTCAATTGTCAATTTGCTTTCTTCGCGCCTCTCATTAAAATATATATGATATGTCACTTTCATTTCACATGTAAAATACTATGCTTATTAATAGTTCTCACAGTTTGATATCAAAGATGGTTAACAAAGATAAACTGTTTCTAAATGTCAAAACATCAAAAGTATCTTTGTGTAAAATGAATCTATGTACTTCAGTCAAAGAGCAATTTATTGAATACGTTAATTTGTTTTTAATTATTGTTATAATTTTGTGTCAGTCGATTTTTTTGACAAAGCGTCCAATACGTCCAAAGTCAGTCCATTAAGATATTCATTGTAAATTAAATCTTAAAATAATGTGAGCGCAGTACGTTGAAAGCATTTTATTTTATTGCATATTTATAAACACGTTATGAAAAATGTGAACTTTTCAAATTGGCTTCGATACGTCGATAAAAGCTTTTCAAGCACACTTCGCTCGACTTATATTGAGTGTTGAAAGCTTTCAAGCGCACAATAAGCTCACAGTGATTTAAAAACTAATAAATTTTCCACTTATGACATTTTTATAATAACATACAGACGAAATATATTCAAGGTATACATTTGCACGAAAAGGGCCGAACGTTTTACATAATGATTTATTCGAAAAATCAAGGATAAGGTTAGGAATTTTAATTTATTGATATTGGAGCATTCAGAAAAAATTCAGATCAGGGTTGAACTTTTCTTTTGATCACAATGGAATCCACTGACTTATCATCGAATAGCATCGACTCGTTCCCACGACAAATTCGCGTCACTCTTGTTGGTTTTGGAAAGTGTGTCGGCCCATTAATTAGTGAGTCGCTTGACACTTTTCAGATACAAAAAACGAAAACCGACTCGTATCTAAATATTCGAGCTTTATTTTATAAATACATCCCTGCTATTTTCACTAACTTGTTTGTCGGCAGGCTACTGAAAAACAATCGTCACACTTTAACGGTGTATTTATTATCTTTTTGGAGCACACCATAATTCAGTAGTGCTTCAACACTATGGTACTTAATAATTTGAATGCCAAGTTGTTTTTCGTTTTGGTATGGAAATTTAATTGCGTATGTATATACATAACTTACGACTTCAAACTTTACAAATTTAAAGAAAATGCCCAGTTTCGCAGTACCTCTTCGGGAAAGCTCTCGTTGAGTTAAAGTTAACACATTAGTGGCTGATCCCCATCTGGCCGAGTTAACTCGGGCACGGTGAACTGCGAAGGTCGATTCGTCTTGGGGCCGACACACGCCCCAAGAATTCAGAAAATTAACAACAAGAAAGCTCAAAAAATGGCAGCGCACCGAGGTTATTATTGCGATGGTAGAGACAAAAATAAGCTCGGATTCCCGCCGAGAGCTTTCGCATAACTCGCAGGTGAAAATTCCGCGTCCACTTTCGGCGCCAAGCTATCGAGGATGATAAACGTTGTTTTTACTATCGTATAACACCAGAAAATTATTAATATTTAATAATTTCCAGTTTTGATCTAATTGATTTTTAGTAGAAAATCGTCTGAATTTTATTAATAACTAGCTGAATTGCCCTGCGTTACTCGGCCGGGTGAATTCAAATAATAAAACAAATGAATATCTAAATAAACATTTATTCTCCAGTACAAACAAAAATTGATTAAAAAAATTTGTATGGGGGGCCCTTGACCGCGGACTCCGACCCCTTCCAAAACCCACCTACAGTCTGACTTGGGGTATCATGAGATAGTATACCAAGTTTGGCGGTTCTATGTAAGTTGAAAACTGTAGATTTGCATAGCGGAATCACAAACAAACAAACAAACATTGAATTTTATATAGTAGGTTTACAGTTTTGATCAAATTGACTTTTAGCACAAAATCCTCTGAATTTCATTAATAATTAAAAGATTGTTTATTATACAAAATATTTAACTATCACATGACTTAGTTTTTATGTGAGGTTTGTGTCGTGAAAAGTTTAGTTGAAAGAAATTCGAAAAAATCTCAACAAAATGGGTGTGTCTGTTCGCCTTTGAAATATTTTATAATTTGTGAGAGTTATTTTAATGATCCATCTAAAAATATCAATTTCTATTAAGCTAAACGTTACATTAACGAAAAGGAAAATAAAAGCGTAGACATATTATCCTGTCTACAAATTTGGTATTAATGGAAATAAATTTTAAATCAGTAACAAGATTAAAAATCCAGAAAGACGACCCTTGTCGTTATTATAATATATTTATTAAGCTCTAAATTTATAATGATTATGAATGTATTATTATATTAGCCTTCTCGGCTACCGAGAATAAGAAAGAATTTCCAATTGAAACAATGGCGCAACGTGTGATCCACAGAAATGTGTATCTTGCATAACACGACGTCTAAAAGCAGACATCTAAAACTCGATGCGTACAAAATGCATTTCATCTTCCTCTCAAGACTAATTTGTGCATTTTTAACGCTACTACACATTTGAAGAATCGCAAAAAGCGCAAAAACACAGCTAAGGGTTGACGCCCTATACATACATAGGTGTATGTACATTGACATGCACATTTTCTCGCCTTAAATCAACGAGATTCAAGGTAGCATCCTAATAAAACACGCCAATAAATCAACGTGGCGTAAGGGCTGTGGAGACAAACAAAGGTCAACGTCACCTCGACAAGCTCCTTTGGAAAAAAAAAAAACGTAGGATATGTCGAGGGATATTCTTTTGAATTCGAAAGCTCTGAACTTGAGTCACACAAAACATTACACACCAGGATGTAACATCTCAGACACATCTAGCCGCGGCTCGGTGACACAGCTTGGAAATAAATCCAGTGCCAAAATAGAACCAGCGAGTTGAATACCAACGTTGACGACGACAACGTCGACGTATGTATGTACATGTGTATCTGCCTATACTTCCTGTACGTCATTGCCGACGTGTTGCCACTTAACACTACTTCTGAAAGATATTACGCAAAGGTATGCCGGAGTTCTCTATCGTCTTGGAAGGTCGACGTGGTCTTGACTGATTTCGATGGACGACCTCAGTCTTCGCTATTGAGTTTCAGCGGTTTTGACCCACTTGATTAACTAACGTATCTACTGTGGGATAGTATAATTTGATCGTACTCGCGTTCAAAATATCCGCTAAGGTCCTAGGAAACGAAATTGGGATGATCGAAATTCGATCCAATTACAATTCAAGGAATCTATAATAATTGGAAAAGGACTAAGTGAATACAACATGAAACGAAAATAATCAAGAAAATAATTGATGGATTTTGCAGAAGATAATTCCATAACAAGGACACTTTAAATTTCAGTGTATTAATTCAAAAAATATGTACCGAAAAGATTTTAACCATTCCTTTAATTTGCCATTGGCGTGTTTCAATTCTACCAAAATAAATTAGTGAAAATGCCTGGATGTAAAGAACAAGAGATAAAACGAAGAATGAAACTAGGATGGAGCGCTTTTGGAAGAATGAACATAGTTTTTAAATCCAATATTCCGTTATGCTTAAAAAAGAAAGCATATGACCAATGCGTACTGCCAGTGGATGTGAAACGTGGATGCTAAATTCGAAAATGTTACGTAAGATCCAGTGCATACAGAGAAGCATGGAAAGATGTATGCTCGGTATAACAAGAGATCCCAAGAGGAATACATGGGTAAGAAGTATGACCATAGTGGCAGATATAGCGGAACGTGTGAAAAAGTTGAGGTCGACACATAGCGAGAAGAATACATACAATTTACATAGGTGGCAGATGGACATGAGAAATACTGGAATGGTATCCGACAGGATGTTACAGAAAGAGAAGGTAGACCAAGTGGAAGATGGGCTGATGAATTAATAAGAATGTGTGTAGTCAAGTGGATGCAGATCGCTCAAGACAGACAGGAATGAAAGAGGATTGGAGAGGCCTTCATCCAGCAGTGGATGGTGAACGGTTGAAAATGATGATGATGAATAAAGAACGCAGTATGTGATATTTACAAACAACTTGGAAAAATGCGTTTGAAGTTGTCTGAACTTTTTACATAAATAAATTGAACATTAAATAACCGAGTGGAATTAAATAGCTTTTGCGTCGTAGGATTGCGTTGGTAAGATATCGAACGAAATTTCTAGACTGTCGAATGTCACAAAACGTAATACCCGGTACTTCGCAATACGATCGGGCGAAAGGTTCACTTTCGCGAAAACAATTTCTTTGTGCGTTTGTTTATCGAATTTCATGTAAAAATCGATTAGGATTGTTTGCGCGCAACGTGCTTCATCGGTCAAAAGGTTAACGCTTTTCAACTTAACGACCCACTTGTTGATCGAACGATTATAACCATCGCGAAATTATACAGTTGTTAGACATCGCACTACCCTTGACATTAATTAACAAATAAACCAAACTGGCCTGATTTTATTTCGATCTCGTCAAAAGCAACTGTACGTATGTATGTACGTGTAGTATACACTCATCGTGAACGACGTTAATACAATAATATATAATTATATTTTCGATAAAATTTATCGACGATTTGATTGAGACGAACCAATCCAGAACGTTTCCTGTTTTATTGAGCGGCTTCGTTGCCAAGAGCCGTATTACCGATCAATCAGATTCCACTTTAAAGTTTTTCACGTGTCGAATTCATATTAGATTTATTAATATGTTTATGTGAAAGTTCAGGGTTTCATATTAGTGCTTATGCGAGCTATACGTAAGTTATTCACTTTTTTGGATCAACGGGGATGCATCACCCAATTTATATTGATCTCAAATATACATTATTTATTTATTTAATTACAAAAACACCCACCATGACGTAACAGATTAACCAAATCGACATGGTGGATAAATTACAAAAATAAAAATTCAAAATGTACGCAAAATCATTTGACCTTTAGTATCTGCACAATCAAGCAACTGTAACTTCCAAAGAAAATATCAAACGAGACAGAAAATTGATTGCTCTAGCGATCGGAGAAGATGGCACCATATTGGTTCGTGCCTCAGGTGGATAGAAAATGCTGCTTGGACTAGGACTCCATATAAAGGAAGAAAATTCCAAAACTGTTTGCACTAGTGATTCATAAATAATCCTTAGTACTATAATAGATTGAAAGGGCAATATTCACCCTTAAAATGAAACCCAGCATTTTAGACGATTTTAAATAAATTTAAAAAAAATGAATGGTCATTCTATAAAAGTCTTTAATTGAAGACCAGATGTTAGTGATTTTAAACGTTTCTTCAGCCTACGCTTACCGCGATCGTTTATTTTGAACGTGTATATATTTTTCAGCACTTCTTTCAAACGGTCTTCATTCCACAAGGGGGTATACTCTTATGAAATGCACTTTGCGCCCGTTAAATGTTTACCCAGTGTCCATGCACTTCAGTGAGCTGACGCATTTGTTATTGTTTCCTGAAATAATGACGCGTATACGTATATACGTATTGTGTATAAAATATAATATTAATCTCGTCCACGTTTATTAGTAATGATGGTCCGGTATGCGGATTCGACTCCAGAATATATTCGCTCGTCCCGAAATACTCGCGGTATGTGATAAATTTCGGACGCTTTATTCAGATTGTGCTGAAAAAAATACATATACTATATCGAATGGGTCGCGACGGTGTGTATTTTTTCATGTTTCTTTGCGAAATATGCGTGTTTTGTATATAATAAAAATCAAACAAAGCAATAAGTTAGTGTTGCGTTGTAGTATGAAAGTAGAATAAAGCTTAATTGTAAGATTAGCTTAACTTACCTTGAACAAATTTACTAGGCAAGTCAAATACTACTGATATATTCAGCTCGCTAGTATTATAAACAAATTAGCATTTAATATATCAAAATACGTTAAACTTAGTTTGTGATAATGGAATTGTGAAATCTATTATTTAATTGGCCGATTCGTATCAGGGTAAAGTAGTATTGGAGTTCGCTGTCTCATTTGGTCCACTTTTGCACGGTACTTCATACTTATCCGATAAAATATGAATAGTCAATAAATATACAATATTCACATCGTCGTTTGTAATTTTCCACTGTTCCGTTCGAGACAACTCGTCCCACCCGATTCTCACAACATAAATCAATACAGGGGTGATTCGCCGAAGGTACGAGAAAATTCTACGAACACTGTAATTTTTGCAATAATTGTTTTTAGCGTAATAACTATTCTTAGCGTAAAAACGACGCGTGCGCCTAATTGTATTTTGTAGCAAATTCCGGACATTACTTGCGTTTATTTTGACTCTCGGCGTTAATTCGATGCGTCGGGCAATTTGTCTTAAGATTTATGTTGGCGCTCTCGCGATTATGGCGCCTAAATTTCAAAACCATTAAAAGAACAAACATCCCGATCCGGCGATACACACTTTCATATCGGTTCGTTGACACCGGTGCAATTTTGAACGAACACCCGTTCGTATAAATGGCAAAAAGGTCAAGCGTTTCAAATATCGAACCGGAAATTCGATAGATGAATTTAAGACATGCGCAAGCATCCAAGTTTGTGGTCTATCCTATGAAGAATTCCACTGTGGGTTCAATAGACGGCAGTATGGTACCGTCGTAATATTATCGAAAAATTTCAACGATCCACTTACATAATACTGTATTTTTACGATGATCCTTTGAAACATGTTTGTTTTTGTCGAAGTAAGTCGACCGACCTTCAACCATGTGCATGTGAAGATGAATAATTCGGCTTTTAACTCTTGCATACTTGTGAAATGCACATGCACCAAGCCAACACATGCAAAACGTATCAATTTAATATGCCATACAACAATTTAACAACGTATCACTTCGTATGTGTCTAATTTATTCCTCGATCTCTGTGTGCTTAACATTTTTTTAAAAGGATTAACTTTCGTACTTTATTTTCGCGATGATAAAACTTGTACATGGTGTCGTAACCGACGGAATTGTTCCTTTTGGATGCAATTAGTGCGGAAAATTGTTTGATACGAAAAAGAGTACGTTTAAACGGAACGAAGTAATTTTTTTTTGGAAATAATATAATCCGTCATTGTTATATAACACGCCATTGTTTTGTTATTGAAGTATTAGTACTATAAAATTTTAATTCCACATTCGTGCATCTGCATTGAATCTGTTTGCGTAACGACGCGTAAATTGAATTACTATTGTATGTAGTATTAAAGCACACGCGAAGGACGCTCTCTATCATAATGAAAGCGTTATCACAATATGTATGCAGGCGAAATGTATACAAAATACGACGCAATATATGTATATACATATTCCGAGCTCAAATTTAATTTGAATTTACTGCGCGTTTCGTGTAAACATAGTTCAGGTTATGAATGGATCGATATCGTCACTGTATATTATATAAACTTTTAAGCGAATGAGTGTGAGTTTTAATTTTCGGAATATATGTACATATTATACGTAATTGTGTATGATCGTGAATGAAGTAGGTCCATTAGCTTGTGACCCAAATGAACTACGGTTACGATATCTTTCACCTCATTTTATGAAACGTTTCGAAATATAGCCGAACGTTTGAAATGCTCAAGTCTTCTACACTTCCGCGTAAATATTGTACCAGTCGCGTTTTAATTAAATTTTATCGAGGGCAGTAGAATTTTACGCTTTTTCCTTTTTTTCAGAATCAACAATGAAGACGGAAGAGAAAAGCGCCAACATCCCAAGGGTGAGGATAGCCGTTTTGGGAAACATCAACGTTGGAAAATCTGGTAATTTCATTCATACAAATTCGAACAATCTCTATGTTAGATAATATAGATATTGCGTAAAGGTTATTCATGCTTTTTTTTTTGTATTTTACAATCACGTTGAGGCTTTTTTTTCAAAGCGAGCCAAATAATATATTTTAGATTGAATTAAAATCTAAATGTGAGATTTAACCCACATACTAAAATATATTTAAAAAAAAATTCGTTACAAAACAAATTATGTTCTTAAAAGCAAATATTCCTTTAGCGTTAAATATGTTAATCGAGTGCTTTTTTAAACATCAAAATTTAAATACTCACCCGTGTTTAAAGTGTATATGTACATATGTGCATTATTTGTGTTAATAGAAATATTATTAAAAAATCTGACCATGTTGCAAAAATCCATATTAATTTTTATTGTTTTCAGCCTTAACAGTACGATACCTTACAAGAAGATTCATTGGAGAATACAGATCAAATACTGGTGAGTTTTTTTTAAATAATTTCTTTGTTTATTCGGGGCTGGGGCTCATTTATGGATTAAGGACTTTCTCAAATTGTTTGCACGCCTCTGCTTATTCAAAACATATTTTTCATTCTCGATAGCGTCTGGTTTCGCTTTACAATTTCACCCCTTGGAACGAAGATCTTTAGCGTTTTTCGCTGAAAACATTGGCGTTCTTGAATGGAATTTCCTGGCTGAAATATGCAAATAAAAATGCTAACAAAAACATCGCACAAAAGCTCGCTGTTACGCTTGTAAAGATGGCAGATAGACAGCTTTCAGTCATTGAGTCAGTTCTTGGAAATTCGGGGAGCTTTAATGAATAATTTTGTTTACGAAACTCCCCTACATATATCCACATTTGGTCACACTTACACGATATTATCGAGAGCCTGAAAATATATCCATATGTTTCGTAGCACTTTTATTACGGTACGTTTAATACGCAACCGAAATATTGTTTTCCTGTTAATCGAATAAAAACATGTTGTTCTAACCTGAATAATAAAATCCATTTTATAATACTACATCATTTGATTCGTGTTACGTAAATAAATTCGTTTAATAATAGCACCCATGTAAAGTTATAACATTGCGTAAAACACTCGCATTTTTAAAATTACGTTCAAGGTGAGCTATTCTTAATCTAACCCAATATTATCATATCAACGTTATTGTATTTCAGTAATACATGAACTCTCACAGTTCATGTATAAATATTTTACACATTTGAGCTATTTTAAATTCTACGCAAGGGCTATTAATATGAATGTAATGAAGTAAATTAGATTTAATTTGTTACAAAAATCGTACTGATAGAGGACTAGTTGGGCATCAATGGTGTATACAAAACATTCTGGAAATAAACGAACACGGCCGTGTGAAAAATTTCACATCTGAAACGTGAAATATTGCTAAGACTAAACGCTGGAAGTTTTTCCTCCGGTATGATAATTGTAAGTAGGGGATCAAAAAAAAAAAGTGACATGTCTGACTTTGCAAATTATATTCGAGAATGATTTGCAGACGACCCGAATACTTTGTTCGGAGAAGTATGTAAACATTTTTCGAATTTTTCGCGAATTATTTTCGAAACGCTGTTGGTTTGACTTGACGTCGCTCACTCGTAACACTGAATGAATTTTCATTTTTTTTTTTTCAAATCGACTATTTACATTTGTGAATCATAGAAGAGGCGATTTTTCCTAAGGAAAGGGTATATGCTTTATTCACGCGTAAATAGTGGTATAAGGAAGGCCATGTGTTCTTCTCTCGCTTGTTACTACAAACAACATGTTTTTGTATAGATTATATAGTTTATAATATTCGTTAATTAATTTTTTTTTTAAATATTTTCATATGGTCTTCGATAACATTCGATAAAGTTTAAAAATACGTTTTTTTTCGTATTTTTAATCCAAATTCCAATAATAAAAACGCCAAACCGCAATTTATTGTCTTACCGCCGAATCGCACGCATAGCTGACACATCAAATTGAGTACGACGATAAAAATCACAGTAAAAAAATTGAAAAACGTCTATTCTTTTGATAAATATTTAGAAAATTTAAATATTTTCACATGGGTAGGTACATAATTGCTTTGGCAACAATAAAAATTGAAATACTGGGACAAACATTGAAGGAGGGGGGGGAGGAAAGTCGAATAACTTGCCAATTCTATGTCTGAGTATATTTATATTTTTAAAAACGGTATTATTATACTTTCGAACAGAAAGTCGCAAAGTTACGAATACAACATCCAAACATGAATGTGAATCAACTGCATTTATTTTGAAACATGCACTTGACCATCAGCGCGACAATGAACATTTTTCAGAAATTATATTCGTATGCAAAATTTATGCACAAAGAGATGAGTCGCGAATCCTCGCAACATCGTTGCGTGAAAATTTGTTTACACACTCGTCTGAAAACTGGTTAATATTCCGACTGATATTTGAGTGTATCATAATAAATATGCACTATAACTCATAACACCGGTTTCGGTGAACTCCTATACCGCAAATATCCAGTTTGCAACAATGTCACGTGTTTCATCATAATAATACGACACATTCGTGTATTCAGTACCGTATTTGATACATAGTCGTATTTTGAGCTTATTGCTATGCCCATAATTCGACAAACTGCTATATAATAGTGCACCAGTGTTATGTTGCATTCGATTTTGTTTTATTATAATTTATGTATGTACATATATATGTACATATGTATTCGCGGGAAAATTAGAATGTCGTGTAGTTTCTACGTAGCCGAATAAATTACGCGTCTGTTTTCCGACATCAAAAATAATAATACATTTGTTGAATCATAAATGAACAAAATGTTTATTCGGCTGGTCCAGTCGACCGGCTCGCGAACCCATGTCAAAATAATACCAATATTTTCTTCGGCTGAAATTCTACCTTATTTTTCTTATATAAAAACATATGAAAATAAATGAGTCAATGATTCCACTATGCCCAAAGGGAGCGGTTGATCAAAAAGAGAGGATTGTCGGTACGTGATCGGTATACATCGTGTAAATGACATTGTGCTAAAGTCGTTAACCCTTTCGGTTTCTCGTCTCCTTTTACGCGATCGATAAGATCTCTCTCTCTATAATACTATGTACAATATATTAACATTGTATTATAACGCTCGGATTGCTATGATAGAACGTCAGCTCGGGTATCATAATGTGATTGACTGATTTGCTCCAGTTTTTCACGACACACGGTCACATTTCGCAAACGTTTTACATGATTTACTATCGCTGATTTATGCGTATGCGCTACGGTTAAAAATCTGCAGCTCGGGAATGCTTTGGCTCATTTACAAAATCAAAAAGAATGAATGAGAAATAGTATCAAACTTTTCGCGTCGATTTTCTAAATACATAATCACGTTGTTCCTATGTATGTATGTAGGAAAATTTGTACAAATTGGATTTTATTTTGAAATTCATTGAAGATGGTCTCGTTTTGGGGAGAAAATTCGGGTTAATGACTTTTTCCTGAATCTGTTTTATATGGAAAATGTGTGTCAACGATCCTGACCCCTTCGGTCCACTGCTAAAAAAGCAACATAGGTCCAATATCAAAGTCACCAACGCAATAATGGACCACTGTTGACGTCACGAGAGTGTTTCATCCGAATTTTCCCCTCTTTTCTTTTAATGCAGCTCAACTTTTTATTGCTCGCACGCAAACGACTCTAACCGGTTAGCTGGCACAAGGAGAGAAAGATTCGGCCAGCTTTACACCGACAATTCAGCCTACGCCTTCAATGAAAATAAATTCCACGCTGAAATCCGCAACTTTCAGCGTGAGCGAATTTTCGGAATTTTCTGCGCGCCTTAACATGAGATTCGCATTGCGAACGTACAAATCACCGCCTTGCACCGAAAAATTACCGTATCATTGTGCGAAAAATGTATTAAAACATACGAGCGCCATGTTAAACTGTTCAATACACATATGTATGTATGTATGTACATACATAGAACGTTAGGACGAGTTAAATTATGGATACACATCTGTCAATGTGTCGCTGTATCTATCCTTGAATAATTTTTGTTATAATTGGCTAGATAGGCTTATCGATTGAGTACTTTAAATATTTACAAACGCTCTTTTGCGATTCAGCTGTACGTAATTATAAACAAAGGATACACTTTATATATGTTATTTTTTAAGTAGCCGTGTATACATATTTAACTAACAATTTATATTTTATATTGAATAATATGCACCCCTATACTAAATCAAGTATATCTTGAAATTTTAATTATAAACACAGGTAAACCTTCAGTTATTATTATCATCAGCAAACTCCTCAATCTAAACAATCGAAAGTAATTTAAACAAAATAACCACACGGTGTTTTTATGAAAAATGTACTGCGATGTTGAGTTTACAATGAGTCATTGTTTAGTGGATTTTCCGCAAAAATGAATCTTTCATCGCACGCTATGGCCATCTTCAAACCATTCAGGGCTGAGTTTGAAAATCTCCAACAGAATGATATTTTTCGTGGCAGTAATGACGTCCGAAACTCTAACCGTGACAAAACGCATCCAATGACGCAAAACTGATTATTATTATTGATGTACACACTTGCATTGCATTTGCGTCTGACTAACGTGTCAAATGCAACATCATAATTCTAGAAATAGGCATACGAAGACATATTTACAACGAGGGACAATGTAAATGTTTGTTCGATAATTAAATCGCACACCTAATCGTATGTTGTTTTTGCCTGACGTGCTTATATTAGTATGATAATTTTGATCGCTATTTTAGATCCGATCTTTTGGGTATTGCGCAACAGCACATTACTCTCCGTCTCGATCGGAATGTTTTCGTTGACTTTGAACATACATAAATTCGTATCTGAGAAGTTTGCATCAGCGATCGTTTCCCTATACTCTTACGAGTGTCCTTTCTTACGATCGAAGTAAAGTATGCCGAAGTTTAGACGGTCATTCATCCCTTAAGCTTCTTAAAAGCAAGGAACTGTCAAAACAAGTCGAATATGTAATAAAACGTTCGCTGTTAGTTTAATTAAAATTTAACTACTTCGCGGAACTCAATAAATCTTCCTTGCACAGTGTAAATAAACACACGTCGATATATTCAGCATATTTTCACTCGAACTTCTGAAGAAAGTATGAGTTTTACTTTAGAAGTTAACGATCCATTTTAACCTGTACGTAAACGCCCACTGATGTGACTTGATATTTTCGAGCGCTATTTTTCTTCCGGAAGTTTTTTTAAAAGCGAAAAAAAAAACACGGTCAAAGGCGACTTTCGTTATTTACTATTTTTATTTATAAAATAATAACGATAAAAAGTTAGTTCACTGGGAACGTCGAATCTATTGGGTTGATTTTCCACAAATTTTCACTTTCACATCGGTTTCAGTGTAAGATGTTTTTAGGACTTTTACTTTTTTCTGATCTGATATCTGACTATTACTTATCTATCGTATTTATATATGTAGTCTATAAGATTCGTAAGATCATATTTAGTACCTCTGCAAAGTTTAGTCGCAATTAGTTGATATGTGTAGGAATGTAAAAGGAACAAGCACAGAAGAATTCAATTTTATAATACATATATACATAGATAGATTTGCAGCACGAAAATTGCTTCCAGGCAACGCCAGGTACTACAGCTAGTATTTATATTATAATGAGAAGTTTGCTTCTCGTAGTCGAAGCGGAGCCGACAATAATAATAAACACACAAGCCAGACACGTCCCATTCCGCAACCTGGAGTGTCGGAAATAGAACGTGAATCACAAACCATCGGGAATCACAATCGATTCGAAAATCATCCTCCGATTGGTAAACAAGGTGAGCACACCTGTTCAATGGCCGTAATTGAGTCTATAATTCGCACAAATCCTGTTAACCGAGTGCGAATCGCAAAGTTATAACACCAGTTCAAACACACCGAGAACACCTCATATCGGAAGTTTACCCTATCCGTCAAATAATAGTCGATAAATTCAAACGGATTTTATAAACGCGCCAATCAATCTATGTTTATATATATGTTTAGAAATTTATGTACGTAAACTATTTGGTGGAGATTTTAAATTGCGCAACATTTAAAAAAATTGTACGATTTCTGTTTACGTTTGAACGCTATCGCTTTGTTTATCTCGTCGGTTGCTCGTAAGGATTCCCTTATGTTAAATTTATTATAAGAAAATTCTTCGAAATGTTTTAAAATAACATATGTACTATTTCTGGATTCGATGTTTGATGGTAAATAAAATAGAACTGATACATAAGATAAAACCCAAAAAAATTTATGATAATAATAACATGTAGGTATTCTTTCAATGATTCATATTTACCTTAATAATATAGAAACTCATATGAACACGCTTTTTTACGGGATATATTTTATTATAGGAGTATGCATTTGAATTCATTATAAATGTGTTTAATAAATGTTTCATATACACTCCGACATCTTTGCAGATGCACTTACTCAATTTCAATAGAATTCTTAAGTTGGTTGAGCTTTTCTCGAATTAAATTAGATCGCATAATTGACGCGTCGACCCCGATTAAAGTAACCGTTGCGTTAACCGAAACTCGTCTTTAGGCGCCTCTCATAGAATCGATAGGCGCCAAAAAGCGCCGTCGGTGAGCCGTACCAATACGAAAGCCAGAAGAATAGACTTGTCCAAAGTTATATTTATTTGGGTTCAGCTGGCAGGGAGTCGTTAAAGTCTCCCGGCAGCCGGCCATTTGTCAGATATATACCTGGTCTGTTCGAAAGCGAAAACATAATCTCAACCGAGTTGACGGTTAGGCGACCGTATCGCATTGTGATCCTTGAATCAATTTATAGGCGCGAATTGCAAAACAGGATCTTTCAAATCACTCACGCGGATGTGCACTTGAACAGTACTACAACATACATACATATGTATGTAGAGTTGCCTTCGAAAAAATTTAATTGGCACTGCCACATTATAGCAAGTTTAAGGTCGCCTTGACTGACTGATTGCACATTGGATATTCTTCCATAACTTAGCACCTACATATTTATAATTCTATTAATAATTCAATACATAAGATTATCTATCTATATATATCTTATTTTATTCTTACATTGATGCTCAAGTTCAGTGTTTATATTCAATATTCGAAAAATAATATTTTCTTCAATCTAAGAGCAATGGGATTATTTACGTAAGTACCTACCTATATAATATACTTAACATAAAATAATGGGATATGTATTCATATGAAAGTATGGTAAAAATTCTGTAAGGATTCAAGTGAAAAGAATATTGCCGAAAAATATTCTAATATTCAACCATACGAATATGTAGTTGTTTCGGATTTATGTAGGTCGTTGCAAAAAGTCACCCTCAAATTGTCCTTGATTTTCCTGACCTGAAAAACCTTTTCTGTTTTGACAAATTTTCATATCACATCCGGCTTTCGGCTCGCTTTTCCATTTTCCCGTGTCACTGTCGACTTTTTAATACGTCGACGAGGAAATTGTTGAGAAAAATTTTATCCGACACAGAGAGACTCTCGCGATAATCATGTTTTCTTTTCATACGTGTGTATGTGTTTTCAATTTTGTCGTTCAATTTTCCACTTGTGGGTAGAAAGAATTTCCACTGAAAGTGTTCCACTTTTCATTTGAATAAAGTTCTACTTGGCCCCACAGTCACGTGGGCGAGTAATGGCTTTTTCAGAGCGCAACGGAACATCACCAACTTTTCCACAAGTGGGTAGATGGAAAACATTAAGGGGAAAACACTCCACCTGAATGCCCATTATCTTGAAAAATCCACTAATATACTTCGCACTGTAAAAATGTGGGACGAAGACAGTATAAATAATAAATTGTGCGCATATCTTGCATAATGTCAAAATAATAACGATCTCCGAGGGAATATCTTTAATGAGCATAGTACGATCGAGTAAATATGTCGGGATCGCTTATGCAGGACACCCGATTCGTCTACTGCGCAAGGTTAACTTTTAGCAATTCACGTTTACGTATTATTATTTAAAACCATACATAATTCCTCAAGAGAAACTCAATATTCACAACTCCATTCTTTGCAAATGTGTGTATATCAAGATTATACTATATATGTATGTACATAGATAGACACACTGAATAATTCAACGGTTAATTTATCACTAGTTCGCTATATTCATACAGTCATACCCCCAATATAACATTATACATTAGATTTGATACACAAATTTCATAATTATGACGTAAATTTCACAACCTACGGTAAATTTGAGTTATATTTGTATAGCTGTAGTAGGGGTAAATATTATATATCTTTAGTAAGTACGTCAATTATTACGATATTTCGACAGAGCGTATGCGTAAATTGTATAAAGTAATGCATTAGTCAGGAAATTCGTATGGTACGAGTATGTAATATCTCAATATATTATTGAATATTTAATCTCTCTGTGCAATTACATATAGGTACATATATCATAAGTTAAATTAATTGTTTGTTTCTTTCATGTGAGAATTCATTATTGTACCATTATACATGTGAGAGAATACAATACTGTTATTATAATATAAATGAAATTTTAAAGGTCGTGTCTTAAACATTGATATGTACAGCAACAACTTTTTTTCTATGTAAGATGATTTTATTGACAGCATATTTATGACATAATATATATTATTACAAACGCACTTGGCTCTATTTTGAAGGTTTCCTGTCAATTTTGTGTCAAATTCCCTTTTAGCTCGTTTGCCCAGCAACAGGAAAGACCTTGAGTAGATCCGATATTAAAGACGGCTGAAAGGGAAACCTTTTATATCATGAAAAATAAATGAGACATTTTCAAAAAAACTTCGCGTGTAATGGCTTTTGTGACATGATAAATTGATTATATTTATTTATTTATTTATATCTAAAATAAATTCAAACGTGGCATACATACGACTTTTTCCATTTTATATTCCGTTGCTACGAATCACAATGCCTTTCAACACTTTTTCGAATATCTCACTCGACCGCCAATTTGAATCAAATCGCGTTGATTTAAACGAAATAAACACTGTGATGCTAATTAACGCTTGCGAATTATGATTTTCAATTAGTCAAAATGCGACGGCCAATTAATAGGCGCCTTGAAGTATCAAAATTGAAGATACTCTGTGTGCGAAAGCCTTGGCACCAAATCGCCAGAGTGCGAAACGTTGACTTGATGCATTGCTGTCTTGCGAATTGAGACATTTGCCATTGTTCGTGAAAAAAAAAAAAAAAAAAAGTGTAACCACTATAGATTTGTACTCTGAAGAAACATAGAACCTACATAATGGGGTGAAATATATCGACAATTGACACAAACGAGAAATAAAAGTCGTGACACCGCGGGGTTTCAATATATAATTGAGGGCTCGCGTTTATTAACTTTCCGAGAAACCTCGCTAGTCGTAGAAAATTACGCAATACATATGAATTATTATGGTATCTTAATTTTCCCATAAATTCGCTTCGGTGCATTTTCGAATGTTCAAAACTCAAAAGAGTTGTACGAATTAATATGGTCGAAGTACACTCGTGCGAATTTGGCACGCATAACGACTCCATTGCCAAAAGAATATTAGACTCGTCTGCTGAACACATTCGGATGACTAGGCAAAGATGAACCTTTGGGAATAATTAAACCAGAGGGGTCTCGTCACGCCTTTCATTTAACGAGCATGTGAAGTGGCGCAAATACATCATCATAACTGAAACTATTACTATTACAGTGTCAAGCATAGATTGAGAGGCACTGATCAAAAGAAGTACATACCCACCCTTAAGGGACTTGATAAATTTCAACTATCAAAATGTCACGGCTTTAGAGTTTTAGAATTAAAATACGTATAGCATATATTTCTACGGCAATACTTAAACTTCTACATACATACCTACATATGTAGATTCCAAAATCTCATTAGTTTTTAGCCTTGACCCAACGAAAATTCCTGTAAATAGTTTATAATTTCATACCTATAGAGATATGTTTACATTTTAATAGATAAATAATTGGATTCAGTAGCTTTGAAACATTATGTTATTTATAACTCAATAACTGAACTAATAATCCCTTTAGTTGGTAAAATAAATAAAAATTCCTGAAATTTGCAGCTATTTAAAACATTATTTATGTTTTATTTATTATTACAGGTGTATTTTAAAATAAAAAAAAAGATGCGAAATTTGAGCGCTTGCGAATCTGACAACACATAATGGCGGCGCCACACCAGATGAATACTTCAACGGGACACTTAATCTAGTGACACTTGCGTATTTATAATCTAAACACTGCGAAACTTAAACGCCATTAATTTGACGACTTTGGCGAATCAATTTGGTGCTTTGCGTTTTGAAATTCCTCGACCATATCCAACTATGCAGCTGTACTTTACTGGAAAAGCACAGGAGCGACTCTGGTTTGGATTCTACTTAAAATTGCTGGGCCGATATTGCAACATTCGCTTGTGCAATAAATGTCAGTGTCGAGTGGTCGGATTATAGTGAATGTTTGCATTCCGGAATATCTGTTTACGGAACCGAAAGCCCGCGCCGGAATTTTCGCCGTTTCGTCGTCGCTATAATTCATCTCGCTAATGAATGATACGCTTTTATATGGACGCTTCGTTCAACAGAGAACTAATTCCGATTCATATTTATGAATGCAGTTTTGAAGTTTCACTATATTGATGCTAGAATGATCTCTTCATTATCGAAATAGCAATATGGAATAGTTTATGTACCTACATATGTTCCGGTACTAAATTTGACCATACTTACATGTACATACATACATATGCATATGTATGTACATATGTACATAAAATTATTGAAATTAATCATTTTCTTTAGTTAAATAGACTTGGTTCACTGTTGTCTTGAATGCATCGCTTATAAAAAGAATACGTGGTGTCTTTCAACGGGTTTCCGCATTTTTCCCATGGAAAGTTTAACGTCCTCGTTTAATTGCAACGGGCGCCGACGTCTCGTCGACGACAAGCCACAAATCAAGTTGAGATCCGAAGAAAAAGTGCACTTTCCAACGTGGGAATACAATCTTGTGAAGGTCGGGATAATGCACTCGCAATCAGCTATTTATATCGAAGTATTGGCTGGACGAAAATTTTAATTTTGCACAAATTCCAAATTTTTTTCATACATATTATATGTATGAAAAATATATACATAATCGATTTGGCCAGTCGCGTGAAATCGTCGAATATCCCACGATGCATAAATATTTCATAGACGAGGGAGCATCGGTTATACATACATATGTATGCAAACCCATCATAGAAAGGAAAGGTCTTTCAACTCTGACGAAATCAGATTTTTACCATTGAGATGCAACGATAGCGACTGCTGTATGTACATACATACATAGGTACATCGTATGTATACACATACATACATGCATATATGTAACTATCAATTCATACCTTTCGACTAAATTGGAGGCTATTTTTAAATTTAATTCAATCTGCGGGTTTTTTCCGAAATAACTTGAATATATCTATTATCGAGAGTTCAATGGTGAACGAACACGTTCACCTGTCACTCTGCGAGAGTTTCGGGAAAATTGAACCAACACAGCTATTTCTGAAAATATTCGCAAGAATAGAATATTCAATGTGGAATACTTAATGCATATCGTATTTGAAACTGAATAAAAATACACTTTTACAAAAACTATTGTGGTTTGAATTTTGATCATTTTAAGACATGAATGATGAATTTCAAACTATGTATTTTTGACGAAAGTGACCAACATTTAAATAACTTTCAAGATCTATCGTGTGTATGAATAAATACCGGCAAACTCCCACTTTGGTGAAAATTAAACTAATGAAGCATTTCGATTCTGCTATTACACTTGCTGTAGCGGGCATTTCAATTAGTTGTAAAATATATAACTTAGGACAATTGGTGAACATGACTGGATATAAAGATGAAACGAAGAATGAAACTACATAGGATGGAGCGCTTTTGGAAGAATGAACATAGTTTTTATATCCAACATCCCGCTATGCTTAAAAAAGAAGGCATACTACCAATGCGTACTCCCAGTTATGACGTATGGATGTGAAACGTGGATGCTAAATTCAAGAATGTTACGCAAGATCCAGTGCACACAAAGTAGCATGGTGAGATGTATGCTTGGTATAACAAGAGATCGTAAGAGGAATACATGGATAAAAAGCGTGACCAAAGTGGCAGATATAGCGGAACGGATAAAAAAGTTGAAATGGACACATAGCGAGAATAATGAATGGTATCCGAGAGGATGTGAAAGAAAGCAGTCCGGGTGGACGATGGGCTGATGAATTGAGAAGAATGTGTGGAGTCAAGTGGATGCAGATTGCTCAAGACAAACAGGAATGAAAGAGGATTGGATTTGGATTGGATTCATCCAACAGTGAACGGCTGAAAATGATAATGATGATGATAACTCTAAACAGCACAAAAATGCATATAAAGATCGTAGTTAGTATCAATAACGTCAAACTCCTAACCGATCAGTATCAAAAGCGGCAGTGTTACATATACAATATGTATGTATTACGCTGAACGTTAAGCAGTATGAACTGAGCATACTTTCCCAGTGAAATTGCTTCAGGCTTTTTTCGCTCGTTTTAAAATTTTCCCACGGCGCGATATTATAATTTTTCTGTTCGCAGAAATGCTTTTCTAATACCGAAAGAAAGAAAAGGCGTCGTTCGAATTTGATCCCCGAAATTTCGTATTCATTGAGCGTCTCTCGGTTTCTTGGAATCGGGAGCGCGTGTGTCACGCACGAGCCCACTAACATGGGATAGCCCGGTGCAAAAGAGACACCGATATACCGAATGGTATGTGGTTGAAAGAGACGATCGTTCTCGCCCGTGCTATTTAGATTCTGCGTTACGAAACGCGAAATGCCGTCTGGCCCGCGTTACTGATGCTGTGGATGCGTTCAAATGTTCCTCTCGCGAACGAACCACTCTGTTCAGGGGCACATGCTCGCCACACGTGACCCACTGCTTAATCTATTCGAATTCAGTCGAGGGAAGATACACAAACAACATTTCAATGCACGAGACAGTCCTCACGGTACGTGGACTTCAAATGTTTCAATGCGAATGGAACAATGTGTCATCGGCGTTGTCCGTTCTCGGAAGTCCATTTATCTCGATATTGTTGTTTTGTCAGTTACGTTAAGTGGGCTTAGGACGGCAGTATATGTTATTCGAGATATGCTCACTCTGAAATGTTTACTAGGTGGCAAAATGGATGTTCAAAAGCTCCAAGCGCCTCCTATTCGGATGTTTGTAAATGTTACACACCGTGCTCTTCTTAGAAAGTCGGATAAGTCATATTTCGGGGAAAATTCCTCCCGTGTGCACTTTTCGTGGTGTGTGGTTAAATATTATAATTTCTATTTTGCAAGGCGCAAAACTTCGGCCAATTTTAAGTTTAAATTTTGGGTAAGAACACAGAGGGTAAAAAAAAAGTATGCAAAATTTCAAAATTATTAGTAGACTTTTGATAACGTGCGACCTTTGGACCCTATACGCTTCTTAGGATATTTCATTACCCACCCGAACTCACGTTCGTACTCTACCATTAACATATTCTCTCCATCTTTGCAGAACAATTATTTAAAATAACATATTTCAACCTATATAACTCGATATATTATTTTATATTTTTTTTTATTATATATCTTATAACTATAACTCGATAATATTATTTGTGTATTTTTTACATACCCAAAAATAATGAGGTTTTAGTATTTTGGTGTCTCCAATTGGCGAGTAAATGCTCTTAGTGGATTTTTTTACTTGTGATCGTACGAAAATTCGAGCTCGAAATTTTTTTTTTGCACTCTATTTTTGTTCTAATATTTCTACCAATTACGAAATATGGCCAATTCTGCGAATACCTGAGATATGAGGGTTTTTCCTTGAACATTTTTATTCTATTGACTTGAACGTTATATTATATGTATGTACATATATTAAACTAAATATATCATTTATTTTATACGTAGATATGTATGTATGTATGTATGTACATACATATGAAATTTTATAAATAAATAAATAAAATTCATTATCTCGAACGAACCTGCGGCAAAAGGTTTCAGAATCCGAAATTCCGAGATCTTATTATTAGTTAACTAAAGCTACCCTTCAGCCTCCAAAACCTTGAATTTTCCATCTATTAATAAATTGGCTTCTTGCATCCTGTGGGATCGTTTTAGGGTTATACAATAATTCTGAAATTTTGCATACGTATTCTATGCATACATCCTCTGTTTACCTTGAGGAATTAGCCTTGCAAAATATAAACTACAAAATTTCATCATATACTGCATATGTACATATGCATTTATCTGAGGACCACTCTAATATATATATATGTAGATCAAATGTACATCTACTAATCCCTTATGAAAAGTGTACATTTGAAGGACATTGGTATGATTATGGTGGGTGGTATTTGCGTTTGTATGTTCACATTATTTCCATGTAAACATAACCCAGTTTGAGGTTTTGATTAAATGGGACATACTTTTCGCAAGTAAACAGGCTTGGTTGGTTACCTGCGTAACCGTTTGTAACGTCTTCAAATTATCGCGCTCTCGTTATTTCCGTTTAATATTCAAGTTTTTCCCATTTAAACGAGTTATCTGAGACAACGAATGGTAGGTACCTGTATACTTATCCCGATACATATTTACATATACATTGTAAATATTATCTTTGATAACAGTTCGGGAAGGTCGAGCAGGATGAATCAACAGAAAAAAAATTTGATCCTTGAATATTGCACGGCCTTGCCTGTACCTTGTACGTAAATGAATTGCGGGCATTTCGCGAATATCCTTCATATTCCATGTGCACATATTGGATGTACATACATATATGCCTTGGGCTTTTATATCAAGGGTATGGAAATTTTTTTTAAAGCAACCCCCTTTAGACATCGTCATTTGGTATTCACGGCGGTACTCTTAATCTACCCGTCATATGTACATACATATATTACGTCATGTGTGGGGAAACTTTGTGACTGACGATAGATACCTTTACGTTGCCTTGAATGTGTAAACGTTTATTGATCGATGTGGTTGGCTCAGTAGATAATAAGCTTAATACTTAAGGTACATATCTTAATACATATCTCTTTTCAGATCGAGCCAATAACGCCGAATCGTCTGATTTCGATTAATATTATTCCAAGATACATTCACCAATAATACCCAATTAGCCCAAGTCCCTGTCACCTTCTCAGAACTTTGCAAAATAATAATAATGCGAAGTGTGTGTGTTTTGTAAATTGGGTCAAATTAATGAATCACGTATTAAAGTTCGAGCTTTCGCCTTTTTATTTTCTTTATTACCGCTGGCAGGTGTGCTATAAATTAAACTTCTCTCGTAAAACGCGCGGATTTTTTCTCAGTATCACCTCGAAAATTATGGATGGGGTGATTCATCAATTTGTGTCGTGTTTTCTCCGCTTTTCCACGCCCAACTCGCAACTTTACTAGGGCCATTGGATGAATAAAATGCCAAAGAGCCTCGGTGGAAGAGTAATTTATATTTTGAAGTTTTAACGTTCGAAAATATATAAGAAGGAATGTTTGTTTAAACATCCTATGTGTATACGAAGATTCAATTGGGATGACTTATATAAAGGTTCAACGACATATCACCTTTACCCTAACGTTTTTTTTTCCTGAGAGTTCATTTGGTTTCATAAGACTGGCATTTCCTGTATTATATGACTCTCTTTTTTAATTTCCATACCCTGTTTTTCCGCAAAGCGTTGCGTACACTTTGCACGTGTAGAGCTTCCGCAAAGAAAATCCTCTCGCACTTCGGGTTAGCAAAAGGTAGCAATTTCGTTGCGGATACGTTTAGCGGTAGATTGTCCCCAGGGAGTATACATACATACAACATACACACGAGCGCGATAAGGGTTATTCCCATCGTGTGGCTTTTTACTATCTGGAATAAACGATTCGATGCCCGGTAGCGAAAACCTTCACGGAGCATTTAACTTCAAACCCACAGACATCGAGCTTTTAAAATAGCGTAGTTTTCGCGTAGACCCTGAAAGTATTCTATACCATCGGGGATACGAGATATGTACATACTCGTATGTTGGAGGATAACTCGCTCCCGCTGGGATTTAAACCGGAGAGGTCCGCAATGTACGGATTTCCATATTTATTATGATCTCGCATGATTCAAAAGCGTGTATAAATTAAATCGTTCTGGGGAAATTTATATAGATACGGTACGAAACGTTGCGAGTTATGGCCATTTCGATATGTCAACCGTTTCGGCGCCAGAGGTGATTTTTCCAGTTTTATTTCCGAAATGAAAAGCGTCGTCGTCGTCGTCGTCTCAAAGCGAAGCAATCCTTTATTTATACAATTTGACATTTTTACAAATATTTCCTGTGTTTACAAGCGGGAGTTCTACCCAATAATCCGAACCTTGTACGCAGCGACAGCTCTAAACGTTATAGCTTTCGACTGAACACAATTTAAGCAATTTTCAACGCTTTTCCGTTTTGTTTCGTCGCATTATAAATGTGTACGAGTGTTGTCGAATTGACTGTTGGAGTTTTTTCAACTTTTTCGTTTCGGACGCAACGTGTCGATGAACTTCGATTCGCGCTCGTGTTTGCATTTAAGAAAGTATTTCGCATGGCAAAGTTTGTGTGCTTGTTTCGCCGGGACGATGACTTTGTTCATGTACGAAATGAACCCTGGGGTGCGCTGAACCCCGGTCGCCGAATAGAAAACTTAGAATGGGTAGAAAATTGTCGTTATTTCACACCTCGGCTAAACTTCGACGCGGGAGCTTTCGCTTTTAATTTGATTGCGGATAATTTAAAACGATGAACTTTATACGCGAAATTTACAACGATAATTATAGTGCACGAAGTGTGAAATTTTCACGATTACATTTCAACTATCTTCAAGCTCAACTTTAGCGTGTTTTCCGTACGAGATTTATGTATACTTTCACGTTCGTGTCGACCGATCCAAATGTTTGCGCAGTACAACTAGATTTCCGCGAACGAACGTTCACCGTGGCGACAAATTCGTTCAATTAACTCCTATACTGTCAGCAACTATGTGAGTTCCAGGTATTTGGTTCGATTGAGGTCACATTGAGTCGCATTTCACTATCGCGAAATTAACATGTAAATTTTTTAACCGGAACTTCGCCATCGAGGTGAAAAAATTTAGGCTAATCCGTTTTCGCGGTGAACGGTTCCCACGTGTGGATATAAAAAAATGATTCGATTATACAATTTTACATTAAACTTTAATGACTCTGCTATAAAACTTCATTGCTCAGTATACCTTTAGCGTTTAGTCTCTGGCATTTGAGAGCATTCTTTATCTAGCGATAGTCTTCTTTATGGACCATATTCTGTATATCTATGTATAATTAAAGCTTTATTGTGCACGTTAACTATCCAGCAAATAGATTTTATTAAGAAACGTAATTTCACTATTGATTTAATAAATATATTATGAAATCAAAACACGTACGTGAGCGATATAAAGTATTCCACGCAACAAAAATTACGTTTTATAAACCGAGGGGGAAAAAATTGGTTCAATGTCAATCAAAGAAATTTCCCTCGATAAAAGGATTGCAAACGATACCCATCAAGGATTCAACGTCCTCGACCCACATATGACTTAATATTAAATATTGTTATTGAATTATACATACATACATAGCTAGACAGTGCACTTTTTCGAAAGCATTGCATTGCCTTATCAGCCTTTGATAATGTAAATGTTTTCCTCGAATAAGTTTCAATATAATATATGCGCTTGTATGGACATATATCGATTACGCTCTATCTTATCTGAACGTTATTTACGACCTTTCCTTAATTGTGTTTTCATGGCCGTCGAAGCAAGCAAACCCACGCAGAATTACCTCTTAGTTTTTCCCGAATTTCCCTTTAATTTAATCGCACTGTGGATTTCCCCCGACGGTTCACACCATGAATGAAAATTACGACACTGGCAAATTTTACGTAGGCTTGAGCTTTCCTACGACACGTGGATAAAGCGCGATTTACGAGCTTTGGTCGTTAACGAATGGAACAATCAAATCTAGTCCAAGGTCCACCGTTTTCAACGCCATTTACAAGGATTTCGCATATTACACGTGTGCTTTTGCGTATTTACCCTAGGTGTATTTATTTACCTAATTTTTTACCTAAATTGCGGCTTAGCAATTGCGTGCCGCAATTTATTTGCGTATGTACATACATATATGTATCACTAAGTTGCGACTACGCAAATTGGCTAGCACGTACATATGTAATACGTCTACGTTATACGTAAATAATGTTGACACAGGGACACTTTTCCTAAGTTTTCACAGTGAGTAATGAATCAAGAACAATACGAGATCTCGTTTTAGATAGTTCGATTTTTGTTTAAGAATTACTACCCGTACTTAACACCTTTTGTTGAAAACTTACTGTACAACCCAACTGTTAATAAATGATACAACATTTTGTGATTTCGTAAACGCTAGTCTTAATTCAAGTTGGATAAATATGTATTAAAAACTTTCTCTTTTAAAACAAGTAACTTTTCCCATAATTTCTTCCCATCTTTGGACTCGACTCTTTTAACTTGGCTTTGGTTTAAATTTTCTGTAAGTTTATAAGCGCGTATTTTAAAGCGGATGAGTTAAATCGCCTCTGGGATATATTTCTGACTAAAATTTTCAACCGAACAATAAACGGAACTAATACACGAATTTAATCTCGTTTACACCTTGTTTTAACTGTATCAAAGAAAGCTTCTTAAAACATTATAAATATTGAAATTTGTACAATTTCATATTATTATACAGTCGAAATCGAAGGTTGGTTAAATATTGAAGTTGGCGTTAAATAAACATCCGCTTCCGATTTGACTACTACCGCCAAAACAATATTAACGATCATTTTCTCGTAAAAGTAAAAACACTTCAAATTACATTTTTATGTATGGGTATTATTAGAAAACGTGCATATTTTCATCGAAATTATCACGCAAGCGGTATATTTTCTCACGTGGACTTAGTTCACATACATTTGGATACTTAACGCGTCACCGTAAATTAACAGACGTTAAACGCCGGCGCCATCGTCACTGAAAATTTATGTAGGCGTCGCGAAAAATTGATCGAACCGCGATGAGACATTTTTACACGGCCACCGACTAATTATATAAATATATACGCACCACTTTTTTTATTTTTTTTCTTCGCATTCACTTCCTCGGGAAGTCAGTCGCGTGGTAGCATATAAATTTGTCAGCGACGCTTTGCGATTTACTGGCAGTCGTCTTCTTCGGCGCCGGCGGCGTCGCGACGTCAAAACCGACCGAGCGACTTTAAGGCGTCGTCGAACTGTAATATCTATCGGACATTGTCGAAAGGCGGTTGTCCTTGCAGCCAACAAAGAAAATTCGCACAGAGCGGACGTTTCCATCGGCCGTCGGTTTATGCGAGTTTTCCGCGCTTCGATCCCCTCTCCGTATGTGAGAAAACGATTAATATTATATACGCGCGATGAGATTGTGCATATGTCGCTTTGAATGTGACGCGTCAATGCACATTCGCATCGCACGCTTTGAATACTAAAGTTGACGTTTGATGTTCCGCGCGGCAGAATAATGGGCGAATATTAATCGTATCAGATATGATATTGCGATACATAACATCTAGATAATAGGTAGATATTTTTTTTACAGACGTAGTAATAAATTAAAAATTTTACTTCTAATAAATCTAACCTTCAAAATATGTATGGTGAAAGTTTAGGTTTGGAGTGAATATGACCTGACCTTTACGTGCCTTTTGCAATATTGTTCAAATACATTGTGACCTTACCATCATACCATCTTAATTCTAGTCATTATTTGTTTTATGAAACATTCTAAATTTATTTATTTATTTAATTAAAAAAAACCTTAAGAAGCTAATTACAAGCAAAAAGTAAGTTAAAGCTAAAGATAGTCCTTCATATAAATTAAGTTTTCTTTTCCCAAAAGCATATTTTATTTCTATCTTAGATCTTATTCTATCAAATTTTTCAATTACGTTTCTATATTAACGAATTGCCTCAGTAAATAATGTCGTTACGGTGTCGCAGACACATAAAACAAATCGTAGACGGAGCACTGTCGCAAAACTCTAGCATCTCCATCGTACAACGTTTCGCCGGATGATAATAGTATCTGTGAAATGAACCGACAGATATTACATTTTAGCATTGACCATTACTTATCGCATTTCCTTCCTCATCCTACATACACTTTCGTTCGCGCCAAGTTTCGGAGTCGTTGAACCGTAACGACCCGAAACTTTTGCCTGCTAGTGTTTCATATCGCTCGACTATGGGGTGGGTCGGGAACGTTATACCCAAAATCGCCATATACTTCTGGGAAAAATTTGCCAAGCACGTTGACATACTTGCCAATGCGAGCAAAGCTCTTTCGACTAATTTGTAATAAATTCTGCTTTCCGGAAAATTCGAATCGATTCGGAGAACTTTAAATGGAAAACTATCTGCCATAATTTCGAGCTTAATAAATTGATGGCTTTTCTATCTACTATTGACGATACAATAATCGTTTCTATAGCATTCGGAAAATCAATCAACTTTTATGAACTATACATCGGTTCAATTTTATGGAATGTTGAACGCACCTAAATATTCTGGCGTTTTATTAAAACGCAAGTAAATTATGACTAAGGCTCCGATGAAAGATGATATACAGCTCAATATTTTTTTTATCATGATAACTTCCCTCGTTGCTAACCACCACTTTGATCATAATTTTAACCTTTTTCCTTCTCTACTACATCGATAAATAATTAAACAAACCCTCCGCTGGTAAAAGCTCATTCGATAGCTTAATAATGTTGCAGGAGCGTTGTACAACGCTGCCGCACTTTAAGGGTTTACATTGAGAGAAAAAAGGGGAAGTAAATTTCACAACCATGCCAACAAACAATTTTAATTTTCCGCCATGGGAAAGCCTAAAATATTCGCAAAATGTGAAAAGGAAAAACTGGATTAAATAATGCGAATATTTCGCGAAACCGCCGAGCGCTACGAAACACTGATAGATTGCCAGTTATTTTTTAATAAGTATACTTTTCGCTTTATATCTATCTACGCGTGTATAATACATACATATTGAGCGGGGAAAGAATGCAAACTACGGTTGCCAAATAATTTACAAAACACACACGTAAACTCATCAACATCATCATCGTCGTATTACAATCATACATTGAGCGCTTCGTCATTAAAATTCCGCGTGGTCAATCGGAGATTCCACTTTGCATTTGCTAGTTATTGGATTTAATTAGTTTCATGATTCAATTTATTAATCGTCATTTTTTTTTTTGCAGATTTACTCTACAGACAGACGATAACAGTGAACAATAATCCATTAGAAGTTGAAATTATTGATGTGTCTGGTGAAGGAGAAGATTGCTTTCCAGTAGAACAGGTAAATGCATTTTAATTTAGTTACGAAATATTTCGTTTGTGTACATTTATGCTTAAAAATACCTATCAATTTACAAATTCTCGGTAAAGCTAATCGATTTGAGTTCAAATACCACCAATGTTTTATTATATACTATTGTTAGGGTAGATAAAAATAGAATCAATAAATTTGAGAAAATTATTAATTGCCTTTGAAGGAAAATATAAAAAGAATTGAGTCGTTCGTATTTTGAACCGTATAATGAAATTTTTGAATTTAAAGGTCGTTTACACTTGACGCGATACGTACATAAATAGAATCGACGTTTTTATTTCAACGTTGAAAACCACATTAATTACTGTCTTTCGTTCGGAATAATTTGGCTTTAAGATTTTATGAGAACGAAATGCAAAACGAAGACACAGGTTAACAAAAAAGAAAAAATCATCAAAACAAAGTATTTTCCAACGCAGAGCGGGTGAAAGATTGTTTTTGCATTTTCGGCAAAACGTTTGCATTGGTCGGGTTTCGCAAATTGGCGGTTTCATTGTTGAGTTAATTAAAAGGCAATTTTCCGGCGAAAGAGTGAGCTCAGTCGTTAACACGAAACAAAGAATGGAAAGGACGAACGAGGAAGTGGTAGAGCTTCGGTTTCCGGTTTACAAAAACCGAAAATTAACCGACAACGAAGTACGATACACAAATCTACATTATTTTTGACCCATTATGTTTTTATCTTCATCAGGTACAATGGGCTGATGCTTGCTTGGTGGTTTACGCCATCACTGATCGAAAGAGTTTCTTGCACGCCTCTGAAACCCTAGCAGCCCTTCACAAAGTGAGACAAGGAGCTGGACCTCTCGCCCTATTGGCCAACAAAGCCGATCTCGAACATCTCAGAGAGGTAAATTCACAATTCGATCATAAACACAATTCGATCACAAACACCTGACGTGAATGTGAACCAAAAAACTTAATTTCTTGCTTACATGTAAATAACCGCCATTTTGTATATCAACTTTACATGTTATGCTCTGAACCTGCAATTAGGTCACTTGACAAGTGATGGTAAACGGAAATGTAATGCTGAGCACTTGTAAATTTATCGCATTGCCATTATTACGCAGAAAGTACTTTATATAAAATACATTTAGCGTTTACATCGAATCATGAAAGTCGTAAATTGTCTGAGGTTACACACTTTTTGTCGTAAACTTTCAGCCCCTCCACCTCAATTTATAACGCGTAAATGTCTTTGTGGCTGTTGAGTAAAATAAAAACGGAAATTTGACACATAAATGAAAATACTTACTTATTCATTTTTGATAAAATTTCAATTAGGTACGTTACGCAATCACTTAAGTTTGATGTAATTTTAATTTCTCGGTAAAATGTAGGGTAACAATATTCTAAATTTAATATTCCAAATTTTGGTGGAATGAATAAAATTAAATAACCATTGTAGGTGGACCCCACCCCCCCACCCCGCATTGTACTCTAATTGGCCTCATTTTCAATGTCAAAATTGTCAAAAGTTATCACTTCCGCAAAAGCTTCACGCCTACACGCGTAACTCATTGTTACGAGTGCCCTTATTCGAGGGAACACTTTAGGGCTGTTTCCCCATTTTTGGAGTACGGTGACGTGATAAATCTCAATTATTACGGAAAGGAAGGTCCAAAGTGGGGTTCACGTCCATCTCGTTGGAGAGGTAGTAAAAGGGGCATCGGGGTATTGGAGAATGTGTCTGGAATGCGCGCCGTATGGAATGCGACACATTATTTGTGGAGTCGGAGGTGACGGGCCATTGACCCTTTCGCATCCGCCCCTGGTCAGTCCAATGGGTACGTCCAAATAATGAAATCCACGTCCAAATAGAAAAAAAAACCTATGTCAACATTTAGTATGCGAGTTTCCTCTTTAGGTTGATATAGGACTCAGTTCCAATACATAATTATGTATGAATATTCAATAACTAGTAGCTGTCCGTTGACAGTGTCATCGGGTGGTGATCATTTATGTATTTACCTGTGTAGTGCAGTGTATTTAGTTGTTAAAAATGTAGTAGGTAGTTGAAAAGCGCGAGCGCTTTGCGCTACCAGTGCCGTGGATGTATGTGTGTATGCGAGCGTTCCGCAGCTACCCAGGCAGGCAGACCCTTACGCTACTACATAAATATTATAATTATTCAATAACTTTATGTTTTCTCAGAAAACGGCAAATCCATAATATAAATTCACTTAAATTTTCATTGAAAATTAGTCTGTTGAAAAAGTTGAAAGGTCAAAACTTTCAATGTGTGAATAATAAAGTTGAATTAATATTTAGTTTAAGTCTAAAATGAGATAACATTTAAGTTTCAAAACTACCTTGTCCAACCTTGTACATAATTTTAAAAGCATATGAGCATATGAGCATATTAACTCGAAAACGGTTCTGGTTTTGTTTAAAATTTTTGAATTTTAACAAAAACCAGCGACCTACTTAGTATGGGATATATGTACATACATACATATTTGTATGTAAACGAGCCGTCTGTAATACATATACAATATCCCCTACTAAGCCTCGTTTAATCACATGCAACAATTTTGTTTATCATTAACTATTCACAGACGTATAATTTTAGACAATTGTACGCTTAAATCGCTAATTCTATTAATTTATTAAAAAATATTTATGGTTGATTTTCATTGTTTACAGGTGGAAGAGATAGAAGGTAGAACAACGGCCGTCCAGAATGGCTGTCCCTTCTACGAGGTGAGCGTAGCCGAGAACAGCTCCGACTTGTATCAAGCGTTCGAGTTCTTGGTGACCGAGTGTCGAGCATTGCAATCTACAACCAAGACCAGAAAATTCTCAGTGTCCAAAATGCTGGGCACCCTCATCGGCAACAACTCGGCGGGCCGAGGAGCCGGTGGTGCCGGAACAACAGCCCACGGTGGAACCGTTGTAGCTTGCCACAAGTCTGATCTGCACCGATCACGGGTATTGAAGCGTCGTCAGAACTTCACAGCCACAGCTTCACTGTGACTACCGGCCGGAGGGTGCGCCGAACATTGCTCCACCCCGGTGCCCTGAATTGGATAAACCTCGACGAAAATGTCTCTTCATGTTTGCAATGTCGTTGACAGTGGATTGAGTCATTTGTGGTGGCCTCTTCAGTTCGACGGCTGCCGGCCGAGATCCACTGCGCGTTACCGGGATCATGATCAAAGATCAACAATACAATTAACACTATGTATCATGTTATATATAGCACTCTAGTCATAGACAGGTAATGAATCTGCAACGCGAATGTTACAAGTTCAATATCCAGACTTTTGCACTATAAGTATAAATTTTTAATGATCTCGTATGTAAAAATATAAATTAGTTCTCTTTTCCAAAGTATGTTTACGTGTATGATAAATAATTTAAAAATATAAGAATACTGTACGAATTAGTTGTAAAAGAAAGCTTTAATTTGTTTTTTTACGTGGAGATTATCCAACATTTTGTTTAGCTCAAAGTCCATCCCTTATTATGTATACCCCGCATAAATAGATGCAAACAATATATAAATAAGAAAATTTGAACAGTTGTCGTTAAAAATTTAATGTGAAGTTTTGTATGTATTTATAAGGTTTAAAAAATGATAAGTTTAGACCAAAACGCAAGTTTTAATTATAATTAAGTGTTATAATGTTTAAAGACAATTAATTCGAAGACGACGAGGGATAGAAACATTGAAAAATTTACAAAAGCATTTTTCTGAAATTACATATCACTGCATTACAAATAAAACTATTGATTTAACTCAGCATAAATTATTACATACAAAGCTTAAATTATTTTCTTTTATATAAAAAATTGTGACCAACACAAGTACATACATATGTCTTATTAACCAAAATTACCTTCCATGTTTAAGAATCAAAAATTTGTAAACAGTAATTAATTTCAATGCTTTGAAATTCAAAAATTACATCTGAATTTGCTTTTACAAAAATGCCTAATACGTACCATTTACTTTAATGTGTACAATAATGGCTTTGTGTAATGCATACATACCACATACTCTCGGAGTCTGGGTAATTGTGAAGTGATTTAAGTGGGCCTGAATTGTACTCTATGATTACAATTGAGGATTTTGTAAAGTACGATCGATTGAAATGACATGTATTTTATAATGTGTAAAATAAATTACTTTGTATAAGATGGCAGAATAATAATTACGTTAGGTATAAAAAATTAATGTATGTTTTATTAAGGCTGTGATTTATAGGAATAGGCAAAATGAAATTGAGGATGGTGAAGTGTGATGTTACAATGTAACAAATTTTTTTACAATTATAATTTTTAATGATCGTATTATAATAAAAAAAAAAAAGATATTAACTTCTTTTCGTGTAATTGGTACATATAAAATAACTACAAAGTATGTGTTAAATAAAAAAAACTATACAATATGTACTAAAATTCATGTTAAGTCCAGCTCTATTCTATTTAACAGTTTAAACTATTTATTATTCAAAGTGTGACTATTTACAATATGTCAATGTTATGTACATATGTATGTATATGTACATAATTATTTCCAAAGAAAACTTCTAGTCAAATTGTTTACTTGTTACATGTATAATAATAATAATAATCTGAAATTTGTACCATACATTTTTAATTTTCTGTTCAAGTGTAAACTTGAAAGTAATAAAAGTGTGTTTAAAAAATTATGTCTTTTAATAATTCCTTTTTCACAAAATGAACACTAACATTATGGCACTATATTCAATTCCTAATTATTAATAATTACATAGATTAAAAATAAAATTTTATAGACAATTATTACAATTTCATAAATCATTAAATTAATTCTTTATACAATAAAAATATAATTAATATACAGTCAAAACTACTTCGTCACATCCATTCGGGACCTTGTGGTACACTTTCAATAAATTTTGAAATATTTGGAAAATATGATGGTATCACCACTTCTAATAATAGAGATTTATCCAAATTTTCGGTATCATGAGGTAACTGCATATAGGTATATATTGCAAAAGCTATATGATGACCTATATCGAGTAAAGTATCACATCCTTTGATACTACTTTCTATGATTTCGATGAGTTTGACGGGCACCATATTTAGAAGAAAACCATGTCTTCTAGATTTAATGGATTCACCGAGCCAGAGACAATTACAATAATCAGCACTGTAACTTTTCGACAGTGTTATTTTCTCCTTAATTTCCTCTTTTCTAAATTGAGACTTAACTTTCTCATATATCTTATCGTACCTGAAATGATATTAATTATATATTAGCCGGTAAAATGATGAAGTTAATTTACATAAAATATTAGATAAATGTAGTTACTTTAAAATCAGTCCCAACATTCTATTGATTGAAAATCCACTGAATGAACATAAAGTTCCATATGTCAGACTCTTTGGTGCGACTGACCAAAGAGGTTGGTTACAATTCATCTGCAGGTCAGCAATGGTCACATACGCATCTAAGAAAGCATTTCTTAAAATTGCACTTCCTACAACAATTTTCAATGTTAATAAAATGCACAATATACTGCATTTATATACAAAAGACCCAAAACTAATTCTCACCATATAGATTATGCAAAGATTTTTCACACAGGTCTGCCATATAATCGGCTAAATTTGTTAAAACTTCTACACTATCATATTTTATTTCTCTGCAAGGGAAAAATAGTTCCCTATTCAATGTCATTCTTTGATGCTAAAAAATTTTTTATATGAAATTGCATAAAATTTAGGAACAATACTGAATTAAACGATACTTACAATTCTGATATACATCCTTTTCAGCATGTTCACAATAGAACATTGATAGTAAATATTATTTGTCAAATAAAATGTTTCAACATTTTCCAAGATGCAATCATACAATTCTTCAAAACTATCAAAAGTAATCCATTCTAATAAAGATAGAATCTGTGGGGACAAAAAAACATATAGTGACATTAGATAAGTGTACGTTATTGATCTATACAATATGAAGCGATATTATAAAACATTACCTCGTCTAAAAATTCATGTCCGTTCCAATTTGAAATAAATATTGCTAAAAATCTTGATACAACTGGAATACCTTGTAGCAAGTAATTTTGCAAAGTCACTATTCTTCTTAAAAATACTTTTTTTTTTTCGTGTGTAAAAGGAGACTTTTTCAAAAAATCTAAAAGAAAAGATTGTACTAATAAACAATGCTTTATTCCCAACTTAGATCAATAATGAAAGTCAATGCTTACTGTTATATAAAATTTGATATAAATTATATGAAAATCTTGACTTCAATGATGTATTCGCAAACATTAGCAAATGCAAACCAGCATCATTAATAAGCATAGATAGTACATTTGCTGGAATGTCGATCGCTTGGCCGAGATTGCACACCATTAAATCCCTGGCACTGAAGTGAAAGTTTTTCAATAAATTAAGTTAACAGTATATTTTAATTCGTTTTACAGAATAAAAATTTAAAAAAAAATTACTTCTGAAATTCTATACAAGTTTTAGAATCGTTTGAATATAAAGATGAACTCAAATGGATATATTCAACATTTGGTATTAAAAGAACATTTTGATGACTGGAATTCTGAAACATACACAATTGATAAACACACAAAGCACACATGTTAAATATCATACAAAAATGTGTGCAAATATTATACCGATGTCTGTTTCCACCATACTAATCTCGTTTCGGAATCCAAAGCCATTTGAATATTACAACGAACCTGAAAACAACGTTAATAAAATAAATAAATAGTACATGAAGAAATAAAAAAAGCGACATTGCAGATATAAATTCAAACCTGAGCGCCTTGAAATGCTACAGCCAAAGTTTTATTTACTTTGGGAAAAACTGTGTTCACGGAAACAACGGACACATTCTCCGGTACATATTCCGGTTTAAAACTTTTGAACAAGTTGATTATAACTAACAAGGAATTATAATGCTAAAAATAAAACACGATCAAATAACACAACAGCCGTACGAATAAAGTATAAATTTTCGGATTACACTCAAAAGTATTTTTACCCTAGACAGCCGTTCTAATCTCGTATGATTCAACAGTAACAAAACTCTCGTTCGTGTAACGTCTTGCGGTTTCGTTAGCATATACACAAACTTGCTCGATATTCCGCTCTAAAATAAATACATTTTAAAGTATTTCAAGTTGAATTTACATATTCGACAACGTCGGCGATTCGATACTTACAAATTTATCAAAAGTCAATAAATAAAAGAAGAATTCGTAATATACATCCAATATTTCCACATTCAACAAGTTGTATTCCATCAAACCTAAAAATCACAAATAAATCATTAAATGTACACCATAATTATAATTGTGTGTTTAATTTGTTTTGTTGATTACCTTGCAACCAACTTAGAGCACATACTACTTTTGATGCATTGTTAGCCTTGGAATAGTTGCACTGTATCCAACGAATAACTTTACGGACGACATCATCTGGCATATTCTTCTCTGGTATTAGACAATTTCCCAGAAATGTCCAATTTTTTGAGCCTGTAACAGTTTTGTATTACAAAAATTACTTAAATTGCTTTGTTTAGTTGTTTATATCCAAAATAAATGCGATATAATAAGATGCATTTGTGTTTAGTGATGGTGTAGAAACTTACTGAGGTTGTTGTCAAGCCAGAAAGAGGCGAGGCCGCGTAAGGCTGGGGGGCGAAGCCCCAAAGCAGCTCTCTGCTCCATTCGCTGCAAAGCCGCCTTCACTCTGGGGCCCCCTGAGGCTCTGCCCCCCGAAATTGCATCTCGCAGCCACTCCACGCATTCCGCACCTTCTATACTTTCATCCGCCGGCATTGCAGCTATCATGCTCTCTGAGCTTTCAAATTCAAACTGACGGACGCACTGGTGTTGCCATTTGAAAACTTAACGGTTTCCGTAACGACGCGCACTACAAATTCACACGCATTTGCAAATGACAACCCAGAACTTAAAAATCCTAAAGCGCGCTCCACATCCAAACCGTAAACGGTCGCGAACACCGTGCGTGTGTGTCGAAATGTGAGTGTGTGCATTTCGCGCTTCGCGGCGTTCCCCGTATCTTGTCGGTATTTTGTCCCGCGACAAAAGGTTCGCGCTTGGGGTTCGCGGAGCGCGAACGCGAACGCATGCACACTCGCGGTGTTTCGCATTAGCGCGCGAGACGCAGTGGCGAGTGGTCGTGTGTGAAACGTATTTTAAACGAATTTTGAATGAGCGCTTTGTGGAGTAGAGATCGGGAGCTTTCGCTGCTTGAATGTTTTTAAGCAGAGCCGATATTATGGCAGTCCGTACAAGGACCATAAAAATAAAAATATGGTGCATGATGCTTAGATGAGAGTTAGCGCGATTATGTGCATTCCATCCGCTGAATGCAAGAATAAAACGGAGTCACTTATGTCCAGCTATAGAACCTATAGAAAAAAAAAGAAAGATTCTACCCACAGTGGTGCAGGCTTTTTTTTTTTAATATAGGCAAATTGTAGCACGCTATAGCGCACAGCGTTACAGCAGCAACAGCAGCTACATCGGCATCCATCTCCGTTAAGCGCGCGAACCAAACTGCGAAACTTCGCGTGAACTCTGCGCCAAAAGATGTCCCTCCACACTCATTGATTCGCGGCGCGAGTTCGCGCCGTTATCCCCGCGCGAGTGTAGAGCCCGCTTAAAAATCTCAATTTTTGCACATTTTAATTTTAAATGATTTATAATTATGATAAAATTGTAAAAAACATTAACAAAAATTCTCTTGGTTCATCAGATCTGTTTTAAAGTTAACATTTCCTTGCAATTTACAACTGAGGTAAAAATTATTATTCTATAAGGCATGGTTTCTCAAATGGCCGCGGGCTGGTCAACTTGGCTGTTGTGCTTGTTATGCTCGTGGCCACTTTCCAGCATCTGTCAAATTCTATACAAAAAAAAAGTCTCCGCCGTCCTGGCCGTTTCCCAGTATTCCTCCTAAGCCTCATGGCCGCAGCCACAACAGCCAAGTCAGCCAGGAAGCGGCCACTTGCGAAAACAAACCTTTAAATGTTAAGTTTGCGCTTTTAAGTGTAAGCTCCAGTAATAACGTTTGCAAACTAAATTGGTGATATTGTACAAATTCAGTTCGCGAGTACAAAATAAAACAAACAATCTCATTTTTTTTTACAATTTTATAAATAGAGGACCTACGCGTGGTTCTAATTTTAATTTAAAACTGTCATTATCTAAAAATAACAATTCAAATTGACGAATTCTACAATTTCACTTTAACAATACAACCCTTTCACAATTGAACCCGATGGCGACCGTTTGCAATACTTATGAAACAATTGTTTTGAACCGCCGTAATTCGAACTGCACACATTTCGAATTATCGAAAATAAACATCGTAGAAACCGAAAAAAAAGACATTTTTACAAGAAAATAAACACCGACGTATTTAATACGTCCTTAGGGGACGAAAACCTTAACTTCAAACCAATCACAGCAGAATTTTGACACATTTAAAATTTATCCCGAGAGAAAATCCAAACATGTAAACACGAAATTAAAAACGGAAAACGTACCGAACGCATCAAACACGAGGAAATCGATACGATAATATTATTTTGGTGTTGAATAAAAGACGGGGAGCGGTTTTAAAATAGTTTAAATGGTGCGGCGTGGGTTCGCGAGCGCGGTAACCGTACGTGGCGAACAGGGTGTCGAGCGCAATGGTCGCGCAGTTTGGTGTGTGCGGGTGGTTGGCGGGTTGGCGGGTTGGCGGGTTGGCGGGTTGGCGCTCCCAAGTGTCACTCGAAAGCGTCCCGTAAACAATCGTAAGCCTTGGAGCCTCCATCCAAGATGCGAGCCGGACCTCTCACCCTCAATAGGGACGACTGCAGGCGCACCCTCAGGCGATTAGGTCAGTATACGAACGGCCCGTACGATCACCCGTTCAAACAACGGGACGCTTTGACAGTGACGCTAGTGACGCTCACACTTGTCCGTTGACGTTTACAGAGCTGGAGGCGTACGCGAGCATGGTGTCCGTGTTGAGGGCTCAGGGGCATCTTCGCGAGGAACGTCGCCGTTTGCTGGAAGCCGTCAGAGCCGCTCTACACATCGGCAGCGATCGCCACCAGGCCGAAGCGAGGCGCGTCTCCAACGACGAACTGCTAGCCGCCATCGCCGAACAGTCTCTATAACCTCATTCAATCACCCATTCATCCATTCATTCATACGATCGTTCATTCATCCGCTCGTTCGTGTGCACCCACACACGCACGCATACTGTGCGTAGTTCTATATGCGTTCGTTGGCCATGTGAAGGTCATATCTGAATAGCGCGCTGCCATTGGTCGAGCGCTGGAGGGACGATTCGAGTCGACCAATGGCAGAGCTCCGTTTCGCTCGCACCAGGCTCTGGATCCTGTGCATTACTATTCCCTATACTAAATTGTGTGTATGTGTGCGTTTATACCTGAAGCGCTTTATTAAAAAAAACTATACTGTATCCAATATACTCGCTCATTATACTCTATCCGACTTGAGTAGAACCTCGTTGAAAAAAAAAATAGTTGTCTGAGATTAACGACTTTCATTAATGTTTATTCCAAAGAGCCGAGATGACGACGAAGCTCATCGGTTCAGCCCCAGGCGGTCGGTCAATCCAAAGTTGGATAAAGTACAGTTGTGCGTTGATTTACTTTTTATATACTGTTTATACAAATGCTGCGAGTATGTCTGTCAGGAACGTATGACACACTTTTTTTTCGTTCTCTTTGAAAGTTGAATTATTGTTTTTCTTTTTTATATTTAATTATAGTACTACTGTCACTGTTAATCCACTCATATCGTCAACGGACAATACTCTATATTGGTGTGGTACGCGTTTATGGAGTACCTTTGAGTGGATAAGAGCCGCTTTCCGAATAATGCCGGAAGAAGAACGGCTCCTAGAGCCGACTTTGGGTGGTTTTTTTTTTAAATGAAAATTTGAATAAAATAAGCTGGGTGTACGTCCGTAAACCCCATACGTCCGGGTTTGTAATTGTGACCCAGTCAGAAGGAAATAATAAAGAAACCCATCCGTTCCAATCAATCGGTGAATAATTCGCCAAATTTTACAAACATTATGCTGTGGTTTGAAAGAAAAAAATCTCGCCTGCGGCGCATTTTTTTTATAAAATTTAAAATATTTTGATATAAAATGTGTTATGATACTTTCCCCCGTTCCCATATTATTTTTGTCAAAAGTAGGGTACGCCAGTAAAAGCAATGTCTCATGTTATAAGTTTGGGAACGCTGCTCTATGTAAAAATGAAAGCTTTTTGATTTGTTGAATGTTGTCGTAACTTTGGCTCAAGTGTGTGTCAATTGCAAACTTTTTTAATTGCGTAGCCCGCGATTGGCTAAATCAAACCGACCAGAGGGTTAATAATTGTAAAATATTCTTTGATGACCGCAAAAAAAATCTTTTTAAAACAGTATAGCAATTTGTAAATTGGTAGTAGATTTTGGGTTATTGCGCATATATGTTTAGAAGTGCCACAAAAGTTTAAAAAAAACCAGTATTAGCTCACAAGTTCACTCTTGACATACATAGGTCATTTTATTTTTTATACTAAACATAGCATGTTCTTTGTCAAAAATGTGGTTCTAAATAATTTTGTTTATTTGCAAAATTAATAAGAAAAAGTTATGAGCTATAATTTTGAAGGTCTTTGTAGTATTACTTATTATGCTATGGACAAACATTTAAATTGGGTTTTTAAATGTAAAAAATTTGTGGGATCATTCTCATTACACTCAATACACTTGAAACAAATTGAATATCTCACTCAATTGTGTAATATTTGTTAAAATTAATTATTGTATGGTTGTAGATTATGTGGGCCGAATACTGGTTTGGATTGGGCTCGCGAAGGCAGGCGAAAAATTCCCATAATGCCTCGCGGAGTACCGCAAACTGTCTATACGGCGATAGCCGACAAAGCAGCTATAAAAGCATCCGAAGAAAACGATCTGATCGCACAAAGAGTTAACGCCGAGCAGCATGTTATCGCATTGGCTTCCCCGAACAGTGCAATAGAAAGTATGGAAGAGGATATTCAATCAAACGAAGTGTCCAACGTAGATTTAAAACCCAATTTCAAAGACAAAAATGAATCGAACGTCAATTATCCACCGGTCGTTACGTGCGATCAATCGTTAAAGGTATTTATGGCGCTAAAAATATCAAAGTGGGTATATTGGGATGTTAATTGATTGAACTTTTTAGGTTTTAAATGACGATGGACCACCTAGGAAACGAAGTCGACCGGATTGTGCAACGAATGTACCTCATCGCACAACTCATCAGAAACATCTCGATTTGGCACCGATATATACGTGCTATTCCAAACCTCACTCTGGTATATTTTACATTACATAGATGTCTATTTTGTATTTGGATTGTGAACAAAATTTTATTTGTAATTTTTGTTTACAGGAAAAGCTCCAAATCAGTACGGAAGAAGTTTGTATAATCCGAGTGGGAAAATGTCGAATAAGTCGAACCATTCAAATTTGTCGAAATCAAATTTATCAAAGCATAGATCTATGCAGAATAAACATGGATCGATTACAAAGCATTGTGGCCAAGTAACTATACCGCATCATCAAGTGCGTAGCGGTATTAAATCACCCACGGATCCCCATATAGCGGGATCTCAAGCTCTTTGTATTCAAAATCAAGTGGACGGTCACACCATGAAATCCCAAACTCCAGCTTTTCAAGCTAACTACGCTCAACCTATTGTTCAAAATGTCGGTGCAGACGAATCAAACACCGATGTAAAATTAAATATAGGAAACACAATTTTAGAATCTCCCACGATGCAACTTCTTACGCAAACACCCACTCAAATCGCATTAGTCTCGTCACCTTCGCACACCGACGAAACTCCGATGATCGCATCATCAATGCCAAATTTGTCGGCGTCTTCTATACACACATCGACCCCAAAAGTACAACAGGGGTCTGGAAAAGCGTGTCATTTCATCATTAAGAAAAAATCTGACAACACCACTGACAATCAACAAATTGGACAGAAAATTCAAGTTACAAATAAGCAAATTATTTCAAAGCAGGATATTAAAGTTTTACAGAATCGTCAAGTGGTCATATCCCCATCTAATAACAACTCACCAAAAAATTTAAACTCGAGTGGTAAACTAATAACGACTAAAATTGTACAACATATTCCGCAAAAATCTCAAGCACAAATGAATGCCAACATTCTTCCACAGCCGGTAACGGGCATGGATAAGGTTATAATTATGCCAAAGCAACCGACGTCGATGCAATCTGGCAATATTCAACGGAGCCTAAGTAGCACTACTTATAAGAATTTGTTCATATCCACACACAGTGCTGTTATGAGTCCGATGATAACTCCTATTATGACACCCGTTATGTTTCCTGTTATGACTACCATAATGACTCCTGTCATAAATACCATCATGACTCCTATCATCAATACCGTCATGAGTCCTGTTATGAACACTGTTATTTCTCCTATTATGAATCCCATTCAGAACAACGAGGCCAGTAATTTGGGTTTGAAAGTCAGCGATGCTGATGTTTTATCGAAGAGCGTGATTCTCAGTAACTCCGATGTAAAATTGCAGACAAAAACTTTCCTTTTCAACTCGAAAAGTGGAAAGAAAATGGTAGTCCTGCCTGCAAAACAAACGTCAGTAATGGGATCATCTGTACCTATGTTAATGAAAGGTGTTACGGGGAAACCGACTACCATGAAATTAGTTCCCGTAACTGGCCAATCGATCAATAGTCCATCAAAATCTAGTAACATAACTGTCGTATCTAAAACGCCACATGTAAATACTCCGGCAAAAAATGTTACCAAGGATGCTGTAACGCCCATAAAAATAAATTCAAGTAATGACAGTCCGTTGCCGAAAGTTTTGAAAAATATTTCTATCGCTCCGAGGCCTACCATTCAATCGATCAAACAAACTTCTGTAAATAAAGGAAACATAATAGTTGTACAAAAAAGTAATACAATGTCTAAAAATCCAATTACATTCAAAAAGAGCGGAATTGATACCCATAAACAGCATATATCAAATATATCGTCGAGTGAAGCTCATCAAGCTTCCGCAATACGCGACATGCCGGAAATCTCTCTAGATGAACCGATATCCCAGGACGAGTCAAGTACTGCTGTTGTATCAGACATTAACAGTGAACAAACGGAGCAGCCGTTGACCGAAGAGTTCATGGATGAAGGTGGCGATGAATCTATGACGCAGAGTAGTACAGAAATCAAATCCGATCAGTCGTTGATAACAGAAGAAACGGCGAGTCTCTTCCCGAGTCAGGTTACCGTGGAAGAGTGCAATGCCGATTCAATGGAATCGACCGCAGACAGTTTAATAGAAGCTGGTCACATCGAGGATCCTCTGAAATCAAACGACTCGTTCTCTGAAGAACAAGAAATTCTTAAATTGACGCAGGCAGATAGTAAGATTCTGTTAGATCAAGAAACAAACATGCAAAACTTTTCTAATTGGGAAGTTGAACTTCCCGAGAAACAGAATACGTCCGATAAAACGGACGAAATTAATTTAGAGCTAGAAATGTCTACTGATAGTGAAGTAGACGATTTTGGTGTTTCATCTCAAGAGAGAATCATTACACAAAATAAAGAAATACTGCACGAGGATGGTTCACAAGATGTGGAACAAGGTAACGTAGATTGTTTCGGTTAATTTATTTTTTTAATTTCTTAATCTCCAATGTGACGTTTGCTACGAATGCACACCTTTAGACTTGTGTTGCACCATATATTATTTTACAATGATAATTGTTTGTTATAGACGACACCAACGAAATGTTTGTGCAACATAGTTCTATCAGTCAAGCTCGTAGAACGTTGCTCAGTCAACTGCAAGATGATGGCTCATCTAGTAATGATTCTCCTTTTGTATTGACTAAAAATTTAGGTAAATCAACTTCACGTCTTCACTTATAAAATGTTTGATAAATTGCATAAAATAGTCAACATTAGTTCAAAGTATGCATTATATTAATACTCATTCTACTAAGTTTACTATGTATTTTGTAAAACTCAGTTTATTTCATTATAAAATGCATGAAACACGATAGCAATATGACAATAATCTTTTTTTTACACAATACTAGAAAAAGTATATGTAACTATAGACTGTAGGGGTTCTTAATCTTATGCGTTTATTTCCTCCTTTGGTAGTGAAAACAATGTTCATTCTTCCCCCCATCCTAAATTCATTGAACCAAAGATTCCTGGCTTTTGTCTTCATACTGACTAATTTTGAAAATACAGATTCGCAAAGATAGGTCGTAGCAAAAGGAATTAAGACCGAAAGTGTTTTATTTGCCAAATCTGGATAGTCAACTGTTTGATAACATAAAATTCATCAAGGTTTTTCTTTGAGAATTCTCGCTACAGCTTTGCTCTGTAAATCGACGAAGTCTTCCTTCTGCATCATCCATGGAGTGGATTTCGTATCCACTCATCTTTAAAACCAGGTTGAAAAAGGACTCTGAAAATGTATCTAACGAGTTATTGTAATTTTCTTGGAAGACTTCTCATTTTCTTCCTTGTAAACCTTTCATTCCTCCCTACAGAGTAAAACACCATAGGTTAAGAACCCCTGCCATAGAGGTATTCCATGAATCACCACCACTCCTACCATCCTCTACGAAATTGAAAATACACACTTACAGTCGAAAACTGATGCCTGATTTTTCTAGGATTATCATTACATAGTCGGCCATCCTTGTTATTTTGACAATCAAAATTTATCGCATTTAAAACATACTTACAAGCATTGGTGTTGATACAGCTGTACATAATACGATCTACAACTAACATCTGCTCACCGAGGTCATAACTTTTTGAGTTTCTTTCAATCCCACGTTTATTTTAAACGATGCGCATTTAGTTAAACAAAAATTGAATTGATACAGAATGATTGCCACTAGTGATCGCTTGTAATTGTTGTAACTAATATTATTGATGTTCTACTTTTAGAGGCTGCGAGATTGGAGCTACTGGAAACATCTCAAACAAGCAGTAGTGCCATGGAGTAAAGATACTCATTTTTAACAAATATCATTTGTAAATATTAGAATATTACTTCTCCCTGATAGGAGCGACAGTCACTTAAAATTCTTTAGTAGACAAATCGATAATTTATCCCATTTAAAATAATTTTAATGTTAGGTTTTTGAGTGTTCTGTATATAATTGTTAAAATTAAAGTTTAATTACTTTTGGTGTTGTCTTATATTGAAAGCGCATAGGACATATGAAAAATTAAAAGAAAAAAATAAAATAAAAATATCATCGATTACACTTGTTAAGAAATGGATCATTTCACTTTCTTGTATATATTTCACTGTTTCCGACTTGTACGAACAATATCTGTATTTTTACATAATACTTGTTTTTAACTACTTATTTTTATCAATAAACCTTTTTTTTGTAAAACCTGGTTTAAATTGGTAATCAAATTCAAATTTTAAGATTTTTTAAACCTGTGATCGAGTTTTTCTTTTTTTTTTTTTAACTATATTTGACATCATTGAAACTCTTTAGTCGCTATATTTTGCCAGCAATATTTTTTGTCTCTTTTTTGAATGATATGTTTGTTGCTTAGTAAGAAAAATGTAAAATAGATGTTCAAATGAAGTTCTGAATGGTTAAATAATAAGAAGAATTATATATCTGTTAAAAAAGTTTTGTTACATATCAAATTATTTAGTTCATGAAGTGTAATTGTATAAGAATTTTAAATTTTACTTTTTCTCTACTCTAATTGAAGATTAAATGACAGTTAATATGTATATAATTCGAAAAGAAAATAAAGATGCCCTAAAGCGGAACTTCAAAAAAAATGTACTTCATTATTTTTTAACACATAAGCGTGGGTGGTGGGGATACATTTCTAACAAGATAAATTAATACAAAATAATCTTTATTTTTACATACAAATGTATATACATCATTGTGCTAGGTTAATTTGAAAATTTTAAAAAATAATCAAAAAAATATATTGTATTATATATAAATGCATTTAAATGCAAAGTTTTGCAGATATTGTGTAAAGAGCATATGAAAATATATTATATATATATATATATGTATATATAATAATAGTAAATATTTCTGATTTCGCAACTTTTTAAATCTGACAAGATAAGCTTATGCATACTTCGAGTATAATTTTCGAGCACCAAAATAATTATAAATAATAATTAAATGCACTGAATGCATTTTTAATATATGTTGCAATATGCAACAAACAGTATTCTATATATTTAAGTAAGCGTATCAGCGTATTCTCATATTTACTTCGAAACTTGATGCATCGCATGAGCCAAATATTCAACATTTTTACTCGTAACTCCAGCAACCGAAATACGACCATCCTTAGTCAAATAAATACTAAAGTCCTTCGTCAATTTCTCCACCTTAAAACATGAAGAAGAACAATACAATTTACACCCAGTCATTGTATTTATAAATTTGCAATGCTCACTGTATGTCGAGTACTGACCTGATCTTTATTTAATCCAGTGAAGCAGAACATGCCGATTTGATCAGTGATATGAGACCAATCTCTTTGGCTGCCTTCTTTCTTCAGATTATCTTTAAGTGCTACTCTCATTGAAATAATTCTATCGGCCATTCCTTTGACGTCGGATAACCTGTAGTAATATTAGATTTAGTATTTACAATAGATATCACTATTATACAATACAAAATTCCACTACTCACCATTGTGATTTTAATGATGCGTCACCTAAGATTTCGCTCACGATACGAGCACCGTGTATCGGTGGGTTGGAATACATCGGCCTGATCAATATTTTGATTTGAGACAGGGTCCTCTTCGCCTCTTCCGGTGAACCTGTTACTAAACTGAAAGCTCCGGCACGTTCGCCGTAAAGACCTGTCGCACAAATAAAAAAAATTCAAATTGCTAAATCGATTCTTTCGCACGTACGACAACGATTTATGAATTCGTACCCATATTTTTAGCAAAGCTTTGCGCCAAACCGATATGATGTCCGTCCTTAAGGAACATTCGAACTGCTTGTGCATCCTTGCCAACGTCGCCACTAGCGAATCCTTGATAAGCCATATCAAAGAACGGGAATATTCTTCGCTTCTTAATAACCTGTAAATTAAATTAAAACCTTTTAGACGAAGATATATAAAGAAATACAATGTGCATACAAAATATTGTAATATAACCTGGGATAATTCTGCCCATTGCTCTGGAGTCGGATCTACTCCTGTGGGATTGTGTGCACACGCGTGAAGCAATATAATTGCACCAGTTGGCATTTGCTGAAAGAAAAGATACATACATACATTAAAATTCCTTAGTTGGCTCCAGACAGCGTGTGCGCTCGTTGCATATTTATTTTATTTTATTTAAATGGAATTATTAAATTAAATGCCTGAGCACACCAAAGCAGGATATATATTCGGGACGACGATAGAGGCGAAAATTTTCGCAAGCGATTTCGCTTAGGAGTGTTCGCGCCTTTAAATGGACAAAATTTTTCACAGCATCTCAAACGACTGTTCACACGATTCGACATTTGTCTAACGGTGTAAATGTTTGACAAGTGCTGGTTTAATTTTACGATATGAATTTTATTGCTATCGATTTTATAACAATAATAAACTTACGATTACAGTATAAAAAACTACTTTAATATGATTATTATACAATATTGTAAAGAAACAAATAACCAGATAAGGGCTACTCACATTTATGTCATCCAATGCCCCTTTTATATCAAAACCGCAAGTTTTAGGGTCATAGTACCTATAGGCTTTAGGTACCAATCCGGAATGTTTAACAATCGGCGTGTGGTTTCCCCAAGACGGAGTCGGTAAATATACTCCTCGGTCGGTTGTGTGGAATGCAGATAAAAATGCAAAACCGACTCTTAACGCACCAGTGCCCGAGATGGCCTATGTAACAATTAATATAAACATAAAAAAATTCAATTAATCAAAATATTGTATTGTCGAGTGGTGTAAACTTTACCTGGACGGTACACGTAAGACCGGAAGATACTTGCTGGTTGTCGTCATCTCCGAGGGCCAAAGATATGCTGCCTTTGCAAAAATCTGCAGAGCCTGATATCGGAGCATATTCGTGATCCAATCCTTTGGACAAGATGTTACGTTCGGCCTATTTGAAATGAAAATATTTTAAGTGCCGTTGCGAATTTCATCAACTAATATGTTTCAATTTGTTGTGACAGCCATTTGATGACTATTGACGAATCGTTTATAAACTTCAATATTTCCGTGACGCACAATAACAATGATGCAAAATTTATATATGCATAATGATAAGACATTTTTAAAAGTTAGGAAACCAACCTTGAGAACGCTGGGTAGAATAAAAGGTTTTCCGTTATCATCACGATATGCACCGACTCCTAGATTGATTTTCTTCGTATTGGTGTCTTTTTTATACGCCTCGGTAACACCCAAGATTGCATCAGGTGGACCCATTTCAACATGACTCCACCAGGAGCTGAAATTTTAATAATTACACACATTAAAATAGAAAGTAAAGATCGATGCGATAAGGCCAAAATTAGACCAGGAGACCACTCCACCAAATTTTCGACCTTTTTTTTGCTCAAATTCATTGTATTCTCGTAGTTGCTGTTGCTCTAAATTGTGTTGAAATTTCAGTCCATGTGAACAAAAGTTTCAAATAAACTTCAGCCTACACTTGTTAAATCATATTTATTTATTTATTTATTTACAGGCTAAACGCCCAAATTAATATACTTGTGTATACTCTTTCCAACTTAAGAAACATCCAAGTCTTGTCTGATTTAGAATCGATTTGCGCAGACTACCTGGGTTTGAACCAATGAGCTTCATCACCATATCGGCTTCTTGGAATAAATATTAACGATAACCAACCAAAGTCGTAAATCTCGGCCAGTCGCAACCCTCTTTTTTTTAGTCGCGCGAAAGCAAGGCGCCTCTTAAGTTGGTTGGAGTATAGAATATTTGGCAAAATTCCCAGAAACTGAAGAATAAGTATTCAAATGACCTGTGTTACATATTAGACTCATTTTAATCTAAAATTACTATACCCAAAAAAATTGTCAATATTAGCTGTATTTTGCATCAATTCAGTGTGATTTACAGATTTCTATACAGTATTAGAATATACTTTTTAAATTGTCTAGAAATTATTAATAATTTTCCAAAAATAAAAATTAAATTAATGAAATATGATAAGAAAATAGTACGAAGAAAAATTGCGCGAAATTCAAAATAGATAAATCTCATAGGCAGATTATGCTATCAACCGAAATTACATGAGTATGGCGCGTGTAAAACACAACCGGCTTTTTTTGCAAAAACTAATGATTGAATAATATATAGTACCTGGCTCTGACAGCAATGTTGTTGGCGAGGGTATTTCGTCCTAACAGCCGACATCCTCGCACTGATAACGACATACTTTATTATTTTGTGATTGGCGAAAAAATTAATGATAACCACAACCACACGACGAAACGACTCGTCGACAACTGCCAGTAGCAACAACCACCGGTTTCCGATTATATGTATTATACAATGTCAAAAGGTTAAAATAGCTGGGATACCAGTATTAAATAATTATATTTTTGTTCAATTTGTGCAATTGATTCGCGAAGTGTACTTGACTGCTGTGGTTGTTGTGGCCGCGGCCACTTTGTAAGCATCTGTTAAATTCTATACCAAAAAAACCAAACGTCTTGGCGGTTTCCGCAAACTCCTACTAGACGGCCTAGTTTGTATGGCGTCGGCCACAACGGCCAAGACGTTTGGTTTTTTTTTTTATAGAATTTAACAGATGCCTGGCAAGCGGCTGCGAGCACAACAGCCGCATCGGCTAGGCTACGGCCACGTGCGAAACCAGAACTTTAAGGTATGGGTGCTCAACGAATCGATCGTGAAGCAAAATTTAGCCGATCCCGAATACAATTTTGCCTGTGAATTTTTAAATGAATATTGCTTTCCGTTTTCCAAAATTTCTGCAATGGTTCAATTTTGTTTACTAAGCCCCGGCCAGTGACTAAACGGTCTTCCTAGGCTCGTGCTTATCTATTAACGAAATGGAAAAATGGTCAAAGGAAGGAACCGTTATTTTTTTGTGGTATGCATTTGTTTAATCATTGGTTCTCAGGTAGGTACACTAGTTAATTTGTCAAAAGAAGTCAAGAGGACATCTTGGAACTTTTAACATCTGCTCTATTACAATATCGCACACTTTCTTCGAAATTGCTAATCCAAAAGATGTCTTCTTATGAGAAACTATATTTAAACGACTGCATTTATCATGCGGACACGTTTGACCTTGATGATTGTTTGCGTTTTGCTAAAATAATTACATATACATCCGCATATTTTTATCGACTGCTTAGAAAAACTAAAAAAAAATGTATAATTCTTATAAGATTCTCATTAGTATATTATATCTGGACCTCCCTCTAAATTCTTGCATGAACGTCAATCTCTATGCAAACTAAACTATAAAAGTACCACAAAACCAAGATAGGGTATGCAAAATAAATCGATACCATCGGTGGCTAGGGTATTAAATAGGCGGATGGCTTCGACAACAGCAGATGCAGCCCCCATGACAGTCCTAACTAAAGGTTGTTGGAAGAGACGATGAGAGTGCGAACGAATGCAATTTATTTTCGGGCGTAAGCAGGATAAGCCTTTTAAGCACTAGACTAGAGGATTCTATACATCGCCTCTGTACATTGGAAACATTTGCCGTAACAACAACGTACTCCTTCGAACCTCGAGTGATTGCATGTCCGTCATGCCCAGAAGAAACTTAATTCGGGTACCATATTCCTTTAAATAAAGATATTTAATAAACTCCTTATGAACTCGTATGAAGATGTTGCCATGTTGCAGAATGAGGGAGGAGAGAATAAATTCCTACACGTACACTTTCCTCACATGAAGACCATTTACAGTGTTTGCCACATTTTAAACACACCGCATCATCATAAAACGAAAGCGAGAAATAAAAACGACATTAAAATTTCAGCGAGTGGTAGTACTGTTCTCGGCGGTGCGTTGTGGTAATTGCGTTGGCAGCACTGAGAGTGGGAGGGTCGCTCGTTGACAGCTAGTTCGTGACACTGCGACTGGATTGCAGATCGTCATTCGCCACAACGTCACAGCTCGAAACTCGAATTGTGTTTCCATGGCAGCCGAAATAAAGCCAGTGGGGCGAGCGGGGGGAGGAGGGGCGGGGTCGGCCTCTGGAACGGGGGCGGGGGGGGCAAGACCTCAACTCATCAACAAACTGGAAGGCTGTCAGGACGATATCAGTTGCGCTGCCATCATCCCAGGAGAAGACGGACTCATCAGCGTCTGCGATGACAAGTATTACATTCCATACTAATTCAGGGGTGGCTAAAGCTACAAACTCAAAAGCTAAAGTCGACCACATCGATGTGGAAAATCACCGGTGAAATGGAAACATTTTCAGATGTTTACTCAGAGTCAGCTATTACTGCTGGATGAAAGCCTCTCCAATCCCTTTCCATTCCTGTCTGTCTTGAGCAATCTGCATCCACTTGACTCCACACATTCTTCTCAACTCATCAACCCATCGTCCACGGGGTCTACCTTGCTTTCTTCTCGCTATGTGCCACTCTGTGTGCACTGGATCTTGCTTAGCATTCTTGAATTCAACATCCATACGTTAAACCTCAGAATTTCGGACTCTGGAACCTTTTGGCGCAGGTATGTTTGGATGTTGCCGTTGCCCACCTGAATTAAGTAAGCCATCTTCTCACTATGTGCCACCTCAACTTTTTCACATGTTCCGCTATATCTGCCACTTTAGTCATGCTTCTTACTCATGTATTCCTCTTGCGATCTCTTGTTATACCAAGCGTACATCTTTCCATGCTTCCAACATACAATCATCGTCATTTTCAGCCGTTCACCCTCCACTGCTAGATATAGGCCTCTCCAATCCTCTTCCATTCCTGTCTCTCTTGAGCAATCTGCATCCACTTGACTCCTCACATTCTTCTCAACTCATCAGCCCGGTCGTCCACTCGGTCTACCTTGCTTTCTTTCACATCTTCTCGGATACCATTGCAGTATTTCTCGCGTCCATATGCCATCCATTCTTCTCGCTATGTGTTCAGCCTATTGCCAATTCAACTTTTTCACACGTCCGCTATATCTGTCACTTTGTTCATACTTCTTACCTCTTACGATCTCTTCTTGTTATACCGAGCATACATCTTTCCATGCTTCTCTGTGTGCACTGGATCTTACGTAGCATTCTTAAATTTAGCATCCACATTTCACATCCATACGTCATAACTGGCGGTATGCATTAGTTGTATGCCTTCTTTTTTAACCATTGAGGGATGTTGGATTTAAAAACTATGTTCATTCTTCCAAAAGCGCTCCATCCTAGTTTCATTCTTCGTTTTATTTCTTCTTTACATCCAGTAATGTTCACCAATTGTCTTATTTCTTGCATCCATCTACCATCCATTCTTCTTGCTATGTGTCCAGCCCATTGCCACTTCAACTTTGATTGAGAGTAGACTGTGATGTATGTATTCCTGAAATCGAACGCTTTGAATCTAAGCCAGTTTTGCAATCCACTTTGTCAAATGTGAAGATATTCGTCTGTGTATATTTCACTCCATGTCCAGGTTCTACACTGTGCGAATCTGCAGCGTTTCTCAATTCATGGTTTGATATGGCTTCCTCGTAGGAAATATCAAACTTTTCTTATTTCCAATACCAAGTCCAGAAAGTTGGTCAAACTTTTTGGATGAACACGTTGAAATCAATACATAGTCTATGAACTAGTAGTATATGGGAAATTATTACTTACGTATACTTTTGGTGTACAGGGCATTGATAATTTTAAGGCGTATCCACCGCTAACTTAAAATCACTTTCACACTGTACCCATTCATCCATTGAACTGTATTTCAAACTTGGTTCCTATAATGTTGTCAAAAGTTACGTTATGAATATACTAGATGTATATGTTCTATCCAACTTAAGAAGCACCTTGTTTTCGCGCAACTAAACTTAAAGTGGGTTGTGGCTGTCCAAGATTTACGTTTTTGGTTAGTTATTGTTAATGTTTATTTCAAGAAGCCGAGATGATGACGAAACTTATTGGTTCAAACCCAGGTAGTCTGCGCAGATCGGTTCTAAATCGGTCAAGAATAGGATGTTTCTTAAGTTGGACAGAGTATAGGTGGTACGACAAGGGAAGTTACATTAGTGACATTCTGATTCAAGCTGATTTGTAGCAAATACATTAAAAGGTTTTGGTTCATTTTCAAAAGAAAGCAAATTTTTTCCTCGTCCTTTCAGGTCTGGCATAATGGTCAGCGAGTTCGTGAGGCTAAAAGTTTGGCCCTACAAATCAATTATTATAATATTAACACCTACCCGACGAAATGATTGAATACATTTTTGCATATTACAGAACGGTGCGAGTGTGGTTGAAACGGGACTCCGGACAATACTGGCCGAGTATATGCCAAATGATGCCTTCCGGATGTACGTCTATGTTCTACACGCCTGAAACTCGTCAGCTCTTCATCGGTCAAGAGAACGGCACTGTCTCCGAGTTCCTATTAGCCTCGGATTGTAACAGAATCAATCCGGTGAGATTCCGGCGGCTTCGGTTGAAACTTTGCTATTGTATTGCATCATATGTTCTTATTAAATTGTAAAAATGTTTGATTTCAGGTCAAAGAATATTTGGCGCACACGTCTCGCGTTACCGGTGTGATTTTTGCTCTGTCTTGCGAGTGGGTCCTCTCCGTTGGAAGGGATAAGTTATTTTCAATCTATTGTAGCGAAACTGGTCGGAAACTAGGAGGTTACACGTTTGAAGCTTGGTGTACAACTCTACAGTATCCTTTTTTTTTTTAATATTAACGTTAAATCTAACATTCAATATTTACTTCTTTAGATAGTTGACAATGTTTCTGTAACATTTTTTATTCAGATTTGATTCCCAATCTAAATTAGCCTTCATAGGAGACTATAGTGGTCAAATAAGTATGTTGAAATTAGATAACAATGGCGTTCGCTTAGTCACCACTTTAAAAGGACACTCGGGGTAAATATAACTAACAATTTATTTCAGATATTATACGAATACGGAAAGTTTGACATGTGTTTTACTGTTTCGTGATAGATCGGTGAGAGCATTAACTTGGGCGCCTTTACCACAACTTTTATTCAGCGGATCCTTCGATCAGTCTGTAATAGTTTGGGATATTGGAGAGCAACGTGGTACTGCGTATGAATTACAGGGACATAGGTATTGTATAATATCATCATCATCATCATTTTCAGCCATTCGCCATCCACTGCTGGACTAAAGCCTCTCCAATCCTCTTCCTGTCCTGTCCAATCCTGTCTTAAGCAATCTGCATCCAGTTGACTTTACACATTCTTCTCAACTCATCAGCCCATTGTCCATTTGGTCTACCTTGATTTATTTCATATCCTGTCGGATACCATTCTCGCGTCCATCTGATCTGCCATCCACTCTTCTTGCTATGTGTCCACTTCAACTTTTTCACACGTTCTGCTATATCTGCCACTTTGGTTTTACTTCTTACCTATTTACCCACGCTTCTGTGTGCACTGGATCTTACGTAACATTCTTGAATGTATAATATCATTCATCAAATATTATTAGTTTGTGTTTGCTTAAAATTTTTGATCAACTTACATATGTATTTGTTATGTTAGTACATATATTGTAATATTGTATATATAAAGTGATTAACTATGTTTATTTGGTTCTGTTTAGTAATAAAGTTACTGGATTGTGTTATTCGGGAGGATCCAGAAAATTGTTGTCGGCAAGTGCCGATGGGACCATTGGATGTTGGGATATGTCTGCGTCGAGACGAGAAACTCCCGCTTGGCAAGAAGCCGATACGTGCAGTCTATGCCAAAAACCGTTCTTTTGGAATCTGCGAGCCATGATGGATCAACGACAATTGGGTATAAATCTTCGAATTGACACATTAAATTGCTTACTAAATAGTTGCTAATGTTAATCGTTTGAAATGTTTCAGGTTTACGTCAGCATCATTGCAGATGGTGTGGCAATGCCGTTTGTGATACTTGTTCACCGAGTCGACTTCCGCTTCCTATTATGGGATTTGAGTTTCCCCAACGTATTTGCAACGGTTGTTATAGTACTCTGAAAGACGAACCGTAAGTTTTTAATTGAATTTCTTTTACGTGTATGCAATTAATTGTAATTTTATTAATGTGAATTTTAATTTTAGCCGTGAATCCCTTGCAACCTTCAACGATGTGAAACATAGCGTTGTTCACATGTTCCTCGATGAATCCACAGGTAGACTTTGCACAACTGGAAACGACCGTGTGATTAAACTTTGGGATGTTTCGCCACTCTTAGCCACAAATGTTAATTGAAACATTATTTCATTAATATTTTGTTTATCAAAAAATTCCATATTATTATATTGTTGTAAAAATTTATACTTTCGATTTAAAAACTTTGTTAACCATGTGAAAATTCAAAAATTACTCATCGGTTTTTAGTCATTTTTACTATTATACTATATAAAAATGAGTTTAACTTTACTAGTCTCGAGTACAGAGAATTTCTTCTTTTTATGCTTTTGTTTAGCTTTATTTTTATTTTTAACAAATAAGCACATGCTTCTATTTTTTTCATATTTGTGCAATTGTAAAAAGTTGTCCATAGTTTAAGCATGTAATTCTAAAAATTGTCTATCTGGCTGCTAACTGACATCTTTGGTAACAAATTAGTTAAATCATTTCAAACACTTGCGTATTAAATATACATACATACATTGTTTTGTATAGTATTAGATCGAACTTGTTAAATTTCATTGAAAACTTAGAATATTTCATTAGCTTGTAAATAATATCTTGGATGATGTCCGAATACGAAAATTAATCTTACAAGACTGTTTGTATATTATATATCTATATTTTAAATATTGTATTATTGGTATGTACAAGAAAATATTATTAAACAAAAAAGTAAAATGTATTCTTTTCATTCTTATATTACGGTGCAAGATTGTAAACTATGTATTTATTTAGTCAGTACAATGATTTCGTAGGTATCGTGAGATATTGTACTTTGTATATTTATATTTTTGGATACTTTGTCTCTTTATAAAATATGTTAATTCAGAAATCGTCAAACACTAGCTGGGATGATATCTTCTGTAGCATATCATTTTTGTTTTATTTTGAAACTATTAATAGAAAGATGTTTTTGATAGTCAAATTTTACAAAATTATTTTTTTAGTCTTATGCCTTTAATTGTAACATTTTTTTATCATAATTTTCATGCATATTGAATATTGGTTGTTTCACATGTATACATTCCTTTGTCGATCATTTTGTGATTTATATATTTAATTTTTAATGTTTTCAGGCATTGTTATTTTTTTTGTTTCTTATAGAATCTCTACAATTGTATTGTTTAGTTATTATACCTTGGATGCCTTATTTTATATTTTCTTTTAGTAAAGAAGTAATTTGACAATAAAAAATCACATTAATGTTGTATACTCAATTGATGACTAACAAAACATCATCTTTTTTACATTTCTTTTTTGAATTATTAATTATTTTTCATATATCTATTGCATCCACTGATTTTATATTTATATGAAAATAATTTGTATACTATGTTGCTATGTATTTGCTTTTTGCATTTTACGCAATGTGTAAGTGCATAATATATTCTAAAAAAATATATGTTAATGTTTTTTTCGTTCAATATGCAAGTCAAAGGCTTTTAAAAATTTGCTTTGTTCAACAGATTATATGTATAATTCATATTACTGTTTTTATTGTATTATAACAAATTATGTCTGTAATAAATGCAAACTATTAAAAGAATCAATTTATTTGTTCCCTTTTACTTTATCCATATATGTATGTACATAATTAAGTAGTATAGATAAAGTATTGTTTTAATATAAATTGTTTTCTTTTGATGACTGTTAAAATGGGAGATAGTTGAATTGAGATCAAAAACATTGATTTATTTTTCAGTAGATTGAAACGCAAAATAAAAGCGATTTGTGCCATTATCAAAACAACGCCATTGTTCATACAAAAATAGTACATCATTGTAATTATAATTATATAAGTTATACATACATTATAAAACACATTGTGTTAACAACTCATTGAAAGAACACATTACCTATACATAAGTATACACATTTGAACACATTGTGTTAACAAATCATTGAAAGAATTCAATACTAAAACTATGTACTAATATTTTGCAAATGAATAATTGCTTTTCTAAGTCGATTAAATTATTGTCAATCATCAATATTTCAAAACAATATTGTTTTATTTAATCATAAAATTAAATAACGTATCTATTGGATATTTTAAAATAATTTAGATACAGTATATGAAAAATATTTACCTAGAAGAAAAGTGTTACTACGCCATAATAAATTAATAAATTATAGTAATACATATAAATAGTTATTTTGAGATTTCTTATTTCGATTGAGCTGTTAATAGCAGCCTAAGTTTTAGGAACACTTACACTAGTAATAAATAAATAATTTTTTATTGTAGTTTTGTCATTTCATGTAAATATTGAATGACTAGAATTAAAACTACATACAACTAAGAAGCACTGAGGTAATTTGTTGTTTTATGTATACCTTTGTTATATTATATTGTGACAATGATGTTGGGAACATTCGTCCGGACAAGTAAAAGTATCCCGAGGGACGCACAGCTGCCCATTGAATACTTTATTAGTGTCACACTCTAAAGTTGTTTTCCTTTTTTCTATACATAAATGATACGACCTACACCGTGACGGTAGATCCAGAAAGAAGCCGTTTCTTTCACACGTGATTGCATTAGAAGAGCAATTCTTCTCGGTGCAAGTGTTCAAACCATCGAATATTTTATTCGTTGGACACGTGTGATGAGATGAGACTTTATAATTTGTACATTTAAAGTATTGCCTGCACTTTGTGGCATCTTTGACGTAGTAACCATCTGGTTTGTACGCACAAACGTTTCCACTTTTGCTGTTTGGACATTGATATTCTTTTGGGTTAACGCATCCTTGTCCATTGAATATTTTACTACCGGAACATTGGAGAGTGGTTAGCTTTTCATTGTTGTCGCAGAAGAAGTACTTTCTACAGTTTGTTTTTACATCTTGATGGTATCCATTCGACTTTCCTACACAGTCATCGGAATAATACGGGCATTTGTAACTGTCTTTATCTAAACACTTCTCACCATCGAATACTTGTCCAATGTCACATAAATATATTATCTTATTACTTCCTGAACACATGTAATAACCCCTACACCCACCGCTTGTCTGCTGATAGAATCCATCTGCTTTGAAATCGCAAGAGTCTTTTTCCAAACTGGGACAAGTGTACAAGCCTTCGTGCACACACTGCTCACCATTGAAAATTTGATTCGATGGACATGAAAAGTCAAGACGCATGTCCTTCCAACAGTGGTAGTAGTTTTTGCAATCAGATCCTCGAGACTTATCCTGGTGGAAACCCGACGATCTCTGCGTGCAACCAGACCACTGAACGGGTCCCTCACAGCGAAACTCATCTTTGCTCACGCAACTGGTTCCGTTCCACACTTGACTTTCATGGCAAACTTCTTTTAACATGACTTCTTCTGAAGAGCAGTAAAAGTAAGAGCGGCAATCTTTAGGGTCTCTATGATATCCATCGCGTCGATTTATACAAGGATTCTCCCTCAACGTAACAGGACACGTGTAGAACGCTGGCGACACGCACATTTGTCCATCGAAAATGGTTCCATCAAAGCAGGCAGTCCTTGATAAACTATTGTGGTTTTGGCAGTAGACATACTCCCGACATCCAGAAGCTAAATCAACGTGGAAACCATCTGCTAAAGCAGTACATTCATCGACGCAGGGTGTCACATCTTCAGCGGAACACTTCTGTCCATCGAAACGCATCGAAATCGGACACTGTAAAGTTGCTTGAGTTTCTCCATCTTTGCATAGGATGTAATCCCTACAGTTGGCTCCAGGAAGTGGGTGTGTTCCATCTGGAAGTGACCAACAACGATCACTACTGGCGAAAGGAAATGCTACAGCTGTCGCTCTAGGACTGGGACATCGTCCTGCCGAGGTTACACCTGGACTTTCAACAGCCTTCAACTTTCCTCCAGAGCATAACAGAAATCTTTGACAGGCTTGAGTAGTATCAGAATACTTTCCATCAGTTAATCCGGTACAGACCGGTTCATAACAGACTCCTCCCGAACGAGTGCACTCCTGCTTGGTGAAATTGAACCAGGAACCACCGGGACAAGCTAGTTCGATGGCTGCACCTTTTTCGCATTTGTAGTAAAAGTGGCATTGGGTGCCTGGCGCTGCGTAGAATAGTGTATCTTCTGGGTCACATAAATGTTGTACGCATGGTGTGCTACCTTTGGATAGACATTGACGAGCTGCACTGCTGAAGGTAGATCCTTCTGGACAAGAGTAGTGTCCTGTAATCGCTCCTCCTTGGCATTTGAAGTAGTCTTGGCATTCGCTAGTGTAGTTAGCGATCAAACCTTCACCACGGCACTCGTTGCTCAATGCTCCAGCAACACAAAAGACACCTGAAAATAAATGTGCTATTTTTATTATACACAATTTGATTTCAATGATGATTTTTGCATAATTTTATTATAAATTAAATGATCATAAATAATGTATATTTGTAGAATAATATGATTCAAACACGCCGATGATCGTTTACGATGCTAAGAAAATATTTAAAAATCACTCTCATATCGAAACAACCAAATACTATTCATTTATATATCTGAGAAAAATTTAAAATTTAGAGAAGGCTATCCGTTAGTGAGGCTATGTAGTGTGACCGCTTTGCGCAACCCAGGTCATGTAAATGAGTGAGCGTATGTGTACAGCCGACCAGGTAGAGTCCTGCGCTACTATATATAGTAATTTTCAATTTTGCATTTAAAAATTAATCTTGTACATTACATTCTTGCAGCGAATTTGATTTTCCAATTCTAGTTACATATTTTATTCAAAGCCAACGAGTCAACGAACTCAATGTACATACATATGTACATATATTGGAAAAACTCAACTGGTATATTGGACAATTCAAATGAACGTGATTTGCACAAGACTGAAAGACATCGGACACTGAAGGAGTCTACACTTGACAGACCAAGTACTGTTGAGGACGAAGATATAGGTACACTCAGCGAAATGATTGAGTGGACAGGAGTTCTATCCCACCAACAATGTCACCCTCACAAGAGACGATGAATTCCAATCGATAGCTTGACACTGTTTTTGGAGGGCTATCGACTCTAAACGGCACTCCTTCCCAACGGTGATGGTCTCACCTTGCCACAGGCCATAAGGAAGTACCAGAAAGAAGCAGAAGCGGCTCTGTGGCATTTGGTGGCTCTTCAGCGGCTGTCGTGAAGTGCTCGTTGAACTTTGACAAGTCACGAGCGAGACAATGGGGCCCCAACCCGGACACCAATCAACCCAGATCAGATTTATTTGGCGCCACTGGGGCCCATCCATCCTCGACCACCACACCGATGGTCGCTTAATTGCCACATTGGCAATAAATTGGATAAAAGCTCACAGCAGGACGCCGCATATTATAACCACCGATCAACACTTCCCGTTCAGAAAAGCCCAACTTGATTACACCAAACATACAACCATGTAGTTTACAGTTTCTTCCCGAATCATCTTCATTCAAAAACAATCGACTGTAGTAAAATCATTGCCAAAGCAGAGCTAATGACACGATGTATAAAGTCTTGAAGTGGTGGTGGTAATCTCATATGACAAAAATAAGTCTCTCAATTAGTACCCCGGGGAGTGTTTAAAACCAATAAACAGTCCAAGCGAAATGTGTTAGCTTTGTTTGAAATCGGTGGTGTTGTGTGGCCTTTGTAAGCAAGGATCGTTACGTCGATTCGCATGCGGATTGTACAAAGAATATTTCTGCGTTTAAAAACTTCATTATTTACCCAATAATAATTTGTCAAAATCATGAAATCCCAAAGTTCAAGTTGGAGCGAAAATCGCTTGAGTCCGAACAGGATGTCTCGTGCCGAACGGTTCGCTCTCATGTTACACACCTAATAAGGTCATTATTTTACAAGTTGCTCCGACTATAATTCATAATATTCCTAGCAAATATCGATAAAAGGAAAAATAACAACAATAACAATAAAATGGCGGAAAAAAGCACCCTGTATTGTCTTTAGCAATTGATTATGTATGCGCGACAGAGCGACCTCCCGCAGCTCCTGCTATCATAAAAATTCTTCAGCGTGTTTCAAATATTTTATACATTGTGTATATTTATTTTACCACAGATAATCATCGCTTACTGGACCAGAAGGGTGACCATCAGTTTTCAGTAAATGTTTATTCTGTTCTTTTATTTTATTTTCCACAATCAATCGGATACATTTAGGTAACTCTACCTAACCATTTTCAGTATATCGACCTCCTCAAATTTAGTCATAGGTAAATACTATACGGTATAACTTCTAATAACCAAACTGTAAGTACTAAATTATATTCATAGTGAGTTCATATTGAAATATTTCATTTAATTTTTAAAATTATATCAAAACTAGTATATAAATTTGTATATTTAACAAAATTATTGGTCACCATACAAAGTCACCCGATACCACCTTGTACAAATGAGCAGGATGTGACCACAATGCCGCAACGGTGTCATCTCTTTGTTATTGTTTATTTTTTTTCATTTGACTTCTACTCATTTCATTCAAAACGATGCTAATTAAATACCGTCTTAGATATATAATCAGATTATTTTAAAACGTTGAATGAAATTTAAACAAAATTTACAATGGTGAATTCGATACGCGCGATAGCGAGTTAAAATATATTGAAAAGTTCACGATATCAACTGGGTTACACGACAGATTCAAATGGCAACATTTTTGTGTTGAAATTTAAAGGACCGTAGGCATCATTCATGAGTTATCTCGTGAAAGGTTTGATAAGATTTGAGTAGGGTACGAAAGATCCTGGATCCATTAGCGTCAATCTGGCCAAGAGCGGTCCACGCGAAAGCTTTTATTGGCGTCGAGCACTTTTCACAGCATTTATTTTGGCAATACGACCTTCGTTTTGGAGCACCAGCATTCATCCTCAGTGCAGCCAGAGCGGCTGATAAGCAAACATAGCAAATCCGGCTGACTGACAGCTTAGGCGCTACGAGTTCTCCTTGACACTGCTTCGTCAGACAAATCGACCAAAGGCTCCGCGATACAAATATAATGTTATATGGACGAGAAAAAAGTATAAACATGTACAAATACAAACAACAGAAGTTAAACTTTCACGCACAAGGGTCAAAAGACTTAGAGTTGAAAGTTCCATAAGGTTAACGGCCCGTGAACGACCTCTGAATTCCTTTTTCTGACTTTGGCCGACTTTTACAACGGACACATTGTAAATAACGTTGTCGATTGTAAAACGTCGTCGATCGAAATACAATAGTCGCAATTTAGATTGTATAAGAAAGATAACAACTTCAAATACAAACGAAAAATTCCTGGCTAATTTTAAAAATTGAAGACTTATCAAATGTAGATATGAAGTTGCGTTAGACTAGAAAGTTAGACTTGATCAATTTTCCGATATCGGTAGCGTAATTTTACTACATATGTTTATCCGGTTAATTTTACAACGCGTTCATTTCCCGCATCTACATATGTACATACATATATTACAAAGGTCGCGTCCTTTATATTTTACATCTCGTAAAAATCGAAGAAAACACGATTTTTCAACGCAAGTAATTTATTCGAGTTCGCTTGAAAGTTTTTCATTGAAATCGACCGGCGAAAGTATCGGCCATAAATAATCCACAGTTAAATAAATTTATCAACAACTGCCGAATAAAATTTAGCACGTTCGTTTAACGAAGTAGATAATATTTGATAAAAAAATGTATATATGTAATTGAGACGTGTTTATCAATCTTGGATAAACTCGATACACGTGCGTCTCAAATAAGAGGGATTTATAATATTACGTGGTAACGTTTGTAAGTCAATAGCATTTTTTTATGTTAATACATATATAAAATATTTTAAAATTAATATTGCGTTGAAAATGACATTCAGAAGAGTCGTATATAATATTTTAATACGATTTGCATTTCTAAACGTGTCTTGGAAAATCCCATATATGTATGTATAAACTGAGATAAATATTAGCTATGTAATGATGTTATATATAATATAATATATAGATAACATCTATGGTAAATCTTAAAAATTGAAGATTTACGATATATATGAAGTTTGCATTAGAGTATTATATATATCACTACCATCATCATTATCATCATCATCATCAGCCTCCAAACGCCCACTGTTGAAAATTCATACTATTAATAGTCTTGATCAATACTAGTTAGTCATCAACAATAATGCTCATCAGCTAATAAGTCAATGTCAAAGTTAAGGATAATGTAAAAGTACAACATTATATAGATCGCGCAATTTATTGTCCTCTGGTTAAAACGTCACAAGGTCTCTTCGACCACTAATGACAACAATAATACCTGTAATTTTCCTAGAATTGGAACGATTGATCGAAACACACTCTGTTATCACAAAACAAATTACCATTTGACGTCAAAAGGTGGATCGCTCAATAGCCTCGAGGGCTCGACGTCTAATTTCACCGGGTCAGTGGAAAAGTTTAGTTAAAAATTAGCGCGAAACGATTTCGGTTAATGGCGAAATGCACATAATAAGCTCTGCGATAAACGTTTCGTAAAATGTGACGCACATTGTTAAGTTTAAAATATACGCGTAATAGGTCGATTGCGTTGCAATGGTAATGTTGTTTACAACACACGTCAAACATTATACATATTATACTGGTCAGAAATTTTCCGATTAATTATTAACAAATTACTATCGAATTGTAACGATTAAAAATCGACAGGGGTTATAATGTGATTGATTTTGAAACTGAATAAATCAAAATTTATAACCAAAATAAAATAAACCTAGCACGAAACGGTTTTACTTTCCAATTGTTATTCAGTTGACGTTTTCCGAAGTGAATTAATCTTACATCCATTATCGAGATTAGATCATTCTTTCCGTTAAAATGAAGATTGCACATTGAAATTCAGCAGGTAGTTGACTTTTTCGTACAATGTTAGCAATTTTAAGTAAGTGAGTAATTCTTTAAAAATGTCTTCCGATTGATTTAGCATAGCTCGAGGGTGGTCTACGAAATTGTTAGAATTGAATTATTTAAAGATCGATTTTCGTTAAAGAAAAGTGAAAAAAAAACATGTATAATTTTAATTAATTATATATGTATAATGTGAATAGATAGTTAGTTGTACCGAAATAATTACATGCAACTTAAAACTTTCACATTCTATTTACAGATATGATGATATTTTCACAAAATCACTTGAAATTTTGCACAAGTAATTGATGCGTCAATTTTTTGTTGATTGATTTTGTTTGACTCAATTTGAAATTTATCATAATACAAAAATAATTTGATTCGAGAGTTTTCCTGTTTATTTTTTAACGGAAACTATTAAGTTTACACAAGCAAACATGTCACATTAAAATAATTAAATAAAAACCCATAAGCCATAATCAATTGAAACCAAATATTTATTAAAAGTATCGATACATTTGAATTAGCTAAATTCGCTCAACTCGCTAAATTAAATGGAACTTTATAATATAAATAAGACATACTTTAGTTTAATTGTAATATTTATATTAGTTTTGATCGAAAAATCTGTATCCAACTAATACCTAATAATATTTTCAAAATATATTTGAAGCTGATGCAATATCGTTGTTGTTTTTAAACATATTAATAAATTGAAAAATATTTTGATTAATATAAATACCTGTATAAACGAGCAATGTCGCCGATAGCACGATGCCACCATAATTCATCATTTTATATTTTTTTAGAGTCAATTAATTCGATGGTAACACAAAAACAAATTTAAAAATCACACAAAGTTACGCACAAAAACCGCTCTATCATCTGCGCAAAAACGAAAATTTACAATGATAAGGAAATACACGGCGGACAAGAAGGGTCTGAAACGTTCGGTGTGCCGAAACAAACTGTTCGTTTTCACAAAATTACACTTTATATATATGTAAGTATGTATGCATAGTATGAACGCGAACGAACCCGGACCAATTGGTTTGGCCGCAGGGTACTGCTGTCCACATTAACCTCGTGAAATTGTTTTCCAATACGAAACTGTAACCCAATATATACGCTCAGAGAAATTCTCTCATTTCAGATGAATCAACAATACCGAGAAGTCCAAAAAATTCCTTTGAACATTACCTAACAACCACTCTCCGTACTTCTATGGGAATAATCGTTAACCAGAACGAGTAATCGTCTACGAAGGCAGTTGACACTGATTTTTTTTTTTCTTTTTACACCATTATCGCAAAATGTTCGCTTTTGAATGTTCGCAAGCGGACCTAATAATAATGCTATTAAACATCCGGTATATAAGAATCGACACTTAACGGAATGAAATAACCGTGAAATCGCTAAAATAACCGTCCACCGTGTGTACCGCAAATGTTTACCTCGCGGTACAGTGAAAAAACGAGTTTCGCATTAAATGTTTATATTATATATATGGGTACTTTAATATATTGTAATTAATATAAATTTCACATATCACCATATGTGATATTTTTGATTCGATATAATTAAATATTATAATATCAAAAGTGGTATTATAATTATTCACACAGACGGAACTGATCGAAAATATACATACATAGAAAATTATTAACTTTATCCATATACATATGTATGTACGTAGTATAGAGCAGTGCTTCCCAAACTTTTTAGTACCGCGACCCACTTTTTAGAACGACAAACTTTCGCGACCCGCCTAGCTTAGGGGGGGGTTTATACACCCGATTCTCTTTTTGCATGGTTGTTAAATAACGCGGTTCAGGAAAACGGACCAATTATTTTTTTACACTGATTTTTTTGTTTTAACACGGTTACAAAAATTAAAAAGAAAAACAGCAGTAAACGGGCACGTTTATTGTCAAGTAGCAATACTGAATGAAAATATATTTTTATATTAAATTAAATTAAAATTGAAAACCATGTCAATTTATTATTTCATTATGTTATAACTGATGAAAATATTTTTTTGTATAAATAAAAAATAAATTGAATTTATTTTTGATTTTGAGAATTTTTTTATCGATATATGTATGTACATATGTATGTACATATGTATATTTTTTTTACACTGTTTTTTTTTTTGCACGGTAGTTCCTGGAACGTATCCCCCGTGCAAAAAAAAAATCGGGGGTAATTTTTTTAATACTGTTTCATAACAATATATCCAGAGTTTTATGTATATAATTTAAAATTAATGAAAACAAGCAGCTGAGATAAAAATTAATAAATCAAAAAATTTTCGCGACCCACAGCTTGGGAACCGCTATAGAATATTGTTTTTTTATTAGAACTGACAACATATTGAAGAGTAAATATACGTCAAACTATTTTTTTATAGAGTAGGTATTGCCAAAAAATAGCAACCGCAAATAATTGAAAATACGCAGAAAACCTACTTTCTTTCTAAGAAGATCGTTGAATAAATAGCATAAGTAATCGTACATCTCATTTATTTTGGTTAATTAAAATGCCAAGCATTCAATTAAATCAAACAAATATAAAAGCTGTATTTCCTCGATGTATACATATGTACATACATACATACATACATTAGCTGAGGTGCAATAGGTAAAACTTGCACAACAATGAACTTGAGCTTTTATTACATTACCTTCGTTGGTGCTAGGAGGATTACTAACGGTCGAAACTATTGATTCTTTTAAAAATTACAAAGATTTGGTGTTATTTAATACTAAAAATTCTGAAATATGTAACCGTGTTGATGTTTCGAAGAAAATCAGCAGGTAATCGAGATTTAAGTAATTTTTTTGAAAATTTCAGAATGTGGTACAATGGGTATACTATGGTATCAAATACCACAAACCAATACGGAACAGTTGTGAGCTATGTCAAGAATTTAACAATGCGGTTGGGTCGTGCTGAGAAGTGGCCCTCCTCCTCGCTCTTCGTCTCTTCACTGTAGCGAGGACATACTCGAGGAACGAACGGTTCCTCTACAATAGGTCAGGGCCGTATTGTAAATATCGCGTTACACTTCCCAGTATATACATACATACGTAACGAGGCAAATCCCCTGATCGATTGTTGGAAACTAGCTGTATCTGAATATCTGACAGTCAAAAGTAGTTCTGTCACATTTGGTTTATGTAACAATGCATTTATATGTATGTACATACATCGGACCAAGATTAGTAGATCATATTGTAGAGATACATAGTTGATAGTTATTTACCTAGGACAATTGGTGAATACGACTGCATGTAAAGAAGAATAAATAAAACGAAGAATGAAACCAGGATGGAGTGCTTTTGGAAGAATGAACATAGTTTTTAAATCCAACATTCCGCTATGCTTAAAAAAGAAGGCATACGACCGATGCGTACTGCCAGTTATGACTTATGGATGTTAAACGTGGTTGCTAAATTCAAGAATGTTACCTATTTAAGATCCAGTGCACACAGAGAAGCATGAAAAGATGTATGCTCGGTATAACAAGAAGAGATCGTAAGAGGAATACACGTGTAAGAAGCATGACCAAAGTGGCATACATACGTATGTATGTACATACATACATATATGTATAGCGGAACGTGTGAAAAAGTTGAAGTGGCAATGGGCTGGACACATAGCTAGAAGAATAGATGACAGATGGACGCGAGAAATACTGAAATGGTATCTGAGAGGATGTGAAAGAAAGCAAAGTAGACCGAGTGGACGATGGGCTGATGAATTGAGAAGAATGTGTGGAGTCAAGTGGATGCAGATTGCTCAAGACAGACAGGAATGGAAGAGGATTGAAGAGGCTTTCATCCAACAGTGGATGGTGAACGGCTGAAAACGATGAGGACCCATAAAATATGTATGTAGTTACGTTTGCCTGTTGCTAAGCAACGCTCGCTTTAATTGCAGAAAAAGGAAAACGGTTGGTTACTCGAGTTGCTTTAAATGTATCTGTAAAATCTTTTGGGGTATTTTTCGTCATTAGCAATCCCATCGTATACGAATAAGGCTAAGGGCAAAATATTATGTGAATTTCGTTATATCTGCACGAAAGACAACCTATTTTATATTTATAAAGATTAGCAAAAATTTGTCATACGGTTAGATCGTATAATATAATAGAACAAGTTTCATTTTATTTTCAATTGAATTGATTCAATTTCGTTTCCTAACAATGTCGAATCATATGCATAAACATATTGTTTGACCTACAATGGGTTATTTCATTGACGAGCTGCACAATTATTTTATACGTTTTAACCTTACGATACGAGCTCTCGTTTATAACGTCACACACTAATATTTTTTATTTTTTTTATTTAACGTAATCAGACCCTTTTGATTGGTGGATAAAATTTTATGTGATTTTCACTAACCGTGCGAAAATTTTATTTTAATTCACACGATTGAAGCACTTCGATTTTTGCGTTTATTTATTGGACTTAAAGAAACGCAAACGCTTAACCGTACCGAAGCGCAACGCAATACTGGTTTATAGTAAAACAATCACTGCACTCTTATAACAGTGGGCGTCCAAGATCAGATCAGGGTTGCTGCGCAGTCGAAAATAATACCGTCACATTAGATTGGATGTAATTGACGATGAATGTCACTTAAAAAACGTATTCAAAAGTGGCAAAATATAGAATGATACAAAATGTAAATAATGGTAAAATGTAATATAGAAAAGTTTAATATGTAAGTCAGTGTAGAATAATTAGCAAACATTGACAGATTGCTATTCAGTCGAATTTTACAGTTTTGTAATTTAATTTAATTTAATTTAATTGAATTTAGTTGTCATAGTCGACAACCATAACTTCAGCGGATGGGCAGTTTGCGTTTTTTTTCGTTCACTACTTATGAATTAATTGATCGAGGTCCATAAGCACTAAGAAAACATACCGCAACAATATATAAGTAAATATTGATTTAGAAACTAAACTAAGCATAGTTTGAAAAAAACGTATGGCGACCACTATACATACATATGTACATTCATTTTCATACTTTACCTACTAACTAACCGGAAGTTTTTTTTTCATCCTTGAATAAAATATTAGTTTTCGTTAAATTTTTCCTTGACCGCCTTATTTATTTACATATGACATAAGTGTCCATTAAAATTGTGAGGAGTGTCGCTTTTAACTTTGTATATTAGCGTAAAATCTGTCTGTCTGAGTCGTTGCGGTCACGCTGGCATTGCCAATATAACAAAAACAATTTTTAGCAGAGTGCTGGCAACAAGCCGCTATCTGTCACAGCTGATTCGATTCGACAACGCGATTTATGACCGATTCAATCATTGTTTCACGTACTGTTAAACGGGCCAGGGGCTGTACGTTTACCGTACAAATTAGCGCGCCCGGGTGGATTTTTTTTGGGGGGAGGGGGGGAATTCACCATAATTGTTATCATTTAAAAGGATCAGGATTTAGATTAATCAAAAACACTTCCAGCGCAAAAACAATCAACGTCTCATCAACTCCAGGAACTACCTACGAACAAAACATGTTTTTCACTTGCTAAATAGTAGGTATCGGTACTCAGGCTTGGGCGCTATCAGATCTGATCAATGATGACATTTAAAAGATCCTGATGCATTAATCATTCGCCATGTAAACATGGAGGTTCTCAGAAGCCGAATTTGGTCCAAATTTTTATCAAACTGACGTCACAGATTTTCTCAGAACGACTATGTACTTGAAGTGCGTGAGGTGCGCACTTCAATCGACTTCCCCGTCGATATTCCTCAGACCATCATCGTCGTACCGTTGATCTGCATTCCGCGCACGGAGACAGGTGACAGGTGAAGTTGTCGAATGACGTTTTTCTCAACACTGGTGGCGAAGAATTCAAAAAATGCCGCAAAAACATTCAAGTCGCGGCGCCAACTAAATGCAAATGGACGAGTCATCGTCATCGTCTGAATACAGATCGTAGCCGATGCTCATTACCGAAGCTAAACAAAACAAATAGAGCACACATGTGCAACGCGAATGAAACTCCGCATAAAATTACGCTTAATGTGACCTGTGTCGTCGCGAATCTTAAGTGCGAATCGAAGACATTGTATGTATCGCAGACATCATCCCTCAGAGTACGGTGAATTGATTCCTCGACTTGATTTGCATTTTATACAAACTGATATGTGGTACGTATTTTAAGGGATGATTTTCTTATAAAATCTACCACAAGTATATTGGAACGCAACCCCCTTTATTCGTAACATATTATGCACGAGTTTTGACTCACGTATGTATACCTATGTATGTACATACATACATACATATATGGCAAAGTTCCATTTATACATTCAATAGCGAGTTGATTGTATTATGTGATGGTTTTAAAATCGTTTAGCGTAATATGCAATTGATTTTTTATTCCCACATTGAAATATCGCTTATAAAACGGTGATAAATCGACGTTAGGACGTTGTAAGGATACATTATTATGCCTTAAGCCGGTCGTACACCCGTAAGTATTGTAAATAATAAACACGAAGGCTTCACATATGTGATCGTTAAATGTAACTGGATGACTTTCATTTCCTTTTGTCGACCTTGATGTAGTGCAGAGTCGCTTCGATGACTTAAAAATGCACTCGATGCATTACACTTATACACTGCACTTAATCATAATACAGACAAAGTTTTTGTCGGTCGTTTTATATAAGCCTTGTAAACAAACGTTGCTTTAAAGTTCGTTACAATATATTTTTGGATTTGTAAATTGTGTCATTTGTCGCACTTAGGTATTTTCCAATTGGATTACTTTTACGACAATAGTTTGTTTAGTTGTCATTCAGGGTTAAAAATTCGTTAACAAAAAAAATTATCCTTTTCGGACATTGTATGAAGTAAAATGTAGTTTTAAACGCAGGTCTTTCTTTGTCTTATCTTAAGTGATTAGCTAATTAGCTAAATGCTAAACGAACTGGATGGCGATTGACCGATTGTCGATTTGCAATTACAGTCGTCACGCGCTGGAAAATTTCGAAAGGTGTTTTTAGGCATTTGTATAATTTTTTTCCATTAATCAAAGGATATGTACGTCATTCGCGTTACACTGATTGACCTCGAGGTCCATCTTCACCCGGATCTATTTAATTTAAAATGTGTAAAAAATGAACGATGTCCGTTTATGTATGTATGTATGTAAGCAGAAAAATGATCGAACTCAACCCCTATGCTTGCAAACGTTGCGTAAAATAAAAGAATACGTATTTAAACGGTCGACAGTGATTTAGGTGGTTCATTTTGTATATTTGGGATGTTAAAAAGAATAAGAAGAATAGCAATCTTCGAAAATCTTGCCGCAAGATTTTCGCGTAGGAATGGATTAAAAAATTGGTTTCTTCTTATGAAAAATTTCTGAAATATGTTAGCTAATTGTATAGTGTCATGGTTTTCAATAGTTGTCCGTACGTACATCCTGTTATTTGTTTCTCGATAAAATATGAGAACATTTCCAAAATAAAAATATATCTACACATTGTCATCAATCCTTTCAGGTGTGTGCCTCCGCCAATATTGTCGATAAATCATCCAAATCGTCGGATAGTCGTAAAAATAGTAAAAAGATAAGTCTCTTATTTTTAAATTTCCTTTGGAATGTAAATTATTGTTGAGGCGAAGTGTCGCAGAAGCGATAAAACTTTTTTGATATCTCAATGCAAAGTGAAATTCGCGATTTTGTCAAATATTCAACACATTTTTATGCAAAATATCAAATTACTATACATTTGTATTAACTTAGGTGTATACCTGCTTGCCTGTCTGGGTCGTTGCGGTCACGCCAGCATTACCTACATATATTAACAATTTTTTTAGCGATGTGTTGGCAACAAGCCGCAATCTATCAAAGCTAATTTGATTTATGGCCATTCATTCAATCAACTATACAATCGTTTCACGTATTATCAAACGGGTTAGGGGTTGTACTGTTATTGTACAAACCAGCGCACACGGGTGTGGCTAGAATCCACCATCATTAGACGAGTAAACCGGCTATAAAATTATATTATAATAAATGTTTGAGTATCCTTACCGAACACTAAAGTGACTGTCGTCAAGCAGTCTATCGTTGTCGATTAATCGGCTATAAATCAACCGTTGTAAAGATCTGTGTCTCATTTGTAGAAATATCAAATCAAATCCGCATTATTTTCACGAACGATATAATTAGAATTCAATTTATACTTCTCATAAAAAAATATCCATGAATTGACTATCGCACTTAAACGGCAAGCTTTGTCTGTGTAAACATTACTTTGTTTCCGAATAGGTATAAAATATACACATTTTCCTATTAGAGAATCATCACATTTATAAATATTACGATGGACATAAATTCCCCGTTTGTTTTTAAATACCATCGATGTTCTTTATCGTCGTTATAAATGCGTTTTTAACGAGCAAGATGAAACACTGCTGTAGATAAACTGCCACCTGTGCGATATAGGCTTGCCTGGGAAACTCTTTGGGACGTATTAAATTGAGGAAGCATTAAATTTTATATTCAAGCTCTTGCCTAAATTTAAATTACTCATCCAGAGTATCGAATCGACAGAAATATGTAAATCTAATTTCACATTCGGGCAAAAGGTGTACATATAAATAAACGCATTGTGCTTGTGTGCCCCGAATGAACCCTAATGACATGAAATTCAATACTGAAGCTCTTCAAACAATTGCCATCGTAGATAAATGGAATACATACAACCGCCTAGCGTTTTAATTCACTACTTAAATAGTTTTTCATTTTATCATTACTGAAACAACTATCAAAATGACAGTAGCTAGCAATAGGTGCTAACAGGAAGCCGATGACTCAACCAGAAACTGGTGAATGATTCACGCAGACCAGAACAAAGTATCTCTGTTAAATTGTCATTTTGTGTGAATAACCTTTGTGAAAATGGTGTTAATCATTTTAATCTGACGATTTACGACTATAAGTGTTCACGAAATGTACAATAGATAATTTATAAAAATTCAAAAAGGATATTTTATCTCTTTACCAGTGGTCTCTTCTCGTTACGATTCACGCGTAACCCAATTTTCCTACATTCCTTTGTTGTACAAGAAAAAATTGTGATTTTTTCACACTGCACGCGCAAACGTGCTTTACTAAAAGTTATATGTAACTAAACCGGATTCGCGTACGTGTGCTACATTTTTCTATCTCGACAGAGAGTAACCTATGCAAACTGACTATTATTGAGAGTAACAATCAATCTGGGTTATGTCGTGACATAACATTTCGCTTTAACCGTGCAATTTCACAAAACAATGAAACAAACTATACTTATACGTTTACGAACAAAACAAATTTGTATCCGTCGTTCGATAGATCGATATTCGTAATTGGCGCGCAAGAAAACATCAAATGATATTTGAGGCCATAGCGTACAAAAATTTACCCACTAACCAAATGGAAAAAGCTAAAAACTTATACCTACATGTATTCATTACATTTTAAGCATATTAAATTTTATTATTATTGTAAATAACTTAATACGCTCTGTATAAATTGATTGAAATAAAAAAGTAAAATAATATGTAAATGTACGTTGGAAAAATTGACCTGTTGAGGGACGTTCACCTCGTTGGGGAAAAGATTTTGACTTCGTATTAAATTTTACGGGTCTTCTTGCGATTTTCGAACGTCCTTCGCCGTAAAAGGTAGAGGTCATACTTTGTTTATCGTACCGGTTTTTTTTAAAACGCAAAATTTGATGTCCCGTAAAGAAAATGTAATGCATGTGTGCTTACGTGCGAAATTGCACGTTCATCTCTTCCCGAATGTATAGGCGAATAAGAAAAAAAAACTTGACACCCAGCCGGTACACAAATTCTAAAGTCGGAAAATCGAACCGGAACTGAAATATCAAACCGTGAAAACCCCTTTGAAATTCAATACAATACTAAATTTCCTACGCTTGTATGTTTTCACATACCATATAAACTGGCTTTTATTTTTTGCGCGCGTAAACAGAAATACACAAAAAAACCCCGAGTTCAGTTTCAATTATCGAAAACGGTTATGTAAGATGACCGTGTCCGGGTGAAAACAGGAATGAGTGTTTTTGTTATAAAAAAAAACACAAAAAGTGTTATTATACAAAAGAAATATCCATCGCCATTATATCTGCATCAAATTATGTATGATCGGTGAGAAGTATCTTGTATAATTCTAACATGTTTTTTTTATTTGATCAAATTGATTAACATGTTCGACAGCGTATAAAAATGCTAAATTTCGATATCCCTTTTCAGGTAGGGAATTGAACGTAGTGTGTGGTCTTAAATCGGAATGACCCTTGAATGGATATTTCGTTTGAATTTTACCAGAATATTTACAATTTCGTATTAAAAACATATATTTTACCCAACAACATCCGTATCGTGCCTTGTCAATCTTTTAGGTTTTTATATACTAATTCGGCTATATAGTGATAAAGTGTTTTATGAGCACAACAAATAATGGGCACGTGCTGTTAATTGGATATTATATAACAAATTAACGTTTTCAAATGAATTCAAATGGTTAATTTGAAAAAAACATGCAAAACAAAGAAAGTTCTTAGGCGCTTTAACTTTTTGATACTCGTATATGTAAGAAAATAGATTTAATTGATTTAATACAAAAAATTATTACACATAGGAAATCCCATAAATCGTCATTGCAAAAATCCCATATAAATTAACATAATGAGTAGAGTAGCACATCAATCAATCCTTAATTGCAATGAGTTTCTAACGCACATTTATGATTCATAATAAATTAATTGACACAAAATTAAAAGCCGTTCCTAAAGCGAACCACTTATGTAAGCGTGTGAACATAAATATAATTAGATTAAAATGTCTGATTTTATTATACATATGTATGTATGCTTGGTACAGAATAAGAACAAGATCATATATGTACAATATGTACTATGCAAACTAATGTAAGTATGTATTTGCCGTGCAACTATACAATTAAAAGGTAAGCAGTCATATTATCGATGTCCAGAAAGTCTACATTGCTGGTAAATTACCTTCCTGGAAGTGATGGTGTTTGTTTATGAAACCTAATTGACAAGGTCGTGGTTCAATCAGTAATGTCGATTCGAAGGATAATTGCGTGGTTATTGCAGAAACGTGATTAAAATTTATTGTAAATAAAATGTTCCGAGAGTCTCCTCTAAGCACAAGTTTATAAAATTTCAATTTGCATGTTTCATCACTGGAATACTTCTTATACAACAATTTTATTTTCATATTGTGGAATGCCCCACAAAGTATTGGGTTACTGTTTTTTATGCGTATTATAATTATGTGTTTTAAAACTCGTCGAGTTGCTAATATCTATAATAACACGTGGATCGTAATTTTTCCATTGGTCCATGAGAAAAACCCAAATTCGCCAAATTCCAAATTGGATTTATACATTTAATGATATCTAATTAATTTTCCACGAATAATTTACGGATTCGTTTGTTGATTGGGTTTATATAATTATTTAAGAGCGATTCTTGATTTATCAATTTTATTGCAACATAAATCATACTCAATATTTTTTTTACAATACATTAAAATTAATATCTGAAAGGATTTGAATTTCCTGGAATGAATTCATTTGTAAAATTATCAAATTTAATATTAAAAAAAAATATGTGTTAAAAAAGAAAAATTTAATTTTCCTCAATATAATGACATCTATGATTTTATATTAAAAACTATTAAAGTTTTCATTTAAAGTTACATATATGTACATATGTACATAACTAAAAATTGTATAGTTATTTTGAAAATAGTCGAAGTTGCTACTTGGATGTTGGATATCTGGAAAGGGACAATTCAATTTAACGTTTAAGACACAACTGTGACATAAACGTTAAATTGACACAACTTTTTAAGACACAACTGTGCCAGGATAAAATGTATCAGTGGAACGTATTTTCTTTTCGAACGGCATTCGATATATGAAAGGAATTGCCTGCAATTGGACATAGTAAAATCTATGTTGATCAAATTGGCATGTTTAATGAAGATGTAGATGAAGAGTTAGTTGGTTAGTTAGTATTGTAGTTGAAAAAATGGGAGCCCTACCAATAGATAAGGATCCCAGACGTCCTGGTTTACCCAGAACAGTCTCGGTTTTCAGAGATGCTATCCTCTGTACAATACTGCCGTCCTAAGCCCACCTAACGTAACTGACAAAAAGGTTAAAATGAGTTAGATGTGATTTAAGGTTTTGGGAGTGCCTTCTTGCGATTTTTCATATAAAAATTTTACCTGCATATCTTCATCCAAAAGTGACTTTTTTAAGCAATTAATTTTTGCGTATCTACGTAGCAGAAAAAAATTACAGCTAATACTTAAAATAATACGAAATAACGTATCTAACATTTACGTAGTAAATTCAACGTATCTGTGTGCAGATACATATGTAGGTACGGTTTTTCAGCTAAGGAATTGCAATAAATTTAGTTTAGTTAAGGAACTATGAGTTGCAAATAATGAGTTGCTTTGGGAATTTATTAGTCGAAAGAAAAAAATATTAATTTAAAAATAATGATTTTGACGATTTTTTATCAAAATTTAGAAGACATCCTAAGCAAATTTATTGTAAGTGCTTGGTATATCTTCCAATATATTCATTATTTTTTTAATTTCCTTAAAACTATCAATACACAAAAGACAAAACACAATGTCTCATGCATTAAAAAAAAGTTTAAATAAATCAAATCAAAAAATAAATAAATGTGTGAAGAAAAATATAAATTTAGAGCAAAACTTTATAGTCCATATATGTACATACATATCTCAGTACTATCGTTTTGTCAGTTACGTTGTGGGCTTAGGACGGCAGAATAGGTCACTCAAAAAATTGTTTTGTCATGTTTATTTTGTTTTAAAAAAATCTCGTTCAAGTATAAACTACACTTCCGGTCGACAAATTTAGACTAAAATCAAAATATCTCTTAAATCTCACATGAAAACCACATACATACATATATATGAAATTTCAACTTGACAGAGGTAACAGTTTCGGAGAAAAAGTCAAAAAACATCGAAAACCAAGAGTAAAAGTACTACTACCGGTAGGAAAAAAAAAAAAAAAAAATATATTATTTTGAAGGTATACTACATACTATATATGCAAAATTTCAGCATAATATATACATATATAATAGTTTTGCTGGAAAAACCTCCCAAAGACAACAAAATTTTTTCAAAAATCATGAAAACCTGATACAAATCAGTCAAAATGTCGAGGTCGAATTGTCGCACACAATACTTTATCCCCTATGCAGAAATTCAACACACCACTGACTAGACAATCCACTGCAAGAACTGCAGTTTGTAACTGCAAAGGTATAATAACAAACTCTGTCCATTATGTTCCTTTATTCTATGTATGTTCTATTGACACATGATACAAGTATGTACATATGTATATGCATATTTATGGATGAAACTATTTTTCAATTAAAAACTTTGTTTTTAAATGAGATAAAGTGGAGAATCCTAGTTCACACAAATAAGTTGAAGTAAAAGGTATAAAGATTGCTTTTTTACGTAAAAATGGAAATTCTCCTTAATCCAAAATTAACCTTAATCCAAAATGATGACAAATTTAATTGCTGAAAATCATTCTCCTGTGCAAATGAACTAATAAGGTGCAGAAATTGAGCCTCCTCTTCGGGATCAAAGTTTAACTCAATTATTGATTCAGAATATTCAAAGTCAAATGGAATTTTTTTATCCAAAGGCTTTTCTGCACAGGAAAATAATTGAGTGAGATGTGACAATATCTAGAGTTTTAATTTATTTTAAATATCTTCATTGATAATGTTAAACAACGATAGAGGAACTTGCGCCATCTCTACACGCGAGAGTGTGGACGCTATCCATGGTTGTAGCCTAGTGCCTTCTTTATTGGGGACACTTGGATATGATTCACTGGAGACCAGGCGTAGAGTGTATCTGGGAAAGCATTTTCTCAAGGTCCTTCTTGGAGCCATCGATAATCCCCGGGTCCTGCAGCAACTCCAACTTCGGGTACCGGAGCAATACCTCAGATCCAGGGGCCGCGCCTCACTTTTCATCCCAGCTGCCAGAACTAACATAATAGTAGAGTCCCCTATTGCTAGAGGCATTGGGTTACTCAATGAGGTTGCTGGTTCGCTGGACATTTTTGTTACCAAGTATAACGACATTGTGGATACGCTGTGTAATTTGTAATCTATTATTTATTATTTTTTGTTCTACTTAGTTATTTTACTATTTTCCACTTTTCACTTTTGTACTATTTTTTTTTTAATCTTATTTTTACTGTTGTTCATTTTATATTTTATTTATTTATTTATTTAATGATTACATGTATGTAGAGGCGGCATAGCCGATAGGCCCATGGGGTTTAAGTACAAAAATAAAAATAAAGATAATAACAAAAAATTAAATTAAATTAAATTAACATAAAAATAAAATGAATAATGGTCAATTTATTAAAGAATTACAAATACCCATTGTTTTTTTAGAATACATCTAGTTGATTTTTATATAAATTAACACTTTTTTTTACTTATACTTTTATATATATTTTTTAATACTTGTTTTATTTCATTTTTTTATATTTCATGTTTTACTTGAATTATTTTACTTTTTTTTTGTTTTACTTATAATGTATATTTAAAACCCTTGTACGGCGAATTGGCGAAAGCTGTTATACCATGCAAGGAAGTTTTTCTCTAATAAATAAATAAATAATAATAAATAACCATTCCGGTGTCGTGCGAACGGGCCCATTCACAAATTCTATGAAGTCATAAAATCTGGGTAAAGACGACTCCAGACGACTGGGTTTGACGAAGCTAATTTTTTTTTGGATTTTTCCGTTTGTCGCGCGACCCACCCATAATGGGTCCAACAATTTGACCCAATGGGACCCAACAATATTTGAAAAAGCCTAGACTAGAGCACGTTTCATGTTTATAACATAGTCTAAATCGACGGATACGACCAACGCCCGACACCCGCCTTTTATGCAATGTATCCGACGATGCACAGAGGCACACCTGAGCACAATAGTAGTGTACAGGTGGCGCATTCACAGGTGTGTCGGTAAAGCAGTTCAGCCGGTCGACACGCAGGCGGTCCGCGGCGGCGGCCGGCCGTCTTGCAACGTTTGCAACGTTTGCAACACAACACACATCAACACAGAAATCATCAAAAACGACATCATCGTCCACCACCTGACATCACCTGAGGACATGCCACACGTAAGTACATACATACAATGTACAACACTCGTCAGTGGGGTTTCGCGCTTCACCTACCGCTCGGCTCTTTTCAATCAACGAACGCCGCCGACCAACCAGACCGGACGCCGACGAACATCTCACTCGCAAGTATCCGAAAAATTACAAACGCGGTAGTTTTATAACGCCAAAATGCGGCCAATCGCTCGCAAACACCGTATCTAACATATCGGCAAAGTGCTCTCTCTCTACACAGTGTGTTAATTGATTGATAATCGTTAATTGTTGCATACGCGTACGTGTTCATCTGTCTCTATCGGCACGTACGTACACGTACATATGTATATGCGGCTCTAGTGAGTATGTGAGCGTCCGACATTTTTATTTTTTAACTGTACGGCTTCCGCGTTTACTCGATCAAAGTACACGTGTACGGTTTGAACTTTGCGATGATGTGTGTGTGTGTGGGTTAATTCAAAGTTTGGCTTGTAATATGTGTGTTAATAAAAAATGTTATGCTCTATTTCGTTCGTCTTGTGTGACGCACAGTGGGTGTTTTTCTGTGTGTGTGGTATTTTTTACTCCGATCTTGACCTTTCGTGAAATCGTTGACGTAATTAGCGCCCCCTGTCTGTCGATTGTGTCCCGATCTAAGTCCAAGTTTGCAATAATAATTATTTATTTATTTTATTTTATTTAAATAGCTTGAAAAGCTAATTACTAAAATTACAAAATAAACTTAATTGTCTATTAGCCCTTGTACAGAGGTGTTGTTTTACGGCTGCCAGGAATCTATCAATTTGATTAATTTTTCTAAGACCTTCGTTGTATTTAACAACACCCCTGTACAAGATTGTAAACTATTAACTTATTCTCACCCCGAGTATTATGACTGTGTATATTAGACCCCCTTCCTATTAAACACTTGTAGAAATAATTTGGTAATACGTTCTTATCTAACTTAAAAATACATATATACTACATGCACACTTTTAAGGTTTCACTTACATCCAATACAATTCATTCAACATATTTCTTATACTAGTTAATCTATTTACATTTAAAATACTCCGCATTGCTCTATTTTGCAATTTTTGCAACTTATGACCTATTTACTAAATTTTAAAAAGAACCACAATATACCAAATGAGGATGAAAAATTGCATTATAAACTAATATCTTTGTGTTTCTAGATAATATATTTCTTAATCTACATAATAATCCTCCTTTTTTAATAATCATCTCCGTGTAATTTAAAATCTTATTGTCAAGTATTACTCTTAAATATTTAAAACTATTAACTGTTTCTAATCTTCGATCGCGTATATTTATTTAATTATCATGGCTCTTGTTTTATCAATGTTTAATACTATACTTTACTACGTATACTCATTCTGATGTGATCGAGTGTCAAAAGAATAAACTTAACCCCCTGGTGTGGGGTTCGTCACGGTTCGGTTGCTCATTAGTAACAGCGTATAAGCATAATGCTTAGGACTGTCTTTATTGTGAATATACCTACAGACACTCTGTGCTGTTTATAAATATTAATTAAATTCTGTCCCCACCTCCATTAATTCATAAGTAATTTACTTACATTGAAACATTATTGAAATTCAAATATTTGCTTGTCATACAATGAATATGAGTTAATAATTCAAAAGATGTGAATTTTGCATCAAGCTCATACTTAAACTTATATAGGTTTCGTTGCTAATTTTAACGATGGATAAAACTCGATTATATATTATGCATCAACCGGAACTATGTATGTATAGTGTACATAGTAAACTCTAGTAGGTATAATATGTTGCATTGTTTTTAGTATTGTATTGCCAATATAGGTCAACTTAAATATGGTTGATTCATACTTGATTCTTCGTATTAATATTACATTTCATTGAAATTCATCATTTTTGCAATGCGATATGGTTGCAGCGGTGTATTGGGCGCGCTTGTAATATTTTTTTCAACTAGTGTGCAATCGCTCGAATATTATTCAAAATCGCGTTTCACTGATGCATTGTTTCCGTCAGCGAGATTCGCACAACATCGGCAAAGAAAGTCGCCCGAAGAATTTTAATTCGCTGAAAATTGTGCCGACTTGGTTCGTTATATCATGTAATCATTCTGTTTACGTACATACATGTTCATGCGTGATTCGATAGAATTATTGGAAATTTTACCATTCAGCTTTCAGACACTACGTAGTTCACTGATATAATTATGACTTTGGCACTACTTCAAGACGTTTGCTTGTTATATTATCATACTATATATAATACTGTATATAATGTGTTCTCGTACGATCGCATGTATTGTAGAAAGTTGTAGGAGTCTGGCCAAAATTTTTGTTGAAGTGCGACCGCTTTAAAATTCGTTGATTTATTGGTCGACGTTTATCAGATTAAAAATCCGAGAAGTGCGACGGAGAAAGTGAACACAATTCGAAGAGATGCTGATGGCTATCATCATCGTCGTGGTCTTCGTCGGCGAATTTTCACCGAGGTCGACCATTCTAGACGATAATAATTAGTTGGAAGTTGGAACGGTCGGTTGAACGAACGATTACCCAGCCGGAATGACCTCGTTGAGGATCTTGGTCACTGATTGCTCACACTGAGGTGTTATTACGTAGAGGTTGTACACCTGTATAATGTGACCAATCATCTGACTGTATGATCCCTTGTAACCTGCTTTGAAAGCCTTGAAAATTTTGACAAAATCTTGGAATCTCTTTTTTTTCACTAATGAATGACTATTTGTTTTTATCTACTCTATGTACATATATATAAAAATGGAATCTTGTTTGTACATATGTATGTTTGCTTGTTTCTTATATACTCCGTCACCGTTTGACTAATCGGCACCAAATTTTGAATTATACATTCTATGATCCAGCTGATGTCTTAAGATGCCTGTAAACGACCAACATTTGTCAGCAATATTGCTCGTCAACCATCCAGTAACATTTTCGGCATCACATGCGCAATATGTGTCGCAGTAATGTGTGGCTCAATGATTGCCGGCAAGTAGTTGCTGTTTTATTATTGCCCAGATTCGCCAAAGGTCAACACTCGTGTCGTGTCCGCACCTCAGCGACAGAGTATGTGAGTATGACAGAGTATGCGACAGCGTATGTGAGAGAGCAGGAAAGAAACATATACTGTCGCGTATTTTCGTATACCGAGCGATATCATCGGTAATATGTCAACAATACTCGCCAACACACTGCCATACCAGCAATAGTGGAACAATAGTGTCGGGAAACACGACTATATTTCCGGCCCACATCACCATGTTGCAGTAATATTACCGGCAATACATTTCCGTGAATATGTTGATCGTTTACAGGCACCTTTAGAGTAGGTACTTGATCGCTACAGGAAACTTTGATTTATAGATCAATACAAAATTTTGTTTCGAAGATACGAAAGTTGACAAATGGAGTTGGAAATGCCAGCTGAAAAAAATTAATTCATTGACTCAAATTGCGCACGGGCGACGCCAGGTACTAACAATTAGTAAGCTGTAACCGTAAATATTTTTATGAGCACTGTGATTTTGGTGTACCGTATTGCAATCGACACATTTCTAAAGTATGTCTTAATTAATTGAGTACCTACACGTATTGGACTAATTCTGTCTCGTTAAATTTTGATTTTCACTATTGCTTAATACATACTACTGTGTATTTGATAATTCACCCACTTTCACACCGCATACGTACATTTAAGTGGGTGTTCTATGTAAAAGTCTAGACGTGTTTTATGGCGACTTGAATGCACGCGTGGGATGATCATTAGTGAAAATTCACTTTCGTCCAGTGCAAGGCTGATCGATTATGTCAATCTAATTATATATGTGTATGTTCTGTGTCGAATGATTAGTTTTTCTATATTAAATAGACATTCACAATATGGATTATTTGTACCTGGAGCTTAGTTCGATTGTTTGATGACTCAATATACAGGTTGCCTGTAATTTACATTGTTTAACACTACGCGTCACGTATTTGTTATGTACCAAAAGATTTACAGTTATGTGGTCAGTGTTATCGATTGTTATACTTGGACTTAATATTGTATTGATAGATATGCATTTTTTAATCAATGGATTACTATACCTAATCTATACAAGTTGTCATAGTAAGTTCTGTCGATGCTTATTTCAATAATCCCTCGCTTATGTATATTTTTCAATCGTATCGTATTCATTTAATTGTGTGTATTTGTGTCGCTAAATATATTCTCATAAGATTTACTGTTGCTCGGCATTGGCAACAGGTTTTTTTTATGCAATTCTGTAATTTTTTCTCGATTGTGATAGTATTTTTAAACACGAAGACTCATTAACACGTCCGTGCTAATAATAAATATCATTGCGGCAAGATCGGTGCACGCAATAGCACAGATTACGTATAAAGTCGAGAAATAATGGGTTGAATTCGATGCTTTATGCGAAAGATCGAAATATTTCAACTGGTCTGAAGGTTCGTACGGGATTTTTTTTTATATCCTATGTAAATTTTCATCCGTTGCGCAATTCCGCTGACTGTCATTAGTGCACTCTAATCAGATTACGGTTTCTTTATTTAATCTTTTCGGTCTAAAATGCTTTCGGATAACCGAAAAACAATGAGACATTTGTGTACGACAATGAAGCTATTATGTGGACGCAAAAAGAAACCGAAAAACTCTTACCCGTGTTGAATTTTCACATATTTTTTGCCTTTCCAAAATAGTATGCTCAAATTGCAACAGGTTAGATAAAAAAAAATGGCCGCTTGTACATTTTCCATTGTAATTCAAATTTTTTACGTACATAGTTTATTTTTACGATATATTAGAAATACATGTCACACGTATGTTCTCCAAGTAGATTATTTTCAGTTTAAAACTATTGTAAATAATAATATCGATACTTGACTGATATTCCTGGGTGAGTGCTCGTAAAACTGTAACGACAGCTCAACGTAACGGAATTTCGTATTGAAAAGAATTTTATCGAATTCTCCTAATCGGATTAAAAACAAATAACACAATTTATTACTATGAATAATAATATTTAATCTAATTTCTAACACCGTTTCGATATCTGAAATAAATAGGCGCGCGCGTCATAAAAAAAAGACGATAATATTATGTATTAGAGATCGCGTATCGGATGCATATCTAAGATAACGAATCCAATTAAACCGGGCGAATTGTTAACTTTTCACTGCGAAATTTCAGAATCTCAAGTTCATCTCCTTGTTGTTCTTTTTTTCGATTGTATTTTGACTCAATGGCGTTCACTTTCGTTCACACCGTCAACGTTGCACGTTTCAAAAGGGAACATTTCGTGAAAGTGTAGGAAAATTCGAGGAAAGTGTTTCGCGCTTCGTACATACGAACCTACTTATTAACTGAAAGGCTTGGATACGTTTTCGTAAATCGGTGTATTATTATTTCTATAATATATAATTAACTGTACTTATTCTGTTTATTATGCGACAAGTATACGCGGCAAACTAGCCGCTATTATTGCAATTCAATTTTCACTAAGCGCTACCGTATCCAAATAATAGTATTTTACACTTATATTTTCACTCGCAATTCTATATATGTAACTTGTACATTCAGACAATTATACAATTAACCGTGAGATTATACTGAAAACAAGTTTTACGAATTGCTACACTATCACACTCAATTGTGATAAATGATTTTAAATTGAAAATTATTATGCTAGATAATGTAACTATTTATTATACCCTTTTGAAATTTATGACACAAATTTTATATTTGGCTCGGTGTACATGAGTATTATGATTATGAATCACCTTTAGACAATTTTGAGTATGTATTTTAGATTATTTTCTTACTAGCTAGTCTGTTTGCCTGTCATACGACCGTGGATTCTAACCCCACTCGACAATCCCCGCAATAACAGTACAGCCTCTAGCCCATTTGACAGTACGTGAAACCATTGTATAGTGTATCGTTTGTTTGGATAGGTGTATGAACCAGCTTTGGCAGATATCGCCTAATTGCCAACACACCACTAAATCATTTTGTTTTGTTATCTTGGCCATGCTAGCGTGACCGAAAACTACCCAAACAAGCAGGCGGGCAAACACTTACGCTAATGTATTTATCGTATTTTGATATTTGAGTAACATAACAATAATTAGTAGCACTATCCTCTAGAGTCTAGACCGAGTGGAGGGGGAAACTGGCTTACAGGGCCGCATGGGAAATTTTTCGTAATATTTAACTTTATCCGATATGGATGAAGTAAAAAATGTGCCGTCATTCAAAATTCATTTCCACTCAACCTAGGAGCTAGAATTTCAGTGCTCGAACAACGGCTCAAACACGACTAATAAAAAAAATTTAAGTGATTTTTGGTGTGTTTCATTTTTTTTACTGGCAGCTAAGTGCAGCTGAGCCAAATTCCTAGAAGGAACATTTTGTTTAAATTTTCCAAACTTCTACATTACAATTTAAATACCTATTAAATACTACGAAACATTTCCCATTCGGCTCTGTAAGCCGGTTTCCCCCTTTACTAGTCTAGACTTCTAGAGGATAGTGCTACTAATTCTCGAGCTCTAATAATAGTAATGTAAATATTTGACAGATGACTCATTAAAAAATGCTTTGAAGTTGTTAACCATATTTTTCTACCCAGCTACAGTTCCTCAATTCTAAACTGAGATCTGCGAATTTAGTATTGGAACTGCGAATCTCAAGTGGTGCTGCATATACATACATAAGTTCGATCGACAGTTTCGTCTGATGAATGGCGGTCGATGTAGGCGTGAACGTGTGTGCAGAACTGCTTCCCAAAAGCAGCAGAACCGACCATTCGAGATCAAAGAACCGTTTCGGAGTTTGCCTGTGAGAAGCCATTCGTATCGCTCACGCAACGTAAACCTCTCTTCGTCGACTCGTCCAACCGGATATCGCCACAACAAGAAATGCACCTCTTGCGTTGGAAATGCCGCCAATGTGTTGTCGATCAGGGCTCGAATTAGCCAAGCGACAACGGCAAAAACTATTAGGCCGAGCCTCAAACGCACGAACATGAACATTCTGAACATCCCGAGCCAAAATAATCCCCATATATGTAGGTACACAAGTTTGGGCCATCAACTGAAACGATCACCAAAGCTCATAATATTTACCTGGCAATTTTGGTGTGTTTTCGTTCATCGGTCGTTTAAGCGTAATGAAGTATAGAAATATATTCCGGGCGGGGAAAAAAACTAGTGTGTGAACTTCAAAAACGTTTTCCATAACGAGTTGCCGTTCAAAACAGTTATTCCGTTCTTGCGCGTCATGATGTAACTAGTTTCATTACCAACAACTACATACATAGATGGTATAATATCAACTCTATAAAAGAAATCTAATCTTGATTTTGCCTAGTTAATTTGATAAAATCTTCTATGTACTTGAAAATATGCCTTGAGTGAAATTTATGTACATTTTTATTAAAGACGGATACAATTTACTTAAATTGTCTCAGAAATGTGTTACCAAACTTCATACACTACACTACTACAGTAATTTGAATCAAAAAATTGAAAAACAGGCATGTTTTTCCTGTACTATTTTTAAATAAGAATGGAATCCTCTATTAACTCAATAGGTTTGGTATCATAATGTGTTTGAAATAACCTGTATACGCAATGATTTGTTATGTTTGTATTATCAGCTTCAGTTTAGCTAGCCTTGCGAATAAGATGTAACACGTAAACGCGGTCTGAAACTGCATTCCTATGCACCGGTAGACTGTTCTCGATTAGATTGCAATTAACGGCGGAAAATTTTAAACGCAAACGTACAGTTACATAGTTATTCAGCGTATTCGAAACAATTCATTTTGTTTTTCGAAAACACAAATCAAAAAGAACAAAAAATAGAAAAAGAACAAGTGAAAATGTTTTTCGTGAACTTGTAAATGAATTATTGACGGTCATTTTGTAATGACATTGACAAAAAACTCGGCGGCAAATCGACACAATGCTCGAGAAAATTTAACGTCACGATTCACCCTATTGTTGATTAGTTAGCGACGATTAAATTTCAACAGGTCGATATTAATAGTTACAATTTTTTTTCGACCGTTAATTAATTGTCATATCTTTCAATTGGTTAAAGGTCTTAATTTAACAATCCTTACCTAATTTCTTAACACTATCACCAATTGCTTAAGATTAGTCATTACAGGTTTTAGCCAAAATGTAAGCATTCAACGGTGGTTTAAATTTTTTTCGTACATTAACAACATATATCGGTATCGACAATCGTTTAACTTCCTCGTGTGTTTGTGTGTGTGTGTTTTGTGCTCGGTAACCCTGGCAGTAACGGAACAGGTGTACTCGTTACCCGTAAATGTTTTGTAGGAACCGCTGGAACCGGCTCGAAGATTCCATCACGAACCTCCCATATTCATTCCTCGGCTCTGGTCTTCGCAATTCAGCAGACAAAGTTGTGGTCATTAATCCGTTCTGACGGTAGTGCGCATACGTGCCAACGCGTTGGCTTTGTTCGGTCTTTTGTGAAAAACGGTCAGCTAATGGCGGTAAAAAAATTCGGAAAACTAGACGAGGAAAATAACTGGCTTGAAATTGTATCTAATTTGATCTTCTTTTGCTAAGTTTAACGCACCTTAACCTCACGTGCGACGCGCGAATCAAAATTATTTCTAACAAGACTAGCACGGCATGACATGAAATTGTAAGAATAATATAACGAATGATTTTGTTTTATTTGGATTTGGAAAGTTAACCAACAAGTTTAAAAGAACATGAATTGAGATCCAATAACAGATTAACATAGGAATAATGGATAGGAGGTGCCAATTTTTGGTAAAACCGTCTCACAACTAAGTTAAATAAATTGGCAAATTTTAGTAGAAGGCGACCGATCTGGATTTAAATATGTTCAGATATTGCAAATATTAATGTCGGAAAAATCATTCGACATGTGAGGATCGAACCTTGAACCTTAGCTCAAGAGACTGACGCTCTAACCACTGGGCTAAGGTCGATAATAGAGGTCATTTGGAAAATACTAAAGTCAGATTGGTTAAAAAATCAACGGTCATATATGTACATACATATATATATATACATTATGCTTGGTTGTGTAGAGGAGTTAATTTCCAGAAGTAATTTTTATTTGATTTTTTATCTAATCTACATATTTCCTTTAAGACTTTTTACTATAAGATATGAATCACCGGAACAGTTCGTTTAATAATAATATAAGAATCGTTCAACTCGAATTATGTATCGTTTTACGCGTTGTTACACCATTGAAACGTTAACGCGAATATAATGATATTTTCATGATAAGCGTATTTCCATCAACGTCTATCTAATAATCGCTATCGAAGAGTTGTTAATTTAATGACAGCCGAATGAGCGAAAGAAAAAGAAATGAAACACTCGTTAATAATGAAAAATAAACGCCATCGGTTAAATAATGGCGTACCGTTAAGTTGAAGAGATCAACACGCAAACCATCTGGATGTTTTAAACGTCACACATCGTTGGACTGGTTGAATGCCGCTATACCAAAATATCCATACAACACAGACACATACATACATATATGCAGAATTCATTATATGCAGATTTTTTTTCGATTTCCTTCTATTCTCTTTTTTGGGTCAAATTATTAACGGGTGGGCTTGTGGCATTCAAATCGCATGGATTTGCGTTACCAAAATTGAATTGAATTTAGTATCCATTATATAAAATCTTTATATGACTGATAAATGATCGAAAATCACTTTTGATAAGAGTATAAGTTGATAAGAGTATAGAATGTCATATTGTGTTCGACAGTTCAACAATCCGATAATATGATCTAATCGTATTATCGGATTGTTGAACTGTCGAACACATTATTTTTTCAACAAGTTACATTATCTCGTATCTATTTACATTATAATTATCTATTATAAATAAATAAATCTAATAATGCACGCTTTTTTTCAAATGAAAATTTCCAACTGGATTCCGTCTAACTTTTAATTTCACTTTATTTTCTTATTTGTACGTCAAACATCACTTCTAGACGTCGATAACTTTCGAGAGAAAACGATTAAAACGACGAAATACATACTGGATTTTATGCACGTTTTCTATCTTTGAGGCTGTATTTGAATAATTAATATTAATCGTTGACATCGTTGACATAAGCAATATTTTCTTTAGCGTTGTTTACAGGTCAAGTGAAAACTTTCATAACATCTTTCGTGTTTTTAAAAAAAAAATAAGGTGAAATAAAACGCTTACTTTTAATATAATTACAACTTACCACAACTTTAAGCGCACTTCTCTTGTTAATTGCACATTTTCATACAGTTATTTGTACATGTTATATATGAGATGTTCTGATTATGACCAAAAGTGGATCAAGGCTAATTAATACTGCCTCATATATGTTTTTATTTTCAAGTTTATTATTATAATTTAAGTTCAAAATTAATAATAGGGTATTATAATAGGTTTTCCATTATATGAGAAAATTTTCTATTCTGGAAAGGAAAATTTTCAGTAGATTAATTAAATAATTTTTGAATATGAACATATCTATGTCAAACGACTCTATTGAAAAAATGAAAAGAAAAGGATGTTTGATTTTCAATTTACAATCACTTGGCCCAGTTATTATAGTGGCATCTTGCAAGGTTCGTTCCTCACGCTACACCAGCATCTTTTCCCATGTAATTTTATGTCTAATGATGGCTCTCCTAATGTCGGTTAAACGAATAAATGATCCAGAAGATGACTTTCAAATCGTTTGAAGTGGGTTTAGTTTTTTATTTCCTTCGTATATAAATGGACAAAATCTTCGAAGCTATGTGTGTTTAAAGAATTGACGTCATTACACTTTTTCAAAATGAAATCGTCCAACACTATTTTCGATACCAAACTTCATGAGAACCATTCATTGTTTTTTTTTTAAATCATGTTATGTGCATAACTTTAATACATTATGCACATTGTTGGAAACAATGGACTATTAAAAACATTGTACTATGTATCTGGTAAAATTTCAGCCTAAAATATATTGATCACTTTCAGCAACACAGTTTCACTGATTTCACTTTTGGGTTTTATGAATAAAATCCATTTATAATGTTGCCTCATCTCGCACGTGCCTATAGTTCATCACACCTATTACAGATGATGCAATAATGCAAATTCATGCAAAATTCCTCTGCCAATTTGAAGGTTAACGTGTCAATTCACGACACCCCCGCAGACGATTGAAATATTTGCTAATTGTACCTCCACTGTATTGAACGAGCGAATGAGTTTCACTCTTTTGAAAACTCTCATCATCTTTAGATATGTGTACTTATCGATGAAACTTTCCTTTTCAAATACATCAGAGATCTAAAATAAATACAACATTCTCTTTAGAAACACTCTTATTGTCACAGTCAATTGCAATTACACGCGCTCCTTTCTAATTCGTTGGATTCTTTCCTGTCTTGTGCCACTTTTGCCCATTTGATTCTTCACACTTCCAAGTAAATAATATCATGTCATTATTTCAATCGCAATTTAAGCACTCAATGATCCATTTTTTATACATTTGAACGGTTAAATACATTAATTCCTCGTCTACTTACATGTACACCAGAATTATTTTCCTCAAAAGCGTTCATCCCAAAACAGTCAGCTATGTACTTTCAATTACGGAATTTATTGAAGCCAAATTCCTCACCTTTCTCACGCACAATGCTAACGAAATATAATTTTACCGGAAACTAGACTTTCTTGAATCCAATAAGAACGATGACGATGAGACCAATGGTGTCGTGTTTGCATTGACAAGAAGTCGTTGCTCAAACAATCCGATATTGTGGACCGGTCGAGAGTTTACCTAATGGCTGTTTGTGTAACGGAATCTGCAGAGCGGAGCTTCCCCTCTGGCTCGCACGTGGAACCCACCACAGCTTCTCAAACTGTATCGAGATAAAAATAAAGTAAAAATATCCGGCTTGAGATTTATCGAGCTGCGAAAATTCGCGCTTTCGACCACGTATGTACATATGTACATACATACATATGTATTTGCATACGTTTCGAAACGCGCGCACTTCCAAAGTGCCAACAATTATCACCGTCGTAAATTTAAATCTCCACGCTGACACAATGTATTGTCGTATACGAACAAGCGTCTACTTTGATGCCCACGTTTCTTTTTAACGTGTTTAATTTGTGACTGTATGAATGCTTTCCGTGGAAAATGCCTGAAAATGTCTGAATTTCAATTCGAATGAATGGCGCACCAAGTCACCGATAACATTTCAACACATATTTAATATAAGCTCCCGAGTATATATGTACATAGGTATGTATGACTATCATTATTTATACCGTTAATATTTTCGCTTAACCGTTGTTCCTTGACTGGCTACATTGCGTGAATACCAATCGCTGTATCTAATATTTCTATTGCAGCATATTCTATTATATCTAAAGGTAGATAGAATTCCTACCCAATTTAGGCAAAAGTTTGTGTATGTTAATAATAATAAGCATAATCATTTTTGCAGTCTAGTAACGATAGGCAGGTTCATAGAAAAAAACAGTACAATCAGTTTCGTTTAGGTCAGCATCGACGTATACGTTTGCCTCAAGTCGAGTGTGGAGAATAGGTTATTGTCTAGCGGTGAATGTATGAATAAGAAATTAACTAGCTGTTGTATAATGGTTAGTTTATACCTATGACTTTCATTTAATATCAAATGTAAAGTAAATGTATCAATATTTGATATTCTTATGAAGCGAATTAGATTATCTAAAATGAGATGACCCGAGTATTGTGTGTACGCGAGTTGACACAACCGCAATCTTATCAGTAGAGCAGATTTACTTATATATTGTAGACGTGAGTAAATGTCTATGTTTCTTTGTTTTATTAATTATTAACTTAAATATACGTTGAAATGTTTACGTTTGACTGTAACGCTTGGTACGAAAAATGCATACTAAAATAGTTATCTGCTATGAATCTATACACTCTTATCACATGTATAATCTTATCACAATAACATTATATTTCACTAGAAATTCATTTTGCCAGTATTCAGACATGTTTTATGTTAAGAATATATTAAAATAAGTTAAATATATATATATATATAATAATGAACATAACCTAAAAATACTAAACGCGTTGGATAGAATTTTCATGTATGTATGTACAAAAAAAAACAACAACAATGTAAACAAAATAAAATACCGTCTCGTTATTTATACAAGTCGCATAACTGATCAATCATTAACACACGTTAGTAATGAATGACGAAATGGAGCATTTTCAATGTCAATAAAAAAATTTGACGAGGTTATGTGTCGCGATCGTAACGTAATCAATGTCGACGAAAACCGGTTCATTGTCGAAATTAAAACGTAAATTTAGATAATATCTCCTGGGTGTGCAATTTGGCCTTTTTTTAATTGTTTATAATTTTATTAATAATATTATTATACGGCGAACAATAACACTGTTGTGCGGCAAAGAAAAACTAAGCATTGTTTTGCCTCTGTGAAATGAATGGATAAAATTGGACATAATAATAACTTTTTACCTGGGTTTTGATTGCTCCAAATGACCGGTCGTAAAGTCAATTAAATCACTCATTACAAATGATAATAACAGTTGGGATCCTCCTAAATAAAATTATCAACCGGTTCAATTTTCATTTTTATATATGTATGTATGCACTAACCACCCCATAAAAGTAAAAATAACAACAAAAATATGATTGCGACATCTAAACATACCATACATACTTAAACATATATAAACATACTTGTCGTTTAAAATACATATGTATAAACTCAACTATGATATTTCATAGTACGTGATGGTACGAATTTTCCAAAGGAAATGACTTCTCTTTTGACATTTAGTGACATTGAAATGATACAACTAATATTAATAAATTTCAGAATTCTTGTTTTATTTTTTAAAATACATTTAATAAAATTAGGTCACATTTGAGCACGTGAAATATTAAATTAAAAGAAACGTGATAGGTCAAGTAAAGTGAGTCTATTTTGCCATTTTCAGTATTGATTTACTATATTCATACAGAATGATTCATTGCATGTATTGTAAGGGGTGATACGGGGTCACTCGGAGAAAATAAATCAGTCAATATCTGGATATATTCATATGACTCACTTTTTTTTCCAAAATAACCTCCACTATCAACCCTCATAACGTGAATCATTCTATATTAGGAAGTAGCCAGCAGCGACCCCAACGTATACATACATTCAAGGCTTAAAAACCGCTCTTTATGTAGATCTGATTACTGTATTTGCTATTTTTAAATATTAACTAAATTTTATCCACGTCTTACTTATACTACACGAAGCAGTTCAAGAAATACTCTCTCGTTATCTTGCATTGAACTATCACTCGATTTTATTGATTTTGGGTCGGGGTAAGCTAGCAAATTCCAATAAAAAGACAATGCTTTAACCACCAAGCTATAGTGCGGGTAGTATAGTGCTAATAGAGCCTGTAGAGTGGGCACTCGTGACAATCACTGCCCTGTATGGCGAAAATTAAAAAAAATACTGCCTTGTCCGGATATGCGACCAAATCCCGGATAAATACTAATGGAGTCCATATCATATCGCAACACATATTTTTATATAGGTATATGTACATACATATGTATGTACATACATATATGTACTCTGTCCAACTTAAGACGGTCTTTTTAATTTACCATTTTGAGGTCGTTCTGCACAGGTATACCGCCTCTTTTCAGAACTGACCAACGAGAATTCTATGTCATTCAATAAACACTAACTATAACCCCCCCCCCCACAGATAAAACTTTTTAATTTTACTATATACAATTTTTATACACTAATTCTTCATATACATATGTATACTTTTTAACGAATTTTATATTTTGATAATATATTCAAAGTGAGTATTGTGACCACAGTGAGAATAAAAAATCATAATACGTACATTGTATATAAAATGTAATTCACTTGTACATACGTAGGTATCTAATATTTTATTTCACTTTGAATTTTCCTTTCATTTTCTTTAACGAAATTACTGGCATTCATTATTACATATAAGTATCTAAGTAAAGTAAAAAATTAATACATAAATAAAATGTTAAAGAAAGTATTATGTACTTAAAACCAGTTAGTTACATACATATGTGTTGTTGGTTTTTTTTTTTTTTTTTTTTTCTCGCTATTTTAGCAGTGATACGCGGTTGTTCTGGCCTTGCTGCACAACCGTTGTCCCCAACGGAACGGTCAATAGACTATATTCGTTGAGGGGTGGTGGCCTCATGTGAGGGTCTTGAAGAGAAAGGATGTGGAGGTGTTTTTCCTCAAGGCGGCCTATATGTATGTATAGTACATATGTACATATGTATGTGAGGGATAGTCGTAAATCTCGGACAACCACTACCCCCTTTAGTTTAGTTGCGCGGGAAAAGGACCTTCTTAAGTTGGACAGAGTATAGGATTGATATTTTTTGACGGGTAATATCATATTGCCCATGTGTGCGGACGTATATACGTCTAAAGGGTATTTTTACGAGGGGTAGGGGTACGTCTAAAAATGTAATCTTATGTACCTACTCAAACTTAGCACTAACCGGTTTACGGAGACCAAGCAGGAGCATGTAGCGACCTTAATAATTTAAAGGTGGCAATAATATGGTTAAGCAACTCCACTGTAAAACCCCGCTCAGCCAGCAATCGTCAACCTTTTTTTAATTGGAATTGTTTTGAGTGCTACTTTCCTCTTCCCTCTCCTCACTTTGTCCGCACTAGTGAGCCTCAGCTGCCATGTTATTCGCCAATGCAGCAGCAAAAGAAGTGCGCCGGTCACCGACCGCAGCTGTCTACCTTGACCGCCACAAACGACAGGGGTAACCAACCGACAGATTATTTAGACAAAAAAAAAATAGTAAAATTTATGATCGATGAACTGCCGAACGAAATGGGGCGGAGTGATAATTTTTCCCTGATAATTTTTAATCGCGTTGCGTTATGATTAGACGGCTGAAAGATGGATGCTTCTGATAACGTGTGACCTTTAGACCCTAAACGCTTCTTAAGATATTCCATTACACACCCGAGCTCACGTTCGTACTCTATCATTAACATATTCCCTCCATCCTTTTCAGATCAATTATTTATTATTTTAACCTGTAATATATTAAATAAATACATATACTTACTGAATAATATTATTTGTATACTATTAACATACCCAATAATAATGAGGTTTTAGTGTCGCCAATTGGCGACAAAATGCTCTTTTTTCTAATATTACGAAATATGAAAAATTTTGCGAAATGCTGAGATATGAGAGTTGTTTTTTCCTTGAACATTTTTATTGTATTCATCATCATCATTGTCGCCTTTTTTGTCTTGAGCAATCTGCGTCCACTTGACTCCACACACTCTTCTCAATTCCTCAGCCCATCGTCCACGCGGTCTACCTTGCTTTCTTTCACATCCTCTCGGATACCATTCCAGTATTTCTCGCGTCCATCTGCCACCCCTTCTTCTCGCTGTGCGTCCAGCCCATTGCTACCAACTTTTTCACACGTTCCGCTATATCTGTCACTTTGGTCATGCATCTTACCCATGTATTCCTCTTACGATGTCTTCTTGTTATACCGAGAATGCATATTTCCTTGCTTCTCTGTGTGCACTCGATCTTACGTAACATTCTTGAATTCAGCATCCACGTTTCACACCCATACATCATAACTGGTAGTACGCATTGGTTGCCTTTGCCTTCTTTTTTTAGCATAGCAGAATGGTGGATTTTAAAATTATGTTCATTCTTCCAAAAGCGCTCCATCTTGGTTTCATTCTTCGTTTTACTTATTCTTCTTTACATCCAGTCATATTAACCAATTGTCATAAGTATACACACATATATATGTACCTGTCAACTACATATGTATATCTACTGTGACTTGTGCGTCAAAATTCGTTAAACATAATTTTAATATTATTAAAAATAATTTTAAACCTACTTTCATACTTCTGTTACTTAATTGTGTTAATCTATTTTTATTAAATATTATATAGGTATGTATACATACATACGTGCGACGTATACATATAAAATTTAATAAATTAATTAATGATATTCACTATCTCGAACGAAAATTCAGACGGACAACGGCAACATCCAAATATACCTGCGGCAAAAGGTTAGAGAATCCGAAATTCCGAGGTCTAGATATGGTGCGTTTCGTATAGCGTGCGAAAACAGTCTATCGAAAGCATTACAGATTACACAGATCGGTGTTTTTGACGGTTACATTCATAAATCAACCGTTTCACTCAAACTGACATTTACACACAACAATTTTATAATATTTGGTTAATTACGAAATAATCAAAGAGGCGTGCGTTGATGCGAAAAAAAGGTACAAATTAATCGAATGATTTATTAGACGCGTTTACTTGTGCAACCGATAAACTCGAATTTTTCATTTAGATTCCCAGGCACTTTACTTTACCCAAGTGCTATTTACCTTCACCGTGCGCCAAGCACATGTCGGTGTGCACCTTTCGAATTTAATTAATTAACCAAATTGGCGAATTCGACTAGGAGCCGACCATATGCACCATCGCGTACGGTGGGAAAGGCCCCCGATCATGATGATGATGATTTCTAATCACTGTTCATAGACTGTTCATTGTGTCTAGGTCGAAGTATCCTAATCGTCAGGGTTGTCAGGTGTATTAGAAGCGCTCGACTGATGTTTGGATCGTTGAAATTTAGTCTGAATACAGATATTCAACACTTGAGTGCAACAATATTACACTTGATGCGGTTGGGTCCAATCTAAGACACTGGCATTTCGCATTTGCGATTAATACAGTCAATTGATTACTATTCATAGTTTTTTTTATACATATTCAATCGAAATGAGTATTTCAAATGAACATTTGCATGTTTATCTAATTTATTTCACTTGTCTGTGGCTGGGAATGGCAAATTAGTGAAATTTTTCTTATTGATTGATTGAACTTTCTTTGCTATGCCTGTATTATTTTCAAGATCTTAACAGAACATCAATTAAATTCATCTAAAAAATATCTAAATTCTATACTACTTTAAATTAATTAAAATAAATTGTACAGCGAATTTTTAGTAGAGATACTACCAAATCAAACTATAAAGATAAAAATCTAAATGTTTTTCGTTTTTTAGAATTAAATTTACTCAACATTTTATTATTATTTCTAGAAAAATTCATTACCTTGTAAAATTCATTTCTTGTTTTAAAAATAGTTTCATAAATAAACATAAATGTCTGTATCAAATTCTAATCTAATCTAATCGATTTTAGATTAGTGTGATTTAAATTTATCTCAAGACACCGATTAAAAATAAAATCATAGAAAATTAAATAGCTAAAATTTCATACTTATAATGCAAAAATTAACCTGAATTTAATTTAACAATTAAAATATTGTTTGGCAACCCTATTCGCGCGCAAACACTTGACCTCCATTTCATTTTACTTTCTTATTGAATTTGGAACGTCCGATGAATTTTCATTGACACTGAAGCAAATCAAACGTTAATAATTTTAATAAGACGTATTATTTTCCATCGAAATAGATTTATAGGTTTTCAGCTTCAAATACATTCATCGACAATTAGTTGGTCGGTTGTTTGGTTCAATTTAAAACCAAAACGAATAAACCACTCGTGTATCAGTTAACCAAACAGAGTTTTTACAATCAACATAATGCGTATACATATGTAGTACGTAATTTACGTACTTCCGCTACATACAGGACAATACGTTCAATAGAACCAGTGAAACAATGAAACACTCCTACGCAATAAAGAGTGACGTGCATTCGGCAATAGTATTTTTATTTATGAATAGAATAAAATAAAAACCTCTAATTTAAACGTTTAGACATGACGACCAAATGATCGCCGAAAAAAAGATGTAATCATAGATGATAACTCTCACTTGACGATTTGTCGAATATTCTTATTATGATGATGATGATGATGATGATAATGATTGAGGTGTTAAAAAGCTTTGTTTTATAACCGGAGGATGTGCTTTCTAAATTGACGTTTTATTTTCATATTCTTTTTACTCTCAACAATCGTTAAATTAGATTTAAAGTCGACCGCTAAACGGTTCTTATCATTTATCAAAAATTACATTGTATCGTAAGCGACTCGACAAAATGGAGAGATTACTTCTAGTCATTTTAGACTTTGGCGTTCAAAATCAGAAAAATCTGATAACACACTGAAAGTAAATTAACATATTACTTTCAATCGGCATTATCAGATTCTGCGCAACGCTGCGTCTCAATGTGCATCTCTAAACCGCGAGTCGAATTTTAAATGCGTTAATACATACGCCCATACCTATGTTTTATTTATTTAATATTATTACGTATGCATTTATGTGCAGTCACTGGTGACTGCCGCATCCGATCGTATTATCCTCGTATGAGATGTATCTTCACGTACTTTAACGAACGACGTTTATCTTCGAGCTATCCATTCATTCAGTACTGCTAGTGCCTGTGACGAATGCATACGAAAAATTTAACATTTATGTACATATAAGACTTGTTATTTATTTAGAAGTATTTATTTAAATTATTTTTTATTTGTTTTGTTTCAGATTTTTCACATTGACGTGATGCACACGTAGCGGCCGCCAAAATGGTGATCGTCACGAGAGTGAGTTAATTTAATTATTTAATTAGTTAAATATTTTAAACCCACATTTAACCTTTTGAGTTGTGACATTGTTCTTCTAAATTAAATAGTTTCCTTGACATTTACCTACATATGTATGTATAATATTTGTGTAGCAACTTCTTATCAACTGTCGAATTTAATTTGAATTCAATTCTAGCGCTATCATTTGTATACTTTCATATTATAATTTATAGGTTTATAACAGAAAATTTCGTTTAAAAACTAAAGTAAGAAAAAAGAAGATTTTCTTTGACATATTTTTAGTAAAGCAAATCTTATACATACTGTGTCCAACTTAAGAATCATCCTTTTCTCGGGCAACAAAAAAATAGAGAGATTGTGACTGTCTGAGATATACGACTATGGTGGGTTATCGTTAATGTTTATTCCTTGAAGATTTGATAGATTCCTGGTTGCCTTAAAACAGTACCTCCGTACAAGTGCTAATAGATAATTAAGTTTATTTTGTAAGTTTAGCTTTAAGTTACTTTTTTGTTTGTAATTAGCTTTTCAAGCTATTTTAATTAATTAAATAAATAAATAAGGGGGTCCTCCATAAATGACGTCACGCCCTTATGGATGGGGGAGGGGGTCTAATATAATGTGATGATTTGTGACGAAGGATGTAGGGAGAGGTTGTAGAAAAAAAAATTTTTTAAGAGAATAAAACATTCTGTGATTTCCCATTTTTGATTTTCTTAACTAAAAAAAATTTATTTTGTTATGGGGGGGTTAAAAAAACCCCAAAATCGTGTGACGTCATTTAAGGACTCTTAAGTCGGTCAAGACTAGAGTGTTTCTTAAGTCGGACGGAGTATATTTTGCTATATTATTGTTATTTGGAATATTTAATTAATAGAAAAAGATATTCAAGATTGGCTAAAAATTGATATTTCTCAATTTACATAATTTCGTCATGTTTATTATTGGATATTTAAAAAGTTCAAAAAAAATTAAATGCACTTTAGCGTAAACGTCTGCCTGCCTGCCTGGGTCGTTGCGGTCAATTGCCAACATACAATTTTTTTTTTAATTTTTAATTTTTTTATCCACCCAATGATACTGTCAACGGGCATTAACTAGTATACATATATTAGCGTAAGCGTCTGCCTGCCTGGGTCGTTGTGGTTACCAAAATTACAAACAACAAGTCAAAATCTGAAATCTGGCACTTTTGGCAACAACCCGCTATCTGTCAAAGCTGGTTCAAGTTGAAATGCGATTTTATGGATATACATACACCCATTCGATCAACGGTACACTTATTCAATTGCTTCACGTACTTTCAAACGGGCTACGGGCCGTACTGTTATTCTACAGACCTGCGCGCACGGATGAGGGGTGGGGCTAAAATCCACCGTCGTATGACGAGCACACCGGTTAGTTAAATATACAATAAAACAATTTCGGTTAAATTCGACATAAAATTGAAGGATTTTAGAAAGCTATTTTTATATAGATAATACAAACCTGACATGTTCATTCATTACTATTTATTATACACAAAAAAAAACGATGCGTCACCGACTGGACGGCCTTCACGATTGCGATGCACTTTACAGTTTTCATCACATCCGGTCAACTGTGTATGTGACATTTGAACGGAAGTAGCGCGCATAAGCAAAGGGTTCCGACATACATAATTTACACACCATAAGTTTTATTTATATAAAATTGTCGGGGGGGGGGGGAAAGAAATCTTTCCACGCATGGCGGAACATCTAATTAGCGATCAATTAAGGGACGATTTGTGATGGTTTTTGTGGTACAGGAAGCAGGGCCGATTGGCCAATAGACTTTCCAGGGGCGTCCGATCGAGGGGCCTTTTGTGTGGCGCGCTATACGAGTGCCCCGCTTTTGTTGTTTATTATAAATTCAAATACGTTTGGAAAAACAGGAAACTGCGTTTAGTACACGCTCCGTTGGGCACAATCCATATTTTACAGAGCTGATGACCAGAAAGTCCATCGGCTCGTGCGTTCGCGCGTCATCTCGCTAGAGCGCATTACTAAGGCGGTGGCGCGTCTGTCAAATCGGGGGGGCTAGACCCTTGTCGTGGCTTCGGATCAGCATGACGTATTTGGAACATATATGTAGATATATACATATATGTAAATATCATGATCACTATTCGTTATCCAATTCAGATTCTTCACCTTGCGACGACTAATTAGCCGTCAATTTGAAATCATTGCACTATTCAAATTTTTTATGTCTTAATGTAGTATGCGGCGTATTATTTGTAGCGTGACGAATCGTTAACTTTTTTTTATTCATACAAACACGTAAAATTCATATTGCGTTCGAGTCGTCTTGAGCGTGTGGTGCTGACTTTGTTCGATACTTAATAATTTCAGTCGAGTTTAGTTTAAATGATGAATAATTTCACTTTCTTTTGGAGATCGTTGAAGCTTCGCCGCGAGCTTTTGAGCGAACGCGTCACGGTTGACTTTTTAAATTGGACATTCGCGTTATTCAAGTTTTCACTGATGACATCAAAGTTGATGGTTTTTTTTGTATCGGCTCTAAAACCGGTGTTTCGACATTCCCAAAATGGCAACAGCCTCACTCTTCTATCTAAATTACACCCACGATTATTATTGCTGATCTACGGGAGGGGGGGGGGGGACCCTTAAAATGCCAAGCTTGAACGGTAAATAAAAAAGTACAACATTATCGCTTCGTTAAAGCGAGTCACAACATTTAGACAGGCAGGGTTGCTATCAATTCGCGTATTCGATGTGTTAAATGTCGGACTGGCACCCACGGGGATTCACATCGATTAGATTAATGTTATTATTTTGCCGCCCGTTAAGGTATGCCGCCCTGGGGCGACATCCACTCGTTTCTCTCGCCTAGAACGAGTCTGATCTCTAGCGCTGCACTTGTGTATAGAGTAGAGTAGTACATACATATGTATGTACACAGCCACAATCCGGCCAAGTTCATTGATCTACGTGCAATCTATCGGCCCGTATGTGTTTCAGAAATCTGTTACACAACATATGTTGAATTTAGAAAATACCTATGTACGTGCAAATTGCATACGATTTATGTATGTTTCCGTTTGTACCGAATCGACCGTATTACTATTATTGTATGGGTATGTTGCGCAACAACATCACCGTTTTTGGTTTGAATGTGTGCGAACTTTTCGGGCCACGTCCCCCTTTTCCGATTTTCGATTAATTGCTCTCGGTTGGCCACCTTGCCCCCTTCTTTCTCTTTTTTGGAAGCGAATCTAGCCGAATAATCGGATTAATTCAGTATCGTCTTCGCCCACCGACAAACGGTAACGGGAAGAGGAAATTTACGTTGTGCACGCGAACGAGCGGCTCGATATTGGCAAAATGTGATCGATTTCTAATCGCACCGATATATAAATATCGCACCCAAATGGTCCGTGTTTGTGTCCTCTTGTTTGTTTGTTAAATTGTGACGTGTCTAAAGAAATATCCCAAGTGAGAAAGGGTGTGCACTGTAAACACACTAAACGTACCGTAATCCGTACTCCACATTTCAACTGATTGAACACGTTAAGTCTCAACGTGACCACTATGTGTGTAATTAAGTTTCAGAAATGTTAAAGCGTATGCCCCACGCTGAAATTTTAAGTATTTTAATAGATCCAGTGTTGGTCTTTTAATTGAATTCATTCATCTTTTAAGACGAGTTAATTCTTAAGAAATCGCGTATAATTTATCAAACTGTTTTTGTGAGGCGTACCTGTATCACGTGCAAGGGCCCTTTTAATATTAAAAAAAAACAATGAGCCTTTTGATACTCGTACTACATATTTTCAACTAGCAATTTTCGTTTCGTATGCGGATTATATGATTAGCTAAGACACTGGCATACTCTTAGCATGACCCTTGAAACTCTGGTATACAGACGATACTGCATTACTCGTCTGAATTTATGTTTGAAATATTGACTATTTACTTTTGATAAGTTTAAAAAAATAGTTATTTATAATTAGCATATTTAGTTTATATTATAATATAACATGAAAAATGTAAAAGAGATAAACCCTCATATCTCAGCCATACAGCACTTCGTGGAATTTAACGTATGTATTTCGTAATCGGTGTGAATATTTAAAAAAAATATACAGTGCAGCGAAAAATGAAGTCAATGAATGAATATTAAAGTTCAAATATCAATTCAGGTGGGTAACGGAATATCGTAAAAAGTGTTTAGACTCCAACGATCGACTGCTAACATTCAGACGGTGCCAACGTAATTACTGATTACTTATCTAACGTTGTTTTATTACTTTCACGGAAAAAAATTCAGGATTGTATTCGATTCCTATCGTTTAGTTATTGGAATCGACCATCTCGATATGTGTTGCATCGAATATTGCAGTATACAATCATTCAACCTTATCCAATACGTTTTTTTGAACATGACTCGTCCATTCCTCGGCTATTAAATGAATGTTCAATCGATGAAAATTAAAAATAATGTGCGGATTTTAATATTTCGAGCTAGACTTACCTAGTCAATGACAATGCCCAGCGGAACCACTCGCAATAGTAGGACTTGAAAGAGACTGTAAGGCCCGTAACGCACGTGGCAGCCTGGCTGCGCGGCCATGGCCGCGGCGGCCACAACGATGTTAGGAAATGTATGTGGCTGCCTGTTTGACAACGCACTGAGGCAGCCAGGAAACTCTGGCCGCGCGGCCACAGGTACCGGCTCCGATACGCAGCAGCCAAACAGGCAGCCACTGGCCGCCTCGGCCAACACGAGATGTATTTAACAAAGCAAATGTATGTGGCTGCCTGTGCGATGCACGCACTAGCAGCCTGGCTGCTCGGCAGCCAGTCAATTCACGTTTGCCATTTCTGATTTTCAACCGCTTCGGCTGAAAATCTGAATAAACAATTCCAATTCCATTATAAATTTTACACTAAATTCAACGAATAAGATAAAAATATAAAAAAAAAAATCTCGCTAATATTGCGCGCTGGAAATAATGTATATAAAACTATTTTCAACGAATTATTTGCATCTACATATGCACATGAGAATGTTCCCGAGAAGTTTTGTTGAAAATGTCAACTAGCTTGCACGTGCACACAGTAAATAATTTTGCCTTCGGAGAAATATAGATAGCTATCTATTATTTTAACTGATACACCTAGACTGACCAACTGGGAAGACCGGCTTGAAGTGTGCACCGTGGGAAATTTTTCGTAAAAGAGCTGTCACTTGAATTTTTTTTTTGTTGTTATTATTAGTTGGTTCGATAAAGTGCTCCGAATATAATTTAGCTTTGACTGTTCGTCAGCCAGTCGAGTCACGTTAGCCCCGCGGAAAGAACAAATTTTTGCTCGGATTTTTTCGAAGATCTTTATAGTAAGTATGAAATAAGCCTTTTGATTGACGTTCCTGAAGCAGAGGATGAATCCAGTACTTATTTTTTGCTTTACGTTTCTTTTCATTTAGAAAATACAAAATAACTGCGTCTTCGACATCCATCTTTCGCGAATGAATCACTGACACTGGCGTTCTGGCTGCCGCTCTGGCTGCTTGGACTGGGTGCACGTTTTTCTGGCCGCCGCGGCCATGGCCGCGCAGCCAGGCTGCCACGTGCGTTACGGGCCTAAAGGCTCTCATCCACCAAGTGCGTTGACATGCGTTACGTCGACGTACGACATCCACGCACCAATTGCAGTACGAGTTTTGCAGCACGAGCGAGAAAGCCGTGCTGTAATTGGTGGGTGGATATCGTACGTTGACGTACGCATGTCAACGTACTTGGTGGATGAGAGCCTTAACGCTCTCGCGCCACTTCGAATTAAAACCTCACACTTCCACTTTAAAAATGTATTTTCGTTTTTTTTGTACAGGGCGACTACATCTGGATCGAACCGGTATCTACCCGAGAGTTCGATGTGGCAATCGGTGCTCGTGTGGTGTCAGCCGAGGGTCGTCGCATCCAGGTTCGTGATGATGATGGCTCCGAGGCGTGGCTGGCCGCCGAGAGACGAATCAAGGCAATGCATGCCACCAGTGTACATGGAGTCGAGGATATGATCTCCCTGGGAGACTTGCATGAAGCAGGGATATTGCGCAATCTACTCATCAGATACAACGAGAATCTCATATACGTAAGCCACATAGATCCCATTCATCTTCTGAGTGAAACTGTCGGATCCTTTCGAATCCCGTAGAATCGAAAAAGGTTAAAAGTGCGTTGTAAAAATTAACAGTTTTGTGAAAAGTATGGTGGAGAAGGTGTGTAGCCGTGTAGTAAGTGAAGCGTGGGTCATTTTAGTTAATATGTCTGGATGGATACTAATGGAGTTATGGTAGTCTGTTACAATCGATGGCTGAATAAACTGTGTGGTGATTTGAATACTTTTTCTCTGAAACTGCAGGGTCATATAATCGATGTGTAGAAAGAATAATAGAAAAAATTCAGAAAACGTCGGCAGTATTTCATTTTACAATAGATGTAACAATCACCATATAACTTTTGACTTGTTTTATTTATAAATGTATCACGGACTTGCTACAATCAACTATTCTGGTTGTAATTTAACGTCAACTTGGCGATAAGATTCTAATCAGATTGAAATGATCTCAGCTACATGGCAATTACATGATCACAATGATATAAATAATTTTTTTTATAACTGATATAATCTCACGTGCGGAGAATTTTCTTTGATCTATTTTCATTTATATTTTTCAATCTACATATGTAGCTATTTACTTATGTATTCTTAAGTGAAGTTTGATAATTTTATTTTGTTATTGGAATTTCAGACATACACTGGATCGATATTAGTAGCTGTAAACCCTTACCAAATATTGCCGATTTACACGGCAGATCAGATCAAGTTGTATAAGGAGCGTAAAATTGGAGAGCTGCCACCGCACATATTTGCCATTGGCGACAACTCTTACGCCCATATGAGGAGATATGGTCAAGATCAGTGTATTGTAATCAGTGGTGAATCAGGCGCTGGAAAAACTGAATCCACCAAATTGATATTGCAGTACTTGGCGGCCATCAGCGGGAAGCACTCTTGGATAGAACAACAGGTATTTCAACAGGGATAAATGAGAATATCGGTTGAAAGGCGTGTGGAGTTTATTATTATTCGTGATTTATTGCTTTCTTTACAGATTTTAGAAGCAAATCCAATTCTAGAAGCGTTCGGAAATGCTAAAACAATTCGAAACGACAATTCGTCTCGTTTCGGAAAGTACATTGACATTCACTTCAATAGTGGTGGTGTGATTGAAGGCGCAAAAATAGAACAATACCTTTTGGAAAAGTCTAGAATAGTTTCTCAAAGTACGGACGAGCGCAATTATCACATTTTCTACTGTCTTCTGGCGGGACTCTCTAAGGAGGACAAGCAGAAATTAGATTTAGGAGATGCTTCTGAATATAAATATTTAACTGGAGTAAGGAGGAAGAATTAGTGTGATTCATTAGATTGTTTGTTATGTGCAAAATTTATTGAATTGTTTTTTTTTAGGGTGGAGGTATAACGTGTGAGGGTCGGGATGACGCTGCTGAATTTGCCGACATACGATCGGCGATGAAAGTGCTTCTGTTTACCGAACAAGAAATTTGGGAGATTCTCAGGCTACTAGCGGCACTTTTGCACTGTGGAAATATTAAATACCAAGCGACCGTTATAGACAATTTGGACGCAACGGAAATTACTGAACACGTCAACGTGAAGAGGGTAGCAAATCTACTGGGTGTGCCCGTTCAGCAATTGATAGATGCACTGACGAGAAAGACTCTGTTTGCCCATGGTGAAACTGTAGTTTCCACGTTGAGCAGGGCCCAATCTATGGACGTTAGAGACGCTTTCGTGAAAGGAATCTACGGAAGATTATTTATTTTAATAGTTAAAAAAATTAATAGCGCTATTTATAAACCGAAAGGTTCGGCTAGGAGTGCAATAGGTGTGTTGGACATATTCGGCTTTGAAAACTTCAATCACAACAGCTTCGAACAGTTCTGCATAAATTACGCCAACGAAAATCTGCAACAGTTCTTCGTGCAGCACATCTTCAAGCTGGAACAGGAGGAGTACAATCACGAGGGCATCAATTGGCAGCATATAGAATTCGTCGACAATCAAGACGCGCTGGATCTGATAGCGATCAAGCAGTTGAACATAATGGCGCTGATAGACGAAGAGTCCAAGTTTCCCAAAGGTACCGATCAGACCATGTTGGCGAAACTGCACAAAACGCATGGAACCCACAGAAACTACCTCAAACCTAAGTCAGACATAAATACGAGTTTCGGATTGAACCACTTCGCCGGAGTCGTATTTTACGATACGCGAGGATTTTTAGAAAAGAATCGGGACACTTTCAGTGCCGATTTGCTGCAGCTAATTCACATTTCCAATAATAAATTCCTTCAGCTAATATTCTCCGAAGATATAGGAATGGGTTCTGAAACGAGGAAAAGAACGCCTACTCTGTCTACTCAATTCAAAAAGAGTTTAGACTCGTTGATGAAAACGTTGTGTAGTTGTCAGCCGTTCTTCATTAGATGTATCAAGCCGAACGAATTCAAGAAGCCCATGATATTCGATAGAGGGCTATGTTGTAGGCAGTTGAGGTATTCAGGAATGATGGAGACCATTCGGATAAGACGCGCCGGTTACCCAATTAGACATAGTTTTAAAGAATTTGTTGAAAGATATAGATTTTTAATTTCCGGGGTGCCCCCGTCTCATAAAACCGATTGCACATTAGCAACATCTAAAATCTGCGCGTCTGTCCTGGGTAGATCCGATTATCAGCTCGGTCATACGAAAGTGTTTTTGAAGGATGCTCATGATCTGTTTCTGGAGCAAGAGAGGGATCGTGTGTTGACGAGAAAGATTTTAATCCTTCAACGCTCGATAAGGGGATGGGTTTACCGGAGGAGATTCCTTAGAATGAGAAGTGCTGCGGTAATAATTCAGCGACAATGGCGAGGAAAACTGCAAAGAATAAGATACAAGCAGATGAAAGTTGGTTTTGCCAGATTGCAAGCGCTTATACGAGCTCGAGTATTGGCGCATCGTTTCAGACACTTAAGAGGACATATTGTTTCACTGCAGGTACATAGTCACTCATTGCTTATTTATTTTCTTATTCAATAGTACCGAATATAACAAAAATAAAATGAAAATTTATAACAGGCAGCAGCGCGTGGTTATTTGGTGAGACGGTCTTACGGACACAAAATGTGGGCTATCGTTAAGATTCAAGCCCACGTTCGAAGACTGATTGCTATGAGAAAATTTAAGCGGCATAAAATAGAAGCTAATCAACACAGAGAAGCCCTTAGAATTAGAAAACAAGATGAACTTAGACTGAAGAATCAAGGAAATACACGTGCTAAAGAAATTGCAGAACAAAATTACAGAGTATGTTCTCAATTACTTTAAAACATTCCTATTCAATAATTTGTTCTGATAACATTTCGTGTATTTAATCTGTATGATAGACAACTATGCAAATTTAATTTTTTTACTATTTTCAGGACCGCATGCATGAATTAGAACGCAAGGAAGCCGAATTGGTAATAGAGGAGAAACGACAAGTTGAAGTTAAAAATACTCTTATACAAGATGCTGCAAGAAAACAAGATGAGCCCGTCGATGACTCCAAATTAGTTGAAGCTATGTTTGATTTCTTACCTGACTCCAGTAGTGAAGCACCAGCACCTAGAGAAACATCTGTATTTAATGATTTACCACAACCTAGAGCAGATCAACAAGAGGTAAAACAGAGCTGTACATTTTCAACAAAAAATCATATTTCATAAACAAATAAAAGCTAACCTAGACTGAAATTAGAGTGTAAAGTTGGAAACTGAATAAATTACAATTTATACATTTTCAGATGATTACTCCTATGCAAACAGCTTCGGAAGACGAGGAAGACTTATCAGAATTTAAATTCCAAAAGTTTGCTGCAACATATTTCCAAGGCAATATTACACATCAATATTCAAGAAAGCCATTGAAACATCCATTACTTCCTCTTCATACTCAGGGAGATCAACTGGCGAGTATTTCTTTTAACGGTTTTATCTAGAAAAATCTATTTGAAATGTAAATTAAAATATTTATTAAATTTTTAGGCCGCACAAGCATTGTGGGTTACAATTCTTCGTTTCACTGGTGATTTACCAGAACCTCGGTATCACACTATGGATAGGGATAATACATCTGTGATGTCAAAAGTAACGGCCACTCTTGGAAGAAACTTTATTCGCTCAAAAGAATTCCAAGAAGCTCAAATGATGGGCTTGGATCCTGAAGCATTCTTAAATAAACAAAAACCTCGTTCAATTAGGCACAAACTTGTGTCGTTGACGCTGAAACGAAAAAATAAATTAGGTGAAGATGTAAGGAGAAAGCTTCAGGTAATAAAATAAATACCTTAATATTATTTTGTAGTATAAACACTTTTCTTCTGTATGAATTTTTAAAATATACTTCATTTTAGGATGAAGAGTATACTGCAGATAGCTATCAATCGTGGCTGGAGTCTCGACCCACATCAAATTTAGAAAAATTGCATTTTATAATAGGCCATGGAATTCTACGAGCAGAGCTTCGTGATGAAATATACTGTCAAATATGTAAACAGCTATCCAACAATCCTTCAAAATCATCCCACGCAAGAGGGTGGATTCTTCTTTCGTTGTGTGTTGGTTGTTTTGCACCAAGTGAAAAGTTTGTAAATTATTTGAGGGCATTTATTCGCGAAGGTCCCCCGGGATATGCACCCTACTGTGAAGACCGGCTCAAGAGAACATTTAACAATGGCACAAGAAATCAACCTCCATCATGGCTAGAGCTACAAGCTACAAAATCCAAAAAACCGATAATGTTACCCATAACATTCATGGATGGTAATACTAAAACTTTGCTCGCTGACTCGGCTACAACGGCTCGAGAGTTGTGCAACCAGTTGTCTGAAAAAATAGGACTGAGGGATCAATTCGGGTTTTCATTGTACATAGCGCTATTCGATAAAGTAAGTTCACTCGGAAGTGGTGGAGATCATGTCATGGATGCTATTTCTCAGTGCGAGCAATATGCTAAAGAACAAGGTGCCCAGGAAAGAAATGCCCCGTGGCGTCTATTTTTCCGAAAGGAAATATTTGCCCCGTGGCACGAACCTACGGAAGATCAGGTCGCAACTAATCTTATATACCAACAAGTAGTTAGAGGTGTTAAATTTGGAGAGTATCGTTGTGACAAGGAAGAAGACTTGGCTATGATAGCAGCTCAACAATATTTCATCGAATACGCTTTAGATATGAATACTGAAAGATTATTTACTCTGTTACCTAATTATATCCCAGATTACTGTTTAACTGGAGTAGAGAAAGCAGTTGATAGATGGGGGGCGCTGGTAGTTCAAGCATATAAAAAGAGTTATTATTTGAAGGAGAAAGTCCCCGCTTTGAGAGTGAAAGAGGATGTAGTAAGTTATGCCAAGTTTAAATGGCCACTTCTATTCTCGAGATTCTATGAGGCATATAGAAATTCTGGTCCAAATCTTCCCAAAAACGATGTCATCATTGCGGTTAATTGGACCGGAGTTTACGTAGTTGACGATCAAGAACAAGTCTTGTTAGAGTTATCATTCCCGGAAATAACAACCGTTTCTAGTCAAAAAACAAATAAGGTATTTACACAAACGTTCAGTTTAGCAACTGTTCGAGGTGAAGAATTCACGTTCCAGAGTCCAAACGCAGAAGATATAAGAGATTTGGTGGTTTATTTCTTAGAAGGATTAAAAAAACGATCCAAATTTGTCATCGCATTGCAAGACTACAAAGCTCCCGGGGAAGGATCAAGTTTTCTCAATTTCCTAAAAGGAGATCTTATCACGCTAGAAGAAGATAGTACGGGAGAAACTGTTCTAAACAATGGGTGGTGTATAGGAAGATGTGAAAGAACAACGGAAAGAGGAGATTTTCCAGCCGAAACTGTTTATGTTCTTCCGGCTTTATCCAAACCGCCACCAGATGTGTTGGCACTATTCAGTTTGGAGGCTGCATCGCATGGTAGACGTTTATCTTCAGCTGTAATAAATGGAACTGAGCCAAGGGATAGACCCCATAACTTAGCTGAATACGGATTGGATCACTTTAGACTTCCTCCCAAAAGAACAGTTTCCAAAGCGTTGACACTTACAAATGCACGACGCGGGGGGGGCGATGAATTATGGAGGCATTCACGAGATCCAATAAAGCAACCTCTATTGAAGAAACTGGTAGCTAAAGAAGAGCTATCAGAGGAAGCCAGTTTTGCTTTTACAGCTATTCTTAAGTACATGGGAGATTTACCTTCGAAGCGGCCTCGTATCGGCAACGAATATACTGATCATATTTTCGATGGACCACTGAAACATGAGATTTTAAGGGATGAAATATATTGTCAAGTAATGAAACAACTCACCGATAACAGAAATAGAATGTCAGAAGAAAGAGGGTGGGAGTTGATGTGGCTCGCTACCGGCCTTTTTGCCTGCAGCCAGAGTTTGCTGAGGGAGTTAACACTATTTTTGAGAACGAGACGACATCCGATATCTCAAGACTCCTTACAAAGATTGCAAAAAACTTTACGGAACGGCCAAAGAAAATATCCACCACATCAAGTCGAGGTAGAAGCCATTCAACACAAAACAACACAGATATTCCATAAAGTTTACTTCCCGGATGATACGGATGAAGCCTTCGAAGTAGATTCGTCAACGAGAGCTAAAGATTTCTGTCATAATATTTCTCAAAGATTGAATCTTAGATCTAGCGAAGGATTTAGTTTATTTGTAAAAATAGCAGACAAAGTCATATCGGTGCCAGAAGGTGATTTCTTCTTTGACTTTGTGAGACATTTAACAGATTGGATCAAAAAGGCAAGACCAACTAGAGATGGAGCAACCCCTCAATTCACGTATCAAGTTAGTTATTATTAAAACCACTCTTTAATATTGTAACATATTCCATTTCATAATATTAATTGTCATGCATTATTTTAAGGTTTTCTTTATGAAAAAGCTTTGGACAAACACTGTCCCAGGCAAAGATAAGGCTGCCGATCTTATATTCCATTTCCATCAAGAATTACCTAAATTACTTCGTGGATATCATCGCTGTACAAGGGAAGAAGCAGCAAGACTTGCAGCCCTCGCTTATCGAGCACGTTAGGGTGATAATAAGCAGGAACTGCAAGCCATACCGTAAGCATTTTAACCATCTATGATATTTCAGTGACGAAAAGTAAAACACAGGTCTAAAAATATACATGTATGTATTTTATTATAAAAAAAATTAACATATACATATATCAGTGTCTAATCATCCTAATGATTTCAAATAAATGTCAATTTATACAACAAATCGACAAGTATTTACAAATTGTGATCTAATTTTAAAAAATAGCCCATCAAATATTCATTCTTTCGTTATAGGCAAATGCTACGCGAGCTTGTGCCATCCGATTTAAATAAGGTTCAGAGTTCGGCCGATTGGAAAAGAGCAATTGTAGCGGCTTACAATCAAGGTGCCGGAATGTCACCGGAGGATGCCAAAATAACTTTTTTGAAAGTTATATATCGTTGGCCGACATTTGGTTCAGCGTTCTTCGAAGTGAAGCAGACGACTGAGCCGAACTATCCAGAAATGCTACTCATTGCGATTAATAAGCACGGCGTCAGCCTGATACATCCCCAATCAAAGGTATGCAAAAATTTACAACATATACATATGTAGTGACAATGGCATTCTTCAAATAGTTAGTGATTTTGCTTCTCACAAAAAAAACAACAGGTGCTTTTCACATTACATACTAGCTTAAAAAAAGGAAATGTATGAATTATTTATCCCGTTATGCTTGATGCTTTTATATGGGACAAACGAAAACTCTTATTTTACCAAATCGTAAAAATTGGACGTTAAAATTTATTACATTATATTTTCAAGTTTCCAATATCTGAGAATATTTTTTATAGTCGTTAACAGTGTGATTAATGATGAGACAACTGGGTGCTCAAAATCAATTTCTATAATCACATCTCAATTACCTTGAGCTCGAATGTGAATAAAACACAAGTCCACAAAAATGACTATTATATAATTAATCTATACCAGTTTATGCCCGTGTGACAAAAAAATATGATGATGTGAATTTTTCTGATGGTATTGACCCGCCACAGCCTTGAGGTACGCAATGCCAATAAAATTTGCCAATTTATCATTGAAAATTGTATTTGCTTTACTTTGCATCTAAATAAATTCAATGTCGTACTGAGAGCCAATGTGACAACAAGTGAATGTATAAAATACATAAAAACTAAATTTGGTTTACCAATCACAATACATAAAAATACAGTTTAAAATATATTATTTGATTTCTATATAAATGTAAACTATAATTTTTATCAAATGACACATTCAAAGAATTCCTTATGTATACAATATTTTCAATTGACCGAGTCGTATCAAGTATGTAAGTGTATTTTGTAAAATTTCAGGATATCTTAGTGACACATCCGTTCACGCGAATTTCAAACTGGTCGTCGGGCAACACCTACTTCCACATGACGATCGGAAACCTGGTGAGAGGCTCGAAGCTACTGTGCGAAACATCCCTCGGATATAAAATGGACGATCTGTTAACTTCTTATATTTCACTAATGTTAACCAACATGAATAAACAGCGTACAATCAAGGTGAAATGACAGAAATACATAGGAAAAAATATAAATAATGGCGTTTTTCTTATTAACGGTGTTTTATGAAAGCCGAAATTGTGATACGAAAATTTCCTTCAAACATCCGGAAGAATTGTCTAATATTAAAATGACTGTACATTGCCAAACTCTTTTTTTTTTTTTACAGTAAAAATAATATTTTTATACGAGTGTTTGTCTGAGTATGAACGAGAGCACCGTGAGAATTTCCCACGGGTAGGTTAATTAGAATTTCTCACACTTGCTTCTCAAGTAAAATGCTGTGGCCTCTATTGTGCTCAAAAGACAGGAAGTCGTCCATACAATCATCACCATGTGGAATGTTATCTTGACTCGGAATTCCCATCATATTTTTTACAGCACACTGACAATGGTGTATTTCTTACTTGCACACGCAAAATGAAAATATATTTTATGTTCAAATATTTTATATTGTATTTCAGAAAAAGACACCAAACACTATTTTCATGAACATAAATGAGCATGTAAAATCTTAAAATATATTGCATACACAAACACAAGTTCATAATAATAAAATAAAATCAAATAAAATAAAAAATTACGAAATACTCTCAGACAAAAAGAAGTAAAAATATATTAAATAATATTATAATACATTTGAAATGAAAATATATATTTATATAATTGTTATTATTTAATAATTTCGTATAAAGATCTATATTATGTATGATTATTTATTTAAAAGGTAAAAAAATAAAACTATCCGATTGGCCTTCAAGATGAGTGCACCAGAGCATATCTCAATAAACTTTAGTTAGCTTTATAATTTACATTCCCTTAGCCTTTAAGCATGAGAACATCACTTAAATATAATTTATTCATAAAAACAAGTCTGTATAACAGTGCTTGTGTATTCTCTCGTGTACATCTATATATATTAACGTGTTCACTAATGAGTTCATTGTTTTCATGCTTATTCTCACAGTCAAAATAAAACTTCTTTATACACACAGTTGTTCCCACATCACTTTAACTAGAGCCAGTGACGTAAACTTGATTTATTATACATAATTGATTTCATTCATTGATAAGAATACAGGTGTTTTCCGTACAGCGGCAAAAGCAATGAGCCACCTAAATATTGAACTGAATTTTAATTTTAAACTAATCATCCGGTTATAAAAGCACTGATACAACTCGCTCCAATATGAATATAAAATACTTTGTCCAAATCATATATTATATGTAAAAGCTTCAATTTGTACACTATGTATATACACATATATTTTTTACATTCGCTGGTGGAAAAATAAGATCTGAATTAATTTATAATATTTAATAAATATTTTATTATATAGCATGAATTTCTTAAAATTATTAAGAGATGTTTATTTGTTCTTTTTGTCATGTCCATGTAATAAATATGTTAATACGAATCTAATGTGACGATAATAAAGTAATTTAATTACTGAAGAGTTATGATTTCGATCTTGTCTTTTTTTTTGAATGTTTTAAGCGTTCACAAAAATAAAACAACACGTCCAAACAGGAAAACTTACAAATTATATACTAAATTCGACACAAAAGTCATTCGCATTCATTTGTACAAAGATACCCAAATTTCAGGCATTTAACATTAAAATACAAAGTCTAATTAATTTCACTAAAAAATGCTGTACCATACACACACTAACTCCACGAATGATACTTTTCGAGAATTTCAATAAAAGCTAAATCACTACAGCATAAAAATAGGATGGCGTAATGCCTCTTAATAGGTAGCACAGAGTGTAAAAAGCTCTACGCTGCAATACTTTGGCTGTGTTCATATTCGAAAAACGGAATACTCGACAGAAACATGAATATGAAAAAATTTATGAAAAAACTTACATTATACAGATGTTGTAGACCAGGAATGTGTTGCACCATCAAATAATCTAATAAGTTTACTTTTTTCCTTCTAATCATTAGAGTTTATATTCATTGTGTACATCTACCTATCTATCTATGATACTTATCAGAATCCAAGACGTAAAAATTTTAATCACAACACACTTGAATTTAAAATATGGTAAAAATACTCGACGAGCGTACTCACTGTGTACATTTTTTTCAGGAAGTTACATAAACCACAAAAAAATACACACGCAAAATACTGCAAGCGATATGCGAAAAGTCCCAAGTGTATATATCTCGCAATACTATCGCAAACTTGTCGATTGTGTCCAATTAGGCAAGGGATCCGGTCTCATTACGTCGTCCACGGGATTACAATGAGGCCTAGGACCCGGCTCTGGAGTATATGTGAACGTTAATCCAGTGGCATATATTATACCATCATTTCTAACTAATGAAACAGGAACCTGACAACATACAAAACACGATTAATCATACACATCGTTTATTGAATGTTACTTAATCAATTCAAAGGTGTATACCTGAGTTGGCTGCCGTACCCACAACCATTCCCCTCGAAATTGTGAGATGTCGGGTACTACACAGAGCATTGATTCGGCACATCGATACATCGTTTCAGCTTCGACGTCTCCGAACCAAACTTGTAGAGATGGTGTGAAGTTATCTCCGGCGAGCTCTAACATGGCTACATCTCCGCCACCGTTGAGGTTTAGAGAGTGGACCAATGGTACCGGTGTGACTGGAGACCTAAATTACCACATAAAATTAAATTAAACAATTACATACGCCGAAAATTGATATGGAATTAATTGGACGGACAAAATTTAACATATTGAATGAAATTAAGAAGTTATTGTTCGACACCGTGTGAGCATTTTAACAAAGAAGTCATTTAACACCGAATGGTTAATGGACAAGCAAAACTTTGGGAAAACATCAACCCAGATTGAACCGCGGACATTATAATAATGATAAAACCGTGTAAATTTACCGAACAGGGCCCATTCCTTCGAAGAATTGGTATTCTGCCTTGTCCGTGGAGATAATGGTCCAACATGCTCCGTCGTTGATCATTTCCTTGTTTGGTTCTTTGGGACAGGGTGTCGCTTGAAATTGTATAATTCGTTCTTGCGAAAGACATAGATACATCCTTTCGGTATCTTTCATATAAAAGGCACATTTGTGAAGCTGTGATACGGGATCGTCCGCCTCTAAGAGTGCCATTTGTTTATCAACCTAAAACAATATAATAATAGAGTTAAAAAATTGTCTTGTACAATAATAGATTGAATTACATATGTCGAATAATTCAGAGAAGTAATTATGGAGAAAAAAAACATCAACAAAACAACCGTGAGAACTTTTAGATGCCACATTTTTTAGATCAAAGGCATATATAGAGATAGATACCGAACAATACATTTAACTGTTATGTGCATTAAACGTATGATACTATAATTTAACATTTTTAAAACTTAATACTACAGCAAATCATAATGTATGTATAATATTTAAAGTAAGAAATTACAAATTCACTAAAATTTTAAAAGGTATTATCTTAATTTATAACAGTTTTATCAACTCTACAGAATATACACTAACAGCTTGAAGATTAACTAAGCCTTACAAATATTTACTTAAACAATCATCTATCTATATTACATCTATAGAAAAATATAGCAAATATTTTTTAATTTTTGCACTTATTGTGATTGCAAATCCTATCAAATCGTATTTTCAAACATTGCCTAAATTATATAACTTTGGTTACAGAATGATCAAATTCGTGATTTTTTGCATGATTTGCATATTATTTAATTGTATTAATTGTAATCATTTCCAGACAAAAATTGCTCAGCAATTCTTCAGCGTGGCAAATAAATACATTGGAAGTAGATTGAAAAAGCATAATAATATTGGCCAATGCACGTTGACAGAGCCATCTATGTATAAATATACCGATAGTATATTTAGTAGTTCTAAATGTAGCAAAAATGTAGTAGATAGTTTAAAAATTCGAGAGCTTCGCGCTACCCGGGCTGTGAATGTATGCAAGCGTTCTGCAGCTACCCAGCCAGACAAACCCTTTGATATTCATATAGTATGTGCAATTAATTTTATAAACATTTTTTTGACCATCCTCATTATCTTTCTCTGGAAAACATTTTGAGTATGATTTTTATAAGGCCGTATTCACATTGGCCTAAAAAAAAAAGTAAAAACAAGTTTGTATGAAAACTTTTGCAGTTTTTATTACCAACTAGTAAATGCCCGTTGACAGTGTCATCGGGTGGTTATTATTAATGTATATACCAACAGTGTATTTAGTACATAAATAGTACAAAAAAAAATCCGAACGCTTTGCACTACTCGTACTGCAAGCGTTTGAGCGTTCCATGGGCAGTCTTCCAGTCGGGCACTACCTGCGCTACTACATAAATACTATAGTATAATGCAAAGATGCAATTTTAAAATGATTTTGATAAAAATTAATTTTATAAACATTTTATAGGTAAATAAATATTGACTATCCTGAAAGATTTCTGTAAAAAATTTCATCAAGTATAATTTTTATATGGTCGTATTCACAATGGCAGGAAAAACAACAAAAATTTGCATAGGTTTGTATGAAAATTTTTGCAGTTTCTATTACCAACATGGCCACATAGTATATGTATGTATCTGCCACTGTAAAAGTTGGAAGATTGGAAGATCTAACATTTACCAATATCAGGTCGTAAAAGCGCGAATCATATAATAAAAAATTTAAATTTCGGACTCTTACCAAGCGATGGGAAACCCCTCATTAAAATCTAACCTTCAAAAAAACCTAAAATTACCATGGTAAAAGCCCGAAATTTAAACATTTTACTAGACAATTCGCACTTTTTCCACACGAGAATTCTAAAATTTACCAGTCAAACTTTTACATCAACATCAACATTTAACTAGTAACCACCCCTGTATGGGAGTGAGCGTATGCGAATCGGTGAGGTTATGTAACGTGAACGATACGCGCAACCCTCGTCGTGTGAGCGTTCCGCGACTAGGCCACCTAGCCAACCAGGCAGACTCCCGCCCTACTATACATGTACGGTAATTTAAAATTTGCGTGCTACTATTTTTTAAGTTGGCACACCTGACCCACTACTGCTACACAGCAATTGAGTTATTTTTTTAAGTTGGCACACCTGACCCACTACCGCATACAGCAATTGATCGATTGTTCTTTTAAGTTGGCACACTTGACCCAACCGTTCAAACCATCCACCGACACCAAACAATTTGAGGTTATGTCGACCGAAATGACAACACGTTGACAACACACACATACATACACACACACACAACTGACCTTGCGAATGATGAGCCTGGGTAACGCCATTCCAGTCACGGAGCACACCAGCTTGACGGTGGAGCCGTAATGGACGTAACCATCGCGCACCTGAAACTCTTCGGATTCGCTCTCGTTGTCGTCCAACAGGTGGATGGTGAAAGCACCCCACTGGGTGGACGACGCGTGAAAATTGCCATTCTCGACGTGCAAATACCTGGTGGAGACGGTCTGCGACCTCAGACGATTGAACAGTGCCACCTTGGTGCCGCTCGCTATGCACAAGTCGGCGTTCTTCAGCGACTGCTTCTTCTTCGAGGGTTTCGAGATGACTTTGATGCGTTTGCTGTTGAACACGCCGATGTCGTGACCCGACCCGTAGAACATTTTGACCGATAGCATGAAGTGTTTCCGCTTGTCGGAGTCGCTAATGTAGAGGGTTTTGGCGGCGCAGTACTGTTTGCCGTTGTTCAGGTCGAGCTGCTGCATATCGTGATCGGAGTTTCCGATGCCTATGAACGCGCACAGCTGAGCCGCCTGGTCCGTGTCTCCGTCTCTGAGCATCTGCTCGTGACGCAGCCTCCAACCCTCGCCGAACAGGTAAATGCACGGCGGTGGACAGAAGAAGCGTTTCTCGTTGCCGTACGATTTTTGCGCGACTTTCGCGTGCAATATCACCATCACCATGTCGGAGCGATCGCGAAGGTATCGCTCCATGGCCGCTCTGGTCAACCGGCGTTCGTCTCGCGGGGCGTTCGAGGTGGTGGTGATGGTTGTGGAGTTGTTGTTGTTTGTCGTGACTCGGCATACGAGGGCGGATTCCCCGAGGGGCGCTCCGCCCCCAACGGTGGGCCCCCCGCCGTAACCGTGCGGCATGCGGGCCCGAGCGCTGTCACGCGCACACTGACAGCCACAGCACAGCCACAGCCACAGCCACAGCCACTAGCGCGAACACACTTCCCCTCAAATATATTATGCTCCCACTCCCACTTCCACTCTCACTCCTACTCCTACTCCCCACCCTTCATCCACTCCCCCTATCACCACCTGCTCACTGCGTTTGGGTGATATTATCGAAATTGAACGTTGTTGTTATTGTCACGAGTGCCGAATGTGTGTATGTATGTGTGTTTTCGAAGGGTGCATTTGCATCGGTGATGCCATTATTGTATTGGTGGTGTTTGTAATTGTATTATGAAACTGCACAACAAGCGAAAGAGGATCGATGTTAAGGTTTTTCTCAAAATGTGCAAGGTCATTTATTTTATTTTCGTTTTTACTTAATCTGTCCTTTTTATTGGATTCTAGCCATAGATGTAGAATAGCATAGATTGACCTTTGCGCCCGAAAAATGACATACAAAAAGGGGATGCTAAATGCATGCTTTGCATGCATTTTGCTTGACTTTTTTTTGTGGGAGTTCCCCGCACTTTAGACCCCCCACACACCCCCGTTGCTTCTGACGTTTTCTCCAGGCAAATTCGTTTGGAATGGCCTATCTATGGTTTTTACTTAATCTGTCCTTTTTATTGGATACTAGCTCATTACCCGTAGATAGTCAACGCCCGCTGAATTTTCAATGTCGTAAAGCGCTTTTTGAGTAGAGATACCCGCTCCTTCTTAAGTTTTTACCGGGGGTGGTTTGTGGGTTCGGCGGGTTCGGGGGCAGTGGTGTTTTTCTAAAATTTCATTTACCGGCTCGCACCCGAAACCAAGTAAAAAAAAAAAGAGATAGAACAACTCACTATGCAGTATGCACATACGTACATACATAGTTGTGAGATTCTGAGAAAACGTCTGGATAGAATTTAGTGATCATGCGCATCCCGAAAAACCATTTATGTACATATGTACAATATATTGGTGTATTCATTACATTTCTTAGAAATATTCAAAATTAAAAATAATTCTCGGATTCAGATACCTCCTTAATAACAAGTAATTGACAATTTGGTGTTTTGACACCTTTCCAAAAAAAGGCCGTCGGGGCTGGGGGGTGGTTTGGGGGGTCTGCATAGCTTGAGGGAGTTCAAAAAAAAGAAAAGAAAAAAAATTTCCATACAACACTTTTTACATACATACATGTATGTACATACCCACACACTTTAAGCTCTTTATTAATATTAATAATATTCGTTTTATTGGACTGCTTTTATTGTTAGAGCTCGGAATTTTGGATTCTCGAACCTTTTGCTCCGGGTATAGGTGTGAAAAAGTTTAAATTGAAATGGCAATGAGCTGGACACATAGCGAGAAGAATGGATGGCAGATGGACGCGAAAAATACTGGAATGGTATCCGAGAGGATGTGATCCTAAAAAACAAGGTAGACCGAGTGGACGATGGGCTGATGAATTAAGAAGAATGTGTGGAGTCAAGTGGATGCAGATTGCTCGAAACAGACGGGAATAAAAGAGGATTGAAGAGGCCTTCATCCAGCAGTGGATGGTGAACAGCTGAAAATGATGATATTTGGGTGTTGTCGTTGCCCGCCTGAATTTTCGTTCAAGATTATGAATATTATTTATTGAATAAATTATATATTCAGATTAATATATAAATTCAGCATTCAGCAAAAATATTCATAATCTTTTTTTTAACAGGCAGCATTTGCCATGTTATTAAGAGAATTTTCTCGACAATTGGAGAACACTAAAACACTAAAATCTCATTTTGGGTATGTAAAAAATACACAAATAATATTATTGAGTAATTACATATATGTATTTATTTTATATACTATAGGCTAAAATATGTTATTATAAATAATTATTGTTCTGTAAAGGTTGGAGAGAATGAGTTGGAGAATGATAGAGTACGAACGTGAGTTCGGGTAGGTGACGGAATATCGGAATAACGGAAAGACACACACACTTAAGACTTTGTTTGGCGCTTTCTGCAGCACAAGCCAGTGCACGCTGCAGCTACAGGGTAGAATCGCATCTCACTCGAACGCATGCTGCTGCAATCTGCAGCACAAAAACTGAAATATAAAAATTCCAACTCCAACACCGACTCAATTTTCAATTTAAAATAAATTAAACTGAAAAAAAAAAAAAATAGCGATAGTCAAACAATGACTAATTGAATGCTGATGCATTCGTTTGTTTATTCTCTTTCTCACCCCCGCAACGGCCGCAAAACTTGCAAGCTTAAACAAGCGCAAAAACGACAAATTGCAGTCGGAGGCGGGAAATTTTTTGCCGACTCTGACTCCCCAGCCCTGGTAATAACTCGATGGCAGTTGCTAATGGCTGTTGCACACCGCGACAGCAGCGCCAATTTCCTTTCTATACTATAAAAAATCACGATGGGTAGTTGTCGCGCAAGACAACCAAGCGCGAAACCAAGGCATTAGCAAAGTGAAATGATATAAGTCTCTCAATTATGATAGACAACTTGGTAAATTTCAACAGGATACGATCGATCTCGATAGGCCGATAATTTTTTTTTTTTTTTCTTAAAAGCGTGTACTAAATTAAGCACGCGCGATATCATGTAAAACATCGACTTATGTATAGGTATGTATTAGAAGTCGAAATCAAAGTTAAGCAAGAAATCGAATGGAATTTGAATTTTGAAAATCAGAGATATTGTACTCCTGTCCTAACTAATAAACTAATTACGAGAATGTTTTTTTTGGTAGGTACAGGTGTGCGTGCAATCGAATTCGTGTTAATCATGATTTACTTCTAGAAATTTTTGTATGTGTATTTTAAATTAAATATGTATTATTATCAAAGAGCATATGTATAATGCAAAGCGAAGCCATATGATATGAGCTACAGAAGTGGTCCGATCGAAACTGTTTAAGAAATGGTCTGAAAATTGTTTCAAAAGTCAGTTTTCAGATTAGATTTTTTTTAGATCGTTTGAAACCATTGTATCAAAACAACCACTTCAAGATTTTAACTTCCTTAAATTGTGTACCTTCCTACCGTACGAGAGATTGTAGTTCAATTGTTTCAAATCTAACGCGAAGCTATAAAGCTAGTTATTAAAAATATTTAATTCATAAAAGTCATAATTGACCGTCCGTCTCAAGCGCTCGAAATTCTTATAAAAATGCAACAGTGACGCAGGACGTACATACATATGTACAAAGATGTAAAAATTCATAACTATCAGAAGCCGGGGAAAATAAAAATATATTATTCGACCAGGAACATACGGGTATATTGTATCAGTATTGACCACTGTTAATCAAATAGTATTGAAACCGAGTAAAGTGAATAAATTAAATTTTCCAACTTTCAAAACCTGCTGATATTTTTCGATGGAAAATAACGAACAATGTCGTGCATGTATGCTAAATTCTTAAAACGAGACAATTACGTAAAATAATTGTGCAAAAGAACTAGTCCATCGACTTAAAATTATAAGGTTGACAATTGGCACAAAAAAATTGTAGGCAAAATAAAATATATAGTCCGTTTGCAGTCGATCGCTTTCATGTAGAATTATGCCTGCGAAATAAAAAGAAGTGATGATGAGCGCGGGATTTATCATTATCACAATTCTCGAATGAATCCGACCGTGGCTTTGCTTTTTATGTTAAAAGCGCCCAATTAATTATATCATATTTTTGTAAGTCTTAAACGTCATATTGGCGAAAAAATAAAGAATTTGTCAATGTCGTATGATACAAACATAATTATTATAAACGATATTAAGAAGTATGCTTTTGTATGTACATATTCTGCAATCATAAATATTGTTTCGGGGAATTTTCGATTTTGATAAATGCCATAATTCAAAATAGTTCAGCAGTTACGACACGTAGCTCTAGATAATTATTATTGAATAAATGAAAAATTTATATGCGAGTTGTCTGAAAAATGCACGCAACGTAATAACGTGCACTTTGATTTACAAGTTCACACACTCGAAGGATGCGGATACATATTATTTCTCAAACATTATAGATGTAAAGGGCGATAACACATTCTCCTACATCTCTTTGAAATTAAACATACATTCAATTATGAATATAATAAATCTTAGATCTTGCGATTTGCATATTTTTACAATGAATTCAAGAAAAGCTATTATGTATAATTTTACGCCACGCATAAAACTTGTTTGTACTACTCGTTAATTTTTGCACTCCTTCAATTGTGTGATTTTTTGCACACGTTTACATACTCAACAACGCAGATTTAACAATGCTGAAAAATGTTCAATTTAACCTTAAAAGTTTCATAGATATTAAACTGCTCAATTTCAATTGCCGAATTTCCACCGTTCAAACAGTAATTAAAAATGAACTTAACGTGATTTATTTAGCAAATACTGAAAATGAACTTGAAATCAATACGATTTTAGCATTCACCGCCTATTCCAAATACCCTTCCATTCTTCTCTAGTCTGAGATAGTTCAACTACTCAACTCCACACACTTTCCTAATTTCATCCGCCCAGTGATTATTTAAATTTACGATTTGTCTTGCTTCCTTTACATGTCACACATGAACTATTCCATCAATCCACGAGTATATTATAGCTCAGTATCAATCAGAGCTACCCAGGGAATATTTCAGCGTATACGCACACTTTTATCTTACTTCCTTTTACATTATTTCAGACACCGTGCAAGTTTTACCGTTAAGAAGGCCGAATTCATTGTGGTCGAATGGATAAGGTCTAATAGTAATAACGTAGAAAGCAAATAAGGTCGAATAAGAATAAGATGGAAATTGCATTAGGTCTAATAGGAGTAAGATAGAAATTGAATTTGATCGAAAGGTAAAAATATCAAAAAAATACATACTTCGATTAAAAAAGGTTGACAATCATTGGCGAGACGGGTTTTTCTTGAACATTTTCAATCTATTAACTTTAACATTATCTACTCTATAAAGTTGAATGTTTGTTTATTTGTCCGCTATGCAAATTTACAGTTTTCAATTTAGAACCAACAAATTTGGTATACTATCTCATAGTACTCATAGTAACTTAGACTGTAGACGGTTTTTGGAAGGGGTCGGAGCCCGGGTTCAACGGGGCCCCATACAAAAATTTTAATCAATTTTTTTTTAAAACTGGAGAATAAATGTTTATTTAGATTTTATTATTTGAATTCACCCGCCAGAGCAACGCCGGGCTATCCAGCTAGTAATACATATAAAATTATCTAGTTTTAGTGTTTTTGTGTCTCCAATTGATGAGAAAATGCTCTTAATGCATTTTTTCAATGCCTCTCCAGTGCCCTACCATTTTATCTTGAGCAATCTGCATCCACTTGACTCCACACATTCTTCTCAATTCATCAGCCCATCATCCACTCGGTCTACCTTACTTTCAGTCACATCCTCTAGAGTACCATTCCAGTATGTATTTTTCACGTCCATCTGCCATCCATTCTTCTCATTTCAACCTTTTGACACGTTCCGCTATATCTGCCACTTTGGTCACCCTTCTTACCCATGTATTCCCTCTTACGATCTCTTCTTGTTATACAGAGCACACATCTTTCCACGCTTCTCTGTGTACAATGGATCTTACACCTTACATATATCTTATTCCTATTATACCTTATATCGGCTTGCGACACTTTCCATTCGACCATTTCAATCCTAAATCCTAAAGGAAAGACACCCAATACAATGTGCTTTGCTTCCGAAGATCACCAAAATTTTACCCGCACCTGAACACCAACATGAAGATTCTCATGGTGGGTTCGCCCTCGTCGTTTGCGTTTGTGAAAACCGCGAACTGACTTATAGTTTTGCATCATTTAATCAAGCGAGCGTAAAAATCGCAATCAATTGCACCGACTGTACACGGCATGGTTGAAATGAAGTGAAGTGGGTCCCCCCCCTTCCCCCATTCCCCTCACCCCAGAGGATGTTGGGTCAGGAGGGGGCGTGGGAACACGCAGCGTGGGAACCGGACTTGCAGGGCTGCCACAACACATCACGAGCGCAACCATAAGCATAAGCAGGGCTGCCACCCGCGCCGACGAACTGTCAAATCGCGACAAACTGTCACGATTGAAATCGTCATGGGCGTGATCGGTCTTTGGCGACTCGTCGAGCCGACAGGTCGTCCCGTACATCTCGACTCTCTGCGAGGACGTGTCCTAGCCGTTGGTGAGATCACACACGACACAACGACACAACGACACAACACCAACGCAATGCAAATCAACACTATGACGTGTAACATAACCTACAACTGTCAAAGTCACGCTGTCACTTCGCCGTCTCGCTCGCTCTTCCCGCGCTAGAGGGAGACCGCGCTATTGTTTTGGAAGATAGACGCCGTGAGAACGTTGAACCGCACCAATTAGCTTTTGCTCCCGTTCACATACAAATATGCAATTCAGATTTTTGTTACAATGCCTCCACCGTTCCGACGAACAACGGTTCGCGATAACCTTTTACGTGTGCGATAATAATTTGCAGTTTATGTTCGGTTTTATACCGAGGTTTTCTGTAACCACCTGAAATCGCTCGTTTCATCTATATAATCATTTGGTTTTTGATATGCAACGATGAGCATGATAACGTACTTCAATCCTGAAAGGTTGGAGTGTTATGTGATGGTCAGCGCTGCAGATTTTAGTCTAGTACTTTTATTTATTTAATTTGTTTAATTAAAATACTTTAAGAAACTAGTTACAACATTCCCGCAATTCTCGTATGTTTCGATCTGCTGTGGCCCGATAAGATCATTTTAGAGAAGAATGCCGATCGCGTATCACCGTTGGTTAAAAATCCTGGTAAAGTCGTGTTGACGGGCAATACACTATTATTTTAACCGTGCAACAATATCGAAACTGTAAATTCAAATCATATGTCTTATACTGTGTCCATCTTAAGAAACACCCTAGTCTTGACCGGTTTAGAGTTGTTCTGCGCTTAAATGGGCTGCGCTGCGATGAGCTCCATCAGCATATCAGCTCTTTGGAATAAACAAAATTTTTTATTTATTTATTTACGGTTGTTTAAGAAGCTTATTTACAATCAAACAGTAACTTAAAGCTAAAATTACAAAATAAACTTAATTATCTATTAGAATTTATACAGGGGTGCTGTTTTAAGGCTGCCAGGAATCCATCAATTTTGTTTATATTTCTAAGGCGATTGTATTTAACAACACCCCTGTACAAGATATGTACTTCTTGATCTACTTAATTTTAAATGATTAACTATTAACTATAGCAACTAATGCGATACCACCCACTCGTATTTATGGTTTTAATAATTTAAATGCAAAATGTTCGTATGCAAGAAAATATTTCGCCTGCGGTGCATTTTTGTTCAAAAAAAAAACAAAGTAATTTTTCAATAATTAACAAAATTAACATAAAATTAAAATTATCCGAAACAAACATTATTATTAAATTAAATTATCTATTGCTCCCCAAATTTAGAACGTGAAATATCTCCTCCAAATCTAATAAAAAGCGATTGCCAATCGATCATCTTTCACACTCCTCTAAGTAATACATAGTAGAATACATTGTTGGCGTTTGTTTGTTTCAGATATATCAATATGGTTGTATCAAATGGTAAAAGGGTATCAAGATGGCAAAGGTGCTGCCTTATCGTACAGTCACCTGTTGGGTTTGTTTCAACGTTTGTGCAAACTGTTGTATTACGGAATACGTCCGATATTTGTATTCGACGGATGTGCTCCCGCTCTGAAAAAACAGACTATTGTAAGCGTTGACTGTGTTTGGATTTTCATTCAACAGTATTTTCTACATTGAAATGTATTTGTTATTTTAAGATTAATAGACAAAGTAAAAAGTCTCAAGCGCGCAACGATGTCGATAAAATACAAAGACAACTTATGGAAGTGATCACGAAACACATAGCCGTTAAAAAATCTTTAACTCCTAATATAATTTCCAATGGAAGTACTTCTCCCACAAAAAAAATGGCTGTCGCAAATGAGGAGGACATGTTTAAATTACCAATTGTATCCACCGAAGCTTCTGAAGTCGCTTCAGATAGTTCTGGGGACGAATCAACGTTAGTTTTTTGGTAAAGAATAAATCTAATTACAAAATTAATAAAATACTTAATATACATCTACTGTTCCTTTAGTGATAAAGAATCAATATCATCAAAGTATCAGATTGATTTGCATTCGTTTGATGTGAATTCAGATTATTTTAAATCATTGTCTGCGAGAGAAAAAAATGATTTATTGACTGAATTGAAAGAAACGCGAAAAGATAATTCTTGGGGACGTATTGATGAATTGCCGACACATAGTCAAGATTTTTCAGATTATCAAGTAATTAGACATCATTTCACTCCTATCTAATGCTTTTAATCTGTCGTAATTATTAAAATTTTAAATGTTTATAGATGAACCGTTTATTAAAGCGACGTCAAGTTCAAGTGTCCTTGGAAGAAGCCGAAAAAGAAATTGGTGGACACTGTCTTTCAATTAATGAATTGGAAATTCTTTTAAATGAAGAAGGAATTGACACTAAAATACATTCCATTCCAACTAGGCAAATAGCTTCCAATGAAAATTCTCATTTTCTATTAGTAAACAATATAAAGGAAGCCATGAATCAAGCAATTCAGAAAGAAGCCGCTAAAAATGTTCAAGAAAAAAATAATGAACCGTGTACTAGCTCATCTAGTTGTCAAAATAATGAAAAATCAAATGAAGTTTTTGACGAAGACCTTGAAGCTGCAATTAAATTATCATTACAATGTTCGGAAGAAAAAATCGACTTAACATCCGATAAAGACGATTTAGGTTCCAGCGACGAAGATTATTTTACAGATGAGAATGAAATACCAAAAATTAATGCGACTACTAAAAGTCATTTGGGTATAGCCAAAGCTTACATGATGGAATACGGTGGTTTGTCAGAATTTGAAATAGGACGAATTTTAAACAGTGAAACTACATCTTCAAATAAATCTTCATCTAAAATTCAACATACGAAAAGAAGAACAGTTGAATTTAGTGAAGTTCAGAAGGTAAATGAGAAAACAATACTTAAAAACAAACCGGTTGATAATGAGAAACAGACTGAAGATTACATGTCATTTAATAAAAATAAAACTGAATGTTCCGAAATATCAGTAATTGAAAATATTAATGATGGCAAAAGTTCTCAATTTGTAGAAAAAATGGCAGAACCGTGCATTGAAACATTAGATCTCACAGTTAAAAAATCAGATTTCAATGCTTATGAGGATGCTTTGAGTACAACTTCCAGTGATAGTTTTGAAGAAGTTCCTGAAATTGAAGAAACTAAAGAAGAAACACCGGCTGATGACATGTTTGCAGACGTTTTCACCGACAAATCGAAATTCCATATATTAGATAATAATATTATGTCAAAATTGAAAAATAAGACTGAAGTTGTTGAAAAAGTCACAGTAAATGAAAAACCTTCTTTCGTATCAAATACTGAATCACTCGTAATTGAAAAATCTGTTGACATAGTAAATTTAAGTCAACCAGATTCGATGATGGAAAGTGAAATAGAAAATTCCTTAGCAGATATTTCACCGCCATCTCCAAGACCAGAGATATCATCAATTGATTTAAAAGATTCAGATGAAAACATAGCTGGAACATCAACAAGTAAGACAAATAAAGTACCAAACGAGGCAGTCTTACTTGAAATGGCTACAGAAATAGAAGGAAATTTAGAAAATCAAAAAAATTCACTCGAAAGAGAACAAAATAAACTGGATCGTATGGGTCGAAATATTACTGATGAAATGGCAAAAGATGCTCAAAACTTATTGCGATTGTTTGGAATTCCATATGTAGTAGCACCGACGGAAGCTGAAGCTCAATGTGCATTTTTGGAATCGATAAATTTAACGGATGGAACAATAACTGACGATAGTGATATATGGTTATTTGGTGGTAAAAAGGTTTATCGAAATTTTTTCAATCAACAAAAACAAGTAATGCAATACATTGATACAAACATAAGTCAATCTTTCAGTAAGCGTATTTATATTTTATTTGTCTTAATAAAATTCGATTCTCTTTTACTTAATATCTTTAATTTTTTCTATAGAATTACAAAGAGAAGATCTTATATTATTTGCTCTACTTGTTGGTAGTGATTACACTTTGGGTGTAACTGGAGTTGGACCAGTGACAGCACTCGAAATCCTGGCAGCTTTTCCGCGAAATAAAAATGAAGTGATACCACCTTATACCACTTTATTACAAGGTCTTCAAAAATTCCGTAATTGGTGTAGTACCAAAAAAAATTTCACTCATTCATCGCTGAGGAGTAAATTGAAAAATATTAAACTCAGCGAAGAATTCCCAAATGCAAAGGTTAATTGTCTTTTATAATATGTTTATCTACATATGTATCTCTAGTTTTTAAATTTCATTTTTATATATTTTAATTTTCAGGTTATTGAGGCTTATTTACACCCAGAAATTGAAACAAGTAATGAACCTTTTAGTTGGGGAACACCTGATATTGTTGCTCTAAGAGATTTTACAAAAGATAAATTTGGTTGGTCCCAGAAAAAAACTGAAGAAATTCTAAATCCAGTTTTAAAGAGATTAAACATTAAAGAAACACAGCTGTCCATAAAATCATTTTTCAATACTGAGTTTAAGTTGGATGTTGCAATTGAAAAAATGAGCAAACGTGTAAAAAATGCCGTTGAAAGCATGGATCAGTCAAATAGTGAGGCACTGCAACAAGAAACACAAAAAAAAGGCAAGCAACCTAATGTAAAGAAACGAGTTCATAAAACTGGAGAAAGTAAGGTGAAAAAGAAGAAAACTTCTAATCCAGAAAATGTTGATCTGGGATATGGTACTCAAAATAAAACGGAACAAACTTTACCTCAAACAGAAAATGATGCGAAAGTTATTGAATTGGTATGTGAATCACAAAAGGTGGAATTAACTACCCAAACAAATCTAAATGATTCAAATTCGGCTATGTTTGATTTACTAAAGAAAGGTGATGAAAATTTACTTCAAATAATCAAAAGTACAACGCCTACTAAGGCTGATTTGGCGCCTGAATCACGAAGAAAGGGAGAAACCATTCCGCAAAGAGAAAACGATCAAAACGTTCTATTCAAAAATAAAATGAAAGCAATTGAATTGTTCAGGAAATCCAAAAAAGGTCCAGGATTTGTAAATAAAAGAAAAATCATTTCCAAGCCTATCAAAGATGAAGCTGAGTTATCTGAGAGCAGCGACAGCGATTGAACATAACACATGTTGTGTATAAGATTGTATTAACTATGTATTTGCATGTTCGTTTTTATTTAGTTTTTATAATGAAAATAGTATTTGCTACTAAAGGCTAAAGGCTCCCTGCACCCACCCCTTCTTCCCCCCTTTCCATTTGCCACAAAGGCTGCAGCGTGCACCGTAGTTACTGAATGTAGTTCAATATTGCCCCAACTGTGATAATTTTATTTATATGAAAATGTGACTGTATTTTAAATAATTATACCCTTTCTTAATTTATTCTAATTCACATAGTTTACTAATAATATTTTAATGGTCTAGTTTTTTCCCTTGTGCAATCCAATGTATTATTTTACCATGATTTAATTTTTTTTTTATATACGATGAAAACTAAAATATGATTGTTTTATTTTTTTTTGTAATATACGAATATACCTTTAGACTTATAGATCAGATTATATTGTGATGTCCATTAATTAAACTTGGTTTTGCAAGTTTGTTAAGTATAATATTTGTTTTGTATTTTTGACGACTTTTACATTGAAATTACTGTCATAAATTATAACAGTTTTACGAATTTAATATAAATTAAAGAAGAAGTCTGTATGAGCAAAGATAGAAAGATGCTCTCGTACAATAGCGTGCGTCGGTACTAAAGAGTCCCCCCCCCTCCCATAGATATAGAAATAACACTATATCTATGCCCCCTCCACTTTGCGTTCAGGGATGTTGCCATTGTGTATAATGGGGAGTAGAGAATTTATAAATACCTAATACAAGTATTACTATAATTATACAATCAATAGTTGAATTCGGATAGTTTATGAATTTATTGAAATTGCGAGCTGTATAGAGTTATGGCCGTGTTCAGAGTTGTTATAGTCAACCGGCTTTAACTGTCAAAAAGTAGCGTCTGTCATTTTTGTTTCTTGTGATATTAAAAGCCATATGATGATAGGGTTCACTGCAAATGCTGGAATTCCTGACAAATCATGGCAGCCTCCAGCAGCTGTCATAGAAACCACGTATCTATCGCTCAATTTTACTTTACATTTGTTTTTAGGTTATCTTTTTATGTTTCATTGAATTTATTTAATTGTAACGTTACAGCATGGGTGAATTTACAGTAGAGATGTATTGGAAACACGCACCTAACACGTGTAGAAATTTTATGGAACTCATTCGCCGTGGTTATTATAATAATACAAAATTTCATAGGTAATTTTTATTTCATTATAGCAATCTCTCGCATCTTACTTGCAATAGACGAAAATTTTATTTTTAATTTCAGAGTTATCCGAGATTTCATGATTCAAGGTGGGGATCCGACTGGAACTGGCAGAGGTGGATCGTCTATTTACGGTCAAAAATTTGCCGATGAAATACACGAAGATTTAAAGCACACGGGCGCGGGTATTTTGTCAATGGCTAACTCTGGACCAGACACTAATGGATCTCAATTTTTTATCACGTTAGCTCCGACACAGTGGTTGGACGGAAAACATGCAATTTTTGGAAGAATTCAATCTGGAATGGGAGTAGTTAAAAGAATAGGACTCGTCGAGTGCGACAGTGGCGATAGGCCAGTTGACGATGTTAAAATTGTAAAGGCTCACATACTCAAAATGTAATATTGATAAACTGATAGGATAATTAATTGTACAAAAGTGTAATTCGTACAAAGCGATGAATATTGTCTGAACCGTTGCATTTATGATAACAGTTGAAATGGTCGAATCCAATAAGAACGAATCCATTATGGCCGAATGAATAAGATCAAATACGAATAAGGTCCAATTCGAATTATATAGAAAGTGGATTTGACTAATTTTATTCTTCATATTATTTTCATTAATCAACGTAAATGAAAATATAAAATCATTGATCTTTTATGTACTTTTTTACTGTTAGATCAAATCCACTACATAATTCGTATTAGACCTTATTTGTATTAGATATTATTCGTTCGGCCATAATGGTTCATTTTTATATTTGAAATGCAAAGAAGAAAATAATTATTTTTCCTACAAGACCATACGTACAATTGAATTCTGATACTATGAGTTACAAGGATTGAATATAAATATAATATAAAGTTAAAAGGTGTTACATAAAATATTTAAATGAAAATTTTTTGAGTTCATTTCATTTATGTGAATTAGCTTTAAAAGATTTTGTATTTTAGTATTGAAATAAATTGACTTGTAATTTTTTAAAGATTTGAGTGGTGTATTATTTGTTTTAAGAAAAGAGAAAAGGAATTTAGAATCATATATCTGAAAACGAACTCCCGTTCAAACTAAATAAATAGATCAGCGGCTCCCAAACTGTGGGTCGTGAGTCGATTTTTGGCGGGTTTCGAAAGGTTTTTGAAATGTGAATTTTATCTCTGGATATATAGTTAAGTATTAAAACAGCAAGTATTAACAGTATTAAAAAATAATTATAAATACTCATCCCCCTTCTGTCCATTGAAGCTAGGTCGGTCGTGATAGTTTGTCGTTCTAAAAAGTTTGGAAAGCCCTGAAATAGCTAATTTAAGTTTGCAATAAGTTTTCAATATCTTTCTCAACAAAGGAAAGAAACTCTGAATCTATTTTTAGAATTGGAATCTATTTTTAGAATCGAAATCTATCAAGTCTGCCTGGCTGGGTAGCCGTGGAACGCTCGCACACACTCATGGCACGTTCATATATATGTATATATATTCATAGCACGGGTAGCGCGAAGCGCTCGCATTTTTCAACTGCCTACTACATTTTGAACTACTAAATACACTATAGGTAGATATATGTATATGTATCTATGTATATAAATGATAACCACCCGATGACACTGTCAACGGGCATTGACTAGTTATTTATAAATGAGCTATTTATTATGAGCTAATTTTGTATTGGCTGGCAATGGAAATCTATGGTTAGCAATTTATGACGCATTTTCTTGCCCCTTTTGCATATATGTTAACACGTCATGCTAAATAAATTTGTTTACATCTGTTTAACATCCACCAACATTCAGAAAAATAAACAATGGCTTACTCACAAATAATGACCTTTTGCGGCATTTGCACTTTACCTTTTGACAAAAATTTTACCGCGGAAAAATGCTTTCATTTTAGGATGGAAAGAAGAAAGGAAGAATTTTAGGCAGTGCTAATTTTGATACGGAACCATCTCGACAACTAAAAAAGTCAATTTCTGGCAGACGTCGGATTATTTCAAGAATTCTACGCAAGATCCAGTGCACACAGAGAAGCATGGAAAGATGTATGCTCGGTATAACAAGAGAGATCGAAAAAGGAATACATGGGTAAGAACTTTAAGAAGCATGACCAAAATAACGGATATAGCGGAACGTGTGAAAAAGCTGAAGTGGCATTGGGACAGCAAGAAGAAAGAATGGGGCATGTTACACTATCAATATTATTACGCGATATATATTGAAGCAGTATTTATGGTATTTACAGTATCGTGATAATATCGAGGCGAATCCGGATGTTTTGAAATCCGCGATAATATTGACAATACTAGTATCACGATACGTATTGATAGTGTAACATAACCAAATGGCAGATTTTTTTCCAAAACCTTTAAAAAATGCGCCACAGGCGAGATAATTTTTTCAAAACACAGCGTTTGTAAAATTTAGCGAATTTAGTAAAAACAAGACAATAAACTTCCGAAACACCTCTACGCACGGACTCATCCGAAGCACATCATCACGTCGCTGCATTATTAAGACGTACTCACGGACACAGTACTCTGGACAATTCGCGATTAATTCGTAACATGACCACTTACTTCTGTATACATGTAATTTGCTGTACATCGAAAAATAAACAAAAAAAAAAAACTCTGCCATGTATGAAAATAGAACGTTACACACACACACCTGAACCAGTGTTCCAAATATTTTATCTTTAAATAAATAAGTTCATTCAGTTCAGTTCTATAAATTCAAAACATTAGAAAAAACAATAAGCTGAACAAGCACGAGGCAATTGAAATATTGCGGGCGTGGCGTACGCAGGCCCGGGAATTCCCGGCTTTGTAAGATCAGAGCGTCTCGCGTCGCCTATTGCATTTCGTTCATTTTTATTTTCTTAACCCATTTACTAAGCGTTCAAAAATTGCAATTAAAATAACATTGTCTTTCTTTAGTTCGATTTTAAAACTTTCGGGAGTCGGAATTACAGTTTTTAAATCGGGACATTCCCACCGAAATTCGGACGTCTGGTAACCCTGTGTAACATAAACATAAAGATAACCACCCGACGACACTGTCAACGGGCGTCGACTAGTATGTTAACACTCTACATTCACACATTGCGCATTTGTCCCCTACCAATTGACATAAAATTCGGCAGTGTTAAGTTGGCAGCGCCGTATCGATTGAGTACTTATTCGGTGTTACCATCTTGTAGAACGGCGCGTGTCGCCGTCAAAACGGATCAGAGACGAGTACAGGGGCGTGCGACGTGTGACGTGTGACGTGAAGCGAATCGAGGGGTGACTTCTTTCGCTAGGAGTGCTCCAGCGGCGTCGCTATCATGACAGGCGATCTGTCAAAGGCGGGCCTGTGGCTGACATTGTGCCTGTGTCTGTACGCGTTTCTCACGCCGGTTGACACGTTCTATCTGCCCGGCTTAGCACCTGTCAACTATTGCAAACAGGGCGACGTCACCTCCTCTTGCAAGGTATACTTCGTCTGTCACTAATCGCCTCACGTCTACTTTGCTTCTGACTGTTGTACTCGGTACTCGGTACTCGGCCAACTATTTGCATGTGTCATATGTGCATGAATTATGTATGTAGATAGCGGTGGTAAATAAACGGCTTCAAAGTGATGACGTTGATTGTGAAATATAACGATCATCGCCGGCGAAAAAAAAAACAAGAGTAAACTGCCACTTCCGATTGGTGGCCAATGTTGACCAAAATCATAATATCTCTTACACCTTAAGTGAAAATAATAGATATGAAATTTCAGCTTTATAGACTTGATAGTTTCGGAGGAAACACACACACCGACATACAGACATTTTTCAAAAATCATGAAAGCGTGATCGGGGGACGATACATGATACAAATCAGTCAAAATCTCGAGGTCAAATTTTTGCACGATCACAATACTTTATCTGATTAGAATAAAGTAAATAAAGATGAACGTGTTTAATATTTCGATGTTGAATAATCTTATGATGATAAAATTTGATTTGGAATATCAGTGATGTCCAACCTTTTTGTAACTGACCTTCATTCCAAAAGAGTGAATATTTAATTAAATAACTATATAATATACTATATGTATACTCATGAACATAGTTTTTAAATCCAACATTCCACTGTGCATAAAAAATAAGACATACGGCCAGTTATGATGTATGGATGTGAAATGTGGATGCTAAATTCAAGAATGTTACGTAAGATCCGAGATGTATTCTCGATCACAAGAAGAGATCGTAAGAAGAACGTATGGGTAAGAAGTGTGATAACCGAAGTGACAGATATAGCGGAACTTGTGAAAAAGTTGAAGTGGCAATGGGCTGGACACAACGAGAATAATGGATGGACGCGAGAAATACTGGTATGGTATCCGAGAGGATGTGAAATAAAGCAAGGTAGACCGAGTGGATGATGGTCTTTTAAATTGAGAAGAATGTCTGGAATCAAGTGGATGCAGATTGCTCAAGACAGACAGGAATGGAAGAGGATCGGAGAGGCTTTCATCCAGCACTGAATGGTGAACAGCTAAAAATGATGATGATATTCATTCAGTGTCGCTACTTGACAGTAAACGTGCCCATTTTCTGCTGTTTCTCTTTTTAAAAGCTCTCACACACCTTAGCGAAATCACTGCGTCAAACTGACGCCCTCTATCATCGTTGGTTCGCACCAATGCGAATTATATCGGTGCGAGTGGGACGACGATAGGGCCGTCAGTTTGATGCAGCGATGGGCTGATGAATTGAGAAGAATGTGAGGAGTCCAGTGGATGCAGATTGCTCACGTTAGACAGGAATGGAAGAGGATTAGTGAACGGCTGAAAATGATGATCACAGTCTATTGTCAAATGTCACTTAATTAGTTATGTGAGGAAGGATGTATGTATGGCTATCGCTATTACTAAAATTATCAATGATTGTACAAACTTTTATCGTGAAATGTTTATTCGAAATCCAAAAAAGCAATAATGTAGGATACAACCACAAACATTTAACGGTTTCTAAATCTCTCGGGGCTAAAGTTCAGTACCATATTCATCGTTGCCAAGAAGTAATAGAATAGAGCAGCTAATCCCACAGGTTGTACAATATTGGATATTTAACTTAGGGCCTAGACCTAGAGGATTTTGAAACACGTAAGTTAATATATTGACAAATCGTCATTGTGTGTCCTTAACAGTTGCGCGATTTTCAATAAACCCCATTTGAAATACTCATGCAGTTGCATCATACTTTCGATTTAACATTTGTATGTAATTCAGTCATCTGTGACTGGTGTGATATCAATAGTAAATGATAAAATTTAAAGTACATATAAGTATGTACACATCTGCAGCTGTAGGGATAGTAAAATAATGTATTAACGATTTCTATAATAAGCTTATCAATGAGCAGAATTGGATTTGTTTTTCTGTATACGCAAATTTTGATAAAATAATAATTAGGGCACTTCCTGTTTCTGTAGTGCGAGTGTGTTGTTGATAATTCATAAGTATAGTTTTTTTAGTGTAATATTCCAAAAAAAATCTTTCTGAATGACAATGTGTACTATTTTGTTTCAGTCTGATGTTTTACTGTACGTCAACCGTCTTAATACGGAGGAGTCGGTGATCCCATACGAATATCATCATTTTGACTTCTGTGCAGTCGACGAGTCTGATTCCCCGGTTGAAAATTTGGGTCAGGTTGTATTCGGCGAGAGGATCAGACCTAGTCCGTATAGAATCGAATTCATGAAAAATCTTCAATGCGAAAAAGTATGCACCAAGTCTTACAAAGGTGGAGATTCCGTATCGGAAAAGAAATTGTCCTTGTTGAAAAAGGGAATGGGCTTGAACTATCAACATCATTGGATCGTGGACAATATGCCAGTAACTTGGTGCTATTTACTAGAAGATGGACGACAATATTGCAGCACAGGTTTTCCAATGGGATGCCTATTGAGAAATCCTCAGGTATATATTATTCTCATACGTTTTCTTTGTTTGGTATTGCAATGAAGTAATTGAAAATTTATTAAATTTTTAGACTGATTCCTGTGGATTAAATCCCAATTACAACAAACCGGGTGTTTATTATCCATATAATCATGTGGATTTAACTGTTACTTATCACAGCGGTGGCAGTAGTGGCGAAGACCGTTCGAGTAGATTTGGTGATAACGGGGGACGAATAATATCTGTTAAGGTGGGAGCATAAACTTCTTTGTGATGTTAAACAATAAATTGAATGGAATAACAAAATATATATTTTTTGCTTTTTAGGTTATTCCATCTAGCATAAAACATAATGACCCAAAGCAACTTGACTGCTATAGTAAAGAGCCACTTGAAATTCCAGCTAATCCATTACCCATTGGACAAACACTCAATATCACTTACACCTATTCATTAAAATTCGTAAACAATAATACTATAAAATGGTCGTCTAGATGGGATTATATTTTAGATTCCATGCCACACACAAATATCCAATGGTTTTCGATTCTCAACTCTCTGGTCATTGTACTGTTCTTGAGTGGAATGGTGGCTATGATTCTCCTGAGAACGTTGCACAAAGATATAGCGAGATATAATCAGATGGAATGCGGGGAGGATGCTCAGGTATTTAATTACAAACCGTTTGTTGTATATTTGCAAATCGTATAATACTTTTTTGTGTATCGTTGAATAAAATGTTACAGGAGGAGTTTGGTTGGAAATTAGTGCACGGTGATGTTTTTCGTCCACCTCGCAAAGGCATGCTTTTAGCTGTGATGCTGGGATCCGGAGTTCAAGTGTTTGGTATGACTGTTGTAACTCTGGCTTTCGCATGCCTTGGTTTCTTATCGCCTGCGAATCGAGGTGCTCTGATGACATGCTCCATGGTAGTGTGGGTTTTGCTCGGTACACCAGCTGGCTTCGTCTCGGCTAGAGTATACAAGAGCTTTGGTGGAGAAAAGTGGAAGTCAAACGTTTTGTTGACTTCGATGTTGTGTCCAGGGTACATAAAATTTTTAAATTATGATTTCGTATTGATGTTTCAAGGGATGCTTATTTCATATTCAACATTTTCAGGGTTGTGTTTGGTCTCTTTTTCGTCATGAATTTAGTTTTGTGGGGTAAAGGCAGTTCAGCAGCAGTACCATTTTCGACCCTAGTTGCCCTTTTGGCTTTATGGTTCGGAGTGTCAGTACCCCTCACATTTATTGGAGCTTACTTCGGCTTCAGAAAAAGGGTAAGTTTAAATGATTTTTATTGTGTAATGTGTTTAGACCTCAAATTGGTTAGTAATTTTTTTTTTTCTGTTACAGTGCTTAGAACATCCAGTGCGAACAAATCAGATCCCAAGGCAAATACCCGATCAATCGGTGTACACTCAAGCTATACCTGGTATTATAATGGGTGGTGTGCTCCCATTTGGATGTATTTTCATACAGCTTTTCTTTATCTTGAATTCTCTATGGTCTAGTCAGGTAATTTTGTTTGATTGAAATATGTTGTAATTGAAATTAATACATAAATAAATAATTGTTTTTAAATGTGTCGCATTGTTTATTTTCAGATGTACTACATGTTTGGATTTCTTTTCTTGGTCTTTATCATACTCGTGATAACTTGCTCTGAGACAACAATATTGCTCTGCTATTTCCATCTATGTGCTGAAGATTATCATTGGTGGTGGAGAGCGTTCCTTAGCTCAGCCAGTACTGCCGGCTATTTATTCGTCTATTGCTGTCACTATTTTGCAACTAAGCTATCTATAGAGGATGCCGCATCAACGTTTCTTTATTTTGGTTACACTCTCATAATGGTTTTCCTGTTTTTCCTTTTAACCGGTACCATTGGCTTCTTTGCATGCTTTTGGTTCGTGCGTAAAATATATAGTGTTGTAAAAGTAGATTAGGTATCTCGAGTGGCATTATCACTTATGTCCCTGAAAACAATAGTGCTGTGTTAAAAGGAAATTTATACTAAAACTTAACTTACCAAATTTTTATTATTTTTTGATAATTAGATTTAATAATTTAATAATTAGATCACAGTTTTTTGTATGTGTTTTGCACTCGTGGGCAGGGTTTGAGGCTACAATCATTATATGATACACGTCTTTATCGTTTTGGAAATGGGTGTAAATTTGAGATATGTGAGACTTGTGAGCTAAAAATTATTATACAATAAATATTGATTATATTTGTATTACGTGAGAATATTTGAAAGATTGAATTGCATATGTGAGATAGTGTGACTTAATATTTTTCATAAATTGTTAAGTATAATGTAAAAATACATAATATTAAAAAAAAATTCATATTTATGTTTGGATATAGAAGTTTATGGTTTGTAAGAATTATTATACATATTCTCTTTTTTGTATGGAATTTAATCATGTATCTAATATTTTATTATTTTTATATTCCTCATAGTTAACTGAGGTATATTATACATATGTTGTATGGCGATTACATTTAACTTTTAAGATTCTTGAAAAAAATAAGATACATCACAAACTATATTTTCCAATTAGCTAGTAATAGTAATTGTTTCTAAACGAATACTATATATTTCTGAATCAATACATATAAAATTTCATACTTTCAAATTTTATTATTACATAAAGAAAAGGTTCTACTCATATGATAAAGTTATTGTTATTCCAAACCAATCAATGCCATATATAATTAGTTTCCTTTAAACTCCGAAAATATTGTGGATGAAGTTTCTGCTATTTTTTATACATTCATTGTTTCCGGTAGTTTGACTAATTAGAATTAAGCTTCTGCTTTTCTTTCAGGCGCGTGTTTATGATTGCTTTCTATTTGACTATTAAATGCAATAGATAAAATAATCTATGTATATAGCTTTTTATTTCACAAACAAATGTACTTCTAATGCCACATAATTATGTGTTTGTGGTAAGAGACAAACTCAACTGTGTGTATCTATGTAAATGCACAAAATATAATATGTCTATAACATTTATTGATGTAACTTTGATGAAAAAATTATATACTTTTTTTTTCAAGTGGATTGACAAAGTAAACATTTATTTTATTAAAATCTAAATTTGTTTTTTTCTCCTTTTATATTGTTACTTTTTTTTTAAATGTGGGAAACTTTTAACATAATAAATATTGTAAATAAAATTCATCATCATCATCATTTTCAGCCGTTCACCATCCACTGCTGGATGAAGGCCTCTCCAATCCTCTTCCATTCTTGTCTGTCTTGAGCGATCTGCATCCACTTGACTCCACACATTCTTCTCAATTCGTCAGCCCATCTTCCACTTGGTCTACCTTGCTTTCTTTCACATCCTCTCGGATACCATTCCATTACTTCTCGCGTCCATCTGCCATCCATTCTTCTCGCTAAGGTTGTTATAAACATAAACTTTAGTTACTGAAGCCTTTTTTCCGATGGACAAATGATAAATAAAAAAATAAAAAATATGTAAAATTTTCCAACCAATCCATTAGACTTTTTAGTCTCAATAAATCCCTCAAAGCTGCATTTTAAACGTCCATTTCTCCCATTACTTCTTAAGATTTGATGTAGACTCCGGTAGGGCCTTCACTAGAGCTTTCATAAATTCCACGGTATATCTTAAACACATAAATTGAATTTTTACATGTAATATTTTCTCACAATATCTTCCATTGTATGACGAATAATGAGATAGTTATCAAACAAAATTCGGAGAATGGGTGAAAATATTACTCTAACTGTAAACAGCAACCAGTATAAGATCGTCGATGTTCATTTAAGAATCTTGTCTTCAGTTGCTGTCAGGCCTTTTGGTTGACATTAACCAGTAGGAAGGTACATAGTTTCAGAATTGTTGAAACCATGAACATTTTAAATATTATAGTTCACCTTCTTTCAATTGCAATCATTACGTTTTGGTAAGTTTTACTTCTTAAAAGTGAAGATACAACATTATAGTTTTTAAATAAAATTAAAATTGCTTACGCACTTACAGTATTCCATCTGAGAAATGTATGAACGGTGCTGATCTTCAATTTAAAGATGAATTTGAGTTAATTTTAATGGAAAGATATTACAAATCGCAGCAACCGCATCTCAAAAGCGATCCGGGAGAAGCGTTGATACTATCAGACTATTTGGAAAATAATGATACTGAAACTGCCAGAATGCTTTCTATCGTCGATATGAAACAGTGGTCTTCCAACATTTTCAGCCACGCTGGATACATAACCGTGGATAAACACTACAATTCGAATCTGTATTTTTGGTACTTTCCTGTACAGAATCACGCTGTGGAAAAATCACCATTGGTAATATGGCTACAGGGTGGCCCGGGAGTGTATTCGTTGTATGGCTTGTTCGAAGAGTTCGGTCCATTTAGCGTCAACGAAACTTCAGACCGCTTAATAGGTGAAACATACTGCTCATTATATGATGTTTATATATATTCCATTATATTTTAAAACACTTGTATTTTAGAAAATCCTTACTCTTGGCACAAGGACAATTCACTATTGTTCATCGATAATCCTGTTGGAACTGGATTCAGTTTTACTGGTAGTGACGAAGGCTATGCTCAGAATCAAACGATCGTGAGTTCATATATTATATTCATAACTAAACTGTTTCAATGGACGTTTTATTTTTTTAATAATATGTTTTCAGATATCAGACCACCTGTACAAGTTTTTAGTACAGTTTTTACGCATTTTCCCTGAATTGCAAGATGTTCCACTTTATATAACTGGCGAATCGTACGCTGGAAAATATATACCATCATTTGCAAATGTTATTCATAAGAAGAACCCAACGGCTGATATAAAAGTGAACCTTAAGGTTACAAGCACATTTACAGATAAATAAATAAATGTCCACCAATTCAAAATTACTTGTATTATATATAACCTTATGGTAATTTTTACATATTTTATTTGAACCTGTGTTATAATTGATAGGGTCTTGCTATTGGTAACGGATTCATTGATCCTGAATCCATGTTGCATTACAGCACTTACACTTACCAATTGGGATTAGTCGATGACAGTCAGATGGAGGAACTTAAGTATTATGAAAGTCAGACGAAAATGGCATTGCAAAGAAAGGACTACATTCAAGCTTTCGATGTAAGGGAAATTGAATATGTACATATGTATTTGATACTGTATTAATGTGTATGTGGATGTCTGAAAAGTATTATGGTTATGAAATATAGATAACTCATTTTGTCTGTATTTTTTATAGTGCTATTCAAAAATACTGGGCATTTCGAGATTGGGAATAGAAAGTATTTATAATTATATTTCCGAGGAGAAATCCACTCTTGATGGTACTTTTACGAAATTTATACAACAGTCTGACGTTAGAAAGGCATTGCATGTAGGTAATAAAGAATTTTCAACATTAGGAAAAGTGTATGGAAAATTAATTTGTGATTTTATGAAAAGTGCTAAAATTGATTTGGAAGAAGTGCTCCAACATTACAGAGTCATGGTCTACAGGTGAGATATATATAATATGATATTGTACAGAGATTCAAATTCTTTAAATATGCTTTGTCAAATAAAATATTATACATATACCTTTTTAGCGGACAATTGGACGTAATCGTCGCGTATCCATTATCTGTAAAAACTTATCGCAGCCTCAATTGGTTCGGCGCAGGTGAATATTTAAAAGCCGAAAGGAAACGGTGGTACTTCAATCAAACAGTTATCGGGTAATTATCATCAGTTTGAAAATCATCGATAAATGTCAAATAACTATATGTTTATTAACAAAAACCTGTGAATTGTAGGTATACGAAAAAAGCTGGAAATTTGTTCGAAGTTTTTTTACGCAATGCCGGACACATGGTGCCAAGGGATCAACCAGAGAGAACCAATCTACTCATCAATTCCTTCATAAAAGATTTTACCTTCAAAGATACTCCCGATAAGAACGTTTAATACAATTAAAGTCTATAAAATTTTGTACTCCAATTGATAGACAAAGTAAATGTTTAAATGTTTGTTTTCCTTTAATTTTTCTTATGAAATATTATAATACTAAGTTTATAAACTTTTGTTATTGAAAGATATTGTTTTTCCAGTATACGAATAATTGTATTTGATTATTAAAAAATTTGCTGAGCAAAAAATAGATTTTGTTATCCTCTCAATGAATCCTCCCAGAATTAATGTTACTCCCCGACTTTGACTACTGAAAAGGCGTATTAATAAAAAAGTCCCAAGCGGAATCTCAAATGTCACGTTGACATTAATTTACGAGAATTGGCCTTCAAAACAAGATAAATAAAAATTTTACACCATTATTTATTGTGTATTGTTTCAGCTAAGTTTTTAAACATTGTATCCACGCATGACCATTTAATAATAATTTTAATAATTATTATTATTTTATTGGATATACCGCTGATAACCAATTAAATTGCATTGAGCTTTTTAATTTTAATTTTGTAATAGAATTTTTTTTTAAATTTATTAGTGTTAGAAATTAGCTAATTCTCGAAAATCAACTAAATCTTTCGACTGAATTAGGAGTCGAACAGTGAATCTTCTCTCGTGAGGCCAAACTATTGTTGTGGTTTAATAACTTCCTCATTAGTTCATTACACGCATCATCCAGAGGCGCCTCGATGAAATTGGATTATAGTGTGTGAATAGATAGTGATGTAATTAGATAAATCATCATTTCATCTTTTTGAATTTGACGTGTCATTAAGTTAACGTTGACGTAACGTAAGTCAACATAACATGTCATTAAGTTAAAAGTATTGACGTGTACAATAACATGTGTATTTTAGTACGAACAGTTTCCGAATTTCTCATATAAATAATTAACAGACAGTTTCCTAGGTGACACCATTGTCGGTCACTGAATATGATCGGGGGGGGGCTTTGACGTCACTAGCAACAGTTGAAAGAAAAAATCCCGATAGTCGAATATTATAAATTAATTGAAAAGAAAAAAATGCTACTGTAAGTTTATATTTTAAATAAAGTAAAAACATTGAAGAATTTGCAATATATCTTTTTCAAACAACAACAGCTTAAAATATTACACTAACTGTAGTTAGTAGCCAATATATGTAAAATCGTTGATGTTGACTTTTAAATGTTCAGTCTGTAGCTGTCGTCAGACAGAATAGTTTGAACTATCGAAACATTAACTATTATTATTCATCTGCTTTGTATTGCGGTCATTACGTTTTGGTACCTAACCTTTTATTTTTCAAAAGCTAATTAAATCTTAATTAAAAATTTATAGTATTCAATCTGAGAAGAGTTTGATTGACGACGAAGTTCAATCAAATAAAGGATCACAATCCAAATCCAAACAATTGCTTCCCGGGAGTGATCAGGGAGAAGCATTGATACTGTCAGATTATTTGGATAATAAGGATACTGAAACTGCCAGAATGCTTTCTATGGTCGATATGAAACAATGGTCTTCCTACATCATCAGTCACTCTGAGTACATAACCGTGGATAAACACTACAATTATACGAATTTGTATTTTTAGTACTTTCCTGTACACAATCACGATGTGAAAAACTCACCATTGCATTGGTTATACATATGGCTATATGAAGGTTGGACCTGGAGCGTCTTAGTTGTATGGTTTCTTCGAAGAGATGGGTCCATTTAGCGATTTAGCGTCAACCATAGATATAGAATAACATATTCTATATCTATGGCGTCAACAAAGATTTAGACCGCTTAATAGGTAAACAAGCGAGAAGAATGGATGGCAGATGGACGCGAGAAATACTGGAATGGTATCCGAGGGGATGTGAAAGAATGCAAGGTAGAGTGGATGATGGGCTGATGAATTGAGCAGAATGTATGGAGTTGATGCTCAAGACAGACAGGAATGAGAGAGGGTTAGAGAGGCCTTCATCCAGCAGTGGATAGTGAACGGCTGAAAATAGGTAAACCATAGCGCACGTTATAATTATAAGTAATAGATGTTTCATTATATACCACGATCCTTTCTAGTATTTGCATTGTAGAAATCCTCACTCTTGGCACAAATTTCCCTACTGTTCATTGACAATCCTGTAGGAACCAGATTCAGTTTTACTGATAGTGACGAAGGCTACGCTCGGAATCAAACGTTTTATTTTTTAAATTATATTATTTTAGATAGCAGAACACCTATACACGTTTTTAATACAGTTTTTGAGAATTTTTCTCGAACTGCAAAATGTACCACTGTACATATACATACATACAATATGTAACTGGCAAATCGTATGGCGGCAAACATGTACCATTATTCACCAATGTTATTCACAAAAAGAACCAAAATGCCGATATAAAAGTGAACCTTATGGTTACAGTCAAACAAATAAATAAAATTAGCACCAATTCAAAATAATGTAACGTAATTTTTACGTATTGCCTGTTTGTATCTACATAATATAATAATGGGGTCATTGATCCGTAGTCGGAGTTACATTATAGCTCTTTCTTTTACTAATTGGGGCTAGTTGACGATAATCAAATGGAAGAACTAATAATGACAATAAAAAGAAAATGGACACTACAAAGAAAGGATTACATTCAAGCTTTCAATGTAAGTGAAATTAAATATTATTTATATAATAATAGCTGACCCGGCATGCGTTGCAATGCCCGATCCCGTTCCCGTTCCCGTTCCTAGTACGTTATCTGACGCGTGAGCAGGCCTGTTCCCGTTCCCGTTCCCCTTTTTCTCCCGATTTTTTTTCACAGGAACCATCTCCGGCATGATCACAATAAGTCCTGAAAGTTTCATCGCGATCGGTTGAGTGGTTTAGGAGCCTATAAGAGACAAACAAACAAACAGACAGACATTGATTTTTAAATATGTATGTACATATATAGATTTTCTGGCGAATGTATTTGACACAATATTCGTTTGAAAGTCACACGGTGAAATAACTACACATGTACATATGTATATTTAATTTTATATAAGTATAATTTCGTTTATACAGCTTCATTTTGTTATTCTGAAAACTTTAATAATTTAATGTCTGGAATATATTTCACTTACAATTATTTGTGAGAAAAGGTCAGCAATTCTGTTGATTCACTTAAGAAATTCGTGGAAAAGTCTGAAGTAAAAAAGGCATTACACGTAGGCGACAAAGACTTTTCACCGGTAGAAAAAGTGTTCAATAGGTTGAAAGCTGATTTTATGAAAAGTGGTAAAGCCGATTTGGAAGAAATGTCGAACATTATATAGAGTTATGGTATACAAGTGAAAAATCTAAAATATTCTTATTTAGAGATATACATAAGTACAAATTCATTGGAAAATACTGAAAAAGAAGTTGGAGGTTTATATTTACATAAATATATATATGTATGTGGACATTTCAGTGGACAATTGGACATAAGAGTCGCGTATCCATTATCTGTAAAAACTTACCGTATTCTCAATTGGTCCGATGCGGGTGATTATTTAAAAACTGAAAGGAAGCCATGGTACTATGACGAAACAGTTATTGGGTAAATATTATTCGTTTGATAACAATCCAATCAATATGTGATTGATAAGCTTGTATTGATGTCAATCTGTCAATTTAAGGTAGCTATACGAAAAAAGCTGGAATTTTTTTCGAAGCTTTCTTACGTAATGCTGGACACCACGTGTGAACGGATCAACCGAAGAGAGCCAATCTGCCCTTTAACTCCTTCATAAAAAAATTGCCATTCAAAGATAAACCCGGTGTGAATCCATAAATTTACCTTATATACATTTGAAAAAATTCCATGGTGGGTCATACTAATTTTTATGTATCCTGTAATATACTTATACATATGTATTCTTAAATAATAAAACGTTATAAAAATATTTAATAAATTTCATTGTATTAATTCACTGAATGAATACATTTGAAAATACACAATAACATTCACGAATTTGTTACAAGTGCCGCTGAAATCTGAAAGATAATTGACACTAATATCTATCTATTTTATACTATCATTTATACATGCTATAAACACCTTAGCTCACTTATAATACATTTGCAATAAATATTTCGACTTGTTGGATTGTTAATCAAAAATTTCCCAACAACACGCATACAAAACCGACATATTGCGCAATCTGATCGATCCAATTCTCAGTGAAGTTTACCAAGAAGTATTCCAAAATTGTTGTATCGCACAAAATGTATGTTGAAAATACGCTAAAATATGGATAAAGTAAAATATATCCATTGAACAAGGAATGATAAAATTCGGACACATAAAATTCGGACAATAACAGGTTGAATGTCGGTCTAATTATAACCATCGGGCCCAGTATTATATCACTGATGTTGAATTCAGAATCTTTGGTCTTTAGTTGCCGTCAGTCTATCTAGATGACAACAACCAGAAAGTATTTTCATAAAAGTTTAAATTTTGAATGATGAAAACTTTAACTATTATTGTTCAACTCCTGTCGTTTGCAATCATTACATTTTCGTAAGTTTTTAGTGATCAAAAGTGAATAGTTAGTTTTGAGTCATGTTAACTATTCTTATGTATTTACACAGTTACAGTATTCAACCTGACCAATGCTTAAGCAACATTAAAATTCAATCCGAATCGGAACAACCAACTCTCAGGATCAATCCGGGAGAAGCTTTGATACTTTCAGATTATTTGGAAGATAATGATACTGAAACAGCCAGGATGCTTTCCATGGTCGATATGAAAGAATGGTTTATGGGTGTCGTCAGCCATTCTGGGTTCATAACCGTGGATAAACGCTACAATTCGAATCTGTATTTTTGGTACTTTCCTGTAAAGGATCACGCCGTGGAAAAGTCGCCTTTTATTATATGGCTGCAAGGTGGACCAGGAATGTCTTCGTTGTATGGTTTATTCGAAGAATTGGGACCATATAGCTACAAAAGAAATTCAGTGAACTTAGAAGGTAAGTCACGTTAAACATAAAAACTAATAGATACTTAGTTAGACTCAATTTACTTTTAAGATTCAATAATATTGTAGAAAATCCTCATTCGTGGCACAACGAAAATTCACTATTGTTCATTGACAATCCCGTTGGAACTGGTTTCAGTTATACTGATAGTGAAGAAGGTTACGCTCGGAATCAAACGATCGTTAGTTGTTTATTCTACTTAAAATTGTTTCCGTGAATATCTTTCTTTTAAAATAAATTATTTCAGATAGCAGAACATCTGTACACGTTTCTTATTCAATTTTTACGCATTTTCCCCGAATTGCAAGATGTCCCGCTGTATATAGCCGGTGAATCGTACGCCGGCAAGCACGTACCATCATTCGCCCATGCTATTCATAAGATGAATCCAACGGCCGATGTTAAAGTGAACCTTAAGGTTACCTTGCAGATAAATAAATACAATATGGGTCACTATAAAATGTTATGTAATTTTTTACACTTGAGCGTTATTTAGGGTCTAGCTATTGGCAATGGATTCATTGATCCAGAATCGGAAATGTATCGAAGCACTTATCTGTACCAATTGGGACTGATCGATGACAGTCAGATGAAGCAAATTAAGCGCTTCGAAAGTAAATTAAAAGTGGCATTGCTAAGAGATGACTATGAAAGCGCCTTCAAAGTACATTAGTGAAACTGAATATGATTATTTTATAATATTATCTTAATGTACATATGTATGTATGTACATACATACATACAATATACCTACATATGTAATGTACTTAATATTACATATGTATATATTTACTATCCAATTGTAAAACTCTTGCAATTTTTCTGGCCATTCATTTTTTTTAAAATAAGATTAGCCAATCCTGAAGAACATATTGAACCGATTTTTTACACCTGGTTTTACTCTAACTTCAGTATTTCAAACATGCTATTCCTATTTCAACTGATGAAGCGTTGTAAATTTTGCTCTACTTCTGGCCAATTTAGAATGTGGGATTTTACTCTTTGACGGCAAAACACCTATGTATACATACATATATACATTTGAGAAATTCCACAGTGAAAAAGGGTTTCTAATTTAACATATTTTTTTTCACAGCATAATGTACGAATAATTAGATATTTTATGAAACATTCAAGAATAAAAGACTATTATAATTATGTGTCTGACGCGAATGCCGATACTGATGGTCGTTTTGGTGAATTGGTACAACAGTGTATTGTTAGAAAAGCATTGCACATAGGCTATAAAGAATTTACACCGTTTGGAGGAAAGGTGTATGACTATTTAATATCCGATTTTATGAAAAGTGGTAAAGCTGATTTGGAAGAATTGCTCGAACATTACAGAGTTATGGTATACAGGTGAGATATATGTACATACATACATACATATGTAATATGACATTGTTTAGATATTTGTATCTATGCATGATTTCATACAGAAATTTAAGCAATATATGAATGATAGCTAAAATGGTTTTGTACAAAATTGGTACCACCAAATATTCTTCCTACTTATAAAATCTAACGGAAAACCACTGGAGAGAATCTTTACCATATTATTTCACTATGACAAAATTAAAACTTTAGTCAAACAAAAAAGAGACAATGCTTGTCATGAAGTAGAAAACTTATTTTAATAACATTTTGTATTGAGTTGTGTCTTTGTAGATTGTAGTATATATATCATACGAAAATATTCATTCATTCTATAAAAAAAAGTGTATGAATTTATTTCAGTGGACAATTGGATATAATAGAACCATATCCATCTTCTGTAAAAGTTTACCGCAGCCTCAATTGGTCTGGTAAAGGTGATTATTTAAAAGCTGAAAGGAGACGGTGGCTGTGGTACGCGAACGGATCAGTAATCGGGTATTGTGTAGTTATCATTTGTAGTTATCATTTGACAATTTAAGAATTTGTTTTTCGGTAAGTTTATTTTAATTTTAGGTATACGAAAAAGGCGGGAAATTTGTTCGAAGTGATCTTACGCAATGCTGGACACATGGTGCCGAAGGATCAACCAGAGAGAGCCAATTTACTCATCAACTCATTCATTAAAGATTTGTCATTCTACGATGGAAATTTGCAAATTTCGGAAGACTCCACAAATAGTGAAAATCTGCTCACTCAATTTGAATACTCCGAATATTCCGAATCGGAACAACCGTTTCTCAAGATCGACAATATTCAAATTCAATTAAAAAACGAATCATCCGATCTGAATGAACCATCTCTCAGAATCGAACCAGGAGAAGCTTTGATACTCTCAGATTATTTGAAAGATAATGATACTGAAACAGCCAAGATGCTTTCCATGGTCGATATGAATCAGTGGTCTATGGACGTCGTCAGTCATTCTGGGTACATAACCGTGGATAAACGCTACAATTCGAATCTGTATTTTTGGTACTTTCCTGTAAAGGATCACGCCGTGGAAAAGTCGCCTTTTATTATATGGTTGCAAGGTGGACCAGGAATGTCTTCGTTGTATGGTTTATTCGAAGGATCGGGTCCGTTTAGCGTCAACGAAAATTCAGATGGCTTAATAGGTTAATCATATTACATTTAGGATGAAATGGGTATTCAATTATATTCATCATTTACAATGTTTGTATTGTAGAAAATCCTCATTCGTGGCACAAGGAAAATTCACTATTGTTCATTGACAATCCGGTTGGAACTGGCTTCAGTTTTACCGATGATGACGAAGGCTACACTCGAAATCAAACGATCGTGAGTCTTTATTCTACTTAAAATTGTTTCCGTGAATAGCTTTCTTTTATGATAAAATATTTCAGATATCGGAACATCTGTACACGTTTCTAATTCAATTTTTACGGATTTTCCCCGAATTGCAAGATGTCCCGCTGTATATAGCCGGTGAATCGTACGCCGGCAAGCACGTACCATCATTCGCCCATGCTATTCATAAGATGAATCCAACGGCCGATGTTAAAGTGAACCTTAAGGTTATCTGCTGATAAATAAATAAAATATGAACCATTTTAAAATATTTTTTAAGATTTACATATTTTCGTATGTGGGCATTTTTAGGGTATAGCTATTGGCAATGGATATTTTGATCCGGAATCGGAGATGGATCGTGGCACCTACTTGTACCAAATGGGACTAATCGACGACAGTCAGAAGGAGGATCTTAATTATTTTGATAATGAAACAAGAATGGCATTGCAAAGAAAGGACTACTTAAACGCTTTCTCCGTAAGCGATATTGAATATGAAGTTTGAAGTTACACTTTTTTTTATATTGTGTGTTTTAATAATTCAACAAATACATTTCGTATACAGTATAATGAAGAAAAGATGGCTAATTTTGTTCTAATGTCAGGGATAAAAAATTATTTTAATTATGTGAGCGATACGGATCTCGACTTTGATAGTCATTTTATTGGATTCGTGCAACAATGTTATGTTAGAAAGGCATTGCACGTAGGCAACACACAATTTAAAACCTTCGGAGGAAAAGTGAGCAAATATTTAGAACCCGATTTTATGAAAAGTGTTAAAGCGGATTTGGAAGAATTACTCGATCATTATAGAGTTATGTTATACAGGTGAAAAAATCAAAATAATATCGCTTATAATAATGTATATGTATGTACATTTCATAAGAAAGTGTTCATTCTGTATTTTAGTGGACAATTGGATATAATACTACCATATCCATTGGCTGTAAAATTTTACCGCACCCTTAATTGGTCTGGTAAAAGTGACTATTTAAAAGCTAAAAGAATGCCGTGGTATATCAACAATACAGTTATCGGGTAATAAGATTTTAAAAATATTTTAACACAAAGAAAATAGGTTTGTCAGTATGAATAATTTTATTTTAGATATACAAAAAAAGCGGGAAATTTGTTCGAAGTCTTCCTGCGAAATGTCGGACACCTAGTGGGAAAGGATAAACCGGAGAGAGCCTATCTGCTCATCAACTCTTTCATAAAATATTTGCCATTCAAAGATACACCCGATGTAGCTGGTTTATTTGATGATTGGGAGGACACGACTGTATGCTATGACTTGGAAGACTGCGATGAATCTACTATAATCGATGTTTTGAAACATTTGAATGATTCGATTATAAAACGAGAATTTTCTTGTGGGTCGAAGAGCGTCGAATTTTCAATCCTCAATTTTCTCATACTTTCAAACTTTGCAATTTTACTAGTTGCCGGTCTTATTATAGCGTAAAACTTCTTATGTTCTCGAATATTAACAAGGCATTCATTTAAAATGCGCTTCACGTCCCTGTTCGCAAAGAAACATTGAAAATGTGCTGTATTGGAAATGTTATATGTATTATAGATTTAATTCAATAAAATGGTAGGTTCATAAATATTGGAAAAAAAATATTTTATTGTAATACTCAACTGCAAACAACCTAAAAAATTCCACATTTTGGAACATTCGCTTGTTTATCGAAACACATACAAAACCGAAATATTGCACAATCCACCTAATCACGATCCAATTCTTAGTGAATTTTTCGAAGAAGTATTCCTAGTGTTTGCATATAATTTGATACAAGCCATCTGTTGCTCGCAGATCGCGGCTTAAACGAGTAGGTACGTTTTGCGATAATAAATTTTGTATCTACTTTCAAATTTATTAACGAAACTTAACAGTGCAGGATTATAAAATTATAACAATTCGAAAAATCTTCGAATTTTGCTTTTGATTTGTAAAAAAATAGATGACGTAAATCGATAAACCTACAATTCAGTGTTTCCCAAACTTTTTCGGACTACCGCCCCCTTTTACAGCATTTTTTTTTTGCATTTTTTTTTTTTTAAAGTTGTACACACTACAATACTACATATGTACATACATAAAATTTCAGCTTAATGCATTTGACTGTTTTTGAGGAAATATTTTTCAAAGAAAACTCAAAATGAGGTGACTTACAAACGGAGGTACAATTTCCGATTAACGAAAAATTTTGAAAATCTTATAATATACGATATCTTAATACTAAAATTTTATGTAATACGATAAACGGTTTTTGAGTTATAGCGATTCTACACACATCCGGCTATATAGGTACACAGCCATACATACAAATGTAGACATTTTTTAAAAATCATGAAAACGTCATCAGGGGACGATACCTGGTGTATATCAGTCAAAATATCGAGGTCGAATTTTCGCACGATCACAATACATACATATGTACATACTTTATCACACACACCGCGTATATGGATACAGTAAAAATATTAAAATTTTAAGAAAGAGAGAGGAAATATGCAAAATATATATTTTTACTCTATGTTCAATTGGATAGCGATTGATTGAAAGTTTGCGCATACGAATGTTGGTCTAATAATAACCAGCGGCCAGTATTAGATCATTGATGTTGAATTCAGTCTCATTGGTCGCCATAGACAAGGAACAACGTGGTTTCAGAACAGTTTAAACAATGAACGTTTTAGCTTGTATTATTATTCATCTACTTTGTATCGCGGTAATTACATTTTCGTAAGTATTTCGTTATCAAAAGTGAATAAACAATAACTGGAGTTTTGATTAAACTTAAAAATGCTTATGTATTTAGGTACACTATTCCGTTTGAAAAATGCTTAAACAATATTCAAATTCAATTAAAAAACGAATCATCCGAACTGAATGAACCATCTCTCAGAATCGACCCAGGAGAAGCTTTAATGCTCTCAGATTATTTGAAAGATAATGATACTGAAACAGCCAGGATGCTTTCCTTGGTCGATATGAAACAATGGTCTTCTGACATCATCAGTCACTCTGGGTACATAACCGTGGATAAACACTACGATTCGAATTTGTATTTTTGGTACTTTCCGGTACAGAATCACGATGTGGAAAACTCACCATTGGTTATATGGCTACAGGGTGGACCGGGAGCGTCTTCGCTGTATGGTTTGTTCGAAGAGATGGGTCCATTTAGCATCAACAAAGATTTAGACGACTTGATAGGTAAACCATAGTGCATGTTATAATTATAACTAATAGATGTTTCTTTATACATATACCATGATCCCTTCTAATATTTGCATTGTAGAAAATCCTCACTCTTGGCACAAGGAAAATTCCCTACTGTTCATCGACAATCCTGTAGGAACTGGATTTAGTTTTACTGGTAGTGACGATGGCTATGCTAGGAATCAAACGATCGTAAGTTGTTAATATGTATTCAAAGCGGAATTGGTTCAGTGAATGTTTTGTTTTTGAAATGAAAACATTTCAGATAGCAGAACACCTGTACACGTTTTTAATACAATTTTTAAGAATTTTCCCCAAACTGCAAAATGTCCCACTGTATATAACTGGCGAATCGTATGGCGGAAAACACGTACCATCATTTGCCAATGTTATTCACAAAAAATACCCAAATGCCGATATAAAGGTGAACCTTAAGGTAACATGCAAATAAATATATAAAATTAGCACCAATTCAAAATGTAACGTAATTTTTACGAATTGCCTGCTTGTACCTACATAATATGTTTAATAGGGTCTCGCAATTGGCAACGGATTAATTGACCCCGATTCAGCGTTGCATTACAGCACTCACCTTTACCAATTAGGATTTGTCGATGACAGTCAGATGGAAGTACTTAAATATGATGAAAGTCAGTTGAAAACGGCATTGCAAGATAAGGACTACATAAAGGCTTTCTACGTAAATGAATTTTAATAATATCATCTGGATTACATCAGAGTAACTCCATGGTGAAAAGGAGTTTCTATTTTAGCATTTTTTTTTCACAGCATTATTCAAAAGTAACGGGACATTTTATGGAAAATTCGAGAATAGAAAACATTTATAATTATTTGTCTGAGGCGAACGGCGATATTTATGGTCCTCTTAGTCAATTAGTACAACAGTGTATTGTGAGGAAGGCATTGCACGTAGGCTATAAAGAATTTTCACCGCGCGATGAAAAAGCGTTCATAAATTTAATACCTGATTTTATGAAAAGTGCTAAAGTTGATTTGGAAGAATTGCTCGAACATTACAGGGTTATGCTATACAGGTGAGATGTATGAAATAAAATTATATAGAGATTTTTATGTATGCAGAAATTTAAGGCAAGCGTCAAAAGACAAGCGTTATTCGTTTAATCGGTATGCGAACTTGAGGGATGAATCTAGCCAGGCGATAGCTCAGTGGTTAGAGCGTTAACTTCTTGAGCGAAGGTCCGGTGTTCGACCTTAATTAGTGTCATTGGCAAGACATTACTAAATCCACATATGCCGTCTCCTGTTAGAATATGTCAATCTATGTGTTTTGATTTATTGCTTTTAATTTAATACATTTCCTATCCATTATTCCTATGTTGACCTGTTATTGAGTCTGGATCCTTGTATTTCTAAACCTGTTGGTTAACTTCCCCCCCCCTAACAAAAAAATATATAAATGTATATTTATATATTTGTATATTTCAGTGGACAATTAGATATAATAGAACCATATCCATCTTCTGTAAAAGTTTCCCGCAGCCTCAATTGGTCTGGTAAAAGTGATTACTTAAAAGCTAAACGGAGACGGTGGTACGTGAACGGAACAGTAATCGGGTAATGTGTAGTTGTCATTTGTAGTTATCATTTGACAATTTAAGAATTTGTTTTTCGGTAAGTTTATTTTAATTTTAGGTATACGAAAAAGGCGGGAAATTTGTTCGACGTCTTCTTACGCAATGATGGACACATGGTGCCGAAGGATCAACCAGAGAGAGCCAATTTACTCATCAACTCATTCATTAAAGATTTGTCATTCTACGATGGAAACTACGACTGGGAAAATTGGGAAGACTCGTCCATAAATAGAAAAAACTATTACAAAACGCTTTCCGATGAGTCATGGTCAAAAATGTTAGTTTTTTCCATCCTCAAACTTCTAATACTCAATAGCAATACGATTTTACTTTTAAATAGTGAACTAACTGGTGTTTACAGAAATCTGCTTGAAAAATGTTTTAACGACGATGATACTCAATTTGAAAACGGATCATATTCCGAATCGAAACAACCGCCTCTCAGGATCGATCCGGGAGAAGCTTTGATACTCTCAGATTATTTGGAAGATAATGATACTGAAACAGCCAAGATGCTCTCCATGGTCGATGTGAATCAGTGGTCTATGGACGTCGTCAGTCATTCTGGGTACATAACCGTGGATAAACGCTACAATTCGAATCTGTATTTTTGGTACTTTCCTGTAAAGGATCACGCCGTGGAAAAGTCGCCTTTTATTATATGGTTGCAAGGTGGACCAGGAATGTCTTCGTTGTATGGTTTATTCGAAGAATTGGGTCCGTTTAGCGTCAATGAAAATTCAGACGGCTTAATAGGTTAAATTATATTACATTAAGGATGAAATGGGTATTCAATTATATTCATCCCTTTAATATCATCAATAATATTTATATTGTAGAAAATCCTCATTCATGGCACAAGGAAAATTCACTATTGTTTATTGACAATCCCGTTGGAACTGGCTAAAGTTTTACTGATAGTGACGAAGGCTACACTCGAAATCAAACGATCGTGAGTCGTTTCGGTATTTTGTTAAATAATATTCCACAAGGAGCTTACTTTTTAAATGAAATATTTCAGATAGCAGAACATCTGTACACGTTTCTAATTCAATTTTTACGGATTTTCCCCGAATTGCAAGATGTCCCGCTGTATATAGCCGGTGAATCGTACGCCGGCAAGCACGTACCATAATTCGCCCATGCTATTCATAAGATGAATCCAACGGCCGATGTTAAAGTGAACCTTAAGGTTATCTGCTGATAAATAAATAAAATATGAATCATTTTAAAATGTTTTGTATGATTTACATATTTTTTTATGTGGGCATTTTTAGGGTATAGCTATCGGTAATGGATATTTTGATCCGGAATCAGAGATGGATCGTGGCACCTACTTGTACCAAATGGGACTAATCGACGACAGTCAGAAGGAGGATCTTAATTATTTTGATAATGATACAAGAATGGCATTGCAAAGAAAGGACTACTTAAACGCTTCCTCCGTAAGCGATATTAAATATGAAGTTTGAAGTTACATTTTTTTTATATTGTGTGTTTTAACAATTGAACACATTTCGTATACAGTATAATACAAAATTATGCATAATTTTGTTCTAATGTCGGGGATAAAAAATTATTTTAATTATGTGAGCGAAACGGATCTCGACTTTGATGGTCTTTTTATCGGATTCGTGCAACAGTGTTCTGTTAGAAAGGCATTGCACTTAGGCAACACACAATTTAAAATCTTCGGAGGAAAAGTGAGCAAATATTTAGAACCCGATATTATGAAAAGTGTTAAAGCGGATTTGGAAGAATTACTCGATCATTATAGAGTTATGTTATACAGGTGAAAAAATCAAAATAATATCGCTTATAATAATACTGTATTATACATACATATATGTATAATTATGTACATTTCATAAGAAAGTGTTCATTCTGTATTTTAGTGGACAATTGGATATAATACTACCATATCCATTAGCTGTAAAATTTTACCGCACCCTTAATTGGTCTGGTAAAAGGGACTATTTAAAAGCTAAAAGAATTCCGTGGTATGTCAACAACACAGTTATCGGGTAATAAGTTTTTATAAATATTTTAACACAAAGAAAATAGGTTTGTCAGTATGAATAATTTTATTTTAGATATACAAAAAAAGCGGGAAATTTGTTCGAAGTTTCCTAAGTCACCTTTCCCACCAAGTGGGAAAGGATAAACCGGAAAGAGCTTATCTGCTCATCAACTCTTTCATAAAATATTCGTCATTTAACGATATACCCATAAGTTTTAATGTTTTGCGTGACCAGGCTAACTGGAATGACTCGAATGTGGAATTGGAAGACTTGTATTACTTCATTAAAACCTGGCAGTTTTCCACTGAGTCATCATCGAAAATGATAGATTTTTCAAGCCTTAAATTATTGATACTTTCAAATTATGCATTTTTACTAGTTGCAGGTCGAGTTTCAACCTAAAACGACTTAATGCCGCGTATGTAAAATTCACACTGACTTTTAATAGGCTGAACTTATCTTTTCGTGGTTAATATTCTTTCATGCATTAAGATTTCAACAAATAAAACGGTAGATTAATATTGAGAAAATTTTATTTAATGATAACACTGAACCGATTACTATTCCTTAAATTTTCCACAAGCATTTACATAAAAGCACTTGCAGAGCCAACCCTTCGTAAATTAGAAAGAAATTGACACGAAGCAAATAGTATCTATTTTTGTACGTAATTTTACTATAGCCATTGCGCATGCTTGCCACAAACCCCATTGCTCACTTGTACGACAGTTGCAATTAACCTTTCGACGTGTTCGCTCGTTCGATATCGAATTTTCCAGTACGAAAAAAAACACACACACACACACAAAAACCCGCATATTTCGAAATTCAATCGATCGACACATCACAATAGTGAAGTTTACTGAAAGTACACCAAAACTGCGATAGTGTTTACCGCAACATTTCATATAGGCTACCTGTTGCTCAATCGGTTCCAATAACACTTTAACATGATTTAACTCGTATAACGTATTGAATTTCAATAGTATTAACGATAACTCATGACGCAGCAATCGGAAAAGGTTTGATTTTAGTTCGAGTTGAGTGTTTGTTATTAAAAATAAATAAAATTACAGAATCACACGTTTCTACATCGATTACAGTTCGACTTGTCAATGAAGGAACAGGGGTCTCAATTTCGACGCACCCCAAACTCGTTTATTCGCAAATGGTAAATCAAAATCATCACTCAAATAGTTACAAATTCAAAAATGTATTTTTTTTATTCATAAACTTCAGGCTTCGTTTGAGAGAATTTACCGGCAGTATTGAACCAGTTGCAGTATTGGATTCGTGTAAAGTGGAACCGTATTTGGTTTCGGCGGCCTGTAATCCGATTCGATCGTGCTCAGATGACGAACGTGAAGATAAAATCGAAGAAAGGTTGTATGATCACTTTGAAAATTGCGATACTATTGATTGTGTCAATGTTTTCAATTCAATTTGTATTTAATTGTCAATGATAACAATGGGCAGTTAAGACTAATAATAGCATCACGCACTGTCATTACGATGTTTCTTTTTATGCGGCATCATTGAAAAGAAACTAGCGACGTTTGTAACTAAACCATTTGAGTCAATTTTATATTCTTATTTTGAAATAGCATACTGTGTATCGGCTTTAGAGTTTTTTAACGTTAAATTGTAGCGTTGAAATGTATTGATAAGATTCTTGTATTTTTTTTTAATAAAATGTACTTGAAAAATAAATGGCTGAAAATTTTGAAAACAAGCGCGTAATATAACGAAGTGTTTTTCCTAGAAAAACAAACACAAGAAAGAAACTAATTTGACAGATCAAACAATTTATTTGTTTTTATTAAACATTTTAGCATTGATGAAAACAATCGAGAAAAAATCCGAGTTTTCCTACAACGAATTGCCGAAAGAGTTTCATTCTCGAAAGAGAGATCTACAAATCATAACAATTCAACCGAACGACAGTATAGATCTCCTTTATTTTTGTATTGTTTTATATGAAAAAATAAGTCAATTAATTGTTTTTTCCTTAAAAGATTCCCCGTGGAAGAATCAGAAATTAAATTTCCGATATCATGTTGCGGACGGAAGTACACGTACAAAGAATTATTGAATTTTGGAAATTGTCGTACAATCATTGATCCTCATGGTAGGTATATTGCAACGTTCTATAGTTCTAAACCAAAGATACCCATTTATAACTTAATTTCATGATTAATTCCAGGTAAAATGTACTTCATGTGGTTATTCACAGTATCGTTATGCTACATATACAATTTGATCGTAGTACCTTTGAGAGCATCGTTTCCTTATCAAACCCCTGCAAACACTCCAATTTGGTTGGTATTTGATGCTGTTTGCGATGTCATATATTTGATTGACGTTGTGATGATGAAGCCTCGCGTCTCCTTCATCAACGACGGATCGTGGATCAAAGATCCCCAAATCACCAAAGAGAACTATCACAGATCGTTTTTGTTCAAGGTATTTTTATTTTCTATTTTTTCTATGCTATAAATTTGTACTTTTGATAGGACGACTTATTTGATTTGTTGGTATGTATATTTATTTTTAGATGGACGTTATATCACTTTTGCCGCTTGAAGTTTTATATTTATACTTTGGAACATCAGCTGTAGCTTTGCGTTTACCACGCATGTGCAAAGCGCAAACATTTTCGCAATTTTATAATTCTTTAGATAAAATGTTGTCTTCTCCCTTGATTGTGAGTTTTATTATTCATATGCGAAGATGACTCAATATTATGTACTTATTTCATTTCGGTATTGCCTGTAAATGTGACGGTTTTGAATTGATGACGTGATCTTAATTTTTCGTATGCACTAAAAAGTATTGACTCACCTTCGTATTATCAATGCATCACATTTGTTTTGGATGGTTGATCTTTGTTATTTCATTTCTGTTGAAAGATTCGTGTGGCTCGTACTTTGATCTATACATTTTACTTGATCCACTTGAACGCTTGTTCTTATTATAAAATGAGCTCATTCGAAGGCATTGGCTATAACGGTTGGGTCTACAATGGTGTGGGAAATGCCTACGTTAGATGTTTCTATTTTGCTACGAAAACATCCACTTCTATCGGGAAAAATCCCAAGCCGGAAAATAAATTGGAGTATGTTTACATGACGTTCGCTTGGTTAATGGGCGTTTGCGTGTTTGCCCTTCTGGTAGGTCAAATAAGGTTAATCATAATTACCGCTACTAAGTCGCAGGTTAGTTCTTTTACTGTATTTACCTATTTTGTATGCTTAGACATCGATTAATTAAATAAACTTCTACAGACCGAGTACAGGAAGCTCTTGGCAGAAACGATGAAATGTATGCGCGAATTGAATATACCAAGTGAATTGCAAAACAGGGTAACTTCTTGGTTTGATTTCACTTGGAAACAGCATGGTACTCTAGGTAAAATGTTAATTAGGTACACTAAATAAATGGTGCATTTGTTTGTATCGATTTAATTTTGATATGTACATACATAGATGATTCTCGAGCGCTTGCTGCTTTGCCGATAAATCTGAAAACTGAATTGGCCATTAGCATGCACATTCAGACTCTCAGTAAAGTCAAATTGTTTACCGATTGCGAACAAGCTGTTCTGCGTGATCTCGTTTTGAAGTTAAGATCGGTGATTTTCTTACCAGGAGATATAATTTGTCGAAAAGGAGACGTGGGAAGGGAGATGTACATTTTGAAGAGAGGCGAAGTTGAAGTAAGTTCAGTTTTGCTTTTAGGAATAGTGTAAAATATCATAGTAGTGTATTTAATGTTGTTTCAGGTAATGAGCGGATCTGATAATAATGAAGTCATAGCGACCCTACACGAAGGTTCAGTATTCGGTGAAATAAGTCTTCTGAATATAAATGGTATCAATCGTAGAACTGCCGATGTTAGGTTATTCAAATATAATTTCCAGTATTTTTATATTTGAATTATTTATTGGACGTATTCAAATTAGGTACTATGTATGTTTACAGGTCTCGTTCATTTTCGAACATATTCGTATTGAATAAAGTAGATTTTAATTCAGTACTGGATTATTATCCTGAAGCCCAGCAATTGCTGTTGAAAAGGGCGAATGATTTGATGAATATTAATGCTGCTCGCGATAAAGCAAATCAAGAATCTGAAGTTGTTTCATTACCACCGTCTCCTCCCGAGTCTGAAATTTCAACTGGTCAGCGCTCTACAGAGGTTTTTTTTATCGATTCATAGTTAACATTGATTAAAATTGAATGCACTTTATTTGATTTAACACCTTGGGTTTTAGAAAAATGTCAACAATTCGAATTCCTCTCAAGTTGAAACTATTCCTCGCAAAGAGTTGGAAAACGCCTCCATTGAAGTTTTATGTGATTTTGACGATCTCAAATGCTATTTTGAAAAAATAAAAAGACGAGCCATGCCGAAGAACTTTGGAAGAAAGAAATTTCCGAACTTAAATAGATGCATCAATGTTAAGCCGATAAAAAACTATAGACCTGAGGTCGAAGAAGGAAAATTTTTCAACTTTAATCAAATCAAACCACACGAAAAAGAGGATTAAATCACTGAAGCGTATATTTAATTTATATTGAAGTTTATTTGGGAGCAGTTAAAACGACTCGCACTTTTGGAATTTATTTACAGTGAATTATTTAAGAAAATTATGAATCGCTAACACGTATGTGTTTGTGCTCTGGAACTTTCTGTATATCGTTGCTCGTAATTTTGTACTCTGATCCTAATGATGATTTTACGAATGCTTCACCGTCCTGATCAATTATTGGACCATCACCAATTTCTTCGATCTCTTCTCTGTAAATAATATAGTTGTATTGAGTTTATTTAAAAACTTTTGTCGTGAGTGTCTAGATATATGCATTAGAGTTAATTCCAATTCAACTTACTTGACAATTCTGTATCCTTTATCATCAGCTTCATAAAATACAGTCCTTTTGAAAAATCCATCGCTGTATGAATACATTCCTTTTACATTCAAACCATCCCTAGTTTCCTGACGTGTGTGAGAATGTCCATTGATTCTATCGTCGACGGAACTGTCGAAAGAGTAGTGTGCACTTTCAGCTTGCTTTCTGAAAAGCTTTGCTTCTTCGTCCTGTAACGGTGGATAAAAAAGCATTGTTAGATTGAAAACTGTGTTAGGAATTGATAGACATGTTAATTCATACAGATTTGAATGAAAAATATTACTAACAGGTGAACGTCTGCGTCCGTCAACTTCTTGTGCGACAGCTGGAGCTACTACGTTCAAAACGTTGACTCCTTCAAATTTTTTGTCTTCCTCCAGGATTGGAGCGTTAGGGATGAGCGTTCTGTCCCTGACGATTTCTCGACCTTCGTTGGGTCTACCTTGGATGTGGATCTTGCGCAGTGGTCTCGTCTGGGGCATGGCCTCGATGAAGGTCGTCAGGCACATCAGACCGAGCATGATCGTCTGCATGATGGTGGCCATTTCGTCGACAATCAGTAACTACTGCAAGTGCAAGGCGAACCACCTACTTTTATACATTCGCGATCGTCGTTTTGCTTTCCCCTGAAGCTACATATCTACATACAATGCACTCATCGCCACATCTAAATGTCACAACGGTTGCACTGTTTTGTTTGTCGGTTGTTTTTCCGAAATTTTGCGTAAATATTGGTACCTAAAACAAGTTCGTAAGTGCCGATTGTGTACCTATTGAAATATTGGAGAAATAGTTTGAAGGTTAGCTGTAATAAGTTATATAAAATGTGTTAAAATGTGTAAAAGTTGCCAAGAGTTACAATGTCAACTTCATATGAACCACTTGCTTACAATCAATAGAGATTTTTATATATTTCAAATTTAATTTTATATACATATGTAGGTATGCTCATTTTAAGCTTAATTAAATAAAATTTCGTAATTAAAAATAAATAAGAATAGCGAAATAAATAGCGATCGAATGTTATCTTTAATTTTTCTAATTTCCGTTTTAATGGTAAATTTTTACATCCTTAAAGTGTTTTAATTACTAATACTAATTAGGTGATTTGAAAATTTCCATAATGAATGAGTGTCATTCTTAATGGATCAGGAAATGTACATAATTTCAAATGCATTTGTAATACGCATTTCTAGTGCATGGCATCATAATAATTTCTTATTTATTGATAAAATTTATTTTTTAAATACGCATAGTTACAATTGATTGCATGGGTGGTTAACATTTTAGTATAAATTGTGTCTGACGTGTGCGAAAACGCATTTGAAGCTCACTCGTGGAAAACTCGGGAAATTTAGTATGCAATTAGAAAAAAAACAGCTATCGCATTATTTATTTATTTATTTTGACAGTGATTCATAGCTGACATATCAATTTAAATTTCAACTAAATATACACAGATTCTTCTTATTGCGTATCTTAAAAACCACTTTGAGTATTTGTCAACCATACATATGCAGTTGGTTCATTTAAGTTAACAAGTTTTGATTGAATGTTTCAAAAGTCTGTTTTTATATTTCATTTTATGATTTCCATAAAATCGCTAAAAAGAAAACATCGATATGTATTTTCTAGATATTATTTTTTGACAATATTTTTCGTGAACGATCATCGCTTGTTTATAATTTTTTGGTTGCAGGAAAAAAATTAATAATTAAAATTTTCAACGAAAACAATAAATTTTATTAAATATTTTGACGTCATTATCATCATCATCATTTTCAGCCGTACACCATCCACTGCTGGATAAAGGCCTTTTCAATCCTCTTCCATTGCTGTCTGTCTTGAGTAATCTGCATCCACTTGACTCCACACATTCTTCTCAATTCATCAGCCCATCGTCCACTCCGTCTACCTTGCTTTCTTTCACATTCTCACGCTATGTCCAGCCCATTACCACTTTATTGACGTAAATACATACATAGGTATAAATATATAATAGGATTATAGTAACTAAACGTTTGTTCGGTCTAGCATACGTGGGTCAAACCAACACGGCTTTTATGCGTATATTAGGCAATTAAAATAAGTAGCTTTCATAAATAAAAGTATTTATTTGATTTTATTGAAAATATATTTTATTTCATCTTTCGATTCAAATGTACAAAATAATACATATTAATATCAAAATTAAGGCGAATTTTTGGCGTGTCTAGTTTTGTCATCGCCTTCTACCGAATAGCGGACTTCGTTTCCATGTGCAACGGTGTGGATATTAGCAATTCCATTAGAATTAATTTGCGGTCCTTCCAAAGGCTCAGCTTCTTCACTGAAACAAATAAATCAAAATTCAAATTCACGGCTCTCGAATCGCTTTAAAACAACAATCGAAATAAACTGAAACTAACGCGATAACTCTGTATCCATTTTCGTCAGCTTCATAGGTAACCTTCCTCTTGTGATGACCGTCACTGTACGAGTAGAATCCCGTAACTTTGAGACTTTCGCGAACTTCTTCTCGCTGTTGGGTCAAGTCGCTGATGCCATCTTGGATATCAGAAGCGAAATGGTACTTGGCGGCTGACGCTTCTTGCAATTCTTCATCGGTCAATCCACGTCTTCTGTTCTCTTCTTCGGCAGGTGCGCAAAATGCTACTGCTACCAAGCACAGCGCGGTCAAGATCTGAAATTATTATATAAGCTTGTTTCAATACGATGATTTTTTAACAGTAAGTTGAACGTGGACTTTTAAAGCACACTTACGATTTGATTCATTGTTGATGTGTGGAGATGGACTGCGTTCGAACGAGTCCAAAGACGAACAATAAGATAGTGAACGATGCTTATAGAAATATATCAAGTTCGTGAACATACATATATGTAGGTATATACATTATATGTATGTACATACGAGTAGGGGGTCCGTCTGGTTTTGCAATGCGAAATGCACTTAACGACCGGTTTTCAGCTTATCGTTCAAGGTTTTATTGTGCTGCGGGGGTTTCATCGATTGATATGTTTTGTATTGGTGGAAAAATTTCCGATGAAAGTTTAAATTTTAACCATTTTACTCGTTGACGGAATTTACTTATCTTAGATAATATTTTCAGCAATTCGTATGTGAATTTAAGCGGTTATTGGGTTATTCCAATCCGATTTTTAGTGTACTTGTTCGGCGTGTTCTTTTGAGAATTTGGTTAAACTTTTTTACTCTATTTATTTATTATGATGAAGGGACGATATAAAGAGAACATCGCGTGATGGTTTCGAATGTCGTATAGTATTTTATGCAGGGCTCTATTACCACGATATCCATGTTAAACGTTGCTATATTTATACATACATATATATATATATATATATATTGTATATTAACAAAGCGACATCAATTACCCGTTGACAGTTTCGCCAAATTGATTGTACATAAATAGGATAAAAAGATCAGGTAAAACATCACACCGTAATGTACAGTTTTAATGTGCGATTTGATTCGTTGCATATATAAATGTATATTGCATAATAAAATCTAGCACTCGTGTCAGCGTTGTGACATTTTCGAAGAAAAGTTTTCTAATTTCGAGTTTCAAGTCAAAAAATGCCCGTATATACTAAAAGTACGCAAACGACTCAAGGCTGAAGCAAAACTTGATACTCTTTCGCAACATAAATTAAGCAAAGTGCATTGTGTCGAATTGGGTTTTTCTGGTTATGCATTTGCCAATTTAAAATGCAATTTGTCTGTTTTCGTCCATGTATGTATGTATGTACATATGTACGTATATTGTACATACAATACGTATTATGTACATATGTAGTGTATGTACATACGTATGCAATCACATTTTCTTTTAAGGCAATCTTCCAACTGTAGAAACTATATTAATTATAATACGCAATTTGATTGAATTGACTCAAATGTTAATTTAGTAGATTGTTAGTCCACGTAGTACATACATACATATATATGTAGAATAAGAAACTAACAAAGGAATCTTTGTGATGTGACACGCTAACGACTATAATCTGAGTCACGGTTCGAACACAATAAATAAAGGTAGATACATACATATGTATGTATGTATGTGTATAATATTCGAAGTCACACAAAATTACTAAAATTCAATATCGTAGCCGGACACGAAATACCGGGAAAACCACGAAAAGCGAATGCCGATTAGGATCGATGGAAAACTATCTTGTCGTGCGACTTCGTTACAATTAGATATTCCATGCCATATTATACCTATATTATGTATAGGCAATATATTTTACTGTCGTTGTAAAATGAGAAACGAACCGGTCGGGCCTTTTCAACCGTGCACAAAAATAATTTCGGTATATATTACAATATATTGGTGCGATACACCCTGACGCTGTATAATGCTAATGTTTTGTCGATACCTACTACGTTCATTCATTACGAATGCAATAAACGAATTGGGGGGTTCGAATCCCTATTTTTTTGCCTTGTCTGAGAGCATGGGTACGCGACACGCGGTAAGCGAGTTAACCTTTTGACGGAAAATGTTTAATTTTAAAAGTGAACCAAATCCAATCGACAAATTGACTTCAATGCCTATTTTTGGCACTACAGCAAATCAGAAAATATTACGAGACATCTAAATATGTACATCTTAAATTTTAAATAATTCGATTTATAGTACATATAATATTCGATGGAATCACATAGTAAAATTATATATGTAGTTTCAAGGTAAGACTTTAGGTGCAAATAGCATTGTTATTGAAAATCAAACATAATAATTATGAATATTAGAAACTAGCCTGTTTACTCGTCATATGACAGCGGGTTCTCATCCCACCCCCTTACCGGTTTACGCTGGTTTCTGGAATGACAATAAAACCCTTGGTCCGTTTGACTACGTGAAACGATTGAGTGAATGTACCTATTATACATACGGCCATAAATCGCATTGTCGATTTGAACCAGCTTTGACAGATGGCGGCCAACGAGCTGTCAATTCCCAAAAGGAGCAGAGGCTCTCGGAGTTTGTATTAGAGCAATTTAGGCTCCACCATTTCCAATCAGAATCGAAATCAGTTAGGCATATTATAAATGCAAATTAATAAAATATTTATTTTAAAAATTACATATTTTTCCATAAGAATAAACAATTTTTCGTTTGTTATGTTGGCAATTGGCAAGTTGGCGACCGTAACGACCCAGACAGGCAGACAGGCAGATGGTCAGATTTTACGCTATTGTATGTATGTATACAGGGAGAGAGTTTGATATAACACCACGACAACGGATAAACAATTTTTATGATGTTCGGTTCATCGCCGCCTTGGCCAAAGCCCTTCGTTGCACGGGCTTTGAACCAGCTTTGACATATAGCGGCCTGTTGCCAACACAGAGCTAAAAAAATTTTTTTTGTTATATTGGAAATTTCAGCAATGACCCAGGCAGACAGGCAGTCAGATATTACGCTAATATTTATGGTATAATATTTATGTCATCGTCATCATCATTTTCAGTCGTTCACCATCCACTGCTAGATGAAAGGAAAGCCTTTCCAATCCTCTTCCATTCCTGTCTGTCTTGAGCAATCTGCATCAACTAGACTCCACACATTCTTCTCAATTCATCAGCCCATTGTCACTTCAACTTTTTCACACTTTCTGCTATATCTGCCACTTTGGTCATGCTTCTTACCCATGTATTCCTCTTACGATCTCTCCTTGTTATACCAAGCATACATCTTTCCATGCTTCTCTGTGTGCACTGAATTTTACGTAACATTCTTGAATTCAGCAATATTTATCTTAAAAGATCTTAAATTGATTAAATTTATTGTCACTCGTTACGATTCCCAATGAAACTGTTAAAAAAGTTCAAATTTTTCAAGCACTTATTATCTTGCAAAAATTATTTGATCACTTTTGCCCCAAAGTCCGAGTCTCGTGAAATGTACATAGTGTCTGCGAAATTTTAGGATCCTATAATGTATAATAGTAGATATTCTTATGGTAAATTTAAAAAATTGAATTGAAAATTGTGGTTGAACAGGCCTGCGTGGAAGACGAGACGCGTATAATGAGCGGGTTGGTTTAACGAAAAGCAAATTTTCCAATGTATACAAAATGAGCTGTATAATAGTTTTAGCAGTAGGTATGGGATTTATTTGTATCGGTTACTAGAGACGAGGTCTCCTGGCGACGCGACTTCAGTTATATTCTTCTATTCGTACATAACGCAATCATCGCACGTGTCGACACGTGACTGAAACTCGACTTCAGACACTTTTCAGCGGCGGAAATTTGCGGCCGACTTCAGAAATCGACTTGCCAACGAGAAAAGCCTTCAAACGGATCGAACCTCGCGGGAAAACTATCAATTAGTTGAGCTTGTAAAGCTCGCCGATACAGGTACGAGAACGTTGCGTTGAATTTTAATTTATTATATTAAAAATCAGTGCTTATTGAATTTTCAAGGTTTCGTTCTTCTCGTCCGATAAAAAAAAACTTACTTAAAACTTAAAAATGTCCGTTCATTTTTTTTTTTATTATTTAAAAATTGATTTTAATTATTAATTTAATATGTACAAGATATGCATTTGCAAGAACAAGTATGTACTCAGAATTCATTGGAATAAATTCAAATTTGAGAAGCATGTCGAAGTTAAAACTTGTCATGTACATACATAAATACGTTTTCAAATTATAAACCATCAATAAATTTAACATTCGAATGCAAAACATATGTAATATTGTTAATTACCAATTTTATTTATGCTTTCTATCAATGTTTATAATTGTTATGGGCCGAATTGACAATGCTTTCTTTGGTTGCAATACTAAATTATATGATAATCTTTTCATTTTAAGTTAGATATATTAATCATACAGCATAACTAAAACAGTAAATAATGTGAAAAATAATCCTAATCAGTACCAATATATGAATATTAAATAAAGATATTACGTTCGTAGTCAAATTTTACTATTGGGACATTTCTTTTTTATACTTCCGTGATGCAGGTCATTTAGGTTTTATTTCTTTTTCGTTTTTCATTTTATTACTCAGCACGAAAGGAAAGATATTTATAACAACGTTCGATTGACATTATACTCGTATACAATGCTATATTAGAAAATGAATTTTCGAATTCGAACTTTGTCTCGGTGTATTAATTAAATATGCACTAATGTTTGAATTGCGTATAGCTTTGTAAATGCGTATAGCGCATTGCGTATAGCTATTGTAAATTTTATCACGAATCGCGTATGAGAATATGTACCTACATATGTACATATGTACTATCCCTTTTGGTTATAGTTGAATAATAATTGTTACTAGCTTTTATAACCGGCATGAATTTATGATGAAAATAGGCAAATTTTCCGATTGTCCTATCCATCGTCTTTCGTAATATATTCAGTTTTAAATTCAGCTAAATTTGGTTATTGAATGAACGATGTATGTATGTACATACATAAATGACGAACTTCAGTCGTACAAATTCACTTAGCTCGAATATAAATATTGTGACAACTCACGACACAATTTTATTTTTTACCGAGCCAAATCCATTACTTTATTTCCATAATTTTTCCATACTAAAACCAAACCCCATGGGCCTATCGGCTATGCCGCCTCTCCATGTAATTATTATTAAATAAATAATTTCGTATGATTAAAGTTTGATTCATATTTTTAATTAATGACTCAATCATTAATTTTTTAATGATGAAAAAAAAATTTATCTCAAATAAATATTTAATATTTTTAATGATGAAAAAATAATAATAGTCTTTTTAATAATATTTTTAATATTTATATGGGATTTATTTATGCGTTTATGTTGATTAATTTGATCGTATCTATTTTACGATAAAACCTGCACTATACACATTACGTTTCACGTAAACATTGTTTTACTGGTTTAAGTAGTTTTTCCGAACTTTTTCCATGTGAATTGTTTTTAGCCACGATATTCTCTCAAAAACTGTCATAAGCATTGTGCGATAAGACGATATTATGTTTCTTAGTATTTTTATTTTGAAATATAATTTTTACCCTAATAATGCATACGCTGAAGAATGAAACTGATTAAAATTCATAATATACTACTGTGTTTTACCCTGAGTATACCTATAGATATATTTATATATATGTACATACATACAACCGTCCCTCGATTAATGCGGTAGATACATTCCACGAAAAACCGCGTAAAAAAAGACACGGAGCTCATACAAAATATGGGGATCCAAAAAAAAGCGTAAAAAATCGTAATTTATTTATATATCCACACGTACAACATATTTTTATTAACACAGTTTGTAGTGATCGAAGTAATTCAAAATGTTCGTATATAAAAGAAAAATAAATTATTTTATTCGGAATTTTCGCTGCTGTTTTCTAAAGCAACTGTTTCTTTCTTCGTAATTATTGGTTCAAAGTCGCTAGTCAGTAGAAATATTTAAAATTTCTGATACATTTGGAGAATAACACTCCCTGGTTACTGTTATTAGACAATCTGTAACTAAAATTGTATTTTTTGTCGTTTCTTTATGAATTTCTTCATATTGCATATACATATGTACTTACATACATATGTATATATTTCTTTTACTTTATCCTAATCGGATAAAGTATTGTGATCGTGCGAAAATTCGACCTCGACATTTTTAATGATTTGTTTCAGGTATCATCCCCTGATCACGTTTTCGTGATTTCTGGAAAAAATAAATCATTAACATCAGTTAACCGGAAGTAGGGTTTTTACTTTATCCTAATCGGATAAAGTATTGTGATCGTGCGAAAATTCGACCTCGAGATTTTGACTGATTTGTATCGAGTATCATCCCCAGATCACGTTTTCATGATTTCTAAAAAAATGTCTGTATGTCTGTATGTCTGTATGTCTGTATGTCTGTGTACTATGTGTGTGTGTGTATGTCTGTGTGTTTTCTCCGAAACTATCAAGTCTATCAAGCTGAAATTTCATATCTATTATTTTCACGTAAAGTTTAAAAGCCATAAGGAATTTGGTCAACATCATTCAACCGGAAGTAGGGTTTTTTTTTCGTGCAGAAAATTCAAAAAATCCGGTAAAAAAATCATATTTCCGAAACTGCACCGGGAATTTTCTCCAAATTTCATATCTATAGTTTTCACATTAGCCTTAAGAGATACTGTGATTTTAGTCAACTTCTGACTACCGGAAATGGCAGTTTACTCTTGAACGATTTTTTGTTTTTTTTTTTTTTTCGACCTTTTAAATATGTGGTATCGTCACAATATTGTAATGTTGTAATTTTGAGAGAAATTGATATTTAAAAAAAAAATAAATTAATAAAACTAGTCAACCGGAAGTAGGTTTTTTTTTTTTTTTGTTGAAAAGTTTACCGCAAAATATTTCCGAAACCGCACCGGGAATTTTCTCCAAATTTCATATCTATAGTTTTCACATTAGCCTTAAGAGATAATGTGATTTTAGTCAACTTCTGACTACCGGAAATGGCAGTTTACTCTTGAACGATTTTTTTTTTTTTTTTTTTTTTTCGACCTTTTAAATATGTGGTATCGTCACAATATTGTAATGTTGTAATTTTGAGAGAAATTGATATTTAAAAATAAATAAATTAATAAAACTAGTCAACCGGAAGTAGGTTTTTTTTTTTTGTTGAAAAGTTTACCGCAAAATATTTCCGAAACCGCACCGGGAATTTTCTCCAAATTTCATATCTATAGTTTTCACGTTAGCCTTAAGAGATAATGTGATTTTAGTCAACTTCTGACTACCGGAAATGGCAGTTTACTCTTGAACGATTTTTTGTTTTTTTTTTTTTTCGGCCTTTTAAATATGTACTATCGTCACAATATTATAATGTTGTACTCCTGAGTAAAATTGCTAGTTACGAAAAAAATAAAATCATTAAAATCAGTCAACCGGAAGTAGGGTTTTTTTTTTCGTCGAAAAGTTTACCACAGAATATTTCAGAAACTGCCCTATTGATCAAGTCGAAAATTTATATTTATAATTATCATATAAAATTTAAGAGTTGATAAGGTTTTGATTAAAATCCGCCGATCGGAAGTGGTAGTTTTTCTTATTTGAATATATGCCGAAGATCGTATTTTATATACGCGCGCGCACTCAACACAGTAATTTCATGATATGTACATACACATGTATGTATTTTGATTGGTGTGGTGGTGGTGTATGCGTTTTATTTACTTACGTACTTAAAAAATTAATTTCGTTACTCTTTGTATTCCTCAAATATATGGATAAAGTCATGGGTTGGCTACACCCGAATTTTTTTTCGTTAAATTCTTAAAGCTCGTTCAACATTGGGGTCGATATTTATCACTATATTTTCCAGTTTAATATCATGGTTATTCAAATCTTGAAAACCATATCCTAACGAATTCGTCATGTTTATAATATGCGCAAATTTTTCATCTGTTGGTGGAACATGACCTCTAGTAACTATTTTTGGCCATATTTATTTCCAACACACATTTAAAGTGGTGTTTTTTAAATCCTTACACGCTGCAGACAATTTAAAGTTGTAATTTTTCATCAACCTACGTCAAAATATCTCGTTTGATATAGTATCCTTTAAATGTTGAGATGATACCTTGATCTTTAATGGTTGAATTATCGAAGTAGTATCCCCAGCTGACCTCTATTCGTCACACGATCTGCGCGAGAAGACGCACGGGATGAATGAAAAAAAATTGTCCATTTTGTAAAACCACGTTAGATTAAAATCGCGTAAATGTATTTATTTATTGATGAATTATAATTTCGCGTATCAAACTTTCGTAAGTTTTTCATCTGAAATATTATGTAAAAAATTTAAAATTGATGTTTTCAAACAATTAATTTTAATATTTGTGTTAAAGTTTTCAAAAATTTATTTATTGAAAACAAAACACGATAGTTTATTAAATTTCTTTTTTGTACATAGATGTCACTATTTACAATAAAATAAAAAAGTAAAAATAATTTAGTCGAGGTACAAACCTATATTTTACGTAGCATTTTCTTTTCATAACTTACTTTTTTATTTCCCTCATAGATGGCAGGCCGAAACAAGAAAAACAAAGAGGAAAAACCTGTGGAAGTAGCGGAAGCGAAAATACATTGTGATGAAGCGGCGGGACATTTAAAAAATGGAAATTATACTAAATCTCTCACGTCTTACAATTTGGTGAGTAAATACGTTTTTTTATTAGCAAATAGATCAATTGCACAAATATAATAATTCAACTTTCAATAACTTTAAAATTTATTTAAAAATAAAACCATTACTTCCGAATGAAAATATTTTATGACAAATATATGGCATTAGACACTGACCTAGAAAAATCAAAAAGATTAATGCACACACAAGTTTTTTTCCAATTTTGAATCTACCTTACGAAACTTTGTGGAACGTTTTCATTATTTATTACACGTAACTACGTGAACACGCCAGGAAAATTGCGCCGAATTATTTCGCAAAATATACAAACCTTCGATGTGTTGCAAGCAGTGATTTCGTGATAAGACCTCGTTACTTTGGCTAATGGAATACGAAATGGTAAAAATAAACTATAGACTAAGCGCTTCTGAACACTCCATTCCAACAGCAGATAATCTATTACGTTTATTCCAATTTCAGTAGCGTGGCGGGTTTTTTTATACTGCGACACGTTTATCGGCACGCAATTTGCTAAATCGAATCGTGCCATTTGATATCTACTTTACGACCTACGAGTGGATGAGATTTTAATTATCGAATACACCTACATACATACGGAAAATTTCAAGCTTACGTTGGACTTTAAATTCCACATTTCATTTTATGAGACTTATAACTGACTGAATAGTATTTTCACTGATTGACATTTTAAAATAATTTTGCTTTTATTATTAAGGCATCATATATTTATGGCCGCTCTTTTTGATAATGATTAATTAAGAGTTTGATTTCCCCCAGTAAAAATTAGTAGCGCTGGTTTTACTGTCTTCCATTTCCATCTAATCAATTTGGATATATTGTCGCTGGATTTTAATACGTCGTCATTATATTTTAAAATATTTAAACCACCACATTTAAACCAAGTATAGAATATGGTCATATTCGAGCTGTTGGATCAATGGTGATGTTATAGCACGTTGGGTGTGAACGTTCTCACACAATGGTACTTATCGACCGATCACCATAGCGACGTAGTGTCTTCGAAGACTCTGAAAAAGTCGCTGAAAAATCGGGGAAAACCCTGAAAATGTCAGCCAACGAGAACGCCAAGGCCCAAGCGAGTAAAATATTGGGTTTGGGCAATGAGAACGAACTATTGCACAGTTTTGTGCGCATCGATCTTGGCGCAGATGACGATAAGGAGAAAGACCCGAGGTCTGGACACAGACCACTCCACATACCGAAGCAGACCTCGTTGGAGGTAGGTGGTGACACCGATAAGGACAAGGGACATTCGCCGAGGTACAAAGCCATTTCCAGTAAGGCTATCTTCAAGCAGATCAAGAAGGAAATGAAGAACAAGGGGAACAGGAGGCGCAGGGTTCGCAGGGAGGAGGAAGTCTATACCGATAAGGACAGAGCAGCTGCTGTCAACATGGGATCCAAGGATATAAAGTTATCTTTGAATGCTAAGTTGCGTCAGGACAAGACTAATGCTCTGTCCCTGCCTGACGAAGCAGATCCTGGAACACTTTTGGCTCTTGGGAGGAACGAATTGCGCACAGGAAACTTTGACATCGCTATTGGATTCGTTAACAAGGTTATTTTAATTGCAGAAATTTGTATTAATAAGAGCCGAAATTCAATGTCTCATTATAATAATTTTCAACTTCAGAGTAATATGGAACTATTGGGTGAAGTATATCAAAATCTTATTTTCATTTATACATACTAATTGTAAACTTTGACCAAAAAGTTTATTAATTATAAAATTTTTGGCTTCACAATATTAATATTAAAAATTTAGTAAAATAATGTAAACCCAGTAATTTATTTTATATTTTTCAATTAACATTAAATTTAGCAAAACTGTATTTAATTAATGAAAATTATAATGCATTGTCTATTACAAAAATTGATTCAATTTGATGAAAAGTTGAACTTGTTGAAAAGTAGTCGTACAAAATGTAGCCTGTAAGTCTTTTAATTTGGCCATATAGATTGTTTTAATGAAATTTTATTAATTCTATAACGGGGTAGCTAATCTCAATTTATAACAAATTTTTATTAAATTTAAATTCTATTCTTTTTTAACTATAATTTTTTCATTTAATCTAACAAATTTACATTTAAATTCTTTCTAATTAATTTAAATTATTAAATTTAAAATTATTATTTGGCTATTATTATATAATGAGTTTAATTATTTGGTTTGTCAATATCATTTTTGATGAATAGATGAAATTAAACTTTAAAATTGAAATCTTCTAAATATTTTGTATTTTTTACATAGTAAATTGGTATATTTGGTATTGAATATGAAATATATTGAGACGTATTCGGGTATTACAAATGTACAAAAATTAATTGGTTTCTCTCATAGATATGTAATTTGAAAGATTACTACATATGTACATATAATATGGTACGTATTAGGTATGTACATATGTATGTACATATTATAATTATATGCATACGTGCTTATTTGTAATGTACATACATAAAATCTTATATAACATGCATTCTAGAAATAAGTAGTAAATAGGCTTAGTCGTAAATTGTATGGAAATTGATGTCACATATTGGATATACGTTTATCGACAAATTACCGTATTGAAATCACCGGTTTCTATATATTTCCACCGGAATCTATGTATATCGAGATAAAAATACGACTTGCATGTCATTTTATATCGTTTTTTTATGTTTTATCAAAAAATATTACGACGTGAATGTTCACTTATATGTCATGCCTCAAAAATGATATCCTTGTAAATAACGATACCACTAGTGAAAAGAACCTTTGTTTAGAAACCTCGACTATGTGACGTGATCATGTCATGTTTGTCTTCATATGGATATTGTATGATTAGGTACAATAATCGTAAACATTTATATATAGAATTATTATTTTTGGTCATTACACCGAAAAAAAATATACATGTTCAAATGTTGGCACGTATTTGATGATTGTTACACTTCAGAATAGAAAAACGGTGTGATAATATGTTGTATTTATATTGTTTCAGGCTCTTGAGCTGAATCCTGATGAGAAAAGCGCTTTAGTAGCTCGAAGCAAATGTTACTTATTGCTCGGTGAACCCAAATTGGCTTTAGAAGATGCTGAAGCTGCCCTAAAAGCGGACAAATCCTACATAAAAGCCATCTATCAGAAAGCAGAGGCATTGTACTTCCTAGGTGACTTTGAACTCAGTCTAATGTTCTTTCACAGAGGTTTGCGTGCACGTCCCGAGCTGGAAGGTTTCCGACTAGGTGTTCAAAAAGCACAGGAGGCTATTGAAAACACTATCGGGTCGTCTAAGCCTTTGGTGGATTTGAAATCGTTGGGAAATACATCTGTTAGCACCCCCATCGACGGTGATAAAAGCGATAAGGATTCTCAAAAGAGAACCACCCCTGTCAAACAAGAGAAAAAAGTGAAAGATCCAGACAAGAAGTTGTCACGTCAACTTTTGGGGCAACTATACGTCGATAAGGAATATTTGGAGAATCTGCTGAAGAATCCAGATTTGAACGTAGCCGATAGAAAGACAAACAATATAGCAATACACGCTGAAGAAGCTGTTCAATTTTTAAATAAAAGACAGGAGTTCTGGAGGCAGCAACGACCCACAACAACGTCCTCCGGAAGAAAGAAAAGTACAAAGCACAACAATTTGGGACCGTTTCCAAAATGGTACGATGGTAGCCATCAAATGTAATTAACATTTAATAACACTTGAACGAAACTGATCAATATAATATTACTACATGCACAATTTTGTTTAATTTCATATTCAATATCTCCCAACATTCATTTATTGTAAAAAAACAATATATCAACCTCTTCTACATACATACATACATACATACATACATGTCTCTTTTGAGAGATTGTTTTGTTGTTGATAAATTTGTTTACAACATGTTTTTAATTAAAAATTAGTATTAAGAGAAGTGGAGCAGAATGCCGAAAGCTAAGAAATGCTATTTTTCCTTTTATATGTCGAAAAGTATGTACAAACACATAAGTATATGCTCCTTACATACATATGTAGATTTTTACATTAAAATTACGTGTTAAAAAAAGTTTCACCTGCAGCGTATGTTCCTTCTTTTTTTTTTTGTGTTTTTAAGTTCACAGCTTAAGATGAAATTGACGAAAAAAAAACTATAAATGTTACATACATATGTATGTATATACCAATTTTATAACTATGTATGTACATTTAAATTTGGTAAGAACAATGAATGATATAAAAAAAAAGAAAAATAGAAAAGTTTACAGGTAATCTAATAACTTGATGCGCCTCACTTTTGGAAAATAATCATTTTTGATTATTATTGCTAGTGTAAACTTCAATAAAATAATAAATAATTTTTTTTTAACCTACATAATATGTACATACGTATAGGTAGATATATCGCATTTACCCACTGGACGCATTTACCCATTTGTCACCCCCTCGCTACGCCTCTGGATACGATATTGAAAGATTTGGTTTTAACAACCGTTGCTATCGCTATTGGAAAAGATTTGTGCCATGGTTTCGCACTTATTTTTAGTACGCAACATATTTTCATGCTACTCTGTGTGCACTGGATCTTGCGTAGCATTTTTGAATTCAGCATCCATACGTTAAACCTCTGAATTTCTGACTTTGGAACCTTTTTCCGCAGGTATGTTAGGATGTTGCCGTTGCCCACCTGAATTCGTTGAATATTATTTATTTACTAGTGCAAGCCATCTTCTCAATATGTGCCACCTCAACTTTTCACACGTTCCGATATATCTGCCACTACTTTTACAAGTCTACTTTTTGCGAAGTAAGGTTGGGTACAGGATGGCTTGATTTTAGTTTTTCAATTGACGCATTTTTTCGTCGATATATGTGAAAAAGTCTACTTTTCGCGAAGTTAGGTTGGGTACAGGATGGCTTGAATTGAGTTTTCGATTGACGCATTTTTTCGTGGATATTTTTGAAAAAAGTCTTCTTTTAGCGATGTTGGGTTGATTACATCATGACATTAATTCAGTTTTCGATTGACGCATTTTTTCGTCGATATATGTGAAAAAAGTCTACTTTTCGCGACGTAAGGTTGGGTACAGGATGGCTTGATTTTAGTGTTTCAATTGACGCATTTTTTCGTCGATATATGTGAAAAAAGTCTACTTTTCGCGAAGTTAGGTTGGGTACAGGATGGCTTGAATTGAGTTTTCGATTGACGCATTTTTTCGTCGATATTTGTGAAAAAAGTCTACTTTTCGCGACGTAAGGTTGATTACATCATGGCATTAATTCAGTTTACGATTGACGCATTTTTTCGTCGATATATCTGAAAAAAGTCTACTTTTCGCGAAGTTAGGTTGGGTACAGGATGGCTTGAATTGAGTTTTCGATTGACGCATTTTTTCGTGGATATTTGTGAAAAAAGTCTTCTTTTAGCGATGTTGGGTTGATTACATCATGGCATTAATTCAGTTTTCGATTGACGCATTTTTTCGTCGATATATGTGAAAAAAGTCTACTTTTCGCGAAGTTAGGTTGGGTACAGGATGGCTTGAATTGAGTTTTCGATTGATGCATTTTTTTTCGTTGGTATTTGTGAAAAAAGTCTTCTTTTAGCGATGTTGGGTTGATTACATCATGGCATTAATTCAGTTTTCGATTGACGCATTTTTTCGTCGATATTTGTGAAAAAAGTCTACTTTTCGCGACGTAAGGTTGATTACATCATGGCATTAATTCAGTTTACGATTGACGCATTTTTTTCGTCGATATATCTGAAAAAAAGTCTACTTTTCGCGACGTAAGGTTGGGTACAGGATGGCTTGATTTCAGTTTTCAATTGACGCATTTTTCGTCGATATTTGTGAAAAAAAAAAAGTCTACTTTTCGCGAAGTTAGGTTGGGTACAGGATGGCTTGAATTGAGTTTTCGATTGACGCATTTTTTCGTGGATATTTGTGAAAAAAGTCTTCTTTTAGCGATGTTGGGTTGATTACATCATGGCATTAATTCAGTTTTCGATTGACGCATTTTTTCGTCGATATATGTGAAAAAAGTCTACTTTTCGCGAAATTAGGTTGGGTACAGGATGGCTTGAATTGAGTTTTCGATTGACGCATTTTTTCGTGGATATTTGTGAAAAAAGTCTTCTTTTAGCGATTTTGGGTTGATAACATCATGGCATTAATTCAGTTTTCGATTGACGCATTTTTTCGTCGATATTTGTGAAAAAAGTCTACTTTTCGCGACGTAAGGTTGATTACATCATGGCATTAATTCAGTTTACGATTGACGCATTTTTTCGTCGATATATCTGAAAAAAGTCTACTTTTCGCGACGTAAGGTTGGGTACAGGATGGCTTGATTTCAGTTTTCAATTGACGCATTTTTTCGTCGATATTTGTGAAAAAAGTCTACTTTTCGCGAAGTTAGGTTGGGTACAGGATGGCTTGAATTGAGTTTTCGATTGACGCATTTTTTCGTGGATATTTGTGAAAAAAGTCTTCTTTTAGCGATGTTGGGTTGATTACATCATGACATTAATTCAGTTTTCGATTGACGCATTTTTTCGTCGATATATGTGAAAAAAGTCTACTTTTCGCGACGTAAGGTTGGGTACAGGATGGCTTGATTTTAGTGTTTCAATTGACGCATTTTTTCGTCGATATATGTGAAAAAAGTCTACTTTTCGCGAAGTTAGGTTGGGTACAGGATGGCTTGAATTGAGTTTTCGATTGACGCATTTTTTCGTCGATATTTGTGAAAAAAGTCTACTTTTCGCGACGTAAGGTTGATTACATCATGGCATTAATTCAGTTTACGATTGACGCATTTTTTCGTCGATATATCTGAAAAAAGTCTACTTTTCGCGAAGTTAGGTTTGGTACAGGATGGCTTGAATTGAGTTTTCGATTGACGCATTTTTTCGTGGATATTTGTGAAAAAAGTCTTCTTTTAGCGATGTTGGGTTGATTACATCATGGCATTAATTCAGTTTTCGATTGACGCATTTTTTCGTCGATATATGTGAAAAAAGTCTACTTTTCGCGAAGTTAGGTTGGGTACAGGATGGCTTGAATTGAGTTTTCGATTGATGCATTTTTTCGTTGGTATTTGTGAAAAAAGTCTTCTTTTAGCGATGTTGGGTTGATTACATCATGGCATTAATTCAGTTTTCGATTGACGCATTTTTTCGTCGATATTTGTGAAAAAAGTCTACTTTTCGCGACGTAAGGTTGATTACATCATGGCATTAATTCAGTTTACGATTGACGCATTTTTTCGTCGATATATCTGAAAAAAGTCTACTTTTCGCGACGTAAGGTTGGGTACAGGATGGCTTGATTTCAGTTTTCAATTGACGCATTTTTTCGTCGATATTTGTGAAAAAAGTCTACTTTTCGCGAAGTTAGGTTGGGTACAGGATGGCTTGAATTGAGTTTTCGATTGACGCATTTTTTCGTGGATATTTGTGAAAAAAGTCTTCTTTTAGCGATGTTGGGTTGATTACATCATGGCATTAATTCAGTTTTCGATTGACGCATTTTTTCGTCGATATATGTGAAAAAAGTCTACTTTTCGCGAAATTAGGTTGGGTACAGGATGGCTTGAATTGAGTTTTCGATTGACGCATTTTTTCGTGGATATTTGTGAAAAAAGTCTTCTTTTAGCGATTTTGGGTTGATAACATCATGGCATTAATTCAGTTTTCGATTGACGCATTTTTTTCGTCGATATTTGTGAAAAAAAAGTCTACTTTTCGCGACGTAAGGTTGATTACATCATGGCATTAATTCAGTTTACGATTGACGCATTTTTCGTCGATATATCTGAAAAAAGTCTACTTTTCGCGACGTAAGGTTGGGTACAGGATGGCTTGATTTCAGTTTTCAATTGACGCATTTTTTCGTCGATATTTGTGAAAAAAGTCTACTTTTCGCGAAGTTAGGTTGGGTACAGGATGGCTTGAATTGAGTTTTCGATTGACGCATTTTTTCGTGGATATTTGTGAAAAAAGTCTTCTTTTAGCGATGTTGGGTTGATTACATCATGGCATTAATTCAGTTTTCGATTGACGCATTTTTTCGTCGATATATGTGAAAAAAGTCTACTTTTCGCGAAATTAGGTTGGGTACAGGATGGCTTGAAATGAGTTTTCGATTGACGCATTTTTTCGTGGATATTTGTGAAAAAAGTCTTCTTTTAGCGATTTTGGGTTGATTACATCATGGCATTAATTCAGTTTTCGATTAACGCATTTTTTCGTCGATATATGTGAAAAAAGTCTACTTTTCGCGACGTTAAGGTTGGGTACAGGATGGTTTGATTTCAGTTTTCAATTGACGCATTTTTTCGTCGATATATGTGAAAAAAGTCTACTTTTCGCGAAGTTAGGTTGGGTACAGGATGGCTTGAATTGAGTTTTCGATTGACGCATTTTTCGTCGATATTTGTGAAAAAAAGTCTACTTTTCGCGACGTAAGGTTGATTACATCATGGCATTAATTCAGTTTTCGATTGACGCATTTTTCGTCGATATATCTGAAAAAAAAGTCTACTTTTCGCGAAGTTAGGTTGGGTACAGGATGGCTTGAATTGAGTTTTCGATTGACGCATTTTTTTCGTGGATATTTGTGAAAAAAAGTCTTCTTTTAGCGATGTTGGGTTGATTACATCATGGCATTAATTCAGTTTTCGATTGACGCATTTTTTCGTCGATATATGTGAAAAAAGTCTACTTTTCGCGAAATTAGGTTGGGTACAGGATGGCTTGAATTGAGTTTTCGATTGACGCATTTTTTCGTGGATATTTGTGAAAAAAGTCTTCTTTTAGCGATTTTGGGTTGATAACATCATGGCATTAATTCAGTTTTCGATTGACGCATTTTTTTCGTCGATATTTGTGAAAAAAAGTCTACTTTTCGCGACGTAAGGTTGATTACATCATGGCATTAATTCAGTTTTCGATTGACGCATTTTTTCGTCGATATATCTGAAAAAAGTCTACTTTTCGCGACGTAAGGTTGGGTACAGGATGGCTTGATTTCAGTTTTCAATTGACGCATTTTTTTCGTCGATATTTGTGAAAAAAAGTCTACTTTTCGCGAAGTTAGGTTGGGTACAGGATGGCTTGAATTGAGTTTTCGATTGACGCATTTTTTTCGTGGATATTTGTGAAAAAAAGTCTTCTTTTAGCGATGTTGGGTTGATTACATCATGGCATTAATTCAGTTTTCGATTGACGCATTTTTTCGTCGATATATGTGAAAAAAGTCTACTTTTCGCGAAATTAGGTTGGGTACAGGATGGCTTGAATTGAGTTTTCGATTGACGCATTTTTTTCGTGGATATTTGTGAAAAAAAAAAGTCTTCTTTTCGCGATGTTGGGTTGATTACATCATGGCATTAATTCAGTTTTCGATTGACGCATTTTTTTCGTCGATATTTGTGAAAAAAAGTCTACTTTTCGCGAAATTAGGTTGGGTACAGGATGGCTTGAATTGAGTTTTCGATTGACGCATTTTTTCGTGGATATTTGTGAAAAAAGTCTTCTTTTAGCGATTTTGGGTTGATTACATCATGGCATTAATTCAGTTTTCGATTGACGCATTTTTTCGTCGATATTTGTGAAAAAAGTCTACTTTTCGCGAAGTTAGGTTGGGTACAGGATGGCTTGAATTGAGTTTTCGATTGACGCATTTTTTCGTGGATATTTGTGAAAAAAGTCTTCTTTTAGCGATGTTGGGTTGATTACATCATGGCATTAATTCAGTTTTCGATTGACGCATTTTTTCGTCGATATATGTGAAAAAAGTCTACTTTTCGCGAAATTAGGTTGGGTACAGGATGGCTTGAATTGAGTTTTCGATTGACGCATTTTTTCGTGGATATTTGTGAAAAAAGTCTTCTTTTAGCGATTTTGGGTTGATAACATCATGGCATTAATTCAGTTTTCGATTGACGCATTTTTTTCGTCGATATTTGTGAAAAAAAAAGTCTACTTTTCGCGACGTTAGGTTGATTACATCATGGCATTAATTCAGTTTTCGATTGACGCATTTTTTCGTCGATATATCTGAAAAAAAAGTCTACTTTTCGCGACGTAAGGTTGGGTACAGGATGGCTTGATTTCAGTTTTCAATTGACGCATTTTTTCGTCGATATTTGTGAAAAAAAAAGTCTACTTTTCGCGAAGTTAGGTTGGGTACAGGATGGCTTGAATTGAGTTTTCGATTGACGCATTTTTTCGTGGATATTTGTGAAAAAAAATGTCTTCTTTTAGCGATGTTGGGTTGATTACATCATGGCATTAATTCAGTTTTCGATTGACGCATTTTTCGTCGATATATGTGAAAAAAGTCTACTTTTCGCGAAATTAGGTTGGGTACAGGATGGCTTGAATTGAGTTTTCGATTGACGCATTTTTTCGTGGATATTTGTGAAAAAAGTCTTCTTTTCGCGATTTTGGGTTGATAACATCATGGCATTAATTCAGTTTTCGATTGACGCATTTTTTCGTCGATATTTGTGAAAAAAGTCTACTTTTCGCGACGTAAGGTTGATTACATCATGGCATTAATTCAGTTTACGATTGACGCATTTTTTCGTCGATATATCTGAAAAAAGTCTACTTTTCGCGACGTAAGGTTGGGTACAGGATGGCTTGATTTCAGTTTTCAATTGACGCATTTTTTCGTCGATATTTGTGAAAAAAAGTCTACTTTTCGCGAAGTTAGGTTGGGTACAGGATGGCTTGAATTGAGTTTTCGATTGACGCATTTTTTTTTCGTGGATATTTGTGAAAAAAAGTCTTCTTTTAGCGATGTTGGGTTGATTACATCATGGCATTAATTCAGTTTTCGATTGACGCATTTTTTCGTCGATATATGTGAAAAAAGTCTACTTTTCGCGAAATTAGGTTGGGTACAGGATGGCTTGAATTGAGTTTTCGATTGACGCATTTTTTCGTGGATATTTGTGAAAAAAGTCTTCTTTTAGCGATTTTGGGTTGATTACATCATGGCATTAATTCAGTTTTCGATTAACGCATTTTTTCGTCGATATATGTGAAAAAAGTCTACTTTTCGCGACGTTAAGGTTGGGTACAGGATGGTTTGATTTCAGTTTTCAATTGACGCATTTTTTCGTCGATATATGTGAAAAAAGTCTACTTTTCGCGAAGTTAGGTTGGGTACAGGATGGCTTGAATTGAGTTTTAGATTGACGCATTTTTTCGTCGATATTTGTGAAAAAAGTCTACTTTTCGCGACGTAAGGTTGATTACATCATGGCATTAATTCAGTTTACGATTGACGCATTTTTTCGTCGATATATCTGAAAAAAGTCTACTTTTCGCGAAGTTAGGTTGGGTACAGGATGGCTTGAATTGAGTTTTCGATTGACGCATTTTTTCGTGGATATTTGTGAAAAAAGTCTTCTTTTAGCGATGTTGGGTTGATTACATCATGGCATTAATTCAGTTTTCGATTGACGTATTTTTTCGTCGATATATGTGAAAAAAGTCTACTTTTCGCGAAGTTAGGTTGGGTACAGGATGGCTTGAATTGAGTTTTCGATTGAAGCATTTTTTCGTTGGTATTTGTGAAAAAAGTCTTCTTTTAGCGATGTTGGGTTGATTACATCATGGCATTAATTCAGTTTTCGATTGACGCATTTTTTCGTCGATATATGTGAAAAAAGTCTACTTTTCGCGAAGTTAGGTTGGGTACAGGATGGCTTGAATTGAGTTTTCGATTGATGCATTTTTTCGTTGGTATTTGTGAAAAAAGTCTTCTTTTAGCGATGTTGGGTTGATTACATCATGGCATTAATTCAGTTTTCGATTGACGCATTTTTTCGTCGATATATGTGAAAAAAGTCTACTTTTCGCGACGTTAAGGTTGGGTACAGGATGGTTTGATTTCAGTTTTCAATTGACGCATTTTTTCGTGGATATTTGTGAAAAAAGTCTTCTTTTAGCGATGTTGGGTTGAAGTCAATATTTAAAAATGAAGCGCTAATTTAATTTTATGCTATATTGGAGGAGTCTTATTTTATCAAAAAATAAAAGCATTTGCTAAAAAAATTGTATCAATTTTTGGTAGCACATACATATGCGAACAAACGTTTTGCAAAACGAAATATGTATATTAATCAAAAAAAATATGGAATTTTTTTTTACATACATATACATATGTATGTATGTATGTACATATGTATATAAAAAATACGTACAATATGTATGTATGCAAATTCGTTTGAATTGGATTCCAATAAGATTTTTTTTCATCTGGCCCTCTATACATTTCAAAATTCTGGTTTTTTTTTACAATTTTTTTGTTTTTGTTTTCACAAAAAACTTTTTTTGGTGAAAAAAAATCTAAAATTTCACAATGTTGGCCCATACTCGGCGAAACGCCAATAGGAAATACTGTGACAGAACGAGTGAGACGGTATCGGAAACATCAGAAAGTCGACGCGGCGCGAGCACCTCGAAGGCCACTGTTTACCACAGGCCAACGATAAATAAAATTTTAATCGATTACTAGACTTTATTCGTTATGCTAAATAAAAATATATTATGTATCCATTTCGATGCTTTCATTTCATTCTCATATTCCAAATAAAATATTAGCCGCTAACGCAGACGTATTCACGGAAAACCTACGGCCGTGTTCGACACAGCCACACCACAAATTTTTTGTTTTTTTTTTAGTATCAATAAATCTATATTTAATTTGATTGCCCGTTTATTTTTATTCCTGTAGGTGGGTAGGGCCAGTTGGGGCCCCCAGTTCATTGCTTTGCCCAGAGCCTACAATGTTGTAAAGACGGCCCTGCCTCTTACGATGTCTTCTTGTCATACCTAGCATACGTCTTTCCATGCTTCTCCGTGTGTACTGGATCTTACGTAACATTCTCGAATTCTGCATCCACGTTTCACATCCGTACGCCATAACTGGCAGTACGCATTGGCCTTATGCCTTATTTTTTAAGCATAGCGTGATGTTGGATTTAAAAACTGTTTATTCTTCCAAAAGCGCTCTAGTTTCACACTTCGTTTTACGATTGTTTCATATTTGCCGCGTCACACTGTCGATAAAGTAGACTGGCGAGCGCCGTATAAATTTTAACAACATTCGATAGAGAACGGTAGTAAATGCACGTGGTGCCATCTATGGATGAGATTGAGCGAGGTCGGTAAAGCAGGCAGCTGTGCGGTTTGGTAACCGGCCGCGGCTGGTGGTGTCCCTGGCTGCGCCCCTTCGCTCCCCTCCCCCTTTTTTCCCCCCGGCCCCGCAATCGGGCGCTCTGCCCTATCATGCAAAAGTCGAGAGGCCCCATCAGCTGTCATCGCGAATTTCGCACTCTCCACTAGTTCGGTGTTGTGACATTTACAGTTGAAATCGCTCATCTCTAGAGCTCTCCAGGTGATAATCTCACGGTATTCCCCGCACCCCTCAGGATTGCACACTTGTATGCCGAATTTTTCATTTCGCCCGATAATAATTATTCCTAATTTTTTGTAGGCACACACTTACATAAATAAATTTTTAGAAGGGACGAATTTGTGACCCATTGATAACAATTGTCGGGTCGAATGGGGTGTTGAAATTTTTTTTCCGATCAATCGTATCTATACGCCGGTTTGCGAATTTGTTTGCGAAAATTGTGTGCGCGTGTGTGGTGTTTTCGTTTAGTATTGTTCGGAATTGATTTCCGCGGTAACATAACCTATACGTGTTGAATTTTTATGTTTTGTCGCCCGTGTATACTCTGTTCGATTTGAGGAGCGCTTTGTTTTCGCACGATCGTGCTAAAAAGTGGGTTGCGGCCGTTCGACATTTGCGACTTTCGTCGGTTATCGTTGAATTGTTTATTGCGAGAAGCCGATACGGTGACGGAGCTCGTCGGTCTGGACCCGGGTAGTGTGCGCAGATCGACTCTTCGGGTGTTTCTCAAGTTGGACAGAGTATATATCCGTTGAATTATTGTTTTATCGTCTGTGAATCAAAAGTATCTAAAAAAAAAAATGTATGAAATTATACGACTGTAATTTGATTTTTTCCGCTTACTCCGTTTAAAAAACTAAACGGACTTCAATCATTTATAAAAAATCTAAATATTGTAACAATGGCGACGTATTACGAAATTTTTATACATATACAGCAATAATTTCACATAATATATTATGTACAGGCTTAGGCTTCTTTGTTACAACATACTTCTTTTGCATGATAAATTTTAATTTTTGAAAAATAAAATTGAATTATTTTATAGTAACCCATAGCTACCACCGTTGTTAGCCCACTCATACGGCAATTATAAGCATACGTCGACCGTTGAAAAACAATACTTGATGTATAAACTTGAGCAACAGTTGCACTAATACTTAACATATGTATATATGCGGCGTTGTGGATACGAAGGACAAAGCCAGAATGAGGATACCTTTGTTCCCAAACTCTCGGTAAACGCCCGAAGTTTAAATGTTTTACTAGATAATTCGCACTTTTACCACCCGATATTGATAAATGTTGGGGTATACTAGTAAATTCTAAGATTTATCAGTCTAACTTTTACGGTTACGTATGGATTAAATAAAAATTATCTTCCAGGATAGACATTGCATCAGTTTTATACCATTAAACTGTAACCAAAATTGACTTTATTAGCATTTTGAAATTATTTTGGTGTAACATTTATATTTTGTTTGCAGGTTGATATAATATAAAATAAAAATGGGGCGAAAAAAGAAAGCAGCTTCGACCGGGAAAACAAGAGGCACTGCAAGAAATAAGTCGATCACAGCTCAACCTCGTATTCCACTTGAAGTCGACGTAGAGCCGATCTTCCTGAACAAAGACTGCAGTGAAAATGAATCTCAAGATTCCAACAGCTTGACAATGCCGACCGCATCTATGAGTCATAAAAACTTCGGCAAGTACAGGTATCTGGCGGGAAAAACTACTCAAATCAGTGACATGTGTACCGACATTTGCGACTCTACGCCTACTAACGTGGAAGTGAAAATCGTAGATCCTTGCGCCAGCTCCGAGTCGGACAACAGTAACTCTATAGAAATATTGAATGCAATAAATCACAGTGGGGTTTCCGATATGCCTGTTCTTCGATCGTTGACCAAAATCAATCGCAGCTCAGACTCAGGAAGCCCAATCTCGTTCAAACTGTTACGGACAAAATTACTTCAAAAAATAAACTGTGAAAACAAAATTAATAATGAAAATGATATAACTTTGTCTACCGTTTCTTTTGATACTCAATTACCAGATCCCACTTTGAACATAATAACCAGCAACGATCCGAGAAGAGGTTTCACATCTTCCGTTAGTCATTACAGTGATATACTTGAAAGTTTTTCTCCGATTTTAAAGGCCGATGTGGATTCCAACGATGCCGTGGATGGTTTCACGGACAGCTATGAAAACGAAAAACTAACTGAGGACGATAGTAAAGAGTATGTAGAAAAGATGAGCAACAATGACGACGAAATGTATACAATATTTGGAATTTTAGACGACAATCCCGAAGGCGAATGTAACGATTCGAAATTGGATCTCAATTTATTTTCAGTATCAGACTCGGTAATGTCTGATAATTCAGTCAATAGTACTTTAGTCAACGTGGATGCGAGTTCATCTTTTAGTCAAACAAAAGATACAAGAAAGGGGGCACAGTCTCCGGTTAAAGATGTATCGACGGATATAGACGATTTTGAAAATAGAATAAGTAACATAAAATTATCTTCAAATACATCAGATTCCTACAGAATGTCGGAGAATGTGTGTTCGGATTTTCCTAATAAATCACCGACGATTCTCGAAGAGAGGAAGATCGATGACTCGACGAATGCTTCGGAAACGTGTTCTACGCCCACATCCATGGTTTCTGAAGAAGATACGCACACGGTCAGTAAACTGGAGCCAGAAAGAGTTGAACCGCTTTCAAATTGTTCAACCGACTCGTCTTCATCGTCCAGCATCTCCGGGATTAGGAGATCGAATCGAATAAAAACTATTAACGTGCTCAAACAACGCTCCAGAGGACACGGCCTCGTTAAAACTCCGCAGAAATCTTTAGTTTCTTCCCTCGTCAAAGACGTTACTATAAAAAATTTGGAAAACGACAAGTTAATGGATAAATCGAATCTTTCCACATCAGTTCCTCAATGCTCACCTGTGTTTTCTGTGCCGAATATGGACGCTGAAAATAGACCCGTTAAAGTGAAATCGAGATGGCGTAGATCGAGCGAGATGGAGATGGGAAGCAGATCTCCCATAACGCCACCTCTGAATAGCCCCAATACTCTAAATGCCAACAATTCCAAGTTGTCATCCGAGAACTCCAATGATGCCAATGGTCGCGTTTCCGTTGAGACTGTAGATTGCTCCGAATCTAGAACTAATAATAAATCTGACGACCAAGCCATACGAGATAGATTAGCTCAATTCCAGATTATTCTTGAGAATGATTATCACTGTGATAGAGCGGTGAGTAAGGAAGCTCGGAAAATGACTTGTGATTGCTTTTTGACTAAAGAAGAAGTTGAACGTGGAGAATTAGGCTGTGGTGAAGACTGTTTGAATCGTTTACTTATGATAGAATGGTAATTCATTTTATTTATTTTTATTTATTCATCGCACTTACATATAATCATATAAATACTAAGGAAGTTTTTAATATATTTGATGATTAATGAATTTTTGATGAATTTTTTTCAGTAATTCTCGTTGTCCTGTTGGAGATCGTTGTACTAATAGAAGATTTCAAACTAACCAATATTCCGAGTTACGTGTAGTTAAAACTGAAAAGAAGGGTTTAGGTATTGAAGCTGTTGACGATATACCCAGGTAGGAACTATTGTATAACTTTGACATTATCTTTTTTTTTTCGATGCATTTTTAAATGTAATTTTCTATTTGAAGGGGCGAATTTTTGATGGAATACGTTGGAGAAGTGCTTAATTGGGAGCAATTCAATCAGAGAGCGCAAGAGTACTCTTCAGATAAAAATACTCATCATTATTTTATGTCGCTAAAGGGCGACGCCGAGATAGACGCCACACTGAAGGGAAATATATCCCGTTTTATAAATCATTCTTGTGATCCGAATGCTGAAACTCAAAAGTGGACGGTCAACGGTGATCTAAGAATTGGCTTTTTCAGTAAAAAAGACATTGGCTCTGGTGATGAAATAACGTTCGACTACCAATTTCAAAGATACGGGTTTGTTACTGTTATTATTTTGTAATACATTATTGTTATATTCACATTTTTCAATTGTTCATCATCAATTGTGATCTTAGGAAAGAAGGCCTGCGATGTTTTTGTGAAGCTAGTAATTGCCGTGGTTGGATTGGAGAAGAACCTGATACTTCCGAAGATGAGGTTTGTATTCATGCTAATTTTTTTATTTAAGTATTTTTTTAAAATGTTTGTTTAATATTACTTTTATGTTACTTCAGGATGAACCGGAAGTAATAGATAGTGAAATTGTTATTGAAGTTGTTAAATCTCCAGTTGAAGATGAGGATACAGATGTTTTAATACAAGAATCAAATGTAGTTTTAGACACGACACCCGATGTTGATAATAGCATTGTTGAAGATAAAACTGAGGTTTTAACTTCGAGGCGGAGATCAAAACGGAATCGATTTGCCAGTTGTAAAAATGACTTACGACAGGATATGGATGTAATTTATAATTATTTCGATGATATTATATAATTTGCAGTATAAAAATATTTTCAAATTATATTTATATGTTTTAGTTGGAAGAAGAAATGAATATGTTACATCATAGTGGTATTAAAAATCAATCACATACACTGTCACTCTGTCGAGCTATGGTACGAGCCAAACAAATAGAAGCAAGAATATTATTATTGCGATTGTTGGCAACTGCAGATTTACCTTGTAGACGTCTTTTTCTCGATTATCGAGGTTTACGTCTTTTAGCCCCTTGGTGTGAAGATGCTGATGAATACTTTAGGTATTATTTTTTTGTAGTGTATGTATGTATTGTATAAAAACAAATTCTGTTATGTTGATTGTTTATTTATTGTAAAAATCAAAATTTCAGATTAGAAATACTATTTGCCCTGAAAAAATTACCTATTACCAATAAAACAATACTTAACGAGAGTAAAATATTAGCAACCGTTGAAAAATGGTTGGAAGACTCTAGAGATGATTCCAGCGATGATAGTAGACCTGGCACTCCAGTGTTTATCGACGAAGGCACCGGTTTACCTGTTGATAATGTATCGAGATTTAAAAATACTGATTCAAGTCAAGATTCGCAAGAAAAAATTGATAAGGGTGAAGATAATATTAATAGCCTATCCAAACAACTTATAGAAAATTGGTCGAGCTTACAGGTATGTTATTTTTCTTGAACGAATCAATAATAATATATCATGACAAATGATTTACGTGTTTTTTTTAATACCTTAGGACGTGTTCAAAATACCTAAGAAAGAGCGCATTCAATTAATGAAAGAGCATGAACGTCAAGCCAATGAACTCCAAACAGAAGTTGAAAAGTTAAGGAGACGTTAAAAGAAGAGAGGTGGGAAGAGAGGTACAATCGGCATGATCGAGAGAAAAAGCGACCCGTTGTATCGGTTCTTGATTTGCCTCGTAGAAATCAAATTAGGTAGACGACAAATATAACATTAATAAATTATGTATATTGTTGTTTATTAATGGTTTAAAATGAAACTTACAACTGTTGCATCTTCTAGATTAAACGATCGTGTGTTAGCTGTGGTACCTTCTATGTCTAAAGAGGAAAGAAGAAGAGAATTTGCTACTCGAGCTGCCCATCAAGAACAATTGCGTCGTGCACAAGCGTCAATACCAAATACTCCTGTGTTATTAACCCCAACTGGTCATTGGACACCCAATCCTGATCAAATTCAGGTTCATTCCTTAAAATTTTAAACTGGTAAACAATAAATATGAATGATAACGTTTTAATATTTTCATTAATGTAATTTCAGAGTATGCCACCAAATAATTATGGAAATATGATAGTGAACGGTGCTCCGGGTACAACGCCAGCAGATTATGCTATGTCAGAATTCGTACAACCGGAATATATGCAAATTGATTACACGTCTAACGAATACGCACAACCTAGCAATTATCAATTTGCATACAGCGGAAATCAACAAATGTATCCAACTCCTCCCGTGAATTCATCCATGCTCCCTCCAGTACCTGGTTATAATTTCAATCCCAATTACGGTACAGTTCAATATCAGAATGCCAATTATTGTAACACTTCTGCAGTTCCACCGGTTTCACCTTTTCAAAATATATCAATTCCACCGGGAATTTCTCAGTCCAATTCGACGGCAGGTGTTATGCCCATTCTCCCATCTCCATTGGGAAATCAACCTATTCCATCAATTGTGGCAATGCAGACCAATCCTGTGATTCAAAATCAATCTGCAAATCTCGCACCGCAACCGATTCCTTCATTGGTTCCATCGGTGGCTTCTCAATATTCGTATTCCGTCAATAATGCACAACAAAGTAATTTAGTTACGTATTATCAACCACCTCCAGAATCTAAATTACCACAGAATCAAGACCATCGCAAAATCGACATAATATCAACTACCCTTGTCGAGGATATTAACGTAATGCTATTGTCTGAGAATATGGTGTCTACAGTGTATTGGCATATTCAATACTTTAATTCTTTTTTTTTTTATTTTTTCAGGACTCCAATAATGATGCCGGAAATGACATTATGCCATGGACACCGGTTAGATTGCCTTCCAGGTGGAGATCTATGAAGGATCCTCGAGGTCGAACATATTATTATCATGTGAAATATCGTATACCTCAGTGGGAACCTCCGCTTTATTCACCAACCCTAAATTCTGATGGTGGTGAGTAATTTGTACAATGTTTTTTTTTGTTTCAAATAAATTAAAAATATCTTGTATTTTATGAATATCTGTTGTTCTTATTTTAGATGATAGCTCTTTGGATGATGAAGAAGAAGAAGAAGAAGCGAGTGAAGATGAAATCAAAAACATCAACGAAATATTAGGGGACGAAAATTATGATAAGTTGATTGAAGGTGTAAACGGTATATTTAAAGGTAAATTTAAGTTTTGGTAAATTGTTGGAAAGTTTGTGGTTTTTTTTATTAAGTTTATGTTTTATTTATTAGAACTGAAAGAAGAAAAAATATTCAAAAAGAATGGAATGATCAAAAAGTTACAATATTTCACCCATAAAGTTAAAAAATTGCGGCCTGGTCTTGTAACAGAAAAAATTATTAGTGTAAGTTATTTTTTTTCAATTTCAATATATTATTGAATAGCTTTTTTATTTTCAAGTGGTTTTAATGTTTTTTTAGCCTCGACTAGAAGAAGATAAAATTAATGCAAAAATGGACTTGAAGCGATATAAAGAGACAAAGGAAAAATTACGAAAACGAAAAGAGTTGGCTCTAACAGCCGCTGGTTATCCAGATTCATTAAATAAGTATAAAAAGAGATCTAAAAGTAGTAAACATAAGAAAGTTAAGGTAAACTTTTTGAAACAACAACCAAAATAGTTTTTTTGAATTGTATCAGAATAGTTTGTAAATTTAAATCATTTTTTAGGAAAAAACCACCGAAGTGGGTGAAAAAGCAGCTCGTCGAATTAAAGAGGCATTTAGAGCCAGTATGGCTCGTGTTATGGTGCATCATTTGGATCCGTACCGAAGAGATGATTGTTCTATTGGACATATTACAAATACTGCAGATTTTAAACACTTGGCAAGAAAGGTATATTTTTTGTTTTGTTTATTCTTAGAACCACGGAATTTGTAAAAACAAACTAACACACTACAATTTTAACTCTTAATTTTTCAGTTAACACATTTTGTTATGCACAAAGAATTAAAACATTGTCAAACAGTCAGCGACCTCGAATGCAATGATTCTGTTAAACAAAAAGCAAAGGAATTTGTAAAAAAGTATATGGCAAAATATGGACCTGTGTACGTAAGACCATTGGATGAAATGGACTGTTGAGTGTCTTGCTAATATTTTACTGCATAAGTTATAAAAATAAATAGTTATGAAATTTATATTTTTATGTAGTAGTTGAAAATCATATTTTTAATTATGTGTAAATGAGAAAAGTGTAATTATTAATAGTATTGTAAAAAAAAAAGCGAATACAACTTGTTGTCAATTTTAGGCTATTTTTTTAATAACCATAATAATTTGCAAGTGCAAATTTAATTAGTCATTGAATCATTTTAAAATTAATGTGTTCAACTAGTTTAAAAATTTTTTATTTTTATAATTCTTTGTTTTCTCAGTATTGGAATAAGTGGGTATTAAATGCCATTCATTATATCATCCATTCATATTTGAACTAAACATATTATAATTAATTTTTTTTTTTTCACTGTAAAAGTTATCTACTTGTATTTTTTTTTTTTTTTAGTACATAAAATCTGTTATTTTATCGTTGAGATTTTTTAAAACTATTTTATCAAATACATTCTAAATGGACTGAAACACGGTAGGCATGCTTGGAATGAAATCGTTGTTGATAAAAAAATATGTGTACATAGTTAAATAAATTTTGTAACACTGATGTATATTTGAAAATATCGATATATGTATATAGTTTATAAATTAAATGAATTATTAAATCTCGAAATCATGTATTTCACATTTACTAAATTTAACGGATTACGAATAGTTGAAATATTTTTAGGCTGTGCATTTCTTTTTTTTTTAAGGAGCTGTAAAAATATTTTTTTATTTCTATTAAAAGAATGATCATTCGCAGAATCGGATACCGTATTTTATTTTAATTTTTTATTACTTCTAATAATATATATGTATGTATGTATGTAGACACTGGTTCACATTACATAATGCGGAGATTCGGCCTTGTACATACGTACATAAATACATACATAGTTTGCACTAGCGATGTTTAAATCCTACAGCCTAACAAGCAACTATAATACAATGTTAAATTTTACTTTATCCTAATCGAATAAAGTATTGTGATCGTGCGAAAATTCGAAATTTTGACTGATTTGTATCAGGTATCATCCCCTGATCACGTTTTCATGATTTCTGGAAAGTGTCGGAGTATTTTTTGACTTTTACTTTTTCTCCTAAACTATCAAGTCTATCAAGCTGAAATTTCATATCTATTATTTTCACGTAAGGTGTAAGAGGTGTTATGATTTTGGTCAATATCCGCTAAACGGAAGTAGCCGTTTAATCTTGAACGAGATTTGGTTTTTTTTTTTTTTCGGCCTTTTAAATATTTCGTATCTTATAATATTGTAATATTATAATCCTTAAAGCAATTCCTAGTCACAAAAAAATAAATCAGTCAACTTTGTGGTTCAATAAATCAGTCAACAGAAGTGGTTCTTTTTGTTTTGCGGAAAAGTCAAAAATACTGTTACCACGGAATATTTCCGAAACTACTTAGCCAATCAAGTTGAAATTTCATATCTATAGTTTTCACATAAGGCGTAAGAATTGATAACGTTTTGATCAATATCCGTTAGTTAAGTGTTAGTTTACTCTTGAACGATTTTTATTTTTTTCGGCCTTTTACATATTTAGAATCTTCATAATATTGTAATACTATAATAATCATTATGCTAATTACAATCTGCGAAAAAAATCATCAAAATCGCTCAACTGGAAGTGGGATTTTTTTTTCTTGTAAAAAAGTCAAAAATCCTATTATTTTTCTTTGTGCAGGGATTTTTGACCTTTTCAGTTTTTGGTTACTCTTCATATTCCTCAAATATATGGATAAAGTCATGGGTTATTCACACACATGTAAAATAATCGTATTTAACAGTAAAAAAAATAAAAAGAATACATATATAATCCGTTTAAAAGAGAAAAGGGAAAAGTTGACATGGTGACAAGTGAGTTTGCGAGGTGTTCGCGAACCCGCACATTTGTTGGGGTGATCGCGAACGCGTCTACCGGCGACAGCATTACTGGCAGAAGTGGCAGAAGTTGTTAGTGAACGAGGAGTTCACTTTCACAATCAGCCAGCTCGAATTCAGCATCAGCGAAGATGTCTGCTCGATACGATCGCGCCATTACTGTATTCTCACCTGATGGTCATTTGCTGCAGGTCGAATATGCTCAGGAAGCCGTCGGAAAAGGATCCACAGCGGTCAGTATCAGCATATCCGTATGCTTATCATATCTTTCTTTCAGATTCACTGTCACTATTGCACTTGTACTTTTTGTCTCGTTTCGATCCGTTCCTATACTAGTACAATGATGACATTCAGATATTTGAACATAACCTCTTTTTTTTACTGCAGTACATTATTCAATACTTGCATACATGTATGTAGAAATTCAAACGGTTAACTATTCCAATGTGTTTATTTTAAGGTCTAAAGAGTATCTACACATTTGCACAATTGAAATTCACAGTAATTTTTGTATGAAATTATCAATAAAGTTAGGAAAAAAGACTAAAAAAAAGTGGGTTACGGATGTCCGAGATTTGCGACTTTGATTGGTTATCGTTGGGTAGTCTACGCAGACTGATTCTAAATTGGTCAAGAATAGGTTGTTTCTTAAGTTGGACATCTTCACATTTTGCACAGTTGAAATCCAAAAAGTTACAATAACGACTATATATATCTGTCTATTTTTTTCTATTGAGAAATGAAATGAATCGTGTTCATTCTTGAACCTTTTTATCAAATGTATACTCTGCCCAGCTTAAGATGTACCTACATATTTCTCGCTCGACTAGAAAAAGAGGCTGTCTGAAATTTACAACTTTGGTTGGTTATCGTTGGTGTTTATTTATTCCAAAAAGCCGAGATGGTGACGAAGCTCGTCGGTTCAGACCCAGGTTGTAGATTTGGATGAAATTTTTAATAAAGTTAGGAAAAAGCTAATTTTACTATTGAGAAATGGAATGCACAATATACACTATTTTTTAAACTTTTTGTTTAATTATACTTGTGTCCATTTTTGAACTTTCCTATCAATTGTAGACATGTTTGAAATTATATACATAGATATAAAAATAATAGTAAATAAAAGGATATTTCCAATTATGAATTAAAAAGTCTTCAGTGTTATAAGTTGAAGTTAAAATTATTTACACAATTTTAGTATTCATGTGTAATGAAAATTTGATTAGAATTGTTTTTGAAATGATTTCCGAATTTGATTACAGGTCGGCGTCAGAGGTCAAGATGTAGTCGTACTCGGTGTGGAAAAAAAGTCTGTAGCCAAGCTCCAAGAGGAGAGGACAGTGAGAAAGATCTGCCTGTTGGACGATCATGTAGTGATGGCTTTCGCCGGCTTGACGGCTGATGCGAGAATATTAATCAACAGAGCTCAAATCGAATGTCAAAGTCACAAGTTGACATTGGAAGATCCCGTGACCCTCGAATACATCACCAGGTATATAGCCGGACTGAAACAGAAATATACGCAGAGCAACGGTCGCAGACCTTTCGGCATATCGTGTTTAATCGGCGGATTTGATTACGACGGGAAACCCCATTTGTACCAAACCGAACCTTCGGGAATATTCTACGAATGGAAGGCTAACGCCACCGGTAGATCAGCCAAGACCGTTAGAGAATTCCTCGAAAAACATTATACTGCCGAAGAAGTTTCAACCCAAGACGGTGCAGTGAAAGTATGTGAACATTATGTTAATGTCTATATTGAATTGTTTTTTATTATTTATTTAAATTTATTTTTTTGTCCACAGCTCGCTATACGTGCTTTATTAGAGGTGGTTCAATCCGGCCAGAAAAATTTAGAGATAGCTGTAATGCAACGTAATAAACCAATTGTCATGTTAGACGCGGCAACTATCGATGCTCACGTGGAGACAATAGAGAAAGAGAAAGACGAAGAAGCGAAAAAGAAGAAACAGAAAAAAAGATGTTTTAATACTAATTCCACACTCAATTATAAGTTTTTTTTTACTAATTATGTCAAATATTCGTTATTTTTAAAATATTCAATAAACAATTCATAAAAATCTTTCTATCGTTTCTATTTTTTATATACATACATACATATTATTATCATTTCTTTTTTTTTTTTTGTTTGATTTTCTATTGTTTTTATTATATTATATTATATTCTGTGTAACTTCTATGTATCTTTTGATATTCTTATTCTTTTGTTTTTATATATGTATGTATATGTAATCTATATTTTGGGCTAAAAAGCTGTTAATAAATAAATAAATAAAATAAATATGTACATACATATGTACCCACTTTGATATTGTACAACATTATGAAAGTTGTATTATTTCTTTCATTTCTGTCTTTAGGTGAATATTTTCACATATCTGCAGCTAGAAATATTCTATTACTACATATATATTTTTAGTAGTGAAAGGGCCTGCCTGGCTGGGTATCTGCAGAACTCATGGCTCGAATTTTTCAACTACCTACTACATTTTGAACTACTAAATACAGTAGGGTATTGAGAAAGGTGTTGGGCAAGGAGACACCATTTCTCCTAAATTATTCAATGTGGTGCTTGAGGACATATTTAGATCGCTGGAATGGCACAAAACAGGTGTCGAGATTAACGGAAGGCACTTGAGCTATCTAATATTCGCTGACGACATAGTTATAGTTGCAGGCGACTCAGTAGATTAACACAATTAAGCAACGTAAGTATGGAAGTAGGTTCAAGAATTAATTTTAATAAAACAAATTATATTTAATGAATTTTGCAAGCAAAAAGTAGTCACAGTAGATAATCATATTGTAGAGATAGTTGATTGACCTAGGACAACTGGTGAATATGACTGGATGTAAAGAAGAAGAATGAAACTAGGATGGAGTGCTTGTGGAAGAATGAACATAGTTTTTAAATCCAACATTCCGGTTTGCTTAGGCATACAATCAATGTGTACTGCCAGTTATGATGTATGGAGGTGAAATGGCGATGCTGAATTCAAGATTGTTACGTAAGATCCAGTGCACACAGGGAAGCATGGAAAGATGTATGCTTGGTATAACAAGAAGAGATCGTAAGAAGAATACATGGGTGAGAAGCATGATCAAAGTGGCAGATATAGCGGAACGTGTGAAAAAGTTCAAGTGGCAATGGGCTGGATACATAGCGAGAAGAATGGACGCGAGAAATACTGGAATGGTATCCGAGAGGATGTGAAAGAAAGCAAGGTAGACTGAGTGGACGATGAGCTGATGAATTGAGAAGAATGTATGGAGTCAAGTGGATGCAGATTGCTCTAATCGCTCTAATTGCTTACAATCATTCAGTTGTTAGTAACAAGTGTGTACAAAACATATTGGCACGATTACTCATATGCCGAGAGATTCAATTAAAATTTTTGAAAATATTGGAAAATGACTACATTGTCGATCAATGTTCGACAAAAATGCCCAGCATATATGTACACAAAGCTTAGAGGCCGATTCTCCAAACACACACATAATATTAAAAAAGGGTGCATATTTGCTGTTTCTAGAGATTAGCTTAATTTGATACAGGCCAACGCGAGCACTCGTACGTTGACCTACATTTTTGTCTAAAAAATATAACTGTTGTTCAATGAACATGGATGTGACGATTGGTAAACCTGTTCACTGTTTGCTGTCAGTGTGTGGTTTTAGGTAAAGTGGAACGATCGTCGTTCTTCTGATGAAGTGGGTTAGCCATGGAATGTCGTCTGTGTCTTCATCCACGGCCTCAAACATCCATCTGGGAGTCTCCCAACGCTTTGGTATCACGTATCTGGAAATGCTGCCAATTAAATGTTTGATTATGAACTTAATTATGCGTGCTTTTGAAAGTGGCACAAGTCACAATATTAAGCATGAGATAGACGGATGCAAAAAGTATCAATATTTGGACTTTGCAGCAGGAACTATATATGTAGTTACTAGATTTTTTGCCAGCAATGTGTTTATCACCTTTGGAATTGTTCTTTCTATGTCGACTCTGTCTATCCCTGTCTTTATGTTAGTACAGCTATGCTTAGTATATCCCAATTTTCGTATCTTTGTATGTACTAGAGATGGCCTTGCCTTTTTGATGACCAATACGGATTAGCTTACATAGGTTTGGTGTTATTTCCACCTGAGATAAGTGATACCATTCTAGTACATACAAAAACTGTGGATAGACTGAGCACGGTTGTAAGTTAATGTATTGAGAATTTGCAATCTAAACTATTTTGGTTTCATATGTGATTAATTGTATTGTTTTGCTTTTTTTTTTGATAGGTGGAAATGCACGATGGGTTGCCAGATCGAATATGTTCAATGTGCGAATCTAAATTGGAATTATTCGCCGAGTTTAAAGAGGTTTGTCAGCGGTCTGACAAAATTTTAAAGAATAAGCTTACCAGGAATTTTACTGTTAAAGAAGAAAAAGTAAATTTTTCCAACCTCGAAATGACAAATTATAATTATAATTCTAACATTAAAACTGAGAATAGACAACAGTCGGAAAATAACAATATGGTTATAGAGGATGAGAAACCAAATTCGTGTCAATTATCTGATAATACTTCAAAAGTTAAAAATATTGAAGTAATACTTGTAAAGGTAAATTGTAATTGAAGAAAATTTTTCTTCATGTGAGCCGTTAGCTTTGAAAGTTTAAGTCCATTTTTATTTTGACTGAATCCTTTAAAAATAAATATCTGTTTGTAACCGAAACTACCATTAACACAAAATTGAACGCACCACTTTCAAAAATACCAGCTCAATTAAAGTGTCAGTACTTAGAAGTTATATTTAATAGTAATTAATACTAAAAAGGAAGTAAATTTATGTAAATGGTCAGTATTTAAAGTTTTACTGGCCGTTTGTGAAACTGTTACTAAAACTATATTTTTTGCTTACCGTTTTCTAAATACATATAATACTGACCGTTTAATTAGTTGTCAATAAAAAACAATTTAACTTGAAATGGTTTTTCAGGAAGAAATAAAATCAAAATTTGATACATCCAACGAAAAATTGAATATTGAACATGATAAAACTGAAACGGAAAATAATTTTGCTGAAAGTAAGTATTTTTAAGAATTATATATGTACATAATCGGAATTGTGTATTTTTTTGTAATTTTCAAATAATATTTATTTTATTTTGACAATTTCAAGCTTTAGAATCGATATCGTCTGATAATACAGATGTGGATTCTCCTACAAACAAAAAATCTGCATTCATTGAAATGAATCAAGAAAATAACGAAACAAGGAATGAATACACCTATGCACAGTACGTTAGAAAAATTAAGAGAAACAGTGGGCAAGAGTATGTTACTAAAAATTGCAAAATTGTTCGTGCGAAACAATTTGCAAATAAGGATTGTCACTGCCACAAAAAGTGCCGAAGTCTAATTAGTAGTGACGATCGAAAGAATAATTTTGATAAATTTTGGGCTATGGGAGATTTCAAAAAGCAAAATTTATTTTTATGTGAATCTTCTCAACCTAGTGCCGTTAAGCGCAGAGATAGATGTATCAAAGGAAAACCAAGAAAATGCAATTATAAATATTTTTTGCTTACAAATTGTTCACCGGTATCCGTATGCAAGAAGTATTTTTTGGATACCTTTTTAATTTCCTGTGGAAGATTATGCCGTGCACTTAATGCAGAAATTTCGGGTTCAGATTTGCGTGGAACAATGAAAGGATCATCCCAAAAAACAAGTGACGAAGATATCAAAATTGTTAGAGATCATATATCGAGTTTTCCTTTATTTCAACCGGATCTTATTTCCAATAAAAAATTCTTGAATCCCGATCTTAATATAAGGAAAATGTTTCACCTTTACATTGAAAAATGTATAAAAGATAATTTATCACGTGTGAATGAGTGGATCTATAGAAAAGTTTTTAAAACTGAATTCAATCTCCATTTCTATCATCCCGACAAAAATATATGATAGAAGTGTAACGCATATCAAATAAAAGGATATACATAGACTTTTCAACGAAAATGGAGAAGTTTCAGATATTTGAAATCATGGAAAGTTTTTAAAGGAATCGAAAGGAATTTTTTGAACATATCGATTAATGCTAATGCTGAATTTTATTTAGCAATACTCTTCGTGGGACAGTATAACTATTTTTATTATATACTTAAATTTAAAATTACACGTGTATATAGTATAACTATTATACACGTGTAATTTTATGCTTTTTGGTTTTGGGTACTTCAGTAAATAGCGGCATCAGATAATACTCGTGTACTTTTTTTTCCAAAAACATTTCTTTGAAAATAAAGATACAGATATGGATAACAGTTTAACTATTTTTTTTTGTATTTGAATCATCTTTCACCCCTACAAGCAGCAATGGAGAATTCACCCCCTGCAAACTCCTGTTACTATTGTTTAGTATAAATATAAAGTATTTTTTGTAAACACTCAGTTACTTAAATAGTATATGTTCAGTATTTTTAATAAATCTTAAGAATTAAATGGTTAACTCCCAGTAAAGGTGTCCTACATGTGGATGCTTAAGTCGAGGTTCGCATGTGCAAACTTGGTTTGCCCAGGCAAAATGGAATGTGTACGTAATAAAATCTTAATGCCCATTTACACGATGCGTCCAATGATCCGTTCCGTCTCCGGTTCCGGTTCGTCGAGTAAGTACGCTTGTGTGGATCTGCCATTATGCCCGCGCCAGACATGTGTTCAAATATGTGATCAAATAAGTGTTCACATGTGTGGCACGGGCATTTGATACTATTGTATATTTGATCACTTAAGTGCGCTTTGCCATTCCGTGTCGGTTTTTTAGCGCACATCAAAGGGATAAAAGTCCAAATGTTTGTGTGCCTGCCACACTGCGCGAAGCCCAGTTGCGCGAGCGTCGCCGTGGAGAGCTTTGAACACATATCTGGCAGATACAACAATATGTGAACAAATGTGTGAGCAAAGTCTTCAAAGAAGTGGTCACTTCTTTGAACTTATGTCTGGCGCCGGCATTAGATGTATGCTTGGTATTAAAAGAAGAGATCGTAAGAGGAATACATATGTAAGAAGCATGACCAAAATGGTAGATGAAAAAGTGGCAATGGACTGGACACATAGAGAGAAATATTGGTATGGTACCTGAGAGGATGTGAAAGTAAGCAGGATAGATTGAGTGGACGATGGGCTGATGAATTGAGTAGAATGTGTGGAGTCAAGTGAATGCAGATTGCTCAAGACAGACAGGAATGGAACAGGATTGGATTGGTGGATGGTGAACGGCTGAAAATGATGACGATGAACTAATTTTATTGGCCATGTCAACAAAATACGGAACATATCCTATTTTTATACTGAACAAAAAAGTTTTTTTATTTAATCGTCATCCAGCTTATGGTCGTTAAAAGTGAGACGTTGGCCGTGTGACGAAACATCTGCGCAAACTTTATGGTCACCTGTCAAAACACCACTTTTTAGCGAAGCTTTATGATCTTTTTCGAAAATGGACAAAGAAAGGTATCCTTTATATTAATTAATCAATCGCGAACTTCATCGCCGTATTATTACCCGCCATTTTAAAACAACACCAATTGTGACATTAATTTTCAGATTTTCAATGTTACTATTGGAGCCAGGAGAGATATACTTCGAAGACTATTCGGTAGTATGTCTGAAGCGAGATTCGCGAAAGCAAAATTACATTGAAAAACTAGACGGCCGTCTGAAACTTTGCTCCAAATCCCTCGTGTTCGAGCCCAAAGACCGAATGAGACCACTAATCAAAGTGCAATTCAAAGAATGCCAACGAATTTCGCAATGTGAGAACATGCTCATCGCCAATTCAAACAATATCATAGCAATACAGTGCAACCAGTACGTTAAAATGTTAGAGGGGAATGTAATAGCGCCGTATCAAAACGAGACGACCCCTAAAGAATTCCTATTTCTGTTGAACTACGCATCCATAGCTGATTGTGTTCAGCAGATGAATCAGCTGAAACGGGCTTCTGATCTTCACGCGTGCGAGCAAAATAGCATGGTAGCCACTATATTACATTCCCGCTATTCTCGTATGCGTTTCGATCTGCTCTGGCTCGATAATCTGTACGATAAGATAATTTTAGAGAAGAATGCCGATCGCATATCACCGTTGGTTAAAAATCCTGGTAAAGTCGTGTTGACGGTTAATACGCTATTTTTTCAACCGTGCAACAATATCGAAACTGTGAGTTCTAATCATATGTTTTATACTCTGTCCAACTTAAGAAACACCCTAGTATTGATGGGTTTCCTCAGCATATCGGCTCCTTGGAATAAACATAATTTTTTATTTATTTTTTTAAGATAGCTTAAGAAGCTAATTGCAATCAAACAGTAATGTTAAGCTAATATTACAAAATAAACTTAATTATCTATTAGCACTTATACATAGGTGTTGTTTTAAGGCTGCCAGGAATCTATCAATTTTGTTTATATTTCTGAGATCTTTTGGCAGGCCATTGTATTCAACAACACCTCTGTACAAGATATTTCTCCTGGATCTACTTAATTTTAAATTCTTAACTATAAACTTATTCTTACCCCTAGTATTATGACTATGTATATTATATCCCCTTATTAAATACTTATTGAAATAAAATTAGTATAGTAATATTTCGTCCCCACAGTACAAAGTAGTATGTAAATTGTTCAGGGCGCAGTTTTCAAGTTTGAAATGGTTATCATAAATCAAGGGAACTTTGTATAAAAACTTATTCTTACCCTTAGTATTATGACTATGTATATTGTATTTTTAAATACTTATTGAAATATTTTGGTAATAAATTCTTATCTAATTTAAAAATGTATACTAACATGCACATTTTTTAGGTTTCATTTACATTCATCCAATTCAATTCTAAACATATATTATATACTAGTTAATATTCTTAAATTGGACAGAGTATAAAGTCATATGTCAATTACTCTTTAATTGTCAAAGGGGAACACTTTATTAGTAAATATTCTTCGATGTTTTAGCTGATATTGTGATCTAAAGTCGTTTTTATCGTTTTTTTCAGTATCCTGTTTTAAAAATAAAATTAAGTGATATGAAAAGAATTTTTCAAAGAAGATTTCTTTTAAGACAAATAGTGAGTTAATATCACTTTTCTGTTATTTATAATGTGTTTATTTATATAATGTATTAAATTGAATTGAAAACGTTGTTTTACAGGGTTTAGAAATATACAATGTTGAGTCGTGTGAAATACCTCACATCTATTTAGCATTGAAGTCTAAAGAGGACCGAGACGAATTATACAAGAAGATATTAGAATCGCCAAATTTGAATCTGGATAATACCGGACAAACCGAAATGACTATGCAGTGGCAAAATGGCGTTTTATCAAATTATGACTATCTCTTATATCTCAATTGGTACAATTTATTAGATTATAAATTATTTTTACACACTGTTTACAGTGTGAATGAACACAATTCAAAATAACATTATTGTAGTTTAGCCGACAGGACAAAGAACGATTTAACCCAGTATCCGATATTTCCGTGGATTTTGAACGATTACACATCGTCTAGCATCGACTTGAATGATGTTAATGTGTATCGCGACTTGAGGAAACCAATCGGTGCTCTAAATCCAGAAAGATTGCTAAGGTTAAAAGAGAGATATGCGGAGATGGGTCCACCGAAGTTTTTGTACGGTTCTCACTATTCAGCACCGGGCCTTATATTATTTTACATTGTAAGTCTATTTTTTATGTTAATTTGCCTTATCTTTGTCATCATTCTCAGCCGTTCACCATCTACTGCTGGATGAAGGCCTCTCTGATCCTCTTCCATTCCTGTCTGTCTTGAGCAATCTGCATCCATTTGATTCCACACATTCTTCTCAATTCATCAGCCCATCGTCTACTCGGTCTACCTTGCTTTCTTTCACATCCACTCGGATACCATTCCAGTATTTCTCGCGTCCATCTGCCATCCATTCTTCTCGCTATGTGTCCACTTTAACTTTTTCACATATTCTGCTATATCCAGTGCTCGAATTCAGCGGGAGCGGCAGGGAGCGGGCGTTCCCTTTCGTGAGATTTGAAAACGTAGCGTACCCTTTCGTGAAATCTGTAAATTTAGCGCTCCCTTTCGTAAAAAAACAAAATTTCCGTGCTCTTTCAATAATTATTGCCGAAAAAAAAATGTTAGAAGGTGAATTTTTTTTTACATTTATGACTCCTAAATCACAATCTTTGACTGAAAGTTAAATTCTTTACATTTCAATTCCGACAAAGGCATCTTATCTGTAGCCAAAAGCCATTTAAAATATTATTATGTTTTGAAAAAGCTGGATGCACTTGTGTTAGATGTAGAATTCTTGAAGATAACATTTAGAATTCGAGGGTTTTTATGCGCAAAAAGTTTTATTGCTTTATGGTCGGCACTGTCTGTCACACTATGGTCGAACTGCAACGGGTCCCTCTCGGGGCATCGGTCATTTCGATAATTTACGATATATTTCTTTGAATTGTCTACTTTCTTATTTAAACTAAATAGTGATATTAACAATTATTCAAATTTAAAAAAATTAACCGTGTAAATTGTGCATGTATGTATGTATGCAATACAGTTTCTATAATAATAATACTAATAACCTAATATATACAACCATAAATTCATTTATATTGGTGTACATATGTTACGTAAGTGTGTTGGTGTTGTAATATATGTACGTATATAAATGTACGTACATTTTCTATACATATAGTTAAAAATAAAGGTCGTTTGATATTTTTTGAAAATTATCGAGCGCTCCCATTCGTGAAAATTTCCATTTCGAGCACTGGCTATATCTGCCACTTTGGTCATGCTTCTTACCCATGTATTTCTCTTACGATCTCTTCTTGTTATACCAAGCTTACGTCTTTCCATGCTTTTCTGTGTGCACACTGGATCTTACGTAACATTCTTGAATTTAGCATCCACGTTTCACATCCATACGTCATAACTGGCAGTACTCATTGGTTGTATACCTTCTTTTTTAAGCATAGTGGAATGTTGGATTTAAAAACTCTGGTCATTCTTCCAAAAGCGCTCCATCCTAGTTTCATTCTTCTTCTTTACATCCAGTCATATTCACTTAATTTGTCTAAAAGTTTAAATTTCAATTTAAGATTTTATTATATTTTTTAATTTTCAAGGTACGAATTTGCCCTCATTTCATGCTATGTCTTCAAAATGGAAGATTTGATCATCCAGATAGAATGTTTAACTCAATAACGGACGTTTTTCGCAATTGCCTCAATAATATGGCTGATTTTAAGGTTGTTTGATATACTTTGATATGTATGTATATCAATAATGAGCTATTCATTTAATATTGTGTTTGAATTTTAGGAATTAGTACCGGAATTTTTTGATACCGAAAGCAACGGTGATTTTTTGGTGAATAAATATGGAATTCAATTTGGATTTAGACACGACGGTACTAAAGTAGAACACGTTAAGTTACCTCCGTGGGCTGAATCACCTGAACACTTTATTAAGACGATGCGTGAAGCATTAGAGTCTGAATATGTATCGAAAAATTTGCATCATTGGATTGATTTAATATTTGGTTGTAAGCAGCGGGGAGAGGAAGCAGAAAAGGCTGATAATGGTATAGCTATTCACCCCATTGTATAATCTCATTAGAGTTTGGGAATAATCACACGGCTGTTTTTATTTTCAGTGTTCTTCCATTTATGCTATGAAGGTTCTGTGAATCTGGACGATATCGCTGATATGAATGAAAAGGACGCCGTCGAAGTGCAGATAATGGAATTTGGTCAGATTCCCAAACAATTGTTTAAAACTCCACACGTTAGAAGAATAACTACCGCCAAAACAACAGAAGACGATCTTTCCATGGAAAAGTTGACTTTGGCACCGATGACTATAAATTCGCTCGCTGAAAAGTTATCTTTTCACTCTCATAAGGAAGGTGTGAGTTGTGTGCTCGTTTCTAAAGATGAGCAACGTGTCATATCAGTTGGGAAAGATTCACTGTTGAAAGTTTATTCAATTTCGGAAGAAAAGCAAATTAGAAGCGTCAATGTAGGTTCACTGCCACTGAGTTCGTGTGTGCAAATGAATAACAATACAGTTATTGTTGGATCTTGGGATAATTACATGTAAATATAGTAAAATATTAATTAATTAAAATTAATAGTAAAATATTAATTAATAAATCCGCATATTTTCAGTATGATGTACGATTTAGAATATGGTAGAGTCGTAGATAGCTTTAGAGCACATGACGATGCTGTGAGTTGCCTTGTATGGTCGTTGCAAGGTGAATTTTACACTGACTGATTATGATTATATTTTTGTAATAAATTCATATTAATTCAAACTTATCTTATAGGCAATTTGTTGATATCAGGAAGTTGGGACTGTGTGGTTAGAGTTTGGGGTTCTTTGGATGGTTTTGGTAAAGGTACTTTCAGACCACTTCAAAGTTTGAAAGCTGAATTCGATCACGACTCCAAAATAACCTGCATTGTTCTTGATAAGTAAGTCCAATGTTTTTATGAGGTGCGAATCATTATTATTTTGTATATTTCTTGTAAAATATTATTGAATTTAAAGATCGGCAAACGTATTAATGTCGGGAACTGATGACGGAGACGTCACGCTGTGGAATATAGACTTAAAAGCAATTAAATGTAAATTGCCATCACACTCTGGTGCAATATCCGGTGCTTGCTTCATATCTGGAGATAAAAGACTGGTCGTTTGTAGTTTTGATGGGGAATTCAGGGTGACTGATTTGGTAGCTAACGTTCAGGTAACTTGTTATTTGTTATCATAATTTCATCATTTTCAGCCGTTCACCATCCACTGCTGGATGAAGGCCTCTCCAATCCTGTCTGTCTTGAGCAATCTGCATCCACTTGACTCCACACATTCTTCTCAATTCATCAGCCCATCGTCCACTCTTCTTGGTCTACCTTGTTTTCTTTCACATCCTCTCGTATACCATTCCAGTATTTCCATCCATTCTTCTCGCTATATGTCCACTTCAACTTTTTCACACGTTCTGCTATATCTGTCACTTTGGTCATACTTCTTACCTATCTATTCCTCTTGCGATCTCTTCTTGTTATACCGAGCATACATTTTTCCATGCTTCTCTGTGTGTACTGGATCTTACGTAACATTCTTGAATTCAGCATCTACGTTTCACATCCATACATCATCACTGGGAGTACGCATCGGTCGTATGCCTTCATTTTTAAGCATAGCGGAATGTTGGATTTCATTGTTGTTCATTCTTCTTTACACCTATTCATGTTCGTATTTGCAATATAAACCAATATTGGATGTACATTTTTTTAAATTTTAGGTATTCAATAAAGTTATAGATGAGGGTTTAACATCTATAGCTTGTGAAGGTAGTATTTTGTGTTTGGGTGGAGCGAAGGGAACTTTATATGTGTGGGATTTGCAGACTGTCGCTCAAACATTTCAAATTAAAGTACATCAAGGTAATTTGTTTGCTTAAAATCTCTGATTGATATTTAATTGAGGTGTTTTAGTGCAATCTAAAATGTTTCTTTTTTTTAGATTCTATTAACAGTATTGCGATTGGACCGAATAATTTACTTTTATCACAGGAAGTGAAGATCATCATGTTAAAATTTTGAATTCTTCAAAGAAGTCGATGCATAAAATATGCTGCTATTTTTATTACAATATACTTTTGATCTGTTTATAAAACTTTATATTTGTGATTTGAATATACATACATACATATGTTGGATTTATACGGTGATATTATGAGACTAGTCTAAGATTATATATCAATAAAATCAACAATATGATTGACGTGTAATTATCAAAAATTCAATACTGAAGTTGAACTAAATTTTGACTGAAAAATTGACCCAACTCTGAGCAATATATTGAATGTGAAAATTACTGTCGCGTTTCAGTTATTTTTTCATACATCGATCTGAAATTCAATAAAACGTTGTATATTTCGTTTTATTTTGGAATATGTTTTTATTTAATTTGATCTGAAGTTTTTAATGCTTGAATAAAATGAATATTCTATAATCGGGTTTTAAAATCATTAGACAATTAGCGCTTCTCTAGTATTCAAATATTAATAAAATTGAAATTGGACAAATTTATTAAATTGAAATTCTGCTAAAAATACTTTCTTTTCTTCGTAAGCAATAACAATTAAATTCACTATTAGTGTAAAAGTCATACATTCTAATTTTTTTTGCTACTATGAAAACATTCAAAATGAATAATTTTTAAGAAATTGTGATATGCTAAGTAAAAAATATTTTTATAATAAATTGTATTGAATTATAGCATGTTTTAGTATTTCGGACCCGACTAAAAAATAAAGATGAAAAAAATTCTATTATATATTTATTAAAAATGTATTTACATCTTAACCATAAAATATATATTATTATTATAATAAGGGGTACAAAGCAATTAAGCTGAAACTGTTTCTACCATAGTTTTTTTGATAATTTCACCAAAATTTTCATCACCGTCACTAGGACTACTTTGCTGTGGACAGTCAGCACTGGTTGTTTCAGAATTCGCAACAGCTACCGTAGGATTCGAATTAGTTTCTGCAGAATCGACTTGTTCAGCTGCCGGTGCCACCGGTTGCATATTTTCTCCATTTTCATACGTATTATATGCGTATCGTCCCTGAATCAACTCGGAAAAAGATTCTAGCTTATTGCTCAGGGGGTATGCAGCCGAATTCAAATTTGTATATTGATTAGCCTCCTTCACATCGTTGGTATGCGTGTAACACGTATTGTCTGAAGATCTATACGCTCCATAGTTGTTTATCTGCGTCGAATGATATTCCGAATTGTTCGTTGGATTTTCACCATTCTCTTGTGGGCTAGTTTTTGCATTGTAATCGCTCATGTACATTGAATTGTAATGATTGAAGACGTTCGCCATCGACGACTGAGAGAAGTCTTCAAAAGTGGTCGCAGAAAATTGTTGACTTGGATAATGATTGGAATCGTGGTGCTGCGGATATGAAAAATTAATATCACAAGAAAACCTCGAAAGAGTGGAATTCGATGAAAAGTTTGAATGGTTAGAATCTGCGTAATGTGAGGTTGGTTTACTTTTTGCATTATTCGACGCATAGTTGTCGATTTGTTGATTTTGACTGTTACTATTGGACGGTAACCTGGATGTATCATTACAGTTTTCTTCATTGTAATTTTCTTCTCGGAATGCGTACAGATCCAAAGAATCTTCTCGGCACTGTGAGTTTGGACCCACTTTAGATGTATTAGCATTTTCATAATGCATGTTATTGAATGTTCCCGTATTGACGCAAGATTCCACTTCAAGATGGGTCGATAAATTAACATCTCTTAGTAAATTTCCATTATATTTATTGTTATTAGACGAGTTGCCACATGTTAAAGATTCATTTTGGTTGTACGGACTGTTCGCCATCGATAATCTACTACTGGGGTCAGACCAGTGACTCTGATCGACGATGTCTGTCTTGGATATGTTTTCTTCTGACTTCTTCTCCAAGCCTAATCTCATCAGTGTATGTATGAAGTGAGTTCGCACCCTGACCGGATTGAATTCTATTCTACCGGTGGTGTTACCGCAACCGTCTCTCGTACAACCGCATGGGAAGTTCAATCTGTCCACTTGGCATTTGATTCCAGCCTGACTGCAAGAACACGTTTCAGGATCGCAGTATCCTTTGCAGCTACAGCCGCAAAATTCTCGAGAAGTGCGTATATCTCGACAGTCGTCCTTCTCGACGGCTTCGATCTTTCGAACACCGGCTGCTCGTAAGAGTGCTCGTCTCTGACGAGTCGGCACAGGTTGTAAAAAGTAATAACTATCCAAATCGAGTTCAGATTCAGACATCTCGCTCGGTTCATCTTCTGAGTCACTGTAGTCGCTCGACGATACAGACGAACCTTGTAGAGAATGACGTTCGCATCTTAACTGTTGAAGAATTTGCCGATGTAGCCTACGTTGCTCTGACGTGTGCTCGGAGAGAGTGAATTTTTGCACATGAGTATGTCGTTTAGCCATTCCGAGAGTTGATCCACCTTGTGACGGTATACATGTGAAGCCTTGGGCTCGAGGAAAGTAGAATACTGTAACGTCGTCGAACGTAATATTTCTTTTCTTCTTCGGTGCCGGAACACTGTCGATATCCACGGATAATTTCCGTTTTAAATTACTTCTGATTGAAATTGCACTTTTGACTTCTTTCGGTTTTGGTTCATTGTCAAATTGTAATATATTTAAAGCCTCATCGGTGTTATTTACAAGGTTTGTACATTCTAAATTATCATTAGTTATATTAAAATTGGCACTGTCTGTTGTTAGGGACACTACTCTACTACTTTCAACCTCCGAAGAAATTAATTCAGTGAAAGGTTGTTGTACAGTTTGCTCTTCGGTTATTTCAGATCCTAAGCCGGAATCGCTACCGTCAGATCTATCTTGAGGTTCGTCTTCAGCTTCCGGTATGGTAACTGATTCACATGGTAAACTTCCCAATGCAGAATCCTCACTGTCCGCAGACGCTATGTCGGTTTTGTTGTCTTCAAAATCGCACACCACGTCCCGTTCGATTTTGCTATCATCAATAGACGCACTATCCAAAGCGTCAGTTATGTGAAACTTCACATCTACATCAGATTTAAAATTCGAATTGAACTCACTCTCCTTATCAACGACATCACCACTCACTTCCGAGTTTATTTTGAATGAGGAGTATAATTTAATTTCCCTGGAATTTGTGACATTGTCGACGTTCTCGTCTATTTCCTCAGATGGTTCATGGAAGTTGGAATCGTCGCAAGTCTCTGGTAGTACTGCATTATCTTTGGGTGGGATCGTTGGTGCAACGGGTGAAGGTGGATTGCACAATGTGGATTCTTCAATGTTCAGCTCCGGCGTTGACACTGCATTCAGTTGATCTTTCAACGGTTGACTCTCACTCATGTTGGTCCCCATTGTAATCGACTGCTGTGTAATTTCTGGAAATACAATAAAAAACAGGTTACTATTGTTAATAAATTATCGGACATTATCAAAAGTGAAAATTTCCCGTATGAATGATTTACATATTAATTTTGACTTTAGTACAAATAAAAATGTATAAACATTGTCAACTAAAAAAATATTTTGTATCAGAATGCTTTGTATATTTAGTCAATTTTTTTTATATAATATCTCACTGTTTATGAAGTGTTCTCTGTTCCTGACTGCCTTTAGACTTTATTTTTTTAAGTCATCCTCAAAATTCAAATGATAAATTTATTACAGGGTTATGAATTATGAGATATCTCTCAGGAGCACAAAATTTCAGATTAGTGAAATTTTTTATTCAGAATTTTTTGCTACTTGAATCCGAAATTTCGACATTTTAATTTGACCCTGCAAACTTTGTACTATCAATCATAAGTAGGCTAGACTTAATTTAAAGTTTGCATATCGTTGATAAAAAAATATTTTTTAAAAATTTAAATAATAATAATAATAATAGATAATAATATAATATAAAATAATAATAATATAATATTTTTAGTTTTTAAGATAAAATTTATATCAAATCAAGATACAGTTTATGATAAAGAAATTAATGAGTTCCAGTAAATTTATTTATTTTGTGTATTATGTATTTTTTTTTCTTGCAAATCCGTAAAGTTTGGGAAATTTTTTTTTTCGGAAAAATAAGTTAAAAATAAAAACGCAGCAGGCGAAGTACATATTATATATTCTTGCATAAGAAATTTCTTAAGGAAATCACCACATTTTATATAAAACACTCTAATAAAATGCGCCACAGGCGAGATTATTTTTCCAAAACACAGTACATATGTATGTATATCGTAAAATTTATTAATTAATAAATTTATTTTTAATAACGGCCGACAGGGGCGCAATTTTGCAAGCTGTAAACCAATAAACGTTCTACGAATTGAAAGCCAAATTTAGTTACTTTGCATTTCATTTCATCATATTATGACCTGACAAAATCACAAACCAGCCGGGACTAGACCTTCAAACCGGCACGTATGGTAAGCCCAACCATAAGGGCAATATGAAATTGAACACCTAGGAGACTTTCACAGCATGGACAAATACGAACCACCATTACAACTCTATTACACGGATGTTTTACGGTGGATATATGATAATAATTGCGAATATGTGCATTAGTAAGATTGCAGTGACCCCAGACATCAGGACGGACGCTTTGCAGGTGAGGTTGAGCCTCAGGTAGACGTCCTCAGCGATTGTGCATGTTGTAAGTTGTACTGGTAACAGGTAAAGAACCCAGCCGGACGTGAACCACTATCAGAGCTTCTCAAACTGTGGAGGGACGACACGTCGGAAAATGCAACGGAAAACTCGCTTTCGCCTCTGCGGCCAAACGGGTATGCAATTTTCATAATCAACGTACTTTAGATGCATAGTATAATATTATTTTATAAAAATATATATTCAAGCGACGTTCGCTATTTTGAATACATACGATCGGATTCAATGAAAACAAAAAATAATTCAACCGGATAATAGAGACCCCGAGTAAAATATATACATAAAAGGTGGTGGAGCTTATTGAATCCAGTAGTGTAGTCTATAGCTATACGTTAAGATCTCATACAAACTTACCACACGCCACGCCACACACGTCTTCTGACGAAATCCTAAACGCATGAATTTCTATAGTTTTGTATGGCGTAGATACACACTTGCAACACCCCACCCCACGTCACAATTCATAGCAACGGCGTCACATCACGTGTGGTGTGAGCCGTAATAGTAATTACTTTTTGTACACGTAACTGTTGAAAGAGCATTTTCAACCTTAAAGTGAAGTTTGGAACCGCTAATTTATATCAGTAGTGTGAATCTTTGTACAATTTTATACATACATATATACATATGTACGTGTATCACGTTTATAATTATTTAAACCCCATTATATTGAATAGATTGTTTATTTAAAGGAAATTTAGTGTGTGTGAGCCTTAGGTTTTACGAAACAAATAAATACAAATGTTTCTTTTTCAGGGTATTATAATACATATGTATGTATGTAAGAGGCTTAGTTATTGATTTTGGTTCTAATGAAACTTAACGCTTTCGGTTCTAAGTAAAAATTAAAAGTTTGTAATGTAGCTGGAAACTCTACAAAGATAATGTACACGATGAGGCAATGTATACATTGCGGTGTCGAGGCATAAAGTCGATAACGTTCCGACTGGAATTATGAGGTTAATTAAAATAGCCTAATCACGCTATCGGTCGACGTTAGTGACGGTAAATGTAATATACAAAAAAAACAAGTATTATAAAAATGTTGAGAACTTGTTTTATATTGCATAAATAAATATATACATATGTATGTAGTTATATTCGTAAACCTTTTGGTATGTTTGCGTGAAGGGTTAAGGGAGTGTCCTCACGCATACACACGTTCGCAAATTAACCTGCACACGAACATATTCATTTTTGTAACTCGCATTAAAATGTATTTAGTCTGCTTTCATTTACTTTCTGAAAATATTTTTTCTATTACAGTACCGAAAATTCTGGGAAAACGCCGAACAGAGTGTTTTTCCATGAACGCTTTCATATCGGATTGTTTGCGAAAGAGCGTAAGCGCCATTCGTGAATTTTCATACATCGTCCCAGCCGTATTGAATAATCGAAAATATTTTTTGTAATCTTATCGTCATCCCTTTGATGCAATTTCACGATAATGCGAATGTTATCTATTTGAATGAGATTTTTTTTAATATTGATTAAAACCAAACCAGCATCACTTTCGTTCGTTGATTTTGTCATGTCGCACTCGTACGCGTTTTTGCGATACTTACGCTGTATGTGGACAAATTGTTGTAGCGCATGGACGTTCATAGCCAAGTATGTATTTAATTGTAATCAGATTACACTTATGTATTGTCAAGAAAATGCAAAACAAAAATGTTTTTTCGTATTTAATTTCATAAAACAGACAAAGAGTGAACTGAAATGACATAGGAGACAAGTATAAAACAAATACAGTTTCCGGTTGACCGACATTCACAAAATTTGTAACGCATCTTCTTAATGTATCTACGTATCTACTTAGCTATGAATTTAATAATTTTAAAACGATACAAATAGCTTTGCAGCAAAAAATTAAATAGATAACATTACAAGTGTGCCATATAATTTATAACATAACCAATAGTACATATTGGCAAATAACTTTACAAGAAAAAATAAAATGCCAAAAGCGATTCGATAGTAACTTGCCGATTTCGGTCAGCCGAAAATTACCTTAATCTTTATATCACAATTTAAAATTTCGAGAACATCGTAGCCTGTTCTATATGAAGTAAAATAAATGACTTTCTATTATTTATGTGATACTGTACGAGTTGGTGATTTTCAGACGTTTCTCGACATTAACAATCCTTTCAAAGGACAAAAGTTTAACCTCAATTTGCAAAGTTCAATACGTTCACACTTGACGTGTCGTTGAGGCGTTCTGCAATCATTTTATATTGAATCTATGAGAAATTATGAGTGTTTTTAGCATTTAAATAGGGACACATGATCAATAGTGAACGTTCTGCTACCGAAGGTCAAATCTTCAGCATACGTGGTTTCCTTTCCCATATTTTTCAACCGGTTCAATGTTAATTTTATAATAGCTTCAAAAAGTTATCCACAATTAAACTGTGCATAATATTATGTGTATAATATTATCGGTCAGTGTGTGACTTCACACTGATTCGTTATCTACGTCTGAATATATACAAACACAATTATCTGCGAATTATTAATTTTTATTATTAAAAGTTTCAGCGTCTTTTCTACAGTACGAAAATTATGAAACGATTGTTACATTTTGGAAACCGGTGATTTTTTACGTCAATCAAATACAAATTTGTTTGGATAAAAACGCAAAAAATCGATTCACTTCCAAGAGCACATACACAAGTCTATACGGATATGTTAAAACTCGCGATGATTCAAAAGCATTATTTAGGACTAATAGGAAAGGGTGATGGGGCGGGGTTGACAAAAAGGACAATCGTTCAAAAATACGACGAACTCCATTTAACGATCAATTAACAAATACTATTTTGGGTATTTTTTTGAATGAGACTAAATTAGGCAAAATTATTGCAACAGATTGCAACAAAATTGGTTGATATGGAGGTGATTTACAGGCCATGCAGTTTTCATAACCAACAATCAGCATCAGTTTGGCAACGAAGCATATTTTCTAGTAAACTGACGCAAATTTTCGTACATTAATTTTAATAGTAAATTTTCTAATAGGCACCCAACCCAACCCCTGGTATTTCTTATTCAGAAAATTCAGTCGTAAGTACCTGATTGTTCGAAAATGTTAGGAAACGAACTGGCGAAAAAGATGAACACACCTATCAAGGGTTTTCTTTGACGAGGAGAGGAGAGGTCAAACTGATGAAACGAAGATGGATAAAAAAATACATTAAACAAATAAATATCACACTTAAAATAAATAATTGATAATTTCTTCATTCGCCTGAGTTATCAGTAGCGCTGACAATTTTTTTAAAGGCCTCAAAAACGGGAGCGAATTATTATTCGTGAGCGGATAATAATCCGCTCTAGTTTGTGAATGACAGTGACAGTGTCATAGGGAGCATTATACCTATAGTGTATTTAGTAGTTTACAATGTAGTAGGTAGTTGACAAAATTCGAGCGCTTCGCGCTACCCGTGCCGCAAACGTATACGAGAGTTCCGCGACTACACGGCCAGGCAGACCATTGCACTACTATATATAGTAATTGTGTTCGAAAATGGCGAAATATTATTTAATTACTGAAACAATCTATAAAGAGGTGTGGCTTTGTGATTTTTAATCTTGGCACATTATATACAGCCAGCGAGGAATACATCAAGATAATTCAAGGTTGAACCGACCGCAGTCATATCCAATTAGTGACAATACTTTTTTTATCGTAATATATTTTGTAATAATTTTTAGTGTTGGTAAATAATTTATTTTTACATCGCTATGACAATGCATAAAATCGATCAAATATTGTAAAATTGTAACAGTGGAAATTTTTTGTAAGAAATTTATTTAAATTTTTCGCTAAAGGGTGGATAACGGAAGTTCACATTCACACTGCATACTCCACAGCGAATTTGCTCAACCCATTTAGCTCCAGTGTCAACGCTCTCCACATCTCACACAGAAAAAGGATACACATTAAATAAAATAAAATAAAAATATTTTCTAAACTTACGAGATAAGGCAACAGTGCGATAATAGAAACGACACGACACGAGAAATGTTCGCGACCCAGTTAGAGGACAGCATCATCGTTTAAGCAAATACACAACGAAGATTAACATTAAACGTCATTTAAATAATACAAAATTAAAACGAGCGCGCCCCACAGTTGAACATCCGCAGACGCGGATACGCCACGCGCAGTTTCTAAAACTGTGCGCGCATACATACATATACAAACACACACATACACATCTGATACAACAAACGCGCGCGAAAAACATTTTTCGAAACAAATAAATAATACAGATCGGAAAAGATTTTCAATTGACAGAAAAAAAAATCATTGCGCAAACGTATGTAAATAAGTTAAAATTTTTAATTAATTCATTAAATTTATTTGGAACAAAAACAAAACAATTGAATAGCCGAATTGGCGTGTTGACAGTTAGTCGCGGATGAAAACTTAGCGCGTGCACATCTCAAAAATTTCTCTACATTTTTTCCACGAAAAAAGTCAAAATGCTTTAGTATACAGTAATAAAATTTACGTTTATGATTCGTATGTGTATGTGTAATTGTTTTTTTTTTTAATATTGTTGGCAATAGTGCCGATTGTAGAATAGTAAATATATGTAGTGAGTGAGTTACCTGGTTTGTGAGTGAAGGTAGAGGGGGGGGTCTGGGGGGTGAAGGGGCCCTCTTTAGGGTCAGGAAAAGTGGGCGAGTCTTAGGGGGCTTACGCCCTTCTCTAACTCAGCCATCTACTCTCAAAGTCTACGATTCGCTACGTGTCGCCTTGTTCTTTTGTGTGCAAAATGCAGACACGTTAACACTGAACGTGGTGTCGGATCAGAGTGGCATAGAGTCACATCCAGCCACAGTGAGCGACTGTGCGCAACTGACGAAGCTTGCTGGGGAACAAAAGTGGCTGTTGTGGGCCGACACTCGCATACTACTATGCGGACTCAGGGGCTCTCAACCGTTGCACAATTCTCTCTATGTATTTTCCGTTCTAATTGGAATTTGTACTCGCCATTTTTCTTATTTTGTTTCTGCACTTGTATGTTGTTGACACATGAGTGGGTTGACAATGGATGCAACTTTGAGCTTCGGCATCATCACCACCGTTCACGAACACCTCTCCAATCCCCTTTCATTCTTGTCTGGTTTGAGCAGTCTGCATTCATTTGACTCCACACATCGTCTGTTCGGTCTTCCTTGCTTTCTTCTACATAATCTCAGATATCAGTTAACGAAAACAAAAGAATGTGCTTCAAAAATAAATGTTTTGCTAATTTTGTTCCCGTAGTAGCGCAGGAATCTGCTCGGTTGGTTGGGTAGCCTAGTCGCGGAACGCTCGCATACCCGGCACGGCACGTACAAAGACGCTCATTCGCTCGCACACGGGTTGCGCAAAGCGGTCACGCTACACAACCGCGGGAACACTCTCGGCGCGGATGGCCGCGAAACGATAGGATAAGGCCGGGTGCACACTGGGTACGTATGTTGTTGTCTCTCTCTGGGCGTGAGAGAACGCCATACGTATGAGGGACAACAACGTAGGTACGACACGAATTCGTACGAATACGTACCCAGTGTGCGCCCGGCCTAATATGCCACGACGCATACACATACATTCGCTCACACATGGCATGGGTTGCGCAAAGCGTGCCGTGTGACATAATGCGTGTTGCACGCAGCGCTCACGCTACATAACCTCACTAACACGGTAACCAGTAGTAGTTACTAGTTATTATATAATATACTAGCTGAATTGCCCGGCGTTGCTCGGCCGGGGGTTGTATATGGGGGCCCGTCGACCCCCTGATCCGACCCCTTCCAAAACCCACCTACGGTCTGACTTAGGGTATCATGAGATAGTATACCAAGTTTGGCGGTTCTAAGTTGAAAACTGTAGATTTGCATAGCGGAACGACAAAAAAACAAACATTGAATTTTATATAGTAGATAGCAAGGGTGCCCCCGGCTCCCTAGGATTTTGATTTTTTACTTACATATTTACCTGATGTCTAAATTCTATTGTTGTAATTGCCGTTGTGAAAATTAATTATTAATAAGGCAATTTTGACTTTTCGGAATTAGTCACTGCTAGTGTTTTTCGTATTCGGATAAGTCGTTTCTTCCCGTTGTTACATTGGTCGAATTGGCCTTTCGACGGAAACTTCAATGCTGAAAATTATTGCCTGTACGTATTACCTGTCATAGGCGAGTATTCAGAATTTTTCGAATTGGACGAGGGACGTGTTGCGCAAACGTGACTAAACGCGCGATTAGAAGTTAATTTTAACACGACTGTTAATTTTTAATCATATTTTAGTATCGCGTATTAGTTACTGATGCTGTTGTACATACAATAAATTCCACCGTTGGATACTTTTCCATATAAATTTTTATCTAGATACTGACCCTTGTGGCGCATTGCATTTCTAAATTTTTTTTTTCAGCTTGACAACTTTTCTTGGTGTGAGAACGTCATAAGAAACCGGTTTTTGGCGCACGTGCGTCAGCGTGTCGACCAATCGCAGAGCAGCGGACGCTCGTACGTGTAGCTTCTAAAACTCGGAAAAAATGCCAAGCTAACGCGAACAAGCTCTACGCATTGTAACAAAGCTGAAAAAAAATTATATTTCGTAACAATAATACGGAAAAAAAACTACCATTCCCCCTAATTTATCATCAGGATTTGTAAACAACGTACAAAAAATCTCTTATCAGCCGAACAAAGAACTTTTTTTTAATGTAAAATTCTTCGATGTGTATTTATTTTATACACGATATTGATAAGCCAGATAGTGAGATTGTCTGTGTGTGTGGGTTGTCGACCCCTGTAGTGTGCTTTGGTCCACCGGAATTCAAACTGGGATGGTTGCCGGGCTTCTCTCCTCATATGAGAGCAACTATTTACTAGCACGACCCTCGTCCTCTGTTGTGAAGCTTCGTGGGACACGTGCACTGCAAACCATACAGTATATACACAAGAATATACACACACACACACACACACACAACGATAAACATAACCTTACCAATATAAACAAATGAAACGTCGCATCGTTTATGGGATTTTTAGATGAACCAAGAGTCAAATTATTGCACAATACGATAACATTTCGCCATTGGAATTGATGATGATTATTATTGTATCATTTTGATGTGTTTCGACTGGCTGGAGACGTGATGAGAAAAACAGTACACTGTTGACTTTCGGAAGTTAAACTAACTGTTCAAAACGATAAGTGCAGAAAGTTGCTGTTTTTCAGTTATAGTTGGTTTGACTAAAGCCTGCCATACACGCGCTGCGCAAGCTGTACTAAGTTTGCGCACACGAGTTACAAATATTTGTATCAACCACACGCTCCGCTTTTGCCGTGCAAACCAAGTCTGTATACGCAAACCTAGAAACGAGCATGCATGCGCGCGTGTAGGGGCACTTTTATTAGAAAAGGCTCACACACACTTCACACACCACACGTGACGTGACGTTACACCGTCGCTACGAATTGTGACGTGAGGTGGGGGAGTTGCAAGTGTGTATCTATGCCATATAGAAATTCACGCGTTTAGGATTTCGCCAGAATGACAGTGCGTCAGTGTAGCATGGCGTAGAAACATACGTGCGACACCCCACCCCGCGTCACAAACAATAGCGATAGGGTCACGTGTGGTGTGCTAAGTGTTTTTCACAACGGTTTGTAGTTGTGTAAAATTCAAAAGCCTAATTGCCTAATGTGTATTCTTTCGTTATAACGTATAGGTCGCGCAGCCAGAGTTGCAGCCAACCACACACAAACACATATGCTTTTTTAGTATACAGGTTGATGCAAATTTTTTTTTTAATATTTAATTTTAACTTTACCCTTAATAATACCCCACAGTAACTCTATAGGGTTTAGTTCTGGGTGGTAGGGTGGTAGGTTCAGTACACTATGTCCGTGATCTTCCAGGACTTTGTCAAGTACCTACAAATTTTTGGTAATTTGGCTTATTCTTTAGTATTAATGTCATATAAAATGGGTTTTGTGTTTTTCCCTGGATACGGTATATTCAAACTAAACTATTAAACTAACTACTCTAACTAAACCAACAAACGATATAAAAATCGAAGACTGAATGTACATGCTGTATTTCACAAAATAAAAATATACAAAACAATGTTGTCTCTGTTACACTCGTAACGTTTACGCGCGCGAAAGAGACAGAGCGTTTTTATTGTTACATTTAGTGAAAATTCATATTATTCACTATTCACAGACACACAATTTGTGTGTGTTGGTTCGCTTCAACTCTGTGTGCGCGACCTGTACATCAAATAGTGATTGGTGTAAAATTGTGAGATTTTCACTCTTCGTAATATTGTAAAATGGGATACGCGAATAACTTTTCTATAATGTACTTGCTTCGGAAATTGCGGCAAAGGAAATTTAAAAGGCTTTCGATCGCAATATTCTACGACTAGCGATTTTAATTAAATTTTGCTCGAATCCACCCTTAAACTGTGTAACATTTTTTTTCCCATAAATGATTTAATCTACATAGTTGGTTAGTTGGTGTTGTGTCGCCAAAGTATTATCGGTTTCACTTTTAATTTCATTTCGCTGGTTTCGCATGACGTGTGGGTGTCGACGATGTTGCGAGCGAGTTTTCCTACCTTGTTTGCAACCCACACGGCCGAATTCACGGTCGCGCGAATTTATATTTGGACATTATTTGCACGAATCGAGCGCCCGTTCGACTTTTGAATTCGGAGCGGTTCGCTATATTAAAATGTTTATTATTTTTTGCAAAAAGTTTGAAGGTGTGTGGTTGGACGGGTGGTTTGAGAAGCGGTGGATTCGGGCGCGCCTCGTGACGCAGCGGGCTTTGGTACGGGCCTTGACGCGCAAGCGGCCCCAACGATATGATGCTGCATATGTTGCCAATCTCCGGTCCGCATACATACCTATCTGCCATACAATTCTCTGCATATGTGCATACATACATATGTATGTACATACTAGAACCATATTTATAGAAGATCATTAAACATTATCATTTTTCTAGTAGCGTATAAATTTATCAACTGGAATATATGTTTTGGATGGTTTTGGATAGTTTTTAATATACATACATATGTAGATGCAAATCAAAATTTTTTCGAGGATGGTTCGGTTGTGGTTCAACCATACATAGATATAAAATACCACTACATCTATGGGTTCAACGCTACATTTCAACAATTCTAGTTTTGATTTTGGGTATGGCTTTTAAAAATTACAAAATTTGGTTTTGGTTCACCAAAAAAATTATAATACACATTAGTCATAGCACTGAGCAACAAAAAATCACGGTTTTTAAAACCCAGAGGGTAGATTAATCAATCTTTACTAAGTTTGACCCACTGAATTCGAATCCGATAATGATTTTTGTTGATAGTTTGTCGCACTATTACCATGACCAACTCGGCTGGCAGGGCCGCATGGAAAATTTTTCCGCAATATTTAATATGTATTTAAATTGTAATGTAGTCATTTGGATAATTGAAACAAAATGCTATACATATACTGTTCTAGATTTTCTATAGTCGTACTTTGTCGCCGTTCACTAAATATTCATTTTAAATGAGATTGAAAAATTGATTATGTTTGATGTAATTTGTTTATATTTAATATTAATCTCAATTAGGTTTAATTTTAAGTTAATTTGATTGCATTATATTTTCTAATACTATTCAATTTTATTCACATATAATTATATTGTATTAAATGTTTTTTTATCACGTTTCGCCATAGTGACGAATTGGGGCATGTCACTATGGTATAATTTGTAAAATAAAATAAAATAAATTGGAAAATGATTGTTCAACATCAACCGAAGTTACGGGTGAAAAATTAAAATATCTGAAATGTAGTATAGTGTTCACATTTTCATTTACCGTACAATTTATTATTTGAGATTTAAGAAGTTTTGAGATACAATTTAAATTATTATTAAATATTGTGAAAGATTTTCTATGCGGCCCTGTCAGCCGGTTTCCCCCTCTACTCATTCTAAACGATAGTGAGACCAACTTTTGCGCTCTAGTCATATGTAATTAGAGCTTGATAAATTGTGGCACTATTGTGGAGTGTTGTTGAATACAATGGATTGCCAGAAGGTCTTAGAAAAATGAACCAAATTGATAGATTCCCGACAGCCTTAAAACAACACCTCTGTACAAGTGCTAATAGATAATTAAGTTTATTTTGTAATTGGCTTTTCAAGAATCAAATAAATAAATTAACCTTAAGCTTTGGCATTTCAAATTTCCATTGCAAATTAAAGTAAATCTTATATAAAATGTTGTAGGTTAACCCCAAATGAATAAAGACATTTCAGGCCTAAAACTAAAATCTACCATAGAATACAAAAAAAATTACTTAATGAATTAAATATCCTCAAGTAATGAGTCATCAATGCTATCACGTTTATCAGATTTTAAGGTTGAACATGCTCTTTCAACAGTTAGGTGTGTACAAAAAGTAATTACCATTATTAATCTGTCGAGGAAAAGTAGAAGGTGCTTTGCCATTTTTTGTTGTAAATTGGATCAAGTAGTCACTTTAAAAAAATCTTTGAATCTAATTATTAAATACACCCTAGCAGTTACAGGGGTAGAAGAATGAACTAAAGCAGATACAGATGTAGGGGTGGCTATAGCAGCTGGTTAGCCAAATTAGCCAAATTACTGTGGTACGACTGGTTCGGTTTGAAACCGCTTCGCATTTCTGTTTTTGCTTTATCCATATACCTACGTACATAACTACATAGTATATATGTATATGTACATAACAGATAAAATATTTTTTTCCTTCGTACAATATCAAAATTTTAACCTAAATAAACATTCAATGTCTGTTTGTCTGTTAATCGGACAGTAACACTGGACACACTTCTTTCATTTTCATCGAAAATTTGAATTATTATTTTACATTTGATTTTTTTTCCGTAGCCTTAAGTTATCGTAATTGTTAGTACACTCATATGTCAATAATAAACACCGTTGAACGTCAACGGGCAATACTCTAGTAATAAATATAGCCCGTAGCTTTTAAGGTCAGCTAATCTATAGGTACTACATAGTGTAAGCCCGTTGAATATCAACGGAGTGGTTTCTCATCACCCGTACTTTACCCGAGTGTTTTTGGGTGGTTGAGTATTGTTCATGTGTATTTAATAGTTTTTATAGTTGTTGTATAGATGGCGCTTTATAATTAATTATTTAATTATATGTATATATAATTGTTATTATAAAGCGCCTATACATCTATACATCAACTATAAAAACTATTATATATTCATATAATTTAGCAAAGTCGCGAACACTTGCGAGGGTGACGTCATAGCGTTATCAGCAGACAGACGGATTTCGGCTATTATATATATAATAATAGTTTTATTCTTATTAAACGGTTGTTCATATCCCTTCTATAATATATGTAGTACTAGCTGAATTGCCCGGCGTTGCTCGTGCGGATGACATTTATTCTCCAGTACAAACAAAAATTGAATGAAAAATTGAAACAAATGAAAACATTTATTCTCCAGTACAAAATTTTTTTCAGATTAAAAAAATTGTATGGGGGCCCCTTGACCGCGGACTCCGACCCCTTCCAAAACCCACCTACGGTCTGACTTGGGGTATCATGAGATAGTATACCAAGTTTGGCGGTTCTAAGTTGAAAACTGTAGATTTGCATAGCGGACAAACAAACAAACAGACAAACATTGAATTTTATATAGTAGATGTAAGAGTAAAAATAATATGTATTTCAAAAATCCAAACATGATTTTATTTATTTACTACATAGTGTATGCTCGTTAAAAAATCAACGGTTGAATAAATTTAAAATAAATTCGGCCGCCTATTTATTAATTTAATATACCTATACAAAATAACGTTTGATATAATATTGACACTGTTTTTGTCAAGTAATTTACTAATCTACTTACCTAGTGCATAAGGAAGAAAGTTGCTTAAACGGAGGAAAACTTTGACGAACGGACGATTACATATTTAACGATTACACTCTTCCGATTTTATAATATAGTATATGACCTTTGTGATCTTAACGAAAAGTTTAAGTTCCGAAATAAGTTTGTAACATGAATTACAAATCCTGATATAATACATATGTACATACTGTACCGTTAATATATCGTGCGACTGCGAGTGATACATGTTCCCAGTTATACGTTGTACGTGTACTAATAAAATAACAAAAAAAAGAGTACAATGGTTTGAAGCCACTGCATTATTCAATTGGAAACGTTGCGTACACTGGCCGCTCAACAATTCCTATTGCAGGCGATGCGATGCATTCACTGCCACGTAAAAATAATACAATTTTCATACGAAATAATTTACTGGAACTTTTTAAATATTCCATCACCGAATATGGAACTTCCCGATTTAAATATTGGGAATTTATTTTTATTTTATTTTCCTCAGTCGAGAATATTGCCGAATTTCGTGACCTCGATACTTTCGCTTCTGACAACCTTCTTCTTCTGGCACGCATCGCAACGCTTTCGACTGGATTCAACACAAATATGGGACAATTTGTAAAATTCGACCAGGTGTTAGCGCGATTTGAATCTGCAACTACATATGAGATTTGTATCTGCTGTAACTGACGCGTATCAATTTGAACGTGGATTTCAAAGCTGAAGGCTATAAAAATAAAATAAAAAACGCATGAACGAAGTTATGTTGCAGTGTACTCAGTGGGGAAAATCCTAAGTATGTAGCTTTATCCGTGACGTATGTATTTTTTCATATAACTATGTGGTTGAGCGACGTCACAGCTGCTTTTGCGTCAACAATTTTAAACTTTCGGCGATTCAATTTAGTCAAAATTACTGACTAAGTATTCAGCGAAAATATATTTTATTAAAAATAATAAAAATCTACCAACGTAAATGTGTTAAATTTATTTGCAATGAAAACCTTAAATCGGTATAGAAATTTATCCCCATTTCACGATAGCTTTTGAACTAATATGTATGTATGTATGTACATACATATGTATGTGTGCGCTTCGGCCACTGTGAGTAGTAGTTAGTGGATATCGGTAGAGTTTTTTTTAGGTACCGTCTATGAAAGAGCTTATCAGACTGTTAAAACATAAGCTAGCTAGGGTTGCGCAAAATATCAAATGCAGTTTCACATATATTAAATTATTCACAATCACCGATCGAGCATGTTGATTGTAAAATAATCATACATGTACCCTAATAAATATGTTGAAAGTGGGAAATTTATATATATATATATATAATCCGATTAGATACCTACTTATTACTGGTTTGAAATATGAAACGGAATTATGAATTTTCATTTTTAACGTGAAAATGTTGTGCTTATTTTTTTGTTCCTTTCGAATTGACGTCAAGCGCATTGAATAAATTTATTATTAAATATTTATAATTAAGTTTGTATATACAATCAGAGGAGCAAAGGCGTTAATCGAAACAGCACCGAGCAGAGAAACTCTGTTATCGCTAGAATTGTAATTGACAGCGCTATTATCGCCGCAGAATACGAAATTGACGAAGTTATCCACGATATAAACTGTAGCGCGTTTTCAAGGAAGAATTATACCCAAAAGTATTCGAATAATGTTAAAACAAAAAGATGTATTCCATTTATTCAATTCATTAACAAAATAATAATTTTTCTGGAATTCGGTTGAAAATCCTAATATCTAAATCATTTCATTACATGTTGACTATTTGTATTGTAGGTACTAAAGATACCAGTTTCCTCTGGGAAATTCATCCGCAATCTTGCAATTTACTTAAAGCAAGGGTTCAAACATTTTAGGCAACTCTCTCCTTCCACAGCTGGTTAGAAGTTCGTCCACGATTTGAATATGTGGCGTGTGTGTGTATATTTGCACTTGGACAAAATTGAGCAAAGCCTTAATTTATAAATATAAATTGAATCGTATATAATGCATGCACGTCCTTTTATGGGGGCTGGTAAAGGGGTGTGCCACCCCCCCGAGCCTTATTGCGGCCGGGATTCGAGTACCGAAACTGAGAGCTGGATAGAGAGAAAGAGAGACAGAAACCCACTCAAATAAATAGAAAACATTAATCCGCTAATAAAAGCGTAACGTTTCATCTTCAATTCGAAACAAGCCTTTACGCTCTCTATAAATATTCCAGTTACTTTTGAAAGTCTCAGATTTACACATGCGGAAAATGCACTACGACGATCTAGAATTTGTCGCTATTTTTTTCGATTTTATGTCGAACGATGTGGACTATCGACCAGGTACGAAAATAAACTAAAAATACCTCTTGTATATATGTACATATATATGTTTCTAATCTATTTTTAAATATTTATTTTGAATTAATTTATTTTTGTAGCAGAATTTTGAATTAGTCGAAGCGTATGACGCTCATCGCCATTATAAAGTACACTTGTGTAAAATGGCCGACTGTTCTGAACCGTTGCCAAGAAAACTACATTTCACAGGTAAATTTAATGTATTTCCGTTAAATACGATATCATCCAAACATCTACATAGATAAAAAAAAAAAATTGATATTCAAAATTGTGTAAGCTATTTTTTTCTTTATCCTAATCGGATAAAGTATTGTTTTTGTTTCTACCTCTCATATTACAATATATCGTTTTAAAGTGAATAGCAAAAAAATCAAATCCAGCTATAACTGGAATATAACAGTAAACGCAACGTATGCACTTAAACATAAATAACTAAAATTACGGCTGTTGTGGAAAATTCAATGCGCACACTCGATATATTTTAAAGAGTTTTCCTTTTTGTATTTTCAAACGCGCCCAATCCAAAGTTAGATCAATATTTTGCCCGTAACGGAAGTCAGTCTCTGTAAACTGAACAATGTAATCTTAATTGTGAAATAATCTCACGATATGCTTTGACGATTTTCGATAGAGATACTTTTCCTTTTGTATTTGAGTTATGGGGTTGCGATTGATTTAAATTTAAATTGATGTTATTACTTTTTATACTAGTTTATATTTATTGAACTGATCATTCGGTCGATTGCACCATCTGTCGGTCTTTGTCGCCAATAACTGTCAGGTCGGTGCGATTAGAAAGTTCACCGACGCGTCGTAGAATCGCAAAAAAACAATGACCGGGCCTGGAAACGGTCATATCTTTTCGCGTAATTCCACGTTTATAAATACGTGCATCATCGGTTTAGTGAGTGGACTAAGTTGTGTGTTTAAACATTCATGGCGAAGCGCTGCGGAAAATCACATTGGATTTTACGTTGTCTGTTGCACACAAGCCCGCGAACTCTCGGGTTCAAGCACACTAACGCCCTCTATAGCTGGTTTTGATCGTGTCTCTTGTGTGTGTGTTTGTGTGCTCGTTTGTACCGTCACGCTTTTCACGCGGTCGGAAAATTGCAGGGGGTCGATCGTTCGGTTCGATCGCCAACCGAGTCTGTTCCGAGGAAAAGTGGGAAAATTGCGTTGTGTACGAAGGTGCCATTTTAGATACAATGATCTTTAGGTTAGGATATTTTAATACCTTTCTCCTCTTGTCGTTCCATTTTATCAGTTAATTGAAAAGTACAGTATCAATATGAAATTCGAAGATGAGTTTTCTATTTACTGATTCAATCCCGTTAAATTTTCTTTTTGAAATCAGTATGGTAAACTTTTCATCGCTGATATTTCATTTTGTTTTTTTAACTTAACCTAACTGAGTTTTTAACTTAACCGAGTCTGCCCGAAAAATATTTCGACTAGCGTTGGGCTATTTATTTATTTATTTTACGCCTGTTAGGGCTTTTACATAGATAATACATAAAATATCATATTACGATATTAGAGACGTAAAGAAGAAAAAAAGCAATTAAAAAAATTATGTCGAGTTGATAAATGAAGAAATGAGTCGTTGCCTTAGGGACGACAGATTGATATTAAAAAATCAATAAAAATAGAGTATTTATTACCATATCTAATTATTCCGGGGATGAGAGAATGAATACAATAATTGTTACGTGAAATAATTTCATAATCTAATAAAAATCGAGAACGGGTAACACGTACCGTGTTATGTACGGATACGCCATTTTAGATACAATGATCTTTAGGTTAGGTTAGGTTAGGTTGGGTTAGGATATTTTTAATACATTTCTCCTCTTGCTGTTCCATTTTATCAGCTAATTGAAAAGTATAGTATGAATATGATAGTCGAAGATGGGTTTTCCTTCTACTGATTTAATCCTGTTGATTTTCTTCTTACTATCAGTTCGGTAAACTTTTAATCGCTCACACTTCAACAACGGATATTCTTGTGTGTCATAAAAAAATAAAACCATTGTCAAAAAGGAAAATTTTTGTGCAAAATACAATGAAATTTTAGTAGCAAATTATTTTGAAACAATTTTAACACATTGATTTAACTCATCAGTTTCATTACTCTGCAGAAAATACCGTCTTTTCCGTGCTAGAGAGTATAAATTTGTTAAATTTACATATTATTTTGAATGTAAAGCCGGCTCTAGACGACGCGCTTGCCGAATATCCGCGCCCCGTCTACATTGCCCGATTATTATTTGTTGAGGTCAAGGCATGGACAAGTTTCCACACAGCTTCTCGAACGACCGTCCACGCGATTCGACATACATATGTCTGGCGTTGCGAATATTCGACGAGCACACGCATCGTCCTGAGCCGGCTTGACAAAATACCGAGTGACACGTATTTCAAGAAAAAGTACACAACCATATACGTAATCGATATTCGTCCATGAGCCTTATTTTTATTTTTAAAAATATGTATAATATTAATTGCAGTGTCGTCCACGCTGAAACTTTAATCAGACAAACGTTTCAACGATCGTCCAACGTGGACAACATCACGAATCGGATGCTTCGTGAGACGTCGCGCGAGATCGGCCACGCTCGGCTTCGGTTATTGATCACGATAAGTGTGTATGTATAATACGCCATTTTCGACCGAAAACTGTCACATTTTCCGCGAAAAAAGTCGCTTTTCACTGCATCCGGACATAACGCTCGATGTTATAGCGAAAAATGGCGACATTGTACCGTTTGAATAACAGTTTTGCCGCCGGTTTCGCCAGCTGTGAGTTTATCGACGGGCAACGCCCAACCAACGCTCTACGAATCGTATATCCCGTGTGTGTGTGTGTGTGTGTGTGTGTGTGTGTGTGCGCGCTAGTGTATGAGTGAGTCTCGAGAGTAAATTTTACCCGAGTGCAAAATATCCCCCGTGTCGATGTAAATTGTCGCCGATCGGCACAAGTAATATGCACAAACGTACGTTTATTTATATGCCAAATGTATTTTTAATCTGCGCCGTGTGCGGAAAAATAATATTGACGCGTTTTTTTCGCGAACGTCTTACGATGAGCTCACACGCTCGGAATTGAGCGTGTTACGGCCAAACGGTGTCGCGAATTGTAGTGTGTACGAGGATGCGCAAAATTGCCAACAATGCGCGGGAATGTTTAAATTTAAACTCGACTCGATTGATTTTGTGTGGAAAATTAGTCGATCGACTGGAAGGCAAAGCGCGCCCGTAAACTTCTATTATTGGAAGACCGATTTCCGGTTGTATGGGGTCACAGCTTTTTTTTTTGCGTACACCGAGAGCCTCGACGTGCAATGTATAAATAAAGTAATTGGGGTATATTAAACTACCATTTTTCAGAACGCGTCTCTATCGTGCCCTCAGACAATTTATTTCGCATACATAATTTTTCAGTAGACTTATAAAATAGACTTGAGGCTGGTACTACATTTAAATTCTAGTTTTGGGTTTGGCTTATAAATATTACAAAATTTGGTTTGGTTCACCAAAATAAAAAAAACAATACTTTATCCGATTAGGATAAAGTAAAAAATATATACATATATAAAGGTGTTCCAAAATTCACGCAAGAAGTAATTTCGATAGAAAACACAGGTTTTAATTAAAAAATTGTAATTTTTTTATTGATTAAGTATACAGTATAAGGTTATGTATGGAGTAGCATATCGGGGTTCATTCTCAACAAGAAGCGTCCTACAGTGGAACGTAAGCTACTGTCCTGAACCGTATGTTTGTATCGGTGAAGTTCCAGTGATTTGATTCATTCAAAAATACTCACTAGTGCACATTGTCACGACAAAGCATAATTTGTGAATAAAAAAGAAAGACCTTCGACTATTCAGAGCAACAATTTTATTTTGTTCAATTCAAGAGTTGTGAAAGTGTGATAACTTTCGAATACTTGTGAACTTTCGGGATGTGTAAATTGTTAAAAACCTGTGTTTTCTATCAAAATTACTTCTTGCGTGAATTTTGGGACACCTTTTATAAACATTAAAATTTGTTATTTCAGTTTCCACTGTAAATTAAAGTAAATCTTATATAAAATTTTGTAGGTTAGACATAGACATACATATGTAGTTATAGTTGCACTAGTGTAAGCCCGTTGAATATCAACGCCCGCTGAATTTTAAATATCGTAAAGCGCTTTTTTAATAGAGATCACCTATCGACATATCGAGCACGGTATCGAATCTCAAATCATAAAATTTTTTTTTTTACTTTAACTATTTATATTATAATTATAAATTATTATATACATATATAATAATTATAATTTTGTAAGTGATTTTGTAAAAATCAAAAAAAAAAAAAAAATATAATAGTTTTTATATCGCCATCTATGTATTATTAGCAGTTTTTTATTTATAGGTAAAGCAGAGTCAAGATCCCTTGTATGAGTAATGTTTAAAAAAAAAAAGGACCAAACCGACAACTGGTTTTGGCAGATTAGTCTACGGACGTTCTTCCCGAGCCTGGGGTCCTGGGTTCGATCACCACTCATTCTGGTGGTTTTTTAATTATTTTTCCTCAGCGAGCGTTATCAGCAGACAGACAGACAGACGGATTTCGGCTATTATATATATAAAATGTGACTCTGATTTCAGACAGGGATTTTCAAAATAGATTAACACAATAATAAGAATAGTTCATTCCAGATGGCAAGGAGGGGTATTGCAATCCTTACCGTGCATATTAATTTATAGATAATAATAATAATAATATTAATTATTTAAAAAATTAATAATTATGACGAAGAAAAATAATAATAGAGAAGAAAAATAAATTAAATAATAGAGAATAAATTGGTTAATAAAATAATAATGGAGTACAATTGAGCAATGAAAGTATGAAAGTAGGTTTAAAAATGAATTTTAATAAAACTTAAATTATGTTTAATGAATTTTGCACCCAAAACGTAGTCACTGTAGATAGTCATAGTATTGTAGGAATAGTTGATAGCTATTTATACCTAGGGCAATTAGTGAATATGACTGGATTTAAAGAAGAACAAATAAGACGAAGAATGAAACTAGGATGGAGGGCTTTTGGTAGAATGGACATAGTTTTGAAATCCAACATCCCGTTATGCTTAAAAAATAAGGTATGCGCACTGCCAGTTATGACGTATAAATGTGAAACGTGTATGCTGAATTCAAGAATGCTACGTAAGATCCAGTGCACACAGAGAAGCATAGAAAAATGTATGCTTGGTATAACAAGAAGATACCGTAAGAGGAATACATGCGTAAGAAGCATGACAGATATACATAGTAGAACGTGTGAAAAACGTGGCTGGAGACAGCGAAAATAATGGACGGTAGATGGACGCGAGAAATACTCGAATGGTATCCGAGAGGATGTGAAAGAAAACAAGGAAGACCGAGTGGACGATGGGTTGAGTCAAGTGGATGCAGATTGCTCAAGACAAACAGGAATGGAATAGGATTGGAAAGGTCTTCATCCAGCAGTGGATGGTGAACGGCTGAAAATGATGATGACATAATTTTTCATAGGTTCTCCTTTAGATTTATATAAAATCTCATTTGTTACGATGAAATTACACAGAATGAACCCCGGATATTTATCACGTGTATTTTTCATCGAATTTTATGTGTATGAATGTTTGTGTATGTTTGCATGTGGTATGTGTCACTCGTCTATAAATTTCGACGTACGATTCTAATAATAAGAGATAGTGGCCTATTGCGGCTCTGTTTAGATAATATAGGTATACCTATGTATATATGAGACTATTTTGGGAGAGCAGCACTTGTAATAATCCTTTTTAGTTTGGTTTTAGTATGGTAATTTTCCCCTTTTAGCTTTGAAGTTAATGTTGAAAACTTATTCTATCTATTTGCCTCGGCAATGAATATGACGATTAATGTTGTCCTTTTGTATTTATTTTATCCTCAATTCGTGCGGATATTTTTATTTGTTCTAGCTTTATTGAAAATAGTTAATTTTCCTGGTTTGATTGAACCAATATACAATTATCGCATGTTTGTAACATGTTGAATGCTGCTGAATGACATCACTTACCCAATAGAACTTACCCAATATGTAGTATACGAATTTCCCAAAATAATATACGAGTACCTAAACAGTAGACACGTATGATGGTATAACCAAAGCGCAAGGTTTTATTATGATTAGGAAGGGTAAAAAGAGTATAATGTCTCCGAAACGAAACGGGTATATGCTTATATATATACGTATAAGAGATTGTTCGAGCCCAGACAAGCGGAGACGACTCTGTATCATGCAAATTTCATACATATCATCACGCTATATTCCGTTATGGCAATCTGAACATGTGAATACTTTAGACGAGCGCGCTGAATTTATTTGCATTCGACCGAAATCTTACCACTCAAATTTCACCTCACTCATAAATATCGAGATGGTGATATTCATTTCAGCGCTTGTTTAAAACTCGTAAGCTATGCTTTGCATAGTTTTGGCAAAATATATCGAACGATTATTATTTTCGGGATGTTTTAGCGGTCGTTTTTTAGCGGAGTTTCACTAACGTTTGGCCATTTCACCTGTTGATGTGTCGATTACGGTGGGGTAAAATTTGCCCACGTTGATAATAATTCATTGCATTATTTTGCACCCATTGTTCAATTATTTGATTGCGCGTGTGAGAAGATCAAAAAATTTACTAACGTGAAATTTATTTTATATCCGTTATATAACGTAGTTAGTATCTTGCTAATCGGAAATGTTCATACTGTGAAATATTTTTTTTATTTATTTATAAGAAGAATTTCCTTGTATGTACAGCACAAGAGCTTTCGCCAACTCACTGTACAAGGAGAACGATTACTTTAGACATATCATTAATACAAAGAAATACAATTAAAAAAATTACAAAATATAAAGTGCATCCACAATTTCGTTTTATTTATCATTCCAAAAACTATTCATCTAAAATTCATAACAAAATGTTTATTTTCAATGCGATTTTTTGCTATGCAAATATCTTTTTTGTGAATAGAAATCAATGAGGTGAATGACTGTAAGATTTTTGTCAAAGTTAGGATGATTCAATGACAAATCGACGTATCATAGTTATAATTCACCGATTGAATTTTTTCAGTTGATAATTTATTGCATTATTATTTATGATTTTTTTTAGATTATTTCAAAAACTGCATAGTATTTGTTTGATGTGTAGTTAAGGGTTTTTTTATTGGATAATCAAATAACACGCAATTTTATTTTTGACTGATATATATTTAACACCAGATATTGATTCAGAATTCACACACGTTTCCTGAAATGAAAAGACTTGAAATTTCATACATACATATGTATGTACATATTTTACGCTGTCAAGAAAAATTTGTATAGTTTAATTTTTCCCATTGTAGTATCATAGTATGATTGCTTTCCTCTTTCCGAGTTAATTTTAACGTTCACCAGTGCAAACGCTCCATTACTGAGATTGCATTGGCAGTTCGCAAGCACTCCGCTAGAAAAATTGTGCTCGAAGTCACCGATTCCGAAAAGCAGTCGATGTAAGCTCGCGAATTTTCCGTGAAAGCGCGGGAAATCGAACTCATTCGAATGTATTGAAAAGCTAGCGCTTTTAGCTGATGATTAAACCTGTTCGCTTTTCACGCGGCCCAGACTGAACGCACTTGTTTGGTCGACCACTCGAACATTTTCATTCATCACTCCAACGAACATCTACACATCTCTCTCGCACTCCGAACAACTTACTCGACGTTGACGTTAGAAGAGTACGAGTGTATGTTTGCGAGCTTAGTTTCAAGCGTCGAAGAGACAGTTACCGGTCGGGGAAAGTCAAATGGCGGTCCGCGACCTGAAAGTGCTTTTCAGACTTTCACGCTCTATTACACTATGACAAACGCACACACACACAAATTAAATATTTTGTTTATAACTTGTAAATATAAACACATCTGTCCAGTCGGACGTGTGGATTTTAATTTGTCAACTAATATACTGAATAAAAAAATCGATCTTGTAATTGAGAGTCGCTGTTAGCGTACAATAATACGATTTAGTTTACTCTAGTGTAGGTGAAATTTGTATAGGCCGCGTGTATACGCGCTTTAACGTATAAATCGCAAATAATTGTATTTAGTAAATATATTGACTTTTTACGGCGTTATTTAACAATGAAACTTTGTATATTTTAAGCTAATCTTATCATATGTATCTGCTATTTTAATCTTTGAATATCAAAGATACGACTTTTCGAGATACCTAGTTCAGATTCATGTGAGTTAGGGGAGGAAAATGAGAGGGTCGTTTGAGGGTAAAGTTGTACATACATAGGTATGCATGTAGCGTTTGTAGCGTCAAAGCAAATTGCACTTCATATTTTAATATTTTTAAGGAAAATTCCATAAAAATCAATCGAAATGAATTCAAATCAATAAAATCCTTTAAAGATTATCCTGTTCTTTGAATCTAAGGCTACTGAAGTGCGTAGGCGTCGCCGTTTTCGATTGGAGCCAGACTGCTGAATTCCAATGCCATTTTGTTCTTCCCTCGAGTTCGGTTTTGTCTATTGCTATTTGCGAATTTCAGTCCCCCGATGACGTTTGTAGCTCGCGTCATTTTTTGCACCCACGCTTTATCAATCTTACCTTACATGCGATATTTCATTATTCTCTATGTGCATAGTAAATTCAGTATCGTTCTCGCATGTTTAATATACGTACGTCAAAATTCATAAAATGTGCGTATAAATGCATAAACTAAACCTTTTTTATGTGGAAAGTTCTTCAGCCACATTTGAATATGTAAATTAATGAAATGAGTCATTGAACTCATAGAGATAATGAAATTCAGCAAACACTTTTTTCGCCCTTGACACTAATAAAGCCCTAAGAGTGAAGTTAGTGTTGTGACCCATTTGTGTACGCTACTGAAGCTACATACAACATGAAAACTTATTTCTCGAATTAATTAAAATCAACTAATTACATAGATAGTTAATTTAGTGTAGTGCTTTGATGAAATGATACTTTGACATTTTTCTATTCAATCTCTCCAACTAAGAAATGGTTGTTTTTTGAGTAATAAATTTATAATAGTCTCTTAGGATTGTATAGTATCGATTGGGTCGCATGTGAGACGTAGAGGTCGCGTGTTTGATGGGAATTACAAGAAGTAATCTTCAACAGTGTTCTAACGTGTAATATTGAAATATTATAGATTACTTTTTGTAAGGTATAAATATTAAATAGATTAAATTTCCTTGTCTTTCGTGTTGCCTGCAATTAATTAAATATAAACTTTTTGACGCAGTCGAAATTCACCTACAAAACAATTCAATTCAAACACATCAAACAATACGAGCTGGATTTAAAATATATGGATTTTCAACAGTGTAGAAATTGAAAATAATATTTTTATTCCATGTTGTATGTACTACTTCACCGCGCATAGGTTATGAAACTATTAATGATTGAATTTGTAATCTGAGATTTATCCGATATAATAGTGTGCTGTTTGCAAACTGTTTCTGAACTCTATACATATTTGACGCTTTCGGTTATTTGATAGTATATGGTGTGTATGTATGTAGGTATATGTGTGCGATTTCAGGAACACCAAATTCCACCTGGTACATGAGCATCTTCTATACACGTATAACATCATGCTCGTGTCATTTATGTGTGTTGTAAACCTACCTATCCCGAAAATTTTATACTGTTGTAAAACTTTAGCTATATTCGAGCTAGAAATTCTACATAAATATTTTGTGTTATATGTGTCGTAAAGTTTGACGATGGTTCTATGACGAAAGGTTCTATATTTTATCAAGAACACTTTTTTTTATTCAGAATATGTCAGTCGATTCATAATATTCTGTATCGTTAAATAGATACCAGCCGGTTTGCCCGCTATATGACGGTGGATTATAACCCCACCCCCCATAATCCCCACTCGTGCGGGCTGTTATACATATATAATAGCAGTACAGCCCATAGTCTATTTGACAGTACATGAAACAATTGTATAGTGTACCATTGATTGAATGGGCTTATGGCCAAAATTCGCGCTGTCGAGTCGAATCAGCGTTGACAGGTGGCGGTTTGTTGCCAAAAATGCCCGATGTTGTCTTAGTGTTTGTAATTTTGGCAATGCTAGCGTGACCACAATAACCCAGACAGGCAGATATTTATGCTAATATGTGTACTAGTCAATTCCCGTTGACAGTATCATCGGGTGGTTATCTATTATGTACGTATAGTGTAGTTGGTTGTTCAAAACGTAGTAAAAATGTTGTAGGTAGTTGAAATATGCGAGTGCCTCGCTCTATCCGTACCGTGAGTGTGTGAATGAGTGTATGTATGTTTATGGTTGTGTATGCGAGCGTTACGTGGCTACCCAGCTGGTTAGACTGACCCCTGCGCTACTATTTATACTAATAGTTCCTACTATAGTTAGTAATAGGGGTCTATCTATATTGCCGTATAATTTATAGAAAGATTTTCATTTGTGAATCGAATGTGTAATATTTTGCTGAAACGATGATACTATTCAATCTACAAGTGTAGATTGAATAATAATTTTATTAGGTACAAACGCATAAATAGTAAGTTAAAATACTCTTCAATCGATTGAGCGCTAGATAAGATGATGGGTTGTGTCTTAAATTGAAGCAGTAATATATTTTAGAAATATCAGTAAGAGGGATACTTGGAATGCAGCGCCGTCGTTTAGCCGCGGAGAAAAACTACAATCAAAACAATCTGAAGGTTTAAATACTAGTCTGATGCAATTTTATCCATTGAAAAAATGCAATAAAATCTTTTGCGAAATTTTTTGGTTATCAAAAGAAAATACTACCTACATATGTACATGCAATGTACATATATGTAGTAATGTCATACATATGTAGCTGTGTAGAAAATAAAAGATTTTCCCAGCACTGCACAGTGGTTCTAGTACACCCAACTTCGAACATCGTGATCAGTTAACTGCGAACCGTAAATTACGATTAATCCAGTTTGAATATGTAATCAAACGAGCCCAATACAATTAAATAAATATCTCCATATGCGTTCCAATGTGAGCTTCATTTTTTAGTTAAAATAGTCATAGGAGTGTGCGAAGAAAAAAATGGTTACAACTTTTTATTATAACTGTTTCGTAATCTTGAATAGTCTCTACATATATGTATGTAGCGTAACTCATCCACCCATACTATTGCGTAGGAGAGTTGTTATGGGTCGAACTTACGTACATATGAACGTATACTGAATTTACTAAGCATACTGAACAAACATCAAATGAATTAGTAGATTATTAACAACGTTGACTTTGGAGTCAATATAATATTAAACGTATTGGATCTACGATTCGCAATTAAAGAAAGAAGATCGCCCACTACGCTCAATCGTCGAGTGTATTACTACATATGTAGAACCACCGTGCGTCGATATGAAAATGGTCGACTATAAACTTTTCGGTTTACAATAATTACGCTAGTGTCAGTTTTCATCGCCAGTGGGCGCTACAATGACAACAATCAACGATTTTAGTTTAAATCATTTATAATACAATGTGGATGGTTTGATTATTGTATCGTATCGACAGATCTGTAAGGGAAATTGACTGTGGAGCGTGGGGCGTCTCGGCGCAGACTCGGGCCGCCATCTTGGGGGGGGAATGGCGCGCTTTTCAAATGGGGCCTTTCGGCGCCCCAGCGATGGGTCCTCCACCCCCTTTTCCCTTCCCCTCGTGTCTGACGACTTTCGAGCTGGTGGTGCTGAAAAATGTATGCGTATCTGGTATCGTCAGCGTCAACGTCAGCGTCCACCCTTTGTGTCCCGGTATGGATCTGGTGCGGCGGCGCGGTCGATAGCTCGTAAGGGGTGTTGCGGGTTGTGGGGGGCGAAAAGGGGCGAAAAGGGGCGAAAGGGGGCGAAAGGGGGCGCAGGCGGCGTCGCCCCCCATTCCCCGCCCCTTCGCCCCTCTTTTTTCATATCAGATATTGATTTCGCCCTGTTGCGGCGCACGGGAGCTCCGCTCTGCCTGCGAGCCTCACTACTCTCCATAGCCGAATCGCATGAGCCTAGGTTATTGCGAGATTGCGACAGCTCGCTGATTTTGGTCCTTTGGTCCTTCGGATATTCGAATTCGCGAAGATGTGGTCCTTGGAGCGTTGTGATCGGATCGCGCGAGACGTCCGTCGCGCGAACGAAGCTGCGACCGAAGAGTTTGAATTAATTACACGGGGGTGTGTTTGAAACGCAAGTTGCCAAACTTGGGGTCGTTTTTTTTTTAGTCGCCGCCAGAAAATGTAAGGAAAAATAAAGTCAATGCAAAGATTGACATTCACAAAGAAAGGCATCTACGTATCAACGTTGTAGTTGAGAACGCGTTGAAAAGACAGTTGGGTCCACGCGCAAAAAAAAAAAAAAAAGTTACCGACAGGCGTATAATTTTCAGTAGTGCATTCATCACTGCTGAAACACTCGAGAAAACTGTGAAGTGATGATTGATTTTATAACCGTTTCCGTCGTTAATATTGTTACATATAGCAACATGAGATGAGTTCAGGCGAATCGACAGGAAAGTGACCAACTGTCTTCTTCGACAAGATTTAGCCAAAGATTAACTGCATCCCAACGCTCCAGGTCTCCCCCGAGGTAATTTCTCACACCTCTTCTTTATACGAAGTTGTCTTCTTGCAGGACGCGAACTGCTACCCAATCCTCTTAACTTTATCTCCAAGCTCTCTAACTGACTATTCTCTGTCTATGCCGCCATTATATCTACATAGACGTATCCTTTCCAAACTTAAGATGGCAACAACGACGACCATTCTTCATCCCTTGTTTATTTCGAATACTATTCTCGGCAATTCGAAGTGACCGATTCGTGTTTGGCCATAGCACTGGTAGAACCAATTTTACAATATTGTTGATGAATAATTGAATGTGCTGAGTAATTGAATAATTGAATGTATATTTGTATTTCGTCTTTCCGAATTGTATAAATTTATTCATTGTATATAAAAAGGAAGTAAGTGTAGGAATGTGCTTAATATTATCACGATCACGGTGTCTTTATGCGCAAACGTATTGTCTACATTTATTAGTTTTGACAAACTCGTCCGTCAGGGCTTTCGCAGACGTCCCTTAATACCCTTAATTAACCTTTTTGTACGTCAAACAGATTCGCTGTAGCCTTTGTTGAAGGATATGAGTAATTTTGTAGTTTGTTTAAATATAATGAGTAAAAGCAATTTCCACAAATTTTATCACGGAAGGAATAATTATAATATTTTGTGTGGATTTTCATATTGTTTGTTTTTAATTTTGAACAAAACTATTTTCTACTAATTTCTTCTACTAAAAGAAGAAAGTGGCGAAATTTTTAATGATATTTATTTATTTATTTATTTATTTACAGAAATACGCACCATGACTTAACAGATTAACCAAATCGTCTTAGTGGGTAAATGACAAAGATAATACACATACAAGCATAATCAAACATAATAAAAACACAATAAAACCATAATAAATATGTATGTACATTATGAAGTAATATTACATTTTTATTATATAGAGACATCTATTATCTGCTATTGCAATTGAAATTATATAATAAATTTTCAATATTTTCCACGATTTCGTTATTATTTACAGTTATGCAATGTAAATGTGTATAAAAACATTTTTTTCTGTACATACGTATATTATAATTTTACTATGAGTATATTTTGATTACGAAATCATTAAAGTTTGTGGTGAAGTTTTAGTGCAGTTTTAGAGGTTCAGTAGAATTATTTCAAAGTTAAATTTCATAAAATCGACTATGTATAAATTTAATTTGAAACACTGCTACTATTATTCCGTATTCTCATATAAAATACATTCACACGATTTCAACAAAGAAGGAAAAACGGCATTTTCTTATACAATGAACTGTATAATAATGGATATGTGTATTTTTGCGTCATTTATACATACATACATATGTACATTGTTTAAGACAAATACGTAGATGAAACCATTTTTTTTTCTCCAATTTAGGTATTTATAATAGAGTTTATAATAAAGTTTTAAGTATACTACGAATATATGTATGTACATACGTAGTATACTTAAAACTTTCATAACGTTCGATACTTGTTTATGTTTGACGGATAGCTATTTTTGTAAATCTATCTTGTTTCAAGTTTTGTTTTTCGACATCCATTCCTTGCTTCTAATATCGACACGTTCTCAAGACCCCTCGTTCTCAAAGTGTTACACTAGGGTGGCATTAGCACAAATAATCAATACGTTCTATACAATTTTACACATTCTTTCGAAACGGTTCGACATATTAATTTACGTACGTCAAAACCATGAATAATTTGTTTCCAATAAAATGTCTAACGGCAGTGATTCTCAATTTTTTTCCACACAAATCATATACCGCACGTTACGTGTTTATCGCGTACTTTGGATTTTCCAAATACACACACATGTCCACATTTTACTATCACATTATTATTAACCTTATCTGTCTACACATTTGACTCACAGTCTTTAAAAGCAAAATTTTCACGATCGTTGAAAATGTTTAACGAAATCAAAATAAGTTTTATTTTTTATGTAAGTACATATATTGTACTAAATATCGTGGGTATGATAATTAAGGTTACAATTACAATATGAGCCGTTATAAATGAAAGTGGTTTACGTCCATTTTCTATCTTGACTGTGAATTCTTTAAAATTAAATATAACATTTCTGTTTGTAATAGAAACTAACATTTTTTTTTTAAATTTGACTTAAACCACTTTCATTTATTACGGCTCATAGATATAGAGTTTGTTCGTTGCAACAGACCGGCTAAACCAACATAATTTTATATTGTACCTTATGTAGTAATTATAATGATGGATAAATTGTAAATACAATTGATTAAGGAGTACATTGTACATACATTTAATGTTACACAGTTAAAATGAACAATCAACGTTTCTACGTTTAATGCAGCGTGCTCTGCTTTGGCACAGGTCGCATCTTACAATGTGTTAAAGGGTATTTCCCGAAAATGATCTCACCGGAATTGAACACGGACCGCCCTTACCTCCATTCTCCTCTATTAAAGGGGGGTTGTGATGGTTGCCATCAGCAGGGGGTGTGCGAACCCCTAATAAGGGCGGAGGTCGAGGCAACTTCAACCCTGATAGAAATACCGCAAACTCGATTTTCAAAATGAGCATTTTTACTGCAAATAGTGACCCCCATAGATTGGTAAATGTCGTTTGAAAATATTCGCGTTAAAAATTATTTCATTCTCAAATGACTCAGAAGTGGAGCGTGTAGTAAATTTTGTGTGAGTTTAGGTAGAATGTGTCAAGGTAGTATTGATATTAGATCTATCAAAGCAATTTGGAATGTATACGTGTTGTTGGCGAAAAGTGAAAAATTTACTAACATGCCTTTTCATCTATAGGGATTTGGTTTTGTCGTTGGCGTATGATGTATATATAGGCGTTGCAGTACAAGAGTATTTGTGTATACGATAATAACGTCACTGATGTAACTGAATTGTAGGGGAAATTATTTATAGAAGAAGTGACGTCATCGAAATTATAATGTAGCATTAATTATTGGAAATTTTATTGCAAAATATTTCTCTGGGTAATTATTTATAATATTTAAATCCAGAATTTATTATAAACTAAATACTAAATATAAACATTTAAAAGACTCGAATCAAATTTTCAAGTTTATTGCGTCATTGAAGATTATTCGTTTTCACATAATGCCTTAAACCAATTTAGTTCTTATTATAATTATCATAAACAATAACAAGTATTCGTGAAAATTAAATTAATATCTTTGGGCAGTTGGAAAAACAATTTTCTATCAAAAAGAAAATGCCCACAACTAAAATTGGTAAAATGAAAGAGCTTATTCAATCTATCAATAGATGTCACTAAAGTTTCGTTTTAGAAACGCTTGGAAAATCACGACGTCATATTTTACCATTACTAAATTCATATTATAATAATTTTTATATTATTATCAGTTCAATTTAATTGATGATCATTTTCGGTTAACCAAGATTTAAGTCATTGTGAAATTAGTAGGTACATGTTCTATACAGCTATAGTGCCATCAGTATAACTTGATAAACGGTAAACGCATAAAAGTCCCCTTCCCCTCCAAACTTCCTCAATGCAGCTTCCATACTTTGATTTGTGGGCGGAATTCCGCCTATTTTTATATATGTATGACAAACATGTCAAATGGGTCGAAGACAGTACGCGGTAATGCGTAGTTCAATGTTGCAGCACGTTGCGAACGCAGCGTCATTTATTGCCAAGATATACCGGTGGTTCTATACATACACTGCTGCATCCATACGTTAGAATATAAAAATGTAATAGATTTGTAAAAGTTTATTATGTATTTATTTTATATATTAAATAACAGAATGACAGGTTTAAGGTTCATGGTAAATAAAAAACTCTTAAATAAAAATCAAATATTTTTTGTGATTTTTTTCTCTCTTCGCGCATTCATATGTACAAAAATCACTTATAATATAGATTTTTTTACTATTTAATTAGTATAATAAAAATTACTGGACGCCTATGTTTAAAATAAATAATACAAGGAAAGCATCTATCGATATTGCTTATTTGTAATTGACTAGAATATTAGACATTCAAATATTTAAATGTGCATTATAATAATATTTTGGTTAAAATCACATATGTATTTTATAAATATCTACCTATCTATCCATGACTAAATCACACGATGGCTAACTAATTAATTATTACAATTAATAATAAATACATAATACACATTTCAAATTCGAAAACATATTATTTGAATTGTACTATATAGTGAAAAAAATCATAGTAATAATTTTATATTTAGTATTTATGTGGACGTATGCTGTTTCATTTAAATTAATCGAAACGATAAATATAAACATTGCTATAGTGATTCACGACAAAGTTGGCACTAAAACGATCTTATGTAAGATATTTTCTTTTAATATTCTTGTTTTATAACGACAGGAAGCGAATCTCAGGAATCCGACGCGTCTGGAGGTGGACCGACTTGATCCGACGGAGGCATCAGCATTTGCTGCTGCTGAAGAAGTTTCGCAGCCGCCGGAAAACCACCGAGCTCAAAACCAGCAGGTGCCACTATACCTGCAGCACTAGCCGTGCCTTGAAGATAAGCAATCAACCTGAAAAGAAAACCATTCATTATATTCACATTCATATGAAAAATAAAAAAAACACATTAAATTGCCAACATACCTTCTCAATTCCTCGAGAGCGTTGGCCTGCATGAGTATATAATTTTTAGCCAGCAATAAAGTGGCAATCTTGGATAGTTTCCTAACCGAAGGCGAGTGCGCGTACGGTATAACACTTCTGAGCTCGTCCAGCGCGTCGTTCTAAAATTGAACACAGTTCAATGCACAATTGATTTTTTTTCGTAAATTATAACAATTAGTACTACATTATACTGACACGTACCAAATCGTGCATTCTTCGACGCTCGCGCGCGTTTATATTCAATCTGACACTTTTACCTTGTCTTCCTTTTTGTTTACCGACGCCTAGTGCCGGATTTAATCCGACGCCCCTTTGCGATTGCGGTATTCTAAAATTAACAAAAAATAAAAGTTATTTATTTATTTTTAAACGTGTCTGCGGCGAATATTTGCAGAAGGTACCTGTGCGAGTGGTGGCTCGCTCCAGGCTCTGGTCGATTTTCATCGTGACCAGGTTGCATTGGCGGGGGCGGAGGCGCGAGAGGAGCCGGCGCCATATTGGGGCCCCCTTGTAGATAAAAGCCCCCCAATCCGACGGCTCCTAGGGGTGTTCGGCGCCCCGGGACACTTTGAGGGGGCGAACGGGTCCCCTCGCCGGGGACCCACGGAGGATATTGACCACTCTGCTCCATACTTCAAATCCTACAAATAAATTAAATAATAATTAAAAAAAAAAAACACTCGCAAACAACTTATTACGTACAAGTAAACAAAATGAAAACATTGTTTAAAACAGTACCTACAACTAACTAACTAACTGTAGTACGATCGCGGCTCGTGCGTTTTAACAATAATAAACAGTCGATTTGGCCCACTTCATGTTTTTGTTTCTTCGTATTTTCTTTTGTCGATTTGAAGTTTTCCGTTCGTTCGCGTTAAATAATTAATGTCGCGAGATGAAGAGTGCGGTGCTAGATGCGAACATGTCCGCAGAACTGACTGGGGAGGGTGCGGGAGGGTTTCAGCGGACTGAGGGGGGGGGGGGGGGAGGGGGAGCGGAGTAAAGGGGAAGAGGGGAGGGGAAGTGGGGGAGGTGTGAGGGGAAATATCGTCGAGCGGGTGTACAGGAGGGGTGCCGAATAACAACAGGGTGGTTGGCGATTATCTTTCACTTAACCGGGCGACGCCGTTGCCTAGGGATGCTGCGCGCGTTGCGACCGATTGCGGTCTCCCTGTGCGATAGAACGGGACGCTGGATTTTCACCTCCCCTAAGGGGTGGTGGTGGTGGGGGGATGAATTCGCGTATGAGGGGTGAGAGTGGATAGGCACCCTGCATTCACATGGTTCCATGTCGGTCTCGATTTTATTAAACGAAAAGTACCTACTCAAACTATTTAATAACAGAAAATTTTAAGTTTGTACATACATATGTACATATCGTCGGTCGGCATGCAATACCGCGAATATGGCAAATGGGTAATTTTCAAATCAGTTAAGAAACATTCGCTGTTCTCCATATATTGATATACAAAATCATTTGGAACACATTTTTGGTCACATTTTCAATGCCGAATAGCGTATTTGATGATTTTATACAAATTGGTACAAAAAAAATATTTTTGGTTAAATGACGCTTTCGCGGTATTGCATGCCGACCGACGATATGTACATACATAGTACACAAAATAAATACATGGATAAGAAGTATGACCAAAGTGGCAGATATAACAGTACGCGTGAAAAAGTTGAAGTGGCAATGGGCCGGCCACATAGCGAGAAGAATGGATGGCAGATGGACGCAATAAATACTGGAATGGTATCCGAGAGGATGTGAAAGTAAGCAAGGTAGACCGAATGGAAGATGGGCTGATGAATTGAGAAGAATGTGTGGAGTCAAGTGGATGCGGATTGCTCGAAACAGACAGGAATGGAAGAGCCCTTCGTCCAGCAGTGGATGGTGAACGGCTGAAAATGATGACATAGTACACATTGTAAAGGATGATATGATATGATATAAAACGGTCGTTATTTAAAATAAGACTATGTTCTCAAATAATGTACATACATATGTACATTTAAAAAGAGCCCTTTGAATTTTCTACCGATCGATCGTAGCGATGGATTGCGACAACCGATCGACCAATCCGGCTCGATTTCGACCGTGCCTACAATAATGCTACATAGTATTTTTAAGCACCGTTCCGGTTGTTTGCAGTATGAGAAGCTTTGTTGTATTCGAATATACGAAGTGCATATTCGTCCGCGAGATGAAATGTAATTAATAATAAAATAATTAAATTGTAGCCCTGTGAAGTTTGAGGTCTTTATTACATTGTTTTCCAGCCTCAATAGTACTCGAGCATTATATTTGGGGTTGCCTCGCCACTAAATAAAGGGTCGTACATTTCAATGATCTTCGTATAGCGGACACATGCGAACGTGCTCGGGGTTGTAAAACCAGTAAAAATAGTATAATGTGTCATTAATAGATGTCACTAAATTATTACCAAACGTCAATTATGAACTTTTCAGATACTTTTTTTTTTACAGACGGCGAAATAAACGGTGATATTTTTTCTTCAACCCGCGATTGACGCGATATCGTAATAAGTATTTAGATTATAATGATATTTGGACGAATATGTTATTTTTATCGAGGATTTAAACCTTTGGTCGTAGTTTTCCACCGATAGGTGCTCCTCGTTTTGAAAGCGCCCGTTCGGAAAATTATTCCTGGACGCTCTTACGGAACAATATGGAAGCAGATGGGGGAAAAGCATATGTTTTCCAGCGTAACGAACGTCCTTTGATAAACGTATGCTTTGCGTTTCATATCGTCTCTGTAGATGTCACTCGTTCGTTATCCCTGAACGATAGTTTAATACAATTCTATATTAAAAAAAATATTTTGATATTTTAATCTTAAGCGGGTAGTTTTCTGACAATATAAGCAACATTTTAACGGTTTATGCCTCTTTATAACACGATACTTGATCCGACTACATACTAAGATTTTCTTATTAGGAAATATTATTATTCTTGTGCATATAAATTGGTTTTGACGTGGACTTTCTCTACTCTAACTATGTACCTCCAAAGTAACAATGTCCAATCAGTTTGAGCTCACAGATGCAACCTTTCTCGCCGATTGCATTCGATAAATGTTTCAAGCGTTCCCTACAATTGCTCACATGCATAATTACCGAAATCGAGTTTTGCGAATTAAGCTTGAACACGTTCGTTCAACGAAGATAGCCCGAGGAAATTGAACATGGATGTGCTGAAGTCACACGCTTTGCGAAATGTGAGAATTACCGATACGTCATTCCGACTCGATGCTGAAAATTGATAAGGTCTAGCTTCTAATACCGGCAATAAACCTTTCTACTTAATTAGCTTTCGACTTTCGCTTACCATTCGATTTCGGAGTAATGTAGAAATATGAAAGTTTACCGGAAAATGTTCATTTTTGTGGGTCGATGATGGTGATACGTTGTTTTACTAATACTCGTGCATGCAGATGTGTGTGTATGTATGTACCTAAGTGTGATTATGGCCAGTGATAACAATCGTAATCGCCGCATGATACCGAAGCGTTTCGCAAGAATCTCTTCGAGGCTGTTGACACAGATATGTTTATGTTTTATTTGCGTCGTCGTCGGACGAGCGTGAAAGCCTTAACAGTCATTAGGG